>CM075333.1:89161740-91661740 GCA_037788925.1 Mytilus galloprovincialis | reverse complement strand
TGTACTGAACATCAATATTCTTTACAATTATTGTACACCTCCTTTAAATTTATCTTTTACTCAACAATGGTATAGATTGTACCAGCTTCACATCTAATGTGTACCAATATTGGTGTACCACCGTTAAATTGTCTTGTTCTTAACATTGGTGTACCACCTTTACATTTAATGTATACTTAATATTGGTTTTTACCTCTTTACATTTATTTAATAATCAATATTTGTGTACCACCTTTTCATTTATCTTATACTCAACAATGTTGTACAACTTATTAATTTGTACTCAATATTGGTGTACCACTTTAAAATTAAGTTTGTATTCAAATTTTGGTGTACCGCCGTTTCATCTAGTTTGTACTCAACATAACTGTACTACCTTTTTATTTAGTTTGTAGTCAACATTGGTGTACCACCGATACATTTTTGTAATCAATATTGTTGTATCACCTTTACATTTATCTCGTTCTCAATATTAGTGTACCAAGTTTATCTCTATTATGAGCTCAATATTGGTGTACCTGGCACATCTTTATATTCAAACTATATTTAATTTGTTCTCAATTTTGGTCTACTACCTTTAAATGTAGTTTGTACTCAATATCAGTGTAACACCTTTACAGCAAGTCTGTACTCAATATCGGTGTTACACCTTTACATTTATCATGTATTCAACATTAGTGTACCAATGGTGAATTTATCTTATACGCAACATTGGTGTATCAACTTACATTTATCTTGTGCTCAATATTGGTGTAACACCTTTACATGCAGTTTGTAATCAACATTGGTGTGTCACCTTTACATTTATCTTGTATTCAACATTGGTGTACCACCGGAACGTTTACTTTATACTCAATATTGGTATACTACATTTACAGCAAGTGCTTACTCAATATTGATGTAACACCTTTTCATTTATCTTGTATTTAACATTGATGTATCACCTTCACATATTTACCTTGTATTAAACATTGATGTATTACATGTACATTTATCTTGTACGCAACATTGGTGTATCACATGTACATTTATCTTGTACACAACATTGGTGTATCTCCTTTACATTTGTCGGAAATCACTATGGATTCATCACTATTCGTTGGATACTAATTTTCGTGTATTTCATTGGAACATGGGAACCACGAATTTAATGTTCAACGAAATACACATTATCTTAAGGAATGTATGCAGAATTTGCCAAATCAACGAATTTAGATATACACGAATATGCAAGTTTTCGACAATCCACGAAAATTGGTATCCAAGAAGATAAATAAATCCACAGTATATATTTACATTAACAGTATGTGACCTTTACATCTATCTATTGTCGACCATCAGTAGTCTGTTGTACATTAAATGTGTACCACTTTCAATTTTCTATATGTTCCCCTATTTTGACAATTTTACCTATTATGTATTTTTGTTCAAGCGTTGTAAATATAATGCAATTTGATGCGACTGTCATACAATTGAGAGGTTAAGCGAAATAAACCCCAGTCCAATCAACCATTTTCTACATTTGAAAAATGCCTGTACCAAGTAAGGAATATGACAATTGTTGTCCATTCATTTGATGTGTTTTCACATTTGATTATGTCATTTGATTAGGGACTTTCCGTTTTGAATTTTCCTCGGAGTTCAGTATTTTTGTGATTTTACTTTTTAAAATGCAATTATCTTTTTCTTCAAATCAAACAAAAACAAGAAATTGTTGTTATAAATTCCAAAAGTAGGTTCAACAATAAGATATAAGAACAAGCTTGAAACTGAATTGTACACTACTTACGATAAATTTTAGTCGTCAGTTTTTATTTTGTTAAACCGGCTCCAGATTCTCAAATCAATAAGCATCAAATAGCATTGAACAACATCCACTGTCAAAGAGTACTTATATAGCGTTTCATTTTTTTGACCAATGGATAGCAGATAACTTAATTTCCTATATTTGATAGCTTTGAGAGTTTATTGTGCATGAAGTACTAAGAAAAAGCGATTAAACTGAAAAGTATGTATTGGTGAGCAATTGTGTTGAATTTGTATATCAAGTAACTTGCATTCGTCAACTCCGGAATTTTAAACCGAACGTTGTGTAAAAAGTTATCTAAAGGTAAATTAATAACGTTATATCAGATCGTCTAATTGTAGAGTAAATGGAGTAAAACTTTAAGTAATAAGGTAATTATTTATTGTTCACTACAAAAATATACAAATGTGATGCGTTCATGCATCATTTCATTCTGTATAAAGTAATGTTGCATGTTTTGGATCGTTACTTTTACATTAAAATGCAATTAACATTTTTTCAAATCAAACAGAAACACAAATTTGAGACTTCTACAATCGCTATGGCAGTTTATTTGCCTTCATAATTTTCATTTTGAAAACATATTTTGTTCTTAGTTTGTGACCAAGATTTGTTTTTTCTCAATCGATTTATGACTTTTGAACACAGGAATACTACTGGTGCCTTTATTTACAGATGCCGATTTATATATAACAAAGAAGATGTGTTGTGATTGCCCATGAGACAACTGTCCACAAGAGATCAAAATGACAAAGACATAAACAAATAGGTCACCGTACGGCCTTCAACAATGAGCAAAGTCACCTATAAAAGGCCCCAATATGACAATGTAAAACAATTCAAACGAGAAAACTAACGGCGTTATTTATATAAAAAAAATGAACGAAAAACAAATATGTAACACATAAACAAACGACAACCACTGAATTGCAGGCTCCTGACTTGGGACAGGCACATACATAAATATTGTGGCAGGGTTAAACATGTTAGCGGGATCCGAACCCACCCCCCAACCTGGGACAGTGATATAACAGTACAACATAAGAACGAACTATAAAAATCAGTTGAAAAAGGCTTAACTCATCAGATTAGTTGAGTTTGGAAATATTACATATTGTAAGACTGAACAAGTGTGGACACAGATGAGTGTGGATAGTATGTTTGGATGTTTGACAGTGTCTTATGACAAAAGGAGTTCTATGTTTTTCCTATATGGTGTTATTAACTGTGTTGCACGATGACAACCAATTTGAGCATTAGGAGTGTTATTTATCTAATATCTAGATTTTAGCCCACCTGGCCCTGTGCCAAGTGAGCTTATCTAATCCCCTGAAAAATTGGCATGATCCCACTTTTTCCCCTCAGGGTATTTGGGGGGGACCCAGGACCAGGCCAATTCCCCCACCCCCCCACCCCTACCTTTAGTAGGGCGAGAAGCTTTATTTTCTGCCTTGTAATATAACGTCGGAGACGTCAGCTAGAATAAAAAAAAAGGTAACTTTTTTGTATTAGTTTAAAGTTACAAAAGCTTATTATACATTTGATATGTATTTATAGATATATACCCGTTATATTATACACGTAAAGCACATGCTGATGTGGTAATTACATCCATTCACTTGTGTGAACCCTTAGTATCATTGACTAACAAAAATAGTAATTTTTGGGGCCCTTTATACTTTGCTGTCACTGTGAGCTAAGGCTCCGTGTTAAAGGCCTTACCTTGAACTATACTGGTTTTTACTTTTATAAATTGATACTTGGATGGAGAGTTGTCTCATTGGCACTCATACTACATCTTCTAATATCTGTAGACAATAAATAAGGGTGGGGTGGGGGTGGGGGGCGGGGGAAGCTACTATACATGTATGTATACGTATAGAGATAAACTGTAAACAGCAATAATGTTCAGCAAAGTAAGATCTACTAATAAATCAACATGACAAAAATGTTCAATTGACCCCTTAAGGAGGTTTTGCCCTTTAAAGTAAGTTTTTAACAATTTTCATTAATTTGGTAATTTTTTGTAAATTTCAAGTTGGTCCAAATTAAAACTTTGTTTGATTTCAACGGAAAATGAATATGTGGGGTTCTTTGATATATGCTGAATCTAACCATGTATTTAGATTTTTGATATTTGGGCCTGGTTATCAAATTGGTCCACAATTGAACTTTATTTGATTTCAAATATTGAATTCTTGGGGTTCTTTGATATGCTGAATCTAACCATGTATTTAGATTTTGGCTATTGGACCATAATAGGTAAATGTCCAATTTAAATTTTTTCAGTTTTTAAGTTTAAGTTCTTACACCACATTCATTCTGTGTCAGAAACCTAGATGTTGTGTCAACTATTCAATCACAATCCAAATTCAGAGCTGTATCAAGATTGAATGTTGTGTCCATACTTGCCCCAACTGTTCGGGGTTCGAACTCTGCGGTCGTATAATGCTGTGCCCTGCAGAGCATCTGGTATTTTTTTTGTTATAACATGATTAAAGGACCAATTACACTCAGGACCGAGTCATCAGTATGCAACATGTGTATTAAAACAACCTAGCATCATATTTCTAGTAGCGGGAGTAGCATTGTCGGGTAAATTTGTTCTTTTTTTTAAAATTTGGTCAATGGAAATATATTGCTTGGTTCAAATCGAAATAGAATGCTTCTATCTCCCTATTACTTACATTGTACATACAGGTGATACTACTTTGACAAATCCTTGAACATGAGAGTTGTCTGTCAAATCTTTATTTCACAAAGAATGAATTGCATAACAATGAACTGAGCTCAAAGCAAAGTACTTTAAAAATACACTTTGACAAAGAGCTAAATCCAGTGATATACTTTGTACTACAGGTCCTTCATGAACATCCATCAACCAAAACCATATCTCAATAACGTGCCATACTAAATGGTTGGATCAGAAGTCCCGAAAAAGACATGATTTTTTTGTCATATTTTAAGTTTATATGCACAGGTTAAAACTTTCTTGTGGTATAATCTTTCAGTATCTAGCAACTATCAATTTGCGACAGTCACGCTTCAGTGATTCCCTATATAATCAACCAAATTTTTCCCACTGGATCTGCCTATGACAATCCTGTTTCCATTGTGGCATCAGTTATTTTGTATTGTGTCAAAATTTTACAGGAACCTGGGTGATGTCCAGTAATGGCAGACAAAGAGCAATAGCAATTATCACAATAAGATGTTTAGGAAAACATGACCTAAAACCTCCGATATATAAGACACAAATACATGGAAACTGAATGGTTAAATGTGTTCAATATAAAAATTATAGTTTACGTTAACATGTCAAAATCACAAAACAGCTGTTACTGTAAATGAATTAAAGAGTAAGACTTTTAAACAAATAAAGAGGGAAATAACGGGAAGGGGACAAATAGAGTTCAGGGGGGGGGGGGGGGGGGGGGGCAAATGCTCTATAATTTAGTATGAAGTGTTTAAAAAAATATAGGAAAAATTAGAGGGAAATTTTAAAGTTGAGTCATCTTTTTAGACTTAAGCAAAATGAGAGGGGGCAGGATCTTTTTGGGACGTCAGGATCAGGTGTTTTTAAGTTCAGGATGTCAGGATTTGATATTTTTTTAAATTCCAGACCTCAGAATTTCATGTTTTAAAGCCGGGGTTTTCGGGATCAGGACCCCTCCGATCCCTCCTCTTACACAGTGACTTATTTAGACTTACCTTCTAATTCTATAAAAATCGCAATTCATATCAGGAACAAAAACTATGTCTACTGATATGCAAACCTAAAAACAGACACAAAAATATCATAAAATAGTGATTGAAAGATTGATTGCACTTTGAATGTATATGTATAATTCAGACACGTAATACATGAGGAGCTGGTTTGTTTACAAATAATAATGTCTCGTGATTGCGCACTGACGTCACCATGGTCACACTTTGCACGATCTTGCAATACACTACACAGTTCACACATACATAACCCATTATCATGCAAATATGTAAATATGCAAAGTGAATCAAATAATACAGAAATAATGCATGTACAGTTTTAGAAGAAATTAGTTCATCAAATAGATTAGATTTTCACTTTCGACACGAATAGGTCGGGTTGACATTTCTATCATGCGGGGATAATATTGAGATAAATGGGATTAAACTGACCGTCAAAAATGTATAGAGAAGCACATCTCGAGAACCTTAACATTAATAAGCCATACTAACCAAAAATACTCTATATTACTAATCCCTATGTAAGTGAAATTCCACAATGGTTACGATAAATAATTTAGATGATGGCCAAGATGCTTGTTAAATTGGCGCTAAAAATATTCTTACTCCTATTGCTTTACGTAATAAAATTTGTATAGAATTGAAGTTCAGCATCAAAAAATGTGAATATGCAGAAGCATGACAATATATTACTGACAAAGTGTGTATATATTTCTGTACACAAAGTTGCATGTATACTTTACTAAGGATTACAATTGAGCGCAAGGAGATCTCTATTTTTGAATCGGTTTATTAACCCCTTTGAACCCAGGGTCGAAGTTGTTAACATATTAACGGAAATTTTTTGCGTTGCTTTTACATCATTGAGGCCATCTATTTTTATTATAGGGTTTCACATATTTTAATCGGAATTATACAAAAGGGATGTTGTTAGCAGAATTAAAACAGAAAATGATGAACACTTGATTATTTTCAGCAATACATAAATTGGATTGAGGGTCTGTGTACTCACATTATTTGTAAAACTCTACTTATTCCTGTGAAGCGTGTGCTTTACATCAAGTAGCATATTAATCTATTGCAATAAAAAATCATAATATCTAATAAAATTTGTAGATTTAGCGAACAAAGTCCTTATATTTGTATAAAGTAACATTCGTTTATAGTGGAAAATTGTTTTAACGTTGAATAAGCTACAATTAAAAAATGCTTGCTGGTCCCTCTCTGTGATTACCATTATATTACGCTGGTTCATTTCCCAATCAATCTGTCACCAAGGGAAGATAAATAAATCGATTTTCGTTCATAGTGTTTTTCAAAAATGATGAACGGTTCTTTATATTGGTATGTAATCATTTTAAACGTTTCAAATTTATGAAATTATATTCGTACATCAATGTTTTTGATACACCAATAACAAAAACTGAAATATATTGAATTGATACATTTTGTAATTATTCAAAATTATATCAGAAACCTAAACTTAATTTTAAAATAATGAACCTGTTAAGGGGAGAGAATACTCGCATAACTTTTTCGAATTGGCACATAATACAACGAAATGTCACTCTTGCATACAAATGGCACATCAATATAATTAATTATCTGCAAAATCGTCCCCCACCTTCAATGATGATTCTAAATTATAAATATAACCAAAAGTTGTTAATCTATAGATAGTTAAGACTAATGAAAACTAACCCAATGTAAAAAAATTTTAAAACTTCCTCAGAAAAATACTCGAGCCACTTGACTTTCATAGCTCAAAATTAACGTTTTTACACAATATTTGAATAAAGTAGTTGGAGATTATTCGCTTCTCAAAGTGTAAGACGCAATAAAAATCGTATGCTTGCACCATCCTACCGAAATACGGATTTAATTAAGTCCTGAACATTTCGACATTTCTTCGTATATTTTGAACAAAACCGGTTTTACCAAATCACAAGTACGTGTTAAGATCCGACTAAATACCTATTTTCCTATATGGTCAGGTAAAGTTGCTACATCAAGGCTTGTTATGCTTTACATCGACGCCACAGTACTTCAACCAATCAGGGAATGTTTATTTAGGGCATTCAACCTATTTTAACTCAGATTTTGGCACATTTTAATTGGAATTTTAGAAAAATGGAATATTGTTAGTTCATATAAAATAGAAAATGATGAATACTTTAAGCTAAAGATGAATTGGATGGGGGTTCTGTGTATTCACATTATTTGTACAACTCTCCTTACTGATGCCATATTTTGGAATTTCCGTGACCTAAATGGTTTGTGAAAATTAATATTTTTATATATAGTATAGTAATGAAGACTTATTGTTGCCCTATATGTCGTTTTGTTTTCTTTTTCATTGGGTCCTCATTGACGTATACTCTTAATTTATCAATGTGAATATGAATGAAATTCGTCAACATAGAACGACCTTACCACACACCCTCCCCGTCCTTTTCTAGATAAAAATAAGGATGGGGTGGGGGTGTACCTTCGGGTGTACCTCCCTATTGTTGATTCTACTGTGATAGTCGAGTTTGTCATATCTTAGTCCGAGATTACTCTGATCCAACGGCTGTTTTGCCAGACAAGCTGGGGCCGTGGGACGTCAGAGCTCACCCAAAATAGATGCGCTGCTTCGTCGCTTCTGGTGCTGACTGACGGCCTTGGAATTATATAAATCGGGCATCAATCTGTTCATTTTTCATTTATCTCTTCATTTATGTAAGTTTCACCTACCTGCCAACCTTTATTTTCTCATAATTGGACAGTTTTCACAGTGACTTATCGATTTCCGCATTTTGTCTTTCATTTTCAAAGATTATCACATGACCACGAGAAAACAGTGATGATTAATGCAAATGACCATAATGTAACACCTCGTTCATTTACCATGTAGGTTATCTAAATGTCCGAGAGCTTCCGATTGTACCAAGGTCGGAACTAAATGCTTTATACCGATCTCCTGTAAAGAAGGTGAAAAATCGTGGTTGGCTACTAAATGTTAAACATCGATCTCCTTTAAAGGAGGAGGAAAAATATAAATATTTGCATATTTTGAATCTCGAGACCACGAACTCTCTCGTAACTTGACGTCCATTTGAAAGTGAAAGTCAAAATGCCGAAATCGATGGGTCTCTGTGAAAACTGTTAAAATATGGAAAAATTATAAACATGATATAGGTTGGCAGGTAGGTGAAACTTACATAAATGAAGAGATAAATGAAAAATAAACAGATTGATGCCCGATTTATATAATTCCAAGGCCGTCAGTTGGCACCAAAAGCGACGAAGCAGCGCATCTATTTTGGGTGAGCAAATATCCACTTTTTGATATGGGACGAGCTCTGACGTCCCACGGCCCCAGCTTGTCTGGCAAAACAGTGTTGGATGTCAGAGTAATCTCGGACTAGTCTTATCTTTACACCGTCTTTGCTAGGATTTCAAACTTCTGTGACTATACATGTACATGTATATTTGTTTTGTATCATAAAATTCAGCTCTGTTTTTAACATACAACTCAAAATGTAAACAACCCCTAAAATACAATGTTATATGGAATCGTCCAACATACATTTATCATACGACTCAAAATGTAAACAACCCCTAAAATACAATGTTATAGAGAATCGTCCATAGCAGGTGAAAGACATTGTCAGTTGGTATGAATGACATTAGATGAAATAAAAATAGATATGTCAGGTGATAAAATATTCAATAGTTTTTTGTTGGTTGAAATGTCCCTGAAATGTGATGGGATTATGCAGCACATGTATCCCTGCACCAGTTCACTGGCTTCAGTTCTGAATATAGACTAGTGTAGAGACTATAAATGTGTACAAACCTGACATCTAACTATGTTGTAGAAAATGTGATCATCAATTCATTAAAAATATATACACAGAGAACAATGTATTTCACAATACATATGCATTAATCCAAATTTGCATCCATTCGTACGGTCTCAATAGAAGAATTTCCCGCGGAAATGTCATGTGATATAAACATGGAATTGTCCACACCGATACGGGTGAAATACGTAGAATAACAATTGTGGACACAGCAATAAGATCAGATATAAGATCCTCATGAGCTCGGTGTAAAGTAAAGAAAAAGTAAAAAATCAATTATTAAATAAATTTGCTCGATTAACCCTGAAGTTAAGACTAATAAAAAACTGCGTCTATCGAGTGAACCCCTACATAAAATAATACTGTGTTCTTGACGACTTCCCGGCGGGATGATCGATAGAAATAATTTATTCTTATTAAGTATGTTAACAACATATTTGTGTTTCCTTTAAATTTTTATTTTGACATTTATTTTTTGCATACCGAATGCTATAAATTTTTATTTTGACATTTTTTTTTGCATGCCGAATGCTATAAATTTTTATTTTGACATTTTTTTTTTGCATGCTGAATTAATGTGCACGCAACTGCGTGTTGGCGTATAGGGAGCTACGCGCCTGAATACAATTTAATCAAATATATTAAATAACTGGGAATCCTCCCCCTTTATAAGTAGAGACAATCCATAACCTCAGAAATATTAATCTTAAATTTATATAAATGAAAAGTAAGCTTCAATAAATAAAATTCAACAATGTTTGTTAAAATTGGTAAAAGTGGTATAGTCGTACCCCAACATGTTGACCATAGATAGACAAACAATTCACTTGCATTCGATTCGCATTTGAACTATGTGTATGTTAATGTAAACCGTTTCATATGTGAATTAAACTAATTCAAATTAGTTAATGTCAATCCAATTCAAATTAGGTGTTAACTCAGTATGATTGTCAGGTAGTTTCAAACTGAAAGATACTTTTAAGGGAAGGGAAGGGAAAGAAACGGATAAAACCATGTGTGTTACAAACACTGTTTATTCAAGTCAGAATCCTGGATCTCAATAGTACTTTCATAATGTCAAATAAAAACATGAATATGATAGTTACATATATGCTACATTTATTTAATACGTATTAAATGACATTTATTTTAGTGATTGGTAATTAGGAAAAATCTGAAATTCAGGTGTAAATTGAGATAAACAATATCTCTGAATGCAGTTTCTAGTCAAGTGACCAGCAAACATGGAAATCTACCTTTTGAATGAAAGGAGAACTCTTACATTGAAAATGAATGATGTAAATCTAGATTCTAATAATAGCCAAAGGGAGCTAACATTCACAACAGTTAAAGCATTGCTGAATTAGTGAACAAAGCATTTTTCTCATTAACTTGAAAATTCACCTATTATAATGGAAAAAAACCCGAATTTTAAGACATAAATTATAAAATTCCTGATAAAAAGCGGTGCTGAGCATGCATGTAATATGCTTGAAACATATTCAAAGAATAAAGTTTTATAACTTCCTAATGTCATTTCCAAAATTTATCAAAACCTAAATCTTACTGTGGATTCCTATATTTTTCGTGGAAGTCAATTCTCCTGGATTGTTGAAAACTTGCATATTCATCGATATTTGATTTTGTGGTTTTAACAATCCAGACAGACAAATAGCAATAAGGTGTTTAGGAAAACATGACCTAAAACCTCCTTCATATAAGGCAAAAATACATGGGAACTCATACTGAATGGTCAAATGTGTTCAATATGAAAATTGCAGTTAAGATGGTAAAATCACAAATCAGATGTTACTGTAAATGGACTAAAAGTATGACTTTTGAGCAAATTTAAAGGGAAATGACAGGGAAGCCGAAGGGGCCAAATAGTGTTCAAGGGGAGCAAATGCCCTTTAATTTGGTATGCAGGTTTCAAAAATAGAGGGAGAATAAGAGGGAAAGTTGAGTCATCTTTTTAGACTTCAGTTAAATAATGACTTATGAAGTTATGTAGACTTACTTTCTAATTCTAAAAAAAACCACAATACTCAGAACTATGTCTAATTCACTTTGATTACTGATATGCAAACCTAAAAACAGAAAAATATATCATAAAATAGTGATTGAAAGATTCATAACACTTTGAAAGGATAATTCAGACACGTGTTACACGGGGAGCATGTTTGTTTACAAATAATAATGTCACGTGATCGCGCAGACCTCACATGTTGCATCGCCCTTACAATCCACTAATACATAACCCATTATCATGCAAATATGCAACGTGAATGTGATTGGTTAAATAATACAGAAATAGTGCATGTACAGCTTATGAAGAAATTAGTTCATTAAATAGATCGATTTTCACTTTTGACACGAATAGGTCGGGTTGACATTTCTATCATCGGGGATAATATTGAGATAAATGGGATAAAACTGACCGTCAAAAAGTTCTAGAGAAGCACATCAGTAGAACCTTAACATTAATAAGTAATACTTACCAAAATTTCTCTAATTAATAAACTATATAACTGAAATTTCACAAAGATAACGGTAAATAATTTTGATGGTGGTGGTGATGCTGGTTAAATTGGCGCGAAATAATATTCTTACTCCTATTGCTTTACGTAAAAAAAATGTATAGAATTGAATTTGACTAAAGTTGAACATAAAAAAAACGTGAATATGCAAAATACCTGGTAATATATTAATGATAAAAGTGTGTATAAATTTCCGTAAACGAATTTAACCGTATACTTCAGTAAGAATTACATTTGAGCGCACAGTACTTTAACCAATCAGAAAATGTTTATTTGGGGCATTCGACCTATTTTAACTCAGATTTTGGGATTTTTTAATCGAAATTATAGCAAAATGGAATGTTGTTAGTACATATAAAATAGAAAATGATGAATACTTTTAGCTAAAGAAAATTTGGATGGGGTTCTGTGTATTTACATTATTTGCACAACTCTCCTTACTGATGCCATATTTTGGAATTTCCGTGACCTAAATGGTTCGCGAAAATTAATATTTTTATATATAGTATAGTAACCATTGAGGTCACAGAACAAAAATGATATCTCATGTCTTTAATTATAGATTTTAGTCTAAGTTTTTGAATTATTTTCAAATTCACTTTTTTGTTTCACTATAGTGAAAAATCAATATCAGCATAAAACAACTAAATGTTTTATCTATATAATTAAAAATTGTTAGCTGACATCCAAATTATAATTAGAGATATAAAATAAGGGATACAACTATCCGCCAGAAACCGAAGGACGACGAATGCAACAACTATCGGTCACTGTACAGCTTTTACAAATGTGCAAAACCAATGTCGTAATGTAATCTATACTAGGCATGATAGAAAGGGACAACGCCTGGCTAAAAATGATAAAATATGAGACCTTTTAAAAGAAATGTCTAGATATTTCGAACCAATACTTATTAGAGCACCGGAGATCACCCCTAGTTTTTGATGGGGTTCGTGTTGTTTATTCTTTAGTTTTCTATGTTGTGTCGTGTGTACTATTGTTTGTCTGTTTGTCCTTTTCATTTTTAGCCATGGCGTTGTCAGTTTATTTTCGATTTGTTTGACTGTCCCTCTAGTATCTTTCGTCCCTCTTTTACCTATATCTTGGTCAAGTAAGATGTTGGTATGATTAAATTTTCCAAAGAAGACATTCTAGATATTCGTTATCAATTTAGACCCCAAACTGTTATTTATTCAAATTAATTTAAGAATTGATCAATTATATTGATGAGCTCAGTTGAAGCCAATTAAATTTCCGACAGATGGAAGATATGACTCTATTGTTGACACTAATCAAAGATAACAGGAATAAAATGGTATAACATTTTGTCAAATTAGAACTTAATTGATTTAATCATACTTTGATAGTTTCAAGGACTATGACAGTCATTTACCTGTCTTATTGAAATTGCCGAAAGCAATTTATCAAAGATAACCAGTGTATGTTTAAATTTTTTGCGAATATCCTGTAGTTTTATTTACCTTTTGCAGATAATCCCCAAGTTTACAAAACTCCAAAATGTGAGGAGATATGTTTCCATTGAAAATCTTGACAAAGAAAATCAATGAATTGATTCAAAAGAAACTATTTGCAAACTTTTAGAGTTTGACACATTGCATGGAATCTGTATCATTTTGTACTTCTACCATTTTACAATTGATAAAGAACCAAACGAACTAAAGAATTTCGTCGAAAACTGTAAACCAACTTATATGCACCTGCATACGGGGTATATATTTCCCAATTGATACGATATTCCCGTGATTGCATTTCCTATCATGATTTTCTTGATAGAGGGTTGCTGCTCACAAGAAAGCTATTAAACCAAGAGTTCCAAATAGTGAAGTTGAAATCATCCCTTCCTAAATTTTACGGACGCCATCACGAGTTGGTTGACCGTTATGGAATAACCGTTTCACAAATGATATCGGATATGTTCCTTACGTCGTAACTACAATCCTCTTCCCTTTCATGAATGTGACCTACCGAAATGGACTATTTACCGGATTTGTAATCACATAAGCAACTCGACAGGTGCCACATGTGGAGCAGGATCTGCTTACCCTTCCGGAGCACCTGCGATCACCCCTAGTTTTTTGGTGGGGTTCGTGTTGTTTATTCTTTAGTTTTCTATGTTGTGTCATGTGTGCTGTTGTTTGTTTGTCTTTTTTCATTTTTAGCCATGGCGTTGTCAATTTGTATTAGATTTATGAGTTTGACTGTTCCTATGGTATCTGTCGCCCCTCTTTTATTCTCGCGTTCGAATTTATTTTTGCGACTTTCGCGATATGAAAAATAACTCGAATATTAATCGTTACGAATATGTGAAACATTTATTTTTCCTTTAATTAGATATATCAAACAGTGAGAAGATCGCATATATCGCCATGAAGTTGACTTTAAAGAAATGAACACAGAATAAAGTATTCAAGAAAATAAGTTTATTTACAGTATCGCAGAGCTGTTTTTCTTTGACTTTTAAATAGTTTTGATGGCACAAATGTCAATTTATTTTTCTGTACAATGTATTATCAAAGTCGTTTTATAATTGAAAAAAATATATATTAAAGCAACTGGCGTTGATGTAATTGCTAAAGAATATATAACTGTGTAGAATTATCATTAGAGAATTCATAAAGATTTTTTAATAGCTTTTCTTGCTCTTCAATTAAACATAATAACGCCCGTCATTAACAACATAGATTAAATCTGCAATTGCAGTGTTCGTCAATTAGAAAATAATCATTTGTTCATTTGTTAAGACAAGGCGGCTTAAAACAGGATATAACAATAACAATCATTATAGATTATTGTATTTTCCTATTTTTGTTTTTTATAAATCTAATGTTGTTATATTATAAATTACTACTATTAATGTTAGAACCAAACAGAATTATTAAATTCTAACTTGAAAATAAACAAAAAAACCATGATTTCGCAAAAAGTAGGAAGTCATTAAGTAATATTAAAATTGCCCTTACAAAGAACTAGAAAAAATTACATGAAATGTCAATGCAGGCATAGAATATTCTGTTTTGTTCTCATGTATAACATGTGGGGTTTTGCTGCAATTACATGCTTTACTATTTATAACTTACACTACCTTTGTATTTCTATAACTGTTCTATCTGTACTATTACAGAACATTAACAGCGTGTAAATGTCAATCGTACTGATAGTTATCAAAGGTACCAGGATTATAATTTAATACGATAGACGCGCGTTTCGTCTACATAAGACTCAGCAGTGACGCTCAGATCAAAATAGTTATAAAGCCAAACTAGTACAAAGTTGAATCGTTATCGTGGGATAAGAAAATCGTTAGTTTTTCGAAAAAATCACTAAATACTGAAATTTGAATGCTTTGCCATACCGTGATGTGCCATCATCATTGTTCCATTACTCATGATTATTGGGTTTTTTAATCGCGCTTAAATAGCTTCATTGATATTTTAACATCCCAAAGTGAAAACAACAATTACAAATTTAGTACCATACTTAAGTCAAAACGTGTCATTCGTTCTGTCATAAAAATGAGTCGTATGCAATTCCATTTTATTCCCCCAAAATTGTATTATTTCGTAAAAAAAGATTCAATAATTTATAAAAATAACTTGACGGACTTATTCAGAATAAAATTTTGATTAGCCATGATAATGTAACCATAACGATAATAGCATTTTTTTAATTTATCTCATCGGCATTGAGTTATTTTTGTACCAAATGCTTTTGAAAATTATTATTGCGTATATTTAAAAACATTTAAAGATACCAAAGATATTTTATGTAACAATGTACAACTCCTCTTAAACAGTTATTAATTGAAGGTCTTTGAGTTAACACTTATGTTTGGAAATAAAAGATGCGTGGTCAACTTTGAGGTGAAACCAACCTAGCAATAAGACAAAATGAAATGGATTTTTAAACATCTATTTACTGGTTAGACAATGCCTATTTCTTTAAATACACACATGGAAAAAAGTATTGCAACACCTTGATTTGTTAAAACTTGAAAAATCAGCCTCTTTTTTTGGATGAAATATCATAAAATATGTGTATAATATTATTGAAACATAGTTTATGATAACATTGGCATTGAAACGAACAAAAAATGTTTGAAAAAGAAAAGATTTATATAACCACAATTTTAATAACAAAATGAAGTGTTTTTTGTACAAAAAAATGCATTTTACAACTTTTACTGTAGTCGAACTTTACAATGTCAGACATTTCAAAATTAATCTTCAGGTGACTGTTCACATCATGGTTGATCGTTATATGCCAAAGAATTAGTACTTTATGCGCAGCCTCCATTCAAACGGATAACCGCATCTTAACGTCTTCTGATTCCTGCCATAAATCGACTAATTTGTTGCTAAGGTAGCAGCAACCATTTCTGATGAAGGGCATTGTTTATTTCGTGATGTGTTTGCTTTGGGGTGTCTTTTCGCGCACTTTCCGCCCAATAGTGTCCCATATATGCTCGATATGGTTCAAAGTCGGGCTACGATCGGGCCAAGGAAGATGAACCAAATTCCATTTGAACATTGGATCTTCCTCCACGATGCTAATTTCCAACTTTGGCGAGCTCTGCACTACATAAGATACGGAAAACTGTGTGTCTGTTCGTTAGCAAAGGTCTCCGAAATGGTCTTATCACACGATAACCAGTAGCGATGAGTTGATCTCGAACAGTTCTTGTTAAAAGGCTCCTGTATGGCCACCACTCTCTTTTTAGGATTGTCTTGTATGCAATGGGTTTCCTTTTGACCAACCTTCATTATGCTTGATTTTCTCTAGCAAATGGTATAGGGGTCTTCATTATCTCGGAAGGTCTTTAACAGCGTTTATTGCCTGATTATTATTCTCAAAACGACTTATAGTGGAATGGTGATGACCAACAATACGTGCAGTTGTTACAGCGACATCCCTGCTTCTCTTATGCTGATAATCTGCCATCTTGCTGCAGTTAAGAGTTGTCAAGGACCCATTACAAGGTGTCAATTACATAACTTTAAAAACTTGGTTATTTAAAGTGTTGAAAACAATGAGGGTAAAACATCTGTTTTGCTGTTTACGGGTACAGTAGCTGCAGGTGCAGATAAAAACTTATCGAGTCGATATTTATTGATTAAACTCAGGTGATACTTAAATAATGTTTAACTTGTTCTATTTTACCAAATAATATCACAAAAAAATAAAGAGTGTTTTTTTAATTTCAATTTCAATTTGGTGTTGCAATACTTTTTTCCATGTGTATAGAATGAGAATCTAGGAATCTCTTTTTTTTTAATGTGTTTTTAATAACGGTTTAGATATCCAATTACCTTATAAATATCTGTTTTATTTCCAATAATTAACCAGATTACATAACATCTATATGCTTAGCTTTACATACTTAGTGTTAAAGGAGAACGCATTTTGAAAATAAAAAAAAACAAAAAAAAATCTTTAAATGATTATAAATAATTGAAAAGAACTAAATAATAATTCATTAAGTTATAAAATTCAAATTATACTTTTGATGACAAAATAAAGGGATTGAGTACTACGAAAACAAATTCATGATCGCAAATTTATTCGTCAAACCTAAACAAACGTCTATT
This sequence comes from Mytilus galloprovincialis, assembly GCA_037788925.1. NCBI lineage: Eukaryota > Metazoa > Mollusca > Bivalvia > Mytilida > Mytilidae > Mytilus > Mytilus galloprovincialis. Next base: position 91,644,216 of record CM075333.1, on the reverse strand, counting down.
TGTCTATTGTTAAACATCTTACATTGACCTCATGATGACTTTTTGCTTTCTGTGCTGTGCAGTCAACTGTAACTTACATCAAACAGTATATTCAAAGAGAAATTGTCGACATCGAAAAAGTTCGTGAGAACAGCAAACATTCTAAACAGAATATCATTTACTGCTATTATATCAACTGTAGCATGATTACATGTTTAGTTCAGCTGCATTAAAATAAACTTATCAAGATACCAGGATTGACATTTTGTATTTGTGCCAGACGCGCGGCTCGTCTACAGAAGACTCATCAATGACGCTCGAATCTAAAATGTTTAAAAGGCTAAATAAAGTACGAAGTTGAAGAGCATTGAGGGCCAAAAATGTCTAAACGATATGCCAAAAACAACTCAGTACTTTATTCCTGAGGTAGAAAACCCTTAGTATTTCAAATGACTGTATGTAATAATGTTAGTCTTAAATTTCATTTCAGGTCAGATGACACCGACAAAGTTTGTTCCGATAGTATCATGGCTATTTTGGTTCATTTATCAAGGTATTTCGATGTTTCTTCTCCATCATTTTGTTTCATATTGTTCACCAATTATTCAGTACGCATTGCTGTCTAATATTCTTATATGTTGACTTATTCTATTTCACAGTGAATTTAAACGCTAAAATTATTTATACTTTGCCCAAGTTTTGATGTATTGTACATTTTTTTCATTCTGTTTTAAATGTGCAATGAGAATACCATATTATCCTTATCTTAGTATTTTGATTTTGCCCTGCTGAGTCGGAAGAAATAGTTAAGCTTTTTAAAGTTAAAGAAAACTCTGTTAACTAATCTATTGATCTCAAGTATATATGCACTATCTATGATTCTTAATTTCTCGTCGCACATTAGCCTTCTTCTAACAGGAAAAGGTGTGTTTTCGGATTCAATACTAACAACACATTCTTTCTTTGTTTTTTCACTTGCAATTTAATACAATGCAATTCATATACTGGTTCTGAAACGATATCCGATAGTCAAAGGTTTACATTTTTATCAACTTTTCGAAAACTAAATGTCTTCTAGGTTTTAAAATGTTGGCTTCTGCCAAGTTTTGTAATGATGCTTTATTTCGAACAACAAACCAGACTAAAACAATAGCACAATAAAACAGTTGAAAAGACAAAAATATATTTTTCCGAATTGGTCTCTGTCAAGTTTTTGTAATGCTACATAATGTAGACCAACAAACCAGATTAAAACAATAATACTGTAAAACAAATTAAATCGACAACATTTGCGTTCACTTTTCAAAATATCTCAGTGCTATGTAAATCACTGAAACAATACTACTACGTTCTTCTTTATTATTTTACAGATTTTGTTTCTGCTAAGTTATGTAATGTTGCTTTATGTAGACCTACAAACCAAACTTCCCTGAAACCAGGCTTCAACTATACGTTTACTTCATCCTGTAATGCTGTGGATGGTATATATGATTCAAATCTGACACAGCAATCGTGTATGTATACAGACTGGGATCCAACGCAAAACCTCTTCCCTTCCTGGCAAATCGACTTGGGCGACATCTACAATATAGCACATATTAGCATCACCTTGAGAGAATCCGAACCACGTAAGTAATATAGATATAAGAAGATATGGCATGAGTGCAAATAAGACAACTCTCAATCCAAGTCACAAACATGACATATTCGTAAATATTAAGACGACAATAATAATGTAATATATAAACAATATGTTGGTTTTGCACGGTAAATATTATAGCACAGTCCAATGAACGCCTTATTTTGTGAAAACAAAACTAATTTTGCAAAGTTTCTACTGCCAAATGCATGAGAAAGGTACCGGATTTTATGCTGCAGTCAACCTTCAAATGCTGTACAGTCTACATTATAGTCCTTTAAAATACCCGTGTTAACATACACAAAACCCATTATGGATAGAAGAGTGGTATGCCGACTGACGTCCGAAGGTCTGTATATTTCACGGTCTTCACTTGAAATCGATCATCGTGGTGAGCGGTTTTCACAGCTGGCCAACCATGTCCCGAAAGCAGCCGTTGTGAAGGCAGTAAACAGGATCAGAATACACAACAAACCAAAAGATCTTACTAAAACCAAAATGACGGTCGTCCTTTCCAACTTTTCATCGTTACGCAACAAAATATTAAATCGCTCACCAAACTCCTTCTGGTACCGATCCGACAGTTTGTTACCAATGGCAATTCTCGGGTGACTCCGCTACTCTCGAGGTACGGAATCGGCCAAGTTTTGACGAATTAGTGCGTTACCAGTCATTCAATGTCGTTAATAACCACCAGTTAGTTACACAATCTGTATCTTTTCAGAATATGTTAAAAATATACTTATCAAGGTTGGGAACAGTTTGACAAGTGCCGGGGAACTAATCAATCCAGTACAATGTGTCGATGTTTATAATCCTCCAACAAACTTAGAAACACCGTTGAAGTTGTTCTGCAACACACCACGAGCAGCAAGATATTTAAGAATAGAAAAAGAAGACAATTACTTCAGTTGGCTCAGCTTCTGTGAACTGGAAGTTTTTAGTGAGTATATGATATATTGTAAAAAGGACACGAAAACCCAAATATTGAAAGAATACTCTCACAAACAGAAAGTCTATACATGATGAACAAGTTTGAAAACAAAATTTAACAATTTATAACAAGCGATAAGATATGTTAGTTTGCACTTGATGATGTCTACTTATGCATCATGTTAAATAGATCCCAAAACGAATATTATGTAATGGAAATCTAGGCGATAGCAATACACCGGAATGTCCTCATGGTCATTCGCTGTAAAATGGGCAATTCTGAATGAATAATAGTGAAAAATATATAATTTTAGGGGAAACAGACAACAAAACAAACATTTCCTTGGATACACTATATGTTTTACTATAACCCCTGGAAACTATCAACACATAAAACATTTCCATGGGAATCTATACATTATTATTTTCATCAATAAATAAATTCCCTAGAAAAAAATTAAAAAAAGATTTTTCAGTGGGTTATAAAGCATGTTATCCATTTTTAATTTCCCTTGTAAATAAACTCATCATAGATACCAGGACTAAATTTAATATATACGCGCGTTTGGTCTACAAATGACTCATCAGTGACAACGATATATATTTAGCTGTTATCCTTGAATAGTTTCCCAAGGAAATTATTAAACGTCAAAAATATATTTCTGGGAAAGAAAAGATTTTTATCACAGAGAATTTTCCCTAGAAAATCACAATCAAAAACATATTCCCCGGGAAACATGTGTTTTGATATAAAAAAAAAAGAAAGAAATAAGGAGATGTGGTATAATTGTAACTGTCCGTCAAAGTTCAAATGAAGTGTATGTGAACCGTATGGTCTTCAACAAGGATGAAAGCCCCTTGCGTATAGTAGACTATGGAAGGCCAAGAAATGGAAAATATGAAACAGTTTAATTAGAAATACTAACGACCTTAGCAATAACAAAACACTTTACAAAAAGAATATGAAAGACATGAACCAACAACAGCCTTTAAATTACAGGCTCCCGAATTGGGAGAATATATATTTTTATTTTTACTGAGGAAAGCTTCTGCTGCAGGCAGACAGCTTCGTGTTTGATATATTAGCTCAATAGATCAGATTCATTAGTGCTAAACAGTCCATGTTGGAAACTATTAGATTAACCGTTTTGAAGTCGGAGGATTTTGGCTTTTCCTCTAATTGATCGGTTGTTTCTTTAAATTTCGAGGTCTTTTTGTCGCATGATTTTCTGCTTTTCTTTATCAGGAATACAACTGGCCAAGTTTCGGTGTCTGTGTTGGAATCTAAGTTTTTTTCATTACAGGTTTACCATTATTAGTACCATGGCATTTATGTAGTATCCTAGTGACAATGTTCTATATTTTGTAATTTCTTGTATTAATAAAAACACAACTTGGATAGTCTTTGAAGTCCATTAAAACCCTAGATTGATATCGATTTGCCATAAGTGTATGAACTCTATTTACATTACTTTATTGTCATTATTTTGTATTATTAATGATTCATTTATACTACTTAAACAGCGGACATAACAGAAACATATTGTCCAGATCCCCCAAAAGACTGGACATGCCGTGATTTGACGCATACATCAACTTCTCCCAGGTCACAATGTGTTGAAACAAAGCCTACAACACAATCTTCAGAAACAACAACGGAAGTTGTCACAACCAAGGAAACCGTGACTACAACTGTTCCAATTACAACAACAGAGGGTGTCTCAACAACGGAAACAATTACAACTTCAGCTGTTCCAACGACCCCCTCGAAGAGCGTCTCAACCACGGAAACAATTACAACAGCTGTTCCAATGACCCCCTCGAAAGGAGTCGCAACCACGGAAACAATTACATCAGCTGTTCCGACAACTCCATCGAAGGGAGTCGCAACCACGAAAACAATTACATCAGCTGTTCCAAAAACTGTAAACAGTGTTACAACCACAAAATTAGAGGCTACACCAATAAACTCTATTTCAGAGCCTACCAGTGCACCTTCTAATTCAAACAATACATGTTTTTGCCCGTGTAATAGTGGGGGCTTTCTTGTTCTGACAGATGCAGAACTCCAAGAAAAAATAGAAAAAATAATTTCAGAAATAAAAATAGATCCAAAAGGAACGTCGTTGGCAAAACGAAAATTAATAAGTGCTGGTGATAGTAGACCGTCAGCTAAAGCAGTAGGGTCTTTAGGTATTGTTATTTTAGTTGTAATTGCTGGTTTAATACTTATTATGGATTCAGACGTAATTTATAGAAGTATAGAACAATTCATTGCAAAAAGGAAGAAAAATAAAAGTATTGAAGAAAATTAATTAATACGGTTATAATATGTGTATACCGTACAAACACACACATATATATATAGGGCTGTTATTTAGACGAGTTATATACACATAATGTATTTTGATGGATAAAATCTGTCGTCGAGTTGTCACTAGTTCAGACGTACTATATAAATACGAACATAATTTCTTTGGCAACTATTTAGAACGTATATTTGTATAGCTTGTATATGGGTTTGTCTTCATTTAAACATTTCATAATATGACCTGGATATACAAGATCTGAATAGCTTCAAACGCTGTTCAAAACAAGGAAATTCGTGTATCATTTTTCTGTACATTTTGGCAATATACGAATGCATTTAACATTTTTTATGCCCCACCTACGATAGTAGAGGGGCATTATGTTTTCTGGTCTGTGCGTCCGTTCGTTCGTTCGTCCGTTCGTTCGTTCGTTCGTTCGTCCGTCTGTCCCGCTCCAGGTTAAAGTTTTTGGTCAAGGTAGTTTTTGATGAAGTTGAAGTCCAATCGACTTCAAACTTAGTACACATGTTCCCTATGATATGATCTTTCTAATTTTAATGCCAAATTAGAGTTTTTACCCCAATTTCACGGTCCACTGAACATGGAAAATGATAGTGCGAGTGGGGCATTCGTGTACTGAGGACACATTCTTGTTATTTCTTAAGGTAGATTCACTGTATACCGCTATATCTTGGATTGTACAATAGCAGTACACAATCGGTCTAGTTCTTTGCTAAATTCTGCAAATTTAGAGACAAATGTGCAATCTATGTAAAAGACTGTTATTTGTATATAGAGAAAAAGTGTTTTTTTTTCATAATCCAGAATTGTTCAACTTAATATACCAAACATTTGTGTTTTTTTGGAATCAATTATCTGAGGCAAAATATAATGATTTTCCACCTTAAACCTAAAAATTCTGGGAATGTTTAGTAATTATAAAAACCATCGAAATATTATATTATGAATATCTATAGAAATGCCTTGTTATAACTATTTTTCTGTTATTCTTCATAATTAAAGGTATTTAAGTAATGACTGTAATATTTGTTTCGGTCAGGCTTTGCAGAAATATCATAATAAATGAGGTGCACACTCAATGAATAACCAGCGTAGCAATTTGATTTCAAAATGAGCATCACATTTAAGGTTATTTCAACAAGACAGAAAAGTATAACAGCTAGTCATTCCTTATAATTTAATTCTAAATTCCAGTTTTACAGAGTATTATGTGTAAGGTCAATCTATTAGTAAATAAAATTAAAATTAGTTTTTTTATCATTTGAAGGCTGCAATCTGACATGGGATTTGAACCAACCTTGAGATTAATGTACACCTTTTGTTGTTTACATGCTAAACATATGGTATTTTTATATAATATTAATCCATAGCCTTTTCCCTTGGCAATTATGTACTTTGTATAGCAATAATTTCACTACAAATACGGATTTCTACATCTTTTTGTTATTATTTCTTGTTACGTCTATGTTATATAAGGACATACTGTTTAATTTTGTATTTATATTTCGTAATAGATCAAACTTTTTCATTCAGTGTATGTTTACTTGTTTTTGTTTAGATGTCTTTTTGCTCGAGTTAAGTCATTTCAATTGATATTTTATAGTTGTAATGTTTCAGGTTAGCGCCTGTAATATTATTTTAACCGCTGCATTTTAAGGCACCTGTCCTAAGTCTTGCAGGTGCTTGTTGTTTAGTAGTTGTTGTTTGTTGGTATGATTCTTAGTTGTTTCTTGTTTCGTCCGTATCCCGGTACTCTCGTTTTTTATAGAGCAGACCGTTAGCTTTCCTATTTGAATTGTGTTACGCTTGTCATTAATGGGGCCCTTTATACATGTTGTTCGGTGTGAGACAATGCTCCGTATTGAAGGACGTACTTTCACTAATAACTGTTAAATTGAGAATGGAAATGGGGAATGTGCCAAAGAGACAACAACCCGACCTTTTATGCATTGTGACTTGAATGGAGAGTTGTCTCATCGTCACGCATACCACATCTTCTGATTTATATATTGAAGTACAGCATCTAAACTCGCCTTTGTGACTCAGCACAAGTATTTTTATTGTCAAAATATTTTAAGTCTGTTCATGTCTTTTTGTAAGCAGTAAATACTTGCACAGCATGAACAAATAAATGAGGAGTAATGTATTTTTCAAATGTTATTGCAAAAAGCTGTTTTAAAATCTTGTTGTTTTCTGTACAAAACGTTGTTCGAGGAGCCAGGAAATCCATATAATCCATTAAAGGTAATGCAACAATTAATATAATTACTGTGAACGACGTTTCCCTTTGGTATATGTACAAAATCGCACAGACGACACCTGCTGGTCGAACATATAGTTGATCTATTTCATACAGTATTAGAAAATAGACCAAAACACAAAATCTTAACTATAACCATTGAACCATGAAAATGAGGTCAAGGTCAAATGACACCTGCCAGTTGGAAATGTACACCTTACAATCTTTCCATACACCAAATATAGTAAAGCTACAAAACCAAATACTGATATTGTTTCAACTCCAATAACATTTATATCATGTCAAGCTAATTAACACTATTTTAACTTTTCTATGTCAACATGGGTGCTGTCCCCAATCTGTAGAATTGTTGGTTTTAATTAGTATGTTAGACATGTGGAATAATAACTGGCATGTTTCTGAAAACATAAAATGGTTTGTTGAAAGAACAAGAGTGCACACACTGAAATGTCTCGCCTTTTTTACTAATCATTGATAGGGAACTTAACATGATCCAAGAAAATGAGGCCAAGGTCATATAAAACACAAAAAATACATGTTCACCTCACAAGCATTCAAGACACTAAATGTAGTTGACCTATTGCTTATAGTTTCTAAGAAACAGACTTAACCAAGAAAACTAAACATTGACCAATGAACAATTAAAATGAGGTCAATAGTTATCATAAGAACCAGGATTATATCATCAATGTCAGATGACCCATGCCAAACAGACATGTACAGCTTACAATTCTTCCATACAACAAATATAGTTGATCTATTGCTTGTAGTATTAGAAAAAACGGACTTAAACTTAAATTAACTTTGACCACTAAACCATGAAAATGAGGTCAAGGTCAGATGACACCTGCCAGCTAGACATGTACGCCTTAAAATAATTCAATATACCAAATATAGTAGAACTATTGCAAACAGTATGAGAAAAACAGACCAAAACACAAAAACTTAATTATAACCACTGATCCTTGAAAATGAGGTCAAGGTCAGATGACATTTGCTAGTTGGACATGTACACCTTACAGTCCTTCAATACACTGAATATACTAGAACTATTGGCGTAATTGCTTATAAATAGTATCTGAGATATGGACTGGACCACCAAAACTTAACCTTATTCACTGATAAGAGGTCAAAAGAAAAATGTCTGACGAGCATGAGGACATTGCAAGGTACACACATACCAAATATAGTTATCCTATTACTCATAATAAGAGAGAAATTATCATTACAAAAAAATTGTAACTTTTTTTTTCAAGTAGTCACTGAACCATGAAAATGAGGTCCAGGACAATGGACATGTGACAGATGGAAACTACATAATATGAGGCATCTATATACAAAGTATGAAGCATTCAGGTCTTCCATCTTCTAAAATATAAAGCTTTTAAGAAGTTAGCTAACACCGTCGGTGTCACTGTCGCTGGATCACTATCCCTATGTTGAGCTTTTTAGAACAACAATTGCAGGCTCAACAAAAATTACATCTTTCAAGGACTCACCTTTGCTCACTGTTGGCAATAGCATTTGTTAGTGTTAGATCTTTATAAAACTGTAATCATGTTTTTATTTTGTTTTTTATTTGTTGAGCAAAGTAGAACAAATTTTAGAGAAATTCCATAAAATGGATGTTTTAGAAAGTCCTTAATATGGAAGATCCGTTTTTATGGACATGGTACTATTTTTCTATAAAACATATCTTATACAGATGTTTTAGGTATTCAAAATGTCGGTTAAACTTCCAAAGCAATTTTACGTGTGATATAAAGATTAGAGTTTTTTTTTAACATGGACAGGTGTCTATACAGTATGTCAAGATCTCGAAATCACCACAGTTCTAAAAAGTCAACTAATGACTTAATCTGGTTCCTAAAGTTCTCCCTTAGAAAAATATCTATGTTAATTAAGGAGCTAATATAAATAAGGCTAAGGTCACCAATAGACACCATGGCATCAGGCAACTGTATACAGAATATGGATTATACAGCTCTTCTACCTTCATAACTTAAGTCAACACCTGATTAACATTTACATTTTGCTTTTAGAGGCAAGATGATAAAATCATCCCAATCAGTCAAATTTCAAATTGATAATCCAAATTTTATAAGTTGAAATGGCAAAGTCTATGTTTTGGTATGGCAGTGACGGATCCAGAGAGGGAGGGGTCCAGGGTATGGAAACCCCCATTTTTATTGGACAATCAATGCATTTGAATGGGGAAATATGGTTTGAACCCACCCTCCCCCCTTTATCTTGGTTGGGAACCCCCCTTTTGAAAATGGCTGGATCTGCCACTGTATGGGAAACCACAATAATCAATCTGATCGAATAAAAAAAAAGCTTGTGTACAATCTCATGAACTGTAGAAGTTTCTGTGGAAGTTCTGGTTGAATTCTGTCAAGCTATTTCAAAAAGTTGCAGTTTAAGAAAGTTTGACATAGACGCTGAAGAAGACAATGATGATCAGCACTAAAATACAATGCTGTCAGGTGATCATCAGACTCTCATTGCAAAAAGAGGGAGGGGCCTGGCAAGCCAACATTTGGATTGATACTTGTTAAAAGTCTATTTATTTATCCTATATGGGTATCCACAAGGGGGTCAGACCCACTTCCCCAACAAATCTGCCTCTGAATATGGAATCCTTCCATGCCACAACCCCCCTCACCGCTAAATCAGCCTCTGATATAAATTAAGCAAGAAGAGCAATCTCATCTCTATTGAAATACTGCATAAAGGGGGAAATATCAAACAAAACATGTCAGAACTCTTTCATGAAAATATTTCATTAAAATAAAATTAGTTCATATTTTTATACAAATCACTTCTATGAACAAATAATAGTCAACATTATGACACAATTTATTCTTTACAATACTGTTATTTATATGAATGTTTTCAGTACTGGATCCTGCTTTCAATAAAGTGTATTTTTGTTAGGTACAGAATTGTTATATCAAATCTGACCATATTTACACTAGATACTGTTCATAGTTGCGCTGTCACAGAATTTCAAAAGTGAAAAACATCTCCATTTTAATCACATTTTTTTCTAATCTTAGGAGCAGTGAGACAATGGTATATACTCCTAGTATGCCTGTCGATCAGAAAATGTCATTGGTCCTCCACCATCCATACCCTGACTCAGATTCTGACTCAGATTCCAAACTTTCCCCGTCTTGGTGTGGGTGTTCCTGGTTCAGTCCTGCCAGGTGTGGCAATGGTCGTTCTTGAAAGAAAAAAAATATAAATGTTATTTGGTATACCTCCCAAAATTAATCCATATTTTATAGATTTATTTTCTCGCTTGACCCTGTACTGTGAAAGTGAGAAAAGCAATTGAGTTGAGATGACCAATGATAATCTATAAATATATTGCCATGCATAACTCGCAGAATGCTTGTTATATTGCCTTATTTTTATATTGATAGGATTCATAACAATACAAAAAAAAATCTGCTTTAAAAATGTAATCTTAAAAATTTCAAAATTATTTTCTATTTGTGACAAATGAATATCTTCAATATTCATATATTCATTGAAATATGAGAATCAAGCGATTTTTTAACTAATTTCTCCCAATTACACTATTTTACATGGAGTCACTCTTTCCAATTCGGTCTTGTTTGTTGAATAACTTTATAAAAATATTTGTTCAGATGTGCTCTGTAGATTCAAATAAGTAAATAAACAAAGACAATGATAGATGATGATTGCTAAAGCTCATTTTTTGCACACTGAGGAGTTCAAAAAGGTTTATATACTAAATCATTGTTTATCACTGGTTTAAATATCACACCATAAACATTTACTAAAACATGAATTGGAAAAAGTAATGACCATGACTGAAATGCACTATCCTTACATTCAGAAACGTAATGAAGGTGTTTTGTTTAATTTTGTAATGGATCACACGACATGATATGAAATGTAAATAATTGATCACAGTAAGTCATTAACAATCGTAGAATTAACTGATTCTACAGCCTGATAAGCCTGATATATCCAGGATGTTTAGTCATATAGTTCTTAAGCTGTACTTTTAACAATTTTGAAAATGACATACACATATTTTTTTTTTCTATAAACAAATAATTCTTAATTCTAATTTATATCTATCTACTTTATAGTAAAATCAGCAAGAAATAATAGAAGAATAAACAGTTGCGCCATGAGCGCATGATACGCCCGACGTCTTGTGTGGAAGTTTTATGCAATAATCATAAATAGTTTCTGAGGAAGTTTTAAGCAATAACCATTTATTGTTTTTGAGACACAGCGGGACATGTGAAACCCCCCTGCCCTGTTTTTTTTTTACAAATATCACTAAAATAAAATTTTGAATCAAACCAAAAAGTATACAGATCTTTAAATTAGTATAACAAAGAAGTGTATACAGTTTCAAGCAATAATCATAAATTGTTTTTGAGATACGGCGCAACATGTAAAAAAAACCCTCCCCTTTTTTACAAAATACTCAATAACTCAAAAATAAAATTTTGAGTCATCACCATAAAGTATACAGATCTTTAGATTAATATAACAAAGAAGTGTGTAAAGTTTTAAGCAATAATCATAAATCGTTTTTGAGATACGGCACGACATGTAAAAAAACCCTCCCCCTTTTTTTACAAAATACTCAATAACTCAAAAATGAAATTTTGAATCATCACCAAAAAGTATACAGATCTTAAGATTAATATAACAAAGAAATGTGTTAAGTTTTAAGCAATAATCATAAATCGTTTTTGAGATACGGCGTGACATGTAAAAAAAAACCTCCCCCTTTTTTACAAAATACTCAAAAACTCAAAAATGAAATTTTGAATCATCACCAAAAAGTATACAGATATTAAGATTATTATAACTAAGAAGTGTGTAAAGTTTTAAGCAATAATCAAGAAACGTTTTTGAGATACGGTGCGACATGTGAAAAAAAAACACCCCCCTGTTTTAGTTACAAAGTGCTGTAACTCAAAAAGTTTAAATCTTATTTTCACCAAAAAGTATACAGATCATTTGACCATCATAAGAAACAACTATATTAAGTTTCATGAAATTTGGATAAGTCGTTCTCAAGTTACTGTGCGACATGTTTACGCCGGACAGACAGACAGACGGACGGACGGACGGACAGACACCGGACATTTGTATACCATAATACGTCCCGTCAAAATTTTGACGGGCGTATAAAAATTGGACTACTGTAAACTGACAAATTATTGCATGCATTTATTATTGCCATTTTGTCACATTAGACTAAAATGCAATTTTAAATTTTGCAATATTGAGAAAAATCCTGTTAAATCCATATACAAAATTTTTAAATGTGAGTTCACATTATTGTGATTCTCACCCAGTTGCATTTTTCGCAATAATAAAAACATCGCAATAGTTTCTGAACTTACAGTAATTTGAGCTTTACTGGTATTACAAGTACATGACACTTTTATTTGTCAGCATTTCTAAGGTGAACTTCACAGAACAGACAGATGCAGAAGCAAATATTTTGTACTTACTTTCTAACTGAAGCTGTGGCCTGTTTTTCTTGGTGTTCTTTCCTGACTTTAATCAAGTCTTCTGCTCGTCTCATCTCATCCTCCATGGCACTCATTTCATCTATAGCATGTTTCTTTCTTTCCTTAAACCACAGATATCAGTGTAAAATCAACTAGCTCTCACAATAATATAAGTATAGAACACACTTAAAGCTATAGTAAGTTTATAATGGTGCTGCTCTTACAATCATTTTCTCAAATGTTGATTCAAATTTTTATTGGTACTAATTTTGGTGAATTAAAGAAAAATAAAAATTTTCGTGGATATTTCATTTCAAGTTTTTGCCAGATTAAAAAAAAAGCCTGTAGGACATCTATACCTAGGGTCTTGGTTGTCGTGTGGTTTTGGTATATTGTATCACTTGCCTGTTAACATTGAGGTTATAAGAACCCAACACAAGACAGGTGTGCTTGACTTCAATCTTAATTGTCACTTTACATGCCTAAGATCAAAATTCTTCAATACAAGTAAGAGGTTTAGGTAGCTATAAAACCAGGTTTAATTCGTCATTTTCTACATAAGAAAATGCCTGAATGTCTGTACCAAGTCAGGAATATGACAGTTGTTTTCCATTTCTTTGATGTGTTTGTTTTTGAAATTGCCATTTGATCATGGACTTTCCTTTTTTGAATTTTCTGAAGAGTTCAGTATTTTTGTGATTTTAATTTTTCCTTCAATGGCCCCTCTGGAACATTTAAGATTAGAATTTTCTTTTTTGTTGAAAATTGCTGATTATTTTTCTTCTTTTGAATAAACAGAATTAAAATCAAAGTACAAAGTCAACATGTGGTCAAGATATCATGACTTTGCACAGGCAGAAAATGTGGGAGGTTAAACCAGTTTTACATTTATTAAACATATGTACTCAAACCTAAAACTGACAATAAAAAACCATTAAGTACAGCTACTAGAAGGATAGTATGATAATGGTCAATTTTTATGTGATTTTATTGTGTGTGGTATATACCTGTCTGGTTTTACTAGAGTCTTTAATACTGTAAAACATGGGACCTAACTCTGCCAACCAATGACCATCCACGGCTGTAACACACTGCATATACTCCTATAAATATAAAGATAGAATTTATAAATTCTACCACCAACTGTGTGAGGGCTGTATAGCCAGTCAAGGTCGTTAAAAACTTCCATCATCATAATTTTACCAACCATTGACTATATTCAGCTGTGTGACAAACAAGATATAGGAGACAAATACCACTATATATTAGAATGTCCTGCACTGAAAAGTATTGTTGTATTGGTAATATTGTGTTAGCGTGCTGAAATACCTTGCCTGCTTTATTGATTATGACTGAACCTAATGTTAAGTCTTTAATATACAGGTTTACTACAGGTATGGCATACACTGAATATTATAAATGATCCTTGAAAATGAGAGCAAGGTAAAGACACTTCAATCATTCCTTTTATTGTGTCATTTTTTTAAAATAAGGTGAGAAATTTTATATTTTACCTTTTCGCTTTCAAATTATTGTTTTAAATGGCAATCTGTAATATTAAAGAAACATTCCATAATTAAATTTATCCTTGAATAAATTCCTCTCAAGGTCAAAACTTGGGGGTAAAATGAGATTTCATACACATGCATTTTCCTTAATGCTTACGATGTAGACTTGACTTCATACAATACGATGTAGACTTGACTTCATATAATACGATGTAGACTTGACTTCATACAATTTTTATAACATTTATAATCTCTACTCATCAGTCAAAGATAAAAATGTTTCCAGTTCCAATCTTAACAAGCTTGTGGTTTTTTAATAGAACATTTCCTACAATAATTTCAATATTGGAATTGCAATGGAATTTATACCTTAAGGCCTCAAACTTTTTTGTTTATCATAAGTTCAATCATTCAAAATTCTAATTCTTGGCATGTTATGTCTTGCCTACCTGTGCTTTTAATGTTAAGGAAAGAGAAAAAAATGTTCAGTGAAATTGGGGTCAAACTCTTAGTTTGGCATTAAAAGTAGAAGGATTATATCATAGGAAACATGTGTACTAATTTTCAAGTTGATTGGACTTCAACTTCATCAAACACTACCTCGACCAAAAACTTTAACCTGAAGTAGGACAGAGGAAAGGACAAACAGACACAGACACAAAAAACATAATGCCACTAGAGAGGTGATGAAGGGATCACAGATGACACTGCTCCCACCAGCTGAGAGATCATGATTTTGTTCAGTGGTCCAAGACATTTCATTTTAATGTTAATTAATTTGAAAAGTTTTGTTTATTTATCTTCTGGAAGTGTAACAATCAGACAGACAAGACATGAGGATTCCTAGAAACCCGTGACTTTGTAGAGTTTGGTTATAACTAGCTAAAGCATTAAAATCTGTGTTCAAAATGGAATGTACTTTTATATTAATACAGCTCACCTTGTATAAATCAATGATTCAGCACCAAAAAAAAATGTATTACTTCATATTACAGATTTAAGACTTGTCAAAAATTTACCTAATCAAAATGAAAATGAAAAGAATTTCTATATTGGGGATTTAAGCTTAATATCAGACAATAACATATAAGCCTTTTTCTAGAACCTATCTGATGTAATAATATTTTTTGTAGCTTTTACATCCTAGAACTGATTAAAATAACATAAAAAATTCTTCTCAACTCATCAAATAAGCGTAAAACCTAATTTAAGATTAAAGTGTTTGCATTTCTAATCAAGCAAGGATCGTATCCTCTCAGTGTCTGATACAGACTGTCTCTGATATTTTAATTTATATTCCACAGAAGCGATAAGGTACTGAGTGCATATCTTTCAATCTTAAAACACAAAATGTTGATTTATCTTTTACTGCAGTGCTACAAAGGGGAAGTAAAAATTTAAAGAAGAAAAACTAATGTTTAAAAAAATACCTTTCTCATGTAATATTCATGAGAATTAATGATTAATATTCCTTCTGGAACATACAAACACTTGACTTTGTAAAAAAATTAAAATGTTTTTCCCTTCCAAAGAAATTATTTTCAACATGTTTCCACTTCAATTAAGAAAATTTACATAACTTAAATACCATGCAGTGTCTACACGAAAGAAGCAATCATAACAAATTTCTTAAAAATCAAACACATTAGACTAATTAATTAAAAAAGAAAATTAATGAATTGCCACCATCAAAATCTTTATTACCGCATATTTTCAAAATATCAAGTGCACATGAAGCTGAAAATAGATCAAAGACAAAAACAGCCAGGTAGTGTAGAAAGTTTCTTAAACAATGGAGAATGGTTTATACTGAAAATTTAGTGTAAATATATGGAAATTGAAAATGTAAGAAGGGATCAGAGACTCCAATGGCTTGTTTCAAAGAATGTTTCTAAAACAATGAAGAATAGTATACATTTATACCCATAATTCAGATCTAGAAATTTAAAATTCAAAAGTCTGGGGAAAGGGAAAAAAATAATAAAAGAATTACAATAAATGTTCACAAATTCAACATGTAAAAATAAGAAGATATGATATGATTGCCAATGAGACAACACTCCACCAGAGACAAAATGATGTATCAGTTATGGCTGCAATCTTTATGTGAAGTATCATGGATCTGAGTTAAATACTGTAAGAGTTGATAGCATAAAACTGGTATAAAAATGTACCATAATCTGTTAATTTTTCTGAAAAATTACTTAAGTTTCCATGTTCAGAAAATCTGATATTAGCAGTTGCACAACTTCAACACATAAGTAATCTTTGTGTGAAGTTTAAGTGATTTTGGTAGAATATTGTGAAAGAAGTAGATAACAAAAAACTGGTAATATGTTTTGTAAATTATGCTAAGTTTCCAATTCTGGAAAAAGTAAAAATTCCTCATACAACTCAACAATAGCGATACACAACATCAAAAGCAATATGATAGTTTTTTGTTTACAATTGCATTAAAATGGAGGCAATTATATTTTAGGCTTTGTTGATAAGGATAAGGTTAAAGGTGGGCTTATAATTTCATCCTGATAATACAAACAATATACATGATATAAGAGCCATTATTTGGCCCTTGAAATTGCAAAAATATTAAAACTTATTCTAGACTCTAACAAGAATGTCGTCATAGTACATGGATGTCCTACTCGCACTGTCTTTTTCTATGCTCAATGGACCGTGAAATTGGGGTCAAAACTCTTATTTGGCATTAAAATAAGAAAGATCATATCATAGGGCACATATGTACTAAGTTTCAAGTTGATTGGAATCCAACATCATCAAAAACTACCTTGACCAAAAACTTTAACCTGAAGCGGGACAGACTGATGAACCTTTGGACCAACAAATACAATGGACGGACACATAAACAGAAAAACATAATGCCTCTAAGTGGGCCATAAAAATTACTTAAATTTATTGATAAATTTCTTCACTGTGAAGCATCATCAATGGATATAGGTACCTTAGGATATAGGTATGATACTAAACCCCTAACGGGAAGGATTGTGCCTGATGTTCATATGATGAAATCATAATCTTTCAGTCAGTTTAATTGAAGTCTGGAGCTGGCATATCAGTTAACTGCTAGTAGTCTGTTGTTATTTATGTATTATTGTCATTTTGTTTATTTTCTTTGGTTACATCTTCTGACATCAGACTCGGACTTCTCTTGAACTGAATTTTAATGTGCGTATTGTTATGCGTTTACTTTTCTACATTGGCTAGAGGTATAGGGGGAGGGTTGAGATCTCACAAACATGTTTAACCCCGCCCCATTTTTGCGCCTGTCCCAAGTCAGGAGCCTCTGGCATTTGTTAGTCTTGTATTATTTTAATTTTAGTTTCTTGTGTACAATTTGGAAATTAGTATGGCGTTCATTATCACTGAACTAGTATATATTTGCTTAGGGGCCAGTTGAAGGACGCCTCCGGGTGCAGGAATTTCTCACTACATTGAAGACCTGTTGGTGACCTTCTGCTGTTGTTTTTTTCTATGGTCGGGTTGTTGTCTCTTTGGCACATTCCCCATTTCCATTCTCAATTTTATTTACCTTGTACCAAAGATACAATGGTAGCAAAAAGTACCTTTTCTAATCCCAGTACAAACAACAATGCATTGCTATTCACTGTACAGTTTATCTTCCTTATTTACATGCGGTTTTTTTTAAACACAGTGTTGTTTAAGGTTATATATGATTTACCTTTGTCATACAAAAACTTCAAATGAATAGTTAAAGAATAAATGTGTTTTTGTCAAGTTTGAACACCTATCATGCTTCATTGAACATTGAACAGGTACCACCCTATCTGATTTTGGTGATTTGAAGAGAGAGACAGCCAATTAAGGCTCATCATAAGCCTTAAATAGCAGCTACATTATTAGGAATCACTTTTACAAAGCTTAGAATAAAAAGAAAATAAGAAGAACTTGACCTTGAATGACAGAAAATTTATTTTTTCAGGTCATTCATGGGTAACCTATATCCAGAGGTGATGCTGCACCGTAAACATGTTGAACTTGACATAATATTTAGACACAAAAAAAAACGAGTCAAGGTTTAATCATAAAAAACATATAGCACACATTAACTTTTTTACAAATTACTTTTTCAACCTTTTCTGAACTATTCATGATGTCAATCTTTAACCTAAGTTCATTAAACTTTGATGAAATATGTAGGTGTGGTATTGCTTACATAATCGATTTTACATATGGTTAATACAAAGGTGCATATCTTCTCAAAACCAATAGATGAACACAAATCTACTTCTTGAACTCAAACTTTTCACTGCTGATGTTAACCTTTGACACAAAGGAGTAAGTTCAGAAAGGGCCATATTCGGCCCCAATTATAAAACTGAATAGTACAAGATAAAATATGTTTTAAGTTGTCTTAAAGACATGTGAGAAAGTAAAAAAGAACTGTTTTTGTCAAGTTTTATTCTAAAGCGTTGGTTTCTACATCCAAACTAGGTCAAAATAAGAGATTTTGACGAAATTTGACAAAATTGGCTGGATTTCAACCAGGCGTCGACAAACCTAATATTCAAGTTAAACATGTAAACTGTCATTACAAACATTGTGTTCAAAGATCTTTTTTGTCGACTGTGCGCTCTATGATTCCTGTCCAATAATCAATGCAAAATTTACCAATTTTCATTGATATTTCGTGGAAAATAAAAAAAGAGTACTGTTTGTGATTTCATCAGTACAACACAGGAACATAAATTTTCAACAAAAAGGCTTATTTCCTATCTAGTCAATGCATTAGCTATGATTCATTGTGATATTGGTTAATAAACCCTAATTTGAAATTTAAGGTAAAAAAGAGTGCCATATTAGGGCCTTATCGAACCTACTCCTTTCATAAAACTCCAAAAAGAACAGAGCACTTTCAATGTTGAATTTTCATATTTCCATAGCATGTATCTACCTACGCCTAATATATAGTTTAAAGTTTAAATTTCAAGTTTTAGATAATTCTGTCGAAAATTGAATGATACTTGGTCAATAAAAAAAAAAAAGTATGTTGCAACATGCCAAAAAGGATGGTCAGAAAAAGACACCTCATCTATGTTTAGAAACAGGCTAAATAGACATGGGGTTATCAATACATACCTTGACAGTCATAACTAGTTCATGGTAGACTATATAATCTGGATTAAATCCCATACCAAACAAGGCACTAGTTGGATGGAGATGACAGGGCATTCCTGTTCTTACATGCACATATTCTCCAATACCCTGTAATACAAATTTAAAACTGTTTTAATAAATGTGTCATCTAATCTAGTTTTTCTTAAACCATAAGTTTGAATAATGATATTCTAAAACTTCTGTAATAATGTTGATGGTCCAAAGCAGTTGGTAACAATTAATTAATACCAACATTCCATGAGATATTATTTCACTACTTTTCATACACATTTGATGATAAAAATAGTCTTACAATCATACCAATTCAAATTCAACAATCTTAGGTGCATGAAACTTGTAATGTTGTAATTTTACACTGTGACCATTGAAATCTTAATTTAGACAGCATTTTGGCTGCATTTTAATAGTTTTGCTTCAGACAACATCGCCACATAAATGAACTACTGAAATCACTAGTCAGATAACACTGAGGTTGTCAGTTTGAACCCCCTCGTGATGGTGCACTCACTTCAATCTTAATTGACTAGGATCGTCAGTTTACCTATTGAAGGTCAGGGGTTTTCTCCAGGCAACTCGGCTTCCTCAACCAAAAAAACTTTTCTGATAAGTTTTATACAAAAGAAATACCTATCTTGGTAGGATATGAAATGTTGTAAAATGTATATACAATTATAACAAATGCCCTATAAATATACATAAATTAAAAAAACAATGTGTTGATTTGAAAATTTCTAGTTGAAAATATATAACTTTTCTAATAGTGAAATGCTACTTATATCATTTAAACATCACATTTTTTTATTTTTCAACATCCATTTTTGCTCAATTATATCATAGAGTAAATTTTAAAATTGTAATGATTGACTTATCACCCATTTCCCATTAATAAAGTAATAAATTTTAATCACAACTCGTACAAGGTCAAAAATAAAAATCAATATTTTTTTAACCGACATAAATGAAACAAAATGGTTCACAAGATGTATAACCAGGGGTCGAAATTGGCGCTGGTCCGGTTTTGTCAACTGGTGGTCCAGCGAACCAGTAGAAATTTGTGGTTAAAAATCACTGATTGTATCGCAATCTTGATTTGTTTATAAAAAATACTTCTCTTTTCTATACAAAAATATGCTATAATGATAAAATACTGACCTTCAGACGAGCTGCTTGGTGGAAGTAGGCAGAACAAATAGTTTTTCTGACCACGTCCCATTCATTACCACATGATATAAGAGGCATTTTTTGTGAATCCATTATTTCTTTTAATTGCTGTCTCACCTCTCTAACCTACATAAAAACAATATACAAATGTAAATATGACACTTTGCATATTTGAATTCACATTTGAAATGTAGATGGTTATATCTATATTTTCTTTTATCAGGTACTGTGGATTCATCATTATTGGGCAGATACCCATTTTCGTGGTGTTCGCTGGAACCAGTGAACCATGAATTTAAATGTTCAACAAATGACAAATTTGTTCTTGGGTTGTATACAGACTTTGACCTGGGGTTGTATACAGACTTTGACCTGGGGTTGTATACAGACTTTGACCTGGGGTTGTATACAGACTTTGACCTGGGGTTGTATACAGACTTTGACCTGGGGTTGTATACAGACTTTGACCTTGGGTTGTATACAGACTTTGACAAATCCATGAAATCAAATATCCTTGAAAATGCAACATTTCCTCAATCGACGAAAACTGATACCCACGAAAATAACTGAATCGACAGTATTGTGGAGAAAAGTGTATAAATACAAAGCTAGAGACTTCTACGAGCCTGAATCATGCTTCTGGCAAATTGAGCAGAGAAGTTTATTTCTGACATACTTAGCTTTGGAAGGCTTTTTGTTAATAAATCCTGTAAAGTTTCAACATCTCTCTTCTGTACATCATTCATTCTGGTTTTTTACATATTTGTAGAAAAAAAGACAAATTTAATTTCCATAGAATTTTAATGGAATGTATGTGGCCACCATTAGTAAATTGTCCTCTATAATTCCCAAAAGTTTTAATGTTTTTCCTTGTTACTTCAAAATGGATGGTTTTTTTTTAATTGGCATATGACGAATGGACAACAAGTATTAATATATATATATAATATCTAAGTATTCAAATTATGAATCTCTTTAGTATAATATGTCTCTATTCTGATTATCTCATTACAATGGTACACCAGTAAATCATATGAGCTACCCACATTTCATTAACTAGATTAGTCCAACTAACAAAAGATTTTAAATAATTTTAAATTCACAATTCACTGAAAGTTTCAAAATAGTAGTCTATTAGTCATTTACTAAATTAATTGGGTATTAAACACTGTTAAACAAGTTACTTCCCCTTGCAAATTGAAAGCTAATTCAAAACTGGACAAAATGGACTGCTCCCCATTCAAAGCAAGATAAGTTGAAACTGACATAAAAGTATTTTAGAGCTAATTTCCTACGGCATGTAGAGCAGGGCTTTGGTAATGTTGATTGCTTTTTTTGTGTATTGTACAAATGTGTTCAGTCGGAAACCCGGTTGAAATAGAGCAAAAGAATCGAAGCTCTTTGTTAGAGAAGGCGATAAATGTGTACTGTTTACAATAGTGAAAAAAAAATTAAAAGTTAATAGAAACAAACAAAATTACAAATTTCTTCTCAATTACGAAGTGTTTTATTTTAAAAACACCGTTTGCCTAAGTTTTCAATTTATCTAGTACATAGTTAAGCAGAACAATTAGATATCAAGTCGACGACATGGGTATCTTTCAAGTTGGATGTAGAATATGCATAACCTCCGATTTAAAAAAAAAAATTACCACGGACGGAAAACATATCAATCTATTAGTTCAGTAATTTTCGTGTCTGCCCTTCCATTATGTGACTCAAGAAAAAAATCCAAAAAAATGGGTAACAATAGTATCGAAAAGAGAAAATCGAGGGCACCTTTTTATGTTAGGACGTGTTTGAGTGTAATATTTTGTCTTGATATCGTACAAAGCAAGAATATTTCATACATCGTCTCGCTACAGATTCTATCCTTTTTATATATCAAAGCTACAGGTTGACTTTATAACATAAAAAAATCACAGTACTAAAAGATGAAATATATGGGTCAAGTGAAATACCTATCTAATGAATCACAAAAACAGAGTAGGTGTGTTCGAATAGCTATTTTTTTACTGAAAGTACTTGACGACAGTCTTTCAAGTTGGATGATGAAAATGCATATCTTCGAAAAATTATAATTTTTTGTGTGTGATAACTAGGGTTTATAGTCTTCAATCACTAAAAAAATCGTCTGCCCTTCCACGAAATATTTAATTAGAATTTTTTTTAAATGTTTATGAATTTTCGAAAATTCCACCTGACAACCGATCAGACAATAGTTTTAAGTTGAATCAATGCAGACAAGATCATTAACTGATGCTCATTAGCTAGTTGATACATTTGTCTTTTAAAATACAACTGACATATAAGGATCGTAATGGTACAATGTGGATAGATTTATCGGTTTCCAAGAGCAAAATTGGAAGCGCGTCATCCCTACAATGGCTTCCATTTCTACAATTGTGTAAATAAATTGGCGTAATGGGGAGATAATCTTGACGAAGTAGAATCCTGACTGTGTTTGGGATGACATCAAATCAAATTTAAATATAAAATATACAGGTTTAACTCTGCCTTTCTCTATTGTTTACAGATGTAAATTTTAATTACAATTCTTAAGCAAACCTTTATACAAACAAAGCAAGCAAGCCAAACCAAAGTTTTATTCTACAAACAATAGGAAATTAGCTCTAACTATTGATTTTTATGACATTAAACGTGAAGCCTTGACTCAAATTGAATGTTCCTAAACATAATTCACATTGTACTACATTTGTAATTACAATTGTGCTTCTTAGGCTGTCACATTTTTAAACCTAAAATAGTCAGTACCAGAATTGTCTTATACAGTGAGGGTTGATTATTTGCAATAGAAGATTTTTTATGTTTTATGACATACCTTCCTCATAGCTTTGATATGTATAAAATGTTCATTACTCCATGATGCTGAGTATCTGAAAGGAAAAATAGGGACAAGATTAAACATATATAAATATTACCAACAGCTGTAGGCCAAGAAAACATTTTTGTACCAGGATTTAGTATGTGTAACTGAATAAATTTTGGGGCATGAATGATTGTATTTAATCAAGTATTTGGATCAATAAAGCTTTGAAGTATTTTGGTCTATAGTCCTATACTGGTATAAAGGTTCTGTAATTAATGTATTTTGTGTCCTCAAAAAAGTGTTTTGGCCCATTAGCCTAAATCAGTATGTAGAATGGGTATCATAGTATCTTGTGCCCTGAATAAATGCACTGTGGATTCATTATTATTTGTCGGATACTTATTTTCGTGGATTTCGTTGGTACAAGTTAACAACGAAATTAAATGTTCAAAGAATGACAAATTTTCTATAGGCTTGTATGCAGACCTTGGCAAAACCACAAAATTAAATATCCACGAAAATGGGTACCAACGAAAATAAATGAATCCACAGTATTTTGATCCATAAAACTATACAAGTTTGAAAAAAGTGTTTCTAATTGTATCTTGTGCCATGAACGATAGTTCTCTGATAAACATTACTATGTATATACATGTATTAGCATATTGTACATGTATATCAAATTTAACATCTTGACCGATTAACCGTCTTATGTATCTACCTTAACTCGGGTAGTTATAAATAGTCCAAATAATGATAAGATATGTAACAGCATATAATATGCTATCTTATGACCTGACCCTATATCTTGTTTTTGTTTTGTTAGAGATGATAAACATTTCCTATAAACATTCCTCATTATATACTATCAAGGTTAATATATATTATCTTTGAAGAGTTCAAGAATTTAGGTTATTCCAAATTGAGATCATCACACACTTTTGACAAAAAAGTTGAAATTCATAAACTTTGAAAGTGATCTTTTGAATTCTAAGGTAAGAAGACAGTAAAATGATCCAACAAGTCAAAGCAACTTTTCATTATAAATAGACCTATCTAAACATTATAAACAAGATAATGGTTTTTAGGTTAAAGTTATATGTATATTAAACATAAGAATTGGATATTTACAAAGTGCATGCTGTAGATATCTAATATTTTTTACTGGATTGATTCTGTTGGGGGTCAATATGTGTGATGTGGATCCCTCAACCTTACAACAACAAAAACAGCAATTGACTAATATAACCATCGTTATTAACCCTTTTAAAATCATTAAACTTTTTTTTTAATGGGACAAGAGCAAGGGGTCAAGTGTTCATAGGTTGAGGTAGATTGTCAATAGTGGCAAACTTAAGAGGTGTGGAGCTGAAAATCAAATCTTACTCTAAAGTCACTGTGACATATCATATACTGATAAAAAATGAAAAGGTTGTGACTTTTATCTGATTACATCAAAGTCAACAATTTGAATTTAATTCACATTTTATTTTTAGATTTCTTATGTTATTTTGTAAGCAGAAAATCAATGAATTCATCCAAATGTTAAAACCAAAATAAGTAGAAACATATAAAAAAAATACTTTGGATCAAGATTATTACTGTAATAAAGTTAATAATCACCTGTAAAAAACAGACATGGGTCATACAAAAAGGTCAACAAACTTTATCAAAATAAAATTTCATCTGTATTTTAGCATAATTATTATTTTTAAGTTTCGTTTAACATTATAATTTTTCTTGGTATGTTTGTAGTTATATGGGGGTAGGACCTTTATTGCAATTGGGACTCTGGGATGGGGTGTTTTTAAGTTCTGGCTTTCAGGATTGATCCTTTTGTGATCCAGGAATTCTTTTTTTGAATTTCGAGACGTCAGGATTTAAATTTCTTTTAATTCTGGAACTCAGGATTTCATGTTTTCAAGCCAGGGATTTCAGGATCAGAACCCCTCCTAAAATACCAGAGATTGCGACCCATTCTGTTACTCAGGGAAAATTTTCAAGATATTACCACACAATATTGGGTTCTACCCAAACATGGGTCAGGTGAAATTGACTCAAATATTAATTGACTAGTATTGTCAGTTTTCTGTCAAAGGTCATGGTTCCCTCTTGGCACTCTGGCTTCCTCTACCAACAAAAAGTTACAACCACAAAACAGCCAATAGTTCTAAAAGTGGCATTAAACAACAATCAATCAATCACAGAAAGTCAAATGAATTTCTGTTTGATATAATACCAACCCATTCTTTTTCCACTGATGATAAACATTCAGTAGAGTAAGATGATCACTTTCAGGGACCTGGAACTTCTCCCTAGCATTGTCAGAATCTTCTTCTCTCCCCTTAGGTCTGTAGAATATGGCAGGAACGGATAACATAGATACTATTATCTAAAAATAGAAATCAAAATTGTAGTCATTAATGAAGTCGGGGTAGTTAAACTGAAAAATTGTGTTCAAACTTGTACACTAAACATGCTAAACGAGGAACTAATTGAGTCTTTGGACCTATAACCTGTAGACTAAATTTATACCTGAAAAATGATAACTTTCCACCTTGTTTTCTTTTAATACATTTAATATGATAATCAAGTCGAAGTTTTTAGTGTTATCTAGAACATTTTAGAGATCATAGTCAACAATATTTCACAAGTATTAAATAAGACCATTTCAATAACTAATCATATTTTTTTGTGCAAAAAATATGAATGTTTAAGCATATAAATATATAAGGTCATCTTATAGGGAGAATAAAGGGAGAATGTGTCCATGGGACACAATTGATGCCTCCCTTGCATATAACGTTAAAAAGAGACATAACTGGAGAACTTTTAAAGTAATGCCACCCAAATTCAAACTTGATCTGTGTTTATGATTATATAAGCGTTGTGTATAAGTTTCATAACATAATTAGGATGAGGCAAACTAAAGTTAAAGAACAGAAACTAATTTTGGGACATACATACAGAGGTATGAATGTACATTGGTACATATTTGTACCACTTAATGCCTCTCTGCTGTGGTGGGAACATAAAAAGTTCAGCACTCAATCAAAAGCTGAAAGACTTCAATCATTCTGTAACATTTCAAGCAAGCGAGACTAAAAACAATTGAAAATATCAAATAATTATCAGTATATAAGTTAGCATTGTCATCTTACATATTACCAAACACCATTCCTTATTAAAATCACTTTATTTTGACTTGATTATACAAATCCTAAAAGTACATTGTATACTAAAAAGGAAGGTCTACAATAATGATACAGAGTCACGTCATCATAATATTTGAAATAGACTGTAAAAACATCCAGAAGGTCCTTCAATTTTCTTTTGAAAATATTGTTGCAAAAACTTCATTAAAATAGATTTATATCTATATTATGATATATCTGTAGTTTTTTAAAAGTTACTATAATAGTGAGCAACCAAGCAAAAACAGGTGCGGAGATATTCATTTTTCTTAATCAAAATTCAGTGGTCATTGATAAATTGTTTTGGTCAACGAACGTTAGAGGTCACTTTACCTACATCTCCCTTTGTTTATATTTCTAAACATAAATATAAAGGGAGTATCTTTCAAAAATAAATAACAATGGTAAACTTAATCTTACTGGTATTACAATTTTAATATGTAAAATGAGATGGGTGATTGAGACTGAAATTTAAATAAACAGATATAAAGGCAGTGTATATTCTAATAATAAACTTAATATCAATATATAATCACTTTATGAGTGTCAAAAATGTCCCTGTCTGAACTCAAATCATTCTTCAACAAAAAATTATTATTCATGTATGCAAAATAAAAGTGCAGATAGAAAAGTGTGGGGGGAAGGGCTTCAGAAAGTGATATGATCCATTCATCCTATTTCGACTCAAAATTCAAGTCTACCCTAAATGGATGTAAATTATACGGCCTTCCAAATACCTAACAGCACTAAAGAGACATTAATTGGCGAAATCTGGATATAGTGTACTAATGTTTGCACCTTTTGTTTGCGGTATAACATCATTTCTGCAAGTTTATTGTTTTCTGTTTGATATTAAATTAATAATTCAGATCCATTTTGTTACTTCTGGTGATCTGTTTATTTGGCAATCGCCAATGGTAGTTACCAGGGTTTAAAAACATCTGTTGTTCAACTTGCTAGTCAAATGCACTTTTTACAATTAGAGTTTTTCACTTTTTAAAAAAGAAAAACCCCAAAAACATCTAAAGTGTCTAATGGTAAGATGTTAGTTGATGTCCTCTTTCATGTTCATTTTATAATTTCAACAAGTTCCTTTTCTGTCAAAAAGATGTGCTCCCACACCTCTCACTCTGCATTCTATTCAGTTTTATGACTTATAGTGGGCCAACAGAAAAAACATAAAACACTGAATTCTTATGTGCATGCTTTGCAAATACAGATTCACAATGTATGAGGCATTATGGCATAAGCTTATATATTAGGGCCTTTCCTTCTGCAACTGTACAAGTACCTAAATAAGATCAAAATGTAAAAGATGGTAACTTAATATGTTAATTAATTAATTAAAGAACAAATGAGAAAAGAATTCCAAAAACCCATTTATAACTCTAAACAAAACAGGTATCAGGCAAATGAACGACAATAAAACCATTATGAGTTCAAATTATTGATATAAACTTTCATTGATTTATTATCAGGGCTTCTGAACAGGGTATTTAAATCTTATACTTTTAATAAGCTAGATCTTACACTATAAGATGATAAAATTGTATAACAATGTTTTTACCTTTCTTTGTAAATCCTCGGCTAGAGGTAAGCATACTTCTTTCAAAAAGGTAAATTTAAATACCTTTGTGCACACCTCCCCCTTAACTGGAAATTTCTAATCCACCCTACTATGCACACCTCCCTATTTTTGAAAATTAAGTGCTGTAAGAATTTTGCACTAACCTTGAAGAGGTTTAAACAGGGAAACCTAGAATTTTATAAAATAAAACATAAATCTCAAGTTTTAATAATCATAAAAAGCATAACTTAATTACCGGTAGTATGTTTTTAAAAGGAAGGCGATTTTATTTTTTAACTGTAATATATTTTTTAAGAAAATTTTATTTTGAAAACTTTTATCTGTTTAACAGAACCTAAGGAGCCCCAATTTGAAATACCCTGTATAAATTTTTCCAGTATTATGAGAGAGTGAAGATTGACAATTGTCCAGAAGCCATATCTAACATCTGATACAGTGTCTATCTATACTCAATCTTAACAAGGATTCACACAAATAAGGTACAGTTATTTTAAATTACACAAATTATAATTTAATTTGTACGGATTGAAATATAAAAAAATTAAAAAGTCTTTCTTACTTGTGATATGATAACACATCATTTTTACTTGAAAAGTTTTACAAAAAAATGGTATTCTAGTAAAAAATTAATTTAAATCATTTTAAGATTTCATGTATTTACTCTTTACACCATTTTCTGCTTCCTGAAATATTTTTGAAAACTAAAAAATTAAAAAAAATCAGACAAAAAGCAAATAAACAATCAATAAATTATCATTTCATTTTATTAGATTTAGTTTTTTATAATCAGCAGTACACTAGGCCCGAGAACACAGTTATTTCGTAGTGCATTTCTTTTAGACAATAAATTCAAATTAAAAAAATCGCACCTGCTCTTTCTCAAAAAGTTTACACTAAGGACTATATTCGTAGACAACGAAAACCAAAGGACGATAACTGTGTCCTTGGACATAATAGGACAGAAAGACTTGACCAATCTTTATAAAACTTTGCATAACCTAAGCTTAGGCAATTATGAGATGCCAAGTTTCATGGCCATATGGCATCTATTAGAGAAACTAGGGTCATTTTAGTATTGACATTTGGATGTTTATTTTTGACGTATAAATTAAATATCTTCAACTGTCAAGATTTTGGCCTAAAAATTTGAAATTTTGCAAAAATTGGCTTTTTAAATGCTCTTGAATATTATATATTAAGTATTAAAAGCATCTGAACACTCATTTTATTTATCAGATGTATTGTAATTATTTCAAAGTCAAATTTATATGACCCAATGCCTGAAAATAGAGATTTTCCAATAGACAACTTTCGAGTTCGATGCATTTCCGTCAAAAACTCTGGTTTTAGTGAACATCATTTGTGCGTTTAGGGGCGTCGTCACTTCCATTCCAATGTTGAGCGAGTGGTTGGAAAATTATAATTCTATATTGTACGAATTATACGACAAATTGAGTTCTCAAAATTGACAATCAGCATTGATGTCATTAGGGAATTGTCATTAAGTACCTACAGAACAACCATTATTTCTAGTTTATCCTGCACAATGACGATCACCAAGACGCTTGATGAACGTAAATAGTGCAGGGATACAGGCGACCCCCTTTATCTGGTAAATGACGTCATAAAGGCGCGTATAATTGACGAGTTTTTTCCGGTGACGGATGAACTCGAAAGTGGTCTATTCAGGGAAGCCTTATATAAATATGCATTTTTCTCAGCCAATTTGAAGTTTTTGAAGTTTTTGAAGCCTAAATTATTCTTTCATATATATTAAATATACTTTAAATGTATAGAAAAGTTACAAAAAGCATACTGCATGAGTATAAAATGGTCTTGGGCTATGTAGTACTGAGAATTATTTAGAGTGGATTTAGGCGGTAGCCCATATTGACAAATAAAAATGCACACAGAAGCTATCAGAAATGAAAATGTGTTACTTTTTGCTCATTTCTATGCTAAGGTGTTATGATACAAGAAGTCTAATTGCAAAAGGATTCTTGCATTTAAATTTTTTGAAAGACAATATGGTCTGATGGCCATTTTTTCACTTTTCAATGGAAAACTTGCATTTAGTTTTAGTCTCAATAGGCATAAATTTGAACCACTTACTATCATACAGAAAAAAAATATGGTAGCCTATGAAAGGAGTAAGGTGTACTGAATATAGTAAAGTGCTTTTTTACAGGTTAGTGAAATATTTGTGATGGACTACAGATTTGATGTACAAAGCTCTTCACATTTTACATACATCAATTAGGCTGTTTAACCAGGGCCATGAATACAAAATATGCTGCACTTTTTTTCTGTGATAATCTACTTTTCTCTATATTCAGAGTTCACAAATGGTTAATTAAATTTGATTTAAGCATAAAAACACAAATTTCAGGAACAAAAAAGCTGTCAGATAGAAAGTCAGCATGCCTCTTAGGCATAAAATGTAAACTGCTTTAAAATGCTTTTTATAACTGTAGAATGCCAAAATGGCACATTTTAACAGAATTTCTGGAAACCAAAGATGTAAATCCTTTACTTTGTTTGAGTTTGACAAATTGAAAAATCATTCAGGAAAGTTGCCAAAGTACAAAATCTAGATTTAAGGAATCCATCTATTAGGCCCGAGAACACAGTTATTTCGTAGTGCATTTCTTTTAGACAATAAATTCAAATTAAAATAATCTCACCTGCTCTTTCTCAAGAAGATTTTTACAGCGTAGTGTACTACCAGTAAGACAAATAATATCAAAATTATAGAAACTTCTACCAGCTCTAACTCAAAATATTGACAATTCTGTGTTAAGGGGGTGTAAAATTCAGTTTGACAGCTTCAGACGTGATAAAATTTGACCTTTTTGAACTGGACCAAATCACTACTTAACATAAAGATTCAGCACCCAAATTTTTTTAACATGTAAATACATCCCTGTACTTAATATTTCATGCATTTAATATCAAGAAATAAATTGGGAAAGTATCAAATAAAACATGCAAGTTATACACTGTTTACACAAGGAACTATATTTGTAGACAACGAAAACCAAAGGACGATAACTGTGTCCTTGGACCCTGGGGTTGATCCGAAGGTGAATGTGGAAAAAAAAACAACACTCTTTTCATGCAAATTGTTTATCCTATTGGGTTACTGACAGATATTCATATGGTTGGGTTGTTGTCTCTTTGACACATTCCCAATTTCCATTTTCAATTTTATAGAACAATAGAAATTAACAATAGAAAACAAAACAAATTTAAGCTGACAGTACAAGGTTTTCAGGTTAATCTTGGAAAAGTAATGAATATTTTGCACATTAGAAAACCCTTGGGTGTAACAGGGAGGCCATTAATGTTTGCCATTTGCATTTTGAAAGATAAAAACCATTACTTTATATATACAAATAATAATTCTATGTCATGAAAACTAGAAAGGCTGCAAAAACTCTTTACATAAGATTTAAGTGGAAAGAATACAGACATTCTAAAGAGAACAGAGAATACACAAATCTTTTCAGTGGATTTTAAATTAAAGTAACTCGTATATAAAACAAAATGATGTAATGTTGCTTAATTATCACATAGTTAGGTAGTTATCATAATAATGTTCATTTATGGAATATCAAATGTGTATCTCAATACCTGTCAACCTTGATACTTATCTTAGACAGTTCAATTTTTGTCGAGTCACAGTCTTATAGTTTAAGGAATTTCTCACTTTCCACACATTAATTCACAAATTTGATATGTCTATATCGATTGAAAATTTTGCATTAATTTCATTTGAATGTGGGTGTTTTCTCAGTTGATTAATAGAATACAAATATGAAAATAAGGTGGCCTGGAATTATTGTCAATGAGACGTCAATCTCCCAAAGTCCAAATGATGACGGTGTAAGTTCACCCTCAGGCCTTCAACAATGACCATTACCCTCACCGTACATTAAGCAGGTTAACTTACAAAAAGAAAATATACTACAGTTATATTGTAATGATTTTTAAACTCAGTCTTAAAAAATATTTTACTAAGGAAGTCAACTTCAGAACAAAATATTTCAACTTTCACAAAAGTTTTTTTCATACTTTTCAAAAATCTAATATTACTTGATATTTTATAGAGTTGGACAGTTGGACACAGTTGTTTAGAGTTTTTTTTAATCACTTTGCATATTTCCTTTGTCTTAAAACCATCTTATTTAGAATTTGGTGCATTTTTTTAACAGTAGATTAGTTTGAAGTACTAGAAAATTAATTTTCTGTGGAATCAAAGATACAAAGCCTGTACAGATAAATACAAACTTCATTTTAGAATACTGTGGGTTCATTATTATTCGTTGGATACCAATTTCCGTGGTTTTTGTGGGTACAGGTGAACCATGAATACAAATGTTCAACAAATAACATATTTTCAATATGCTTAGATTGTATATATAGAGAGATTGTCAAAACCATGAATCAAATATTCAGGAAGATTCAAGTTTTCAACAATCAACGAAAATTGATACCCACGAAAATAAATGAATCCACAGTACTGCTAATGACATTTTTTTTGGAAAAATCTTGTACTGAGTCAGGGTTTATATTTATTGAAATAAATATTACCCTATCTTATTTTCATATTTATTCGCCATGTATTTATGCATCTTTCACTTTCCAAAACATTTGTTGTGGATATTTGAAAAGAAGTTTAAAGATAGACTCATATTTGAATGCTTTCCAAACAGAGCAGTTAACTTGTAAACCAAAAATCATTATGATTATCCTCATATAAACTTTCCAGTAAATATTCTACACTTGCTAAAAGAAAACCATGATAGTTATCCTCATATAAACTTTATCATTAAGTATTCTGTTAATCTAGATATTTGGTATGATAATTTACCAAATTAACATATATTTAACACCTACAACTATGTACTAGATTTAACTAGCCAGTGGGTATTATTATCTTACTTATCATCTGACTGTTAACGATATTCAAATGAATAGATATCAAATGTATTAATCTGCTAGTATGTCTATCCATAAATTAAAAGCAAAATAACTTTCAAACTGGAAAATGATTATCATTTTTACTGTTACAGGTTCTTTCAAGAAGAAATGGTGGGTAAAAAACCTTTAAATTTGGTTTAATGGTGCCAAATCTCAAACATCAAATTTTTGTTTCCACATATCTCAAAACTACCATGATAGCATTTATTGTTGAATAGATATAAGAAGATGTGGTATGAGTGACAATGAGACAACTCTCTCATCAAAGTCACAATTTGTAAAAGTAAAACATGATAGGTGAAAGAACAGTCTTCAACATGGAGCCTAGCTCACACCAAAAAGCAAGCTATAAAGGGTCTTTAAAATAACCTGTATGATTCCCCCTTCAGGTAGAGCTTTGAAGTGATGTTTCACATCCAAATTTTATGATAATATCATTTATAAAGCTAGCAAGTTTAGAAATTGTCCTTTAAATCTTACTATTTTACTTTATAGAGATATTAATAAAGGTTATAATCATACTGTTGTTGTTCAATGACCATTGCTGATACTGTTTTGGATAAATATCATTAGATAATTTATTTAAAATGTTTCTTTTTATGGTTTGCATTGAACATCTACATAGTATGTTCTTGACATCACACCCAATTTTGTCTATCTATGCTGTTTATGACATTGCTGTGTGAAATTTTCTATAAAATACAGGTACCCATATTAGAGTGTAGGACAGCATGATTCCATATCAGCAGTACTTTGACCTAGCATTAGATTATTTATTCTAAAAATAAGGAGATGTGGTATGATTACCAATGAGACAACTATTCACAAATTTTTCAATAAAGTGGATGTAAGATATTATAGGCAGATATTATTGTATACTTTTTTATGCACCTTTAGTTAGTTGACTGAATATAATTTAAATGGGTTGAGATAAAAAAAAAAAAAAAAAAAAAAAAAAAAAGAAAAAAAAAAAAAAAAACATTGACTTATCATTTATTTCAGTATTCAAGTTTAAAAATTCACACCAGTATTTTGCATTTAATTAACCTTGAATAAGAATGAAATAGCAATAAAAAAAACATTTTAATTCAGATTTTCACATAAACAAGGAGGATATAAATCAAGGTTGTCATTAGGTTACAGGAATTAAATTGGCATTCTAGCATAAAAATGATGCAAAGCAGATAAATGAAAGTCAAAAGTTTTATTGAAATTCGATGCGCTTTATTTAAGAATTGAATGCTTCTTTTTGTAACTTCATTAAGGTGTAGAAGCGTTGAGCGGAGAACATTTTGTATGAAGCATGGAAGCACTTCATTCTAAAAATGTGCGCATGGTCAATGCTTTTACAACCCTATGAAGTTACAAAAAGAAGCATTCAATACTTATAATTACATTTTTTAGCTAGGATCATGAAAACAAATGAAAATTTACTTCTGCACTTTATTGTGGGACCTCGTGTCATCATGAATGATAAATTTTATTGTGTAATAAAGTTGATTAAGGAATAACGCGAGATTGCAGTTAGCCAACCAGAATAACATATTATAATGAAACATACATCTAAAGAAATTATTTACAAATAACTTTTTTAATGTACTAAGTATTGGACAGGAACTTAGGCTACACCAAGAATATAGTACATAAGCTCAAAATAGCAGACACATGATGGCAATAAGGGCAATATCTTTTGAAATACCAGGCTATAGATCCCCATGTATTACACACCTTTGGTTTTCAAAACTTGTGGCTCTGAGAGCTCATATTAAAGAGTAATCCAGAACAATATTTCAAACTTATGGGTTTAGCTCATTGTTGACAGCAGTACCTGACCTAAGGTTCTAGTGCTACTTTATTTGGTCTATGGTGGTGAGATGTCTCATACGCAATTATACCACTTTTTCTTTAACATTTTTACTACACCAACATATTTGACAGTAAGTAACTAAATAAGAAATGTAAATACGATTTTCTAATGTCTCTGCTTTATTCTTTCAGATAATGTATGTACAGTTTCTACTGTTGCTATGTGTTGTGTCCTGCATAGCAACAACCAATCAAATATGTTCTGAATATCTATCTAACAGCTGCTTCTGTGTAAATGAAAATGCAGCAAACATTCGTTGCAACTTTAACACAACTGATGCATTAGAAATCCTCAACAGTTCAGTGATGATAGAAACTGTGATGAATTTGACAAAATTAGATATCTCGGGAAACAATCTGAGTGCTCTGCCAACTTCTTTATTTAATGGAATTCATACTATCCGTGAACTTGATCTCAGTGAAAACAAATTCAAAAATTTACTCACATTCCTTCCTCTAGAAATTGCAACGAACATTAAGAAATTGAACGTATCATCTAATCACCTTACAGATATAGATGATTTTACTTTTTCTACATTGCATCTACTAGAAATACTTGACATTTCTTACAACGAGCTAACCGAGGTTAAAGACAATACATTTGTAAATAACAGGTATCTATGGTGTTTAAATCTGTCAAATAACAAACTGCAATCACTCTCAGCAACAACATTCAATGGACTGGAAAATTCTGTCCGAGACTTGGACGTTAGTGAAAACAACCTATCCATCCTTCATTCTGAAACCTTCATGAACTTGCATGATCTGAAATCATTGAAGCTTGCATACAATCAGTACACCGAAAAAATCTCAAATCTGCTCATTCCACATCATGTTGTTCTACTAGATTTGAGTTATTCTGGAATACAGCATATAAATGACTGCCAGCTTGAAGGACTTATTGACCTTGAATATATAAATCTCCATGGTAACCCCTTAACCTGTTCTTGTCATTTGAGCTGGCTCCATCAACGTTTACTCCACAACCAGGAAATGGACAGTATACATAAAATTCATTCACATGAGATCAATGATTGGACATGTAAAACACCAGAGGGGGCTACAATCAATGTGACCGATCTTAACGTTCAATGCTCAGGTCACTACTTCCTTAATCCACCAGAACACTGCACGAAATCAAAAGATCCAGATACTGATACCGGGGAAGAGAAAATAATAGATAAGCTGAAATTAAAGACGGAAAAGGAAGATGATGGAGTTTCTATTACATGGAGAAGTTACAACAATTCAAACTTTTATGGCTATGACATCACAATATTCAACGAAGACGGAAACAAAATTTACCATTCACCAACTCTCCATCAATCTGCAACAAAGTATTCAGCACAATCTTCTGAACTCAGAAACGGAAAATATCAAGTATGCCTTAACGTACTTCAAAATGAAACACATAGTGCAGGTCGCGTTTGTAATGAAATTTCTTATTTAGACTTACAAATTATAGTAGGTATCTTAGCAGGTGTTATATTTTTAATTCCATGCATAGTTGCACTCGTATACATTATATGTTTAGATAAAAAAAGATTTCTATTGTATGATGACTACGATGAATTGTCTGTGTCAACAGAAGAAAAGGACAAAGACAAAAAGACAGCAGAAAAATCAGAAAAGACTCAGTCAAAACAAAATACTGCAAAATGGAGCAAAAACCAAAAAGATTCACTTAAAGTACCCACAATAAAAGTATTTGACTACACAAAAAGTGATGACCATACTCTTCCTGCAGTGAGAAGTACTGACCGAATTTTACCTGACGATAATGTCAGTATTGAACCTGACGGTGACTCAGGAAGTAGCGCTGGAATTCGTATTGATATTCCTAGTGATAACGAAGAACCTGGGGTTGCAAATGAAGGTTATACAGAAGACGCTGCTGGAGGATATGACATTAAACTCTAGACAATATAATGGCATATCTTATCATGCAGACGTCAGATATCATGAATATTCATCATTGTTGCTTCAACCTGACAGTTAAATGTAATGTAAATATTCCTTTTGTATGAAATATTATATAAGATATGTGTAGACAATGAATCAACCGAACCTTGACAATCTGCCTGAAAACCACAATTAGAACTCTTTCATGTGCCATTTATTTATTTTTTTAGAGATAATTCAACTTTTAAACATAAATTCTTGACATTTTTAAAATATTTAGTTTATGACATCAGTTGAAATATTGCATATTAAACTACTGATAGGTCATTTTATTTTTAAATCCATATTGAAATGAATAGGTTTGAATAGCAATGTCTTTAATAATGATAGAGATTATTGATAATAGTGATGAGTTGTATACTGAATTCCTTAAACCAGTGAAAAAATTATAGTAATGAAAATGATGCCTGTGAAATTATCAGTTTTATTTTAACTGGAAAATCAATGTAATTCATTGGAACCAATGTAATAATATAGGGTTATTGCATGAATATTGGGGAATATTGTCCCGAGTAGAATTTTATATTGCACGAGCTTGCGAGTGCAATATATGTTCTATGAGGGACAATATTCACCAATATTCATGCAATAACCCTTTTATTGTATAGCAATATAATATTTGAAGGTAAAAAATGGTTTAAACTAAGATTTTGTCGTTGATGACATCATGAATTTTGAAGATTTATTGCACTAGTGCAATATTGGAATTTATTGCACGCTAACTTTTGATTACTTTCTGTGGGAAATATTATATTGCTATACATTTATTGCATAGCATATAATATTTCCCACAGAAAGTAACCAAAAGTTAGCGTGCAATAAATTCCAATATTGCACTAGTGCAATAAATCTTCAAAATTCATGACATCATTAACGACAAAATCTTAGTTTAAAACATTTTTACTTTCAAATATTATATTGCTTTACAATAAAAGGGTTATTGCATGAATATTGGGAAATATTGTCCCTCGTAGAACATATATTGCACTCACAAGCTTGTGCAATATAAAACTTCTACTCAGGACAATATTTCCCAATATTCATGCAATAACCCTATAATACAAAGCCATCATATTGTAAATACATATATTTTTCCATATACAATGTATAGTTATTGCATCATGTGAATGTACAAAATATAATAACCAGTTAAAATACATGATTAGTAAATATGCCACCAATTCATTTCATGATGGCAGAATCTCTGATGAATGGTATTTTTATCTAATGTAACTAGTAACTACATTTTATTTGTATAAATGACTTCCGTGAGCGAATCCAGAGGGAGGGTTCAGGGGGTTGGGATCCCCCCTTTTTTTCAAGATCAATTTTGCATTTGA
Organism: Mytilus galloprovincialis; assembly: GCA_037788925.1. Taxonomy (NCBI): domain Eukaryota; kingdom Metazoa; phylum Mollusca; class Bivalvia; order Mytilida; family Mytilidae; genus Mytilus; species Mytilus galloprovincialis. The sequence goes on along the minus strand of CM075333.1, from coordinate 91,605,970 downwards.
ATGGGTGCATATATTTGGAACCTCAAATTCTCTTAATTAAAATACCACAGCATTACAAATTCGGCTTTTTATCGAAAATTTACAACACAAGTCATTGTTTCTATGTGCAGTTTGTCTCAACAGCAAGTTACAGCTTGTTTTTTGCCGTCTCATCATTGTACTAGTTTACGTACCATACATAATTTAAGTACATAAAGTGACTCATAATTCAAATCTTTACTATAAAGTCTAAATAGTTTGTTATATTTTACCATTACTCAACATACTAAATCTATAAAGATTCTGTCCAGAGGCAATTCAAAATGGAAATTATTATCTATAAACAAGAAATCGTATCAAGCTGTGTCTATGCATTTACATAAGCTGATATATTTTAGTTTTTTTTGGACCTTCAGGGGTGATAAAAAAATAAGATCACGATCAATTATTGAAATTTTAATTATTTTCATATGTATTAACACATTGCAGTAACACTTATGAAATGATATATTGTGATATTGGTAATCATGACCTTGTTTCTTTAAAAATGAGTTTTCCTGTGTGTATTGCTGGGTTTTTTTTGTTTGTTCAAGTTAGTAACCTCTTGCAAAAGTTGTTAGTCTTGTATATTTGGGTTTTTTTTTTAAATTTTGGTTCATTTATATGTTTCAGAGTACTACAATTTTTTGTTAAGGGGTCAGCAGAAGCCCTCCTACAGGTGCAGGATTTTCTGGCTGTTTTTAAGACGCATTGGTGGCCTTCCAGGCTGTTTTCTGCTCTTTGGTCTGGTTGTTGTCTCTTTGACAAATTCCCTGTTTTAATGAGTTAAATGGTATAATTGATTTTTGGCAAATTCATCTTTTTAATGATAACTGTTTTTATCATGGCTCTTTTTAACAATGAGCAATGACTTTCAACTGAAAAGGATATTCTACATCAATTCAGCATAAAATTCATCGCGCTTTAGAAAATATGTACTACAATTAAGTTAAGGACCATTTTGGCCCCAAGAAAATCGCCTTTGTTAAAAGTTTCACAAAAACTGGCTGAAATTCAGAATTATATCTAATGACCTATATAAACAACCTCATGATACTTTTTATGCTGTCAAGTTTATAGTTTTATAGTTTCTAAAACATTTTGGGACACTATACAAGTATCTATTAACAAATTGCATTAAAATATTTTCCTGTTTCCTTTTTTTGCCAAAAGTAGGCAAAAAGATACAATTATTTTTTATCCTTTTCAAATGAATATTTTTATGTGCACTTGACATTTGGCACAGGCACTGTTTATTTATGTTTATTTATGTTTTTAAAGTTATTTGACCTAAAAATTAAATTCCTATCTTTGCCTGAAGAGGAGTTTTATCAAAGAGATTCACAACAATAATGACTAATAAAATCAACTGTTACTATACCTTATAGCTACTATTTATTACACAGACATCATTAGAGGTCATTATAGTAGGTATATACTTATACATTTTATATAAATAAAAAGAGGTAAACCACAAGTAACAGTGCAGGGAACTTATCATCTGTGCTGATAACAGACTTACCGTCTATACATTAAGAGGGCACAGTCTAACAATGTGCTTATGTGTGCCTTGGTTTTATCCTGTTGGTTAGATTCAGATCAGCATATTCTTGCTATTATTTTAATATTACATCATTTTCTAAATATAAACAAGTTCAGGATCATGGCAAACTTACATATACATGTACTTGATTCCCATCATCTCTTAAACAAGAAAATGACCTTTACCCATTTATTCCAAAAATCCTGACGAACCTTTTGTCTTATTAAGATCGACATTTTAGTCTAATTGATATACCCTTGTCTGACTTAAAATGAGCTTCAAGTAATTTACATTTTAGACACATGACTTTTGGGAACTCTAAATGAAACTTCAATTTTCAAGGTCAAATGATTTTTACTCACAATGCCCAAGTCCTCTAGTACACTGAATGTTATGTCTATCCGAAAGAAATTGAGAGAAAGAGTAAAATTTAAAACATGGTATTGTAAATGTTATATATATGCTACATGTAACCATACATGTCAACCTCTGACAATGGGAAATCATGTCATGACATGACATGATATGTCAAAAAGCGTGTGTAACCATCATCATAATATTTTTGGTAACTCTAAATGAAACTTTATTTTTCAAGGTCAAACATTTCTGACTCACAAAGCCCTAAGACTGTTCATCCAGTACACTGAATGTATGTCTATCAGATACATATCAGGAAATAGAATAAATGTCAATTATATTGTGTTGTGAATGTGGTATGCTACATGTGTGCATTATTATAATATTGTTGGTAACTCTAAATAAAACTTCTTTTCAAGGTCAAACAATTTTGAATCACAAAACCTTGATAAGATTTTTCCAGTACACTGAATGTTATATCCTTGTGAGCATTGTATTTATTTTATTATATTTCATTTAATAACCAATAAAAAAAAAATATGCAATAAATTTATAAGCAGTTGTGTCTTTTGTTAAGATGGTGCCAATAAAATCGTTTATAGGAAATTTAGATTAACTGACAATCTTACAATCATTCCTTGCACCAAGTAAAGTTGACCAATTGCTTACAGTATCTAAGAAATAGTAATTACCAATAAAATTAAACACTGACCAATGAACCATAAACCTTGATGTCAAGATTAGAGGAACACTACCTATAGACATGCACACCTTGCATTCATTCCATGCAACAAATATCGTTCACCTACTGCTTATACTAATAACTAGTACCTTGATCACTGATCCATAAAATGGTTGAGGTGAGGTGAACTCTGTCTGATGAATAAGTAGACCTTGCAAGGAAACAATATGACAAGTAAAGTTATCATGTTACTCATATTAAAGGACTTATAATTTTTTACCTGGGAGGAGGGGGCTGGTCATTTTGAAATCAAAAATATAAAAATTTTTGATCCCCCTCCTAATATTTCACTATTTTTATTTGATCCCCCCAGTAAAAACATTTCAAAAATTTGATCCCCTCTCTATTTACATACGAAAATTTTAACATCAAAAACACTTGTAATTTCACGAAAATATTGAAAATGAAAACATATTTGAGGGAAAATTGTCTTGAAATAGGGCTCTTCCATAAGACCTTTTCCATGAATATAAGGAGGTAGAGCAAGCCAGTGCTTTTAGTAGTTTTTTCTGACTTTTTTTTCTAATTTCCTATATTGTGCTATAATAGAAAACTTGATCCTAAGTAACTCAAAAAATAACTTTTTGAAACAGTAACAACACATTATTATCAAAGAGGAATCTATTATATGATTGCTGCTTAAACTTAAGTTTTACGTAAGGCCTTATTGAAATCTCAGTTGAGGCGCTAAAATTTTATATTGATAGCTCATGCTTTCAGCTCGAACTATTCAATTACTCATTTATTGTCACATTAATTTCATTCATAAATGTGTGATAGTAACCTTAAAATTTTGATCTATTAGCCTAAAAAGTAAAAATTTTGAGGGAGTAAGAGGTATAAATGGACCCAAAGGGATCTTGTTATGAAAACAAAAGGATACATTGTGGTGTTCTTCATCTCAGAATCATTATCAATGTGTATCAATATTCAAATGCAGAGTAGATAAATATTTAATAATTTATAGAATTTATTGCTCACTCAGTACACTATGTTTCTTCATAATGTGGCGTGATTTGTATGTTTGGACAAAATTTTGCTCAAATCGCTGTAGATTTCATTTTGATTTATACTTAATTTCTCTCAAACTAATAAGCTAATTAAAAAACAGCTTGGCAGTAAGGCTTGTTAATTTAGTAATCAAGAGAGTGAAATACATGTACAACAACTGAATTATTTGGATAATGAAGCTGCAGCTTCCTACATCACCAAAGTCTTGTGATGTCTTACTTTAATAATTGTATATGAATGGTTAAAAATATATTTTGATTTGACTGTTGTAATGTTCTTCTAGACATTTTTGTCTCTTGACGTATTTACAGATCAAAATTTGTACTTACCGGTATTTTCATGTGTTAAAAAACTTGATCCCCCCACTTTGAATTTATAAAAAAAATTGAACCCCCCTTTTACACATACATAAAAAAACTTGATCCCTCCTGTATTTTGACCAGCCCCTCTCCCAGATAAAAAATTATAAGTCCCTAAGTATGGAAACATCATAACCTAAGGCATCTGTAAGCTAGACATGAAGCTTCCAGTACCCTTTGAAACATAAAGCTTTTTAAAAACAGTTTATGCCAAAGTTTATGCCACTGCCATGTTGTATAACCCTATGTCTAGGCAGGCGAAATAATGGACATAAGACAAATAGAATCTTCTTAAAATAAGGTATCTGATCACAAGGTATGAAGCCTTTTCGTCATTTACACTAAGAAATATCTATACTAAGACCTCATTTTGTATGTCAATTCTCTTCCTTCCACAATAAGGGAGCTACCATTTGATTTTTATGGGGGGGCTAGGATGAAATTTGAAAAAAATAGGCAGGACAGGAGTTTTGAGTAAAAAAAAAGGCAGGATGAGACACTTGCCAAAAAAAAAGTCAGGACGACAATTTAGGTAAAAAAAAGTCAGGATAAACTAAAAAAAAAAAAAGGCAGGACCGAACAGAGTGAAAAATAAAAAGGCAGACCAGAGATTACAGCTTTAAAAAAATGCAGGACAACATTTTTCATCCTAGCCCCCCCATAAAAATCAAATGGTAGCTCCCTAAATTAATCATCATGCCTCTGTGTCCTATCATTACCATGCATAGTCGCCTTTGTCATCCATTCTTATGATTATTCAGATTGAGTTATTTTGGAGAAAAAAACGAAAAAAAAAGGCGTCCTGATATTGTTTCCGTCATCAGACCGACTTTTAGTCATAGATAAGACTTCTGTATGTATGTATGTATGTACGTAGATCTCTCCCTTTACGGAGCACCCCTCGAGAGCTGCGAGGGTACAGTGGAATACGTGTACACTTCCTATCGGGATTAATGGAGATGTGTCACTAACGTATTTACAATGTTCAATATTTAGAAGGTAAATTCCCGCCCAACACCAGGGAGTGTTAAGACACCGGTTTTAAATTTGCACATAATTTCATAAGAACTAGGAGAGAAGACAACTATTTTCGCGTTTATCTACAAGTATACTATGATTATACTACTATAATATAAAGAGACTCTCTATATAATTATAGCAGTGATCACCGTGGAGAAAAAAAACTTGGAATTAATAGTTACATGTATGATATGCGTATGTTTATAGTATTCAGAAGGCTTTAAACCACAATTATTTCACTTTGTTTGTGGTCTTGAAATATAGTTCCCCATTATTATATGGGGTCATGCTTCCTAAGTATTCTGTCTACTGTTGAAATGTTTACTATTTAAGGGGTCATATATCAGTTGCATACATATTGAAATAAGCGAAACAAGTGGAAAAAATTATTGCTGAAAGTGAAAGTGACTGATTTGGACAAAATGAGAAGATTCAAATCCTACCATTAGCATTTGAACAGGGTTCTTAAAATTAAAAGCACTGATGGATTGTCCTAGAAGCATATTTTATTAGAATAATAATGGTCTATAAGCAGTAACCTTTATTTCATGTTTGAAGCGGCGCTATTTTAAAAAATTTATTTGAATTTACCAAAAATGCATTGTAGCAAAGGAGAAGAATAATTGTTGTCTGAGGGCAAAAACGAGAAAATAATGGAATTTAACAGAAAGGAAACAAAGAACAACTTTGGAAAAAAATGGAGAGGGCTTTTGATACCTTTTCAGAAAATCTCCAGACATAAAATCTTTTACAAAAATTCATCCTACAACAGTTTACAAGCTGTGAATGCCCGCAATTTCTCGGGTGTGTTCCAGTAAATATTTATTCAAACCTTTACGCTGGATTACTTACCAATATTTCAGCACTACACTGCATCTCAAGGGAGACAATCAACATTTTAGACATGGCTGGATCTACTTACCAATATTTCAGCACTACACTGCATCTCAAGGGAGACAATCAACATTTTAGACATGGCTGGATCTACTTACCAATATTTCAGCATTACACTGCATCTCAAGGGATGCAATCAACATTTTAGACATGGCTGGATCTACTTACCAATATTTCAGCACTACACTGCATCTCAAGGGAGACAATCAACATTTTAGACATGGTTGGATCTACTTACCAATATTTCAGCACTACACTGCATCTCAAGGGAGACAATCAACATTTTAGACATGGCTGGATCTAATGGAAATTCTACCATTTGTCGACCCATTGGTGTAAGACATCCTGTGTTATCTATGGCCCCTAATATCCATAACTGATACATGGAATTTAATATGTTGTCCTACAATATAAATCTGACAGAATTAATTACAATCTTTCAATTTTTTTCTCATCTTTCTATTTCTTAACTTAAGGACAATGCTTTTAGAAATTTAGATACCAATTATTTTTACAGATCTACTGAACACATTTTTGCCTCATTCAAAAAGTAAAAGATATATTCTAAAGACACAGCTGACTTGTCTTAAATTTTCTTTAAAAATGAATCAAAACAGAAAGGATTGCAGTGATTAAACATCAGTAATATGTAATATCATAAATACAAAGGAGTAGGGGCATTATGGCCTGATTTTGGCCCAAGAAAATAAAATATTTGATAACTATTTCAAATTGGCATATAATGTGTAGAAATGCATAGGGTCAAGAAATATAAATGAAAAACATAAGGATTTTTATCTTATGACGTCATAATTATGTCATTGTATGTATTATTTTCACAAAAACAAAGAAAAATACAGAATTTATGCAGTTTTCTATCTTTATTTCCGTTGTGGAAACATCGTGCGCAGCCAAGAAACAACAAAATATTTTTACACAAGCTTTATTATAACTATTGACATAATCTCACCAAATATAAAGTTGTTTCTTGGGTGCACACATAGTTTTTCAATGTAAAATATACTTAAAATTTTATGAAAATCATGACATTTTACAAAATATGGAAATTAAGTCATGATTTGTTGCCAAGGTAATTCGTTCAATGACAAATTTGATTTGTTTTTTCTGAATACCTTGTACCTTAGTCAAATTTTCAGTAATTTAAGAATATGTATGATAACTTTTAAATTTGCAGTAATTTTTGGGCCAAATAAGGGCCTAATTGTCCCTACTCCTTTATGCCAAGTATCTTAACTCTCTTAAGTAGGTCATTGTGACCCAAATGTTGTAGAACATTGATGTAATTTACAGATGAAAATAATCTTAATATGCAACCATAGCTTTACACCAAATGGACCTTACTGCAAACTTTAATCAGTTTCAATTATAAATGAAAAACAACCCAAATGTCAAAATAGGACAAATTTCATATTTCAACTTAAAATTGTAATTACAACAACTGCCTAATGTTTGATGTGTTCTTATTTCAAGCCAGAGTTTAGATTTCCGAGAAATTGCCAATTTCATTATCTAATATCAAATTAACCAAGTTATTACCTGTGGGGGAGGGTCCATGAAATGGAATTTTAACAGATCTCGGACCCCTAGTGACTTCAGTAATAACACAACATTAGCTAAGTTCTTACCTGTGGGGGAGGGTTCATGAAATGGAATTTTAACAATTCTTGGACCCCTAGTGACTTCAGTAATAATACAACGTTAGCTAAGTTCTTAGCTGTGGGGGAGGGTCCATGAAATGGAATTTTAACAGATCTTTGACCCCTAGTGACTTCAGTAATAATACAACATTAGCTAAGTGCTTACCTGTGGGGGAGGGTCCATGAAATGGAATTTTAACAGATCTTGGACCCCTAGTGACTTCAGTTATAATACAACGTTAGCTAAGTTCTTACCTGTGGGGGAGGGTCCATGAAACGTAATTTTAACAGATCTTGGACCCCTAGTGACTTCAGTAATAATACAACGTTAGCTAAGTTCTTACCTGTGGGGAGGGTCCATGAAATGGAATTTTAACAGATCTTGGACCCCTAGTGACTTCAGTAATAATACAACGTTAGCTAAGTTCTTACCTGTGGGGGAGGGTCCATGAAATGGAATTTTAACAGATCTTGGACCCCTAGTGACTTCAGTAATAATACAACGTTAGCTAAGTTGGTCCTCTGCATCTCTGGTATGGTTGTAATTAACATTTCATCTTTGTACTGTCTCTGTGTATATAGTCTGTAACAGTGACTGAAAATAAACACAGGACTTATATACTGTAAATTCAGAAAATATTGCAAGGTTTTTATCAAGGCCAATATTGCCACTCCTTGAATAATGCAATAATAAGAATTTGTTTCTGATATTGGATACATATATCTGTTTGAAGCTTTAAAAAAAAAAATCAAATTAAAAATTAAACGAGCATTTTTTTTTCGTTTATGCACACAATAATTTCTCAATTAGCAGTAGCTTTCTGACTTGTTTTAATCAAATGCAATACCCATTTAAAAAACAATGCTATTTTACATTTACAAAATTGTGTATAGATGCAGTATTAAGTGTTGTAGAAGTTATTTGCTAAAATACCAGAACAGAAACTAAAGCAGAGAAAAAAAGCAGTCTGATTTTATGAACAGATAAAATTTACCATAAACCTAAGATCTGATCAACTAACTCCTCCTCACCTAAAGTATATCAATAGCTAGTATGCAGAAAAAAGGGTTACCTGACATGGGACTAATCTAAAATTTTGCCTGACCGATGTTCTAAAACTCAAGCGTGGCAGATTCTGTAAGTCCTTTCTGTTCTATGTTACAAAATGTACCCTGGGTCTATTAAATAATAGCTTTTAATAAAAAAAAAAATAACTAAAGGCCATTTTTCTTACATTTTCCTGATAACTGTTTACTTGGTCTGTTATTAAACTAACTTACCCTGGACCTGTTCTGCCAGCCCTACCAGATCTCTGGTTAGCATTGGCCTGTTAAAAACAACATAATACTATAATACAAAGAGCTATGAAGATTTAGGTAATGAACTATCCAATCACAAGTTACAAAGATAGTAAAGGAAAGTGTTTATTGCTAACTTATATTGTTAAACTTTATACAGTTATTCAAAATATATGTTCATTCATGAAGGTACTAATTCAGTCGACTGAATTTTAATCCAATAATCCATATATCTTTCAGGTTTTATCTTAAAAGCTGACTTCCTCTAAAAATTGAAATATACAATGTTCTAGAGAGGAAGACAGAAAGGATATAATTATACATAGGTTAAAAATAGGTTAAAAAATATGTTTCAATAATAAAATAATGGGAGATAACTGTTGTTAGATTTCAGGACGAAAACACAAGTTTTTGCACAAATGTTGTAAATTTATCTTGCTCTTAGATTCTTTCTATGTGTGAATCTGTCTTGATTTTTATCCATTGATTTGATATCTTTTTCCCTGCATAAGTAGAAAATACATACACAGAAGAAGGTATGAAGAAACATTAACAAAACCAAATAGTTTAGAAGTGATGTTTTCTCACTTGTTCAGAATTAGTAGATAATATAAATGATGCTCATTATCATTTATGATGTCAATTTATTCCAAAAGATGTTTATCTGATGTAGTTTTGTATAAGAACCAAATGCAAAGCAGATCTATCTCCTATAAGTCAACAGTACCATAGACTTCATTGATATATTATGTTGTCTACCTATATTTCTTTAATTAGTAAATTGTTTTTGCACAACTTCAATTGAAAGATAACCAATCCATTAATTCCAAGCCTCAAAGTCATACAACTTTAGAGTCAGTTTATTGTACTAATACTCTGACATTAACCAATCAAAATGATGAATTTCCTGTTTCAAGCACGATTTTTGTGCTCTGCCCATTAAGCAAAGCTTAATGACTCCAACCCCAGATCTATGTTTTTTAAATTCTTTCCTACCTGACTAATTGGGAAAACTTGCAGAGAATCCATACCAATCTTTGGATTAAACACCTTTAGTTTACAGTATCCAGCATCAACAACAAAAAATATACCATCCACTGTAAAACAGTTTGTATCAATGTTAATCTTAATATATCATCAAGAGATCTGGTATGATTATCAATGGTACAAGCCATCAGATATCAAAAGACAAGGATAAAAACAACTGCAGGTCTTCAACAAAAACAATATTACTATAAAATATAAGATAATCATCAAAAAGTACTGTGGATTCATATATTTTTGTGTGTATCAATTTCGGTGGATTGACAGAAAATTTTAGATATTTTATTTTGTGTTTTTTTTCTGCAAAATCTACATATAGGCCTATAGAAAATTTGTCCTTTGTTGAACATCTTAATTTGAGGTTCACCTTTACCCACAAAAGTTAGGCCATTGGTTTTCATATTTTTTCATGTCAAGGCCTTTTAAAATATACCATACAGTAAGGTTTGCTAATTATTGTTGATAGCCAAACAGTGACAAACAGTTGCTAACATTCATATAAATATTCTGGTTCGGAAACTGTCTCATCTTAAATCATAACATGTTTCCTTATTTTACTAAAGATAGCAGTATATTCATGATATGTAATAGATATTTTCAAAGGCATACAATCAATTTTCTACTCTATGACAAAGTTACCTGTTAATGATGTTTCTGCTATATTAGTAGCTACTATACACTTTCTCATACCACCAGGGGCTTTCTCAAATATCTTGGCTTGTAAGTCACTAGGTAACTGGGAATAAATAGGCAGGATGGCTAATGGTGGGGCATCATCTAGTTCTTCTAGTCTCTCTGTAAAATATAACAGATTATGTAAATTAAACATGCTAGATGGCTATTGGAGTTCATATTTATTCAGTTTAACCATGAAAATTAAGGTCACCTTGGGACGACAGAAAACTGACCTTATAAGAGGTGTGACCTTTAAACTCAATTTGAAACTGCATAGGAATATCTACAGTAGGACAAGAAGAGAGCAACCAGCTGACAAAAAAGGTTTTCATTTAACACAGGTGACCTTTATAGCAGGTTTGACTGTATTTAGATACTTCTCGATATATTTGTTTTGGTGTATTCAATCCTGTATACAACTTGATAAAATAAGAACATGATTGGTTAAATGAATTCCAAAAAAACAAAGGAAACTCAAATTTATGGGAAGGGAAAATCATGATTGAGCAACAACTTACTTTTTTATCTTATTTGAAAAAAAAGAATAAAAAGATAAATAATACATAGGTCCATTTTTTCCTTGCATAACCCCCCCCCCTTTTTTTCAATTATAAAATTATGGTGTTCCAGGGGTTGGAATGGTGGAACCCTTTTTCAAATTTGTTTGATCTACACCTGTTTATTTGAATTAATTTACAATCTACTTTAATAAGGGAAAACAATTGACTAAGGAACGAAACATGCGAAAAATTGAACAAAAGGTGATGTTGCGTAAATGATGACTAGACCATAGCAGCCCAGTTATTACATACCTGCCAATATTTCACATGTGACTTCAATATCTTCCTGTCCTGGCATGAAAACCAATATATCACCTATAACACAATGAAAAGTCAATTAAATATGGAGAATGAAAATTGATAAAACTTAACTTTTATTCTTATCATTTCATTCTAATAATCTATCAAACCCAAAAGTTTGTTGTCTTCCTGATAGGGCTTTGAATTCATAAATCACTTCTATACTTTATTCTTAATTTATGGCAAAAGTATTTAGTAAAAAAATCTTAATTTCTAAGGGTACTTCTGTGCTAAACATGCTAAATATAGATTATCTATTTTCTGCACGCTGATATTTAAAAATATCTTTTCACAAATATCAATGTGTTTGATAGGTTTGATACTTACCATCCAGACCCATTAAATGTATCTGTAATGATTGTTTAATAGCGGCATCCACATAGTCCTCAACAGTGTTCCTACTGAAAAATATCTCCACTGGGAATGTCCGCCCAGGGATAATAAATTCTGGAACATTACCAAAGAATTTGGCAAACTTTGTGGAATCCATTGTGGCTGAGGTGACAATTAGTTTTAGATCAGTTCTCCTTGCAACCACCTGAAATGAAGTAAAAATTACAACATGGTATATTGGCAGTTACAAAAGGGGTACCAACCTATCTTTGACATCCTGCCAACAAAGTGGAAAACATTAAAAATTTTAAATATACATTGTTAAGATTAAGTATGTACTTAGGTGATTTTAGGTGAAATTAAATTGATACTATAAACTTGGAGAGTATCTATCAGTTAAGGATCAAAATAAGCTAAAAATATTAATAGGTCATTGAGCTCTTTTTCGAGATATTTGATTTATATAATATGGCTGGAAAAGGCTGACTCTGACTTTTACCTTATATCTGAATTGGTATTATTTGGGTCTCAAATCAAAAGAAAGAAAATCAAGAATCTGCTTAAATTTTGTCAAATGCCCTTTTATAAACTATGATGTCTTATATTAAAAGATAAATAGGTGTTATGGGGCAAAACATTTTACCTTGTATCAAATGGAAAAACACCCACTCGGCCAGGAGTCCGAACATCTGACACAAATTCCAAAACCTCACCTTAGTACATCCTTAAGCTCTTTCATAACTCACCATTTAAACCAAAAACCATACACATTGTAACTAATTTTAATGGAAACATGTCTATTTAATTTGAATGACAGCAGATTGGTATAAGAAGTTCATTTACTGCAATAGCCTGTTAACACTGAGGTTGAGAGTCCCAACCCTGCTCTTGGCAAGTTTCCCTTGACTCTAATCTTAATTAACTAGTATTGCTAGTTTTTCTGTCTGCTCCAAGTATACCAGCTTCTTCCATCAATAAAAACTTCATGAAATAGCCAAGAATGCTGAATGTGGCATTAAATGCCACTAATCAACTAATCAATTTGAAATGTATTAAACGGCTGGAACTGTTAGCATTAAACTCAATATTGTATTGTAAGGTGTAACAGCTGGATAAAGGATCTGCATAAATTTGATCATAAAAATTATTTTTTTGTGAATACCAATTTATGCAGGAAAAGATCCTTGAAATACCGGACCAAAACTTTTCTTATCATACATATTTACGATATAATTACGATACTGTTGTCAAGTCATTAAAGATTGCATATTTTGGCGTTAATATTGAGTCACTGATAAGGTCTTTGCATCGGAACTAAACACATTTATTCTAAAATACAGTTGTTGGCATGACACGGGTTATGTTCTTCTCATATATGTTATGATGGTATGATACTAAACCCCTAACGGGAAGGATTGTGCCTGATGTTCATATGATGAAATCATAATCTTTCAGTCAGTTTAATTGAAGTCTGGAGCTGGCATGTCAGTTAACTGCTAGTAGTCTGTTGTTATTTATGTATTATTGTCATTTTGTTTATTTTCTTTGGTTACATCTTCTGACATCAGACTCGGATTTCTCTTGAACTGAATTTTAATGTGCGTATTGTTATGCATTTACTTTACTACATTGGTTAGAGGTATAGGGGGAGGGTTGAGATCTCACAAACATGTTTAACCCCGCCGCATTTTTGCGCCTGTCCCAAGTCAGGAGCCTCTGGCCTTTGTTAGTCTTGTATTATTTTAATTTTAGTTTCTTGTGTACAATTTGGAAATTAGTATGGCGTTCATTATCACTGGACTAGTATATATTTGTTTAGGGGCCAGCTGAAGGACGCCTCCGGGTGCGGGAATTTCTCGCTACATTGAAGACCTGTTGGTGACCCTCTGCTGTTGTTGTTTTTTATTTGGTCGGGTTGTTGTCTCTTTGACACATTCCCCATTTCCATTCTCAATTTTATTCATATGATGAATAAGGTGTATAACATGCACTTCCTTGGTTGTTACACAAAATATATGCAAACGAATATATCTCTATGAATAGGGGTACCAGTCATGATTGTTTACCATGCATACAGTTATGGGTGAACAGTGTTGTACACAAAACCAGCTGTTCTTTTATTTTGTTTTGGGGTTGTTTTATATCATTGACATAAACCCAAAATCTTCTTATTTTTAAATTGTTTTGGTATAAAGTTTGTTTGCTAAAAAAATATTTTCATTTTCAGATAACTCTAAATCAAAATTTTGTGACAATGTTGAACTAACCTCTCGTAATAAACCAAATAATACATCTGTATTTAATGATCTTTCGTGAGCTTCGTCCATAATGATTGCACTGTAGTTATCCAGGTCCTGCTCTCGTAATGATTCTCTCAGTAATATTCCATCTGTCATATACTTTATCACAGTATTCTGAAACATTATTTTACATGATATTATATGTTTTGGCAATATTTACAGTCAAACCCCATTTACAAGTATATAATAATAAAGTGTCTAACATATCTTGCAAGCCAATAACTGAATCAGAAACATATTATAATATCAAAATGAGGCAAATCACACTGAAGTGTTCCTGACATTTAATCAAAGAGCTGAAGAGCTCTGAGGGAAAAGACGGCCATTGTTTCAATTTTTAGGGTGGTATCTTTTGATAGTCTACATACAAAGAATGAGCAAAATAACAGCTAGAACATATAGAAAGGCTGACAATAATGAAACTAATTGTTGTTTATTGTTATTTCATTTCCTTAGTCAAGAATTCATCATAGAGACAATTTGGACCAATAAGATCTACACCTTCTAAATCAAAAGATTTGATTAAAGTTGGGAGTTAATTATCTAAAATTCAATTGAATTTAACAACTACTATAATATATTTTAGAATTTTAATTATGTACAACTGAACGGCAGGCTAAGACCATTCTCAATTTTTTGTGATAGTATTCTCAAGAAAGTGAGGACTGATTAATCTATTCAGTTTTAATTTTCCATTGATAAAGTTCCCAGTTACAACTCTCATCACAGGGATACATGTACTTATAAAATCAAATATGATTGATATAAGCTGTGTGAAGTTTGTTTCCAATGTACTTATAAAATCAAATATGATTGATATAAGCTGTGTGAAGTTTGTTTCCAGATCCCACATTTTGATATATCTGTAAAATTCATGAATAAATAGCTTTAAACTACAAAAAGCAGTATTTTAAAAAAAAATGAAAAAAAAAATGACCACTACAATAATTATGTTGGTACGCAAAATTATTTTTTAATTGATGACTACTTATCATATATATACTTAATGTGACATTTTTAGTGTTCATATACATTAACTTTCATTTTAGTAGGTAATTACTCATCATTTGAGGTGCTCCTTAATTGGAGAAAGATTCTAAAAACATAACTTTACAGAAAGAATGAAAACTGCAGTTGCTCTCCCCAATCTCAATAGGTATAAACTACAAAAAGCAACATTTTTTTTAAATTTTTTTTTAACCATTTCAATAATTATGTTGGTACACATTTTTTTTTTATATAGAAGACTACTTATCATATACTAAATGTCACATTTTAAATGTTCAGAAACATTTACTTTGATTTTAGTGTAAAATTACTCATCAATTGAGGTGCTCCTGAATTGGAGGAAGATTCTAAAAACAGAACTTTACAAAAACAATGAAAACTGCCGTTTCTCTCCCCAATCTCATGTATCCCCATTGACATTGTTTACCGCGAAAGTTGACCTACATATTATCTGATTATAGCCTCAGATTAAAGCATTGCATGTTGGTGTGTGAATCATCTACACTACAGCAAACATCATTAGGTTTATTTTTAACAAATACAGATTTTAAATTAGTATACAAATACTGTGAATGATTTTTATAATGAATAAAGGATATCCCTGTGTAGTGTGGCATTCCAACAATGACGTCACTAGGTTAGATATATTTAGAATATTTCGTAATACTGATTTTTCTGGACTGTAAAAGAAACGTATATAGTGTAAGGGAAAGCCCAATATACGATAATTTCATGAGAAACAGAAGGGAAATGTGTAAAAAATGTACTTTAAGTCAATCTGTTCTCCTTGTCATCAATTTCAGTATGACATTTTGAGGGGGTTTCCAAACTATCAAAACAAAATGATTGACGTGAGGGAATGATACTCTGGCCAACCCCATTAGGGAATTGACGGCTTGAAGCCGTCTTTCCCCAAAAACCAGAACAGTTTACTTAAAAGCTATTCAACTGTACCTAACATACATAAAACATTCTACGCAAAAACAATGCTGGGAAATATCTGTTGATATGCATAAATTACTACTCATTAATTATAACATTTCTAAAATGCAAGCTATGTCACTAAAAAATATATTTAAAGAATCTACTCATTAATAATTGAAGTAATACTGATTAAAAGCCATCAATTTTCAGGAAAACTGATTCAATTTTTACCTCTGAAGTGCAGTCCTCAAATCTAATGGCATAACCAACATCATCTCCAAGTTTGACTTGCATTTCTTCTGATACTCTCTTAGCTACAGACATGGCTGCCACTCTCCTTGGCTGGGTACATCCCACCATACCACATTTGGTATAACCATCTTCGTGTAGGTACTGTAATATAAAGTAAACAACAATAGATTGAAGGAAACATATGGACATCCTTCTTAATTTTTCACAATGAGTTGATATACAATCAGAATTCTTTTCAGTATATTATTTATTTTTTTGGCGTTTTACATGTTCTTATGTCTTTGTTAATTGTGAAAAAAATTGAATTTGAAGTTCACATTAAATTAACTCAACAAAGAATAATAGCTATTTATAAAATGGGACAGTTGAACTTATATACCTTGACAAACAGGAAATAATTCTGTGAAAAGCTTTCATTTGTTTTGAAATAAAACATTAATTCAACATTTTCTTTTGAAAGTACATGTACCAGCATTATCAAAATTGAACAATATCACCCTCTGATTTCATCTGTTAGTAAGCTCAAATTTTTTAATAATATTGTCTGTTTATTTAAATTTGTGACTTTTGAAATTACTTTTCAGTGTTTTTTAAAGTTTTTTTCTGTGCTTAGTATCGATCTGACGAGTCAAGCCTATTTCAACTGATTTCCATAGTTTGTTCTTATGTTGTGCTTTTACACCACTGTCACAGGTCAGGAGAGGTTTGGGGCCAACAAACATGGTCAACCTCTCCACATTCTGTAGTTTCCTGTCCCAAGTCAGTGGTTGTCCTATGTTGTGGCAAATCATATTTGATTTTCTTAAATTGTTAAATCAACCATTAGTTTTCTTGTTGGAATTAATTTACATTTTTCATGTTTTAGCCTTTTATAGCTTGCAATGCGATATGTGTTTTACTTTTTGTTAAAGGCAGTACAGTGATGGGTAGTTGAGTCTGGTGGATTTATATCTCATTGGCAATCACACCTCAAGTTCTTAATTTTTAGGGTTTGAGTACATTTTTTATTTCCTGCATAGTGTTTTTTCTTTGTCTCAGAAGGCATTTTCCTATGAACAAAAACTTCCTGGTTTATGACTGTTTGTATACAGTTGTATGATGTGGCAATATTTCACCATAGTCAGCTGGTTGTCTAGTTTTAACTAACGCTTTAGCTACCTGTGTAAGCTGTGTGGTCTTTCCAGAACCAGTTTCTCCAACTATGATCACAATACTGTTGTCTCTAATCACATTAAGTAACTGAAAAATAATAAAGCTGCATTTAAGAATATGAAATATTGTTATGGCAAAAAGTATCTATTAAGGTGGTACCCAACACCTTGACTAAAACAAATTTGGCTGGTTTATTTTTCATAAAATTTTGACAAAGTATTTACTTTGACCCTTTGACAAAAATATAAAATTTAAAAAAAAATTGAACCAACCAATTTATCAGAAAAATTTCACTGGTTATATAGCAGTTTGACAAATAAAATTAAAAATGGAAATGGGGAATGTGTCAAAGAGACAACAACCCGACCAAATAAAAAACAACAGCAGAGGGTCACCAACAGGTCTTCAATGTAGCGAGAACAATAGTTTTGATCATCGAGAAGCTTATTATTTATTCCCTTAAAAACACAACGTAATTTAAACGTTTATCTGCTTTTACAGAGTTATCTCCCTGTAGTGTTAGGTATCACCTTAAACAGAAAACTTGGGTATTATGCTGGGCTTTTGGAAGAAAGTATTTTTTACTAAAGAAATGATATTTACTTTCCTTATTCTTTTACAAAGTGTATAAACTAGATATTATCTTGTGTTCTAAACTTCAATATACTGTGGATTCATTTTTTTTTAGGTGGGTATCAATTTTCGTGGATTGAGGAAAACTTGCATATTCATGGATATTTGATTTCATGGTTTTGCATATCACTACATACAAAGCCCAAACAAAATGTGTAATTTGTTGAGCATTTGAATTCATTGTAACATGTATCAACAAAACCCACTAAAATTGGTATCCAAAGAAAAATAATGGATCCACCGTAGGTATTACTCATTGCTACTGGTAATTATATAATAATCAATGTTTATATGAAGAGCTGAATCAAGTTTTAAGTCATATTCGTGTTAAAAATCAAAATATATTCCAATGTGGAGAATAAGGATAATTAAACAACATCTTTGTTAAAATTTCTATCAACTACAAGAATGTTTTCGTTGACGTCTTTGTTAGATTAGGCACCTTTGTCACATTGGCAATCATTCCACATCTCCTTATTTTTATATACCGGTAGTTTCATCATATAAATTCTACCTAAATTATAAACATTTTTATTTGTATGCAAACCAGATGTACTGAACTTGTATTATAAACTACTATGAAGAATAAAAGGGAGATTGTTAGCCAAAAAAAATGAGAATGAAAATGGGGAATGTGTCAAAGCGACAACAACCCGACCATAGAGCAGAAACAGCCAAAGGCCACCAATGGGTCTTCAATGTAGTGAGAAACTCCCGCACCCGGAGTCATCCTTCTTTCTCACTTGGACACATAAGAGCATAACCAAGCATATTTGACAAAGAGAATTAAATTGATGGACTGGACAAAATCAGTTTCTCAGCCATCAGGCCATATGGTCACATAATAGTCACACTTCAAGATTGACCTTGACCTTGTATATATTATTGTATACCATATAGTATTACTTTGATACTAGTAAATCGTAATTCAATTAACATGTGTGAAGAAGTATTTTACTTATAAACAAATATCAATTTGTTCAATTTCCTTGAGTTTCACAAGAACTGCAAACAGATGGTATAGATTATTTCCTATTGAAAGGGGAAAAAACAAACAATTAAAAATTCAGAACAATTAATTATTAGTTGTGAAGAAGAAATGTGTTCAAAGTTAAATGTTGTGATGTTTTTGTAGTAAATTAGCACATCTGTTCTCTTTCAAATAATGATAGTTTAGTTTAAACATATTTTATTGTTCCAAAAAGAGACAAATAGATTAGACACAAGTTTTTCAACTTAGTAACGTCTTCTCAAATAATGATGCAAATTCTGTTAAATATTTAAGCATTGCCAATAACCTATTTCAAAACATAAACTGAAAGGCAGACAATAAAGATATACATTGATGATATAACAATCTTCCTTAATTTTTATGTCACTTGTGTATATTAACAAAAGGCAACATCAATGTTTGAAGGTCTAAGAAGCTGAGTATAGGAATTCCTTCTAGTTCCTTCAACTTTGAAGGGCCACCAATATTTTTCAGAAAGAGTTAACCTTTATTTTACATACAAGGCATCAAAACGTCAAAGAGTATAAGACAGAACAAAATGTTCACGATTTGTTTCTTTGGCATATGTTTCTTTTAAAGGTATCTCCATTAGTTCGAAGGGCAACTACCGGTATATGTTCTATGTAATTATGGCCCTTTAATTAAAGGGGTGACTATCCCTTAAAGATATCACTCTTCAGGCTATGTCCTCAGGGAAATAACCTTTGAGAGTGCACAATTAAGGTTATTCTTCTTTTCTAAGGGACATAATTATTTGTAGTTATTTATAAAAGAGTAGCGCTTTTAGTAGTAAAGTTGGTTTAACATCATAAATAATTAAGTTTCTTGCACAAACGTTTTTGGGCAACAAAGTATAAATTAATGTTTTTTGGGTTTTTAATGGTTTTTAAAGTAGTCAAATCTATTCAGCATGTTGAAATATGTTTTTGAAAAGATTATGTTAAAATAATTCAGCTAGAACAAAGGTTAGTTAGAGGTGAATATTGTAACAATAAAACAGAATTGCCCAATTGGTTGACATACGAATGGTTCTTTGTAATATTCTAATTCTGTTTTCCTTTTTATTTTCTGTTTTTTTATTTGAGCACCTGTATTTTAATGAGGAAAAGGTAAAACCATGCCATGTTTTATTTTCTAAGTTGATGGTAGATGAATTTGGCTATTCTTTTTAGTTATCTTTTGACATTTTGCTCTTTTAAATATTTAGAGCAGACATATTTCATAACTGTATTCTATATTTAAGTATACTGTCATTGGTGACATTGTTTTAAGTGGTTTTTTTCTGATTTTACAGCATAAAAATTAAAATTGTTTGAAATTTCACATGTTTATTTTGTTTGCTTTTAAATATCTTTTTTGTTGTTCTGTTCTACTTGTTTTTTTGGGTTTTTTTTTTTGTTTCTTAGCAATATCTACACATACAAGGACATTTCTACATATTTACTCTTATTTCTTCTGTTCTGATTGATGCCATTCTTACTTCAAACTTGTTGCTTATTGACATTCTCAAATTTTAGGATTTAACCTTTCAACCACAACAGAACAGTCAAAACATAAATTTGATTTAAAAAACTTTAATTATATTAGTAACATATTATCTACATTTGAAAACAAGTTATACAATGTGCATGTTAAATAAACAAAACAAAAACTCATGATTCACATGAATGAAAAAGTCAAACCTTTCGCAATGTCATTAAACATAAAACAAAATATCATAAGTTCATAATATCAAGTACACCACAAAGTAATTAGTGAAAATTTGAACTTATCTGAGTTCTGTTATAAATTTCAGCACCAACTATGCCACTTAAAATCCTCAATCATAATATAAATCCTAAATCTAAAATCACAATGATGAATTTTAACACAGTCCTATGGATTTCTCAACTATGCTCATAAAAACCAGAGCACTTACACAATATACAAGCACTTAAACAAAACAATGTCATTACTATTTCACACAATGTTCTTTATTTCTTGTCATTGTCACCACTCTGTGATAATCCTTTATCCATCATCTTTAGCATCTCATTCAGGTAACTGTTGACTGCTGTCAGTGATGCTACAATAGCAGGAGATCCAAAGCCATGTGTTATCAAACTGAAGTGTGTTAAATGTTTCTGTATTCCAGGCTCCAGAATAGGTTGAGGTCTTGTGTTACCTAATGGTGAACGATCTTGGTTAAGTAAATCCATAAACTCCTTCAGAATTTGTTTAGTAGCTAGTACCATGTTTTTCCTTGCAATGATCTCCTGAGGGTCGTTTCGATTATATTGACGAACATTGTACTCGGCAACTTGATGAGAAGGAAATTCTGTCTCACATAAGAATCCATAATCACGAGCTAACCGTACTGCTTCACCTTCCACAAGAGATGTCATGAGTGTAACATTAGCTGCCTTCCTTCTACCAGCTTGTAAAGATAGTCCTATTTGGTCAAGTTTGCATCTGAGGGTACGTCCTCCATCCTTTGACTTAGCTCTACGTAGAACACCACCTAGTAATGAAGCATTCAAACATTCAGGGGGAGACAATCTTCTCTGAATTTCAGCCACAGTAACTTTGTATTTTGATGTAGAACTGAGAAGTGATAAACGTCCTGGTACAGCACAGAACACATCAGCTGGTGAAGCAATTCCAGCCACTAGAACATCTCTTCTATTGTCAACTGGACGAATTGATTTATGCAAGATACCTATATTAACATCATCACTACATCCATCATCACTTCCATCTTGGCAAACATCAATGGGCATGACTTCTTGGTTGTGTTGGTGCTGTATAAACTGAGTGGTTTGGTCAGGGTATCCCTGGTAGACAGGCATTATAGCAGCAGGTCTGTGTATCTCACCATGTTCCATCCTAGGAGCTTCTGCTGGTACGGCCAGTCCCTGCATGTGATGATGAAGTGGTTCTTCTTTGTATCGAAGGCCATTGTGTACTGGTGGAAACCCTGGATGGAAGCCACCGATTGGAGGATACACATCAGGATTGAAGCTTGGATGGAATTCTAGTCCTGGTTGATGTAAGTTGCTGGGTGGTGGAAAGTAAGGCAGAGAGAATTCTGATGCTCCAGCATGAAGATATCTGGGTGGTGGTACACCATTAGCTGCTATTGAGGTAACAAGCTGTTCTAATCCCTCATCAGAACGGTTCTGATTCTGACCCTGGTAGTCACCACCATTGTACATGTTTCCTTGCTCAGTATTCATCTTACAAACTGATTAAGGTGTTTTTTTTCAAAATCTCCAAATTTCACAATATTTCAAACAGAACAGTAAAAGTATATATCAATGTCAAAGTTCAACTTCCAAATGAATGCCAACAATATATGTTATTACTGTATATGTGATCACTGTAGTTGTAGACTTAATTGGTATGAAAACAAGATATGATCTGGTATGGGTCTAATGGGAGACTATATACTATGTCTGGGAGAGGATTTCTCACCTCTGTGTAAACAGAGGAAATCTCAATATCAAGTTTGAGGAATACTACAACTTTCTCATTGTGTGTCTGATAATTAGATTATTTAATTGTTGTGCAATTACAGGTTTGTAATTAACTAATTACACCTGTACTCAGATAAACAACAATGTGACAGGTAGGAAAGGATAATTACATTGTCAACATAATAAGATTGAATAATTGGATTGTATAAGGTGATAAAATGTTTTGAGACAAGAAAATATTAACTCAATTAAATGAAGAAAGAGTTTCTTTAACTAGAATATTAATTTCTTGGGATGTATTTGTTTGGATTAAAAAGTAAGTTATTTCTGACAACCTTGTGAGAATCTTAAACTCTGTATTTACCTTTAACATGTTTAATAAGTTTATCTTATTTATTCAATAAATTTTATTTTTTATTTATTTAATACATATTACTAGTCTTTTATTTAATTTATATTATATTCTATCCTTTTTTTACAGATATTTTATATGAAAAATGTCAATATACAATAAACACTTAATTTGCATGATTTATTTTAACTGGATTATGTTATCTATTTATCTAAAATCCCATTTACATTACATTTCTTAAAAATTGTCAATAAAAAAAGTAAAATTGAAAGTGATAATTAAATACATGAAAGGCAAAGTGATTTCTTTCAAAAATCATTTTATTAGCTTAATGGTTACAATAAGTATGTTATCACTTTCTTGCTTTTATAAATTTTAAGAAAGAGAGTTTATTTATTTTCTTCTTTCAATAGTAGATTTGAAATTAATGCTACCAACAACAAAAATTACATATGCAGGCTAAATCACCATCAATACCAATATGATTTTTTTTATACTGTTTTTAAGCTTTTTTGGAATAAAATGTTAAAAAAAACTTTATAAGAAGTACAAAATTGTTAATTTCAAAACAGACAAATATTACTTACTAATTTGACCAGATGTGTAAAATCTAAGTTTTTATTACATTTATCTAACTTAAGAGACCATTTATCCTTTTAATAACTTTATTAATTAATCCATAAGAAAAAGGATTTACAATGATAACCAAATTATTCTTTGCCCAAATACATTGTACCTAACTATGAACTACATCTGACTAACAATAAATTAAGAGATGCCTACAATAGCCTGATCCCACTGATGACAGAGAATACTATAAACATATGAAGCTCGGGTCTTAAGGTATGTCTACCTCTTGAGGCTTTTCAAGAATCTTTCAGTTGAAAAACTGAAATAATCATACTGAAGATTTGAGGCAATTTTAAGATATTTATATAGATAGAGTATCTACTGCTAAAAAAAATATTTACAGGCTTTTTGGATAAAAAATTAGTATGTCAGGAAGGGCACTGCTTGCAGAATTTTGTAAAAGATGTATAGAATTTTGTAAAAAATAGAATTTTGTAAAAGATATAGAATTTTGTGAAAGATACAGATATAAATAATTGATACCAGTAGAAGCAAAACATAAAATTTCATTGGGTATCAAATTTTGAAAATTTTGACAGCAGGTAATAATTCAGTATATTTTTGAGGAAATAGAACAATCCTTGTTTTCAAAATTCCAATAGGGAATCCCTATTGAAATAGATCAAGTTTTGTTAAATTCCGAATTGACTATACATTTTTCATGTATTTTGACAGCCATTCAAAAGTGGTGGCCAACAGATAATATTTGACAAAAAAAAAGCAATCTGATATTCTACCTACATCTACATTTTTATTCAAAAAAAGATGTTGCTTAAAATTTGAGATAAACAAAAACTTTTTTTTTCTCTCTCTCCCATTTTCACAAAAATAATTTTTTTTCTCAAGGACTTTTATTTTAGTTCGAACTATACATATTTAAATTTTTTAAAAATGTTAAAAAAAATATGTCTGACATACCTCATTTCTTACGGCAAATATCGGAAGATACTGTCGTTGTTCCATTAACGATTTCTTCTTTGAGAAATCACTGATAGCTTCACTATCTTTCATGATATCAGCAAACTTTTGATCTTTTTTATAATCGTAATCACCAGATTCTGTAACTTCTTCCTATTGATAAAATCATAATAAAACATTTATCAAACTTTTGATCTTTTTTATAATCATAATCACCAGATTCAGTAACTTTTTTCTATTGATATAATCATAATAAAACATTTTTCAAACTTTTGATCTTTTTCATTATCAAAATCACCAGATTCAGTAACTTCTTCCTATTGATAAAATCATAATGAAACATTTTTCAATTACAACATGATTGGCAATACTAAGAAAAACATCCTTTGGTACTATCTGGAAGATTCTTAACGCAGTGGAATACAATGAAATATTTCATTTATTTCTTTATTCTTATTCATAAAAGTATTCACTTGTTTTAAATTATTTTCTTTTTAACAGCATTATGCTTTTTCAAAATAATGTCACATAATGATTATAAGTTATTGTTGTCTAATTATGAAAATATATAACAATTTTTTTTAAAGTCCTCTGTGTTGAAATTTCTTAATGAAGATATATGAGTTGACATAACAATAATAGTACACAGATGCCTCAATCGCAGTTTCATTTTCTATGTTCAGTGGACTGTAAAATTGGAGTCAAAACTCTAATTTGGCATTAAAATCAGAAATATCATATCATAGGGAACATGTGTACCAAGTTTCAAGTTGATTGGCTTCAACTTTATCAAAAACAATCTTGATCAAACACTTTAACCTGAAGAGGGACAGACGGACGAACAGACAGGCAAATAAATGAAGGAGGCACAGACCAGATAATTTTAATGCCCATAAATGGGGCATAAAAATGGGGCACAAAAACAATTTCCTTGTTTCTACTTACCTTATCGTCCTCCTTTTTTACCCCAATTATCTCCCTTATTTCCACTTACCTTATCGTCCACCTTTTTGACCCCCATGATCTCCCCTATCTTGGTACCAGCTAACTCCCAATGTTTCCCCTTACCTTATCGTTCACCTTTTTGACACCCATGATCACCCCTTATTTCCCCTTACCTTATCGTCCTCCTTTTTGACCCCCATGATCTCCCCTATCTTGGTACCAGCTAACTCCCAATGTTTCTGTTGAGCTTTCTTCCTTTCTTTTTGTTCTCTATGGGTTCTGACTACAGCACAGCCTTTCTTTGAGACAATGGCCATATCTGATGTAGGGTCCTACAGAAAAGTATTTTTTTATTTTATCTCCAAACATCGATCAATTAATTCACAAACATATAAGGTCAGAAATGTTTTACATGATTAAGGTATATGTATCAGTAATTATTATCACAAAAAATTTTACATTAAAAATAAGGTAAACAATCCTGATATACATAATTCACCAAGCTAAAAAAAATCATAAAGTTTCCACAAAACCCAGTGTCTTGTCTACTTTTGCTGTTTATCGCAGACTCAACAAAATGAGGAAAAAAATCAATAAAAATATTCCTCTTGATACTATCCTTTGATTGTTTGAAGCTGCTGTCCAAATTTGGAAAAAAATCCAAGTTAGTTTATAAATCTAGTTAACGTTTTAAAAACTTTAACTGAAGACTGTATGTAATGATAACTGGAAGAAACTGTCCATTTATAAGTAAAATACAGATAAACAGGTACAAAATTTAAAAAAAAAATCCTTCTAGATACTAGCTTTTGATCATAAACAAGTTTTGTACACATCCAGGATAGTATAAGATAGTAGAAGTTATTAAAAGTTTAAAAACTTTAACCTCAGAGTGAATGTTTTGTTTACCTGGCAGAAAAACTAAGTCCATTTAAAAGTAAAATACGAAAAAAGATACTATCTTAGGACCATAAACAAGCTTCTGTCTAAGCTTGGTAGATATCCAGGATAGTTTATGAAAGTTATTATAATTTCAAAACTTCAACCACAGAGTGAATATTAGTGGACGACGCCGACAACGCCGACGCCGCCAGAATGTTGGATCGCTATGTCTTGCTTTTTTAGACTAAAGTCGATGGCTTGACAAAATGTAGTTCCTTCTAGTATTTAGTCCAGTGATTTATGATAATAGGTATAAGTTTTGGTCTAGCTGTTACCTTACAATAGTTTTTACTGGAATTTTTGCTAAAATTTTATTGATCATTTTGGTTCAGTGAACAGCCACTAATTAATCATCAAGCAAGCCAGATCTTCTCAACATATACTTTGAATCAGTGTTAGTCAGGATAATTTAGTGTACTTTTCTTCTTTTTTTTTAAATGTGTTCAAATGTACAGAAAAGGATTTTAACTTAATCAGAGAAACAAACCCATGCTGTTGAAATTATACTCTGATTTTGAGATAGATTCATTTTGCTTACAGTCCAGTGGCAAATTTTTAATGTATATTCTGGATGCTGTTCTTCCATTGTATGACGTGCTGTAATTACAACATTTTCTTATTCTTCTTTGATAAGATTGTTTAAATCATTTATGAGTACCCAATACTTTGTGTGTTCGTAGGTGCTGGTAATGTCTATTCACAATAAATATAATAAAGTCAAAAATACAGTACATGCTGTATAGATGATGCAAGATATAATATTCCATCATTTAAGCAGAGGCTTGAAAGCTTCCATAGTGGTCAGTGTTCTCCCCAGAAATTTTGGATAGCATCACATTTTGCGTAAAAAATATAACTGTATTTTTTTTTAATGTCATTTGTCGCGTCGCGTTGATGCTCTATTTCCTTTATATGTCTTAGTTTATATTGTTCAATTCATAACTGAGAATACAATTAAACTATAACCACAAAAACAGTTGTTTCAGTTTATGTTTTCTTTATTCATTTATAGTTACAGAATTATTTTTTTCCTCTTGTGCCAAATAAAAATAAATATGTGGTTTCAGTTACCCAACAATAAGTCAAATGAATGAATGGTTCATTATAGTGCAACCTGTATATATACAAAACTAAATATCTAGTACACAAAATTAACTAATTTTTATATTATATTAAGTAAAGATAAAGTAGCAAAAAAAAATCAATTTAAAATTTTTTTTTATCATGTTTATGAATATCATTGTTTCATGGCACTCAATGAATTAGTCCCAGTTGTTTCTTATCTTTACATCAAAATGATATGTATTTTTAACAAAGTTATCTAACAAATAGTCTGTTAATGCGTAGTTTTCTCAATTGGTATATTTTTTCTGTCTACTGTCCATCTGTTGTCATTACCGTGAAAATGCGGATTTTTGTCATATCTGGTCCGGTTCCAATCCGTAGTTTACACAAAAATGTGTAATGGCGGCCGTAGAAAAGTTTACGAAAATGAGTCCGAGAATAAACATTGTTTGACAAGAGATTGTGAATGAATAAGACGCTTTTAATGCATTAAATGGATTAAACATAAACTTAAGCCAATTATGATCACTTTTTAAAGAAGTATAAAACTTATTTTAGCTCAAAACCAAAATTCTCGTTCTCGTATTACCGGAAGAGAAAGAAAGTAATTTTTGGAGAGTTGCACAAAATAAACGACTTTTATATAAAAAAAAAAAAAAATCGTTTCAATCTTTGAAATTTCGTTATACAGAACGTAGATTTCAAATTGTTTTGGGATTGCATTTTTCCATGTCGAAATTGGTGATTGCAGACACGTGGTATTAGTCATGTCACAAGTGTCAGCTTTGGATATTCGCATCCAAACAGTTATAACCCTGAGGGCAATTAACACCTGGCTATTTAATCTCTTAATTGCTTTTAATGTCCGACTTAAAGGGATTACAATTAAAGGTGATTTAATTTTTATGATCATAATCGATAATAGATGAAAGTTCAAAATTGAGGACAAGTAAAATAGCATCTTCAAAATAATTATAGCGTCGCGGGAATTATTATAGCATCACGGTGAAAAAATATAGCGTCGCGGTACCGTGACGCTAAAACAGCCTGGGGAGAACACTGGTGGTGATTTTCACTGTTGAGTCCATTCTATTTTCTATGTTCTGTTTTATTTTAGACTGTTACTTTGTACAATAATTTCTAACCTTTACAGGAACAACAGGTTCTGGTTGCTTAGTAAATACAATTCTACCATCCAGAAACGGTGGAACTAGATTGTGTACCAGTAAATGAACCCTGGCTTCATTTTCTTCTTCAAAGTCCTCATCATAATCTGTTTTAGTAACTACACCTGACCGCAACATCCTATTAGTCTCCCACATTTCATTATCCTATAAGAATAGATCTGTTGTATGTATACTGTGAACAACAACAAAACATTACATAGTAAAAGAGTAGGCTGAGTTTCTGATGTGGCCTAAATATTTCAAAGTCCAAATAATGTTATACATAAAAATAATTTAGCTAAGTTTACAGCACAAGCTCTTAACTATTCTCCATCAGTGTTCCAGCTAGAATTTCAAAAGGGCAGGGTGCCAATCCTGAAAAAGGGCATTTAACGCATGATATGATAATATGTTTTAATAAAGATATTAATCAAACATTGCGTTTATTCATTGAATCACTGGTTATATATATATACAAGAACAACATCATAAGCCCATATTAAACTCTATTTCTCTACTTTTTGGGCTGAAAAAACTTGTCAAACACCTTGTCACACAAGTTTTCAAAGAATGCATTGCTTGGCACAGTTAAGCTTTATATGCAGTATGTTTTGAAAGGTGTCCTTTTTCATTCTGATTCCTTGTTCACACTTTATAAGTTTTACATAGGAAAAAACCTTTCTTCCTCTGCTGTGCTTAAAGGCAATACAGTACTAAACAGCTGTGCTCAGTAAATATCTTTAGTAGTTAACTCGATGCTAGGAAAAAATCCAATTGAGTTATCTTTCTTTATTTGGCTGTGCTCCTTCTTTGGAGGATTATAAACAGTACGTAGAAGATGGTAAATACGATCAACAATGTCAGTCAATTTTGTTATTTTCGTATCAAAAATGAGGGCAGTCAAAGACAAATACGTCTGAATTTGCTATTTATTTTACAGAAAACAAGTAAAATGATGTTTATAACAAGTTGATTATGGTTTTCGACTTTTCTGTCTATTATGTTTTCTCCATGAAACTACATTTATTCAAAGACAAATGCCGACTGATCAATTCTATTTGAATGAATTAATGTTGATGATCATTAATGACACATCCGATAAACGGATTAGCTGTAACAACAGATAATGACACCTGATGTAACCGTTGATTAATCATAAATTGACGGATCATATCAAATCGAACAACAAAAAATGAAATCGATCTTCAAAAAGGCAGGGCGCCCTGGAAACTGTAATCAAAGAGCTGAACAGCTCTGAGGGGAAAGACAGCCCTTGTCTCTTTTTTTTTTTGGGGGGGGGGGGGAAGGGGGGTATCTATTGATAGTCTTCATATAAAGGATGAAAAAAAGAACAGCTAGAACATGTAAAAAGGTTGACAATATTGAAGTCAATTGTTGTTGTTTAATCTAATTTTGTTTCCTTAGTTTAGGATTCAATTTGGACCAAGAGATCTGCATATTCTAAATCTAGACATTCGATTAAAGTTGATAGTCAATAATGTAAAATTCAACTGATTTCTGTCATTTAACAACAACTACAATGTTTTCTGAAATCTTAATTGTGTACCCCTGAACTGCAGGCTAGGCCATTTTCCATTTTTTGTGACAGTACTCTAAGATTTTTATTTTTTTTTCTTAAGAAAGTTAGGACTGAAAATTCCATTTAATTTTAAATGTCCATTGATAAGTTCCCAGTTACAACTCTCATCACAGGGATACAGGTACTAATAAAAAATAATATGATTGATGTAAACTGTGTGAAGCTTGTTTCCAGATCCTACATTTTGAAATATTTCTAAATTTCATGAATAGGTTTAAACTATAAAATGCAACTTTTTTTAATTTTTTTTTTACCATTACAATGATTTATTTGTTGGTACACACAATTTAGTTTTAATGAAAAACTACTGATCATATACTAAATGTCACAAGTTTTATTTTAGTGGATAATTACTCATCAATTGAGGTGCTCCTGGTTTGAAGGAAGATTCACAAAACAGAATTTTACAGAAAAAATGAAAAAAATCGATCGTTTCTCTCCCCAATCTGATGTATCGCCACGATCTTTGTTTACTTTGAAAGTTGTTGACCTACAAATTAAAGTATTGCATGGTGATGTTTGAATCATCTACATCAAACATAATTATGTTTAAATTTAACAAATAACAATTTATAATTAGTGCACGAACTCTGAGAATGATTTAAATAACCAGTGTAGGATATCCCTGCTTCTGCATAGTGTGGCATTCCAACAATGACGTCATTATAAAAATATATAATCTAGGTTGGATATATTTAGAATATCTCGTCATACTGATTTTTCCGGATTGTAAAAGAAACGTAAATAGTATAAAAGAGAGCTCAAAATATGATATGTTCGCTAGAAACAGAAGGGAAATGTGTAGAAAAGTGTTTAAAGTCAATCTATTCATTTGAGTGTTTCCTTCTCATCAATCTCAGTAAAATTTGTTGGGGGGTTTTCCACACTATAAAAACAAAATGAATGATGTGAGGGAATGTCACTCTGGTCAACCCCATTGGGGATTGACGGCTTGAAGCCGTCTTTCCCCAAAAAGGGCACAGGGTGGCCGAACTGTGATGTGAAAACGGCCTAGTTGGAACACTGTCTATATATAGATATTTAAGACCAAATAATTGCCTTCATTTTATTTTTTAACAAATATTGACACATATTTAGTGAATGTGAAACACTGGGGTACTGGCAAGTACTGAATAAAATTCACATGAGAAGTGTTGTTCATACAGAAATATAACTAGAAAATCATTTTATTGATAAACATAGTTGCATAAGTTCTATATGGTAGGGTAAAAAATTTTTTTTTAATTATTCAAAATCTACATGTTTTTTGACATACTGCAGAAGTATCTGTTTTTTATTATGATATTTCAACTGCATCAACGGTGGGTTCTAAGGGCTGTTACAGGTTTAAAACATAGGGGATGGGTGAAACTTTTTTTAGCCCAACCACCCATAATATGAAATTTTCATTTAACTTGTAATTCTTACAAAATTGTTAAACTGCAAAACCCCACAATTCATTTCTTTGAATGCTACCATTCCCCCTGGCTTTAAACTTGGAACATCTCTTCACTATTTATTTCAAGTTTTCCTTTAACTCAAATTCACATAGAATTTGAATTCCAATTCAAAATATAAGCTTAAATCATTTGCTTTCTCAAACAAATATTTCTACTTTAAAACAATATAAATTATTTAATATGTATCTAAAATATTTAAATTTCCAAATGCACCTTCAATATATTTCACACAAAATGCAATGACTAAGAAAAATTTAAAGCAGAATGATTTGAGTCTGTAGATACTCAGATTATTAGTAAATTGGACATTTAAATCTTGATTAGCTATATCATGGTTCTCTAGTTCTTACTCAAGTTATCCCTTTCCTGACCCCTTGGATTATTTTTATTTAATCAATGTGTTGTACATTTGATCTCAGTTCTTTGTTGGTCAAAATTCCATTATGGCGTCAAATTTTCTTGCTTTCTTCTGAAATTTTTATTGTTACGTCATGAAAAAAGGTGACAATGCCTGAGATGTCACATAGAAAGAACACATCTTTTTACTGGTTTTTGAAAGGATTAATAATTTTTGCATATCGTCTAAAATCATAAGAGAAACAGGTTCCACCACCAAATCTTATGTGATACAATATTTATCCACTCTTAACAGTTAAATTTAAATATTGTAAATGCTAAGCAAGCCTACTGTTTTAAATTTTAAAATTTAACTGTCTGGAGTGGATAAATATTGTATCACACTCCATATAATTTGCATGCAGTAGAAAAATCTATATATATTTGGTAAACGCAGAAAATAAATGTTAATACTGATACTGGTTCTACAGGTATCCTTTCATTACAAGTCCTAAGATCACATTTTTTTCCAATCCCTTAAGGAGTAGTAAAGCATGCCTCTATTGAATCAATGGTTTAATATCAGCATGATCAGAACAATATACAACATCACAACCCCACCCTTCAACAAAAATTACTTTGTGTATCTGCCTTTGCTTTGCTGACATTCTGTTCTTCTTCTTTTTTTTCATTTCTTCTTCTTTCCTCTTTGTATATTCATCTGAAGTTCCAGAGAATGGATTGTGTTCATCATCATATCCCTCATCCAGACCATACCACTCACGATCTAAACGTTTTTGTTCATCTTCCCATTCCAGACGATCCTCCTCAGATTTAAAGGGCTCATGTTTACCTATAATATCTTTGTATAACAATAAACACAATATATAAAATAAAGTATCCTACTTTTTTTAAAATACTAAAAATACACAACTTAAGAATCTTAGTGTTAAAAAAAGAAAATGCTAAACCATCGGACTATATTTTTTTTTAAATCTAAATAGAAAATCAAAAGAAAAATAAGGGTCTTCTCCTTTATTAACAAGAAAATAATGTAACATAGTAATAACCATTGGTAATTTTATCTGCAGAAAATATTTTTTATTTAAAATCTCAAATTCTGCATATCTGAACGATTAAGAAATCTTGATCAATTATCAAGTTAGATTAAAGTTTATTAATATTTGACAATGATCAGCAACACTGGTGTTGATGTTTTGAAGTTCTTAAAAGAATTTTTTAATTATTCATCCTTTTACATCCCAGTATAAAAATGAGTAAAGAAAAACTTCATAAGAAATAAATTTGCTACCTTGGTGTTATCACTGGTGAAAACATCTGTACATCCTTGATCACACCAAGATAACTTAAAGTATATGTTAGGAAGAACAATTTGCATAAGCTTAAGGTTTAGTTATACATGTACCATTTTCATCTGTATCCCTTGGAGTATACTGTATCTTCTTCTTATCACTGGCCCACGTGTTATATTTATAGGTAGGTGTTGGCAAGGGAGTCTCGTCTGATCTTTTCTTGTCTCTTCTGAAACTTAAAATCAAGTTACTGTTGTAGGTTTTGATAGATGTGTGGTATAAATTATTGAGACAGCAAACCAACAACACAATTAAACAGAAAAGACATTCTTAGCCTGAGGATACATTTTCACTAATTTTAGAGAACTGTCAGTTATATAAATATTGACAAATCTTTAAGTTTTAACCAAATTAGTAAAGTGTGATACAGTTCAACAGATAAATAAAAAATTTAAGTATGTCTACGAAAAAGTAAACTTATAGGAAGATGTGGTGTGAGTGCCAATGAGACAACTCTCCATCCAAATAACAATTTATAAAAGTAAACCATTATAGGTCAATTTACGGCCTTCAACACGGAGCCTTGGCTCACACCGAACAACAAGCTATAAAGGGCCCCAAAATTACTAGTATAAAACCATTCAAACAGGAAAACCAACGGTCTAATCTATATAAAAAACGAGAAACGAGAAACACATATAAATTACATAAACAAACGACAACTACTGTACATCAGATTCCTGACTTAGGACAGGTACAAACATTTGCAGCTTTTTCAATTTGAAATGAAAAAAGCAATATAATATTTCATAGCATATTATTTCTAATGAAAGAATTGAATAAAATAATTAAGTGAAATAAATGGATACTACCAATATACTATATATACAGGTAGTAGTTTCGTTGTTGATTATCAACTTATCAATAGATAAGAAATCATCAAACAATGATGAATAGAGATCAGAACATTTTGCTTCATTCAGACAGATAGTCATGTATTGAATGTTATAAATATATTATCAAAACTTTTCAATTCCTGCACTTTCCAGTAAATTTCTTTCCTCAAAATGCTCATGTTATTACATCACAGTAAGAACTGAATTGTTCTATGGCATCAATTATGACGATTTACCTCTGGTCACCCTGTTTAATTTATTCATCTAAAACTGCTAGAGATTGGTGTATTAATCTTACCTTCTATCAGATTTCCAATCCCTGGATGATCTGTAACTCCTCTCGCTGTCATCATCCCGTCTGGACGGTGATGGTGTGGGAACATCCCAGGTAGATCTCTTTAGGGGCGTAATATCCTCATCATCTTCCCAATTAGATCTGGATGGGGTGTCTTCAAAATGAAAATGAATTGTTATGATATAAAATATATTTCACAAATAACTAAAAAAATTAAAACATTAAAATAGGAGATTTTTTATACAATGCAGGGTTCTCCTACAAAGGAGTAGGTTCGGTAAGGCCCCCTTTTTTAGCCTAAATTTTAAATTGGGATTTATTGACCAGTATCACAATGAATAATAGTTAATGCAGTGACTAGATAGGAAATAAGTCTTTTTATTGCAAATTTACGTTCCTTCGTTTTATTCAGGATGTCACAAATAGTACTTATTTTGATTTTCCCCGAAAAACAATGAAATGGGTAAATTTCCATTGAATATTTGGACAGGAAACATAGAGCGCATACTTTGACAAAAAAGATCTTTGACAATAATATTTGTAATGACATTTTACATGTCTAGCTCGAATATTAAGGTTGTCGACGGCTGCGCTCTATGTTTCCTGACTTTAAATTTGGTTGAAATACTGCCCATTTTGTTAAATTTCACCAAAATCCCTTATTTTGACCTACCTGGGATGTAAAAATCAATGTTTTAGAATAAAACTATGAAAGAAATTGATTCAGAAAACTGTATTTAAGTCAACTTAAATTATTTTTTATCTTGTAGATTTGAACTTTATAATTAGGGCCAAATATGATCCTTACTGAACTTACTCCTTTCATAAAGCATCCTGGTAGACAGACCCTTTAAAATTGAATATTGTTTCATTTCACATAGCATCACACTTAAGCATTATAGAATCAAATTATCATGATGCTAAAAGAACCTTCAGAGAATGCTGCAATATAAATGTGACATTTTTCTCCTCGCTGACAACCTTAAAGTAACTTAAGATAAAAAAAACAAACAAAAAACTACTCATTTCTATTTTCATATTTTTCCTTCAGGGATTTTTTATTTATATTTTGATTCAACTCCAAATCCTATTTAACTATGCTGTTCTTGTTTTCCTATAGTCAAATATATCATCAGCCGTTAGTAATTTTTATGTAAAACAATTTTCAACTTAGTTTGAAGAAACGTAGAATAATTTTTTTCATTAAGGAATAAAGTAGAATTGTCAATGCTTGTAATCAAAGGTTATATCATATCAAGCAACATTATTTTGGCAAACCAGGGATGTTGTTTTACTTCTGCCAATGTAGCATGAATGAATCAATTTTGAATGAAATATAGGATGATATAAATGAGCAAGTGGGCACTTCACTCTAAAGTCTCAAATATCTTCTTGTCAAGATTCAATTAGATAACTTATTTCTCCCTATGTAGTGTGAGCTTGTAATTATATATAAGTAGTCATAAAGACGTCCCATTACTTAGACCTACTGACCATAGTATCAAAAAGCCTATTGACAATACCTTTGACATGAATATTTGGTGTAGCTGGACTGTCTTTAAATCTAGGTGTTTCCGACCATTCTCTGTGACTACTCCCTCTACGACTACTCCTTTCAGAACTATGTCTTCTTTCTGAATCTCTCCGATCTCTTTTGTCATAATCTCTATCCCTTCTGTCTAAAATATTCAATTTTCTAAATTATACATTTTGAAATGCTGAGTTAATTTTCTTGTGATAACCTTTATAATTATTTTTTTGCTTAGTCTTCTATGCAGGTCCTGGGTCTTTGGAGGCAGACAATTGTTTATTGAGTGTCAACATGGTCAACTTGTCCACCTGTCAACTGTTTAAGAAAAACACTTATTTTTATTTTTATGATTTGGACCTCATCATGCTCATCACACCATTCTTTTAAAAGAAAATTTGCAAGGAACTTTATTATCTTTATATCTGAATACTCAAGTACTAGTTGACTCAGAAACTTGTCTGTCTATAAAACTAAACTTAAGGTGGTACCTAACACTACAGGGAAATAACTCTGTAAAAAACAGCTAAACATTTTAATCACATTGTATTGTTAAGGAAATATTATGCCTCTCGATGATCAACATAAGTGTTTGTCAAACTGCTATATAACCAATGAAATTTTTCTGATAAAGTGGTTGGTTCAAATTTTTTGAAATTTTTTTATTTTTGTCAAAGGGTCAAAGTTAACATTTTGCATGTTTTGTCAAAATTTTATGAAAATTAAACGAGCCAAATTAAAATTAGTCAAGGTGTTGGGTACCCCCTTAACATGCTTAATGAAGAGTTTCTATAATCAGTTTAAACAGAGGATTTTTAAAGTTTACTTCAGATGATGAGAAGCACCAAAGGATGGCAATAGCTCATATGGCCCATGTTTACAATCATAAATATAAGGACAATACAAACATCTATTTTCATCTCTGTCTCTGTTTTTTCTTCTATCTTTGTCTTTTCTATTTTTCTCCTTTTTCTCTCTTTCTTTAGATGACATGTAAACTCCTCTCTCTTTTTCTTTGTGCCTTTTATGCTGTCTTTCTTTAGCTTCTTTGCTAACACCTCCAGGATGAGAAGGTGTTTCTATTCTTGGTGGTCTATAATTTCTATAAAAATCATGGATAAAAAAACATTTACTTTTACAAATGTACTTTCATCATTTCATAACAGTATTTTCAATCCAGGGAAATTCAGAAATTACCTGCATTCATTATCACGATTTTTAAAAAATTTGAATGAAGAAATTAATTATGTATAAACATGATAAAATAAGTTTTTAATATATGAATTAATTCATAAACTACAGGCAACTACATACCAAAACTTACTTGTCCGAATCAAATTGTAACTTGTCCAAAAAAAATCTTAATACATTTTGTAATAACCTTTTTTGTATTTTAAGTTGATTCAAGGAACAAAATGAAGTAAAGCAACAGAATTTGACTTATTTCTTTTGAAATACTTTTCAATAATATGAGTAGAGAACAACTGAATCTAGTCATGTCACAGGACTTACAATAGGTTCTAGTTTTTATCAATGCCAAAGTCTCACCAGACTCTGCACATGAGGCACCATCTGATAGGCCTGTCAATATATACACTCATTGGATTTGTATCCTGTTTTTTTATGTTGAAAAAAGTTATTCAAATTTATGCAATCAATAAACTAGAGGCTCTTAAGAGCCTGTGTCGCTCACCTTGGTCTATGTGCATATTAAACAAAGAACACAGATGGATTTATGACCAAGATGACAAAATTGTGTTTTGGTGATAGTGATGTGTTTGAAGTTCTAACTTTACTGAATGTTCTTACTACTTACAATTATCTCTATCTATAATGAATTTTGCCCATTAGTAACAGAGGAAATTATTTTGTAAAAATTGTATACCAAATTAATGAAAAATAAATGAAAAATTGGTAAAAATTGACTATAAAGGGCAATAACTCTTTAAGGGGTCAACTGACCATTTTGGTCATGTTGACTACTTATCTGTAGATCTTACTTTGCTGAACATTATTGCTGTTTACAGTTTATCTCTATCAATAATAGTATTCAAGATAATAACCAAAAACGGCAACATTTCTTTGAAAATTACCAATTTGGGGACAGCAACCAAACAACCGGTTGTCCAATTCATCTGAGAATTTCAGGGCAGATAGATATTGACTTGATAAACAATTTAACCCCATGTCAGATTTGCTCTAAATGCTTTGGTTACAGTTATAAGCCAAAATCTACATTTTACCCCTATGTTCTATTTTTAGCCATGGCGGCCATCTTGGTTGGTTGGCTAGGTCACCGCACACATTTTTTAAACTAAATACCCCAATCATTACCCCAATCATGCCAATGATGTTTGTGGCCAAGTTTGGTTAAATTTGGCCCAGTAGCTTCAGAGGAGAAGATTTTTGTAAAAGTTAACGACGACGGACAACGACGACTACGGACGACAAATGCCAAGTGATGAGAAAAGCTCACTTGGCCCTTTCGGCCAGGTGAGCTAAAAAAGAAGATGAGGTATGATTGCTAATCAGACAACTCTCTGCTAGAGACCAAATATAATGACACAGAAATTAACAACTGTAATCATCTGTCAGTATTGTTTTTTTCTACATGTGGTCAAATATGATTTTGTAAATTTTATGGTAAATAAATTCTTTATTTCTACTTTTAAAAAAATTTTGTTCAAAAAATTACTGGTATGGTAATTATTATAATGCAACAGAATAAGATAGGGAAAAGAGGTCTTGGTCCCGAACTGTCTATTAATCATGTCTCATACAGTGCACGTGCCAAACTGTCTATTAAACTTGGGGCTAAATGTGTTAATTCCGAGCTGGTGACGAACTGTCTTGTACAGTTACTTTATCTACAAAGCGCATGCTGATTTGGTCCATTGGATCAGAATAGTATGTCTTTTATCTGTCAAATAGTACATGACAAAGAATCAGTTTTTATTGTCGACTGCAAGTAAACATGTCAAATTAATACATGCACTTGTTTTTATCTTCTTTTTTTTTTTTTTTTTACAACTACATGTACTTCATGTACTTTGTTCATCAAAGTTTGATTAAATTGATTTTTTCTGCAAAATAATTTTACTTGTTGGCAAGCTTGATATACATGTAGCTTTTACTTGACCGACCTTTTTTCCTCTGGTAACAAACAATAGGGCAAGCATTATTGTCAAGACCTGAACTATAAATAACAATCATGACAATTTGTATTTTTAAAATATATGTGAGTGCTAGATAGTTTTATTCTTACAAATTCATAATTTCTTCAGACTTTATTTCATGTCTTGGTTCTCAATATTTGGGCAAAGAATTTAGGGGACGACCATTTGATATTCTGGGGGGGGGGGGCCAGGAGGATTTTGAAAATAGATAACTCAGCCTTGATAATCACAAAAATAAATGGTTTGTTCTGTGGTAGTTTGAAAATAAATTACCTGACTTGCAATGTATAGAAAATAAATAACACAGCAGGTCTAATCGAAAGTATGAGATGGCACCAGATTCTTCATAAATTCATCTTTTTTCCCCAAAAAAATCGGGAAACACTTCCCAAATTTTTTAATAACAAAAGTATAAATATTATTTAAATATACTTGAAATGTCTGAAAATTGGTTTCATTTCACTTGAGGTATATTGTCTCAGGAAATCTTACAATGTACCTCACCTTTATTTTAACAGGGCCGTAACTACATGTAGGAAATTTCAAAACCAAACGCTTGTCTCCATATCAAATTGTGTTCACGGTCTTGCAAGAAGAAAGTTCTGTTTTCCCTCAGACTTATAGCCCTGATTTTTCGGGATCAATGTTTCTTTTTTATTTGTCTTTTGTTCATTGATTGCCCTTCTGTATTCTGTTAGTGTAACATTCCTTTTGTAATCTAGTAATTTTGTTATGAACTTGATCACAAGTTTAAAAAAATCAAAGCGCTGTAAGCGCTGAAGGCAGTTAACCAAAAACCAAGGCAACCGTAATTATGAAAACTGTGGCAATGTTGCCTCAACATTAAACATTCATATATATTATTCATTTATGTTTATCTAATGATTTATTTATTAAGGCAAATAATTTATAAGTTATCCAGTCCCACCCTTTTTGGGAAAAAAATTGGTTGCTTATATAGGGAATCACTGAAGCGTGACTGGAGCGGGCCCCCTCTTAGGTCAGTCAGCGGCCCCCACTTATGAAAAATTCTGGATCCGCCACTGGGGGTAGGGTGACCCTAGGGACTTCCCCTATATTTCATTTTATTTGTTATATTGTCCCAAACATGAATATATATGGTTTAGGGGTGGGGATCTCATTGGTTTCCAAGTTCTCAAACAGGAGGGGTAGGGTGACCCCAGGGACTCCACATATAGTTCATTTAATTAGTTATAATTTGCCCCATACATGAAATATATATTTTTTTGGTGTGGGGATCTCAACCATTTCCAAGTTCTCAAACAGGAGGGTTGGGGTGACCACAGGGACTTCCCCTTTATTTGATTTGATTTGTTATATTGTCACATACATGAGTATATATGGTTTAGGGGTAAGGATCTTGACCATTTCCAAGTTCTCAAAAAGGAGGGTGTACAGCGACCTCAGGGACTCTTCCTATCTTTCATTTGAATTGTTATATTGTCCCGTACATGAATATATGGTTTAGGGGTGGGGATCTGGACCATTTTTAAATTCTAAAACAGGAGGGGGTGGGGTGACCCCCAGCGACTCTTCCTATATTTCATTTGATTTTTCATATTGTCACAAATATGAATATATATGGTTGCACCCCCCTTAAATTTGCAAAGCATGGGTTGTTCTCAGCTTAATAAAGAATATTCCGATAATTTTACCTCAAATTTTTTTAGCCTCGCTCTGCTCGGCGAAAATTTATGTTTGCGCCCCTCCTGACCTAAAATCCTGGATCTACCCCTCGTATAGTTTAGGAGGGGAGCTCGACCGTTTCCAAGTTATCAAACAGGAGGGGTAGAGTGACCCAAAGAATGCCACCTATATATCATATGATTTACTTACAATTAGGTATATATAATATAGTGCATTATTTGTGAAAATAAAGAAACTTTTAGCTACTTTAATTGACCCTTCAAAATTGAGAAAAACAAATAACCCTTCGAAATTGCAGTAATATGTTTACACTCTAAAAGCATCTTACATGCATTATCATCATTTATCACTGATAAAGAAAATTTAGACTGTGACCATGAACATGTATATTGTTAGATATACTGTTCCCTGCTGTCACTTTGTATTGGATTTTTAAATTAAAATTTGTCAAAAAGTAATTTTGAGTTTCTGTATAAAATATTTTTCTGCTTTTTCTTTCTTTTACATATATCTTTTGGTTTACAATTCTAGTGTTTATATTCATTTACCATGCATAGATTTATTTTTTCACCTGCTTTTATTTATTTAGTAATTGATCGCCAAACCCGGAATTATACTTATCCGTCTCCGGAATCGGATCCGATATTGTAAAATTTTGTCTTCACGGCCGCCATTGACGATGTTGTTTTTGTCAATCAGATACGATTTTACTCGAATTATACAATATTTGTCGGCGATTTTCTGTATAAAGCTAGCGGTTGAACAAAATGAACATCGCTGTCATAAATAATAATGATAAAAATAAGTTTTTAGCTCGTTTAATTGGAGACTTTGGTGAACATGGTGAAAAGGTTTGCAAAGTAATTTCTTATTTTCTTTCCAAGTGGAAGGTGACTACGTCAGGCGTAGCTAGAAACCAACTATCCTAGTCGAAATTCCGCTTGCAAAAGTGGAAGGTCGCGGACCTTGGACCACCGCTAATTTGCACACCTGCCTCCAAATTGAAAAGCTACGAAAAACAGTTGAACTTATTATATAATAGACTACTGACGTAGTTGTACTACGTATTGATGACAAACAATATCCCTACGACTTTTGCCATTTGGGAAATCTAAACTACTTGTCTTAAGAGATTTTCGGCGATTAAATATTTCATACAATTGTTCTTTGACATCTTAGCTAAAAGCACAAGTCATAATGAACTACACAAGGATTCTTAATAAGCACTACTTCCTATGTGTAACTTCAAAACTTTTGGATAAATCGACGATCATTTAAGGTTTTTCTGGTAATTTTTTTTGTAATCCAGAATAAAAAGTATAAAAAAAATGTTCAATTAGTTATATATAACATAGTAGCGAGCTAGATAATAACAATGGCAAGTATTTCAGCATTTATTGGGTAGAACACAAATCTAGGGTGCTCCCATAATGCAGCTTAACTGCATAAAAAAACAGCAGCCACAGGCTTACCTATGTGAATTCCATTTTTGCTTTATCATGCACATTGGTCTTTTGATGTTGTCCCTAGAAACTTCAGTCTTACACTGAATTTATACATTTTGCTTTGAGACCAAAATATTGTCAAAAAATTATTAACACAAAACTTCATTTTTAGATTATGAAAGGGTCTTCGGAACACCTAGAAAGCATGATTTTGCATCATTTGTTCTATAGCTTCTTGGGCTGGCAGTGGCTCCAAAACCCTTCAAAAAAAATTGTATGTTTTCGAATATCAAAAATATAGTTGTAAAAATGAATAATCAGTCCCTTGCTTTAATGAAAATGAAAAATCTTGCTTCAATAGTGCAGAAAATGAATAATCTGTCCTCTTAGTTTACAAAAATAAATAACCGATCAAAAACAAATCCTCCTGGCCCCCCCCAGAATATCAAATGGTCGTCCCCTTAGGGTAAATATACACAACCAGAATAATTAAATGAAAACTTTGAAAACTATCAGAAAAGTGTGCATTTCCCTGCCTTTAGAAAATACAATTTCAAACTATCAAAATAATAAAGAATTGATAACTTGTTTTATGCATATATAAGCATGTTTTAAATTAAACTACACTTAAACACTGCCTGAAGATTGCATTTCTTTGATTACAATCCAATGTTTATATGCATAAATATGATGATACAGGATAAATGTAAAAGTCGTAAAGAAATCTTGCTAAAGAATTAGCTGATGGTGACCGAGTGACCCGGTCTCCTTTATGAGATTAGCCTGCCTTATACTATCATCCTTTATTATCTTATTCGTTTTTAATGTGTGTAAACCCACCTTTCTTTGCGACTTTTATGCTTTGACAATTTATTATCTTCTTCATCACTACTTGAGTCACTACTATCACTTTCATCTTTGCTGTCTGTATATGATGTCACCTTTGATCTTTTTGTTGTATTTTCACTTTTGATATCTAATTTCCTTTTTTCTGCTGCCAATTTATCAAGTCCCAATAGCGATACTTTGGGAAGTGATGGTTTCTTGAATTGAAAGTCTCCATGCTCTGATTTCTTTTTCATTATAACAAGTCCACCCTTTTCTTTGCCCGATGAACCCTCCAATCTATGTAATTCAGGATCGTCATCTGGATCTACGAAACTTGTCATTGTGAAATTATTTTTTTTACACCTGCACTGTAGAAGTAAGAGGCATGATTTAAAATTACTTGTACAAATCAAACATCATGTGGTTTTGCTAAATATTTTAGATGTTTTATGACTTGACACGTGTTTATCCTTATTACACTGGGGAAGTATTAATTGGAAATATATCTCATAGTCATATTTAGCAGGTTTTATCTAACAACACCAACTTTGAAACATAAATAGTAAATCACGCAAAAAGCGTTTTGAAACTTTAACCGGAAACACTCTCCAATTTAAGAAACCACAAAAATGATAAGGTGCGATTGAAAAAAATCTCTGTAAATATTCAATGTTTATTATTTTTTTCTTTTATCGTAGAATTATTGAGAGAATTCATATCAGAATATTTTAAAGCATATACCTACATAGTCTTTTAATATCGTAAAAATGGAATAAAGAAACATTTCTTTTTTATTTAGATGTTTTTCGAACACACCTTAAAAGTTAGCAACAAGAAAGCGTCAATATGGCGGACACCTTGCTAGTCCGTGCATTGAAAGGGAAACCTAAAACGTTGAATTTGTGTAATAAGAAACTTGACAAGGTTCCAAGGGCCATTGGAAAATTAGACTGTGTTGTACACTTGCAGTTGAGAGGGAATAAATTGAAGGATTTACCTATAGAACTTAGCCATTTGTTTCAGGTTGATATTTCCCATAAAAATAAATTTGTTATCAGAGTAAATGTTTCTTATTCAGAAAAGAAATAAGAATATCCATACTGAGTATTAATGTAAGTGAAAAATACCGGCTCAGTTTGTCGAGAATATGATAAACCATGACACATGTGCACTCGTGCAGCATTTATTGCTTTTGGGTTGATCCGGCCCCACATTGTTCCGGCCCAAGTCAATCCGTCCTACGTCGATCCGGCCACACGTCGATTATAAGGATAAGGAATAAAAATAAAGATATATATTAATTGTAA
The DNA here is from genome assembly GCA_037788925.1 of Mytilus galloprovincialis. Classification (NCBI taxonomy): domain Eukaryota; kingdom Metazoa; phylum Mollusca; class Bivalvia; order Mytilida; family Mytilidae; genus Mytilus; species Mytilus galloprovincialis. The sequence continues at coordinate 91,561,551 of CM075333.1, read as the reverse complement.
TTCATAAATGTTTATGATTTTTATTAAAATGTAAAAGGTGTAAAAGATTTTTTTCAAGATTATTGAGTATAATAATATTAAAACGTATATAAAAAGAATTCAGACATCAACATTAATCAGCAGTAATTAGCATTTTCTTTCAATTGACTGTGATCCTAACAAGTCTTCCGTCTTGTGTTATAACAAATAGTTACATACACAACGGTACAAGCCGATCCCCAAGCTGATACATACAAACTTAAAATATATTGACTATATTCGATATTACCAAAAAAAAGTTATATAGAAGCCTCTGATGTAACCTGAAATAAAAATACATTTAATTATTATTATATACACCAAACATCGAAATTTTAAAGACCTTGTTGATTACGTAACTTTAATTAATCAGGATTTTATTGACTCTTAAGTGATTACAAGTGGCATTACCTTAGTTCACAATCATCAGACAATTGTTGAATAAACAAACCAATTATAGACTAATGATTTCGTTTATATATATATATATATATACTGTTCAAATTTGTCACAAATTCCTCCATATAGTGAATATAGTTTATTCATATTTTATTATGGGGCCGGATCGACTTTGGGCCGGATTGACTTGGGGCCGGATCGGTTTGGGGCTGGAACGACCGGATACCCATTTATCTGTTCAGCCACCATAGTGTTAATTAACAGCTACTTATTTATTGTGTGGCATCGCAGTATTAACATTTGAGGTCAAGTTCCTATTAATATAATTGGTCAATTTCATGGTGAATCGTAGTATTTGTAATGTTTGTAAGATTCATCAAATTAATAAACAGGTTGGAGTTATTGTCAATGTGACAATGACTCCAACCTGTTCCTTTCGGTGCTGAGATTAAGATGGAATGGCAGACCAGTTTACTCCCAGTAATTCAAAGAGTGAAGGGAGAGTATTGACTCCATTTTTGACTCCATTTATGAAAATGAAAACTTGGACCTTTAATTTGAGTCTGATTAAATTCAATATTTATGACTAAGTAAAATAAAATTTGATTCTATAAGTTAAAAAAAATAGGTAACACTCAAAATGTAAAAGTGTAAACTTCAGGGTAAAAATTGGTAAATTAAGATGCTATTTATCTCCCTTGAAACAGGTACATTTCATGATTTGTATGTTATGGCCTTACTGTTTATCTTTTGTATTATGTTTTAGGTATCAGATGCTAATTTGTAATTCAAATGTAGCATCTACATGTATACCAATACAATGCATCAGATAATTCCCTTTCCTTAATTAGAAAATTATATTATGATAAGGAGCTGAGGTCTTACAAAGACACATCTTGAGCTGTTTTTAATGAATAAGCTATACAGGCTGACCAAAGGTCAGTATATAGTGACTAATCTGTAACATCATAGCATATGTATTGTGACAAGACCTGTTCTTTCTTATTTTAATAAGGCCACATGTAATAACAAAATTTCTTCTTTTTTTTATAGTTACAGATACTGAACTGTGGAAACAATGAACTTGAAGACTTACCAGAAGTTTTGGAGTATCTCACTATGTTGGAGAAATTACATCTGTTTAACAATAACCTAAAGAATCTTAACCCCAAAGTCCTAAGTATGTATTGTTCTTCTTTTTAAAGTGTTCTTTACTGATTATAAAGTTTTATATGATATAATTGATATTTAATGTAAGTCTTAACAATACTGTTGTTGAAGAGTGCCACTGTACATGTTTAGTAAATAAGGGTAAGATTGTTGCAAATGCATTTTTACAAAATATTGCAGCAAAAGAGTTAATTCGAGTGTTTACATGATTGTTTAACTTATCAGGGTTTTCACTAAGGCGAATCCATGAGTCCTGGACTCATCAAAATTTGTCTGGACTCACCATTTTCAAAACTGATGAGTCCACAGATGCATCAAGATTGAAATATTGTATATAAACTGAACACAGTTAAACACAAATATCATCATTTTATAGCAAAAGTTTAAAAGTGATCTGAATTTAATGTCATTTCATTGCTCTATTAGGATATGGAGACTATAATATTACATTATATTGCAATAAATAATTTTCTTCTAGCTGTTGGACTCATCATGGCCAAAAATGACGAGTCCCTGGACTCGCCTTCAAAAATCCTGAGCGAGAACCCTGACTTATTATATTGTAATAATTTTTTTGATTTGTTAAATCTGCATTAGATTGTACAGAATTTGTCTGAACAGGTTCGAAAATTATGCAATAAATTTCTTCTATTAACTTTTGATAATTTGTTACTCATGTTAGCATTTTTACATATATATGTGTATATTACGTGAAGTAGCTTATGGTACATGTTGTGTATAATTTATTCAGTTAATGTTTCTTGATATTGATTGTTAGTTTGTTTTCAGCACATCTGAGAAACTTGACATTCTTGAATATAAATAATAATCAACTCAAGACTTTTCCACCAGAAATATGCAGGTAGGTAAAAAAGATTAATCTATTGTTAATATGTAAAAGAGTGTACACACTAAAATTCCATTTTTGCGTAAATAAAGTTAAATAGTTCAATTTTTTTTTTGGGGGGAATGTTTCTGACATTCACTTATATTGCACTTAGAAGGTTTAAAACATATGGTATTACAATAATGTTAATATTCACAGAGATTTTAATGGACCATGTTGACTTATTTGTAGATAAAGATCTTGTCTTGAACTAACATTTATTGGGATGTCATTAATCCAAATTTCAGTTTTGTTAAGCTTCATACAAAAGAAAAGATTTTTTTTTAAGACTGTACTATGGGCTTGCATGTTAATGCAGTTGGTTAAACATGTGACTTTTAATACAATAATATGTCAGTCATGATTCCCTTACAATTTAAAGACCAAACAGCCTATTCATTTCTACCAGTGATTTTTCCTCAAAATTTTGTGTGAAGGTATTTCATGATTTGAGGAACAAAATATGATGAAAAAAATTGGGGGTCACCGACTGTTTTGTCACTATAGCAACCTCAATTTGGTGTTTTCCCGAATATTAACATAATATTTGCTGATTATCCAAACTCTAAAAAAAAATCCTTTATATCAAACCTACAAGCATAATTCTTGTTTCACGTTAAACAGTAGATTTGTATCTATCAAATACAGGTTCAAAAGTGTAAGACTCGTATAGTTTTGATCTTTAAAAGTATGATTTATTTCGTTCCCGCCAAAAATAAACGTAAAAATGAAAAACGTTTCCAGTGTTTAAAAAAATATCTACCAGTGATTTCTTCATCAAAATTTCAAGACGGAAAGTGCCATGTGTACTCTTCAAAATAAAGCAATAAAAAGTGTATGTCACCGACCTCTCAAAAAAGTTATGAGTGATTTTCATGTTTTTTTCTCGTTCGTTTTGAAGAAAAGAGTTGTCTTTCTTCAGAACATTGTATCTGACGTCATAGTACAAACTTTCTTTGCTGGCGCACTATTTACAAAAAATCGCAAACTGGACGTTTGAACCCCACATCTTAATTTCCAAGAATTATAACTATAGTGAATTATTTCAACTTCTTTATATTGTCTGGTAATACAAGAGATTAAACGCATGTACCAGTATCAGTCTCAGATCTTATGATCTTTTGCCGTACAATATTAACCTTTAGAAACACCCATCCGTCGGAATGGAAAATTGTTTGAAATAACCTTTCACGCCACTTTTGTTAGGAAAGTCAGTTTTCTGCCTCTGCCCCTCATTAGCAAAATTTTTGAAAATAATAAAAAATAAAATTAACCGTAACGACGCATTCGCTGCTGTTGACAGACGGACATACAAAAGCATGGACGGACTTCTTTATATCATTATTTTACCCGACTACGACGTATAGAAATTATTCCATCTAGTTTGTTAATTCATTATTTCTGAATATTTAAGATTTAAGGAAATCCAAATTATAGGTAAAGTATTTGATTCTAAAACGTTATACGTACATCTATCATAAAATGCAATCCCTGTTATAATTAACACATGTGTTTTGAATAAACGAGACCGTAAATAAAAAATACAAAAAGTTTTAAATTCAAAAATTAATTTAGAAATAATTTTCATTTGAAAACTACATAGTAAGATTTCTTCAACAGGATAAAATATTGTAAATCTAAGTTGCTCATTCTGGAAATTAAAACAGAGACAAGAATGTTGCCGACATTGAAATCGGAATTTACTTTCAATCTTTCCGGTCACAGTTGTAGCTGAATCTTATGTTTGATATTATTCTTGGAGCAATTGTTTTTAACATAAGTTAATTTAACAACAATTTAGTTTTAAACGCCGAAATTTTTTAATTCGCATTCGCTGAGTATTAATTTTATTAATATGTTTTGCCTTACAGCTAATTTCCTAATGCACGTAGAGTAAAACTTTGGTTGGCTTCCTTGTTTTGTTTGTATAAATGTTTATTCAAGCTTTGAAATTAAAATTGACATCTTCATATAAAGGTATGTACCCTGTATATGTGATATTAAAATTCAATTGGACTTTATCGAAGTATAATTATACAAAATATACAATCAAAGCTAGCAAGCTAACCAAAGTGTTGATCTATATATATTAGGAAATTAGCTGTAGGCTTCCGTGAGAAAAGGCGAAATGTGTTTTTCATTTCTCCTGAAGACAGTTTGAAATGAAATAAATGACAATGACCCTTTGTCATAATTTTTTAATAAGATTTTGTCAAATAAGCAGTATATTGTTTTTAACTTCATTGCAAGATCGGACATTATTTTACGAGAATCATCCAGCCATCAGTTAAAAGCATACCTTGCGGCTGCCAGTATGTCAAAAGTTTTAGGAATAATTGTTTATTGGCTTAACCTTCTGAATACTAATTTTTTTAAATATTTGAAAAATTGACGTTAAAATTAGAAGGATCATATCATAAGGAACATGTGTACTTAGTTTTAAGTTGATAGGAAGCGGGACAGATGGACTAACGAACGGAGGCACAGACCAGAAAACATAATGCCCATATATTGGGCATAAAAATAACTTTCACCTATCTAATTAACATGTACACAATCGGCGCAATGAAAGACAAAATCTATGCAAGAGAAAGAATAAGAAAAATGAAATGCAGATCGGCCGAAAGTATAAGGCAAAATCTACGCATGTGAAAGAAAAAAATGAAATGCAGATCGGCGCACATGCAAAAAGTCGAGATCAAAATTCATATTTTATTATTTTTATTAGGACGATGGTTAAATATAGTGTAGTATCTTTTGTGTCCATTTTCGACAAGATATTAGCGTGACCCTTAGTTCAAATAGGACGTTATTATTTGACGTTTTTTCATTGCTAGAAACAACGTCATAGAGCTTTTATGTCACTACCAAGTTGCGTTAGTTGATGCGCATAAACAATAGGCTGTTTGGTCTTTAATTGTTTTGGTTTTATTTAAATGAACACTTTTGATGAAAGGTTTCATAACCATTATCAAAAATCCAAAATGCACCTGACCAAATCAAACTTGCTTAAAAACTGAGAAGTTTTGCATTACCTCCCCTTATTTAACTGCAAAATTACTAAAAAGCTCTTATTTCCCCTTGTACTTTGAAATTTTATACATTTAGCTCTGAAAAAGGAATCGTGTAAGTTGAACGGTCTGTACTAGTCCATTTGAAAAGATATGAATTGAGTTTTTGCCAAAAGACAAAATTGAATTGTTAAAAGAAATTTTTAGGTAAGAAAATTTTTAAGATGACAAATTTTAATGACAGAAGAATCAGCTTCGTTTTCTTGACATCTTGTCTACTCTATATTATATATTTATCGATCCTTGCTTTAATCATTATACCCCGCTTTAAAAAAGTCGTGGTATACTGTTTTACCTCTGTCTGTTCGTCCGTCCCATGAATATTTTTCGTGGCATCTTTCTCAGGAACTACAAAGTCATGGTTTCTGAAATTTGGTTTCAGGGTATATTTAAGTCAGCTATACCCTGTGATGCATTTTCAGAATCACCACTCAACAACTTCCTGTTTACCAAACACTTGTATCGTTTTAAATATGATAGCCAAGTCGAAAATTGTCGTCACATTTTTTTCATTAATTACAATACCATAGTTTCTGAAATTTGGTTTCAGGGTTTATATAAGTCAACTATACCATGTGATGTGTTTTCATATTTATCACTAATCAACTTCCTGTTAACCTTAATATTTGGAGAGGGGTATCATCAGTGAGCAGCTCACAGTTTCAATCTTTTTTTTAGATTGTCCAGTTTACAGCATTTAAGTTGTACTAACAACCAATTGACAGAGTTACCAGTTGAAATGTGTGCTTTAATTAGACTTGAAGAATTCCATGTAGCTGGGAACCAGTTAACGAGTCTTCCATTAGAGTTTGGATTTCTGGTGAATTTAGAAAAGTTATATCTACAAAAGAACAAAATAAGAGAATTACCAGAGGTATTGGTTTCTAGAATAACAAAAGCTATTAGTTTAAACTTAAATTTGTAAAGATATGCAATTTTGTTTTTTTATTTTTACTTAGATACAAAATTTAAGTACAGGTTTCAAGAAGGAAATTTAGTGTGATGGGAATTCTTGTTTTTTTAAAATATGGAAAAACTATAACTGCAAAGAAAAGAACATTCTTTATGTGGGAAAATACTTTAAAAGCTTCTTTTACATTAAATTTTGACTTATTTGATATATTAACAATACAGCATAATTATAGATGTAACATGTATTTTTATATTTATAGAGTTTGGGGAAATGCTATAAGTTAAGAACATTAGACATTGCAGCAAATGAATTGAGAATATTTCCTACAGAGGTAACTATTTAACATGTCTTATGTTAATATCTTATTTCACATGTGAATGTGAAGGAGTGTTTTTAAATAAAAATAAAATTGAGAATGGAAATGGGGAATTTGTCAAAGAGACAACAACGCGACCATAGAGCAGACAACAGCTGAAGGTCACCAACAGGTCTTCAATACAGCAAGAATTTCCTGTACCCGGAGGCGTCCTTCAGCTGGCCCCTAAACAAATATATATACTAGTTCAGTGATAATGAACGCCATACTAAACTCCAAATTGTACACAACAAACTAAAATTAAAAATAATACAAGACTAACAAAGGCCAGAGGCTCCTGACTTTGGACAGGCGCAAAAATGCGGCGGGGTTAAACATGTTTATGATACCTATGCAGAAAAGTAAACGCATAACAATACACACATTAAAATTCAGTTCAAGAGAAGTCCGAGTCTGATGTCAGAAGATGTAACCAAAGAAAATAAACAAAATGACAATAATACATAAATAACAACAGACTACTAGCAGTTAACTGATATTCCAGCTCCAGACTTCAATTAAACTGATTGAAAGATTATGTCTTCATCATATGAATATCAGGCACAATCCTTTCTGTTAGGGGTTTAGTATCATACCATCATAATATATATATGAGAAGAACATAACCTGTGTCATGCCAAGATGCAAAGACCCTATAATTATAAGTGAATCAATATTAACGCCAAAATATGCAATCTTTAATGACCTGACAACAGTATCGTAACTATATCCCTTCTTTGTAAGTCTATTTAAAGGTTTTGTTAGCTTCTGAGGTGAATACTGACAGTTTTGTGCTTTATAAAGAATATGTCCATAAAATATTGGATGTGAAATACCTGAAGGTATAAGAAGTCTGCATGTTGAGCTATATTTACGAATGATGTCCTTATACCGATGATAAAATTTAGCAAATGTTTTGACATATCGAAAAACGGTAATAATTTTTCAGTAATACATAAATTTCTCTCGTTAAAATCTAAAACATTGTTACATACACGAGCGAATCGTACAAGTTGAGATATATAAACACTGTTAGATGGTGACAAGGGAACGTCACCATCTAAAAATGGATAATAAACGATGGGAAACGAGAAATTATCTCTTTTATCATAAGTTTTAGTATTAAGCTTTCCGTTAATGATATAGATATCAAAATCGAGGAAAGGGCAGTGGTCATTGTTAGTATTAGCTTTATTTAAAGTAAGTATATATATTGTAATGTATTGTAGTGTAAAGTTAACAGTTTTAAAATATACATACTAGTATAGTTATGTGGGAACAAAGTGCATAAAGTGAATATCAACGCTTGATATAAGCAGTGCTTTTTTTTTTGGGATACGATTGTTTTCAAGCAATCTGTAGACTTATACCAGTGGCTCAGGTCCATGCCCTCACGTCAACCGTTTTATTCTAAACACTAAAGAACATCTCAGATTCGTATAATTGTCTTGCTTTAAAAGGTAGAAACAAACAAATGGATTGAACTTAAACAACTTTCCTATAATGTTCTTTTCATAATCTTCATGTTTGATATTTTCCTTGACTTATATGCGTGTTTTAACAACACGGAAAAATCAGATTTGAGCAGTATTTATATTTAGTTTTTGTATAAATTTAAAAACATGTCAGAGGGAATTCCCCAGTTTTGATAACTATGCGAGAGTTCTCTGAATTCCGATAAATCTATTTCTGTCATATAAGAACTGAAGTGGAGTTTTTCTTATATGTCACCGTTATGAAACTGATATTTGATATTGTACTTCAATAAAGAAATAGAGAACCGTCTTGGTTGTTTAATTAACATTTAATACACGTTCTCGCTCCAGGGTTTGTTAAGGTAATTGTGCGCATGCGTATAGTTTTCCTGACTTCAAGGGGTATTAGATTGAATGGTTGCTCTGGATTCCCCACTCAATTGATTAATTTAAAACTCATGGGATCTTTTCTATGTATGTCTGCTATTGAGGGTTATTGTTGTTACATAATTTTAAATCATATGCACCATTCAAATTAAAATAAATGTAGTCCACATCGTAAAGCTTTAACTACAACACCCCTTCAGGCGAAATGGAGTCTTCCATGTTATCGTTTCGAGTTGTCTCCCTTCCGGAAGTAAATCCCTTCAATTCTGAGAGATCAAAATATACCATACAAATTAACTCGTTCTGTCGATAAACGTCGTATTATATTAAAAACTATCGCAATTTTAAACGAGGGATGTGTACGGAAAGGAGTCATGACCACTTACCCAAAGGAAATTAAATATTTAAAGAGTTAGGTATTATAAGGGTTCCTCCTAGAATTAACATGGGAAAATAGGTGACAAGATACGAAGTGAAATACCTTCTCTCATGACTGCTGTGGAAAGTAAACTTGGAATGGATAGTACAAAAATAAAACACAATAGGCCTAAGTACATTGTTATACACTTGTATCCGGGATTGGCTATTTTGTAACTATTCAAATTACGTAAATTACATTTTACATGTTTTGAAAATAATATTATCCAGCTACATGTATACATGCGTCAATGAAAACAATGGCAATCGTATCCCTCAGAGCAATCTGCTTTTTGATTTGATTTAATTGTAGGTTTGTCTAGTGACCTTTTGTAATTTCACTGATCAATATAAAGGGGGCAGTTAATCTGAATTACCAATCTAAATTTATGAAACTAGTGTGGTTGTGTTGTTTAGTTGCTGTCTCATTGAATTTATCACCAACATATTTTATATATAAGATTGATATATGTCCACTTAACAGATTTGAATACCTTATATTGGTGGGTTTTTTTTATTTTGTTTAATTTTAAAGCACCTGTTATATATTAAACTTCAAAAAAGAACATGCCAAAATATGCCATGCAACATAATTAAGTTCATAAAAATGAATAAAAGGGGCAAGAGGAGATAATAAAATTAACACAATCACAACAGTATTGATAAAACTCTTTAAATGCAAAAGATCTCATCTTTACAGTGAAAACTTCAAAATGTTCTTATTTATAGATTTACTGTTTAGTATTACTCATATGATCATGTCTCTAAATTTGAGTTACATAATAGCAGGACTGCCCTTTACAGTGTCAAACGGTCCTTTTCGGCTATGGTTAGTGTCAAATTGGTTAAAATTTTACTGTGATTCTTCAAAACATCCTGATCTTGATTCTTCAGAGGCCTCAAATAGTTATTGTTGCCTTTATTTTTCATTTTTTTTGGTACGTGATTCTTCAAAATTAGTTGAAGTGTTATTGTCTTAATGAAAGTGTACATTTGATTGTTGTGCACCAAAAATTACTTTATTGTCGTTTGTCAGGTTTTTTTACCATCATTCATCATGAAGGTACCCACATTACAACCCTCATATATATTGTCTAATCTATGTTTAAGTTTACATGAGTTAAATATATATATTTACAGTTAGCATCGTTACCTTTAAAAGAATTATTTTGTGAAGCCAACCCATTGCTTCAGCATATTCCAGTCCACTCAGTACAGGAAGAAGAAGTTCTGTCATTAAAGGTAGGTAACCTCCTCAATCAGGTGGTACATAACACTACTGGGAGATAACTCTGTAAAATCAGATGAACCATTAATCACAGTCTAATGTGAAGAAAACATGATGCTTCTCAATGATCAAAATAAGTGTTTGTCAAACTGCTATATATCCAACCAATTTTTTTCCTATAATGTGTCTGGTTCGAGTATTTTTAAATTTGGATATTTTTGTCAAAGGGTCAAGGTAGAAATTTTGTACCACCTTAATACATTAGTTTCATAGGTTATATATATGAAAGTAATAAAGGTTTTAACATCTTGTTTGTACATGTATTGAAAATAGAACTTTAGATTTAATAAGATCATTACTTATAGAGTCAACTATGAGTCAATATGCACCAAATCAAATATTTACTGTGCTTTCAGGAAATGACAGCAAGATATGTGATGAGAGAACTTAAAGACAGGTAATAGAACAGACCAGTAACAATTATCATGTAGTAACTAATTTGATCTAAGACATCAGGACACTTTATACTTTGACCATTTATGGTCTGTCTCTACACTTATTAAACCCATGTAGAGCTAGAGATTTAGTTAATGACTGTCTCTTGAACAAACAAGTCAATAAAATTGAGAATGGAAATGGGGAATGTGTCAAAGAAACAACAACCTGACCATAGAGCAGACAGTAGTCAAAGGCCACCACTGGGTCTTCAATGCAGCAAGAAAATCCCGCACCCAGAGGCGTCAATGTACATTTACATATATATATGGCAATTGTCCAGTTTCATTTAGAATTGTCCATTTAAACAGAAATTTGAATGAGCAAAAAAAAAAAAAAGAAAAAGAAAAAAATAGCATTTGCTGAAAAAACAGAGAATTCATATTAAAAACTTCTACAGAAGATTAGGAGAATAGTTCACCACAAAGAATCAAAAGAAATACTGTAAATTCATTGATATTCATTGGATAAACATTTTTGTAGATTTTGTGATTATAAGTTAACTGTGAAGTGTTCAACTGTGTAAAGGTTTTCTATAGTCTTGTTTTTTTACATTGGCAAAACTTCAAATTCAAACATTTTCGAATTTACAAAAATTGGTACCCACGAAGAAAAAAAATGAATCAACAGAAGAAATATAACTTTTTGATATCTGCATATACAAGAACAAGAAATTGAACTAAAGACCTTATCTATAATGATAATTATTATGGATTGGTTTAATGAAGATATGAAATTATATATATTCAATTTTTTTTTTTAATATAACTATTTATCATGTTCATTAAGCTTTTAAATTCTCTTATTTTAAGAACTAACACGATTTCCAGGTAACTTTGCTTGAAGAAAATAAGTCAATGTAGATGTTGTATGATATTTTCATAACTTTTGAAATTATTTGATATCAATGTCGTCACTATTTTTATAGGAATTATGTTTAGTAGATGTTGTAACCTGATCTTTTCTTTTTTAAGATAATTTTATTTATACATATTTGAGAGAATTCCTAATTTCCATGGCACGTAGTGTAATGAGAATTAATTGTCTTCTCACATAGTAGTTCGAAGCTGTATGAATTTTTTGGGCAGGAAAAATTATTGTGTTAAATGATAGGTGTATATATGGTCATTTCTAGCCCTGCCTTACTTGAGTGAACATCAATTTTTATAACATGTACGTTAAGAAACGTTTTTTTTTAAATATTTTGTATATAAGTATGTTCAAATTAGCATTAAAGTAAAAACTTTTTGTTATGTGTAGGTGGTATGGCTATACAAACGTAATCATATTTTGGTTATTTCAGACTCATTTCTGTCTTCAAATTATTTTCATTTAACCGCAGTCTTTTGACTGATAGCAGATTTTTTCGCATTTAAATGTTTTCTTAAATGTTTTTTGAACATTCTTATATCAAGTGCAGTCAAACACTTGGGGTTTCGCCTAGCATTGACAAAGGACACAGGTTTTTTAAAAGTAGTTTGTCCTGGACGGCTACGAAACAATTAGATATAAGTAGAAGATATTAGAATTCATTATGGTTGCCACAATTTTAAGGGTGTATTGATGTGACATGTTTGTACATATTTGTTTAAAAAAATCGGCAGCTCAGAAAATACACAAGCAGCAAGCTAGTCGACAAACATATGTTTATGTTTTAGTTGTCTATTGGTAGAAGTGTTGCTATGTTAGGAACATAAGGTATAGAGAAGACCACTAAAAAATATATACAATTATACTATATCATACTTTCATCACTGAAGTTTTTCTGTCATGAAAATTGCAGCAGATGTGACATTAATTTTTGCTTCAGCAGAGACAAAATTCTGAGAAGCTATATAATAGTTTTATATTTACAGTGTTCAGCAGGCTGCCTTATTTCATTATGTTGTTATAGAGCCAAGAACATAAGTATTTTTGTAAAGAACATTGATCCAGATTTTCTTTTTTAATCTTAATTAGATAGCAACAAATGGTTGATTTTGGTAAGCATCTTTTTTGCTGGTTTCAAACTGTATTAAAAGTAAAAACATTAATAGCATAAACTATATGCTTTATTAAATACAATTTGTGCATACTTTAAGAGACTAGTATTAATTTACATGATTTTGTCGAGCTGGCAACTTTAGTTGCAGAAAGCTCGACACATGGATAGTGATCCGGCGGCGGCGGTGGGGGCGGCGGCATTGTTAGCTAACTTCTTAAAAGCTTTATATTTTAGAAAGTGGAAGACATCGATGCTTCATACTTTATATATAAATGCCTCATGTTACGAAGTTTCTGTCAGTCACATGTCCAATGTCGTTGACCTCATTTTCATGGTTCAGTGACTACGTGAAAAAAAAGTTAAGATTTATGGTAATGTTCAATTCTCTGTTATTATAAGTAATAGGATAACTATATTTGGTATTTGTGTACCTTGCAAGGTCCTCATGCCCGTCAGACTGTTTACACTTGACCTGGACCTCATTTCATGGATCAGTGAACAAGGTTAAGTTTTGGTTGTCAAGTCCATAGCTCAGATACTTTAAGCAATAGGGCTAGTATATTCGGTGTATGGAAGGACTGTAAGGTGTACATGTTCAACTGGCATGACCTCATTTTCATGATTCAGTGGTTATAGTTAAATTTTTGTGTTTTTGTCTGTTTTTATCATACTATATTCAATAGGTCTACTATATTTGTTGTATGGAATGATCGTAAGGTGTACATGTCTATCAGGCAGATGTCATGTGACCTTGACCTCATTTTCATGATTCAGTGGTCAAAGTTAAGTTTTTGAGTTTTGGTCTTTTTATCTAATACTATATGCCATAGGTCAACTATATTTGGTGTATGGAAATATTTTATGATCTTTATGTCAGTCGTGCAGGTTTTATTTGACCGTGACCTCATTTTCACAGTTCATTGCACAGTGTTAAGTTTTTGTGTTTTGGTCTATTTTTCTTAAACTATAAGTAATAGGTCAACTATATATGATGTATAGAAGCATTGTTAGTTGTACATGTCTGCCTGGCATAGTTCATCTGACCTTGACCTCATTTTTTAAGGTTTATTGGTCTTTGTTTAGTTATCTTGTTTAATGTTAAGTTTATTTGACAGTTGTAATAAAGCTTAGCTTTATACTTAGGACTATCAACATAATATCAATGATTAGTATAGAAGGCGAGACATTTCAGCGTGTCCACTCTTGTTGATTTTTGGTCTTTTTTTCTAATACTATATGCAATAGGTCAACTATATTTGATGTATGGAAATATTTTATGATCTTTATGTCAGTCGTGCAGGTTTTATTTGACCGTGACCTCATTTTCACAGTTCATTGCACAGTGTTAAGTTTTTGTGTTTTGGTCTATTTTTCTTAAACTATAAGTAATAGGTCAACTATATATGATGTATAGAAGCATTGTTAGTTGTACATGTCTGCCTGGCATAGTTCATCTGACCTTGACCTCATTTTTTAAGGTTTATTGGTCTTTGTTTAGTTATCTTGTTTAATGTTAAGTTTATTTGACAGTTGTAATAAAGCTTAGCTTTATACTTAGGACTATCAACATAATATCAATGATTAGTATAGAAGGCTAGACATTTCAGCGTGTCCACTCTTGTTGATTTTTGGTCTTTTTTTCTAATACTATATGCAATAGGTCAACTATATTTGATGTATGGAAATATTTTATGATCTATATGTCAGCCCCACAGGTTTTATTTGACCTTGACCTCCTTTTCAAGGTTTATTGCTCAGTGTTAACTTTTTGTGTTTTGGTCTGTTTTTTTAAACTACAAGCAATAGGTCAACTATATTTGTTGTATGGAAGAATTGTTAGCTGCACATGTCTGTCTGGCATCATTCATCTTACCTTGACCTCATTTTCATATGCTTCATTGCTTAATGTTTAGTTTTCTTGATTAATGTTAAGTTTATGTGACAGTTGTAATCATGGTAATAAAACTGTATATTTAGGACTATCAACATAATATCAATGATTAGTAAAGAAGGCGAGACATTTCAGCGTGTGCACTCTTGTTTTTAACTTAGTATTGTTTTGTTATCCAGGCAATTGACATCTGTCATACTTTGTAAAAATATATTTCATATTTTATATTATTATTTTTTAGGTGGTCTTATTTACGGAAAGCCATTCGACATTACCCCCAAATAAAAGATATGTTGGCCCAGGCCAGTAAATGTGCTGTGTGTGGTGAATCATTCCTCAATACTTGGTTAGAATGTGTCAGATTTGTGGATGCTCAAGGGGTAAGAATTGATTGTCCAATCAAAAGCCTGCATTTTGTAAAGTGTAATATGTTTATATCGGGCTTGTAATTATCTAATTGTATATTATAAATACAACCTAGTTCTGGTCTAAATAAAATGTTATAATCATGATTTAAGATGTCCCTAAAAATTCGTTCCTTTAGTTATAACTTTCACACACTTATTCCATTGCAAAGAGAATCTTTGTCAGAAGTTATTTCTGAGTTTTGCTATAACTATAGCTTCAAAAAAACAAACACATATTAAACTGTTGTTAGAGAAATATGTTAAGCTGGGAAGCAAAATTTGATAGCTAGTAGTATATGATTATTACTGGATTTCTTTTTCCTAGAAAGATTAAAAAATCATCATAAATACAAGGTTTTCTTGACATGCTGTGGATTCATTGATTTTTAGTGGGGACCGATTTCTGTGAATAGACTACTTTCACATTACAGACTTTTGACTTTGGATTATATGATTTTTTAGCTCACCGGGGCCCAAATGCCCTATGTGAGCTTATGCCATTACTTGGCGTTCTTTGTTGTCCATTGTCTGTCGTCGTAAATTATTTCAAAAATCTTCTCCTCTGAAACTACTTGGCCAAATACCTTCAAATTTTAGCTAAATGTTCTTGTTTATAAATTGTATCCAAAGTTTTGATTCATTGACAAACATGGCCACCATGGCTAAAAATAGAACAAAGGGGTCAAATGCAGTTTTTGGCTTATATCTCAAAAACTAAAGCTTTTAGAGTAAATCTGACAAGGGGTTAACTTGTTTAATTGGTCATAATCTACATGCCCTGAAATTATCAGACGAATCAAACAACCCATTGTTTGGTAACTGCCAACGAACTGGTAGTTTTAACGAAGTTTTGCAGTTTTTTGTTATTATCTTGAATATTATTATAGATAGATATAAACTGTAAGCAGCAATAATGTTCAGCAAAGTAAGATCTACAAAAAAGTTAATATGACTAAAATTGTCAATTGACCCCTTAAGGAGTTATTGCCCTTTAAAGACAATTTTACACAATTTTTTCATCAAGTTTGCTAACATTTAAAAATCTTCTCCTCTGAAATACAGGTGAGCGATTCAGACTCTTGAGAGCCTCTTGTTTGACAGGTAACCTAATCTGTAGTAAGACATCCTAGTACTCTGTCAAGTAAGAGCAACCAGTCACTTTTTATTGACAGAGTATCAGGATGTCCAACCACAGAAAAGGTAACCTGTTGAAAACATATAAACTGGAGTATGGAAATAGTCTATGGTAGACAAATTGTAATTTCCTATTGATTTGATTTGGTGATTTTTCAAAATCTGAATACAGATCTAAACAAAATGTATACATCCTTGAATAGTTAGATTTATTAAACAACATATACCCATAAAATCTGTGAAAATTGGTACCCCAGGAATAATAATGAATCCATAGTAATTAACAAATCTTTGGGAATACCATTGCTCTACATGATAATTGCTGCATTTTTTGTTGCTTGAATAATTAGGAAAAAAATATCAGAAATAAAGGTATACTTAATAGATATGATTACCTACAGGTATCTCTTCAGAATACTATTACTGGTTTTTTATCATTTTACAAATAAAACAAAGTAATGATACAGGTCATTTTTAATTTCAGGACCTTAAGCTGAACAACTTAAATGGACTAGTGCCTGTTCGAGCTCTTCTGTGTTCATACAAATGTTTTAATTCTGCTGGACATGACTATTATGGGGTAGCATTTCCCTAACCCTGATGATATGTATTGTTATGCTCTTTTTATACTGAATTGCCTGTATTTATTAAGCAGAACTGTGATATTTCATTATGCCATTATTTTGCACTGCTGACAATTTTTTTATTAACATTTTCCTGAGTTTAATTTATGTGTATGATCCACTGTTGTCCTCAGAAATCTCAAAATATTGGAGGCTATCTGCTTTCAGTCATTACAGATTTTTACTGAAATGTTATAAATTCGTTTACTAATAATAGGAGGTAATTTTAAAAATACACAGAGGTGATCTGTTACCTTGTAGTAATATTGCTTAAGAAGATAAAAAAAAAAAATCCCAATAAGAATTTGATTTATACTGTGGATTTGTAAATATTGTAGGATACAAATCTTCATGGATTTTGTGGGTAATCAGGTATTTAAATGTTCAACGAATTACACTTTTTTTAAAGGCATGAACCCAGACTTTGCCAAAACCACGAAATTAAATATCCACGAACATGTAAGTTTTCCTCAATCCACGAAAGTTGATACCCACAAAAATAAAAAAATCCACAGTATTAGGGGAGATACCTCAATTTTTTTAATTAATGGGAGACTGAATTTGAACAAAAAATATTTTTCAGTTTTAGAAAGAAAATATTGATTTTTGGTCTTAAACTATTCAATGAAACCTGTCTCCTCTAATAACATGTATTACATTTGAAGCATCAAGTTTTGTTAAAGTTTACCAAATTAGGATTCAGATAACCTACAAAGCAAGGGATTTGCTTTCCATTTAGCTTGATAACTTCATCTAAAGTTATCATAGATAAAAACAAGTTTTATATTTATATAACAGACATCATATTTATATGTATGTGGTGTTCATTTATGCGAAAAATTCTCATCATATCTTTAGTATTACTTTATTGTTCAGTAATTATCATTCATACTATCTAATTTTTTATAGCACATTAGCTCTATCACCAGCAATCTATTCTAAAATTAATAAGAGTTTTGATATTTATTTCTGTTCTATGAACTGCAAAATGTAGGTTAAAATTTAGAATTAGCATATATTTAGGTTAAAATTGAGAATTAGCATACATGTATATTTTTTTTAAATTCAGATCATAAACATGTGTATTAACTTATAAGTTTGATGTGACCACAACTTCATAGTAATTTATTTTGATCAAAAACTTTGAACTTATACAGGAAAAAAAAGCCCACATACTTGAAAACATAATGACCATCTACTATTGTGCTTTTTTTTTTAAAATGTACAAAATTTACAGGTATAGATAAATTCGTTAGGGAGCAACAAAATGCTGAATGTCTATCTTATAAAGTTGAATCTTCAGATAATCAAAAAATTGTATATGAAGCATTTTTAATGATTATATAACATTGCAATAATTAAAAACTTGCATTTTCTTGTTTTTCTCTCAGAAATATTTTACTATAATAGCACATAAATGAATCTTGATTGTTGTTGAAAATATTACCATTCATTAGTCTTTTTACACATATATATTGAGATTTTTTGTATCAAATGTTTTCTTTTTTATGTTGAATCGTTGTATATGTATTATAAAGATATATGAACTGTTAATAAAAGTGATCTGTTTCTTTTGCATTATAAATGTTTAATTAATGAAATTCTGGTTAACACATGCCATTCCATGGTGGAATGTGCACGCAGGTTTCTTTTGGCAAATCCTTTGTTATGGTACTTGGGTGTGTATAAAAGTTGGTGTATTGTAAAATTCTGCATCACTGTCAAACATGTTGGTTTTAAAAAGTTGTCCAGTTTTATTCATATGTCCTTTTGAACAGGTCCTGTCTAGTTTGTTAAAGAAGATATAAGAACAAAGATGTAATCCAATCTAAAAAATGAATTCATATATAATTAATTCAGTAAATTAAAAACTTCAAAACTTCAAACACTGCCAATAGTATTGTTAAATGAAAGTTCCAGGGGTCAGATAAAGTGTATAACATATAAATTTATTTATGGATCTGAATTGTAACAATGAAAAATTGAAACTGAAAACACCTGAAACATTATTACAATACTGTGTTGGACTGATAACTGGACAATGTAATGTGCGAGAGTTGAAGATTTCATTGTTCATGTTTTATTTAAATGCACTTTTAATTTCCGTGTATTTTTTTACATTCAATATAACAATCTTTCACTGATTAAGATTTTTTAGTCCAAACTTTGTTAGAGATTTCAAACAATGAAATCCAAAATATTTTCTCCACTACCAAATTGTAGGTAAAAAGAATAACCAAGGTAAAAAAAAATTAAAAGAACACAAGAATATGTCCATAGTACACACATGTCCCACTCCAATTATCATTTTCTATTTTCAGTGGACCGTGAAATTGGGGTCAAAAATATAATTAAACATTCAAGTTAGAAAGATCATTGTCAGTTTATTTTCAATCTAATATCTTTCGTCCCTCTTTCATTAGGAACATATGTACAAAGTTTCAAGTTGATTGGCCTTCAACTTCATTAAAAACTACCTTGACCAAAAACTTTAACCTGAAGCAGGACAGACAGACAAAAGAACGAATGGACACATAGACCAGAAAACATAATGCCCCTCTACTATCGTAGATAGGGCATACAAAACATGTTGTTAGGATAGGTTAAGTGAAAAAAATATAGACCGTATTTGTAGCATCATTGTTGACTCTAAGGTATGGATGATCAATTATTCCTCAACTGGTCAAATTTACAATCAGGTTTAACCAAAGGTATAGGCTAAGGAGATAACATATACTCAAGTTAAAGTAAAATAAATGAGGAAAATGTCAATGGGACAAAGATGATGCCCCTGCTTGTATATAATGTGATAAAGGGACATAACTCGAGAACCATATGAGTGACCCTTTCTTAACTTGTATTTGATCAGAGTTTTGTGGTAATAAACATTGTTTATAAGTTTCATAACATTTTGTTGAGGCAATTCAAGGTGTAGAATAGAAATGGAAAATTCAGCAATGTTTCTGTATGTAAAGGGGTATAACTATTACTAAGCATTGTGATAAGATTCATGACATTTTGTTGGGACAAACTAAAGAAGAATTCAGCAGTTATTCCGTTTGTAAAAGGGCATACCTCTTGAACAGTAAAAGTGACGCTGTCAAAATTCAAACTTGATCTAAGTTTTGTTGTAATAAGCATTGTGTATAAGATTCATAACATTTTGTTGAGGAAAATTAAAGGTGAGAATGGAAATCAATATTGGGACGTAAAAACATACAGGCAGACGGACATATAAAATAACAAGGGTAAAACTTAATGCCCCCTCTGCCATTACAATGGCAGACAAAATACTGTTCATTACATGTTTACAGAATATCTGTTTTTTTACATAATACTTTTTTTAATCAGCAGCATCATAAAATACATTTTGAAGTTTTTAGTGAGTTGAAACGATGAACTTAAAAAGCTACATACTGTGTCCTGCGCCAACCTGATATTTCAAAATTACAATTGTACATTTTAACAAGTTTTTAATAACCAAAGCAGTTATTGTTATGTTTTCTGGTCTGTGCGTCCGTTCGTTCGTCCATTCGTTCGTTCGTCTGTCCTGCTTCAGGTTGAAGTTTTTGGTCAAGGTAGTTTTTGATGAGGTTGAAGTCCAATTAACTTGAAACTTATCAATGACGTCGTGTGTCTTGTCTTCTTATACAAAATTTAATTCTGGTATCTATGATGAGTTTATTTTCCATTCACCTGTTGGAACAAAGAAAGCTTATGAATACATATTTTGGGTCATCAATGCTCTTCAACTTCGTACTTGTTTGGCTTTATAACTATTTTGATCTGAGCGTCACTGATGAGTCTTACGTAGACGAAACGCGCGTCTGGCGTACTAAATTATAATCCTGGTACCTTTGATAATTATTGGTCAAGTACTTTCGATTCTATTTTAGTACTTTTAATTCAAGAGGAACAATGGACATGCACAAGTACAAGACAAAAGTTTTTCGTTAATGTCTCTCAACGTTTTTACATGACAAAATGAAAACGGAATGAATTCTAGAATTCCTTCTTTTTTTTGCGTTTCACCTATTTTGTTTTTCTGAATGTAGTGTAGTGCCTCGAAATATACAGAAAACATTGAGAGATAATCGTTGTTTTAATATTCTTTAATTAATTTGAAATGTTCAAAATGCAGCAATAAGCTAAGTAAAATTGTTCACAGTTATATTTCGGATGACACAATAATCCACCTGAGAAGCTAAGTACTAGTATATGGATTGTTCATATACTTAGCTAACATGTGAATGAAATCAGTTGAGCATAGCGCAGAAAAATATACAAGAAAAATATATATATAAAGAAAATACAATTTACATTGTTCGGTAATCTTAAAATTGATACAAATCAGTTTTACCAAAAAGGAAACAAAACAGGTAAAGGATTTGAACTTGTTTTGATATCTTATATGTTTTCTCGCTACAAACTACTGTCAGATTGGATTGCATTGTTATTCCATCCAATGAACTGTACAATAAATAAAACGAGCTCGACATGGTATCCACTTTTCAATAACACTCTCTACATTCATTATTAGCTAGACAAAAACCTATAACAGAAATGCAAATAGTTATCAAAGGTACCAGGATTATAATTTAGTACGCCAGACGACGCGCATTTCGTCTACACAAGACTCGTCAGTGACGCTCATATCAAAATATTTTTTAAAGCCAAACAAATAGTTGAAGAGCATTGAGGATCCAAAATTCCAAAAAGTTGTGCCAAATACGGCTAAGGTTATCTATACATGGGAAAAGAAAATCCTTAGTTTTTCGAAATATTCAAAGTTTTGTAAACAGGAAATTTATAAATAAAGGCAACAGTAGTATACCGCTGTTTAAAACTCGTAAATCGATGGACAAAAACAAAAATGGGGTAACAAACTAAAACTGAGGGAAACACATTAAATATAAGAGGAGAACAACCACACAACATTAAAATGTAAAACACACAGAAACGGACTAAGCATTAGACAAAATCCGATTAGAATAACAAATATAACATCAAAACCAAATACATGAATTTGGGGTAGAAAAGTACCGTGATACGTCTTATAGTAATGTGAATTCACACTCAAAAAATGACCACATTATTGATATTCATGTCAACACCGAAGTGTTGACTACTGGGCTGGTGATACCCTCGGGGACGAAACAGTAATGAACAACAAAGCAACAGACAAAAGGAAACACAGAGCCGGCTCAGTATCAGAAATAGGCATGAGGGATATGACACTTTTTTTTCTTTTTACACTGACATTTTCCAACGTGAGGGAATAATCATATTGTTTTGCCACGTTCAGTCATTAACCTTCAAATTATCAGGATGTTTTTCCCAGTCTTAAAATAGTATAAACATAAGTAGTGAAATCCGAATGATATGAACGTGCAGAATGATGTCAAACCGATCATCATTATGTAAACTAGGAGTAAGTGCGTATAACCTTACAATTAAGGAAGGCATTTAAAAGTGCCCAGAAATATTTGCAAAAGTTACAAATTAAAAATGAAAAACAGCTGTTACTACATTGTAAAGTATATTCCAATATCAGAAAGATTTTTGAATTCAAAATGTTCAAAATTACTAAAAACAAGTATAAATGCTGTGTGCGATAAATATAAAATTAATCTTATACTTAATACTAGTAACAAATATTACATGGCACTAAAACTTTCTTCTTCTTTCGTAACAATTTATTTCTATTCGAGAAGGACACTGTTGCAATAGATTTTCATTATACTACCAATTTTATTCATTTAGTCATTACCATTTATTGGGAATACGCTTGTGCCAATAACATATTGTCTATTGTCTATTATGTCTATTGTCTATTGTCTATTGTCTATTGTCTATTGTCTATTGCCTATGGACTATTGTCTATTGTCTATTGACTATTGAATGATGTCCTGTTGAAATATGCACGTTTATCCCGAAAGCAAAAAACAGCTCGATGAAAACACTTGAATACAAACAACATATTTCTGAAGATTCACTAGATATCAAGCTTAGTACCATTAAAGCGTAAATATTGACCGGGTCGTGTACACCATGTGCCATGTGTTGTGAAGTATTACAAATAAAACAGCCAGGATTAGAAGAAACAGACAATAAATTACTATAAAAAGACACAAAAGAAAACATACTAGGCGACAAACACTGAACTCTTGGAACTTTATTTGCACTCAAAGTACAGGAGACCTCAGGGGCGGTTAGCACATAACACAGGTCAATCGTAGAGGTGATGCCATGCACTTTTTATTCGAGTTGTAGAATATTGAATTAAAAGATATGGAGATGTTTGCTTGATACGTTATAAATATTTTCCAATTTCATTTGAATTGATTCAGAATGTACACATATTGCATCAGCTATGTTTCTGAAAATTTAATTTTCGTGTTGGATGTTTTCACTGTTTACATGTTCTGTTAGACATAAAGCCACATATATTGTTTCATGTCTTAAAATGTATACCAAAACTACAAAACTGCGAGACAAATTCAAAAAGGCAAAGTCTATAAAACTGACAAAATCATACGATATCAATAAAAAAGTAAAATCACAAAAATACTGAACTCCGAGGAAAATTCAAAACGGAAAGTCCCTAATCAAATGGCAAAATTAAAAGCTCAAACAAATGGATAAAAACTGTCACATTGCTGACTTAGTACAGGTATTTTCTTATGTAGAAAAAAAGAGACATTTTATATTTTTTATATGACAAAATGATATAAGTAAAATTTTATTTTAGTTGAAAGCTCCTGCTTAGGTATTACATCCGACTTCCTACTTCAGACAATCATCAAAGACTCTATATCAACAGGATCGAAATACATGTACAACCCATTTTAGGCTGTTGCTTCCGAACGGATCATTGCCACTGTAGTTCTCTAAATAGCATACGCTATATTGGACAAGAACTTCAACATTGATTATTTCAAACAGTTTTTGCTATAATGTGATAAAATTGAGTATTTTAAATATTTTGTTATGAACCTCTACGATTGATCTGTATAATGTGCTAATTATAACCGCCCATGAGGTCCCGTGTGGTTTAAGTGCAAATAAAGTTCTAAGAACTCAATTGTTCTTTATTAATTGCATTTTATATTGCACTTCTTCAACTGTAAATTTAATTTTTATCTTTCGATATTTTTATGACTTTTTTGGTATTTGGTATACGTCATAGTTTATTAATCAAATTCTATATTTAAAAACATAAAAATCAAATAGACAAAAAAATATTTTATTTGCGCAAAAAATATCAAATTAAATATTTGAAATAAAGATAGATTGATAGATTGTTGCAATTTTTTTTAAGAGATTCATGATAAATCAATTATTTAAGAATGATGCCAAATTTTACATTTTCCGCTTTGTGTGCAAATAAAGAAAATGTTTCATTAAAAAGATAACAGGTTTAACCAAAATAGTGGATAGTACATAGTTTCAAGCACAACCATAAGTCCCCCACCCCAAAAAAGAAGAATAAACAACAACAACAAAAAAACGCACTGACAATAAAAAGATCAGCTCATATCGTAAAGTCCATAATTCTGATCAGGATATTACGTCTCACGCAGAGGTGCATTTCCATTATTTGATCGAAAACAAAGTGAGTTGACATAATGTCATGCAATTCAATGTCTGTAATCAGTACACGTTACTAGTGCATTCCTGCATACAAACTTTTTTCTAGCCATCATTTGGTACTTTAAAAGGCTGTCGTTTTTTACAAAAAAATCTCTGTAAGGGAGTTATAATTTGATTATCTAAAAGGGGGCAGGAGGAGTTTGAAAATAAATAACCTGGCCTGTTAAGAGCTGATAATAAATAACCTTGCATAATGCAACTGAATATGCAGGAATCAATCGTGTACAACAGTGCAAAAATTTCAGCAAAGCCAAAGAAAACAAATAAGCATGCGTAGCAACAGATAAAAATAAGTAGTCAAACCGGAAACAAATAAACCTGTGTGTCTTCCTCCCCCTCCCCAGAATATCAATCGGTTGTCCCCTTAATATATCCGTGTGACTTAGTATCCTTGTCGTGTTACTTGTTTAAGCCACAAAACTGTATAAGTTTTAACCTGTTTACTCTGAAGATCATTTTTTTTCTAAACCTATAACATAAACAACAAAAACCCTAAATATACACACTTGTTCTGAAATCATTTACGATATAGATAAGCAGAATACTTAATCATATTTTTTGGGGGGAAGGGGGGTTTGTTTGTGGGAGATTTGACACATTTCATAAAGTGAGTGTGAATTCACATTGCTGGTGATCAAGGCCAGAGTAACTTAAATGGACCAAAATGTGTGCAGAAAAGTGGTTTCCTGATGTTAAATCAATACTTTTTTAAACTAACCGCTTGAAAACTTACTGAGATATAAAGTCACCGATATCTATTGATATTGAGGTCAAAACGTGCAGGTCATCGATAAAAAAAAGTGTAATAAAAATTGTTGTTAGATGCTTAATCAAATACATTTTTATCTGATTTCAACGTCAAAAGAATATATATTGTATATCAATTATATGGTAATTTTTATAAATTTACTGTTTGTAAAAGTATGATTATTCTAGATACTAAGAAATTTTTATCCCAGACAGATAACCTTAGCCGTATTTGGCACATTTTGGGAATTTTGGGTCATCAATGCTCTTCATCTTTGTTTTGCTTTCTTTACTATTTTGACCTGAGCCTAACTGATGAGTCTTATGTTGGCAAAACGCGTATTATATTTTTAGCAAGCTAAATTTAATAACTATTAACATTTTTGTACTTTAGTGTTTCTGTTATTTCGTTGTTTTCCTCTTACATTTGATGTGTTTCCCTCAGTTTCAGTGTGTAATCCGGATAATTTTTCTCTCAATCGATTTATAACTTTCGAACAGCGGTACACTACTGTTGCATTTATTTGTAACATTTAATAAGAGGAAAACTCTAATTACATTTGAGATCAAAAGTTACATCCCAGCTCCTTTGTTATAACAGGGGTGAGATGAGCCGGATCACCCCTACCAGATCACCCCAGTTTGAGTTTCTTTGTTATGCATGCTTTCCTTTGTTCTGTAACATTTTGACGGGAATGTCAAATCTACTATAAAACTTACAATTAAATATACAATTATACGGAAAAGACTGTCTATCAAAATTCACGTAGAAAAAAATCACGTGTATATGCTGGGATTAGAACTCAAGACCTTTAGCATATCAAACCAAGACACAACCACTACACGAGGACGACTGGATACGAACAATCAGTAATTTAACATACTTAAAGGAAGCAAGATATTTTTATAAGTGGGGCGATTTGGCAGACATTGATTCAGTGTGGTTTAAACCCTTTTCGTTAATAAGTGAGCTGTCAGTGATTGTTCAGTTTAATTTTACACTTTTTCAAAAGTGGGGCAAGTCGGTAAACAAGAGTGGGCGATTTTTTTCATAAAGTGGCGATATAGGTTGGGTCAATTGGCCAGTGGGGCGAGTTGACATTGTTTGATATCTACTCATCGTGTTCGGGGGTCAAAAAGGGTATGAATCATATAGTAATATATAAAGTATATTATAATGGTTGTGTGGCGTTCAAAACTAGATTTTATGAATTGTAAATGATTTTTCGTCTAATCTAAAACAGCTGAGATGTAAAATAGTTATCCCACTCGGACTTGGTGTGTCAGTGTTAGATCATCCTCTGGCCTCCGGCCATCGGGGTGATCTTACTCTGACACACCGCGTCATCGTGGGATAACTATTAATTACAGGTCAATGACGCATTTATCTAAAATATAATGTTGATAAGCAACATTGTGAAGTTTCTTAATCACAATACAAAATAATCATTTCTAAATGTAAACACTATTACCTTTTCATTGTAAACTTCATATAAAAAATAACAAAATAAAAAAACCGCTGTATGCCAGTTCGTTCATCTCGGAAAGTGGCAATCAATTCTCTACAATAGGTATTTTGAATAAGATATTAGTAAACATAATTTGAATTTTCAATTGTTATAGAGACAAACATGTTTTCTGCTCTGCACACTCAATATTATTACGTATTGGTTTTGATAGAAACATCTAATTTATTATTTACTTTAAATCATTATAAGTTTCGTTAATGCAATAGATTTTATTCTTATTAGTGTAATATATTGATGGTTATACGGTAGCCAACGTCTTAGAAAATACCCGTCTTTATACATCATTACTTGAGAACGCATGTTCATAGATCAGGTTTTTGTATAGGTAATATTGTGTTTGCGAAAATTGAATTGGCGTCTTTTGATAATAAAACAGAACTTATTAAAAGGATGATACTAAAGTGTTGGATAATAATTGTGAACATTGTCGTGCAAAGTTTGGGTAAGTATTTCAATATTAAAACTTTAGAATTAGTTTCGTTCCTCGATATAAATACGTGAAAAATACAGTACAATCTGATATTTAAAAGAAAAGGACAAACTTATTTAAATGTTAACTTTTTTTACGTATCGCAACTAATTCAATTCTCCACTCTATCATGTGCTGCCTCGCTACAAACAGATCAGAGTCTAAAAAGACCATATCTTGTGCTTGACCAGCTATGTCTGATTCTATACTGGATAATCTTGGTAAAGTCTGAAATGATATCGACCAGACTTGACCTTTAGATTTAATCTAGACTGGTCAGAATCTGCCAAACTAACTGAATTATATTTGGATTTTACATAATTCCAGGTAATTTAATTGGTGGTTTGATTCATTGCTGTCAAATAAAAAGAATTTATCTATAGGTAAAGAAAAAGCTAGAATTTTCAGTTTGGATTAAATTCAGAAACTAGTAGTCACCTTTAGTTATTTCTATAAAACAAAATCAACTTGGGTTTTCATTAAACGTTACAGTTTTCTAAATTATACATTGAGCTTAGAGAACGCCAGGTTGTTTGATAGTTTGATTTATTGCTGTATCATTCAAGGAGTAAATTGACAGGTTTAAAAAGCCAGAATTTTCAGTTCAGACTAAATTCAGATAGTCACCTTTAATTTTTTTCATAACTTTTTCAACTTGGATTTTTTTTATAAAACTAAAGAGTTATCTCAAGTATATTAATTCGAAGAGCGGTATTCTACTGCTACATTTATATTACAAAATGCATTATTGTTTGTTATTTTTTGTTTTTTATTGTCAGATTTAATGATTTATTTAAGAGGTAAAAAACATTAGAAATTTTCAGATAAATTCAGAAAAATACCTTATAAACGGAATATTTAAATTTGACAGAAATAGATCAAATTACCAATTCACCTGGTATTTTTTTAAGATTGATGTACAATTGAGGTAGCTGAAGTTTTTGTTTAAAATCCAAGATGTTTTGAAAAGTTATAAAATTGTTAATGGTGACTATCTGAATTTAATCTGAACTAAAAATTTTAGCCTTTTCTTACCTACAAATGAAATCATATAATTTGAAAGAAATAAATCAAACTACCGAACAAACTAGGTTTAAAGGCCAAGAATGGTCAAAATTATTAAATACTGAATCAGAATTATTAAGTAAAGTCGAGACCAAAATCGAGTTAAGTACAGATAAGTACTGTCGAGATTACTTATTAAGTAAAATATGTGCTCTACTTTACTGGTCGAGCACAAAATATGGTCTTTTCAGACTCTGAGCTGTTTGTAGTGCTTCCTTCAGAGAACAAAATAACTGTTGATAGACAAAATGATGAAGTTTCTGAATCATAACAGGAAATAAAAATTTCACTCAAAAATCGTTTTACTTACACGAAGCTAATGTTCCTTTTATTGAATTCATACACTTCTCCTGATAATGATTTGTTTGGTTTAGGTATAACACTGAAGAGTATTCTGGGTTTAAAGTGTATATATGTTAAACGTCTTAGTCCTCGCCTTAATAGTTTTGATCTCCATTACTTCTTAAATAACGGTATGATAGATAAAAAAGAAAGGACAATGATAAAATGTCTACAAGACATGTAAATGAAAAAGAAATATATATAAATTCCATTTAACAAATATTCAGCAACATGAAGAATCCCTGGTTCTCAGTTGCATTGACTATTTTAAAAGAAAACTAGACGTCTCGGGTATTTTTTTGTAAGTAAAGCTCGTTAAGTCGGTTTTTTTAGAGACAAGTTCAGAAAAGCAATCGTTCCTTCCTTTTTTTGGCAGGATTGGACATAATTGTTTCAATAGTATGAGTGTGCGGGCGGAAGGTGAAAGTGTGTACCTACATTGTGAAATCCACCTCTGCTACAGATATCAACCCAGATCGCCGAAACATCATAGGAAAATTAAACATATGTTAAAGCTGTGCAACTGCTATTATGGAAATGTTTGAGAGTACATTTTTTTTTCTGACTTTGGAACTTAGTGATTTTTCAACAGAATTTATAAAATACTTCTAAATTTCACAGGAAGATTGTACGAATGTCCAGATGATATGCACCTCTCACTTTCAATATTATTTTGAAGAGTTTTTTTTTGTAAAGGAACATACATTCAACTTAAAAAAATTCATGAAAATTGGTCAAAGCATTTTTTAGTTATTTTCCGACATGTGGACGACGGCAGGTTGGACGGACGGACACAGGAATAACATAATACTTCCCGTTAACGTATTATAAAATGCAATTATTTATTAATGAAAGATTTTAGATAGATTTTCGATGGTTTCCCTTAAACGAGACAAAGAGAGAAAATTTATATTCCATAAATATTTTTAGTTTACTAATCAGAATACTAGAATACTAGTAAATATTTCAGACATGGTAAAGGATGATTCAGATGCTTTACAGAAAGAAATAAGACGCATGCAATCTTATGAAATGCGAAGAAAAGTTGTATCGAATTTATCTGTGTAGTTGCAAGAATGATATGTATCTCCAACAATAAATATTGATATGGTAAAGGATGGTTCAAATGCTTTACAGAAAGAAATAAGACGCAATCTTATGAAATGCGAAGAAAAGTTGTATTGAACTTCGATGCAGTAAAACAAAGGAACATCGTGTCGTAACTCAGACTATACTTTAACGAATTAATCCCCAATACTAACAATTGTAGTGATCGAACAAAACCTGTATCATTAAAGCTAAAGTCTATTATATATACCTTAAGATAACAAGAAGAAAATAAAAGCAAGATTGATGCTGGACCTGTTATTTATTCATGACAATAGAGTCCTGGTATATGTTCAATACCACTGTTTTAAATCCGGCAGATGGAATCATTATTCAACAATGAATCTCTATAGTGTATAAGCGATGTATTTTTATTACGATGAAATGTAAAACTTAGAAGAAGAAAAATATCAATTGAATTCATGAATTTTATCATTAATATATAATTATTTATATACATGCCTTTAGAATGTCGTTTTTTTTTAATTCTGATTGTGAGTTCTTGTGTTTTAATCATTTAAAACAGCATTAAGGGAGAACATAGCCCTTAACAAGGATACTTTGCAAAGCTCGACTACAACGGGAGAAGCCAATCGACAAGCAAAATCTTCTCTTGCTAACGATGGTAGCAGTGAACAAAACTATAAAGCTCCAGGCGGACCATTTTGCAGTCACACGCTACCGGACGAGGCAAATTATTGGTGGGCACTTGATCTTGGACAAGAGTATAACATTAACACTATGACAATATACAATAGAAAGGACTGTTGTGGTGAGTGATGTCAGCATAATGATAAATAATAAGAAAACGTGGTTTCATTGACAATGAGACAAATATCCATCAAAGTTCAAAGGAAGTGTAGGTGAGCAATGAGAGGCAACCATAGGGCTTCAACAATGAGAACAAACCATACCATTTAGTCGTTAATAAAAAAAACAGACAATAAAACATATGAAACTAATCAATTGAGAAACTAACAGTATACTTTATATCAAACCATTAAATTACGAAAAACAAATATGATAGACATGAACCATCGACAACCCATGAACTATAGGCTCCAGACTCAAGAGAGGCACTTTAAGAATGTGATGGGGTTAAACATTTTTTTCTAAAATTTTCCCTCGAGCATAACTGAAGAGACGTTGATTGTCGAAATGCGCATCTGGTGCAGAAAAAAAGTTATCATTTTTGTTATTACTACCACTGGGTCGATGTCTCTGCTGGTTGAATAATAGTCCCCGAGGGTATCACCAGCTCAGTAGCCAGTTCTTTGTATTCAGTTTTATTGAAATTTCCCGTTACAAAATTGTCTAAAATTAAGGAATGTTTCTCCTTCGTGTAAAGCTATGATTCCTTTGTCAGCTTTAGCTATACTTTTTTGTCTATTTAGGTTTACAGCGCAGCCGCTTCAACTTTTCAATAAGTTATGGATTTTCAAATTTTTTGGCCTCGAACATCACTTGAGAGACATTGATTGTCGAAATGGGCAACTGGTGCATATAAAAATGAATTGGTATCATTTTTGTTATTTTAATAAGCGAAAGATTGATTTTAATATTACTTCTGCATTCGAGTCTTACTAAAATGATGGTTTGTCATTTTAATTTTAATTATGGCATTTATCATTCGTAAAGGGTTCTACACACCCTGAAACTATCACGACTTTTGTCCCTGGCATCGATCTGTTTTATGTTGTTGTTACATTGGTCAATATAATCATTTATCGGTCATCCCACTGTTTTTATCAGCTCTTATTAGAGGTTTCCCGATATTGTGTGTACTCGAGTATACCTTCAATAAACCGTTGCAAGCAACCGTTACAACGAAATTTCAACGGTTAGTAATTAAGATTTTTTTCCCCTGAAATTGCACTGGAAAAAAATCCTTAATATAAAGCACATTTATAGTTTATCCAATGTTGGCCTGATGTATCTTAATATACGTAAAGCATAGATAAGTTTGCATTTCTTAGGGGTATGCTTTTAGAAAACATAGTAGAATAAGAACTACTTCAACATATAAAATTGACCTCATTGAAACGGTATAATGTTTTACTTAAATAAAAAAAAAACTGTTCAACTATATTACCCAATAACATTAGCATGTGGGTGACTTCATAATAGACAGAAAAATAAAATACAAAGGAATAAGTTAAGTCACCTTAAACAAGCGACTGGTGAAAAATAATGTTTTCCAATTCTGGAACCTTTAAAATTGAGAATGGAAATGGGGAATGTGTTAAAGAGACAACAACCCGACCATAGAACAGACAAAAACAGAAGGTCACCAATAGGTCTTCAATGCCGCGAGAAACTCCCGCACCCGGAGGCGTCATTCAGCTGGCCCCTAAACAAATATATATATTAGTTCAGTGATAATAGACATCATACTAAACTCCAAATTATATACAAGAAACTAAAATTAAAAATCACACTAAAGTAACAAAGGCCAGAGACTCCTAATTTGGGACAGGCGAAAAAATGCGGCGGGGTTAAACATGTTTTTTTGAGATCTCAATCCACCTCCTATACCTCTAGCCAATGTAGAAAAGAAAAATTCAGTTCAAGAGCAGTGCATTTTTATATCAAAAACTTAGTCTTGCGTGCACGATTTTGTCATTTTTTACGCAAACATATCGTATAATCGTCATTTTTTCCCTCTCTGTCTGTTTTGATGTAAAAATATGGCAGCTACTTATTTGCCGTGTTAAGCAATTAAAACAAAGTTAACTTCTTTTCAATTTGGACAAATTGAAGAATTTCCTACAGAAAAAAAGTATATGTACATAAGTTTTAAAATGAAAACTATCCGTTTAGTTATAAAAACATATGCATCATTTTTTTAATTTGAGGGTTCATGACTTTAAAAAAACAATACGGAATAATATCAGTAAACTAATTACTTCTGTTAAAATAATTAGTAAAAGGAATTCTTTCCATTCTGTAGGAATTTCATATTTTAGGTTATTTTAGTTATTCAAATTCATTATCTATTACACCGTTCTTATATTTTTCTGCATTTTGGCAATTTAAAGAATAACGAATAAAATAAAAGATACATTTATAAAATATTCAATAAACACAAGTGTCAGTACAATTTTATTTAATATAATTGTATGACAATTATTCTAGTCAATAAAAATCAGGAAAAAAGTGAATACTGATTTTTCAATATTTTTTAATCTACTTTCTAGAAATATAAAAAAGAAGATGTGGTATGATTGTCAATGAGACAACTATCCACAAAAGACCAAAATGACACAGACATTAACAACTATAGGTCACCGTACGGCCTTCAACAATGAGCAAAGCCCATACCGCATAGTCGGCTATAATAGGCCCCGATAAGACAATGTAAAACAATTCAAACGAGAAAACTAACGGCCTTATTTATGTAAAAAAAATGAGCGAAAAACAAATATGTAACACATAAACAAACGACAACCACTGAATTACAGGCTCCTGACTTGGGACAGGCACATACATAAATAATGTGGCGGGGTTAAACATGTTAGCGGGATTCCAACCCTCCCCCTAACCTGGGACAGTGGTATAACAGTACAACATAAGAACGAACTATAAAAATCAGTTGAAAAAGGCTTAACTCATCAGACGGACAAAAATACAAGTAGACGTGGCCGGGTACTTATACATCCCGACACAAAAAGACTTAATGAACAGATCTGAGAGTACTCGCAGTTATCTGACAGCTAGTTCAAAGCCACTAACAACTAATAAAAAAATCATGCATCTAAGACTAAACAATCAATCCGTACACATCCAACATCCAATGGATTTAGTGTAAAGACGTCATAAACAGCCAGAGAAAAACATAACCTTGTGCAATGCCAAGTTACAGGTATCGACAGATTGTAGATCCATGAATATATATATGTATATAACATACTAGTAATATTTAGTTAGCTTTTAATTTACTGATAACAAAATCAATATTTATACCAATAAAAACAATATTCAATGATCTTACTACAGTGTTGAATAGGTAACCTTTTAGAATAAGTTTATTTAAAGGAGCGACAAGCTTACATGGATCATTTTTACATTTCCGGGCATAGAGCATTTCTATAAAAAAAAATATCGAAAAATTCCCTTTTCTCTCTCAAATGAAATCTCAGCTCCCTCATCCTCTCAGAAAAAAAAATCTTCTACTGCAATGATTGAAGTAGATTCCTTGAATGATAGAACTAGTTTCAAAATTATGCATGAGTTCAACTAAATATAATAGGAAAATTACGCGATTTTGACACGTTAACAAATATAACCAACACCATTATCTTGTGTTTTAGAAAGTAGTTTATAGTTATTATTTTGATTATTCCAAAGTCTGTAAGAAAACAATCTTTTTTCTATAAATACACAAAACATAAACAATACATGTACCTATAACAAACAGAAATGCAAATCTATATTTAGAATATGACGGCCGTGTCAACTGAGTTTGTTTAAGGTCTGTTTGATTCATGCACTTGTTCATAACTAAGTTATCGCATGAAAAATCCTAAACAATTTGTTCAAGAAACGTGGAGATCGTTATCAAATAAATCGTTAAACCAGTTTTTTAGTAATACACATTTCAAATCTTTTAATTTTATCATGATGAAGAAAATTATTTCAGAGGCGGATTTAGGGGGGGGGGGGGGGGGGGCAGGGGGCCCGGGCCCCCCTTTTTTGGGGGAAAAATTGGTTGCTTATATATGGAATCATTGAAGCGTGACTGGAGCGGGCCCCCTCTTAGGTCAGTCAGTGGGCCCCCACTTATGAAAATTTCTGGATCCGCCACTGTATTTCGTGCATTAAATGAGACCTCCAAAACAGCACCAACGGTTGTGTTACGTACCAACCGTACCTGATACGTAGCAAATCGGGAAACCTCTAATATTAAGAGTAGAACTAAACATATAGAGAAAACTACAAAGCGATAAAATATTGTCTTACCTTTCCGGATCACTTTTGATCACTCCCGGTGTTTGTCTTTTTGGCCTAGGTATTGTCTGTTTGTCTTGAAATTCTGATTATTATTGTTTGCCTTCGTCCTCCGATTTTCTATCAATGGCATAAGAGCGGACATGCCACAAAAAAGACAGATCATATTGAATTTTCAATAAAGGAATCCCTAAAGTGTGGCGATACGTTTTCCTGATTTAATTTGTATTGAAACATACTAATAGGGGAACACAACATTGAACACCTTCATATGTTCAAATTCCTCAGTATATCTACAAAACCAACCTTTTTTCTTTTCGACAAAATAGATAAATTCTGTTACTACGAAATATATAATCACATTTTAGACAGAAGCTTAATATGTGTTTACACATCTTATTTCGAACTTTCTATGAACAAACAATCCTCCAATGCTACAATCGCAATGTCGGTGTTATGCCACGAATGAGCAATTGGACTAGACTATTAACTACTACTGTAAATATTTATCATGAATATTGTACTAATTAAAAATTTGTAATTGGGTGTATTTTAGATAAGGACATGCTACTATTTTTTAGAGCAAATTAGACAAGATGAGAAAAGATAAGAATTTTTAACCTAATCAAGAACCCATAAATGGCATAATTTTACAACAATATTACTAGTATGCACAATATGATTGGGAAAAAAAAAGAAAAAACAAGAACCTTTCATAATAGTATCATGTTATGGACAGATTCAGAGTTTAACACATCATGTCTCAAATATCGATATATAAAACAATAGTATTTTCTCCTATTTTTAAAACATTATATGGAAATGTGTACAATTTCAGGTGATCGTTTGGCAGATTTCTTTATATACATCTACAACCCGCAAATCAACACATGGACAAATTTTGACGATGAACAAGGCCAGCTCTGTTTCTATCATAATGGAGCGGCTCCAGCTGTACTAAGTATTGCCTGCAATAGGATTATCCCTGGCAGATTTGTTAAAATATTTAAGGAGTATCAATATTTCCCCAACACGGACGCACTAACTCTGTGTGAAGTTGAAATGTTTGCTGATCACACTCCAGATGAAGGTATTGTATAAATCGGTTCTAAACTTCCTTTATTTTATTTTGATACTAGTTTAAATTATCTTTTTCAAATTTAATTCAAATATATTACTTATTACTTACACAACTAGAGGCTCCAAAGAGGCTGTGTCGTTCAATAATGGCAACTTTTTGGTAGAAATCATCATTAAAAGATCTTAAAAGACAATCACTCTATAACGAGTAACTGATAATTTCAGTCATGTTAACATAATTGTAGATCTTGTCCCGCCGATCTTATTTGTTTTTTAAAGTTTCTGTCTATCGCTTAAGGATGTACACCTCTGAGGAGCCAAAAATTTCTAGAATTAAACTTTTTTTCTTAACCTGATTTTTGGGTTTATAAGACTGTAACAAAATAATTGGTGAAGAAAAAATCATATGGTGGTGCTCTTCTTTTTTTGCTACGACCCTTTGAAAATGCCCAATTTTGTTGATTTTCCCATTTTTCATCGATTTTTACCTATTTTTGGGCTATTATCATGAAAAAAATCACAGTTCTACAATTAAACTTTTTCTCATACTTTCTATAAAGATGAAGTGGACTAATCTGAATAAATTTTACTTACAAAAACTATAGGTACTAGGTGTTAATATAAGAAAGTTTTATCATATTTTGACGCTTTTTTGTGTAAAATTACATATCTAAGAAATTTGAAAAGACCAAAATGATATGGGATGTACATGATTCTTGTGAAATCATTTTTTGTATCCCTCACCCATTTTCTCAAAATTTTGGCTAAAAATACTGACTTAATTGGTCGTAAAATTTGAAAACTGGATTATGCAAAAACCATACATTGTAAATACACAATTTTTTCACAGATTTATGTTTGCTTATAATATTTTTAAAATTCATTGATATTTTCCACTTCTATCACATGTTTTGGAAATAATTCAAGAACGAGATTTCAACGAGACTGAAAAGGACATCTTAACTCTTATATATGGAATTGGCTGACAATTTTTGTCATATTGACTTATTTGTGCGTCCTGTTTTATAATTTCTATCTATGTATTATAGTTTTTAAGATAAAGGACTAAAAGCGAGAGAAAAGATAAAATCATCAATAAAGGGAATAACTCCAGTAAAATGATGACAGATGGTTTATTGAGCTTTTTGTCTAAATTAACTTTCTCCCAACACCGTTAGTTTTAAAAGAGGGTCACGTCTATCATGTATTTTCAAACGCAATATTTTGTTGAATTAATTAAAGAACTTGTGTACTGACACATAGAATAAATTCTATTTTGACATTATCACAGGAATATTCTGCAAGCAGATAAACAAACAGGCAATGTTGAGTCTTCAAACGAATTTGGAAAATGCAACACGAATACGGTGTGCACATTTCTGTAAAGATTCTGATAACTGTCTAGGATTTCAGATGGCGAATAGTGGACAATGTTCTCTGTTTCAAACAAGTATGCAAGTTGATGGTATTAATGATGAGTATTATGAACGATGCTGAACAATACATCGACCGTAGCTATGTAAAGTAATTATTCAGGAGATCCAAGTTCTTATCGGTATAACTAAACTGTGTGTTTGAATGAAGAAATGTTTTGCAAGACGATAATATTTGACCTTATTAAAGAAAATACAGTTATCAAAGGTACCAAATTGCTGCGCTTAATGAAACTGTATTTTTGTGTGAGCGATGAAGCAAAACACTTTTTTTCTAATACAAACAGTTAAAATGTTAACGATGAAAGAAATAAAAATAAGAATATCATATACTAAGTACATGTGTAAAGCAAAATTATATCCGGGTGAAATTTGATCCGGAGGTAAAAATGTCACAGTAGTTGTTGTTATTTTTTTATCCGGAGGAAAATATTTCCCTGGGATATTTTTTCCTTTGCCGTGAAATTCTATCTGGGTAGTTAACTTATTGAATAGTTATTAGAAAAAACTTATCCTTCAAAATACTATGAAATAATAATAGTGTATTTGAAATAAAGCGAAATTGTTAAAAAAAAATGTATTATAATGAGAAATAATTTCACAAATTATCCTTGAAAAAATTTCCTTAAATATTCAAGTCAATATCATCCTTTTAAAAAAGAAAATTATAATGAAACATAGGGAAGAAAACCAGAAGTAATTTCAAAGATCGTAATTGTGAAAATAATATCATGATTAAATAAGGTTTAAGAAATACCCATGATGTAAAAGTGAGTTGTTTTCAGATCTTAGTACAAATATACATTTAAAAGTAAGGTAGAAATATAGTTGCATTACTACTGTTAACAGTAATAGAATAATTTGATTATGATGATATTTTTAACTATATAAATAATTTTGTCTGGGGACAGAGATGTAGTTGTTGATTATATGGAAATCAGATAAATCATAGCATAATAATATATTGGAATAAAAGCATGTTTAACAGCTGGATAGTTTTTACCTGTGAAATGTTATCTGTCTTATAAAATCAAGTTGTAAGTCATCTTTTTACATAAATGAATATATAAAAAATAAGATTGAAGGAAAAATTTCACTGTAAAATAGATTCAGAAATATATTATATTAATATCTTTAAAATATAAATTGCTCATAATTACCTCCCTTTGATAAATTATGCAAATTTGGTCTACCTTTGTGAAGTATTTTATAATTATAGTCAGGTATATATTGATTGTGAGTAACTTGCATAGTAGTTAATGGGACTCTCATTTCACACGGTTCCCGTGAAATATAGTACGGCAAAGATAGACCGGTACATACTATCTGCATAACACAGATAGATTTTCACTCCTCTGGAAAAAATCAACCTGTGAAATACCATGCCTGGAAAAAAATTACCGGGACAAATTATCCTCAGGATAGAATATCACAGAGGAAGAAATAAACCGTTACACATGTATCTGTACCAAGTCAGGAATATGACAGTTGTTATATTATCCATTCGTTTGTTATCTTATAATCTTCTGCATGTGTGTGTTGCTTTGTCGTTTGATTTTCTGTTGCACTTCAGTGTTTCTGTTATTTTGTTGTTTTCCTCGGTCGTAGTTTGTTACCCGGATTTGTTTTCCCTCAATCGATGTATGACTTTCGAACAGCGGTATACTATCGTGCCTTTATCTAACTGGAAACGTTTAAGTTCGAATGTACTGATCGATACTGACACGTGCTTCAATATATTATTGAGGTGTCATTATTTTTCGTATGTTAAAAGACTTAATTAGGATTCAATTCACTTTATAGAAAAGGTCAATGAAACAATAGAATTTATACTTAATAACAATAGCCCAGAAGGGATTCCACAAATTTTCGTTTTTTCTTTTTTGCAAGGAATGTACGAGACGGATTTATCCATAGGTCATAAACGAACGATTTAGTCTATGGATTTTCAACAATTTAAACTGTAAAGCCATTAGAACATTGTAAATTCATTTCTACCATCGACACAAGCGTATTTCGTAGTTTAAGTTTTTTATCACTGAACTATGTAAAATATTAATTAGTGAGGGACTATAATCCTATTGTTTTATAATTATTGTAATTCAAATTTAAAGTGGCTTTATTCTAATATCAACTTGACAGAATCTCTTATTGAAATATTGCCTAAACATTGAGCTTATGTGCATTTACATACTGTAGAAACTATATCCATTTCAAATATAAACAATTAAAGCCTTTATTGCACAACAAGTCTCATCTTCACTATCAGAGGGTTACGATCTACTCCTCTCCTCTCCGTCAAATTCCTCCCATGGTACATGTATTTCCTTATGTAGAAAATAGTGGACAAAAACCTGGTTTTATAGCTAACTAAACCTCTCACTTGTATGACAGTCATATAGATTTCCTTAATATTGGCAACAATTTGTGAGCTGCTATCATAATTTGGTTAACGTTTGTAGCATGTGCATGATAACAGAGAACATGATTAAACTCTACCCTTAGGGTTCAATGTTCAAACGTGTGGTTATTATAAACGTCTTGTTTGAGCCCATTTCAATTATATAGGATATTTTAAGAGTCTCCAAATAAGCACTCTCACTCGGTTTCAGTGGAGCTCAGATGCGCACTGACACGTCAAAATCAGGCGCTGCATGTGGTGATAATGCTTTTGCCAATTGAGACATTTTTAAAAATCAACCAACGACAAACTGCCACCAAAAGATAAAGGCCCAAGTTTGATTCACTAGTCTGCAATATAATCATTTTCATAACACCGTGGGTAAGACCATTCCTTGACGCGTTCATGTTATCAATTGACATGGTCAGATCAGGTGAACGTTTGTCTGTTGCCAACTTTTCATATCGTTCGTGTTATAAATATTTAAAGGTCAAAGGTTCTTAACGCCTCAATCAAATAATAGGAATAACTAGCAGAGGACTAAACCTTGTGTGTTGAACTAAATGATGAATACTAAAACTTTCTTTTTTTCTTCTCGTGCACCTGCATGTACTTTATTCGTTTATTATTTTTATATCCACTAGAAGGCATCTGGCAGACTAAGTGAGCGAAAAATCACTGTTATCGATAGCCGATGACAAACATGTTAAAGGTAAAGCTCGGGATTACATACTGTTTTCGGTATATCTGCAGATCCGTATACATCATCGTATATGATATGATTAATACGTCTTTAAATGACCAACCTCTATTATTACCAACATTCGTATTACCACGCTGTTGTGAAAATGAGTATATGTTGTCTCAACGAAGATAGCATTGTGATTCTCAAAAATGAAAGTACACATTATCGAAACTTATAATTGAAGTCAACCATTGAAACTTTGGAATATCAATATTTGTATATTGATATGAATTGATGTTGTTTTTACAGAAGATTTTATGTCATTTAAAAAGCATAAAATATACAAGCACATATGTTTCAACATATCGGGAATTGAATCAGCATTTATATAACCACAGACAATGGAAAACAGATGAAAATCAGCTATTAAACTATGCAGATTGAAAGCTTTCAAGCACATTTACACTATCAGATTTCATTACTCAACATCTACAATGTCCAGTTTTGTTCGATGAATGTTTCCAAATAATTATTTATTCGTGAATTTTACACCATTTAGCAAAATGACTTGACCTGTTTGTGAAAGTGTTGAACTTTTGTTCACCAAGTCGTGATTTTGCTCTTCTAACTACTTCTTCCGGTGCGTGAATATTACATCCGGTGTAATCATGAACGAATATGTCTTGATCTGCAAGTTTGAAAATGAAATCTTCCTCTACTATGGTCCTAGTTCTAATGACCCCAGCATAATTGTAATGTACCACCGAACATTTGATAGTTTCTGGATATTCTACCTTGACAACTACGGCTTCGTGAGACATGCTATAATACGTGAAATCAATAACATCTCCAGGGGAAATATTTGTTATCTCTGTAGCTCTCTTATATGGCAGGGTCTTTAGCTCAGTTTTCCCAGTCTAAAATAAAACAAAACAGACAACTTTCCTAGTTAACTAGAATATGCTTCTTTTGACGATATAAAATGTCAAACACTACATGAGGAGTACCTGTGTCCATGGAACACAGATATTGTCCCCGCTTGCATATAACGTTAATAAGTGGACTGTCAAATGATGATACCCAATTTGTATTTGATCTGAGTTTTGTACTGATAAGCATTGTGTATATGTTTCATAACATTTAGCTGAGACAAATTGTAGTTAGAGAACGGAAAAAATTTCAGTAATTTTTCTATTTGTAAGTGGCATAACTCTAGAACCGTGAAAGTTACGCCACCAAAATCCAAGCTTGATCACTGTTTTGTGGTAAAAAAGCACTTTGTATAATTTTCATAACATTTGGTTGGGGAAAGCTAGAACGGAGACGAAAAAATTCAGCATTTTTTCCATTTGTAAAGGGACAGTAAAAGTGACGCCACCAAAATTGAAACTTGATCTGTGTTTTGTGGTAATAAGCACTGTGTATAAGTTTCATAACATTTTGGTGAGGCAAACTGAAGTTAGGGTACGGATACGAAAAGTTCAGCATTTGTTCCATTTGTAGAGGGGCATAACTCTACAAAGGTAAACGCGACGGCACCAAAATTCAAACTATATTTGGGTTTTTTTGTTTTTGTTTTTTTATAGGTATTGTGTATAAGTTTCAAAACATTTGGTTGAGGCAAACTAAAGTTAGAGAACGGAAACATATTTTAGACGGGGGCATAAAAAAACAACTTTTCTATCGATTATTAGGATACAACAGATACAGTTAAGTCTGCCTCACATCTTGACTTATATATAGAAATTGACAATGAGGGTCAGTTGAAAACTAAGACTTACGATAAAAGAGATGATTTGTGCTCTTATCATTTCTATGTAGCAGCATTTCAGCAGCGCCTGCATACGGAGTATATATCTCCAAGTTGAAACGATACTCCAGTGCTTTATTTCCTATCATGATATCATTGATAGAGGCCTGCTGCTCACAAGGAAGCTATTAAATCAAAAGTTTCAAGTGCTGAAGATAGAGTAATCCTTTCGAAAATTGTACGGACGCCATCACGATTTGGTTGACCGTAATAGAATATCCGTTTCACATATGATAACGGATATGTTCCTAATGTCGTAACTACAATCCCTTATAAGATTAGGGACTTTCGGTTTTGAATTTTCCTCGTATTTTTGTGATTTTACTTTTTACCCTTTTCACGAATGTGACCTACTGAATTGGACTTATTACCGAGTTTGTAATAACATGGTTAACACGACAGGTGCCACATGTGGATCAGAATCTGCTCACCCTTCCAGAACACCTGAGACAAACTCAAAGTTTTTGGTGGGGTTCATGTTGCATAGTCTTTAGTTTTCAATGTTTTTGTTTTGTGTACTATTGTGTGTCTATTGATCATTTTCCTTTTCAGCCATGGTGTTGTCTATTTATTGTCGACATATGAGTTAGAAAATTGTGAATTTTTCGAAAAACTAAGGATTTTCTTATCCCGGGAATAGATTATCTTAGCTGTATTTGGCACAACTTTTTGGAATTTTGGGTCCTCAATGCTCTTCAACTTTGAACTTGTTTGGGTTTTAACTATTTTGATCTGAGCGTCACTGATGAGTCTTATGTAGACGAAACGCGCGTCTGGCGTACTGAATTATAATCCTGGTACATTTGATAACTATTTGAATATCCCGAGAGTATCTTTCGCCCCTCTTTTATAGTGTTTCACTTTAATTGTAAAAAATTGTTAAAACTTGTAAAGTTGTCATCTAACTCGTTTGATAATTTTGGTATGTATAGTGGGTAGATTATCTTGTCATTCTGATATTTTTACTTCTACTATATTTTCTGTGTCTATTTTTGTTTTCAATATATTCATTTACTGGCATTAGATGGATACCATTGCTTGTAATTATACCGTGAGGCCCCACGA
The DNA here is from genome assembly GCA_037788925.1 of Mytilus galloprovincialis. Taxonomy (NCBI): domain Eukaryota; kingdom Metazoa; phylum Mollusca; class Bivalvia; order Mytilida; family Mytilidae; genus Mytilus; species Mytilus galloprovincialis. Next base: position 91,518,365 of record CM075333.1, on the reverse strand, counting down.
ATATCAACAGCACTCCATTTAGTAGTCCGTTTGGTTGTGTGGTGCTTAAACCGTGCTTTAGTACTAATATGATTTATAACATAAAATCAATTTTCTTCAAATCTGCGTTGAAAAGGTTAAATAAATATGTATAAAAAACTTGTAATTTCTTTTTGTCTTATATCTTCTAACATATGCATGTTCTTATAATTCATTGACTTTTAAAGTTTTAAGTATAAAAAAGAACATGTGGTATGATTGCCAATAAGACACCTCTCCACAAGAGAATAAAATGAAACAGAAAATTAACAACTTCAGGTCACCGTTCAGCCTTCAACAATGAGCAAAGCCCATACTGCATAGTCAGCTATAAAAGGCCCCGAGAGGTCTGAGCATTACTGTTAAAGTAAAATCCGTTGGATGCAAAAAATTATGAAGTATTACTTTCATTTACGAATTGTCTTCTCTTAATTAATACAATAGAATATATTATTGTCTTTAATAGGTAGTTCGGCTGTTTTCTGTTCTTTGGTCGAGTTGTTGTCTTTGACACATTCCTCATTTCCATCTTTAATTTTATTCTCGTCAGTTAACCTTTTTTTTAAATATTAATATTTCTATATCCTACCTTGCAGTGTCTTGACATATGACTAGATCTGTTCGAAAAAGTGGAGAACCTCTGATCCCCAACCCTGTCTAATGCTCTCTTAACTACTTCTTGCGACCGAAAAGGTTTTTCCTGGCTGAAATCGTACACGTAAACATAATCTTTTTTCAAATCAAAGAAGACTTCTTCTTTGACAACAGTTCGAGTGCCAAACAAACCTGGATAGTTAAAATGAACAAGCGTCAATTTTACTTCGTGTAAATCGTTGGTGTTATAAGGGGAAACACTTGTTACAACACCCTCATGATTCAGCCCAATATAAGGGAAGGTAATGACATCTCCATTCCGAATCATGTTACATCGTTTCACCACTGGTTTTGGAATCTTTGATGCTGGTTGTATCAGAGGCACTATTGCGTCCATAACAAATGAAGAAACACTCGGTAAAGCAACAGCAATAGCCGCATTTACAGCGAAATAAAAACAGGAAACATGAACCATCACTGATATTCCAATACTTATTAAACAAAATATGAGTGACACCGTCATTTTTTTGTGTTCCTTCTCGTAGCATTTTAAACACATCAATCCTTTCTTTAACTTATCCTTTAATGTTGCCAGTCTGTCGACCATGGAAAGTAAGCTAGCTATAACAGTAATATGAGCAAATCCTCTTATGACTGGTTGTATTCCTTGACAAAATTTTATTGCACCTTTTAGAAATAGCTTTAATAGCCATGAAATGGTATATTTCACGTTATTCCCAAATGACGATACTTGGTTACTAAATTTTGAACCAGTCGCAATTTCATTTGATTTTTCTTCACAGTTATTTCCTAATAAATAGTACGATTCAGCATGTCCATCGTGTTCAAATTTGTCGGCCATTTTATTTGCCCTTTCCAAGATCTGTTCAGTTGTAAATGGGCGCGACTGGTACCGCACAATTTCAATCTCCTCCGTCTCCATGTCGTATTCTTTTGTCTCTCGTAATACTGTAAACTTTTGTGTATCTTTCTGAAAATGAATCAATGTCATTTTGCCGACTCTTTGGTTCTGTTCAGCATCAACGTCAGTAACGATTGCATGGTGGTTATAAACATTCACACCACCGATTCTTTTATGGAATCTAATGTGATCTCCAGGACTGATCTGTGTAATCCGATGAACTTTTTCATACGTCACACATTCTTCACATGTAGGGCCTAGGGTCTCAATATACTCGTCATCAATTTGCCCAAGATTAGTAATATCAGAAATATCGATTTGTTCAAATTCTAGCAAAAATTCTTCACTGTCTAGGACTTCGTTCGTTAAGCTGTTTAGATCCGACTGAGAGAATATAAAGTCATTCCTTATTTGTTCATCAACTAATAAGTTTGCTTGTTCTGATTTAAGTATTCTTTGCAGCTCATTTTCACTGTCTTTGAAATGGGACAGCAGATTTGTAAAGGAGGAACTTTCATCTTCATCTAGCGGAATTGTACTTCCTGCTGGTAATATTTGACGAAGCAATGCCATCTACAAATTTTTTTTAAAATGGTTCATTCGTTTTCGTGATGGTAAAATTTTAAGCTCGAGGATAGATAATAGGTGTTGTCCTAGATTTTGGAAAATATATTCCGCTTGACCGCTTTTCGGATGTTTTTGCTGAACTTGGTTTCTTATTATTTTACAGTATAACACTAATTTCTATAGTTTCTGCCCAAAACACATTAAAATCGTTGTGCAAGGGTAATTATTGGCAGAATTTTTCCAGTTTTGTTGACTTAATTGTTGAAATTTGTTGTGTTAATAGCTTTAAATTTCTCTTTCTTCTTTTGTTTTTACCCCAAAAAAGGTAAAATCGTCAAAACAATCATTCATATTAGGAGTCGACTGACGATTTCGACCACGTTGAAGTCCTGTCTTGATGCTTATTTCATCTTGTCAATGTTTTTCTCTATCTTTAAATAAAAATTGTTAAGATAATATAAAAAATATCACTCAAGGCTAATAACTATAAAGTGTCGGCTGACGATTTTTGTCATGGTTGCTTATTTGATACATTATCTTGCAGATCATTAATTGTTGCTTTTTAAAGTTCCCCTTTATCTTATACATATTACACAGAAATGAGCAAAATAAAAAAATCAGATGATAAATTTAAAGGGTAATAACTTCTGAAGGTAGTCGTCTGGCAGTTTTTGACAAGATGGGCAAAAAGATATCTATACTATTAAACGAGAAGACCTCATTTTGGGTGTCGCTTCTCTTCCTTCCACAATAAATCAATCGTTATTAAACGAGAAGACCTCATTTTGGGTGTCGCTTCTCTTCCTTCCACAATAAATCAATCGTCATGTATCTATGTCCTATCGGTACAGTGGATAGTCATATTTGTCATCCATTCATATGGTTATTCAGATTGAGTTATTTTGGAAGAAAAACGAGAAAAAAGGCGTCCGGATATGTTTCCGTCATTGGACGAAATTTTAAGTCATATTAGACTTCCGGTTTGCGTTTTTCTGTATACCTTTGACATACGATATACTACGAATAAAGAGTATTTTCTGTCTGATATCATTTTCAAGTTAACTATCCACGGCAGTCACAGAGTTTATTAGATAGAGATGGTCTGTATAATATATCAATGACCGCCGTGGATCGATTATTAAACTGAGAATTAAATGTAAAAACAAAATACACTTTATAGTAATGAATGAGAGGGGGGGGGCAGGACCTTTTCGGCACGTCGGGATCGGATGGTCTGTATAATATATCAATGACCGCCGTGGATCGATTATTAAACTGAGAATTAAAAGTAAAAACAAAATACACTTTATAGTAATTAATGAGAGGGGGGGGGGGGGGGGCAGGACCTTTTCGGGACGTCGGGATCGGGTGCTTTTAAGATCGGAATTTCGGGATGACGGGATATTTAATTCTTATTAAATTCGGGACCTCGGGATTTCATGTTTGTACATGTAAGACCGGGATGTCGGGATCAGGAACCCTACGACACCACCACCACCCTTTAGGCAGCAACCATTTGATTTTCTGGGGGGGGCTATGGTTTTTTTTTCTGGACAAATTTTTTTTTTTTCGCCTGCGGCGAAAAACAATCTATTTTTTTTGCGACAAGTCGAAAATAATTTTTTTCTTTCAATTTTAGCATTACATATAGTGGCAGCTGAGGGTGAAACAAACAATTTTTTTTTCTCAGAATCAAAAACAAATTATTTTTTTCTCCAAAAACTGGAAACAAACTTTTTTTTCCAAAAAAAACCATAGCCCCCCCCCCCCAGAAAATCAAATGGTTGCTGCCTTATGAATGTTCATAATATACAGTTAAGCGCTAAAATTATCCATGTGTTATCAATACTATTAAACGAGAAGACCTCATTTTGGGTAATTAATAGAGAACATTTTTGGGGGGAAAAGGAGGAGCCGGGCTAGAAAAACAATTGTCCTGTCCCAAAGTACCTATGACTTTTGATACCTTTTTCTGAAATTCTCCAGTCTTTAAATCCTTTACATAAATTCACTGATTACAAAAAAAAAAAGATGTGGTATGATTGCCAATGAGACAGCTCTCCATAAGAGACCAAAATGACACCGAAATTAACAACTTTAGGTCACCTTACGGCCTTCAACAATGAGCAAAGTCAATACCCATAGTCAGATATAAAAGGCCACGAAATGACAATGTAAAACAATTCAAATGACTCAGCCTTATGAGAAAACTAACGGCCTTATGTGTGTACAAAAAACAAATATATAACACATAAACAAACGACAACCACAGAATTACAGGCTCCTGCCTTGAATGTTCATAATATACTAAATGTATGTTCATAACGAAATAAATAGAAAACCAAAAATTGGGAATTTTGGAAATAGGAGGAGGGATACAAAATACTTTTTCCTGTCCCCAAGTACCTATGACTTTTGATACTTTTCCTAAAATTCTCAAGTCATTAAATATTTTACAAAATTCTTCCTACAACACTTTACATACTTTCAACCACGCTCTGAATGCCCGCGATTTCGCGGGTGTGTTCTAGTAGGTGTTGATAAAAGAGGGACGAAAGATATCAGAGGGAGAGTCCAACTCATAAATAGAAAATAAACTGACAACGCCATGGCTACAAATAAAAAGACAAACAGACAAATAAAAGTACAGAAGAAACAACATAGAAAGAAAACTAAAGACTTTAATCTGCACATTAAAGATTTTGTCACTCAATAATGGACACTCAAGGGGCATACATTTAAAAATACAACAATTTCACAATGAATATTAAAGCAAAATAATTGAGAAAGGATAGATTATGTTAACTGTGCCATTTTCTGTAGGATAAAAAACAACTTCCTAACAAGTTTTCTAAAAATTAATTCACTTATTTTTAACGGAATTTTTATATCTTCCATAGTCATTAACCATATAATTATATCAAGACAGGACAAGTTAGAAAAGGATGGAATTTCTTTCTGGTAATACAGTCTAGATGAAAACTTGTTCCAAACTGTGTAGGTTTTTCTTATTTTGAAGGCGAGAAATATCTTGATCTTTTTCCGGACTTAACAAAAATAATATTAACTATGTCTTATTCCATGATTGTGTAATACAATATATTGTTAACCTCTTTTAGTACAAATATTTATGCACTACCAAGGTACTTTTAATAACTTGTTATGCTATGATAATCACTTTGTGAAATTGTTTTTTTTTTTTTTTAATGTATGCCCTTTGAACATATTTTAAGGTCTTTCATTTAATGTACACTGCACATTTTTAACATGTAAACATATCCATGCATTTCTATTGTATTGTATATTTCCTCAACATATGTACCTTTGTAATATTGTATAATGTCTATGTTCTTCTGTGTACCTTTGTCTTTACATAGGTTTATCAGAATAAAGTATATATTTAAAAAAAAAAAAGAGTATGATGTCAGGTATTTAATTGAACACATTCACGTCACGTAATAATTTTCCAGATTTATTAAATATCAAAGTTTGGGTTTGTTTAAATTTACATTTCAGCACCAGTCATCACATGACTAGTGTAGTCTACTGAGCTTGTTTTGAAAGACCGAGAGCAAAATGTGATAGTAAACTAACGTCATGTGCATACATTAGACAATCAATTCTAAGTTTATTTTAAAAAAATGAACAAGATGAATCGGATGAAAAATCTGGAAGGCTATTTATAAAGATTTTTTATATATATTAGTGCTCAGTTCATCCCCTCGCCCTTTTTGCCTGACACAAAGACTTAATCCGAACGGTTCAGTAAGCTCATCTGCTATCTTAACAGATAATTTTGATTTAGTTAGCATATATTTGAACAAATTGTGAAATAACAGTTGCTTTAATGAGTTTGATATATATATATAGCAGTATGAATAACTGTGCCGAATGCATTTTGAAGATCTACAAGACAGGGACATTCTTTTTTGAGAAATACCTATCTCTAAATCTTCGAAAACTAGCATATGATCTCATGTCCTGGTATGTGATTCTTTTGAAAAAATACAATTTGAACAGGATGGAAAGAGTTGTGTTTCTCCAGAAAGTTATCTAATTTGCCATGGCGTTGTCAGTTTATTTCGCTTTATGAGTTTGACTGTCCCTCTTTTGTTATTAAGAACAAAATATAAAGTAATAATGAAAATCACAAAAATACTGAACTCCGAGGAAAATTCAAAACGGAAAGTCCTAATCAAACAGAAAAATCAAATGATAAAACACATCAAACGAATGGACAACAACTGTCATGTTCCTGACTTAGTACAGGCATTTTTAAATGTAGAAAATGGTGGATTGAACCTGGTTTTATAGCGCTAAATCTCTCACTTGTATGACAGTCGCATCAAATTCCATTATATTTACAATGATGCGTGAACAAAACAGAAATAATAGGTAAAATTGTCAAAATAAGGGTATGTTTTAGCAGTCATCACCGTGTCACAATCTGAATCAGAACAAAAACAAAAAAATATTTACAAAGAAGCACAAAAAAAGCATATATGAAATTTAACAACCACATTCATTGCTTACTTATTTTTGTATTTTAAATCAACCCTTAAAGGATTGAAATATTTGAAGTCCTGTGACTGAATGGCTAAATTGCTTAGAGGCCCTGCGAACGCAATACCCCTGTTGTTTGGTGGTTTTGATAGATCTCCAGGTTTTTTTTGCATTGGAGTCATATACCATTTTATCCATTTAGTCGGGTATTTTCAGACTGATACAATTCAATTAAATAAAAAAACAAAGAGGGGATCGATGTTAAAATGTTGACCTTCTTTAAGCATGTCATTAGTTATAAGTTGTAGACATCAAGCCTCGTTATTAGAACGTGGAATCATCGGATTTAATTTTAAACTTGATACCCAAATGATGATTGTGATCAAGTTTGGTTCAAATTTGCGAGGTAACTCAGAGAAGAGTTTTGTTAAAGTTAACGGACGACGGACACAGTGAAAGCAATATCCCATACAGTTATTCTATTGTGTGTAGGTTATACCATAGGAACTTGTGTATCCCGTTTACTTCAACGAGCATTCATATATATATTCTCTATTCTTATTTTTTAAATTTTTTCCTTACTTTATCTTTGCCCCATCATAAAATAAATCCCTGCAGATTGGGTTATTTTGGCAGTAATACAAGTTGTTGGGAAGGTATTATGACGCCTTATTGGAGATTAAGACGAGACCTTTTTAATTATTCAGAGGATTTATACAAACTTGTTGTATGTAGTCAGTTTGTATTATTGTCTCATATTGTAATTTTTTGTAGTCTCTTATCTTTCCTGAAATATTGTAGATGTAAATATTTCCTGTAGTTTAAGAAGGTGGTTGTTTATTATTTTGTTGTTGTCCAGTGGTATGCAAACACTTCTTTTATAAAAGTATAGTGTCAGTGAAACAAAACAATGTAGGTCACCAATGAATGACAGGCGTACTAAATATTTTGAGTTATATTCATTTACCTATCCCAAAGAGCAAAGTTTTATAATGTAAGCCTTCCATTGATGAAAAGAAAAGTTAACGATCACATGCATCAACCTGTATTTTACAGCTGTAATTTAGGTAAATTATTTTCTGTGTGTATTGATGAGAAGTCCTGAAGTTCAATAATTGGTTCAAGTAAACTCTCCTGATAAAACAAATCTCAATTAAAGTCAAGACAGCAACCCAACATATTTGAGCATTGTACACCAATTACCAGCTCAAAACACAACTAGACCAAATTTAACATAAGGGATATCTGTGTGTTAACCAAGACATAATCCTTGCAAGTCACTCTGGCTTAAAGCAGGAAGATATGTTAGAATAATAATTTTATTATAAACAATCAAAACAGTTTTGGCCCTTGAGAAACACTCAGCATACAAAATAAAATTTTGAGTTCCTGCCTGAGCAAGTCAGCTTGCAACCTTCGCTGAGAGGAAGAATTATATATTAACCTGCCTGCCCGACAATGCGCCAGCCAGGAAGTGGAGTGTCTCCACAGAGAGGATGAGAATAGACATCTCATCTGCAGCCGGGTTGTGCAAGGTCTGCATCAGGGGATAGCCCATGTGCTAGTAGAGTAGCAGGGGTCTATCAAACTGGCGCTGGAATAATTTAGATAAAATTTGTCCCCGAAATGCTTGGGGATGAATGAAATTTTAGAAATGACCAGTGATAAAATTCCATCAAGGAAATATAATATGAAAAGAAAAATAATATATATCACTAGTAAAATTGCTGAAATGTTTCCCTTGTCATAAAACATTATTGAAGGTGTTAGGAAGGTGGACGGTGGGTGGTAAATTGAATAATAGCACTGTAAACTATATCAACTAGTCAGACTGCTGTGAACCTAGAAAGTGATTATACAAAGACCATTCATATGGCTTCACACACAGATGGGTACATCAAATCATACAGTGGGAGGAGACTGACCTCACTTGGGCTTCAGAATGATATACTGATTGCTGTGCAATAAATTTTTTAAAATCTGTTATCATAATCTGCATTTCCTCACCAAGAGTAATTGTTTGTGACATGTATCTGATTAGGAAAAGATTAATGTTTGTCCTGGTGAGACTCCATAACCTCAAAGTGTCAAATACCATAGAAATTTTTCTCAAACTAAAACAGGTGGTCAATATGGCACGCCGTTTTTATATTTATTCAAATTTGAAGATATCTTATTTATTTAACAAGATATCTTATTAAGTAAGGCCAACTAAAATTAATTAGTAGATTTTCATCCAAATTTTTGAAAAAAATGGGGCGGACGGGAGGATTTTATTTTTTAAATTATATTTCATATGAAACCTTCTTGTCATGTGTTATTCATATATGCAAGTGTAATAATAAGCATATATAATACATCCATAAGGTATCGTGTATAAGAAAATAACAATCAAAACCAAGGATTAACCAAAGACTTATAAAACCAAAAGACATTTACATCAACAGTTACAAATAATAAGTAGGAAACAACACGAACTCCACTAAAAACCAGGAGTGAAATCAGGTGCTCCGGAAGGGTAAGCATTTCCTGCACCGTATACGGCACCCGTCATGTTATTTCTTTGTTCAGTTCGGTAATGATGAAAGATTGTTATGAATGAGGAAGAATATCACTGAGATATGATTTCTGACACACCTTTGTCATGATGGCGACCATAAAATTTCTTGAGTGATGACCTTAATTTGATTGATTCATAGCCCTGTCTTAGCAACTTTTGAGAAAGCAGTATTCCTCGTTCAACAAAACCAACGTACTTTGAGCTATCTCTAAAGTAACGTATCAATTGAGACACATATACTCCATATGCTGGTGCCGCTTTTTTCAAATTCATAAATATATATCTCTGATTGGCAACAACTGTGCTACATGTAATTGCCGCTTTAGAAACCTATTTTATAGTAAACAGCAGACCTGCCAACTATCCCGATTTTTGCGGTATCATCCCGATTTTCATCCCTCAACCCGAATCCCGATATCGGGATTCTAAAACAAGTCAAAATCCCGATTTTCACAAAATATACCCGAAAAAATTATTTGGTTTCCGATTTTGAAGTTTTTCTGATAATCTATAATTTTACCTGGGGACATATTATGACCAGTTTACAATACTACGCTAATCAACGGTCACAACAGGTGTCATCATTTGTTGTTGCAAGTAATCGGATTACCTGATGGGTCATAACAATCCTCAAAATTAATTAATATTATTATTTGTAAACAGAAAGTCGGTCGGTCAGTTGGCCTTTCATTTTTAATCAGTTTATCATACGAGCACAATTTGCAACGTTTACCGTAGTTCCATAACGAAATCGTAATTAACTTAAAGATGAGAACTGTATTGAACTATTAAAAAAACATCGTTTATCTTGAAATCCATTTAATTTTTGAAATCAGACATGTGTCTGTTGATTTAAAATCTGGTTTTCACTAAGTATCCTTTATTTTTTATCCATTTTCTCATTAATACTGATAGATTTAATCAAAATCTGTATTTATCCTTCTAACTTTAGGACATATAGGTTTAGGTCTTTTGAGGCATGGTCCAAAGATAAGAAGGTTTTTGGAGGGGGAAAAGGGGGGTTTTCACTAAGTATCCTTTATTTTTTAATGCCATTTTTCTCTATTCTTAAGTTATTTTGTCAATTTTAAAATAAGTACAAGAATCATGCAAATAAAAGAAATCAAGGCTTATAAGATCATTATCAGTATACCAAAAGAAAAAAGAAGAGACATGAGACTATTTTAAGAGTAAAAAACAGTGCACACAGAAACGCTGCAAAAATTGTCCCTTAAAAATCTGGTCGCGCACTAAATCCCCCATGGAGATTTTCAAAAGTTGGCAGGTCTGAAACAGCAGAAATGTGGAGAAATGCTCTCTTCAGTTGGATTACCTACATCAAATGTATTTTGCTTTCTAAGCAATGTTTTGTTGTTCTTATAAAATGAAGCAAATGCATTGGTATTCAACACAAGTACGAAAAGTACAGCATAAAATGAAAACTCAAACAGTGTTTAAATAATAGGGTTGGTCCTTAATATGCAACTGAGATGCAAATACAATTACAATGTAGAACATAAAGTTGTTTAATGACTCTATCGTGGGTATTGGACAGAGGTTGTTTTCTCTATTTCTACAAAAAACGAAATTAATGCTAAATCTAAATCCAAGACCTTGCTATAATCATGGAAGTATTATAATACTTCCATGCTATAATTAATAAATTAAAAATGCGTATGCTTGTCGATTTTTTTAACTCAATATATATACGGTCAACAATCTAAAAAGTTCATGCTTGTGTTAATTTCTTTATTCAAGTCAAATGTGTTCCACGATTCTAACGCTTTTGGGTTTCATTCACAGTCCACATTTCTTGACACAAAGTCATTGCATAAATAAAATAAATCCAAGGTGTTTTACTCACAAACATTTGTGTCATTTGTGACCGTACGGCGATTTGCGTTTTTTGACACATCGTATTACTTGTAACCCGAATATTTCACGCCCTTCTCGTAATCAATCTCTATTCTCGGGAAATGATGTTGTCATCATAGATCAGCAGAATATATCGACTTAATCATTCAGTAAGAATACGCTAAGAAATACGAAAACCGAAATTTGAGAACTTAAGGTGGCACGGTAGTATTTGCATTCCAGAATTTAGGTTGCTCTTTTGTGTACCCTACTTAGGTTAATGTATTTAAACAGTGTGATTGGACAAAAAATACAGTATCAACTGAACATACTTTCCCAAACTGAGGGATGAATCAGGTGTAGAAAAATATGAAATAATTTTACATACAGATGAAAATGAATTTTTGAGAATTTTTTTTTAATTTTGTATTCACTGCACCATAAAAGACCTAAAAACACTAGTGGCCTTAGGTATTTAAATATAGCAAAAAAAGTAAACGGTCATGATACATATTCAAATTCATTTCTAAATAGTAAAATGAAAGTACTTCAGTTAACTGTGAATGTAGAATTTTTTGCAGTGTTAGAAAGTGGTGAAAATTCTAAAAAGGCTATCATTATCCCTATGGGCCAGGAAATACTACCGTGCCACCTTAAGGGGGATATATATTTTTACACAAAATCAATAAAAGAAATTTTTTTACCTATGCAATTTGTAAGTTTATCAATAAAAATTTGATTAAGGTCAACTATGATAAAAACAAGCCTTAAATTCCACCCTGAGAGTAAAAATTGCTGATTCAGCAAATTTTGCCTGATCTGTGGGTAATAATGTAAAAATTTACCTAAAAAGTAGAACTTCATTGTTTTTATGTAACTTTCAATACATTTTTAATTATAAAGGCTTGCTTTAACTTTTCGCAGTGTCTGACACATGTGCAACCACTGGAATTTGAGACGCGACATTCTTTGATTGCATGTACATCCTATTATTTTCACCGAAATAAATAAATTGCATAATTTCTTATTTTTTTCAACAATAGTACAGCTATACTAGTTTTCTTCAGGTTTTATTTGTAGTTCTGAGGTATCATGACACCAGTAGGAGCATTTTGGGAACCAGTAAGTGGTTAAGGGGTCCTTACTTATTCATTTAGCCCTCATATTTGGCTGAAATAGAGATAGCAATAGGGGTTGCTTTACATTGACAAGACATTATTTTTGACAAAGAATGTAATTATAATGTTATATCAGCATGATTAAATGGTTTATTCATTTTCCATGAAAATGCCATTAATTGTTAAGATTTTCTGACAGTGAAAAGCAAAATAAAGGCAATTTGATTATGTAAGGGGACATAATTTAACTTAATGCATACATGAGAAATAGACAAACAGTCAACTTAGAGATGTGTTCTAGTACATGTATTGTCAAAAACATTTTAGAATAATAGTTAACTGTAATCTAAAGACTCTTGTTGTATTGCCTTTATAATCTGGAAATGCTTAAAGTAATATAAGGCATGCTGTAAAATGTGGAATGGACTTTAATATCATTTTTCATGATTTGATGCTTAAACTGTTTCTTTTAGTCAGATTAACCATAAATAGAGTTGGCAATCCAATAATTCCTCCTGAATCACCATGTTTGACTTCTGTGTTTTGTTGAAACATCATATATTTGGGTTTTGTGCACTCCTTAGGTTAAAATGGTAAGATAAAAAAAAAGTGAAAATCTGCCAGATGGGGTAGGGTTGTAATCTTTCATAATTTTTGGTAAGAAATGAGTGCAGACAAGTATTCTTTATTGTACTATGTTCAAAAGTAAGAAGTCTATGCATCATAGGTGTCATGACTGGTTTCAAGTTTGTTATGTCTTGGTTAAGGTGGCACAGTAGTATTTGCATTCCAGAATTTAGGTTGCTCTTTTGTGTACCCTACTTAGGTTAATGTATTTAAACAGTGTGATTGGACAAAAAATACAGTATCAACTGAACATACTTTCCCAAACTGAGGGATGAATCAGGTGTAGAAAAATATGAAATAATTTTACATACAGATGAAAATGAATTTTTGAGAATTTTTTTTTAATTTTGTATTCACTGCACCATAAAAGACCTAAAAACACTAGTGGCCTTAGGTATTTAAATATAGCAAAAAAAGTAAACGGTCATGATACATATTCAAATTCATTTCTAAATAGTAAAATGAAAGTACTTCAGTTAACTGTGAATGTAGAATTTTTTGCAGTGTTAGAAAGTGGTGAAAATTCTAAAAAGGCTATCATTATCCCTATGGGCCAGGAAATACTACCGTGCCACCTTAAGGGGGATATATATTTTTACACAAAATCAATAAAAGAAATTTTTTTACCTATGCAATTTGTAAGTTTATCAATAAAAATTTGATTAAGGTCAACTATGATAAAAACAAGCCTTAAATTCCACCCTGAGAGTAAAAATTGCTGATTCAGCAAATTTTGCCTGATCTGTGGGTAATAATGTAAAAATTTACCTAAAAAGTAGAACTTCATTGTTTTTATGTAACTTTCAATACATTTTTAATTATAAAGGCTTGCTTTAACTTTTCGCAGTGTCTGACACATGTGCAACCACTGGAATTTGAGACGCGACATTCTTTGATTGCATGTACATCCTATTATTTTCACCGAAATAAATAAATTGCATAATTTCTTATTTTTTTCAACAATAGTACAGCTATACTAGTTTTCTTCAGGTTTTATTTGTAGTTCTGAGGTATCATGACACCAGTAGGAGCATTTTGGGAACCAGTAAGTGGTTAAGGGGTCCTTACTTATTCATTTAGCCCTCATATTTGGCTGAAATAGAGATAGCAATAGGGGTTGCTTTACATTGACAAGACATTATTTTTGACAAAGAATGTAATTATAATGTTATATCAGCATGATTAAATGGTTTATTCATTTTCCATGAAAATGCCATTAATTGTTAAGATTTTCTGACAGTGAAAAGCAAAATAAAGGCAATTTGATTATGTAAGGGGACATAATTTAACTTAATGCATACATGAGAAATAGACAAACAGTCAACTTAGAGATGTGTTCTAGTACATGTATTGTCAAAAACATTTTAGAATAATAGTTAACTGTAATCTAAAGACTCTTGTTGTATTGCCTTTATAATCTGGAAATGCTTAAAGTAATATAAGGCATGCTGTAAAATGTGGAATGGACTTTAATATCATTTTTCATGATTTGATGCTTAAACTGTTTCTTTTAGTCAGATTAACCATAAATAGAGTTGGCAATCCAATAATTCCTCCTGAATCACCATGTTTGACTTCTGTGTTTTGTTGAAACATCATATATTTGGGTTTTGTGCACTCCTTAGGTTAAAATGGTAAGATAAAAAAAAAGTGAAAATCTGCCAGATGGGGTAGGGTTGTAATCTTTCATAATTTTTGGTAAGAAATGAGTGCAGACAAGTATTCTTTATTGTACTATGTTCAAAAGTAAGAAGTCTATGCATCATAGGTGTCATGACTGGTTTCAAGTTTGTTATGTCTTGGTTAAGGTGGCACAGTAGTATTTGCATTCCAGAATTTAGGTTGCTCTTTTGTGTACCCTACTTAGGTTAATGTATTTAAACAGTGTGATTGGACAAAAAATACAGTATCAACTGAACATACTTTCCCAAACTGAGGGATGAATCAGGTGTAGAAAAATATGAAATAATTTTACATACAGATGAAAATGAATTTTTGAGAATTTTTTTTTAATTTTGTATTCACTGCACCATAAAAGACCTAAAAACACTAGTGGCCTTAGGTATTTAAATATAGCAAAAAAAGTAAACGGTCATGATACATATTCAAATTCATTTCTAAATAGTAAAATGAAAGTACTTCAGTTAACTGTGAATGTAGAATTTTTTGCAGTGTTAGAAAGTGGTGAAAATTCTAAAAAGGCTATCATTATCCCTATGGGCCAGGAAATACTACCGTGCCACCTTAAGGGGGATATATATTTTTACACAAAATCAATAAAAGAAATTTTTTTACCTATGCAATTTGTAAGTTTATCAATAAAAATTTGATTAAGGTCAACTATGATAAAAACAAGCCTTAAATTCCACCCTGAGAGTAAAAATTGCTGATTCAGCAAATTTTGCCTGATCTGTGGGTAATAATGTAAAAATTTACCTAAAAAGTAGAACTTCATTGTTTTTATGTAACTTTCAATACATTTTTAATTATAAAGGCTTGCTTTAACTTTTCGCAGTGTCTGACACATGTGCAACCACTGGAATTTGAGACGCGACATTCTTTGATTGCATGTACATCCTATTATTTTCACCGAAATAAATAAATTGCATAATTTCTTATTTTTTTCAACAATAGTACAGCTATACTAGTTTTCTTCAGGTTTTATTTGTAGTTCTGAGGTATCATGACACCAGTAGGAGCATTTTGGGAACCAGTAAGTGGTTAAGGGGTCCTTACTTATTCATTTAGCCCTCATATTTGGCTGAAATAGAGATAGCAATAGGGGTTGCTTTACATTGACAAGACATTATTTTTGACAAAGAATGTAATTATAATGTTATATCAGCATGATTAAATGGTTTATTCATTTTCCATGAAAATGCCATTAATTGTTAAGATTTTCTGACAGTGAAAAGCAAAATAAAGGCAATTTGATTATGTAAGGGGACATAATTTAACTTAATGCATACATGAGAAATAGACAAACAGTCAACTTAGAGATGTGTTCTAGTACATGTATTGTCAAAAACATTTTAGAATAATAGTTAACTGTAATCTAAAGACTCTTGTTGTATTGCCTTTATAATCTGGAAATGCTTAAAGTAATATAAGGCATGCTGTAAAATGTGGAATGGACTTTAATATCATTTTTCATGATTTGATGCTTAAACTGTTTCTTTTAGTCAGATTAACCATAAATAGAGTTGGCAATCCAATAATTCCTCCTGAATCACCATGTTTGACTTCTGTGTTTTGTTGAAACATCATATATTTGGGTTTTGTGCACTCCTTAGGTTAAAATGGTAAGATAAAAAAAAAGTGAAAATCTGCCAGATGGGGTAGGGTTGTAATCTTTCATAATTTTTGGTAAGAAATGAGTGCAGACAAGTATTCTTTATTGTACTATGTTCAAAAGTAAGAAGTCTATGCATCATAGGTGTCATGACTGGTTTCAAGTTTGTTATGTCTTGGTTAAGGTGGCACAGTAGTATTTGCATTCCAGAATTTAGGTTGCTCTTTTGTGTACCCTACTTAGGTTAATGTATTTAAACAGTGTGATTGGACAAAAAATACAGTATCAACTGAACATACTTTCCCAAACTGAGGGATGAATCAGGTGTAGAAAAATATGAAATAATTTTACATACAGATGAAAATGAATTTTTGAGAATTTTTTTTTAATTTTGTATTCACTGCACCATAAAAGACCTAAAAACACTAGTGGCCTTAGGTATTTAAATATAGCAAAAAAAGTAAACGGTCATGATACATATTCAAATTCATTTCTAAATAGTAAAATGAAAGTACTTCAGTTAACTGTGAATGTAGAATTTTTTGCAGTGTTAGAAAGTGGTGAAAATTCTAAAAAGGCTATCATTATCCCTATGGGCCAGGAAATACTACCGTGCCACCTTAAGGGGGATATATATTTTTACACAAAATCAATAAAAGAAATTTTTTTACCTATGCAATTTGTAAGTTTATCAATAAAAATTTGATTAAGGTCAACTATGATAAAAACAAGCCTTAAATTCCACCCTGAGAGTAAAAATTGCTGATTCAGCAAATTTTGCCTGATCTGTGGGTAATAATGTAAAAATTTACCTAAAAAGTAGAACTTCATTGTTTTTATGTAACTTTCAATACATTTTTAATTATAAAGGCTTGCTTTAACTTTTCGCAGTGTCTGACACATGTGCAACCACTGGAATTTGAGACGCGACATTCTTTGATTGCATGTACATCCTATTATTTTCACCGAAATAAATAAATTGCATAATTTCTTATTTTTTTCAACAATAGTACAGCTATACTAGTTTTCTTCAGGTTTTATTTGTAGTTCTGAGGTATCATGACACCAGTAGGAGCATTTTGGGAACCAGTAAGTGGTTAAGGGGTCCTTACTTATTCATTTAGCCCTCATATTTGGCTGAAATAGAGATAGCAATAGGGGTTGCTTTACATTGACAAGACATTATTTTTGACAAAGAATGTAATTATAATGTTATATCAGCATGATTAAATGGTTTATTCATTTTCCATGAAAATGCCATTAATTGTTAAGATTTTCTGACAGTGAAAAGCAAAATAAAGGCAATTTGATTATGTAAGGGGACATAATTTAACTTAATGCATACATGAGAAATAGACAAACAGTCAACTTAGAGATGTGTTCTAGTACATGTATTGTCAAAAACATTTTAGAATAATAGTTAACTGTAATCTAAAGACTCTTGTTGTATTGCCTTTATAATCTGGAAATGCTTAAAGTAATATAAGGCATGCTGTAAAATGTGGAATGGACTTTAATATCATTTTTCATGATTTGATGCTTAAACTGTTTCTTTTAGTCAGATTAACCATAAATAGAGTTGGCAATCCAATAATTCCTCCTGAATCACCATGTTTGACTTCTGTGTTTTGTTGAAACATCATATATTTGGGTTTTGTGCACTCCTTAGGTTAAAATGGTAAGATAAAAAAAAAGTGAAAATCTGCCAGATGGGGTAGGGTTGTAATCTTTCATAATTTTTGGTAAGAAATGAGTGCAGACAAGTATTCTTTATTGTACTATGTTCAAAAGTAAGAAGTCTATGCATCATAGGTGTCATGACTGGTTTCAAGTTTGTTATGTCTTGGTTAAGGTGGCACAGTAGTATTTGCATTCCAGAATTTAGGTTGCTCTTTTGTGTACCCTACTTAGGTTAATGTATTTAAACAGTGTGATTGGACAAAAAATACAGTATCAACTGAACATACTTTCCCAAACTGAGGGATGAATCAGGTGTAGAAAAATATGAAATAATTTTACATACAGATGAAAATGAATTTTTGAGAATTTTTTTTTAATTTTGTATTCACTGCACCATAAAAGACCTAAAAACACTAGTGGCCTTAGGTATTTAAATATAGCAAAAAAAGTAAACGGTCATGATACATATTCAAATTCATTTCTAAATAGTAAAATGAAAGTACTTCAGTTAACTGTGAATGTAGAATTTTTTGCAGTGTTAGAAAGTGGTGAAAATTCTAAAAAGGCTATCATTATCCCTATGGGCCAGGAAATACTACCGTGCCACCTTAAGGGGGATATATATTTTTACACAAAATCAATAAAAGAAATTTTTTTACCTATGCAATTTGTAAGTTTATCAATAAAAATTTGATTAAGGTCAACTATGATAAAAACAAGCCTTAAATTCCACCCTGAGAGTAAAAATTGCTGATTCAGCAAATTTTGCCTGATCTGTGGGTAATAATGTAAAAATTTACCTAAAAAGTAGAACTTCATTGTTTTTATGTAACTTTCAATACATTTTTAATTATAAAGGCTTGCTTTAACTTTTCGCAGTGTCTGACACATGTGCAACCACTGGAATTTGAGACGCGACATTCTTTGATTGCATGTACATCCTATTATTTTCACCGAAATAAATAAATTGCATAATTTCTTATTTTTTTCAACAATAGTACAGCTATACTAGTTTTCTTCAGGTTTTATTTGTAGTTCTGAGGTATCATGACACCAGTAGGAGCATTTTGGGAACCAGTAAGTGGTTAAGGGGTCCTTACTTATTCATTTAGCCCTCATATTTGGCTGAAATAGAGATAGCAATAGGGGTTGCTTTACATTGACAAGACATTATTTTTGACAAAGAATGTAATTATAATGTTATATCAGCATGATTAAATGGTTTATTCATTTTCCATGAAAATGCCATTAATTGTTAAGATTTTCTGACAGTGAAAAGCAAAATAAAGGCAATTTGATTATGTAAGGGGACATAATTTAACTTAATGCATACATGAGAAATAGACAAACAGTCAACTTAGAGATGTGTTCTAGTACATGTATTGTCAAAAACATTTTAGAATAATAGTTAACTGTAATCTAAAGACTCTTGTTGTATTGCCTTTATAATCTGGAAATGCTTAAAGTAATATAAGGCATGCTGTAAAATGTGGAATGGACTTTAATATCATTTTTCATGATTTGATGCTTAAACTGTTTCTTTTAGTCAGATTAACCATAAATAGAGTTGGCAATCCAATAATTCCTCCTGAATCACCATGTTTGACTTCTGTGTTTTGTTGAAACATCATATATTTGGGTTTTGTGCACTCCTTAGGTTAAAATGGTAAGATAAAAAAAAAGTGAAAATCTGCCAGATGGGGTAGGGTTGTAATCTTTCATAATTTTTGGTAAGAAATGAGTGCAGACAAGTATTCTTTATTGTACTATGTTCAAAAGTAAGAAGTCTATGCATCATAGGTGTCATGACTGGTTTCAAGTTTGTTATGTCTTGGTTAAGGTGGCACAGTAGTATTTGCATTCCAGAATTTAGGTTGCTCTTTTGTGTACCCTACTTAGGTTAATGTATTTAAACAGTGTGATTGGACAAAAAATACAGTATCAACTGAACATACTTTCCCAAACTGAGGGATGAATCAGGTGTAGAAAAATATGAAATAATTTTACATACAGATGAAAATGAATTTTTGAGAATTTTTTTTTAATTTTGTATTCACTGCACCATAAAAGACCTAAAAACACTAGTGGCCTTAGGTATTTAAATATAGCAAAAAAAGTAAACGGTCATGATACATATTCAAATTCATTTCTAAATAGTAAAATGAAAGTACTTCAGTTAACTGTGAATGTAGAATTTTTTGCAGTGTTAGAAAGTGGTGAAAATTCTAAAAAGGCTATCATTATCCCTATGGGCCAGGAAATACTACCGTGCCACCTTAAGGGGGATATATATTTTTACACAAAATCAATAAAAGAAATTTTTTTACCTATGCAATTTGTAAGTTTATCAATAAAAATTTGATTAAGGTCAACTATGATAAAAACAAGCCTTAAATTCCACCCTGAGAGTAAAAATTGCTGATTCAGCAAATTTTGCCTGATCTGTGGGTAATAATGTAAAAATTTACCTAAAAAGTAGAACTTCATTGTTTTTATGTAACTTTCAATACATTTTTAATTATAAAGGCTTGCTTTAACTTTTCGCAGTGTCTGACACATGTGCAACCACTGGAATTTGAGACGCGACATTCTTTGATTGCATGTACATCCTATTATTTTCACCGAAATAAATAAATTGCATAATTTCTTATTTTTTTCAACAATAGTACAGCTATACTAGTTTTCTTCAGGTTTTATTTGTAGTTCTGAGGTATCATGACACCAGTAGGAGCATTTTGGGAACCAGTAAGTGGTTAAGGGGTCCTTACTTATTCATTTAGCCCTCATATTTGGCTGAAATAGAGATAGCAATAGGGGTTGCTTTACATTGACAAGACATTATTTTTGACAAAGAATGTAATTATAATGTTATATCAGCATGATTAAATGGTTTATTCATTTTCCATGAAAATGCCATTAATTGTTAAGATTTTCTGACAGTGAAAAGCAAAATAAAGGCAATTTGATTATGTAAGGGGACATAATTTAACTTAATGCATACATGAGAAATAGACAAACAGTCAACTTAGAGATGTGTTCTAGTACATGTATTGTCAAAAACATTTTAGAATAATAGTTAACTGTAATCTAAAGACTCTTGTTGTATTGCCTTTATAATCTGGAAATGCTTAAAGTAATATAAGGCATGCTGTAAAATGTGGAATGGACTTTAATATCATTTTTCATGATTTGATGCTTAAACTGTTTCTTTTAGTCAGATTAACCATAAATAGAGTTGGCAATCCAATAATTCCTCCTGAATCACCATGTTTGACTTCTGTGTTTTGTTGAAACATCATATATTTGGGTTTTGTGCACTCCTTAGGTTAAAATGGTAAGATAAAAAAAAAGTGAAAATCTGCCAGATGGGGTAGGGTTGTAATCTTTCATAATTTTTGGTAAGAAATGAGTGCAGACAAGTATTCTTTATTGTACTATGTTCAAAAGTAAGAAGTCTATGCATCATAGGTGTCATGACTGGTTTCAAGTTTGTTATGTCTTGGTTAAGGGGGATATATATTTTTACACAAAATCAATAAAAGAAATTTTTTTACCTATGCAATTTGTAAGTTTATCAATAAAAATTTGATTAAGGTCAACTATGATAAAAACAAGCCTTAAATTCCACCCTGAGAGTAAAAATTGCTGATTCAGCAAATTTTGCCTGATCTGTGGGTAATAATGTAAAAATTTACCTAAAAAGTAGAACTTCATTGTTTTTATGTAACTTTCAATACATTTTTAATTATAAAGGCTTGCTTTAACTTTTCGCAGTGTCTGACACATGTGCAACCACTGGAATTTGAGACGCGACATTCTTTGATTGCATGTACATCCTATTATTTTCACCGAAATAAATAAATTGCATAATTTCTTATTTTTTTCAACAATAGTACAGCTATACTAGTTTTCTTCAGGTTTTATTTGTAGTTCTGAGGTATCATGACACCAGTAGGAGCATTTTGGGAACCAGTAAGTGGTTAAGGGGTCCTTACTTATTCATTTAGCCCTCATATTTGGCTGAAATAGAGATAGCAATAGGGGTTGCTTTACATTGACAAGACATTATTTTTGACAAAGAATGTAATTATAATGTTATATCAGCATGATTAAATGGTTTATTCATTTTCCATGAAAATGCCATTAATTGTTAAGATTTTCTGACAGTGAAAAGCAAAATAAAGGCAATTTGATTATGTAAGGGGACATAATTTAACTTAATGCATACATGAGAAATAGACAAACAGTCAACTTAGAGATGTGTTCTAGTACATGTATTGTCAAAAACATTTTAGAATAATAGTTAACTGTAATCTAAAGACTCTTGTTGTATTGCCTTTATAATCTGGAAATGCTTAAAGTAATATAAGGCATGCTGTAAAATGTGGAATGGACTTTAATATCATTTTTCATGATTTGATGCTTAAACTGTTTCTTTTAGTCAGATTAACCATAAATAGAGTTGGCAATCCAATAATTCCTCCTGAATCACCATGTTTGACTTCTGTGTTTTGTTGAAACATCATATATTTGGGTTTTGTGCACTCCTTAGGTTAAAATGGTAAGATAAAAAAAAAGTGAAAATCTGCCAGATGGGGTAGGGTTGTAATCTTTCATAATTTTTGGTAAGAAATGAGTGCAGACAAGTATTCTTTATTGTACTATGTTCAAAAGTAAGAAGTCTATGCATCATAGGTGTCATGACTGGTTTCAAGTTTGTTATGTCTTGGTTAAGGTGGCACAGTAGTATTTGCATTCCAGAATTTAGGTTGCTCTTTTGTGTACCCTACTTAGGTTAATGTATTTAAACAGTGTGATTGGACAAAAAATACAGTATCAACTGAACATACTTTCCCAAACTGAGGGATGAATCAGGTGTAGAAAAATATGAAATAATTTTACATACAGATGAAAATGAATTTTTGAGAATTTTTTTTTAATTTTGTATTCACTGCACCATAAAAGACCTAAAAACACTAGTGGCCTTAGGTATTTAAATATAGCAAAAAAAGTAAACGGTCATGATACATATTCAAATTCATTTCTAAATAGTAAAATGAAAGTACTTCAGTTAACTGTGAATGTAGAATTTTTTGCAGTGTTAGAAAGTGGTGAAAATTCTAAAAAGGCTATCATTATCCCTATGGGCCAGGAAATACTACCGTGCCACCTTAAGGGGGATATATATTTTTACACAAAATCAATAAAAGAAATTTTTTTACCTATGCAATTTGTAAGTTTATCAATAAAAATTTGATTAAGGTCAACTATGATAAAAACAAGCCTTAAATTCCACCCTGAGAGTAAAAATTGCTGATTCAGCAAATTTTGCCTGATCTGTGGGTAATAATGTAAAAATTTACCTAAAAAGTAGAACTTCATTGTTTTTATGTAACTTTCAATACATTTTTAATTATAAAGGCTTGCTTTAACTTTTCGCAGTGTCTGACACATGTGCAACCACTGGAATTTGAGACGCGACATTCTTTGATTGCATGTACATCCTATTATTTTCACCGAAATAAATAAATTGCATAATTTCTTATTTTTTTCAACAATAGTACAGCTATACTAGTTTTCTTCAGGTTTTATTTGTAGTTCTGAGGTATCATGACACCAGTAGGAGCATTTTGGGAACCAGTAAGTGGTTAAGGGGTCCTTACTTATTCATTTAGCCCTCATATTTGGCTGAAATAGAGATAGCAATAGGGGTTGCTTTACATTGACAAGACATTATTTTTGACAAAGAATGTAATTATAATGTTATATCAGCATGATTAAATGGTTTATTCATTTTCCATGAAAATGCCATTAATTGTTAAGATTTTCTGACAGTGAAAAGCAAAATAAAGGCAATTTGATTATGTAAGGGGACATAATTTAACTTAATGCATACATGAGAAATAGACAAACAGTCAACTTAGAGATGTGTTCTAGTACATGTATTGTCAAAAACATTTTAGAATAATAGTTAACTGTAATCTAAAGACTCTTGTTGTATTGCCTTTATAATCTGGAAATGCTTAAAGTAATATAAGGCATGCTGTAAAATGTGGAATGGACTTTAATATCATTTTTCATGATTTGATGCTTAAACTGTTTCTTTTAGTCAGATTAACCATAAATAGAGTTGGCAATCCAATAATTCCTCCTGAATCACCATGTTTGACTTCTGTGTTTTGTTGAAACATCATATATTTGGGTTTTGTGCACTCCTTAGGTTAAAATGGTAAGATAAAAAAAAAGTGAAAATCTGCCAGATGGGGTAGGGTTGTAATCTTTCATAATTTTTGGTAAGAAATGAGTGCAGACAAGTATTCTTTATTGTACTATGTTCAAAAGTAAGAAGTCTATGCATCATAGGTGTCATGACTGGTTTCAAGTTTGTTATGTCTTGGTTAAGGGGGATATATATTTTTACACAAAATCAATAAAAGAAATTTTTTTACCTATGCAATTTGTAAGTTTATCAATAAAAATTTGATTAAGGTCAACTATGATAAAAACAAGCCTTAAATTCCACCCTGAGAGTAAAAATTGCTGATTCAGCAAATTTTGCCTGATCTGTGGGTAATAATGTAAAAATTTACCTAAAAAGTAGAACTTCATTGTTTTTATGTAACTTTCAATACATTTTTAATTATAAAGGCTTGCTTTAACTTTTCGCAGTGTCTGACACATGTGCAACCACTGGAATTTGAGACGCGACATTCTTTGATTGCATGTACATCCTATTATTTTCACCGAAATAAATAAATTGCATAATTTCTTATTTTTTTCAACAATAGTACAGCTATACTAGTTTTCTTCAGGTTTTATTTGTAGTTCTGAGGTATCATGACACCAGTAGGAGCATTTTGGGAACCAGTAAGTGGTTAAGGGGTCCTTACTTATTCATTTAGCCCTCATATTTGGCTGAAATAGAGATAGCAATAGGGGTTGCTTTACATTGACAAGACATTATTTTTGACAAAGAATGTAATTATAATGTTATATCAGCATGATTAAATGGTTTATTCATTTTCCATGAAAATGCCATTAATTGTTAAGATTTTCTGACAGTGAAAAGCAAAATAAAGGCAATTTGATTATGTAAGGGGACATAATTTAACTTAATGCATACATGAGAAATAGACAAACAGTCAACTTAGAGATGTGTTCTAGTACATGTATTGTCAAAAACATTTTAGAATAATAGTTAACTGTAATCTAAAGACTCTTGTTGTATTGCCTTTATAATCTGGAAATGCTTAAAGTAATATAAGGCATGCTGTAAAATGTGGAATGGACTTTAATATCATTTTTCATGATTTGATGCTTAAACTGTTTCTTTTAGTCAGATTAACCATAAATAGAGTTGGCAATCCAATAATTCCTCCTGAATCACCATGTTTGACTTCTGTGTTTTGTTGAAACATCATATATTTGGGTTTTGTGCACTCCTTAGGTTAAAATGGTAAGATAAAAAAAAAGTGAAAATCTGCCAGATGGGGTAGGGTTGTAATCTTTCATAATTTTTGGTAAGAAATGAGTGCAGACAAGTATTCTTTATTGTACTATGTTCAAAAGTAAGAAGTCTATGCATCATAGGTGTCATGACTGGTTTCAAGTTTGTTATGTCTTGGTTAAGGGGGATATATATTTTTACACAAAATCAATAAAAGAAATTTTTTTACCTATGCAATTTGTAAGTTTATCAATAAAAATTTGATTAAGGTCAACTATGATAAAAACAAGCCTTAAATTCCACCCTGAGAGTAAAAATTGCTGATTCAGCAAATTTTGCCTGATCTGTGGGTAATAATGTAAAAATTTACCTAAAAAGTAGAACTTCATTGTTTTTATGTAACTTTCAATACATTTTTAATTATAAAGGCTTGCTTTAACTTTTCGCAGTGTCTGACACATGTGCAACCACTGGAATTTGAGACGCGACATTCTTTGATTGCATGTACATCCTATTATTTTCACCGAAATAAATAAATTGCATAATTTCTTATTTTTTTCAACAATAGTACAGCTATACTAGTTTTCTTCAGGTTTTATTTGTAGTTCTGAGGTATCATGACACCAGTAGGAGCATTTTGGGAACCAGTAAGTGGTTAAGGGGTCCTTACTTATTCATTTAGCCCTCATATTTGGCTGAAATAGAGATAGCAATAGGGGTTGCTTTACATTGACAAGACATTATTTTTGACAAAGAATGTAATTATAATGTTATATCAGCATGATTAAATGGTTTATTCATTTTCCATGAAAATGCCATTAATTGTTAAGATTTTCTGACAGTGAAAAGCAAAATAAAGGCAATTTGATTATGTAAGGGGACATAATTTAACTTAATGCATACATGAGAAATAGACAAACAGTCAACTTAGAGATGTGTTCTAGTACATGTATTGTCAAAAACATTTTAGAATAATAGTTAACTGTAATCTAAAGACTCTTGTTGTATTGCCTTTATAATCTGGAAATGCTTAAAGTAATATAAGGCATGCTGTAAAATGTGGAATGGACTTTAATATCATTTTTCATGATTTGATGCTTAAACTGTTTCTTTTAGTCAGATTAACCATAAATAGAGTTGGCAATCCAATAATTCCTCCTGAATCACCATGTTTGACTTCTGTGTTTTGTTGAAACATCATATATTTGGGTTTTGTGCACTCCTTAGGTTAAAATGGTAAGATAAAAAAAAAGTGAAAATCTGCCAGATGGGGTAGGGTTGTAATCTTTCATAATTTTTGGTAAGAAATGAGTGCAGACAAGTATTCTTTATTGTACTATGTTCAAAAGTAAGAAGTCTATGCATCATAGGTGTCATGACTGGTTTCAAGTTTGTTATGTCTTGGTTAAGGGGGATATATATTTTTACACAAAATCAATAAAAGAAATTTTTTTACCTATGCAATTTGTAAGTTTATCAATAAAAATTTGATTAAGGTCAACTATGATAAAAACAAGCCTTAAATTCCACCCTGAGAGTAAAAATTGCTGATTCAGCAAATTTTGCCTGATCTGTGGGTAATAATGTAAAAATTTACCTAAAAAGTAGAACTTCATTGTTTTTATGTAACTTTCAATACATTTTTAATTATAAAGGCTTGCTTTAACTTTTCGCAGTGTCTGACACATGTGCAACCACTGGAATTTGAGACGCGACATTCTTTGATTGCATGTACATCCTATTATTTTCACCGAAATAAATAAATTGCATAATTTCTTATTTTTTTCAACAATAGTACAGCTATACTAGTTTTCTTCAGGTTTTATTTGTAGTTCTGAGGTATCATGACACCAGTAGGAGCATTTTGGGAACCAGTAAGTGGTTAAGGGGTCCTTACTTATTCATTTAGCCCTCATATTTGGCTGAAATAGAGATAGCAATAGGGGTTGCTTTACATTGACAAGACATTATTTTTGACAAAGAATGTAATTATAATGTTATATCAGCATGATTAAATGGTTTATTCATTTTCCATGAAAATGCCATTAATTGTTAAGATTTTCTGACAGTGAAAAGCAAAATAAAGGCAATTTGATTATGTAAGGGGACATAATTTAACTTAATGCATACATGAGAAATAGACAAACAGTCAACTTAGAGATGTGTTCTAGTACATGTATTGTCAAAAACATTTTAGAATAATAGTTAACTGTAATCTAAAGACTCTTGTTGTATTGCCTTTATAATCTGGAAATGCTTAAAGTAAT
Source organism: Mytilus galloprovincialis (assembly GCA_037788925.1). Classification (NCBI taxonomy): domain Eukaryota; kingdom Metazoa; phylum Mollusca; class Bivalvia; order Mytilida; family Mytilidae; genus Mytilus; species Mytilus galloprovincialis. Next base: position 91,490,916 of record CM075333.1, on the reverse strand, counting down.
ATAAGGCATGCTGTAAAATGTGGAATGGACTTTAATATCATTTTTCATGATTTGATGCTTAAACTGTTTCTTTTAGTCAGATTAACCATAAATAGAGTTGGCAATCCAATAATTCCTCCTGAATCACCATGTTTGACTTCTGTGTTTTGTTGAAACATCATATATTTGGGTTTTGTGCACTCCTTAGGTTAAAATGGTAAGATAAAAAAAAAGTGAAAATCTGCCAGATGGGGTAGGGTTGTAATCTTTCATAATTTTTGGTAAGAAATGAGTGCAGACAAGTATTCTTTATTGTACTATGTTCAAAAGTAAGAAGTCTATGCATCATAGGTGTCATGACTGGTTTCAAGTTTGTTATGTCTTGGTTAAGGGGGATATATATTTTTACACAAAATCAATAAAAGAAATTTTTTTACCTATGCAATTTGTAAGTTTATCAATAAAAATTTGATTAAGGTCAACTATGATAAAAACAAGCCTTAAATTCCACCCTGAGAGTAAAAATTGCTGATTCAGCAAATTTTGCCTGATCTGTGGGTAATAATGTAAAAATTTACCTAAAAAGTAGAACTTCATTGTTTTTATGTAACTTTCAATACATTTTTAATTATAAAGGCTTGCTTTAACTTTTCGCAGTGTCTGACACATGTGCAACCACTGGAATTTGAGACGCGACATTCTTTGATTGCATGTACATCCTATTATTTTCACCGAAATAAATAAATTGCATAATTTCTTATTTTTTTCAACAATAGTACAGCTATACTAGTTTTCTTCAGGTTTTATTTGTAGTTCTGAGGTATCATGACACCAGTAGGAGCATTTTGGGAACCAGTAAGTGGTTAAGGGGTCCTTACTTATTCATTTAGCCCTCATATTTGGCTGAAATAGAGATAGCAATAGGGGTTGCTTTACATTGACAAGACATTATTTTTGACAAAGAATGTAATTATAATGTTATATCAGCATGATTAAATGGTTTATTCATTTTCCATGAAAATGCCATTAATTGTTAAGATTTTCTGACAGTGAAAAGCAAAATAAAGGCAATTTGATTATGTAAGGGGACATAATTTAACTTAATGCATACATGAGAAATAGACAAACAGTCAACTTAGAGATGTGTTCTAGTACATGTATTGTCAAAAACATTTTAGAATAATAGTTAACTGTAATCTAAAGACTCTTGTTGTATTGCCTTTATAATCTGGAAATGCTTAAAGTAATATAAGGCATGCTGTAAAATGTGGAATGGACTTTAATATCATTTTTCATGATTTGATGCTTAAACTGTTTCTTTTAGTCAGATTAACCATAAATAGAGTTGGCAATCCAATAATTCCTCCTGAATCACCATGTTTGACTTCTGTGTTTTGTTGAAACATCATATATTTGGGTTTTGTGCACTCCTTAGGTTAAAATGGTAAGATAAAAAAAAAGTGAAAATCTGCCAGATGGGGTAGGGTTGTAATCTTTCATAATTTTTGGTAAGAAATGAGTGCAGACAAGTATTCTTTATTGTACTATGTTCAAAAGTAAGAAGTCTATGCATCATAGGTGTCATGACTGGTTTCAAGTTTGTTATGTCTTGGTTAAGGGGGATATATATTTTTACACAAAATCAATAAAAGAAATTTTTTTACCTATGCAATTTGTAAGTTTATCAATAAAAATTTGATTAAGGTCAACTATGATAAAAACAAGCCTTAAATTCCACCCTGAGAGTAAAAATTGCTGATTCAGCAAATTTTGCCTGATCTGTGGGTAATAATGTAAAAATTTACCTAAAAAGTAGAACTTCATTGTTTTTATGTAACTTTCAATACATTTTTAATTATAAAGGCTTGCTTTAACTTTTCGCAGTGTCTGACACATGTGCAACCACTGGAATTTGAGACGCGACATTCTTTGATTGCATGTACATCCTATTATTTTCACCGAAATAAATAAATTGCATAATTTCTTATTTTTTTCAACAATAGTACAGCTATACTAGTTTTCTTCAGGTTTTATTTGTAGTTCTGAGGTATCATGACACCAGTAGGAGCATTTTGGGAACCAGTAAGTGGTTAAGGGGTCCTTACTTATTCATTTAGCCCTCATATTTGGCTGAAATAGAGATAGCAATAGGGGTTGCTTTACATTGACAAGACATTATTTTTGACAAAGAATGTAATTATAATGTTATATCAGCATGATTAAATGGTTTATTCATTTTCCATGAAAATGCCATTAATTGTTAAGATTTTCTGACAGTGAAAAGCAAAATAAAGGCAATTTGATTATGTAAGGGGACATAATTTAACTTAATGCATACATGAGAAATAGACAAACAGTCAACTTAGAGATGTGTTCTAGTACATGTATTGTCAAAAACATTTTAGAATAATAGTTAACTGTAATCTAAAGACTCTTGTTGTATTGCCTTTATAATCTGGAAATGCTTAAAGTAATATAAGGCATGCTGTAAAATGTGGAATGGACTTTAATATCATTTTTCATGATTTGATGCTTAAACTGTTTCTTTTAGTCAGATTAACCATAAATAGAGTTGGCAATCCAATAATTCCTCCTGAATCACCATGTTTGACTTCTGTGTTTTGTTGAAACATCATATATTTGGGTTTTGTGCACTCCTTAGGTTAAAATGGTAAGATAAAAAAAAAGTGAAAATCTGCCAGATGGGGTAGGGTTGTAATCTTTCATAATTTTTGGTAAGAAATGAGTGCAGACAAGTATTCTTTATTGTACTATGTTCAAAAGTAAGAAGTCTATGCATCATAGGTGTCATGACTGGTTTCAAGTTTGTTATGTCTTGGTTAAGGGGGATATATATTTTTACACAAAATCAATAAAAGAAATTTTTTTACCTATGCAATTTGTAAGTTTATCAATAAAAATTTGATTAAGGTCAACTATGATAAAAACAAGCCTTAAATTCCACCCTGAGAGTAAAAATTGCTGATTCAGCAAATTTTGCCTGATCTGTGGGTAATAATGTAAAAATTTACCTAAAAAGTAGAACTTCATTGTTTTTATGTAACTTTCAATACATTTTTAATTATAAAGGCTTGCTTTAACTTTTCGCAGTGTCTGACACATGTGCAACCACTGGAATTTGAGACGCGACATTCTTTGATTGCATGTACATCCTATTATTTTCACCGAAATAAATAAATTGCATAATTTCTTATTTTTTTCAACAATAGTACAGCTATACTAGTTTTCTTCAGGTTTTATTTGTAGTTCTGAGGTATCATGACACCAGTAGGAGCATTTTGGGAACCAGTAAGTGGTTAAGGGGTCCTTACTTATTCATTTAGCCCTCATATTTGGCTGAAATAGAGATAGCAATAGGGGTTGCTTTACATTGACAAGACATTATTTTTGACAAAGAATGTAATTATAATGTTATATCAGCATGATTAAATGGTTTATTCATTTTCCATGAAAATGCCATTAATTGTTAAGATTTTCTGACAGTGAAAAGCAAAATAAAGGCAATTTGATTATGTAAGGGGACATAATTTAACTTAATGCATACATGAGAAATAGACAAACAGTCAACTTAGAGATGTGTTCTAGTACATGTATTGTCAAAAACATTTTAGAATAATAGTTAACTGTAATCTAAAGACTCTTGTTGTATTGCCTTTATAATCTGGAAATGCTTAAAGTAATATAAGGCATGCTGTAAAATGTGGAATGGACTTTAATATCATTTTTCATGATTTGATGCTTAAACTGTTTCTTTTAGTCAGATTAACCATAAATAGAGTTGGCAATCCAATAATTCCTCCTGAATCACCATGTTTGACTTCTGTGTTTTGTTGAAACATCATATATTTGGGTTTTGTGCACTCCTTAGGTTAAAATGGTAAGATAAAAAAAAAGTGAAAATCTGCCAGATGGGGTAGGGTTGTAATCTTTCATAATTTTTGGTAAGAAATGAGTGCAGACAAGTATTCTTTATTGTACTATGTTCAAAAGTAAGAAGTCTATGCATCATAGGTGTCATGACTGGTTTCAAGTTTGTTATGTCTTGGTTAAGGGGGATATATATTTTTACACAAAATCAATAAAAGAAATTTTTTTACCTATGCAATTTGTAAGTTTATCAATAAAAATTTGATTAAGGTCAACTATGATAAAAACAAGCCTTAAATTCCACCCTGAGAGTAAAAATTGCTGATTCAGCAAATTTTGCCTGATCTGTGGGTAATAATGTAAAAATTTACCTAAAAAGTAGAACTTCATTGTTTTTATGTAACTTTCAATACATTTTTAATTATAAAGGCTTGCTTTAACTTTTCGCAGTGTCTGACACATGTGCAACCACTGGAATTTGAGACGCGACATTCTTTGATTGCATGTACATCCTATTATTTTCACCGAAATAAATAAATTGCATAATTTCTTATTTTTTTCAACAATAGTACAGCTATACTAGTTTTCTTCAGGTTTTATTTGTAGTTCTGAGGTATCATGACACCAGTAGGAGCATTTTGGGAACCAGTAAGTGGTTAAGGGGTCCTTACTTATTCATTTAGCCCTCATATTTGGCTGAAATAGAGATAGCAATAGGGGTTGCTTTACATTGACAAGACATTATTTTTGACAAAGAATGTAATTATAATGTTATATCAGCATGATTAAATGGTTTATTCATTTTCCATGAAAATGCCATTAATTGTTAAGATTTTCTGACAGTGAAAAGCAAAATAAAGGCAATTTGATTATGTAAGGGGACATAATTTAACTTAATGCATACATGAGAAATAGACAAACAGTCAACTTAGAGATGTGTTCTAGTACATGTATTGTCAAAAACATTTTAGAATAATAGTTAACTGTAATCTAAAGACTCTTGTTGTATTGCCTTTATAATCTGGAAATGCTTAAAGTAATATAAGGCATGCTGTAAAATGTGGAATGGACTTTAATATCATTTTTCATGATTTGATGCTTAAACTGTTTCTTTTAGTCAGATTAACCATAAATAGAGTTGGCAATCCAATAATTCCTCCTGAATCACCATGTTTGACTTCTGTGTTTTGTTGAAACATCATATATTTGGGTTTTGTGCACTCCTTAGGTTAAAATGGTAAGATAAAAAAAAAGTGAAAATCTGCCAGATGGGGTAGGGTTGTAATCTTTCATAATTTTTGGTAAGAAATGAGTGCAGACAAGTATTCTTTATTGTACTATGTTCAAAAGTAAGAAGTCTATGCATCATAGGTGTCATGACTGGTTTCAAGTTTGTTATGTCTTGGTTAAGGGGGATATATATTTTTACACAAAATCAATAAAAGAAATTTTTTTACCTATGCAATTTGTAAGTTTATCAATAAAAATTTGATTAAGGTCAACTATGATAAAAACAAGCCTTAAATTCCACCCTGAGAGTAAAAATTGCTGATTCAGCAAATTTTGCCTGATCTGTGGGTAATAATGTAAAAATTTACCTAAAAAGTAGAACTTCATTGTTTTTATGTAACTTTCAATACATTTTTAATTATAAAGGCTTGCTTTAACTTTTCGCAGTGTCTGACACATGTGCAACCACTGGAATTTGAGACGCGACATTCTTTGATTGCATGTACATCCTATTATTTTCACCGAAATAAATAAATTGCATAATTTCTTATTTTTTTCAACAATAGTACAGCTATACTAGTTTTCTTCAGGTTTTATTTGTAGTTCTGAGGTATCATGACACCAGTAGGAGCATTTTGGGAACCAGTAAGTGGTTAAGGGGTCCTTACTTATTCATTTAGCCCTCATATTGGGCTGAAATAGAGATAGCAATAGGGGTTGCTTTACATTGACAAGACATTATTTTTGACAAAGAATGTAATTATAATGTTATATCAGCATGATTAAATGGTTTATTCATTTTCCATGAAAATGCCATTAATTGTTAAGATTTTCTGACAGTGAAAAGCAAAATAAAGGCAATTTGATTATGTAAGGGGACATAATTTAACTTAATGCATACATGAGAAATAGACAAACAGTCAACTTAGAGATGTGTTCTAGTACATGTATTGTCAAAAACATTTTAGAATAATAGTTAACTGTAATCTAAAGACTCTTGTTGTATTGCCTTTATAATCTGGAAATGCTTAAAGTAATATAAGGCATGCTGTAAAATGTGGAATGGACTTTAATATCATTTTTCATGATTTGATGCTTAAACTGTTTCTTTTAGTCAGATTAACCATAAATAGAGTTGGCAATCCAATAATTCCTCCTGAATCACCATGTTTGACTTCTGTGTTTTGTTGAAACATCATATATTTGGGTTTTGTGCACTCCTTAGGTTAAAATGGTAAGATAAAAAAAAAGTGAAAATCTGCCAGATGGGGTAGGGTTGTAATCTTTCATAATTTTTGGTAAGAAATGAGTGCAGACAAGTATTCTTTATTGTACTATGTTCAAAAGTAAGAAGTCTATGCATCATAGGTGTCATGACTGGTTTCAAGTTTGTTATGTCTTGGTTAAGGTGGCACAGTAGTATTTGCATTCCAGAATTTAGGTTGCTCTTTTGTGTACCCTACTTAGGTTAATGTATTTAAACAGTGTGATTGGACAAAAAATACAGTATCAACTGAACATACTTTCCCAAACTGAGGGATGAATCAGGTGTAGAAAAATATGAAATAATTTTACATACAGATGAAAATGAATTTTTGAGAATTTTTTTTAATTTTGTATTCACTGCACCATAAAAGACCTAAAAACACTAGTGGCCTTAGGTATTTAAATATAGCAAAAAAAGTAAACGGTCATGATACATATTCAAATTCATTTCTAAATAGTAAAATGAAAGTACTTCAGTTAACTGTGAATGTAGAATTTTTTGCAGTGTTAGAAAGTGGTGAAAATTCTAAAAAGGCTATCATTATCCCTATGGGCCAGGAAATACTACCGTGCCACCTTAAGGGGGATATATATTTTTACACAAAATCAATAAAAGAAATTTTTTTACCTATGCAATTTGTAAGTTTATCAATAAAAATTTGATTAAGGTCAACTATGATAAAAACAAGCCTTAAATTCCACCCTGAGAGTAAAAATTGCTGATTCAGCAAATTTTGCCTGATCTGTGGGTAATAATGTAAAAATTTACCTAAAAAGTAGAACTTCATTGTTTTTATGTAACTTTCAATACATTTTTAATTATAAAGGCTTGCTTTAACTTTTCGCAGTGTCTGACACATGTGCAACCACTGGAATTTGAGACGCGACATTCTTTGATTGCATGTACATCCTATTATTTTCACCTAAATAAATAAATTGCATAATTTCTTATTTTTTTCAACAATAGTACAGCTATACTAGTTTTCTTCAGGTTTTATTTGTAGTTCTGAGGTATCATGACACCAGTAGGAGCATTTTGGGAACCAGTAAGTGGTTAAGGGGTCCTTACTTATTCATTTAGCCCTCATATTTGGCTGAAATAGAGATAGCAATAGGGGTTGCTCTACATTGACAAGACATTATTTTTGACAAAGAATGTAATTATAATGTTATATCAGCATGATTAAATGGTTTATTCATTTTCCATGAAAATGCCATTAATTGTTAAGATTTTCTGACAGTGAAAAGCAAAATAAAGGCAATTTGATTATGTAAGGGGACATAATTTAACTTAATGCATACATGAGAAATAGACAAACAGTCAACTTAGAGATGTGTTCTAGTACATGTATTGTCAAAAACATTTTAGAATAATAGTTAACTGTAATCTAAAGACTCTTGTTGTATTGCCTTTATAATCTGGAAATGCTTAAAGTAATATAAGGCATGCTGTAAAATGTGGAATGGACTTTAATATCATTTTTCATGATTTGATGCTTAAACTGTTTCTTTTAGTCAGATTAACCATAAATAGAGTTGGCAATCCAATAATTCCTCCTGAATCACCATGTTTGACTTCTGTGTTTTGTTGAAACATCATATATTTGGGTTTTGTGCACTCCTTAGGTTAAAATGGTAAGATAAAAAAAAAGTGAAAATCTGCCAGATGGGGTAGGGTTGTAATCTTTCATAATTTTTGGTAAGAAATGAGTGCAGACAAGTATTCTTTATTGTACTATGTTCAAAAGTAAGAAGTCTATGCATCATAGGTGTCATGACTGGTTTCAAGTTTGTTATGTCTTGGTTAAGGGGGATATATATTTTTACACAAAATCAATAAAAGAAATTTTTTTACCTATGCAATTTGTAAGTTTATCAATAAAAATTTGATTAAGGTCAACTATGATAAAAACAAGCCTTAAATTCCACCCTGAGAGTAAAAATTGCTGATTCAGCAAATTTTGCCTGATCTGTGGGTAATAATGTAAAAATTTACCTAAAAAGTAGAACTTCATTGTTTTTATGTAACTTTCAATACATTTTTAATTATAAAGGCTTGCTTTAACTTTTCGCAGTGTCTGACACATGTGCAACCACTGGAATTTGAGACGCGACATTCTTTGATTGCATGTACATCCTATTATTTTCACCGAAATAAATAAATTGCATAATTTCTTATTTTTTTCAACAATAGTACAGCTATACTAGTTTTCTTCAGGTTTTATTTGTAGTTCTGAGGTATCATGACACCAGTAGGAGCATTTTGGGAACCAGTAAGTGGTTAAGGGGTCCTTACTTATTCATTTAGCCCTCATATTTGGCTGAAATAGAGATAGCAATAGGGGTTGCTCTACATTGACAAGACATTATTTTTGACAAAGAATGTAATTATAATGTTATATCAGCATGATTAAATGGTTTATTCATTTTCCATGAAAATGCCATTAATTGTTAAGATTTTCTGACAGTGAAAAGCAAAATAAAGGCAATTTGATTATGTAAGGGGACATAATTTAACTTAATGCATACATGAGAAATAGACAAACAGTCAACTTAGAGATGTGTTCTAGTACATGTATTGTCAAAAACATTTTAGAATAATAGTTAACTGTAATCTAAAGACTCTTGTTGTATTGCCTTTATAATCTGGAAATGCTTAAAGTAATATAAGGCATGCTGTAAAATGTGGAATGGACTTTAATATCATTTTTCATGATTTGATGCTTAAACTGTTTCTTTTAGTCAGATTAACCATAAATAGAGTTGGCAATCCAATAATTCCTCCTGAATCACCATGTTTGACTTCTGTGTTTTGTTGAAACATCATATATTTGGGTTTTGTGCACTCCTTAGGTTAAAATGGTAAGATAAAAAAAAAGTGAAAATCTGCCAGATGGGGTAGGGTTGTAATCTTTCATAATTTTTGGTAAGAAATGAGTGCAGACAAGTATTCTTTATTGTACTATGTTCAAAAGTAAGAAGTCTATGCATCATAGGTGTCATGACTGGTTTCAAGTTTGTTATGTCTTGGTTAAGGGGGATATATATTTTTACACAAAATCAATAAAAGAAATTTTTTTACCTATGCAATTTGTAAGTTTATCAATAAAAATTTGATTCAGGTCAACTATGATAAAAACAAGCCTTAAATTCCACCCTGAGAGTAAAAATTGCTGATTCAGCAAATTTTGCCTGATCTGTGGGTAATAATGTAAAAATTTACCTAAAAAGTAGAACTTCATTTTTTTTATATAACTTTCAATACATTTTTAATTATAAAGGCTTGCTTTAACTTTTCGCAGTGTCTGACACATGTGCAACCACTGGAATTTGAGACGCGACATTCTTTGATTGCATGTACATCCTATTATTTTCACCGAAATAAATAAATTGCATAATTTCTTATTTTTTTCAACAATAGTACAGCTATACTAGTTTTCTTCAGGTTTTATTTGTAGTTCTGAGGTATCATGACACCAGTAGGAGCATTTTGGGAACCAGTAAGTGGTTAAGGGGTCCTTACTTATTCATTTAGCCCTCATATTTGGCTGAAATAGAGATAGCAATAGGGGTTGCTTTACATTGACAAGACATTATTTTTGACAAAGAATGTAATTATAATGTTATATCAGCATGATTAAATGGTTTATTCATTTTCCATGAAAATGCCATTAATTGTTAAGATTTTCTGACAGTGAAAAGCAAAATAAAGGCAATTTGATTATGTAAGGGGACATAATTTAACTTAATGCATGATACATGAGAAATAGACAAACAGTCAACTTAGAGATGTGTTCTAGTACATGTATTGTCAAAAACATTTTAGAATAATAGTTAACTGTAATCTAAAGACTCTTGTTGTATTGCCTTTATAATCTGGAAATGCTTAAAGTAATATAAGGCATGCTGTAAAATGTGGAATGGACTTTAATATCATTTTTCATGATTTGATGCTTAAACTGTTTCTTTTAGTCAGATTAACCATAAATAGAGTTGGCAATCCAATAATTCCTCCTGAATCACCATGTTTGACTTCTGTGTTTTGTTGAAACATCATATATTTGGGTTTTGTGCACTCCTTAGGTTAAAATGGTAAGATAAAAAAAAAGTGAAAATCTGCCAGATGGGGTAGGGTTGTAATCTTTCATAATTTTTGGTAAGAAATGAGTGCAGACAAGTATTCTTTATTGTACTATGTTCAAAAGTAAGAAGTCTATGCATCATAGGTGTCATGACTGGTTTCAAGTTTGTTATGTCTTGGTTAAGGTGGCACGGTAGTATTTGCATTCCAGAATTTAGGTTGCTCTTTTGTGTACCCTACTTAGGTTAATGTATTTAAACAGTGTGATTGGACAAAAAATACAGTATCAACTGAACATACTTTCCCAAACTGAGGGATGAATCAGGTGTAGAAAAATATGAAATAATTTTACATACAGATGAAAATGAATTTTTGAGAATTTTTTTTTAATTTTGTATTCACTGCACCATAAAAGACCTAAAAACACTAGTGGCCTTAGGTATTTAAATATAGCAAAAAAAGTAAACGGTCATGATACATATTCAAATTCATTTCTAAATAGTAAAATGAAAGTACTTCAGTTAACTGTGAATGTAGAATTTTTTGCAGTGTTAGAAAGTGGTGAAAATTCTAAAAAGGCTATCATTATCCCTATGGGCCAGGAAATACTACCGTGCCACCTTTAGGAAGTTTTACATGAAACAAAATCATCGACGGTTACCGGTAACGGAAATGTACAAAATCCGGACATCGTTTTTTTTTCAAAAATAAAAAAAATCGGGGCGGGAAGATTTCAGAGGGGCGGGCGGGGATGAAAATCTATCAATTAATTTTAATTGGCCTATTAAGATATCTTTAATTTTTATAAGATATCTTATTTAATTTGAAAGTAAATAAGATATCTCTATTAGTTTATAAGATATCTCCATTAGTTTATAAGATATCTCTATAAGTTAATAAGATATCTCTATTAATTAATAAGATATCTTATAAAGTATATAAGATATCTTACTTCTTTATAAAGATATCTTTTAAATACATACTTTATAAGATATCTTATTAATTAATAGAGATATCTTATAAACTAATAGAGATATCTTATTAACTTATGGAGATATCTTATATATTAAATAAGATATCTTTATAACCAATTAAATAAGATATCTCTATAAGTTAATAAGATATCTCTAAAAGTTTATAAGATATCTCTATTAGTTTATAAGATATCTCTATAAGTTTAATTATAAGATATCTCTATAAGTTAATAAGATATCTCTAAAAATTTATAAGATATCTCTATTAGTTTATAAGATATCTCTATAAGTTAATAAGATATCTCTATTAATTAATAAGATATCTTATAAAGTATATAAGATATCTTACTTCTTTATAAAGATATCTTTTAAATACATACTTTATAAGATATCTTATTAATTAATAGAGATATCTTATAAACTAATAGAGATATCTTATTAATTAATAGAGATATCTTATAAACTAATAGAGATATCTTATTAACTTATGGAGATATCTTATTAAGTAAATAAGATATCTCTATTATTAACTATATAAAAGATATCTTATATAGTTAATAAGATATCTTATAAATTAATAGAGATATCTTAAATTTTAAATAAGATATCTTATATATTTAATAAGATATCTTTATAAACATTTTAATAAGATATCTTATTTAATATATAAGATATCTTATTTAATAAATCAGATATCTCAATTAATATATAAGATATCTCATTTTGTTATTAAGATATCTCAATTAGTTTATAAGATATCTCGAAATTGAATAAATATAATAATGGCGTGCCATAGGTCAATGATGTAAATGTATCAATGATGTCAGCATCTTTCACCAGATAATAATTATACTCTTGTTTGTATAAACAAAAGTTATATTACATATAAGTTAAATATTAAGAAAAACTTTTTACTGAGCAGCAATAATTGTCCAATTTTTCGGATTCTATAACCGAAAGAAATAATAGAAAGTTAATCAATTTCAAATATATAACAACTTCTAAATCATGTTATAATATAGGTCGCAGAAGTTGTGTAGCAAAAACATTGTGATTTAAAGTATTGTAAGTGCATGTTTAATCTTGAGTACTTAGGAGAACCGATACTTCCTTATATCAAGGTTTCAAGGCAAAATGAAAGTAGATTTTGTATTTCTGTTAATGTGTTTTCTTTTTATCAATTTTCGATAATAGACTTACCAAAGATTCTCCTAAAGTTAAAACAAAAATCCAATGCGTCAAAATATTTGCTTCGGATTGGGCTTTAGGGTTGAAATGCGTCTACTTCCATCTATGCACTGAATACTTCTCGTGACGTTATAAGAGGGTTAATTAATCAATACTCCGGCTACAATTATTTTTATTTTTAAAAATAGTCACCGTTTATTGTGTGCTAGCCTTTTTAAAGGTCATTCTTTTGTATTATTGTTTTTAACGCATTATATTCTGGTACCACGTTATAGATATCGATATATATATATATTAATATTAATTCTTACTTTTTGGGTTATGTTTATTTTTGTTTGATGTTTGCCTCATTATCCTTTATTATGTAAATCTCATGCAAACTGTTCATAACAGTTTGGTTATTTCGGATATCTTGCTTCTTGGTGGCCTATGTTAAATAAAAAGATATGGTATGCATGGCGTTGGGACAATGTTACTATCCGAAAACCGACGGTTAAAGGAGGGTGTAGGGCCTTGAACTAGTCTTCCAACTGATATGTACTAGTAGTTATGCTTTATATAAAAAAAAATCGTTAATCTATCACAAGTAGTTTTTCTATAAAACTAACTTACGAAGAAAACTTGACAATTTGGTTGACGCATCCTCATCCATACCAGCCGGAAAAGCACATTTATGTCTCGCTTTCTTATACTTAATTTTCCCTCAGACGAGAAAAAAATCGTGATTTGTCAGCTGTTGCAAGCAGAGGAATCTGTGATCAATAGATGATCTAGTTTCTATCTTAAATAACACATACTTATTTATCCTAGGTCAAAATTTGTTATTTATACAAAATGTTAACCCACGATTAAAGCTTGTTTCCCTTCCTATATATTCAGCCTCAAATTATAAAGAAAAGTGATGTGATATGAAACTCAAAACAATCTTTTTGTAGCTATATTAAGAATACTAATATAGAAAAGTGCTCTCGGTCAGTTAACTTTATGTCTTTGTCATAGGAATGATAATTTCAACAAAGCAATTACAAAATAGATATATAAAGACAGTTACATAAACTGTTGGCATAGAGATATGTCATACCTGAATGTAATGTTGATGGTGAAATGAAAATAAGGAAATTAAAAAGGAAATTCTTTAATACGGTAATGAACCGCTGTTTAAAGTTTACGCCTTCGACAATTCATTCTGTATAGGAAACAGCAAACCTTTATTACGCCTTCGACAATTCATTCTCTATCGGAAACAGCAAACCTTTATCACGCCTTCAGCAATTCATTCTCTATCGGAAACATCAAACCTTTATCACGCCTTCACCAATTCATTCTCTATAGGAAACAGCACACCTTTATCACGCCTTCACCAATTCATTGTCTATCGGAAACAGAACACCTTTACCATGCCTTCACCAATTCATTCTTTATCCAATTCATTCTCTATCGGAAACAGCAAACCTTTATTACGCATTCAGCAATTCATTCTCGATCGGAAACAGAACACCTTTGTCCCGCCTTCACCAATTCATTCTATATCGGTAAAGCACACTTGTATCACGCATTCATCAATTCATTCTCTATCGGAAACAGCACACTTTTATCATGCCTTCACCAATTCATTCTCTATCGGAAACAGCAAACCTTTATCATGCCTTCACCAGTTCATTCTCTATCGGAAACAGCAAACCTTCATCATGCTTTCACAAATTCATTCTCTATCGGAAACAGAAAACCTTCATCATGCTTTCACCAATTCATTCTCTATAGGAAACAGTACACCTTCATCACGCCTTCACTAATTCATTCTCTATCGGAAACAGAACACCTTCATCACGCCTTCACTAATTCATTCTCTATCGGAAACAGAACACCTTCATCACGCCTTCACCAATTCATTCTCTATCGGAAACAACACACCTTTACCATGCCTTCACCAATCCATTCTCTATTGGAAACAGCAAACCTTTACCATGCCTTCGCCAATTCATTCTCTATCGGAAACAGCACATTTTTACCATACCATCACCAATACATTTTCTTTGGGAAACAGCGCATTTTTAAATGCCTTCACCAATACATTTTCTTATGAAACAGCACATTTTTACCATGCTTTCACAAATACAAATTCTTTAATACGGTAATGAACCGCTGTTTAAAGTTTACGCATTCATCAATTCATTCTCTATCGGAAACAGCACACTTTTATCATGCCTTCACCAATTCATTCTCTATCGGAAACAGCAAACCTTTATCATGCCTTCACCAGTTCATTCTCTATCGGAAACAGCAAACCTTCATCATGCTTTCACAAATTCATTCTCTATCGGAAACAGAAAACCTTCATCATGCTTTCACCAATTCATTCTCTATAGGAAACAGTACACCTTCATCAAGCCTTCACTAATTCATTCTCTATCGGAAACAGAACACCTTCATCACGCCTTCACTAATTCATTCTCTATCGGAAACAGAACACCTTCATCACGCCTTCACCAATTCATTCTCTATCGGAAACAACACACCTTTACCACGCCTTCACCAATCCATTCTCTATTGGAAACAGCAAACCTTTACCATACCTTCGCCAATTCATTCTCTATCGGAAACAGCACATTTTTACCATACCATCACCAATACATTTTCTTTGGGAAACAGCGCATTTTTAAATGCCTTCACCAATACATTTTCTTATGAAACAGCACATTTTTACCATGCTTTCACAAATACATTTTCTTTTGGAATCAGCACACCTATACCATGCATTCCCAGTTCATTCTCTATCGGAAACAGCACATCTTTACCATGCCTTCACCAATTCATTCTCTATCGGAAATAGAACACCTTTATCATGCCTTATCAATTCATTCTCTATCCGAATCAGCACACCTTTCTCATGCCTTTATCAATTCATTCTCTATCGGAAACAGCACGCCTTTCCCATGCCCTCGCCAGTTCATTCTCTTTTGGTCATTCCTTCACCAATTCATTGAGGCGAAACAGGATTGATTATTCAGTTAGCAAGACTTCATGACAAAGTCTCAAAGATAAAGGTTTCACTACAAGTATTACAAAAATTTAACATTTTAAAATATCTATGGCAATGGAATCAAGATCGGATAATCATGTCAGACAGACATGCACATCTTACAATGGTTATTCAATATACCGAACAGTGTAGATATATTGCTAATGGTAAATGAAAAACAGACCAAACCACAAAACTTTACATTGACCGGCAATGAATCATTAAAATGAGGTCAAGGTCACACGAAACCTATCAGACAGACATGCACACCTAAATACAATCTTTCGAAATCCCTACACCCAATATAGTTGACCATAGTTTTTGAAAAAACCAATGAACCATTAAAAGGAAGTTAATTATACCAAAGTCTAACTCTTGAAATATTTGACTTTTGCCGCAGCCAGACAAAAATGCTGTACAGTTCAAAAATGTTCCATATTCAAATTTTGATTTCACTTACTCCAACTGGAATTGTCCCATTTGGAACCAGATTTTACTCTGTGATTACTATTCAGCAATTGCTGTGCTGATTATTTTTGTTGAGTCTGCGACTTCTGTCTCAGAGAACTCGACAAAGTGAAGTGTTCTGTCCGTAGCTGCGACATTAACAAACATCTTAAAAGTTTAATATTTCAAAAGGTAGAAGACCAGGATCTTTTATACTTTTTATATAGATGCCTGAGAATATGAAATTTTCGTCTGTCATATTTTCATTGTCCTTGTCCTCATTTTCATGGTTCAGTGACTACTTGAAAAAAAAGAGATTTATAGTTTTCTTATTTTCTCTCTTATCATAAGTGATATGATAACCATATTTCGTATGTGCGTACCTTGCAAGGTCCTCATACCTGTCACATAGTTGTCACTGGACTTCGATCTTATTTGATGGTTAAGTTAACAAGGATAAGTTTTTATGGCCAATCCATATACTATAAGCAATAGGTCTACTATATTTGGTGTATAGAATGACTGTAAGGTGTACATGTCAAACTGGCAAGTGTCATCTGAAATTGATCTAATTTCATGGTTCAGTGGTTCTAGTTCAGTTTTTGTGTTATGACCCCCAAAAAAATCGTACTGTATGCAGTAGCTACTATATTTTGTGTATGCAGTGATTGTTAGGTGGACATTATCCAACTGGCAGGTGTCATCTGACCTTCACCTCATGTTTATGTTTCAGTGGTTTAAATTATTTTTTGTGTTATGGTCTGTTTTTCTAATACTGTATACAAAAGGGTCAATTATATTTGGTGTATGAAAATATTTTATGATGTACATGTCAGTGTCATGATTTATTTGACCTTGACCCGATATTAACAGTTCATTACTCAAAACGAATTTCCGTGTTAAGTTTGTTTCTAAGATACCATATGCAAAAGGTCAACTATATTTAGAGCA
This sequence comes from Mytilus galloprovincialis, assembly GCA_037788925.1. NCBI lineage: Eukaryota > Metazoa > Mollusca > Bivalvia > Mytilida > Mytilidae > Mytilus > Mytilus galloprovincialis. The sequence continues at coordinate 91,473,893 of CM075333.1, read as the reverse complement.
TGTAATATTATAGTAAGGTGTGCATGTCTGTCTGGCAGGGTTTATCTGACCTTGGCCTCATTCTAATGATTCATTGGTTAATGTTAAGTTTTCCTGAATAATTGTGTTTCTTAGATGAGCAACATGTCAACTATATTTAAAGTATCTTTGGTCTCTGAATGATTGTAAGGTGAATATGTATTTCTAGTTTAGTTTTTAAAATTTTGCAGTTATATAAAAATGAAAAATAATTTGTAAAATTTGACATTTAAGGGCAATAACTTCTAAGACAAGTTGTCTTATAGTTTAGATGTAGTTTTGATACAGCTCAACATTCTGAACATATTTGCCCCTGTCAGATTTCCTCTTGTAATGGTTTTCAAAACAATAGGCAAACATTGCATTTTCCCCCTATGTTCTATTTTTCGCCATGTCAGGCATCTTGGTTGGCAGGTAGGGTCAATTGGACACATTTTTTACACTAAATAACCCAATGATGATTGTGGCTAAGTTTTGTTAAATTGTGTTCAGTAATTTCAGAGAAGATTTTTGTTAAAGTTAATGAAGATGGACAACAACAACAATGGAAGATCAGCAATGAGAAAAGCCTGATTGGCCCTTCAGCCCAGGTGATCTAAAATTAGTAGATGTTCCAGAGGTTAGAAATTGGCTTTTGTACACAGCAATGCAGATGATATAAATATAGCAAAGTCTGATAAATGTTGTCAATAGGTCTGTTTTTTTCATGAATAAATACAGCTATTAATTATCAATTGACATGTTGAAGCTTACATAAAGCTGTAAATAAATTGAGGTTGTAGAAAATTAAGCTATACAATCCAAAACACATCTTTGCTAGCCAAGGGTTAAAATCCACTTCCCTCCTCCCCACCCTTGTCAGATTAAGCCAACATTTGTGATAACAATGTTGCGCCATCTATTGGTAGATTAAAGTAAAGCCCATACCGAATACATTATTCTTGACCAATGGTAGCATTTGAACTCTTCAATTTAGAGGTAAAAACAAGGTAGCGTCTAGATTCTACACACTTGGTAAAGCAGGAAACGAAAATATATGTTGACATTCATGCATTTGTGCAAGAAACATACACAGGAACTTCTATTAGTTGATTAAAAACATCCAAATGTCATTAAATATAGTTGTATGGTTAGGGATGTAAAAACATGGTGCACAATAAGCACATGGCAATTGTTTACATACTCTTTCTACATTTAAACATGATCATGTTATAGGCGCTTTTTGATTGGATGCAGCATGTTTCGACTGCAACCAATGAAAATCATTACCTTGTGTCTCAGAAATTCTATCTCAATCCGCCAATGGTGGAAAGGAGGGAAGTGGATCGTAACCCTTGGCTAGCGAAGATGTCCAAAACAGTGGAACAAGGCAATCTACGGCCAATATATAATAGACCTAAAAAGGTTTTACATTTCACATTTTATTTTTAAAAATAAAGAAGTACAATGCCCTACATGGTAGTAAACAAACAATCAAATAATAAAACAAATCAACAAATAAATCATACTAAACAATGTTTGGCAAAAAAATTCAAATCTTGAAAATGCTGTTAATCTAAAACAAATAAATATAAAGTATACAAGTAAACAAAAAGTATATGTTGTAACACTGGCCATCCTGCCTAAGTTCACTAGCGAGTATATCAATATAAACAATAATGCCAAAACTGACTAAAGTACCTTTCAAAGTATGGTATTTACAGCCAGAATATTCAAAATTTTACAATATTTTAAATTCTGAAAAAATACAATTGGGGACTTATTTTGAGGTTTTCAATATATACTTTAAAATCTTGTTTCTACAACCTTCAGATTAATTTACAGATTGAATAAAGAAAATGCAGATATGAATTGACTGTCATTAAATTTGCATCTTGTATGTTCTTGTCATTCAATTACATACAAAATTATTCTATAGAAATTGTTTCATACATTGTAATTAAAAAACTGCATGTTATTTGAGCTTTATAGAATGGAAATGATGGACGTAAAGTGTATGTCAGTGAAACTTGTTCCACTGAAGATTACTGATTATGATACAAAAATAAATAAATTGTGCACAGCTAACCCTTAAATTAATAAATTTTCGAACAATATTGATTATAAGATGTATATATCTTTTATACAAATGTCCAGTCTTGAAACTTGGACATTCTCTGTTTAACATAAGCAGAATATGGTTTAAAGGTTTGACCAACTTTCAATACTCATCAAGTCTAAAATAAGGGTACATGTTCAAATTAATAAATTGTTCTGATTAGTAATTTTATAACAGTTGATTCAAATTGAAAATATAAATCATAAAGGTTTGGTAAATTTTATAATTTAATTTTTTACTCTTACATTAGTAATTTGCATTAATTATTGAGTGTTTTTTAATAAATTTTTGGCACTATACATATTACCTGTGGTATGTCAACAATTTATGCTATTCCACAATGCATCTTCATGAAATGCAATAAATAAGTACTGTGGATTCATTTATTTTCGTGGGTTTCAATTTTAGTGGATTGTAGAAATCTTCCATTTTCGTGGATATTTGGTTTTGTGGTGTTTCCAAAGTCTGTGCAAATTCCTATACAAAACATGTAATTCGTTGGATATTTGAATTTGTGGATCCTAGGCTCCAATAAAAATTAGTATCCAAGGAATTATAATGAATCCACAGGAATTGTATTTTGACAGGATTAATCTAAAGCAGTGAGGCAAGATACCAGGCATGCTTTCCAGTTTTCAGTCTTATTTTCTGGGATAATTCTGAGTAAATTACCGTTTACAATATATGAGGTTAATGTTTGCCCTTTTTCTAATCTGATTAAGAAAATATACAAGTTTAAACAAAGTGTATTCTTTTATCTGGACTATTTTCACTAACAGAAACATTGAATGATTTGATCAAATTCAAGTTGTGATAGGATTCCTAGTTCTTGGACACTCACTAATTGCCTTTATTGGCCAAAGCTGCAAAATTAATAGACATTAAAAACTGATACCTGATTTATTTAGCTGCCTATTTTTTAAAGGTTTTTTTTATTGCCCTGATAATAGGCTGTGCAAATTTATTTCACAAAATCATAATATCTGACATTTATTAAGTGGTCATAATGTTTTTTCATTAAGGTATATAAATTAAATTCAATAGACGCATGCATTTTTCTACACTCTTGAATAGCAGGTACAAAATACAAATTCATAGTTGAACAAATCACCAAAAACTAATATTTATGTACTATTATATGGGAAAGTATGTACCGGTATGTTTTCCACACATAGTTAAAAATACCGGTATAAAATACAAATTCATATTTGAACAAAAACACTGCAACTAAACATTTATGATATATCACTCGTCCAGTTCCACGGTATGGTCATTTCCCCATCATGCATCAGTGCATAGTAATGAGCTATATTTAACTTAGAATTGTGTAGTCCAGACTGTAGAAAGATTTGATCATACAATAACCTCTCACAACAATGAATCATTTTATGAGGTGATACATTTTCTTCTTTCTTCAGTGATAACAACTGAAACTCTTCTATACAAAGTTTTTTATACATCTTTTCCATCCCACCTTGTCTGAAAAAAAAAATAGAAAAAATGTATTTCTCACTAATACACAAATCTTAAACAAATAAAAATTAAAAGAAGAGCCAGACATGGAAATATGCAAGAATAAATGTACTAGTTCAAACCTATTGACATTTGTTTTTCTTTTAAACTTTAAGCCATTTTATTTCTGTGTTGTCAGTTGAGAATAGAAAAATTTTACTTTATTAACCTGGTTCACCTATAAGCTTGAAATCCACAAAATTTGCATTTCCAAGAATGATAATGCTCATTGTTGAAGGCTGTATATATTGAATTAAGGTTGTTTGAAATCTTGTTGTGGTAAGATGTCTCATTGGCAGTCATACTAGGTCTCCTTTCCAATTTTTTTTTTTTTTTAATAAAAACTAAAATAAAACTTTATACCCTGTATACATAATATTTATGTATAATTGTCATTTTGTTTATTTCCTTTGGTTACATCTTCTGACATCAGACTCAGACTTCTCTTGAACTGAATTTTAATGTGTGTATTGTTATGCGTTTACTTTCTGCATTGGCTAGAGGTACAGGGGGAGGGTTGATATCTCATAAACATGTTTAACCCTGCCGCATTTTTGCGCCTGTCCCAAGTCAGGAGCCTCTGGCCTTTGTTAGTCTTGTATTATCTTAACTTTTAGTTTCTTGTGTACAATTTGGAGTTTAGTATGGCATTCATTATCACTGAACATGTATATATATTTGTTTAGGGGCCAGCTGAAGGACGCCTCTGGGTGTGGGAATTTATCGCTGCATTGAAGACCTGTTGGTGACCTTCTGCTGTTGTCTGCTCTATGGTCGGGTTGTTGTCTCTTTAACACATTCCCCATTTTCATTCTCAATTTTTATATTACGTGACTTACAATGCCATATCCTGTAGTATCATATAGGCCTTGTCTTTATTTTCGGCTATGAATTTAACCAACACTATTCCAGGTATAGAGGAAGGGGTCACAAACTTTCCAGTAGAAGATAATGTCATCGGTGCTGATCCTCTGTTAAATAAAATAATCTATCATAAATCACAATAGTCAATAAGCAGTATCACAATATCAATCTATTTTGTTTGAAGATGCTGTCTTTCTTTAAGGGCCATATAGCCTGACAAGAGCTGTATTTTCTTCAAACATATTGAAATAAAATAATTCTGCAGTTATTTGGATATCAAATATATATGTATAAATCATTTTGGGGCCTTGTATAGCTGACTATGCGGTATGGGCTTTGCTCATTGTTGAAGGCCATACAGTGACCTATAGTTGTTAATTTGTGTGTCATTTTGGTCTCTTGTGGAGAGTTGTCTCATTTGCAATCATACCACATCTTCTTGTTATACTTACTTGTGCAGCATATACATTTATAGGGGAGGAAATGATATTGTTAAAGTAAAATGTTAGATTCCCCAGTATCAAGACCCCCCCTGTTTTAAAATTACATTTGACTTGATTATGTATAAAATTATTTGTACAACTTTTTATAAACTATTTGCAGATGATTATTTTTAATACTGTGGATTTTTTTATTTTTGTGGGTATCAATTTTTGTGGATTGAGGAAATGTTGTATTTTCAAGGATATTTGATTTCGTGGTTTTTTCGAAGTCTGTACACAACCCAATAGCAAATTTGTGATTAGTTGAGCAATTAAATTAGTGGTTCAACTGTTCCAACAGAAACCACAAAAATTGGTATCCAACGAATGATAATGAACCCACAGTATTAGATAATATAAGTACATTGTAAATATACAGCATTAAATGCAGTTTTTCTAAAATCATGAAAACTGAATCAATAAGGATTATTTTAACGAATTGTTACACAAAATAAATCTGCTACACTTACTCTTCTACAACAAGTTCAAGATGAGATAAATCTTCTCCATTGAAATATCTATCAACATCACCCTGACAATTCCGTAAACAATTGAGAATTTTATTGAGAATCAGTTCATATTCTGTTGCCATCATAATCTGCTTCTTCTTTCTACGATCAATTTTAATATTTCCTAGAAGTTCTGATAATCTTTTCTCCATATAGGGTAATCTTTCTAAAACTGCATCATAAGCTGGCACATAGGACAAGAACTTAAAAAAAAGTTATTGTATAGTTATTCCTTTAAATCATACTGAACATTTCTGAGGTCTTTTGGATTGTAAACATCAATAAATAAATTTTATCATAATAAATTACTAGAATACAAAAGGAAATTAACTATTTTGCTAGGTTTGTTTTTTTGAATAGTTTCAAATTTTTGTTGTCCATGTATGTTATAACTGATTATATGTATGAGTTTTTTAATTGTTGAAGCCATATAATGACCTGTAATTGCAAACTTCCATATGTACATCATTTGTACGCTGGTCGATTATTGTCTCATTGGCAATATTACCACTTCTCCTTCTTTTTATATTTAACAATAAACAGCTGCGCCATGAGCGCATGATACGCCCGACGTCTTGTGTGGAAGTTTTATGCAATAATCATAAATAATTTCTGAGAAAGTTTTAAGCAATAACCATTTAATGTTTTTGAGACACGGCGGGACATGTGAAACCCCCCCACCCTGGTTTTTTTTTTACAAATATCACTAAAATAAAATTTTGAATCAAATCAAAAAGTATACAGATCTTTAGATTAATATAACAAAGAAGTGTGTACAGTTTCAAGCAATAATCATAAATTGTTTTTAAGATACGGCGCGACATGTAAAAAAAAAACTCCCCTTTTTTACAAAATACTCAAAAACTCAAAAATAAAATTTTGAGTTATCACCAATAAGTATACAGATCTTTAGATTAATATAAGAAAGAAGTGTGTAAAGTTTTATGCAGTAATCATAAATCGTTTTCGAGATACGGCATGACATATAAAAAACCCTCCCCCTTTTTTTACAAAATACTCAATAACTCAAAAATGAAATTTTGAATCATCACCAAAAAGTATACAGATCTTTAGATTAATATAAGAAAGAAGTGTGTAAAGTTTTAAGCAATAATCATAAATCGTTTTTAGATACGGCGCGACATGTAAAAAAGACCCTCCCCCTTGTTTACAAAATACTCAATAACTCAAAAATGAAATTTTGAATCATCACCAAAAAGTATACAGATATTTAGATTAATATAACTAAGAAGTGTGTAAAGTTTTAAGCAATAATCAAGAATCGTTTTTGAGATACTGTGCGACATGTGAAAAAAACAAAACACCCCTGTTTTAGTTACAAAGTGCTGTAACTCAAAAAGTTTAAATCTTATTTTCACCAAAAAGTATACAGATCATTTGACCATCATAAAAAACAACTATATTAAGTTTCATGAAATTTAGATAAGTCGTTCACAAGTTAGGGTGCGACATGTTTACGCCGGACAAACAGACGGACACCGGACATTTGTATACCATAATACGTCCCGTCAAAATTTTGACGGGCGTATTAAAATTAAAGATACAAAACTCACAGTCATCCAATCTGTATCACAGTCAGCACTGCTAAGTACAACTTCACCATATAAACTGACACCAGGCTTGTTACCAAATACCAAACTTCTACCTATAAAACATGTAGCCATACTTAATACAATTTCTCTGTTTAGACCAACATCAGATATATTTTTCAAATACTAAACTGTTATCTTCATAAGAAGTCGCAATTCTCAATAGTATTTCTCTTTATAAAACAACATCAGATATTATATTCCAATACTTAAAACTCATTCTACAAATATTAAAAAAGACGATGTGGTTTGATTGCCACAAGAGACAAAAATGACACAGACATTAACAACTATAGGTCACCGTACGGCCTTCAACAATGAGCAAAGCCCATACCGCATAGTCCGTTATAAAAGGCCCCAAAATGACAATAAAAAAACCAATTCAAATGAGACCAGGTGCTCCGCAGGGCGCAGCTTTATACGACCGCAGAGGTCGAACCCTGAACAGTTGGGGCAAGTATGGACAAAACATTCAAGCGTGATACAGCTCTGAATTTGGATTGTGATCAAATTTTTGACATTACATGGTGTTTTTTTTACACAAAACAAATGTCAAGATTTTACAAATCAATTAAAGATTTCTTCTTCAAACTTTTTAAATCTAAAATTAAATAGTTGACACAGCATAGGTTTCTGACACAGAATGAATGTGGTCTAATGAACTTAAAAGTTTTTTTTTTGCCTTTGAGCAATTCACTATGCTGTTGAATATTAATCCTCTCAAAAAAATGTTTGAAGAAATTTTCTTTTTATTTATGAAATCTGAAATGAGAAAAATTTAAACCCCCCCCCCTTTTTTTTTCACATCCCCGTTTCCCTTTTTCCAAAACTGATATCAATTCAAATTTCTAATGGAGTTTGCAACAATAACTACTCTTTTAAATACATCATAAAATATTAAAATGTAAAATAAAGTGCTTGTTATCACTGAATGGTAAAGATTGGTTGGTAGTAAAAGTGAATATACATTGTTTATTGTATAAAACAATAAAAAAAACTTCATCAGCAACATTTTATATTGGCAAATTTCCAATGAAGTTATTTACATAAAGTTATTGGCAAAAAAAAATAGAAAATGACATCATAGTCATGTCTGGCAAATGTCCAACATACATTATCTAAAAACATTTTAGATAAGATAAGGAAAAAAAGCTTCATCAGCAACATTTTATATTGGCAAATTTCCAATGAAGTTATTTACATAAAGTTATTGGCAAATAAAAATAGAAAATGACATCATAGTCATGTCTGGCAAATTTCCAACATATATTATCAACTACTATTCTATACAAAGAAAGATAACTCCAATTGAAAATTAATTGCTATTGCACAATATTGTGCAATTAGATATTTCTTGGTATTGTGCAATACTGTGCAATTGAAAATTTCTTGCTATTTTACAATACTTGATATGGAATCCTGATTTGGACCAACTTGAAAACTGGGCCCATAATCAAAAATCAAAGTACATATTTAGATAAAGCATATCAAATAAGCCCAAGAATTTAATTTTTGTTAAAATCAAACTTAGTTTAATTTTGGACCCTTCGGACCTTAATGTAGACCAATTTGAAAACTGGACCAAAAATTAAGAATCTACATACACAGTTAGATTTGGCATATCAAAGAACCCATTTATTCAATTTTTGATGAAATCAAACAAAGTTTAATTTTGGACCCCCATTTGGACCAACTTGAAAACTAGGCCAATAATTAAAAATCTAAGTACATTTTTAAATTCAGCATATCAAAGAACCCCAAGGATTCAATTTTTGTTAAAATCAAACTAAGTTTAATTTTGGACCCTTTGGACCTTAATGTAGACCAATTTGAAAACGGGAACAAAAATTAAGAATCTACATACATAGTTAGATTCGGCATATCAAAGAACCCCAATTATTCAATTTTTGATGAAATCACACAAAGTTCAATTTTGGACCCTTTGGGCCCCTTATTCCTAAACTGTTAGGACCAAAAACTCCCAAAATCAAACCCAACCTTCCTTTTATGGTCATAAACCTTGTGTTTAAATTTCATAGATTTCTATTTACTTATACTAAAGTTATGGTGCAAAAACCAAAAAAATGCTTATTTGGGCCCCTTTTTGGCCCCTAATTCATAAACTGTTGTGACCTCAACTCCAAAAATCAATCCCAACCTTCCTTTTGTGGTCATAAACCTTGTGTTAAAATTTCATTGATTTCTATTTACTTATACTAAAGTTATTGTGCGAAAACCAAGAATAATGCTTATTTGGGCCCTTTTTTGGCCCTTAATTCCTAAACTGTTGGAACCAAAACTCCCAAAATCAATCCCAACCTTCCTTTTGTGGTCATAAACCTTGTGTCAAAATTTCATAGATTTCTATTCACTTAAACTAAAGTTATAGTGCGAAAACCAAGAAAATGCTTATTTGGGCCCTTTTTGGCCCCTAATTCCTAAAATGTTGGGACCAAAACTCCCAAAATCAATCCCAACCTTCCTTTTGTGGTCATAAACCTTGTGTTAAAATTTCATTGATTTCTATTCACTTTTACTAAAGTTAGAGTGCGAAAACTAAAAGTATTCGGACGACGACGACGACGCCAACGTGATAGCAATATACGACCAAAAAATTAAAATTTTTGCGGTCGTATAAAAACTAATGTCCTAATTTATGTACCAAAAATGAAGAAAAAACAAATATGTAACACATAAACAAACAACAACCACTGAATTACAGGCTCCTGACTTTGAACAGGCACATGCATACAGAATGTGGCGGGTTAAACATGTAAGCGGGATCCCAACCCTCCCCCTAAACATGTAACAATATAATACTTAGTTCAATTTTTCCATGTAAACTGACACCAGATTTATTATTTAATCTTCTCTATGTGAACAAACACCATGTGTGTTACAAAAATAAATGTCAATAAAATTCTAATCTGCAATAATATGCGGCATTGCTGAGCACAAACTCTCAAAACATGGATTTGCATGGATATCATACAAAGTATACCTAAAGTTGTGGTGAGGATTTAAACAACTAGAAATTAAATTTTTTTTTATTGCAAAATACTAACTTTCCCTTTCATATATCAAATACAATTTACATACATGAAAGTCATAAAAACTGTACTTCTTGCATATTAGTGAACCAATTAGATTTAAATACTTTGAAATATACACAGCGTTTGTGCATGGAAAATTAATTCATTTTTACCTTTTAAAATATTCTTGACTTCTTTTGGATGGTTATGACAAAATCTAGAAAATGAGCGAAGACATCCCATATAATGATTGATTTCCCAATCACTGTACCAATTTATATCTTCCAATCCAACAAAATCTATCAGTTCTTCATAAAGTTCATTTATCTGTTCCTGTATTTTCTGACTAGATTCTAATTTTAATTTGGCATCTGGCCCTTTTTTCTGTAACCATGAGCTAAAATAAAACAATCCTACATATTTTTTATGTTTTATAAAACTTGTATAACTCTAGTTGTATTCAAGACACACAATTTCAAACTTAGAGGCTATTTTATTAGTATTGTGGGTCCCAGCATGCATAATTTTTTTCTCAAACAAGTACAATTCAAATATACCAATTATTATTTACCGGTATGCCAAATCTGTAACATTGGTTGATCTTTATTAAACCTGTTATTTGAAAAGCCGTAATAAACAATGATTTATTTTTTTGGTGCTTGCACATGCAATAGGTAAACCAATAGTATGTATGATTATATCTCTACCCTATCATTGTAAAGCTTTCCTACCAGATATGAGTTAAATAATCTATACCTTTCAAGTATATATCCTTATCATCTCCTTTTAGAGTTATATGTAGCAGGTCTGAATTAATGCACTTATTTGATGTTATTCAACTTACATCAAAGTACCTGTATGTAGTTTACTGGTGGCCTGGTAATACTCATCATGTGGGTTCTGTTTACCAGTAAAATGATAATAGGATGAATCCCATCTAATTTTAGTGGTAGCAGGTCCCCTTGGAATGGTATCCAGATAATCTAATGGAAGAGCTACAGACTCCAGTACTGTTGTCACTGTGGATCTGACATCTCCTGACAGTAACTTCATGTTCACATACTTGTATTTATCTATTTTATATGTTACAATTCATGTATTAAGTTAAAAATATAGCAAAATTCTCAAATAATAGTTACAAATACAAATGAACTTTGCCACAACAGAAATAGGTATTAAGTGTTTCCAATGAAATTTTTGAGTGTACTGTTACAGAATTTACATAAGAGACTACATTATTACATATAATATACTGAATATTTGAAAGAATATCATATTGAGGATTCATTTATATTTGTGGATGTCAATTTTCGTGGATTGAGAGAAAAAAATCTTTCTCATGGATTTCCTAACTAGTTTAGAAAGATTTTGCATGCATTCTTATGTAAATTTTGTAATTCATTAAACATTTGTGATATCTTTGGTTGCCCTGTACCAATGAAATCCACAACCAGGTGCTCCGCAGGGCGCAGCTTTATACGACCGCAGAGGTCGAACCCTGAACAGTTGGGGCAAGTATGGACAAAACATTCAAGCGTGATACAGCTCTGAATTTGGATTGTGATCAAATTTTGACATTACATGGTTTTTTTTTACACAAAACAAATGTCAAGATTTTACAAATCAATTAAAGATTTCTTCTTCAAACTTTTTAAATCTAAAATTAAATAGTTGACACAGCATAGGTTTCTGACACAGAATGAATGTGGTCTAATGAACTTAAAAGGTTTTTTTTTGCCTTTGAGCAATTCACTATGCTGTTGAATATTAATTCTCTCAAAAAAATGTTTGAAGAAATTTTCTTTTTATTTATGAAATCTGAAATGAGAAAAATTTAAACCCCCCCCCCTTTTTTCACATCCCCGTTTCCCTTTTTCCAAAACTGATATCAATTCAAATTTCTAATGGAGTTTGCAACAATAACTACTCTTTTAAATACATCATAAAATATTAAAATGTAAAATAAAGTGCTTGTTATCACTGAATGGTAAAGATTGGTTGGTAGTAAAAGTGAATATACATTGTTTATTGTGTAAAACAATAAAAAAAACTTCATCAGCAACATTTTATATTGGCAAATTTCCAATGAAGTTATTTACATAAAGTTACTGGCAAATAAAAATAGAAAATGACATCATAGATATGTCTGGCAAATGTCCAACATACATTATCTAAAAACATTTTAGATAAGATAAGGAAAAAAAGCTTCATCAGCAACATTTTATATTGGCAAATTTCCAATGAAGTTATTTACATAAAGTTATTGGCAAATAAAAATAGAAAATGACATCATAGTCATGTCTGGCAAATTTCCAACATATATTATCAACTACTATTCTATACAAAGAAAAATAACTCCAATTGAAAATTAATTGCTATTGCACAATATTGTGCAATTAGATATTTCTTGCTATTGTGCAATACTGTGCAATTGAAAATTTCTTGCTATTGCACAATACTTGATATGGAATCCTGATTTGGACCAACTTGAAAACTGGGCCCATAATCAAAAATCAAAGTACATATTTAGATAAAGCATATCAAATAAGCCCAAGAATTTAATTTTTGTTAAAATCAAACTTAGTTTAATTTTGGACCCTTTGGACCTTAATGTAGACCAATTTGAAAACTGGACCAAAAATTAAGAATCTACATACACAGTTAGATTTGGCATATCAAAGAACCCATTTATTCAATTTGTGATGAAATCAAACAAAGTTTAATTTTGGACCCCCATTTGGACCAACTTGAAAACTAGGCCAATAATTAAAAATCTAAGTACATTTTTAAATTCAGCATATCAAAGAACCCCAAGGATTCAATTTTTGTTAAAATCAAACTAAGTTTAATTTTGGACCCTTTGGACCTTAATGTAGACCAATTTGAAAACTGGACCAAAAATTAAGAATCTACATACATAGTTAGATTCGGCATATCAAAGAACCCCAATTATTCAATTTTTGATGAAATCACACAAAGTTCAATTTTGGACCCTTTGGGCCCCTTATTCCTAAACTGTTATGACCAAAACTCCCAAAATCAAACCCAATCTTCCTTTTATGGTCATAAACCTTGTGTTTAAATTTCATAGATTTCTATTTACTTATACTAAAGTTATGGTGCAAAAACCAAAAATAATGCTTATTTGGGCCCCTTTTTGGCCCCTAATTCATAAACTGTTGTGACCTCAACTCCAAAAATCAATCCCAACCTTCCTATTGTGGTCATAAACCTTGTGTTAAAATTTCATTGATTTCTATTTACTTATACTAAAGTTATTGTGTGAAAACCAAGAATAATGCTTATTTGGGCCCTTTTTTGGCCCTTAATTCCTAAACTGTTGGAACCAAAACTCCCAAAATCAATCCCAACCTTCCTTTTGTGGTCATAGACCTTGTGTCAAAATTTCATAGATTTCTATTCACTTAAACTAAAGTTATAGTGCGAAAACCAAGAAAATGCTTATTTGGGCCCTTTTTGGCCCCTAATTCCTAAAATGTTGGGACCAAAACTCCCAAAATCAATCCCAACCTTCCTTTTGTGGTCATAAACCTTGTGTTAAAATTTCATTGATTTCTATTCACTTTTACTAAAGTTAGAGTGCGAAAACTAAAAGTATTCGGACGACGATGACGACGACGCAGACGACGACGACGCCAACGTGATAGCAATATACGACCAAAAAATTAAAATTTTTGCGGTCGTATAAAAATTGGTATCAAGGAATAATAATGAATTAATCGTATGTTGTTACAATATATTTATTTGACATTACCATTTTGTTGTTTTCCTCTTACATAAAAGTTGATATCAGTTGGCTTTGCTTTCCCTGTTTTATGAAGGTCAGTTATATACTCGTGTAACTTCTTTAGGGATTCTTCATTTACTTTCTACAATTAATCAGAAATATGGTTTAATGCTTCTTTGTTAGGTTTCAAATGAGTTCTGCTCTGAAACAACATGAACAAAGTAAATTTTATATATATATATATATATATATATATATATATATATATATATATATATATATATATATATATATATATATATATATATATATATATATAACTAAGACATGCTAATAAAGCAAATTCAAGTTCATCTATCTCACCTTCAAGATGTCGAAACATAATTTTTCATTTTCTGACTTGCACAATTTTCTGTTCTATCTTTTTTGAGAAATTCCATTGACTATAGAATATTTTAATTACATTCTAAATAATAATGTAATAAATGACTGTTTGCTATATTATCTCCCCTTTGAATTGTTGGACTGAAATGATTTGACTTTTAACACAACTTTATACAGTGTTCAGCTGCATGTATGTGATTATTTGAGTGTTAGACATTGCTGTTTAGGGGGGTTTAAGATATTCCATTTCTCATTATGACATCATCATTTTGGTACTCTTCTAGTCACTGCAAACAATAATACAATTCCCTCAGCATATAAAATGACTTATCTTAAGCATCAAGATATCAAAAACTATCACAAGTACTTACCCTTTCTACTGGAAACTGTCCATAAAAATCTGGATGTACTGCCAGATAAAATGGTCTCAATGCTGTTGCTGTTTCACTGACTGTCAAATGTCTTTTTAAAATCTTCAGAATTTCCAAACTTGTTGTTCTACAAATAACAAATATGATTTAGTTATCTATTGATAGGGACAGTGCCTAATTAAACATAAAGCTTCCAAAAAACAAAACAAAAGTGCCCCATTAAGGTTTATATTTTCTAAAACATTTATGCAATGAATTTGAATTTTATCTACATGTACATGTATCTAGGGCATGCTATGTCTTAAAACTTTTCCAGATGCATAGGTTTGCCTGTATTCTGAGAAATTTTTGAGGTGAAAACATAGCAACTTTAGCCAAAGGATGAACCTTAACTTATGGTAGCAATACACAGTTAGGAAAAAAACTTAAAATTGACACTCATAATTTTTAAACACCCTCTTTCCCCTCCTGTCTAACAAGGAAGGCTTTATATGTGTGTTATGCATGTATATACTTATAGAAAGAGAATCGTCCATAGATTTGATTTCGAATGGTCATAAGGGTGAAATATAATCCCTCTTGGGTGTAACCATGGCAACAATCTGCATTTCTTAGATACAAAATATAGCAAAAAAGGGGGGTGAACATGTCACAAAAGTCTCCAAAATTTGGTCTATTGGAAAATTTCAATCAATTACAGTGATACCTTTCCTGAATCCATAGGTTTATATCTTTCAAGTGGTCCAAAAAAAATCATATGCATTTCTGCTTGTTTTTCCATAAAATTGAATTGAAAAGATTGAGCGGTTGATAAACACTACGATAATTTATGGACCTATGAACGGTACGGATAAGAAAATACGGACTGTCAATCATATAAATGGCCTATAAAACATGTTAAAAACAATCTAATTGTTCATATAAACCCACTAAAAAGGCTATATTATTCATCAATTATCTAAAAATCAATTTTATTGTACAAAAACTTTCATATTTAAAAAATTCACAGGGGCCATAATGCGAAACTAAACTCCTAACTGTGTATTGCTACCTTAAGGATTAACATTTTTTTTCCCAATTCCATTTTAAATGGATTTCTGTTTTCTACTAGCTAAAACGAGCAAATTGGCCTGCTAGTTTTGAAAATCGGTTCAGAAATGAATATTTTATGAAGGTTAGCAGTTGACACTGAAATGCAACAAAAAAGTGATTTTATGAAACATGCCATGTCAAAGTGCATTTTCTCCTTTTTTAGTCAAATTTCTAAAACTGTACCTTCTAAGCCTGTCTTTTCTTGTTTAAAAAACTTAAATTAACCTTAACAGTAAACAAATGTTACAAGTTAAAGCTATTTTAAAGCTCTAGAATGTCAATTTTGTTGTGTATTACCATACCAAAGCCTTGGTTAAAATTTAGTAAATACTGAATTCATTTATAACAGCAGAAAAAAATTTAGGCTTAATTCATGCTAAATTGTGACTTTATACTTGCTAAAATAATAAATTTGATTTAGACGCATGAAGAAATATAAAGCGTCCCCTTCTAAGGTTTCTACATAACGCGCAATCTTCTTTTCCAAGGGGTAGCCAATAAAGTATCAATTTATGACGGAACCAAGTCTTTGTGTCAAAATGTCTATATTGGTTGCTAAGGACAATAAACAACAAAACTAACATATATTGTCATTCTAAAGGTTGTTTCTCCCTCAGAATTGTATCTATAACCTAATTATCAATAGATTTGTGGTATGATTTGTCTAAAAAAAAAGCAATTCTTTGCTTTGTCAAATGCCATAAGGTAGAAATACACAGTTAGGAAAAAAACTTAAAATTGACACTCATAATTTTTAAACACCCTCTTTCCCCTCTTGTCTAACAAAGAAGGCTTTATATGTGTGTTATGCATGTATATACTTATAGAAAGAGAATCTTTCATAGATTTGATTTCTAATGGTCATAAGGGTGAAATATAATCCCTCTTGGGTGTAACCATGGCAACAATCTGCATTTCTTAGATACAAAATATAGCAAAAAAGGGGGGTGAACATGTCACAAAAGTCTCCAAAATTTGGTCTATTGGAAAATTTCAATCAATTACAGTGATACCTTTCCTGAATCCATAGGTTTATATCTTTCAAGTGGTCCAAAAAAAATCATATGCATTTCTGCTCGTTTTTCCATAAAATTTAATTGAAAAGATCGAGCGCAAAATCTTTGTTGATAAACACTACAATAATTTATGGACCTATGAACGGTACGGATAAGAAAATATGGACTGTCAATCATATAAATGGCCTATAAAACATGTTAAAAACAATCTAAATGTTCATATAAACCCACTAAGAAGGCTATATTATTCATCAATTATCTAAAAATCAATTTTATTGTACACAAAAACTTTCATATTTAAAAAATTCACAGGGGCCATAATGCGAAACTAAATTCTAACTGTGTATTGCTACCTATGGTTAAAAAATGTTTAGGGGAAGGGTTTGGCTCCAACAAACTTTAAGCTTAACCCAGCCACATTCTGAATCATAATGTGCCTTTCGCAAGTCAGGAGCCTGTTATTCTGTGTTTGTTGTTGAATTGTATATCATGTTTATTTTTTCATTCATTGTTTTGGACATAAATCAGGCCATTAGTTTTCTTGATTGAATTTTTTTACATTTGTCTTTTCATGGCCTTTTATAGCTATAATGTACATACATATATATATTATGCAATATGAGTGGTGCTCATTGTTGAATGCCTGTATGGTGACCCATAGTTATGATAGTTATAAATTTCTAAGTCATTTGGGCTGGTGTCAGTGGCGGATCCAGAACTTTTCCTAAGGGGGGGCCCGCTGACTGACCTAAGAGGGGGCCCGCTCCAGTCATGCTTCAATGATTCCCTATATAATCAACCAAATTTTTCCAACGAAAATGGGGGGGCCCAGGCCCCCCAGGGCCCCCCCTGGATCCGCCTATGGGTGTTGTCACCATATTTTCTTAATTCTATATTTGTAAGTACTGCTTTATCTCCTTTTTTCAACTGCAGTGCAGCAATACAATATTATTGTTTTCAAAAACATGATAAATGACTTGTGTTTGAATCGGTTAGTTGGCTGAAACTCTTGTAAGTCTCTTGGTCTGGTAACACAGTTAATGTCCTTGATTTTCGTTGTCCATGAATAAAGTCCCTTGTGTGAACATTGTGTCACTTGCAATTTTTTTTATATCCCTTCTAAATTTATTTTTTCATGTGTTATGCCTAAAATAGCTAGTAGGGTGATGAAATTACACTGTAAAATAATTTGGGTCATGATGACATGAATTTCAGCTGTAGAGGTTAAGAATTAGCATCAATTTCGGAAGCTGTTAAAAGATTTCAAGACCCATATTTAACATAAAAATTGTCTATATTTTAGTCTTTAGTCTTTAGTAAGTGTCAACTTGACACTATAAACTCTCTGTATTTTTGATCGCTCTGGTAATTTTATATCGCTATTGTATAAAACTAATTAGTACGTTTATGAAGTTTTCTATTTAATTTCTCCCAAAAGTAGTACAACACACTGTAAATATATTATTGAGAAAGTGCAGATTGGATTTTTAAAATTTTAATTCATTGTCTAAAAATAATGCACTTTGAAATAAATTATTGTGGTCCCAGACCTCTTGCCAAACCACAGGCACAGGGTTACGCAAGAACATCATTTGCAAGTAACTTGAACTACGGACGAGTTTTGCATGCGTTGGCAGATTTAAATTTTTTGTATCTTTGTACCTTTTACAGATGTCGTGTGTTGCTGTCAATAAACGTGTGCTTAATATTTTCATTTTATCTATAGTTTGCTATCTTTTGCGTTTTGGATTCTAACAGTACCATTGTTGACATTTTCTGTTACACTTATCTCCCTTGTTACGCAGATCGACACCGCATCTGTTCCCGGTGTTGACTTATCTAAAAAAATAATATACATCACGTGACAAAAAGTTTTAGAGCGCCCAGACTACAAAAAGTGCAAGATATGTTTAAGGGTTTATTATTATAATGAATACCAGAGGTCACAAAATACCATCATACTGACATTTATACATGAAAGGTTATTCAACATACAAGAATTCAACTAAACTTAGATAAATGAAACAGAACTTTGACAGCATGTTGAATGTCATGAATGTGACTCAATCACAGGCACTTGTTTCTTCTTATGGTATCCAGTTATCCATCAGATTTTTGATGATTACTAACTGCTGCGCATGCGTAGGATAATAATAAATAAATATTTACAAAATAAGAGTGCCAAAAAAATAAACAAATACTAACATGACATGTGGTTAAAACTATTTACATAACTACTAGGTTTACTGTTCTATATTGTAGAGAACAGTAGGTGTCAACTGTTCTCTAAAAATATTTAGAGTGGGAGAAAGTACTACCTTTGGAGGTAGTACATTCCATTGTGTAATAGTATACGGGAAAAATGAATATTTGTAACAATCTTTAAATGTAAGTATGTGTCTGTAAGTTTGTGGATGAAATTGTCGGGTTCTATTGTCTGTTGGTATGAGTAATGTTGATGGTACAGCGACAATTTGGTGAACAATTTTATAAAACATTATAAGTCTTGTTTTAAGTCTGCGTTGTTGTAAAGTAGGCCAATTTAAAGTATTGAGCATGTCTGTAACGCTACTGGTGTTGTGATAACGATTACAGGCATATCTAGCAGCTCGACGTTGAACCATCTCAAGTTTATTGCATTGTTCAGCAGTATGAGGGTTCCAAACCGAACAAGCATATTCTAGTTTAGGTCGGACAAGTGCTAGATATGCTTGAGACTTTATGTTTGTAATGGATGTTTTCAGATTTCTTTTTAGAAAGCCTAGGCTTTTATTAGCATTACCAATGATGTTATTTGTATGCTGTGTCCATTTTAAGTCTGATTGCAGTGTTACTCCAAGGTATTTTGCAGAGGAGACAGATTCTAGAGTGTGGCCGTGAAGAATGTAGTCGTGTTTGATGGTATTTTTCTTGTTTGAGGCAGTGAGAACTGTACATTTGTCTGGATGGAAAGCCATCAGCCAGTCTTCTTCCCACTTTGCGGCAGCATCAAGATCTTCCTGAAGGCTATCACAATCTTCTTGAGATTTGATGCTTTTGTATATGATGCTGTCGTCAGCGAACAGTCTGAGTTTACTGGATTTCAAATATTCTGGTAGGTCGTTAATATATACCAAGAATAGAACTGGACCCAGAACTGTTCCCTGTGGGACACCAGAAGTAACTGGAGCAATGTCTGATGACTCTCCATCCAGGACAACTGTTTGTGTGCGGTTTGATAAGAAGGCAGAGATCCAGTTAAGTGTTTCATTTTGAATACCATAGAAATGTAGTTTATATAAGAGTCTTTGATGTGGGACTTTGTCAAAGGCTTTGGCAAAGTCCATAATCACAAGGTCTGTTTGGGTGTTATTGTCTGAATTTGAAGCTAGTTCTTGTATGAAAGATAGAAGTTGTGTTTAACATGATCTAGAGTGTCTGAAGCCGTGCTGAAGGTCGTATAATAGATTGTTTTTTTCTAGGTGGTTAATTAGGTGTTTAGTAATGACATGTTCCATTAGTTTGATGCAACTGATACAAGTGAGAGAGATTGGTCTGTAGTTGACTGCGTTGTATTTTTCCCCTTTTTTGTATGCTGGTGCGACATTTGCATGTTTCCAGTCGGATGGTATACAGCCAGTTGTAAGTGATTTTTGGAAAATAATGGTGAGGATTGGTGCCGTAATGTTTTGAAGTTGTTTTAGTACTCTGCCGCTGATGTTATCTGGGCCAGTGTCTTTGTGCGGATTGATGTTGTGTAAGAGTTTTTGTATGCCAGGTGTGGTAATTGTGAGTGATGGTATGACTGGATGGGGACTTGGCCCTTTATCAGGCATATTATCTGTTGTTTCAGTGGTAAAGACTGATTGAAACTGCTCATTTAAAATGTTGGCTTTTTGTTTTGTATCAGTTGTTAATTGGCCCTCTTTTTTTAGGGGAGAAACTCCACTATTGTCAGTTCGGATTGATTTAATATAGGAAAAGAGTTTCTTTGGTTTTGATTGGTTGCTGTAACTTAGGTCTGGGTCATTTGTTGGAAGGTCAAGGATCATTTTTTCTATATATGTACAATATGCACGTCTCTGTTCTTGTTGAACTTGTTGTTTTAGTTTTTTATATTTTACTATATGCTTTTTGTCCTTTTTCATTTTAGAGTACAATTTATTCTTTTTATTTATCATTTTTCTGAGTTTGTTGTGCACCCAGGGAAGTCGATGTTTATACGTTAACATTTTATGTGGGATGTTTGTATCTATTGATTTTGTGATATTGTTTTTAAATAAATCCCACATTTCATTAATAGTACTATTGTTGTTATTGTTCATAATAGTAAGCTCTTCTAGTGTTTTTTGTAGATCTGCTTCTATATTTTCCCAGTTTGCTTTGTCATATTTTAGTATTTTTCTGGGATGTTGTCTAACTTTTCGAAGCCAAGTGTCTGTTTCTATGTCGACCTTCCTATGGATAGAAACAAGTGCCTGTAGACTCAATTCATTTCAACCTAGTATTATTACTATCAGTGTAAGATCTTCCATCTTTAAATCAATGTGTTGGAATGTTATGTATTCCATCGATAACAATGACTATTAGAATAGTGTAATTTTTTAATAAAATGGTACCTAATAGTTTTTGGCGCAGACCAAGGATTTGTATAGTGAGACTAACTATACAAATCCTTGCGTAAATACTCAGACCATTTTCAAATTTGTGCATGTTCCCATACATATGATCAAATTGTTAGTCTATCGTCACATCGTTAAAACGTGCAAGTGCATTAAAATATCAATATGGCGTATACAAACGCATCGTGACAATGTGCTTGTTCCTATTATGAAAAGACACTCTGGAGACACCTGTTGAAATAACTGACCAAAAAGAATATCGCGGAAATTCCCCGTGCTATTTTTATATCAATTCGCAGAAACTTGTTTAATTTTAAACGCAACAGCAATATTTCCTCAGTGATAACACGAAATCACTATGCAACCGAAACGGCAATGGAACTTTGCCTCTCTCCTACTGTATTATGGAGTGAGAAGTCACTTCTTCCTCTCCAAAATCCTAGATTAGGCACTGAACACTGATGCTGAATTCAGTGACAATGAAGACTACAGGAATGATTTTTTTTAGGGTCATGTATCAGGAAGGTTTGATTGAGGAATTGAGATTATCTACCGAAATTTATATTGCTTTTTTCGTCATTATTATGGCTCAACACGTAAAATAATTTGAGTAAAATAATTGGGCTACCAATATGCATTTTGGGCCTGTGAAGTAATTTTTACACTCGCCCAAAAAAAAATTTTCAGGCCAGCCTTGGCCTGGCCCGACGGTCCTACACTGATAGCGTCATTTTCGTGTTTTATCTTTTGTTTTTTGGTTTAATAAATCATCCTTTTTGGGTTTTTTAAAATTATTATCATTTTCAACAACACATCTGAGGACATCAAACAAATGACTGCAAAATTTCATTTGCTTTGCAGGATTAGATAAAAGTAAATGCAGTAATGACAGATTGGTTACATTGTAATACCTGTTTCCGACAGCCTGGTGAGGGTATTGGTTTTAGTCTGACAAACTGTGGTCACATATACTGTGAAAAATGTTCAAGAGTTGGTATGTTTATATATATAAATCAGAAGATATTGTCATTTCACAAAAAACAATTTTTCAATAAGATCATTAGATTTCAACAATATTTGTGGCTAGGGTTTTTACAACTCATATTGCATGTCTTTTACATTTTCATTAAATATGATTTTAACCATAACAAGGTGTTGCCCATTCAGTTGAATCAAGAATTATTCGTATTGTCATGTCAACAATAAAAGTGTATTTGAAACTTTAAAATCATCTGAAAATAGCATTGACTACTTTTCAAATATATTTACTGTTATTCATTAGACTTAAAATCTTATTTTATTTGCTAACAGCATGCAATGAAAGATGTTCTATGTGTGGAAGTGTATGTGATAAGATCACTCTCTCAGGCAGAGTAAGTATGGGTATAATATGTCTAGAAAATCTCAAAATATACTTGATCATCACTTTATTGCTCTGATTATCAATGATCTCCCCTTAGCTGTTATATTATCTTTCAACGCATCAATAATTATATTCAAGTTTTCTTGCAGAATTTGAAAACAAAAAAATTCTAACATATTGTCTAAATAACATCATATAGAGATATTATATTATGTCTCAATGTAGTTTTACAGTAACTGTCATAGAAAAAATAAACTAAATATTTTTGTGAGTATTTCTTTTCTTAAATAATTCATCTGTTTTCCCCTGCAGAATCATAGAATGTCAGAAGGTCAGGAAACATACATCACTTAATATTTCAGATGAAACCTGATGTAGAAATGTTTTTTACAAGCCCAACAAATATGCACAAAAAAGACTCCAAAAAGTTCTACCAGGTAAAGCAAATAAATATATACTTACATAATCAAAGAAAGACAGGGCCTGTAACTGTAGATTATTGCTCAAAACATAGAAGCAGGATGTCTGAGGATATCCATATTTATAAATTAATAAGGACAAGATAGAAAACAAAATTTAAAAATACAAAAGAAGTGGCTATCAAATTTAGAAGTCAACAATACCAACTAATCATAAGGGTGTGAAACTTTTGTTTTAATTATATTGTATCTGACAGATGTCCTGATTATCTATTGTAACATATTCTTTTTCAGCATGAAGAAATATTTCTTGCATCATCAGCTCTCATCATGATATACTATTTCCATTGAAAGAAATATTTTGTTTGCATATAAGAAAACACTAGTTTATATTGAAAGTATTTTAAATACATCAATAATAAATTAAAGACATGTGCTTTCATCTAGTAGGCAGGCACACATATAACTTTAATGCAGCTTTACATGTATGAAATATTTATCATTGTATTTTAAAAAAGTTTGTAGCAAATCAGTAGTCTGTATCAATTCTTTTCCTACATAATATTATAGGTGATGGAGTTTCAAGACAGTCACAGAAGAAGATTTGTAAATCACTTGAAAGATAAGGTACATACTTGTCCTGTATCAAAATACCAAAAGTGTGGAATTAAAAAAAAGGGCCAGTCTAGACAATACCAACTATTATTATTAGTTGTAGTAGTAAAGTACTTTGCAAAGTTAAGGTTGTTTTTTCTTGTAGGGACAGTAATCTAAATGAGACCTTAAGACAATGATTTATCACTTAGTGAATTATGATAAAATTATTTGAAAATAGAGGGTTTTGTTAAAACTTTTTAATTTTGCATGCCTCGATGTGTTTCCTACTCAACCCTTCCCTTCATATTGGAAATTCTTGTTTACTAGCACTTTTATAAAGGTGGTTCTGTTAACAATTGTATTAAGATTTCTTGAGTTGTGCTCTTATGTGTTTATCCTATGATTTTTCAGATAGCTAAAATGGAAAAATTTATACAAAATGCACAGAGGATTATTTCACAATATCAAGATATGGAAAGGTATTATATCATGTCATTATTTATACCTCATTCATACTGTAAAATAAAATTATAATGGACCAGTCACAAAAGAGGGACGAAAGATACCACAGGGACCGTCAAACTCATAAATCGACAATAAACTGACAACACCATGGCTAAAAATGTAAAAGAGAAACAGACAAACCATAGAACACATGACACAACATAGAAAACTAAAGAATAAGCAACACGAACCCCAACAAAATCTAGGGGTGATCTCAGGTGCTCCGGAAGGGTAAGCACAAAATATGTGACAAAATGTTTTTTTAGAAGAACAAAATATTATACACAACAAAATAGAAGAGATCATCATAAGCACAACCACTTGATATAAATTGTAAAACACAGAAGTGTAAAAAAAAAAAAACACAACAAAGATTTATCAAATCTATATAAGCTTGTAAATAAATTATGAATAAGACATGAGTGTGAAGTAGGTTATTATGATGAAAATTTTTGTAATTTAAAGTTGTCATTACTAGAAATCAATCTTGATAAAGATATTTCTATAATTTGTGTGTCTGATTTTCATGGAAGGCCTAGTATCATGAACCTTTGAGCCTTCCACATATTACAAGGCTTTCTTAGTGATACAGCTGTGTCTGTGTTGATACCACAAATACTAATTGTCATTTTGTGATCATTGATTTCATTAATATTTCTCATGAAAAAATTACTATTAAATTTTTCATAATTTGTACCAGTTAAACATTTTAAAAGTATTTGAAAAAAATCTGTTTCAGAGAATTATCAAAAACAAAAGAGGAGAATTTATACCTAAAGAGACTAATGACTGAAAAGGTGAGCAAAACTCTTGCATGCATCATATATATGTCAAAAAATTGCATTCATTAAAATGACAAATAAAAACCAGAGTTTTTGTCCAGCATCATATACATTCAGCATTTTAAAATGTTTGGAAATGTATGATAGTACTCCTGTCCTGAGTATTGAGTACGCATACAGTTATTTAATCCTATCAATATATTATAAGTAAACAATGACTTGAGTGTATTAATAATGATATATTAAATAATAATTAAAGTTGAAACATATAACTGTGATTGATTGACTTTTTTTTTATTATCAAGGGAAATAACTCTTTTGTTTTTAATTTCAGGGTTTATCTGGACATGGAAGGTAAGTGATTTACATGTAATAAATATTTACAGAATAACTAATCGAAGAATTCAAATAAAGAAAAATATTCAACAAGTGACCGAACAACACATTAATTCCTGAATGTGTGTAGCCCATGAGTTAATTATCATTGTTGTTCAGTCAGGAGTTAAATATTTTCAGATATTTTAGTTCTTTGGTTACTGTAAACAGGGAAATTTTCGCGGCAGTTTAATTTTCGCTATTTTCGCAGTAAGACTTGTAATGCGAAAATTTCAAGGAAAACTCTATTCCTGAGATGAAGATCGTATAAATATATGATTAGTATATGTACCATCTCAAGCTAGTGGACATTAAGGATATTGTTATATAAACAGCACCAGTTACAAATATGTTAATGACACCTGTCAATCAGTTATAAAAGTATTACCTCATTGATTGTGCTACACAGATTAAACATATCAAACGATCCTGACAGCATTTAATTCACTCTTAAATGGGTCTTCTTTTCTGTTATTGTGTATGTGTTTTTACAAACAGACAAGACACAACTTTTAATCTCTTTTAACAGTAATTAACCGAAAACAAAAGATTTCTGATTGATTTGATCACTTGAGTTACTATACATGTAAAGCTGTTCACTTTTTATATCCTGTAGATAAAAAATATTTATAAAGGCTAAATGGAAATCGCGAATTCAAAACGTTGCGAATTAAGTTTGTGTACGTAAAACGCGAAATAAAGACGGTGCGAAAATTTCTCAGTTTACAGTTTCTATCTTTGTATTACATTGACAATGGGCATTTTAAAAAAAATAAAGTTTGAAATGTATGGTACTATATCTGTTATTATGCATTCACCATTTGCTTTCATGCAACCTTATTTACAACACCTGACAACACCTATTCTTGTATGACGTCAGAGGAGGGAAATAACTGTGAATTTATATTTCTCAGTGAAATCACATTGCAACCAATGTACAATGTAATAATTTATTTAAATCTTCTATTTATTGCTCTAAGATAACAGTTTCTTTTATGCAGTTCAGATGGTAAATGTGTTTGTTTTTTTAGGCAAATGACTCCAGGAAAGTACAGTCCAGTATCTAGAGGTATGAGTTAAGATGACCATATGCTTTGATAATATCTGGAATAATGTAATGTGACTTCATCATACCTGCCAACTTTTCAAAATTCCCATGTGGGTTTTACGTGCAAGATGGCTTTTTCAGTCTTAAAAACTTCTAGGGGGCCTTCATATGTATCTTAATGTTGTTTTCTAGCTTCTTCATACTTTTCAAAGCATATAGTCATTGTAAAATTAACTATTTTGTTTAAAATTGTGGACAAAATTGCTATTTCAAAATTTCATTTGGGAGCTTTCATGGGAGAAATCCCCCACAAATAGTGACAGTTGGCAGGTATGAAGTTTAGGATTGTTTTGTATTTCTTCTGATGGAACAAATGCTTTCATTGTTTTTGGTTTTTTTTATTTCAATGAGAGTCTCTTCTCGTAATTTTTGTTCCCCAACAAAGTAGATTGTATTAAAAGTGCTTTTAACTAGTAATAGCTGCACCAAAAAATATATGGGTGGGTGATTTTATACAATGAAAAAGGAACCAATCTTAAAATTATATATTTTATATGGTAAAACTTTTTGAAAGGGTCTTTCCTGAGTAGCATGCTTGCTTTAATGGAACAGTCCTAAGTTTTTTCAAGATGTTTTCAGAATTAAAAGAAATCAATTTATTTAAATTGATTTTCTTTGATACCATTTTATTCATTGCAGGCTCACCAGGCTTTATGCAGTCTGTAAGTAAAATCCTAAAATCATAGCATTAAATACTCCTCTCTCCAGCAATTTGTGATTACTAGATAATATGTTGTCATTTTGTAGATGATATTGGTAATTTATAGCTATCTTAAGCCAGTTAAAATAAGGTTTTTAGTGGTTTTCTTGCAATTTTTACACCAAAACTTTCACAAATATTCATTCAAATATATATGGGTATATCCGTATAATCTCAACTTTATTAAAGTATTTACTTGGAATCATTTTATTTGACCGTAAAAGGCCCTATTCAAAAGTTATTAATATTTTCAATGGTTAATTTATCTTAAATAGGAATGAAATCTTTATGTCAATTCCGCTTATGAAATAAGAAAGAAATCTTATATCTTATTCAATATTTCTTAGTTCCAATCATCCAGTAGTTCAGGAAAAGTATCATGTACACCACCTAGTGGCAGAAGGGGTAAGTTCTTGTTTATTGTAACATATTATAACAGCTAAAGGGAGATAATAACATTTAATGTGATTGTCTAACCACTTGTTACGATTTCATAGGTGTGATAAAAGGTAAAGGCAGATTTTAAGATGGACAAATAGATATTTACAAACTTTCTTATAAGGAAAATTTTTCTCAATGAACATGCTGTACAGGGGCATCATTTAATAGGAAAGATTACAAAAAAAAACAAACTTTTTGGCCTTACAAGAATTAGCAAACTAACCATAATGATAATAATGCAAAAAAATAAACAAATTCTTATCTTTCATGTGTGAAACCGTAATAATAAGATAGCATGTTTTATAATTGTTTTCAAAGTCGGGATCTTACATTTATACATCTATACATTATTTATTTCCAGGTTCACCAGCCTTCTATCAACAGGTAAGTAATATATATATCAAATATGTCCACAGTATGATTGATTTGTTGATAGGTGTTTCCTTATGACATCACCTAAATGATTTAACAGTAAAAATTCAAATTGGATTGACAAAATTTTTTTTCTTTAATTTTTGTGAATTGACTGTGCCAAATACGACCAAAAGCTTAAAATAAAATCAACATTTATCCAACTGGATGCAGTCAATTCTTGGTTTTAAATAATTTTTGACCTTGGTGTTAAATTTTAAGTAAGACTGGATTGAATACATCTATTTCAATGCAAAATTATTATTTGTAAAGACTGACATCAGAGATACAGACATTTATTTCAGAGTTCCACTCATAGCTCAATAGCTCCAGGTAGATTATCTGTTCGTACACCTCCATCAGGAGGGAAAATAGGTAAGTCATTGTCAGTATTAATTGTCAAATATTGAGAATCATATTTACACTCGAGGTTTTTATACTATCGGTATAATGTCAATACACTAATCAAATTTAATAAACAGAGTTAAAGTAATTATGGGCCTGTCTACTTAGTACTTAAATTGAGGCAATATAGTGTTGAAGGCCGTACGGTGACCTATAGTTGTTAATGTCTGTGTCATTTTGGTCTTTTGTGGATAGTTGTCTCATTGGCAATCATACCACATCTTCTTTTTTATATTACCCTATCCATCATTTCAGAAACAGTTATATCAACTCTTTTTTCTAATGTTTTCATATATTAAGCTTTGAGCATGCAAGTTTACTATGATGAGTTACAGATCAAGTTTATATTTGGTTCTGTACCCCTAATTTTTGCCGAAATAACTGGCTGTGTGAAAGGTTTAAATTCTAAAAATGGCTTCAAGCTTATTTTTGCGGGCAGGGCTATTCATGTTTTTCCAACACATCCAGTTTGATCTTGAATTCCATCAAGCAAAGTTGACCAAAGATGGATTGGACTGTTTTGCTTTTTATCATATACAAGAGATGCACACAATATCAATATCAAAATATTTTTTTTACTGCTGCACAGTATTTTTTTATTATTATTTATTTGATCAAATATGTTTATTATGGCATATTGTTATTCTAAATTATTTCCCAAAATTGATCGCCCTGAAGATCATAAAAAACATTTTATTAAAATTAAGTATGTCAATAAAGGCTTTGATTTTGTAAATATTGCCGGTATATTTAACGACCATTCTGTTAAAGAACAAATTCCTGGATATTTTGACAATACTGAGCTACCTCTTATTTGTTATATTTACAAGAAATCTACCCGGAAATTTGTGTTTAATTATAGTCAATTGTGTAAAGATGTTAATATCAGTGAAAATACACCTACTTCATGTAATTGCAGTAATTCCGAATATATTTATGGACCCATTTCCCATGTTATAACAGGAGATCTTAACATCGTTCAAGACCGAGAGTTAAAATCATTCCTCAGTAAAGGACCTAAATATCGTCCCCCGTCAATTATTAATTGGAATGAGTGTCGTAATATCATCCACGACTCACTCCATACTTACTGTATGAAATGGATAAAACGGGAAAAAGCTGACAAAAAATCTTTGGACTCTTTTTTTAATTCAGTAATGAAGATAGTTGATATACGTATTCAACATTTTAAAGAACATTTTACTATAAACAATAACCACAATAAACCTATTTCTCGTATCAAACATAAACTAAAAGAACTAGCCAAGGAATTTGTTTTTGTCCCGGCCGATAAAGCTGCTAATAATATTATTATTGTTTGACGTAAATTTTACATTGAGGTTCTGAAAAAGGAAATCACCAATTCACCAACATTCCAACTGACTCCATTTTCAGAAAACGAAATCTGTAACAAACATAAACTTTTAGCCACCGCTTTACAAGCAGAGCCAAATACAATGAAAGTCCCAACTATGTATTGGCTTCCGAAGCTACACAAAACCCCTTACAAATATAGATTTATTTCGTCTTCAAGCCATTGTTCAACTACTAAATTGTCTATTCTTCTTACCAGCACACTTGGTACAATTAAAAACCTGATAATAAATTGTTCAAATAAGGCCTTCGAAAATAGTGGAATAAATTACTTTTGGAGTGTCAAGAACTCGTTGGAAGTACTTGATAAATTGCATGCTTATATTGGTGATTTTGAATCTGTTCAAAGTTTTGATTTTTCTACCCTGTATACCACATTGCCTCACATTCTCATTAAGAAAAAATTCACACACCTAATTAAATGGGCATTCAAAAAATCAGAATGTGAATATATATGTTCAAACTCTTTTAGGTCATTTTTTAGTAGCAATAAACAAAAAAACTATGTTAATTGGACATGCTTTGATACTATATATGCCCTTGAATTTTTACTAGATAACATTTTTGTTCGCTTTGGGGATTCCGTATATCGTCAGATTATCGGAATTCCAATGGGGACTAACTGTGCACCACTTATTACGGACCTGTTTTTGTATTGTTATGAGTTACAATTTATGACAAAAATAAGCAAAGACCCATCGAAACAACATCTGATAAACAAATTTAATAATACTTTTAGATATTTGGATGATATTTTGGCTCTCAATAATGACGACTTCAGTATGTATATTAATGAAATTTATCCTGTTGAACTTACTTTAAATAAAGCTAATACTAACAATGACCACTGCCCTTTTCTCGATCTTGATATCTATATCACTAATGGAAAGCTGAATACTAAAATTTATGATAAAAGGGATGATTTTTCATTTCCTATCGTTAATTATCCATTTTTAGATGGTGACGTTCCCTTGTCATCATCTTACGGTGTTTATATATCTCAACTTGTACGATTCGCTCGTGTATGTAATAATGTTTTAGATTTTAACGAGAGAAATTTATGTATTACTGAAAAATTATTACACCAGGGTTTTCGATATCACAAATTAGTCAAAACATTTACTAAATTTTATCATCGGTATAAAGACATCATTCTTAAATATAGCTCAACATGCAGACTTCTAATACGTTCAGGTATTTCACATCCAATTTTTTATGGAAATATTCTTTATAAAGCACAAAGGTGTCAGTATTCACCTCAGAAACTTACAAAACCTTTGAATAGACTTATTAAGAAGGGATATAATTACGATACTGTTGTCAAGTCATTAAAGATTGCATATTTTGGCGTTAATATTGAGTCACTGATAAGGTCTTTGTATCGGAACTAAACACATTTATTCTAAAAACAGTTGTTGGCATGACACGGGTTATGTTCTTCTCATATATGTTATGATGGTATGATACTAAACCCCTAACGGGAAGGATTGTGCCTGATGTTCATATGATGAAATCATAATCTTTTAGTCAGTTTAATTGAAGTCTGGAGCTGGCATGTCAGTTAACTGCTAGTAGTCTGTTGTTATTTATGTATTATTGTCATTTTGTTTATTTTCTTTGGTTACATCTTCTGACATTAGACTCGGACTTCTCTTGAACTGAATTTTAATGTGCGTATTGTTATGCGTTTACTTTTCTACATTGGTTAGAGGTATAGGGGGAGGGTTGAGATCTCACAAACATGTTTAACCCCGCCGCATTTTTGCGCCTGTCCCAAGTCAGGAGCCTCTGGCCTTTGTTAGTCTTGTATTATTTTGATTTTAGTTTCTTGTGTACTATTTGGAAATCAGTATGGCGTTCATTATCACTGAACTAGTATATATTTGTTTAGGGGCCAGCTGAAGGACGCCTCCGGGTGCGGGAGTTTCTCGCTACATTGAAGACCTGTTGGTGACCTTCTGCTGTTGTTTTTGCTATGGTCGGGTTGTTGTCTCTTTGACACATTCCCCATTTCCATTCTCAATTTTATTTAAGATTAGAAATATTGTTTTTATAACATTTTTAGAGAAATGAGCAAAATAATTGTCTTAAATACTTTCCCTTTATTTAGTTACTTTTAAAAGACATTTATTTATAGAGTTAGTATGATGCTGCCACTGAAGAAAAATTAATTACTCATTTTTATTCAGGTACAGTGCCTGGGACACCTCAGTCAGCATCAATACCAATACCCCATACACCTAAGTAAGTACCAATAGAGTTTGTAAATGATTTTCTTCTATCGATAAGAACTATTCCATTTATGTATGTGAAAGGGTAGGATAGGAAGGGACTTTCCAAATATCTCTACAACCAAGAACCATTTTTTAGATATTTTGCATAATGGTAATCGACGCATACTGAAAAAGACCCATGACCCACATTCAATAATTAAACTTCCCTACCTACCCTCCTATATAGAATAAAATTCAAAACAGTGTGGCTGTGGCCATTGATTGACACATTAAATTCATCCATTGACTGGGACAATTTAGGTGAACGTTTGTATGTAACAACCATTGCTCACTGTGTACTTTTTAAAGACACTTGAACTATGGGGTCACCAAAGGTTCTCAACACCTTAATAAAGTAATTCGAAAAAAATAATCAGAAATAACACGATGTTTTGATTTATATCAATTATATAAATCAAAACATAAAGGTTATTCCTGATTAATTTTTCGAATTATTTTATAATTAAAGGCGTTAAGAAACCTTGGTGACCCCACAGTTTAAATGTCTATCGTAGGTACGTCGTGAACAGTGGTCGTTACAAACAAACGTTCACGTAAATTGTCCCAGTCAATGGATGAATTTAATGTGTCAATCAATGGCCACAGCCACACTGTTTTGAATTTCATTCTACATTTTAATGGAATAGCCATAACCAACTATCTACAAATTCAGGCATTAATAGAAAGCAACTTTAAAACAATAAAGTGAAGTAGTAACCTTTCAACCTGTCAGATATCATTTTCAATAGTTATATCTGTTGAAAGTTTTAAAACAGATAATTAGGTAAAGGAAACAATCTTTTAAAAAGAAGTCATTATTTCCTCTGATGAAATTTTTCAAAACTGTCATTTGTTGGTATAAATATTAAAATGATTTTTTATTTTTCTAGGTCAGTACCTCATCCAATATCACTTAAAGATTGGCAGTTAACACCAGATTGAAAATACCCTAGGTAAACATGTAACTGAATAAGCAGCTAAAATATAAACCCTCCTCCCCTGAAAAAAATGTAATAAACAAAACAAAAGCAACAAAAAAGTGTATAAAAACAGGATATGAAAGTTATGGTGTTATAACAGAGTATAATTGATAAAAAAAGGTATTTTGATTCATCAGATTTTATTAAAACAGCTTCTCATGCTCTTGGACACTGAAGGGAAACAAAACATACATCAACACAGTTCCTAAATTCTTACAGAGATATTAAAAACTAACTGAAATGTTATTTGGAAAGTTTTGTCGTAACATTACAGAAATTTCATTTTCAATGTCATATAAGCATTTAAAAAAAATCAACAGTATTTCTTTTCTCTCATTGCTTCTTTTTGTTTTATAGGTTCCTTAGAGCATTTACACTGCGATGACAGATTTTAAACTTTTGCAATATTTTAAATATATTATGTTTACATGACATGTACCTTCTCTAAAAATTGTTAAATTGATCACATTATTTATTTTTCTTTATACATGGTTTCACTAACCATTTTATATCATGAAGCTGGATTTTGTGACTGAGTCTTCAGAAGGGTTCAATGAAGCCATTCAACATTTCTATATAATTATAACAGCCTTATACCGTAAACAGAAAGGAATGACTTATTTCTTCTATATTGATCACCACCTATTAACATACTAACACTACAGTAAAATTTATGTTCCGATTGTTCATCAAAAACACATCTCATTGAAGAAAATTAAATGCATGTTAGGGTACGGTGACATACAAAAACGTATAGTTGTTAATTTCTGTGTGGTTTGGTCTCTTCTGAAGAGTTGTCCCATTGGCAACCATACCACATATTTCAACCAAAGATGAAGAACTGGATCTTCCATCACTGTATTGGATACCTAAGCTACATAAGTGTCCTTACAAACAACGGTATATTGCTGGGTCTTCCAAGTGCTCCACGAAACCTCTTTCTAAATTATTAACATCTATTTTATCAGCAATCAAAGACGGGCTTCAAATTTATTGTGAAACTGCCTATTCTAGAGGTGTCGTGAATCAGATGTGGATACTTAAAAATTCCAAAGATCTTTTAGAGTACATACAATCTAACTCTCTTTCATCTTGTAAAGTATTAAAACATTTGACTTTTCTACTCTTTACACAAGTATTCCACATTCCAAACTAAAAGACAAATTGAAAGAGTTGGTATTACTTTGCTTCATAAAAAAGAATGGCCAACGTAGATACAAGTATCTTGTCTTAGAGAGGGATAAATCATACTTTGTAAAGAATCACTCTGATTCAAACAAAAAATTCTCTGAAACCAATATTATCAAGATGCTTGATTTCTTGATTGACAACATATTTGTAACGTTCGGAGGATGTGTTTTTCAACAGACTGTCGGCATCCCAATGGGAACAAACTGTCCCCTCTACTTGCTGACTTGTTTCTTTATTATTATGAGGCTGACTTCATGCAGGTACTTCTTAGGAAGAAAGATAAGAAGTTAGCAATATCCTTTAACTCTACTTTCCGCTATATAGATGACGTTCTTTTCACTAAACAATTCAAAATTTGGTGACTATGTGGAACGCATCTATCCCATCGAATTGGAGATAAAGGATACTACAGATACAGTTAAGTCGGTTTCATATCTTGACTTACATCTAGAAATTGACAATGAGGGTCGGTTAAAAAACAAAACTTTACGACAAAAGAGATGATTTCAGCTTTCCAATTGTGAACTTTCCATTTCTAAGTAGCAACATTCCAGCAGCACCTGGATACGGGGTATATATCTCCCAATTGATACGATATTCCCGTGCTTGCATTTCCTATCATAATTTCCTTGATAGAGGGTTACTGCTCACAAGGAAGCTATTAAACCAAGAGTTCCAAATGGTGAAGTTGAAATCATCCCTTCGTAAATTTTACGGACGCCATCACGAGTTGGTTGACCTTTATGGAATAACCGTTTCACAAATGATATAGGATATGTTCCTTACGTCGTAACTACAATCCCCTTCCCTTTCATGAATGTGACCTACCGAATTAGACTATTTACCGGATTTGTAATCACATAAGCAACACGACGGGTGCCACATGTGTAGCAGGATCTGCTTACCCTTCCGGAACCCTGAGATCACCCCTAGTTTTTGGTGGGGTTCGTGTTGTTTATTCTTTAGTTTTCTATGTTGTGTCATGTGTACTATTGTTTTTCTGTTTGTCTTTTTCATTTTTAGCCATGGCGTTGTCAGTTTGTTTTAGATTTATGAGTTTGACTGTCCCTTTGGTATCTTTCGTCCCTCTTTTATATATGTAAATGTTTAAAAGTTACTATGAAACAGATGATTATTGTCTAATAACTGCTTAAACTATGATTCATATACATACCCATTTGTAAGGGGTTGTCTTGTCTGTGATTGCTGCTCTCAGTGTATAAGTGTACTTAAATAGTTAATGATGTTTAAACAACTTTAACCACAGACTTAACCCACACGTTAAAGCTGAAGACAGAATCTAGGATCGCTATGTCTCACTTTCATCACATAAGTAAGATGTGGTAAGATTGCCTATGAGTCAACTATCCACCAGGTTCCATATTATGTGGATGTTAGCAACTATATGCTACAATGCAGCCTTCAACAACAAGCAAAACACAAAGGCCCTTAACTGACAGATGGGAAACAACTGAATGGGAAAACCAACAGCCCAATATATTCTTAAACAATATCTAAAAAAATAAATATGACAAGACAGAAATAAAGCACAACCACTGAATAATGCCTCATTAGTCAGAATGTGGCATGGTCAAATGCATACAAAATACCAATGTCAGCATTTCTTAAAACATACTACTATAAAAAAAACAACAACAAAAAAACAGTTAAACAATGTAACAATCATTGATATTATGTTGATAGTCCTAAATATAAAGCTTTATTACAACTGTCACATCAACTCAACATTAACCAAGAAAACTAAACATTGACCAATGAACCATGAAAATAAGGTCAAGATCAGATGAACAATGCCAGAAAAACATGTACAGCTAACAATTCTTCCATACAACACATATAGTCGACTATTGATTAAAGTTTAAGAAAAAGACCAACACACTGAGCAATGAACCATGAAATGGGGTCAAGGTCAAATAAAACCTGTGCGACTGACAGAAAATATTTCCATACTCCAAATATAGTGACCTATTGCAGAGTATTAGAAAAATAATCAAAACTCAAGGTCAGATGATACCTGCCAGCTAGACATGTACACTTTACAATCAATACATACACCAAATATAATAGACCTATTGCATACAGTATAAAAAAAAAACAGACCAAAACACAAAAAAACTTTACTATAACCACTGAACCATAAAAAATGAGGTCAAAGTCAGATGACACCTGTCAGTTAAACATGTACACCTTTGAGTCCTGTACACGGAATATACTAGACCTATTGCTTGTAATATCTGAGATATGGACTTCACCACCAAAACTTAACCTTGTTCACTGATCCATTAAATGAGGTTGAGGTCAAGTGAAAACTGTCGGACGTGCATGAGGACCTTGCAAGGTACGCACATACCAAATATAGTTATCCTATTACTTGTAAGAGAAAATTTAACATTACAAAAATTCTTAACTTTTTTTAAAGTAGTCGCTGAACTATGAAAATGAGGTCAAGGACATTGGACTTGTGACTGATGGAAACTTCGTAATATGAGGCATCTATATACAACATATGAAACATCCAGGTCTTCCACCTTCTAAAATATAAAGCTTTTAAAAAGTTAGCTTACACCTCTGCTGGATAACTATCCCTATGACAAGCTTTCTGCCACTAAAGTCGCAGGCTCGACATAAACTGGATCCCCATGTGTAAGACTGCTGTTAGCACATCAAATATAAATGGTCTGGATTACTTATATTTGGAGCCTTATATTCTTATTGATTGACTCATTTTTGGTTTTTAAAAGCTACTTTTGGGCTGTTTTGTGGCAGCCAGTTTTTTATTGGTGGAGGAAGCATAAGTGCCCAGAGAACACCACAGACCTTCCATAGGAAAACTGGCTATTCTAGTCAATTAAGAATGCAGTCGAGTGCACCTGCACAAGTGGTATTCGAACTCACAACCTCAGGGTTGATTACAGTAGTAGAACTACTTAAACCTCATGGCCACTGAGGCCACTATATATTCTTTTTGAGAATGAAACTTTAATGTATATATACTTCTCAGTGCTTTAGCATATATATTTAGCATATATATATATATATATATATATATATATATATATATATATATATATATATATATATATACTTCTCAGTGCTTTAGCATATATATTTAGCATATATATATATATATATATATATATATATATGTTTAATTAGATGCTGATAATGCTGGCATCATAAAAACATATATCTTGCTCATCAGCAATATTTACATCAATGACCAGAAAATTCTCTAATGGGTGTTGACAATGGCAACATCTGTAAGTTTGTATAAGGGTAGAAACAAACTAACTAACATTTTGTACTTGTGTATTTAAACAGTTACTAAATAATATACATAATGTCATGTTGATACACTATATCATACTTAACAAACAGAGTAAAACATGATAAACGGTAAATGTAAATGGTTAGCTTCAAAGAAGATGATAGACCTTAAGAACTGGTTTCAAATGACAGATCAACATGTACAGTAAAAAATGCATAGAACTATTCTTGGTATTGTCAACAACGTATTCAAAAATAAATTGTTGTTAGAGAAATCAATACTAATGATTTCTTGCGACTTTAAATATTAAATTCTTTAACTTGGCAAATTACCAGGTAATTGGTAATACAAAATTTACTTTTTCAATTTCCACTAAGCAGCAACTTTTTTTAACCACTTTCAACTTAGAATATCTAAAAATATATTGCACAACAAATTATGAAAGTAAATATTAAATTCTTTCATACACAAAATGGTATAAAACATTCAGATTTGAGATAAATTGTCTTTTTAATAAGACAATATATATAAGATCTTAAATGAATTTATACACACAACAATATAATAATATGTATTAGTGGTCCCTAATATTTATGAAACAAAATATATTTACATGTTAAAAAGACATAGCACCAGTCAAAATAATTTTCAGCAGTATAAAAAGCAGCTTTTTATATTTTCACTTTTTTCCGACCTTGCAAGGGCTGTATAGCCAGTCAAGGTCGTTAAAATCTTCCATTTGTTGTATACTGTAAATGACTTATCAAAAAGATGAGATTACTATCAAGTAGTCAAGTACATATAAATAAGTGACAGAACATTGTCAGTAAAAAATGATGTTTGGTAAAATTTGTTAAAATGACAATAAATAAAACATAGAATAAGTTACAACATATATTGTGGTAGGAATTAGAAACTTTAAAATTTTAATAAAGTTGAAAGCAGCTGTTATTTAAATACTACAGAAATCTGTTTCCTTTTTTAATATTGGTTTTTCATAGTTCTGGTTTTGCTCAAATAAAAAAAAAAAATGGTTATTTATTTGGCTATATAATTTTCATCCTGTGTTTGCATTTTTAAAGCAAAGGTACTATATATTAAGTGGCACTATTCTTATTCCTTTGGCATTAGAAAGATTTTGGTTTTGTTATATGGACAGACTCCAGCATTGAAGACTTGAAACTGGTGTACATTTGATTATAAACTATTTTTATTCCCAGTTGGCAAGCACGTTACAACTTATCATAACTGAAACCATGATAATATTTGACACAGATTTAAATTTTAAAAAAAATCTTTCTTGTGCAAGATCTTTTGGAAGCAGAAGCACTTTTCTCTTATCAAAAGTATTTAAAAGTTATTTTTCTGGTCAAAGTATTGGTTTGACTAAAAGTTTGTATAAACAAAATCAAAGTTATTTGGTTCTGGTGGTATTTGTGGTGGTTCAGAAGGTATTGTTATTCCTTCAATGTCAAGCAGGTGGATCTTTGTCTCCATGTTCAGTAAAAGTTCCAAATCTTTATTTTTCTGACTACTATCCATCTATAAGAATACAAAACACAAGAATCTTACAACTTATACATAATTATTATGAATTAATGACAACATGTTACATTGAAGTCTGATAATTGGATTGAGACGCTGTCAAAAAAATAGCAAGTTCAGCAGCAGCTATGTGTAATTTAGAATAAAATACTCAATATGACAAGAACTTTAATATTGCCCAATGACAAAAATATCAAGCACCTGAACTTTTTGGTGATGTAGGGAAAACAAAAAAGCAAATATAGTACATATTGCTATGTGTTTCTTTATTCTACTTTAGCTAGAGGTATGTGTTTAATCTTGCCACATTTGTGTGCATGTCTCAAGTCAGGAGCCTCTGGCCTTTGTTAATCTTGTATGTTTTTTATTTTCTAGTTCAATTATATGTTTTGGAGTTCAGTGTGACGTCTATTTTACTGAACTAGTACACAATTTTAATTTTGGGGCCAGCTGAGGAACACCTCTGGGTGCTGTATTTTCTTGTAGCTTTGAAAACCCATTGGTGGCTGTGGGCTAATGTCTACTTTTTGATTGGGTTGTTGTCTCTTTGACATATTCCCCATTTCCATTCTCAATTTTAACATCCATACCTTAAGTGCATCATACCAAAATACTGTTTTTTTATGTAATGATTGCAAGTTGGAAATAAAATAACACAAGAGGTACTTATACCATAATATTTCAGTATTTAACCTCTAACATACCTCATTTCCTAATAATACATTTAAACCATCCACCCACATATCTAATTCTGTCTCATCTTTGGCAACAAAACAAAAATTCTCAGGGTTCTCACTGGAGGAGGGTTGGGGCTGTATAGCAAAGTAAAGGTTGATTGCCTGAAATATAGAATGAACTAATTAAGAAATATAAACATAGTAATTTTTATAACCAAGCTAGTATATAGTGATCCTTAATCGAGTCAATCAGTTCATTCATAGTAAAAATATTCTTTCATAAAGCATTTCCATAAAACTTATAGATTACTTTGTATATGTGCTAGTATATTGTATTGATAACTCTAAAAATGATATAAACAAAAATACGTAAGTGCACCTCTTATTTTCTTTATTGGTTAATAGATATAAGAAGATGTGGTATGAGTGCCAATAAGACAACTCTCTATCCAAGTCACAATTTATGAAAGTAAACCATTATAGGTCAAGGTATATGGTCTTCAACACAGAGCCTAGGCTAGTTTGTTTTTGGAAGTTTCAAATTTCAACACCCTGTGTTTTCATTTCTATATATAGGCTGAATCCTTATGTCATGTATTATTTCATCAATAAAATATACTTTATCATTTTTGGCTGATTGTACTATAATGAGACTAACATGTACTATAATGAGACTAACATCATATATTTTCAGTAAGTGTGCAATTCATACAAATGCTGGTTTTTTTTATGGCCAAAAGATGCATCATTTGATTGTTATGCTTTCATTTGCTGACCCATAATTTCTGTGTCACTCAATTTATTAACATGTAAAGAAAAACATGTTCAGAAAGGGATGACCAAGTATAATCTGAAAACAAGACCACAATATTTGTCCCAAAAATAACATTATTGTATTTATAAACCATTATTTAAGTTTTAACACATTTTGGCCATTGACCTTCTAATGTCTTAGATAATGGTTTATTACTACAATAATGTAATATATTTTCCCTACTGGAATTTTTGAAACAAGAGCAAAAATAGCAGCAAAAAGAGGCCGAGTTTACTTACACCTTTGGCTTTCTTTGCATGTTGGCAATCCTTTCCCACAAGTACACTCTTCATTTCACTTATTGTCACTGAAAATAATCATAGAATAACTAATTGAAGAATTCAAATAGAGAAAAGTATTCTCATAGCACATGAGTTAATTATCAGTGTTGTTCCGTCACGAGTTGAATATTTTTTGATATTTGAATTCTATAATTAGTTATTATTTTTATTACATTGGCAAATGGCTTTTTTTAAAGAAATTAATGTAAAACATGTTTTAAAGGAACTATATCTTTTTTCTACGCATTCACAATATGTTTTGCCCGCGTTATCGACGTCTTGACAATGCCTATTGTTGTATGACGTCAGAGAGGGAAATAACCACGTTTATTTCACATGTGAAATTATCAGATTTTATTTAACTGGGAAATCAATGTAATTCATTGCAACTAATGTAATAATACATTGTAATTCTATTTATAAAAAGAAATGGATCAAAAACTCATATAGTCAAGTGGCAATGAACATTTGCTAAACAAAAGGGACTGTTCCAAAAAAATTGTCAGGAGTTCAGCTGACTCAGTGATGTCATAGATATAAGAAGATGTAGTATGAGTGCCAAGGCGACAACTCTCCATCCAAGTCACAATTTGTATAGGTAAACAATGACTGGTCAAAGTATGGACAACAATACACAGCCTTGGCTCACACCGATCAACAAGCTATAAAGGGCTGCAGACGTAACCATTATAAAGTCAT
The DNA here is from genome assembly GCA_037788925.1 of Mytilus galloprovincialis. Taxonomy (NCBI): domain Eukaryota; kingdom Metazoa; phylum Mollusca; class Bivalvia; order Mytilida; family Mytilidae; genus Mytilus; species Mytilus galloprovincialis. Next base: position 91,432,328 of record CM075333.1, on the reverse strand, counting down.
TTAAAGAGAAAAACAATGGTCTAATCTGTATAAAAGACGAGAAACGAGAAATACTTCAAACCACATTAACAAACGTCATGTATAACATTAAAAGGAAAAATGCTTAAATTAAACATAATGAGAGTGTTGACCATAGAGAAATAGGTTTTCCAACTCCTAAGAATTGGAATTTGCTTTGTATCAACTCTTGTTATCTAATATAAGTACTTTATTATACACTGTCCCAGGTTAGGCGAAAGGTTGGTGCCTTCAAATGAGTTTAATCATGCACTTTCTGTATGTGTCTGTTCTAAGTCAGGAGCCTGTAATTCAGTGGTTTTCATTTATTTCTTTGTAACATTTGTATTCTTGACTAAATTACCATAAGCTTGCCAGAACCATTCAAATTACTCAGGAAAAAAATCATATAAATTATATATTCTAACATGACGTCCTTCAAAAGCTTTGAGTACACACCCGTTGTAAAATATGAATATATTGCCAGGGCTGGTCTGATCGTACTCCCACGTCATATGCTTTTTTATGAATGATGAACCCAAGATCATAGACCGATGACGTAAGAATATAAGCATTTTACAGGAACATACACGCTTTTACGAGGTATGTCCAAGACCCGATGTTAATTCGAAATCGATACAAGACTTTTCATATGTATGTTGTTATGTTCACATGTCCTGAAGCCTTTGTTTTGAATGTTGATATCGAATCGATATTGACAAGCATTCCATATCCCTAAACCTCTGTCTTTGCATACATGTCCAAGACCAAACAAGATGTCGATATCGTTTATACCGACAATGTCGACACAATATCGAATCATTATCGACAAATGAATACACCGTGACTAAACATACTGTCGATATCGACAATTTCGGTACAATACAGACGAATGAAGATAGCATGAAAATACATATTGTTGATATCGTCGATATCGACAATAACAACACGATATCGAATCGATATCGAAAAATTCTGAATTAAAAAATGTATGAACAAACAAGACCTCGATATCATCAATTTCGACACCAGCAATACGACATTAATTCGATATTGACATAGAAAATTTTAAACCTCTCCTGATGATATCTGGTATATGGATATACATGCACTGGGAAATTAGCTCTAAAACACTTACATTTATTGGTGAGATCATCCAGTGCCACTTCACTATTCTCTGAACAGTCAGCATACAGGAATGATTTAGAGTTAGGTGCAAGTCTCCAAAACCAATACTTATCTGAAATTATATAATTCGTGAACAAAGAATTAATATATGAGATTTATTTGTACCAGCTTTTTAAGATCAGGACCGAAAAACAAGCTTTCTATGCTTTTCTCCTCTTTTCAGCAAGTATGAATTAATTTTATGTTGCCAACACTGTACATGCATCAGAAATTAATATCTTCATCTAATGTATCTAATGTATCTAAATGCTTTCAGCTTACCTCTAATTTTCCCTTTGTAGTTAAATTTTTGAAAATTTGTCCCTTCCATGAGAAAATTAATTCTTTGCTGTTTGATTAAGTTTAACATGTCTGGTGTAATGTGCTGTCTAAGTTCACTGAAATAGAATAATAAATTGTAATTTATGCATTAATTATTTATGAATGTACATTGTACTCATCATAGACATCAAATTTAATTTTTATTATTGCAAAAAATAATAATAGGATAAGTTTTGCAAAAATACAAAAATGCAATTTCAAATTTTGTTTGCCTTGTTTGTATGCACCATTTTCTGTAATTGCAATAATTAAGGATGTTTGCTACTCTGTTTTAGACTTTCTGTCTGATATTCAGAATCTTCTACATGTGTTTTAAAATACTTACTTGCATTGATAGTGGTACTTTTACCACTATCTTTAGACAATAGACAGCTTTGCAATGTACCTAAAGATTTATAACAAAACAAGAATGTGAGGCCACACTTAGACTTATAGTTTTAGAACTAACATAATTGGTTTAAGGCTAATGATATATAATATGTACAACTCACACCACCTTTTCACTGAGGCAACACTTAGAATAATAGTTATAGAACTAACATAATAGTTTTAGCCTGTGGACAGGCTAGTGATATAATAGATGTACAACTCACAACACCCTTCCACTAAGACTTAGAATACCATATAGCAGGTTATTTTTGTGGGATGTAAATTTTCCCTTATTTTTTAGGATAAAACAAAATCGCCAAAATAAATTTCTCCAAATTAAGAGTGTATATGCAAAGGTATTGATAAAATTTTGAATATACCAAATAATAACCGCCAAAAAATTTTGTATACCCTTTTTAATAAAAATCCAAAAATTTACACCTACGAAAAATAAGCCGCTATACAGTAATAGTTTAAGAACTAACATGATAGGTTTAGCCTGAGATTCCCAGTCTTCCTTTTTCTGTCGATCTTCTGCCCAGAGTTTCAGAATGTCTTGGTATGTTAGTGTCTGAAGACGAGTTTTTAACACTTCAAATGACCTTGGTTGTACTTGCAATGCTCTAGTTATTTGTTCTTTCACTACACCAAGTACCTGAAAAGAAAAAATATATAAAAAAATTTGCACATGTCTAATTTTACACAGTAGACATTTTACCAAAAAAATCACCCTATGAAAACATTTCCCTTTTCATTTAAATTCTTGTAAAAGGTCATGAAATGGGATAAATGAAGAAGATTCAACTGTCCCTTATATGTCCAAAGCACGAGCAATATCCATCGCAAATGATTGGGTTGTAATTACTAGGGTACGTGATTTGAAAGATTACATAAATAGTAATAACTCTTGTATAAAAAATTTATTTAGCATGCTTTAGTAAACATCTTCCTGAATGCTAGTTTAAAATGTTCATTGAATTCTAACAAAATTAGGGAAGACTGCATTCTCCCATGAGATATAAGCTAAAACAGGACACAGATCTTAAAGAAGTATGGTGCACATCTTCAATGTAAATACATCCTAGAACATTTTAAAATTAATTGCTTACAAAAAAAACCCAAAAGGATGCAAATGTTAAGGGAAAATCATTAAAACATCATAAAAACAACATTAACACACTATCATATTAAAACATGTAAAGGAGTATGTTCGGTAAGGTCCTAAAATGGTCCCCTTTTTTTGCGTAAATTTCAAATTTGGATTTAATAACATATATCACAATAAATTATAGCTAATACAGTGACTAGATAGGAAATAAGCAATTTTGTTGAAAATTTTACGTTTCTGCGTTTCATTATGACATCACAATTTGAACTAATATTCATTTTTAACGAAAAAATCAATGAAAATGGGTAAATTTCCATAAATTATTGAATAACAAACATAGAGCGCATATGTCGACAACAAAGACCTTTTAAATGATGTTTGTGAAGACATTTCACATGTCTTATTTGAATATTAAGTTTGTCGACGCCTGCGCTCTGTGTTTCCTGGTCCTTAATTTGGTTGAAATCAAGCTGATTTTGTCAAATTTCACCAAAATCCCTTATCTTGACCTTTTTGGGATGTAAAAATCAATGTGTTAGAACTAAACTTTGACAAAAATAGTTCTGTTTAACTTTCTCACATGTCTTAAAGGCAACTTAAACCATTTGTTGTCTTGTAACTATGAACTTTATATTTGGGACCAAATATGGCCCTTACCAAACTTACTCCTTTGATCAAGTTTTATCTACCTTAGGAAAATCTTCCTCTGAGGCTCTCATTTCTCTCCATGTTTTATTAAGAAGCTGTATACATATACAAAATAATTTCTCAAATGGTTTGTCATCATTGAAAAACATAGGGTAATAGGTTTTCCCATCGTCAGAAGCTATAAAAAATAAAGTGTCAAATATTTCACTAAAAGATATAAGACATGTTCCTATTAAAAATACATTGTACCTAGGGACTTTGAAAATGCAGTAACAACTTAAAGAGGCAAATATAAAGTTTCATTAAAATTTCTATTGTTCTTCACACCTATCTTGTGTATGGATTTCAAAGTGCCTTTCCTAATTCCTATGTATGTTCTCATGGAACAGCCCTAGCAAGATTTACATACAAAGTCATGCAAAGTATACCCCACTTATTATTAGACAATGGCAAATTATTCCATGCTCAGTGCTCATGCATAAGGCCCTATAATTATTGACATCCTCATCCTTTGGTTTTTGGTAGACAATTGTCCTATTGGTAATCAGATCGCATTTCTTTTATATCTTCATATAATAAAATTTCAAAGTTTTGAGTTTTTAGGCATTTCACAGGTAGTGAATGCCTTGATCTGATAATTGATACAATAGTTTAATTCAATATTATCAAGTTTTTGATCAAATACTAAATAATTCTTTTAAACAAGACGAGACCTTAAACCTATTTACCCCAAAAATTTATGCTTATTCCCCTTTCCTATAGCTTCAATGTGTAAATATTAATATCAATCAAGACAAGGATATTCCAGAAACATTTAGTTTGGAACAAATAGACTTATATATAAAGCGATCACATTATGCTTTTAAATTTATTTTTTAAGTTTACCATACAAAATTTATCCTATGACTGCCATCTGTAAAATAGTAAATCCTCATTTGTATCTGTTTCCACAATAATTAGATGACTTACGCGGTTCTCCTATTTTGAGTATATCACACAGGACTCTTGTTAACATTATACTGGAACGTATAAATGGACAGTCATGTTTATCTTCTCTACAGGAATTTTCCAACACCACCTACAAATGAAATCAGATAATACCTGTATAATAGATTAAAGAGCTTTATCTGCAATGATATCTATCCTTAACTAATTATTTCACTATATATGTATATATGAAACAAGTCTAAACTCTCAATGTCTAATTTTCTCTCCAATAAAGTATGATTTATCCAAACATGTGAGTTGTTGAAACTGAACTCAGCCAAGATATTCATATTTCTAACCTTTGTGTAAAAACATGATTACATTTTATGTCATGCATCAATACAATATATCACTCCTTTTCAATTACAATACACAAAATTCCCCTTTTTCTTCAAAAAGTCTTATGAATTAAACATGTTAGAGGTAAATAACCCCTTAGAATGTAGATTTGTTGCTACTTCATTAAAAATACTTTCAAATGCATGTATATAAGAAAAGAACTTAAGATTATTACCTTTATATAATTTTCTGACTGGTTTTGAGCAAAATAATGAACATTGTCTAATGCCAGGATTCCTGGGGGAGTATGCCTTACAAAATCCTGTGCTGGGTGGGAGGAGTCCTGTAAAATAATTTAGACATTTCTAAATATTTCTGTAATAAGTGTAGTTTATGATGTCTCTAAATAACTTTACTGTTAATTCAGAAATTATTGTTTTGTTTTTATTAATATGAAAATAATTTGCATTCCTAATTTCAGTAGTAATTTTCCTTCATTAATTTTTGTCAATTACATTAATTAGGTTTCACATTTTTGCCAAAGGATTTACAATAATAAATGCACACATTCTATGAAATTTACAGTACTAAAAATATCAACCATTGAACATTATCATTTACTGATGCTATAACCACATAATCTGAAAAAATTGTCTTTCAAATAAAGAATTAAAAAAAATTTTAGTATTAAAATGTGTATATTTTAAACTGATAATTTACAATATAATTAAGTAAGTAAATTATTTATCATAGTGACATGTGTTTTTCACAAAATATTATATAATACAGTGAGATATAAAAACAATAATTAGAACACTGGACCCTGAATCTGATTTTGAGTGCAGTTTTTTTAAGTTCATTATAATTAACCTCAAATCCCAATTTCTTATAGACATTAGATTTTCTATTTCCTAATTGATTAGAATCTGCTTCTATATCCAGTACAGGTTTTCTCAGGGTTTCAATGATCGATGTGACAGACTGTAATAAAAAAGAGAGATATGTATAGTAACTCAAAACCTGCAAACATTGACTATAAATATAGCAAGTATATAAAGAGAAAGCATATAAAAGTTTCTTCACATGGCTATGCAAATTTATTGTTACTTGAAGTGTGTCTAGAAATTATCTAATTTATTAACAAGTAAACTAAGACCTTACTAACAAAATAACATAATTTATATACAAAATCTGCAAACATTGGTTATAAATATAGCAAGTATATAAAGAGAAAGCATATAAAAGTTGAAGTTACTTCACTTGGCTATGGTAATCTAAAATATTTGAAGTGTGTCCAGAAATTATCCAATTAATTAGTGAGTAAACAAAGACTTTCCTAACAAAAGACAGTAATTTATATAAAAACATTGGCATTTTGGTACCTAAGAGAAAGCATCAACACAAGACTTTACAAAACAAATCAATGTAGATGTCATACAAAATGTTGACTACTTCAAGAACTAGCAGAGATATTATTAAATATAAAACCTTTTAGGTTACCTTTGCCAGTCTTCACAATAGAAGAATTGAACTGAAGTCTTTACCAACCAATTTATAACGGATATGCACAAAAATCTTACCCATTAAAAGTAAATATTCACTTAGTGTTTAAAACTAACCTGACTAAATTTCAATAAATCTAATTTTAACAAAATCAATATTATAATGTTTTATGAATGAATGCAATGCTTAAGAGCTATCCTTCACCAAACCACATGTATCAAATATGAAATAATCAAACTTGAAAACAAAGTTCTCTGCATTCTTTTATATCATGGGTACCAATTCTGCTTACCCTTCGGGTGCACCCTGAGATCACTCCCAGTTTTTGGTGGGGGTCGTGGGGTTCAGTCTTTAGTTTTCTATGTTGTGTTTTGTGTACTATTGTTTGTCTATTGGTCTTTTTCTTTTTTAGCCATGGCATTGTCTGTTGTTTATTTTCGACATATGACTTTAAAATAGTTTAAATGTACCTTTGGTATCCCTGCTCCTCTTTTCCTTAAGACTACTTTTAATGTGTTGAACATTTAAATTCATGCATATTTCCTCTGTGTATCCAACAAATAAATATGAAAACATGAAGTCAAAACTAATTTTCCTACTTTCTGTTTTCACTTTATATAGACCTTCCCCATTTCAGTTTAAAACCATTTTTAATGTTTGACTGTGTCATGCCTTCTCCTTGCCATTATATATAACCCTGTAGATTTACCTGTGAATTAGGATCAGCCGCTGTCAACATTTTTTCCTCGTACATATTTAATAACAATGTCTGCAGTTTATACAGCTGATGAGCCATCTCTGATCCAAGTTTACCTCCAAACACAGACTAAAAAATATTGGTGAGAAAAGAAATCAACTATTAGTTACTTTTTTTGGGGAAAAGGGGGTGGTGGGGTTTCATATAATAAACTAATAACTACATAAATAAGGCCGTTAGTTTTCTTGTTTGAATTGTTTTACATAGTCCTTTTGGAGCCCTTTATAGCTGACTATGCGGTATGGGCTTTGCTCATTGTTGAAGGCCGTATGGTGACCTATAGTTGTTAATTTCTGTGTCATTTTGGTCTCTTGTGGAGAGTTGTCTCATTGGCAATCATACCACATCTTCTTTTTTATAATCACTTTTTAATTTAAGTTGTTTTTAAATAAAAGATTTGCATACAAATGGTGGCCTGTGTAAAAGATTTTTCAAAGAAACCAAGAAATGATATGATTTACATAAATTTATGATTTTAGTGAAGAACAGTCATCTGGTGGGAGGGGGGACATACTGTATTTTGACCTCATTTTAAAATTTATCCCATAATAATTTTTCCATATCATGACCTTTATGACAGGGATGACTGACCTTGAAATGACTTGGGGTTAGTAAAAACATTCAGGTTTTCCTTTTTCTATACCAGCAGAAATATAGTATGGTGACAGAAATACATAATTATTACATTCAAGCATTTAACAAAAAGGCTAATTGAACATACAAAATATATGAAAAATATAATATACATACAGTCATTAACACATTTCTGAAAGTTCTGCTCTGCACACTGTCTGCTAATTTCTGGAATAATACAAAATATTTACTTTATAAGCAACAATCAAGAATAAACTCATAAACCAATACTTCATGTTTTGCAGGATTAAAAACTGTCAATTGAATTATCAACTGCATCGATCAGACAAACTGCCCTTAGATGGCAAGAGTACATTAGTTGGATAAAAATATGTGCTTGTAAAAATCCAAGAAAAGTAATCTGAATGTATCTAAGGACTGTGAATGTACTTTTCCTTTGGATGCAAATACTTATCTTTGACCACTTTGAATATAAACACCTTCCATAAGTTCCATATCAATTAAAAAAAGAAAGCAGTGTAATTTTATTGTCTAGATTAATTAGTGAGTACATATACATAATGAATAACTCACTATTCATGATAGTTTTTTTTAAAGTGGAAACATTTACCCATGGTTGCCCTACCTACTAATTTTTTAGGATATGCCTGAAATTGTATTTTTCACTATAATTACGATCTGTTCTTTCACATGATGATGATTCAATCGTTTTTCATGGTAATGCCAATCATTTTACCACAAAGAGAAAGCTGTGAATTTTACAATAAGAATGATAAGAGCTTTTAATACAAGACACAAGTACACAGTACTTTGCGCTAGAGATGTCTGTTGTTATTGGGTTGCTGTCTTATTTCTCGTCCCTCTGCCCCCCCCCCCCCCCCCCCCCTACACACACCCATTTTTCACTTTTATTGATTTTGAGTATTATTTTTACCCACCTTTCTCTTCTCTGGTCCAGCCTTTATAAACAATGCATTTAACAAAGCTATGGCATTCTTCTGTACTTCATTACTGTAAATAAAGATGTATATTACTTCTTTATTCAAAAAAAAGCTCAATTATTTTTATTTACAATATATTTACATGTATCCTTAACACTTTTGTTTTTCTAAATTCATTATGCAAAACTAAATACACTGGTTTTTGCACACAAATATTAAATATTTTAATAGAATGGCATTATATAATTCACTTGCTACCTTATCTAATGTTTTTCATCCCATTTTATTTTAACGAAATTCATCTCATTTCAGTGAATCATCTTAAATGACTAATAAATTTATTTCATGAAATTTCATATTTCATTTATTACTTGCCATGGTAAGGAATTACATTACTCTTATAAAATTACATGTTTATATCAGTAAACAGAATTCAAATTTGCTCCTTTTCCAAACTAAGTTAAGATTTACCTAGTCCCAGTCAAGTAAGCTTTTGTTACAAGTTCACACATCGTTGTCAATATAATGGAATTTGATGTGACTGTCATACAAGTGAGATGTTTAGCTAGCTATAAAACTAGGTTTAATCCACCATTTTTCTACATAAGAAAACACCTGTACCAAGTCAGGAGTATGACATTTGTTATTCATTCATTTGAATTGTTTGAGCTTTTGGTTTTGCATTTGATTATAGGGACTTTCCTTTTATGAATTTTCCTCGGAGTTTAGTATTTGTGTGATTCTACTTTTTCCATGACTTGAATTACCAACAATGACAACTTTAACTCCTAAATTAGGCAGTAAACAAATATAATAATGATTATATGGTTAACCTATCAAACAATCAAATTTAACTTTACTAAAAACTTGCGGTACCCATTCAAATAAATATCTTAAACAAAACTGGGATCATAACTTCTAAGACTTTCTGTAATATAACTGAATGACAGTTTGACATTACATTTAACATGTATCTCCAATTTTTTCTTTCACACATAAAGCTGTCAATTATATTCTTGCTACAATTTTACTCCAAGCTTTAGCAATAAGAAAATGCACTGATTCAAAGAGAAGACAGAATATTTTACTGATTTAAAGCTTACAGAATATAATCATTCTTATTTCAAAAAATTACTAACATTTGAATGACCTATATATTGTTTTCAAAATTATTTTACAGGTTATAAGAATCTCTAGGCAGTAGATGTGAAATCCTAAGATTTTTTTTGCTCATGCAATTGAAAACATTTTGACATAAGCCAAATTTTTTGGGGGAAATATTATCTCATTATGATTTAGACAATCTCACAATAGGGAACTCTGAGCCAGCTGAAAACTTTCAAATCTGTAGAGACTATGTTTGTACTTTTTCCTCGCTATATCAAATTATAATCTGTATTCTTTTATTATTAATCTCTCCAAGAGTGTTTGTGAGAGGAATTTGATGATACCAAAACTCAAGTAAATACATATATTTTTATATAATACTGTTAAGAAGCATCTATGTCAATTCTACCAGAAAAGAAACTAGAACAGATCAAAAGACCTTTCACAATGATATGAAAGCATGCTTGTCAGGTTACTGAAGATGGCAAAATGAACCATTTCCCTGTAAACCTGATTTATGTAGCTATTTGCGATCTTTAGAAGTTTATATACACAATTCTTTTTTTCTAAAAGTAAAGTTCCTTAGACGAGGGTTAACCATGAGATAAAATCATGCTTAGTTTGAAATAGCATGGTTTTATCAGAAAACAATGGTCTTTTATATCACAGATTTGTATAGTGAGATACAAATCCTTGTTGAAAAGTAGAAAAAGCATTTGGACATAACATTTGCTGAGACTGCAAGTTTTTAACATGGATAAAAAATATACAAATCAGTTCTAAAATATATATAACATTTTATTCTTTTTTCTTCAATATAAAGTGTCATTTCTTATTCCACTACTGGACATACATTTTACTATTATGTCATGTTCAGATGTAGATCAGCAATAAAAGTTCTGTATAATCATACTAGAAAACTTATTTAAGTTAACCAAAAAATACATCCAACCAGTTACCAGACTATCATTAAAATCATAAAGAAAAATGTACTGGTTACCAAAATACTTGTAAAAATGAGAAACTCCATCAAATTCAACACATAACCTGCTTCAAAATGTATACAATCTGCTGCATAATATTAACTGCATATAGTATTAATACACATCAATCATACATTTATATCCTACAAGTTCAAACTAACAAATAATTGGTTAACAAAGAAATAATTCAACTGAATTTTTCACAATGGGATAATCTATGTGTTGTGCAAATGGAGTACAAAAAAGTAATATAAAATGGGTGTGCTTAACCCAAAAAAACTTAAAATTATGTGTAAAGAATAAGTGTGCATGTATAAATATCATTCTTTTTGTGTCTTTAATTGTGTGAGTTTTGAGGGTATTTGTAACTTTATAAGGTAAAGTTGGAAATTTTCATTTATATCATGATCAAGATAAGTTTAAAAATCATTGACTATATGACAATAACTGATAAAATATCTCAACTAATGTTGGCTGCAAAATTAATTCCAAAACTAAACATGATAAAACCCTAATGCTAGCAAGAAATGGCTGTTTTCAATATTTGCAAAGAAATGACAGAACTGGCAACACTACTGAAGAATACAATCACTATTAAGTCTAGATCACATTTTAAGACATAAAACTTTTGGAAATAAAAAAAAAATTCTCCAAATAAGTTATGTACAGGGTAACTAATAATCCACAGCAATATATGAATTTAAAACATGCAAAAGTATGGATAATCTATTATAAATGAGAGTAATCTTTTAATCAGGTCACTTTCATAAAATTTTAACTGAACACAAAAAAAAGAAGTTTAGTAAATATAAACCTAAAGATAAATAGAATAATTATTCCATGACAATTAGAAAAATTGTAACTATTATTTTTTTAATCTAGAACAGTAGAAATGATGCTCTACTTTAAATGGGATAAAAAAAATCATGAACTGGGCAGAATATAACTTCAGTCATGAAAAGTATTTCTTTTTTGAAACAAAGATGCACTTCTGCACATTTTTTTTAAAAAGTGTCAATTTAATAGACTGGGGGAAAAATACTCCTTAATGGAAAATTCATATTACAGATAACATGATATATTTTTAATTTTATTTAATTCAATTTTTCAATTCTTTTAGCAATCAATTATTAACAGTGTCAGTGTGGAGTACATGACAAACCTTAATGAGTCAACTTTAAAGGGAGATAATATTCTTACCATCAAAATTTAAAGGGAGATAATATTTTTACCATTAAAATTCCAATTGAAAGAAAATAGGTTGGGTTTTTATTCTGAACATTTAAATAATGAGTATGCTAATACAATTGATTAAGATGAAATTCATGTGATCTAGACTGGGTTCTATACAGACCTTGGAGAACTTATTTTTTCTGGTTTTCTAACATCTACCTTCCTGTTACAATTATACAAAACTGTCATTTGTAATTTTTTTTGAACTGTGCTAAATCAAAAAGAGTACACTCACCAGCTTCAATGATCATAATTGAATGTTATGCTAAGTATAATACACTATCAATAAAAGTGAGGTCAAGGACAGATGAACCCTATCTGACAAACATACTCACCTTGTAATTGTTTTATAAAGAAAATAAAGTTGGTGTATTGCTTATAGTATCTGAGAAACTGATCTCAATAGGAAAAGTTATCATTGAACAATGAACAAAGACAATGAGGTCAAGGTTAGATGTAAATAACCCCAGCCAGATGTATATGTATGCCTAACAATTATACTATACAGCAACTATTGTTGAGCTACTGCATACAGTATCTGCAAAATGGATAGAAACATTGATCACTGAACCATAAAAATAAGGTCAAGGTGAGATAAGCCCTGCCAGATGGACATGTAAATGTGAACTTGTACACCTTATAATTGTTCTATACACAGAATAAAGTAACACCCATTACATTTGGTGCCTATGCCAAGTCAGCTTATCTAAAGCATGTTGTTAGATGCTGTTTCTCTTTATTTGGATGTATAGGAGTTGAGTTTTTTTGCAAGAATCTGGTGTTGGTGTTTGGTTAGGACTGTTGAAGGCTGTATGATGACCTATAGTTCTTTACATCCTGGTAATTTGGTCTGCTGGATAGTTGACTTATTGGCTATCAAACCACATATCAGTTTTATACTACCCGTAATAGCAGATCTTAATGTTGATCAATTAACCTTTAATATCGATGTCAAGTGAACCCTGTCTGACAGACAATTCTCCTTCCCCTTATTAATAAGCCTGACAAATACTTTTTCTGCATTTATAGCATAACAAATTGAACATAAGTATGCATGCCTTATTTAACTTGACAAAAGGCTTTTCAACTCTAGTCTTTAGCAGTTGGTCAGTGCAAAAACTAAGCTATTCAATATGTGATATTTACTATTTTCAAAATGTCAAATTACTATGATGTTATTTTTTGTGTCAAAAACTAAAAGTTTGCTTGGTGCTATTTTAATGCATTTCAATGCCTGTCAAAGCATTGTATTGTAGTATTTTGTATTATTGAGAATTGACTGAAAACACAAAACTTCCTACAACATGTAACACAATATATGCTAATACTGGATATGCATAGCCTAGCTGATTTCTAGATATTCCTTACCCATGCATAGTGCCAGTCTATTTTTAGGCTACTCGTTGATCGGGGTATTTCTTATACATGCACTTTACCACTCTATTTTTAGACTACCTTTGTTGCAGATTATATAGATACACATAATTTACTCTCAAAGCAATACGTTTTTGTCTCTATACCACACCTACATATGTTTTCTCAATGCAATCTATCGTCACCTGTCCATAATCTGACCTAGGACTTGAATATATATGATATACAAGGGTTTTGACAGGCAGCTAGTATTTTTTACCCATGTTAGACAAGCTAACAGCCAGATAGAAATGTACAAACCTCTGTGCAAGAATAATTCTGAAACCATAAGGCTCATATATAAAAACCAAAATAAATGGAATTATCACGTACATCGGAATATTTTCATGTGTCTTATTTTCCTGGATAATTTTTTCAAAAGAGAAATTCCCCCAAGTAGAACATTCACTGTTCATTTGAATGTGAGGCACAAGGCTGAAGACAGTGAATATTTAACTGTCCCATCTTAAGCCCAATCCCCAAACAAAACAAGACGCGAAAATAACCCTATATACGCTACTAGATAGATTATTTAAAATCATGCTGGAAAATAAATACAAGAATAAAATAATTATAAAACAAACAAAATGGAATTAATATAAAAGCATTCAAGAAGCTGGTAATATCAATGAATAGATGTTTATTATATTAGAACAAAATAAGAGACTGAGACTTAGGAATGGAAGGATTTAAGATAATAATTAAAATTGAATGACATATTGAGGAAAGTTAAAAATTAGCAATGTATGTAATTCTAAAAACTTGAATATATTTAAGGTAAAAGTAAATATAAAATTATGCTTATCACTGAGATAAAAACATTAAGTCTTGAGTACTCTTTCAGTACCAAAAATAAAATTTCAATTGAAATTTATATGATCAAAGAGAGACATTAACCCTGAATATTTCATAATTCCTAATAGTTTTCAATGGGACCAATATATTTTTCATTTTTTTTTTTCTGTTTGAAATTCAACAAATTATAAAAGAACCAGATGCTCTGCAGGATGCAGCTTTATACGACCGCAGAGGTTGAACCCTGAACAGTTGGGGCAAGTATGGACACAACATTTAAGCTTGATATAGCTCTAATTTGGATTGTGATTAAATAGTTGACACAACATAGGTTTCTGACACAGAATGAATGTGGTTTAAGAACTTAAACTAAAAAACTTTAAAATTTTAAATTGGACATTTACCTATTATGGTCCAATATTCAAAATATAAATACATGGTTAGATTCAGCATACCATAGAACCCCAAGAATTCTATTTTTTGATGAAATCAAATAATGTTCAATTTTAGACCCTTTAGACCGCAATGTGGACCAAATTGATAACCGTGCCCAAATATTAAAAATCTAAATACATGGTTAGATTCAGCATATTGAAGAACCCCATATATTCAAGTTTTGTTGAAATCAAACAAAGTTTAATTTTGGACCCCGATTTGAACCAACTTGAAAACTGGGCCCATAATCAAAAATCTAAGTACATGTTTAGATTCAGCATATCAAAGAAGCCCAAGAATTCAATTTTTGTTAAAATCAAACTAAGTTTAATTTTGGACCCTTTGGACCTTAATGTAGACCAATTTGAAAACAGGATCAAAAATTAAGAATCTAAATACACAGTTAGATTTGGAATATCAAAGAACCCCAATAATTCATTTCTTGATGAAATCAAACAAAGTTTAATTTTGGACCCTTTTAGACCCTAATTCCTAAACTGTTGGGATCAACACTACGAAAATCAATGAAAACCTTCCTTTTGTGGTCATTAACCTTGTGTTAAAATTTCATAGATTTCTATTTACTTATACTAAAGTTATTGTGCAAAAACCAAGAAAAATGCTTATTTGGGACCTTTTTTTGGCCCCTAATTCCTAAACTGTTGGTACCAAAACTCAAAATCAATCCCAACCTTCCTTTTGTGGTCATAAACTTTATGTTAAAATTTCATAGATTTTTGTTTACTTATACTAAAGTTATTGTGCGAAAAACCAAGAAAAATGCTTATTTTGTGCCTTTTTGGCCCCTAATTCCTAAACTGTTGGGACCAAAACTCCCAAAATCAATCCCAACCTTCCTTTTATGGTCATAAACCTTGTGTTTTAATTTCATAGATTTCTATTTACTTATACTAAAGTTATAGTGCGAAAACCAAATGTCTTCGGACAACAAAGACGCCAACGTCATACCAATATACGACCAAAAAATTTTCAATTTTTGAGGTCGTATAAAAAAAGCTTTTCATTAATCTTCTGAAAATATGACAGTAATTCTGAAAGTTTACAATGTTTATTCATGTATGAACATCTTCGTTATACCCATATACATCTAGCCTAAACTGAAGAAGGAGTGGCATGATAAATCAGGTTGGTTATATATGGTTAAATTTTTCATACCTTTCAAAATTATATCAATTTTATTGAAAAATGACCAGTTTGATATATATGATAAAATTGGAGCCAAGGCCTAAACAAAGGAAAATGCCAAATAAATATTAGTATCTGACAAGCTAATGTCTTATCAAAACCTGAAGGATCTTAGATTTATAATACTTTGAATTTTTTCAATTTTCAAGGGTAAAAAAAAACTCTTCTTTTCAGGAAGTTTGTTTGGAATCAAAGAAAAAGTTTGTAAAGGGGTTATATATAGCTGTAATTTATTTATTCCAACACCAGAAAGATATTATATGAGCTCATAAGTAAGCTATTATTTAAACCAGTCCCTATCTGGTACACTACCTTTGTAAATGTGTCTGTATCTTTTCTGGAGTCATATGCTGCTCTATCACTGGATGTTTTGTAATGTCACTGCTGAAAAAAGTGTTCAGAAAATATTTATATATATTTTGACTTAAATCATATATTTCAAACAAACATTATGAATTCCTAGGGAAGATAGTACAAACCACAAAGTCATTGATTATCATTTTTCTAAAAAAAAGTTTCTTTGTCACTATAACAATTTTCAAAATAATAGACAAAAAATTTAATCAAAGCATTATAGCACTAGAAAAAGCATTTTCCATATATCTAAAGGAAGTGTTAAAATCTAGATGTTTCTTTTAAACTGTTTCTCATACCAATGTAACACAACATTCTCCAGAATTTCTAAAGCTGACTGCAGTGGGCTGATTCCTGATTTTGGACTAATGATGCAATCTACTATCTGTCAAATAAATAATACACCAATTCAGAGTTCCAGTAAAATATAGTAGTTAAGAAAGCATTTCTTGAATAAATGCTAGAAAAATGTGATTGATTTGTTTAATTCTCAAACCCAACATTAGTCATTTCTAATTACGATTTTTTCTCAAAAGCATACCGTCATATTAACTATTGACATTTTGTAACCAAGGATACGGGTGTCATTCAGTTTATCGAGAGAAATGATTGTGAAAGAATATCTAACGGTGGTCAAGTATTGCGAGACCATCGTGAAAGCTCTGGTACCGGATTGTGAAAGAAATTTAATCGAGAAAACATATTAAATGTCAGTAAATAATCTAATTTTATTACTGTCATTAGGGACGAATCAAAAGATCGATGTAGGATAAAAAACTTAAATCAAATAGTTTGGGGGTGGGGGGTTAAAATTCTGCAAGTTTTGTATATCAAAAATAAATTTTACATATATCCCTATTGGTAAATCAATTTTTCCCAAATTAAGTTAAGAGGGGGGGGGGGGGGTCAGTGAAAAAAACTATGTGAA
This sequence comes from Mytilus galloprovincialis, assembly GCA_037788925.1. NCBI lineage: Eukaryota > Metazoa > Mollusca > Bivalvia > Mytilida > Mytilidae > Mytilus > Mytilus galloprovincialis. The sequence goes on along the minus strand of CM075333.1, from coordinate 91,415,182 downwards.
TTAAGTTTTTTGTCCTACATTGAACTTTTGATGTTGTCCCTTATCCAATCACCTTTGTGGTATTTAAATACTTATTGCCTGACCAGTATAAAAAATTGTTAGCACAATTTGTCCATTTAAATTGTACAATAGGTATTGTGAGAACTCATCAACAGGTGGTCATTTAACTACCCAGTAAAATATCTTCACTATTCCTTAAAGGTAAAATTTAAATGACTGATAACTAGCTTGCTTTCCTCATGTATCATGACCAATGTCCTGGATAGACTATTCTATTTATATATGGGACATTTTAAGCCATTTCTTTTTGTGTCTCTAAATAGTCAAGATGGAAATGTCAATCAGTGAATTTAGTTTATAAAAAAAGTAGATATGGACCATAATTTGGTATTCGGCCTTTGGTTTCTTTTTGTATCCTTTTTTATAAGTTCTAAAACTTTAACTTTTATTCTATGGGTTGTGTTGGTGTTAGAATAGTATTAATGGAACAATTGAGTTTATCAAGAAAAAATTAATACATTTTGATTCACTGTTTACGTGACAGGAAACCAAACAGGAAACCAATCTTTAATTTCTTTATTTTGCACAATATATTTCAAAAGACATAAATGAACACCATTACTAGTGTTACTTGCTTCATGTTAATATTTAAAATCTATTTTCAATGTTAAATTAAAGTTTTTTTTAAACGCGACAGGAAACCATAAGAAACCGAAAGCATTTTTTTAGTTTTATTTTATTGCAAAATCTGCTTAAAATAATCTGAACAGTATACTTTTTCTTAAAATCCATCTTAAATGTAACAGTATTATAAAACTCCTAAATATGTGCTTGTTTTGAAAACAATTAGTACAATTTATTCAGAAATTTCCATATTTTCTTCATTGATACAGGATACCATAATCGTTGTATCTTGATGTTTTAGCCAAAAAAATGTATTTATATTTGGTTTTGAAATTCCAGTTATATACAATTTATTCCAAATCATTGGCAATGTAAAATTCTTTAAATCCAGTAAAGAAAAAAACTTTTAACTTGTAATTAAAATCTTTAAAATAGGCACCATGTGATATTTGTGACCTGTACACCATCTACATGGTTTCCACATTTTAACCTACTTTAGTGGGCTAAAATCAATAAAGTACTTCCTTTCAAGTCATGCATGGTAAAAGTTTACTTCTCCTTTGACAAGTTTATTGCGTTTCTGAAAAGTGTTTGCAGAACATGAATAAAAAAAAATAATTAAAAATTGTGACAAAGATACCAACTTTGTACATTCCAAGTGTAACGGTATATTAACATGTATTTTTTATTAAATTATCTTTATTCACCTAAAATATCCAGTAATATTTACTGCTGAAGCAAAATCAATCCAACGAGCATCGGCACAATGATAAGAGACGTAATGTCGATTGAATTTTCCAAGGACCCTTTACATCGTTATCCGGAAACGAAGTGTGTTATAACGTCTGTCAAATCTGAAATCGATTTTGTCAAGTCATTGGTCATTTATTTTCACACAAGATCGTATGTAACATTATGAACATAGGAAAAATAATAGACCCCCAGGGCAATCTCTTTGAAAATTGTATTTTCCTTTTTTAAACAAGACGAAACAAGTCTACAGATTATGTTTGCTAACATCCCGTTGGAAACAAAAACAATGTTTAGACCTAGTATTTCATATATCCGGCCGTAAGGGCGTGATCACATGTTAGTCACATGATTCACGTATGACCGGAAATGATTAGAACTTAACGACAAAAACAATTTTAATAAAAAAAAGGAAATAACTGGACTTCTGTTTCATGTGAAATGTAACGCATAACAATAACGTCATTTTCTAACTTAATTATTACGAAGAACAAAACTAGAATGTAAATCATCTCTGATTTACCTGTTTGAACATCTCGCAAGAGTTCATATTTGCATATTGTTATAAAGAATTCTATTACAACAAAGCAGATTACATCATCTAAAATTTGTGTTACGAAATCGGAAACCAAAGTAACGCTAGTGTTCTTACACCTGCTACAGAAATACTTATAGTTCTCGGCATTTTCTTCTGACTATTCTTATTGGTCGATGTTCTTTATTATTTGAAAGCAAAAGTTATGAATTTGCCGGTGAGGATTATCTATCAATCAGTCAGCGTTATGCACTTCGGAAGCGAAAAGTAACGCGAGAAACGACACAAAAATACGGTCGTATAATCTTTGAAATTTGTTAATTTCAATTTTTTTTCTAGGGAAGAGTAGCATACACTTGTATGTTGATAAAAATAAAGGCATCTTTAGATGTAGTTACAACTTTTCTTACAGTAATACACATTTTTATCACTTTTCTATTGTTATAGGAAACGAGCCCAATAGCAAATTATGGTCCATATATGTTTGCTTCATGGCGTTTTTAATGTGGGATGTATTTTAAGTTTCTGATTCCTGATATGGAATTAAAGTGTTTGTGAAATGGATTTTTTTGGATAGCCCATCTAATTGTGAATAATTCTACAAGATGAGTTATGTGTGGCTTGGTGTTTTCTAATGGGATATATTTTCATATTATATTACGATTCCTGAAATGGAATAGTAGTGATGCTAAGTTTCATTTAATATTCAGGATCTACTTCAATTGGAATTACTGTTAAAAATTTATTTTCAATATATCAAAAAAAGTACAAATGGCTTAGTGAATAGAAATTTCAGTGCTTTATTCTTTATTATGAAAGTGGGATTTACCAGCAATGATTTATTTGTGATTGTAAGCAAAATAAATAAATTTACAATAGATATCTTTTTTAGAAAGAACAAATAGTGTATTAAATGTAAAATGTCCCATGCCTAAATAGAATAGTCCATTCAGGACATTGGACATGAGGAAAGCAAGCTAGCTATCATTCATTTAAATTAGCTCTGTCAAAAACAAACCAGGTAAATGTACAGGTAGTTAAATGACCACCTGTTGATAATAGCTCTCACAATACCTATTCTACAATTTAAATGGACAAATTGCATTGACAATTTTTTAACCTGGTCAGGCAATAGGTAATTCACCACCGCAAAGGTTATTCGATAATCACAGTAATTACACGGACAAAGTTTCAAAGTCAATAGAGCATAACTGAGGGGCGGGGCCAAATAATCTCCATGGTAATAAGTTGTTCCAAAACTAATACAACTGCATACCAAATATCCTTATCACAAACTAATACATTAATGACGCCTACACCGTCATTGTTGCCACCGGAAACAGCATATCTATGTCTCGCTTTTTGACTCTGTCAAGCGGGACAAAAATGTTCTTATTTAAGATGTTACCAAATTCAAAAATTTCATTTCTGCCTTTGTATACAGACATGAGAAGAATTGGGAACTATATGTCAGTGTGTATAGAATTAGTTCCTGATTTAGAGTTAAATGTAACATCTTTCTGTTGTGGAGGCTGGTGCCTTGGGTAAGAATTGGAACAATTCCAATCTTTCCAAAAATGGTACATCAAACTTTCATTGTCATGCTTACAATTATCTATCATGAATGAACCTGCATGGACTACATTTAATTAAAGAATATCTTATATGTCTGCTAGACTTCTAAATACAGGAAATTAAATTACCCACCCTTTTAGTAAAATCTGGCACTATAATATCCCAGTCGACAACACCATGTTCCATTAAGGCCATAAAAGACTTCAGCTGATACGCCATTGGATCTCCTTGGCTGGAATATAAATATTTTTTTAATAATTGTTGTTACATTTGTATAATTAAACCAGATGCTCCGCAGGGCGCAGCTTTATACGACCACAGAGGTTGAACCATGAACGGTTGGGGCAAGTATGGACACAACATTCAAGCTGGATTCAGCTCTAAATTTGGATTGTGATTAAATAGTTGACACTGCATAGGTTTCTGACACAGAATGAATGTGGTCTTATGAACCTAAAATATTTTTTTTGCCTTTGAGCAATTCACTATGCTGTTGAATATTAATCCTCTCAAAAAAATGTTTGAAGAAATTTTCTTTTTATTTATGAAATCTGAAATGAGAAAAATTTAACCCCCCCCCTCATTTTTATTTCACTTCCCCCTTTCCCTTTTCCCAAAACTGATCTCAATTCAAATTTCTAATGGAGTTTGCAACAATAACTACTCATTTGAATACATCATAAAATATTAAAATGTAAAATAAAGTGCTTGTTATTATCACTGAATGGTAAAGATTGTTTTAATTTATCAGTTGGTAGGAAAAGTGAATATACATTGTATATTGTATAAAACAATGATTTAAGTTGATTCAACTACTTTTCTGGACAAAGAAAGATAACTCCAATTGAAAATTTCTTGCTATTGCACAATATTGTGCAATTAGATATTTCTTGCTATTGCGCAATACTGTGCAATTGAAAATATTTGCTATTGCACAATACTGTGCAATTGAAGATTTCTTGCTATTGCGCAATACTGTGCAATTGAAAATTTCTTGCTATTGCACAATACTGTGCAATTGAAGATTTTTTGCTATTGCTGAATACTGTGCAATTGAAAATTTCTTGCTATTGCACAATACTTAATATAATAATTTTGGATCCTGATTTGAACCAACTTGAAAAAAATCAAAAATCTAAGTATATGTTCAGATTCAGCATATCAAAGAAGCCCAAGAATTCAATTTTTGTTAAAATCAAACTAAGTTTAATTTTGGACCCTTTGGACTTTAATGTAGACCAATTTGAAAACGGGACCAAAAATTAAGAATCTACATACAAAGTTAGATTCGGCATATCAAAGAACCCCAATTATTCAATTTTTGATGAAATCAAACATAGTTTAACTTTGGACCCAAATTTGGACCAATTTGAAAACTGGGCCAATAATAAAAAATTTAAGTACGTTTTTAGATTCAGCATATCAAAGAACCCCAAGAATTCAATTTTTGTTAAAATCAAATTAAGTTTAATTTAGGACCCTTTGGACCTTAATGTAGACTAATTTGAAAACGGGACCAAAAATTAAGAATCTACATACACAGTTAGATTCGGCATATCAAAGAACCCCAATTATTCAATTTTTGATGAAATCAAACAAAGTTCAATTTTGGACCCTTTGGGCCCCTTTTTCCTAAACTGTTGGGACACAAACTCCCAAAATCAAACCCAACCTTCCTTTTATGGTCATAAACCTTGTGTTTAAATTTCATAGATTTCTATTTACTTATACTAAAGTTATGGTGCGAAAACCAAGAATAATGCTTATTTGGGCCCCTTTTTGGCCCCAAATTCCTAAACTGTTGGGACCTCAATTCCCAAAATCAATCCCAACCTTCCTTTTGTGGTCATAAACCTTGTGTTTAAATTTCATTGATTTCTATTTACTTATACTAAAGTTATTGTGCGAAAACCAAGAATAATGCTTATTTGGGCCTTTTTGGCCCCTAATTCCTAAACTGTTGGAACCAAAACTCCCAAAATCAATCCCAACCTTCCTTTTGTGGTCATAAAACTTGTGTCAAAATTTCATAGATTTCTATTTACTTAAACTAAAGTTATAGTGCGAAAACCAAGGAAATGCTTATTTGGGCCCTTTTTGGCCCTTAATTCCTAAAATGTTGGGACCAAAACTCCCAAAATCAATCCCAACCTTCCTTTTGTGGTCATAAACCTTGTGTTAAAATTTCATAGATTTCTATTCACAGTTACTAAAGTTAGAGTGCGAAAACTAAAAGTATTCGGACGACGACGACGACGATGCCAACGTGATACCAATATACGACCAAAAAAATTTCAATTTTTGCGGTCGTATAAAAATATGGAAATAATGGAAAACTTCATTTGTACTGTCATAACACTGTACCAGGTAGACTGCTTATGTTCTGACGCCACAGTTAGAATTGATGTTCAATGACTCCATATACACCAAGAAAAAAAGCTAACTCATTCATAAAAACCACACAAGGTCATACTAGAATGTTACATAAACTATAGGTAACAAAGATTTGCTTCCTCTGTATGCTATTTTGATAGTACATGTATAATGCAAATGTTAAAATTTTAACTTGTAAACTATGTCTGGGTTTGAAAGTCTATAGACATTGGCTGAGGGGGCAGGTCAATATTAACTCCATGGAAATTAGATGTATCAATGCTGAAACAGCTGCCAACCAATTATTATTGACCTACCCTAAATGGTTCCTTTATAACTGACTTAATCACAATTTTTAACATGTAGGCTATTAAATATGATTGATTCATTAATTATTGTTTGAATAATCCACAGGAACAAATTTTCAGGATGAGATTAATTCAACAAAGAAGGTTCTCTATGGTAGGAATTTTTACTGCAACAATTATGGATGTTCCAACTAAGGTGCTGGAAATAGCATGCCTAAGAGCTTTACCTCCTTGAATTCTTAGATACAACACAATATGTTAATAGTTTTCTAACTGCCATAGATTTGACTTACTTTTTTCCATCGATGACATACTTTATAATCAGCATATGACCTTGCATGTTGATGAACTCATGAGCAAATGTACTATCTGTAGCTAGTTTCTGTAGTTTTTTTAAAGATTCTAATCTCAATTCCGGGTTAGTACCTGTTAAGTTTGCATATAAATCTCTGGCACTTTTTTCCTTTAGAAAAAAATTTACAATGTATAGATTACATTCACTTTATAAATGCTTTAAAATAGAAAATTAAAAAAATGTGAATCTAACATCCTAAAACAAGGAGCTGACCAGGTTTGAATAAATTGGCAGGAAACAATTAATCAAAGTGCTGGATAGCACCTCTGGAAAGTTAGCAACTGTAGATGTGTATTATTTCAAAAAGGTTATAGACGTGTATTATTTCAAACATGTATTTAATCACAGCTTTGATATTTTTAACAAAACCATTGTCTCTTCAGGAATTATAAAAAAATAGTTTTTTCATGTTTGTCACATAAAATTGTAATATTTTCTATTGCAACCTTAAACTGTAGACCTAAAATAATGAAATATATACAGAAAGCTCTGTTAATTTCTTTATGTGCCCATGCTATGCCAAGGGCCTGTGATTTAAGTATTTTTTTCTTAATTTAGGTCCTTTATATTTGTTTTTAGTCAATTGTATTATTACTGATTAACCCATTAGTTTTCTTGTTTGAATTGTTCCACATGTTTCATATCAGGGCCTTTTATAGCTCACTATATGGTATAAGTTTTTCTCATTGTTGACAACCGTATGGTAACCTATAGTTTTTAATTTTATCTTCCTCCTTTGAACTCTTTGGGATGGCAATGGTTCATTTGCTACAACATTTTTTTTTTTCTTTTTCAAATAAGACAGTTACATGTAACTTAATTCAATACAACTGTAATGAAATTGAATTTATATTAAAGGCTTTGATCAATAAATATGGAATGTGTCCAAGGGACACAAATGATGCCCCTGCCTGCATTTAAAGTTTTAAAGGGTCACAAGTTCACAACACAAGAACTATAAAAGTGAAGATACCAAATTTGTTACTTGATCTGAGTTTTAGGGTAATAAGCATAAAACTATACACGGCCGAATACGGTAAAAGTATTGAGTATAAGCTTCATAACATTTGGTTGAGCGAACTACAGTTAGATAATAGAAACGAAAAAAAATCAGCATTTTTTTTTTACATTTCTAAAAGGGCATAACTCTAGAACGGTATAACTGACGCCACCAAAATTTGATCAGTGTTTTGTAGTAATGAGCCTTTTGTATAAGTTTTATAACATTTGGTTAAGACAAACTAAAGTTAGAGAACGGAAACTAAAAATTCTAGCAAATTTTCCATTTGTAAAGTAGCATACCTCTAGAATATAAAAATGAGGCCACTGTAATTCAAACTTGACCTGTGTTTTGTGTTAATAAGCATTGCATGCCATAGAAGTTTCATACAATTTCTTTCAGGCAAACTAAAGTGATAGAACATAAACCAATTTTGGGATGTGCTGACATACGTATAAGTAATATGAGGGACTTACATACTTACAGAAGAACAAGGGTAAAACCTAATACAATGGGGACATAACAATAGCAGTATGACGACAGGAATAAAAAGTTTATATACACTAGATTCATAGAGGTGCTTATAACCCTGTAACACATTTTAGTTGCTGCTGTACATGTGAAATTTAGTATTGAGGCAATAACATATGAGATTTTTGGTTTTCAGCCATTCATTTGACATACTATTAATTAATTTAATATAATCAGGGTAATCATTGCTTCTGTGTTAGGATAACACATTGTTAATAATAGGTCAATCTTAAAGAATCATACTCCCACAGGAATAAAGTGTGAGGATAAAAAGTTCTGAATCCGCCACTGCATTGTTTAAAAGCACTAAGAAAGTCATTTTGCTAGTACATGGAAAAATGTTATTTTTAGTCAAATAAATTATTTCAACAGCACTTGTCTTGATACACTGAGCTATTCTAAGAAGTAAATTTCTGCTGTAAGTTTGATCAACTTGAGCATGCTGAAAGAGTGAAGGTCTGTATATCCACATTGGAATGTGAAACAGCTAGTATTTAAATAACAGAATTAAAAGTTTTCATAAATGTTTTTTGCATCAAAACCTTCCGATCAATGTTTCAACAAAAACGATGCACTTTTCTATCAAAGCTGGTATTAACCTTAACTCATCCTAGGCGTGAAATATTAGCCATAATTATGATTATCAAGTATTTAATTTTCTGTCATCTGTGTCTTGTTCAATCAAACCATTATCACTTGTCAATTACCTGTATCCAACGGCTTGGTCAAAATATAAACATGGTGCATTTCAGTCAGTCATACTGGATTTTTTTTCGATACACTCAGGTTTTTACTAATTCAATAACAATTACATTTGACCCACATTTGTGAATATCATACGTAGTAAAAGTCGCATGGGAAAATGTTCATTCATGAAATATTCCTGAATTAAAAGCTGTCTCACATAGATTTCTTTTGATTTTTTCTTAAGCACATGGCAGATCCCTGAAGTAGTGTTTGTGATACTAATTTTAAATAAGGTTACATTCATCTGAATTGCCAGTGAACATTCATTCCCTTTTTTATTCATGCTGCAATCTTTTCAAAAGAGTTGCAACTCAAAATTTCAAAAGCATCTTCCTAAATTTAGTATTCAAACACTAGTACTACATTATCTTGGAGCAGAACATTTGAGATAGTCTGTCACTTCAGGTTTGAGGCCAATGCCTTAAGAAAGTGTTGCTATAGCAAACTTAACAAAAATATACGTCTTTTCAGAATCTAGAGGACTATGGGTAATCTCATTGTTCATACATCAAAATGAAAATAATGTCATGTCATTGGTTGAATTTCAATTGTTTAGAACATTTTAACCAATCACAACGTTTTGGTGTATGCGTTTAAAAATATTACCCAGAATGCATTAGAATCTGAAAGGGCAAAATTTACAAATAAACAATCGAAAAATATAGACATTGAGAAAAGAAATATTTTAAAAGGTTTGGTCATTTTTATTGTAACTTATATGATCTTAAAATGAATAAGTTTTAATATGTATATGCATGTATTAAGCATCATTTATGATGAAGAGAGTATTTGTCTGTTGTCAATCTGGTACTTATTTTAGGTCAAGCACAAAGGCAACCTGATGACATTAACAACAGTGTAGTATAAAGATATAAATACAATTAAAATGAAAATTTAAACTTACAGGTGACCAAGTTAAACTTAAAACATTGCCGTTCTGTAGTTCTATACGGTTCTGAAAATAAAATAAACATATATATAAATCTAGCGTATCATGCGATTTTCCTCAAAAATAAAGATAGGTAAATTGTTTAAAGATGAATGAGGCTTTTGTTTCACTCTCTGAAATTGTTTCACATTATGTCATGCAGGGACCCTTTAATGTATTCAACAGTTTCATTCATTGTTGAACACCATTAATCACCAACAGACCAATAGATGACCATAGATCCTTGTCTTTTGATCCTTGGAAACTGAGTATACCTAATTCCAATTTCTTGGAAAAACAACCACACAAAAATTAGCTAATCTTTTAATTATTAGTAAAGCCTATTTGTTTCTATGTTCAACCTGCAATATTTAAAAAATAAAAGAAAATTTGGAATTCAAAAAGCCAATAAAAAAATCACTTATTACACAAAATTTACATTGTTAAGAATTTTTTTTGCAAACAAAGTATTCATATATAACTTAGATCATTCTTCCTGCTTAACCTCAGTCCCAATAACACAAGCTTGTAAAATTGCTGTCAACATTGTTAAATCATCTCTACTAAGGCCAACAGCATGCACATAACTAAAATTTACAAAATTAAGCTCTGGGCCTGTAGATTCGAACGTTTATCTTGAAGACTGTAAGATCAAGAAAATTTGCTTCTTACAATAATTCCAAAGTTCTCATGCATACCAGTTTAGTGATATTATATTAAATTTCGCTTAACTAAACTTCTGTACAGCAAACTTAAAATTCCCTCATAAAAATCTAATTACTTACTGTATAACTCTAGTACAAATATTAGTACATGAAATACAAAAATTCCATTAATTAATCTTAAAATTGAGAATGGAAATAGGGAATGTGTCAAAGAGACAACAACCCGACCAAAGAGTAGAAAAACAGCTGGAGCCACCAATGGGTCTTCAACACAGCAAGAAAATCTGGCACCTGACAGGAGGCGGCTTCAGCTGGCTTCTATACAATAAACTGTTATTGCTTTTTTGATAATTTTGATTATGCAAATGTTGACATTAAAAAGCAATACCATATTTCATTAGTTAGGCAAATATTCAAAGTCAACGAACCATGACTGAGGTACATGGCTAAACAATCTCCATGTAAATGAGATGTGCCAATGCTAATACAACTGCATACCAAATATCATTGACTTATTATAAGTTGTTCCCTTGAAATAAACCTAAACACAAACATTAACTTGTAAACTATGTAAAAGTGTCAAAGTCAATGAACCATGAAGAGGGGGTGGAGCTATAAAATCTCCATGGAAACAATACTTAAACATGTTATAAATGCCAATAAATTTGCATACCAAATATCATTGACGTAACATTAGCAGTTCATCTCTAAAATGATCTAATCACAAACTAATACATGTAAACTAAGCAAAAGTTTCAAGTCGATAGACCTTGACTGGGGTATTCTCAAAGGAAAGGAAATGTGCTAATGGTTATACAACTGAATACCAATAAACATTGGCCTACCACAAATGGTTCCCCTTTAACTGACCTAATCTCAAACTACTATATGTTCACCAAGCAAAATTTTCAAAGTCAATAGACCATGACTATGGGGGCGGAGTCAAATAATCTCCATGGAAAATGAGATGTGCCAATGCTTATACAACTGCATACCAAATATGATTGACCTACAACTTGTCGCTCACCACAAACTATACCTTATCATAAACTAATATATTGTTGACACCGCCTTTGTTGCAACCGGAAACACTGCATACCTATGTCTTGTTTTTTTACTCTGTCAAGTGAGACAACTAGAGGCTCTCAAGAGCCTGTGTCGCTCACCTGTTACTGTATTTACTGATGTTGGCCATCTTGGTTGGCAGGCAGGGTCATTAGACACTTTTTTAAAATAGATACCCTAGTAATGATTGTGGCCAAGTTTGGTTAAATTTGGCCCATAGTTTTAGAAAAGAAGATTTTTGTACAAGTTACAACCAGGTGCTCCGCAGGGCGCAGCTTTATACGACCGCAGAGGTGGAACCCTGAACAGTTGGGGCAAGTATGGACAAAACATTCAAGCGTGATACAGCTCTGAATTTGAATTGCGATCAAATTTTTGACATTACATGGTTTTTTTTTACACAAAACAAATGTCAAGATTTTACAAATCAATTAAAGATTTCTTCTTCAAACTTATTTAAATCTAAAATTAAATAGTTGACACAGCATAGGTTTCTGACACAGAATGAATGTGGTCTAATGAACTTAAAAATTTTTTTTTGCCTTTAAGCAATTCACTATGCTGTTGAATATTAATCCTCTCAAAAAAATGTTTGAAGAAATTTTCTTTTTATTTACGAAATCTGAAATGAGAAAAATTTAACCCCCCCCCCCATTTTTTTTTTCACATCCCTGTTTCCCTTTTTCCAAAACTGATATCAATTCAAATTTCTAATGGAGTTTGCAACAATAACTAATCTTTTAAATACATCATAAAATATTAAAATGTAAAATAAAGTGCTTGTTATCACTGAATGGTAAAGATTGGTTGGTAGTAAAAGTGAATATACATTGTTTATTGTATAAAACAATAAAAAAAACTTCATCAGCAACATGTTATATTGGCAAATTTCCAATGAAGTTATTTACATAAAGTTATTGGCAAATTAAAATAGAAAATGACATCATAGTCATGTCTGGCAAATGTCCAACATACATTATCTAAAAACATTTTAGATAAGATAAGGAAAAAAAACTTCATCAGCAACATTTTATATTGGCAAATTTCCAATGAAGTTATTTACATAAAGTTATTGGCAAATAAAAATAGAAAATGACATCATAGTCATGTCTGGCAAATTTCCAACATATATTATCAACTACTATTCTATACAAAGAAAGATAACTCCAATTGAAAATTAATTGCTATTGCACAATATTGTGCAATTAGATATTTCTTGCTATTGTGCAATACTGTGCAATTGAAAATTTCTTGCTATTGCACAATACTTGATATGGAATCCTGATTTGGACCAACTTGAAAACTGGGCCCATAATCAAAAATCAAAGTACATGTTTAGATAAAGCATATCAAAAAAGCCAAAGAATTCAATTTTTATTAAAATCAAACTTAGTTTAATTTTGGACCCTTTGGTATTTAATGTAGACCAATTTGAAAACTGGACCAAAAATTAAGAATCTACATACACAGTTAGATTTGGCATATCAAAGAACCCATTTATTCAATTTTTGATGAAATCAAACAAAGTTTAATTTTGGACCCCCATTTGGACCGACTTGAAAACTAGGCCAATAATTAAAAATCTAAGTACATTTTTAAATTCAGCATATCAAAGAACCCCAAGGATTCATCTTTTGTTAAAATCAAACTAAGTTTAATTTTGGACCCTTTGGACCTTAATGTAGACCAATTTGAAAACGGGATCAAAAATTAAGAATCTACATACATAGTTAGATTCGGCATATCAAAGAACCCCAATTATTCAATTTTTAATGAAATCACACAAAGTTCAATTTTGGACCCTTTGGGCCCCTTATTCCTAAACTGTTGGGACCAAAACTCCCAAAATCAAACCCAACCTTCCTTTTATGGTCATAAACCTTGTGTTTAAATTTCATAGATTTCTATTTACTTAAACTAATGTTATTGTGCGAAAACCAAGAATAATGCTTATTTGGGCCCTTTTTTGGCCCCTAATTCCTAAACTGTTGAGACCAAAACTCCCAAAATCAATCCCAACCGTTCTTTTGTGATCATAAACCTTGTGTCAAAATTTCATAGATTTCTATTAACTTAAACTAAAGTTATAGTGCGAAAACCAAGAAAATGCTTATTTGGGCCCTTTTTGGCCCCTAATTCCTAAAATGTTGGGACCAAAACTCCCAAAATCAATACCAACCTTCCTTTTGTGGTCATAAACCTTGTGTTAAAATTTCATAGATTTCCATTCACTTTTACTAAAGTTAGAGTGCGAAAACTAAAAGTATTCGGACGCCGGACGACGACGACGACGACGACGACGACGACGACGACGACGCAGACGCCAACGTGATAGCAATATACGACGAAAATTTTTTCAAAATTTGCGGTCGTATAAAAACTGCAAAATTTCCTTAAAATTACCAATTCAGGGGCAGCAACCCAACAACCAGTTGTCTGATCCATCTGAAAATTTCAGGGCAGATAGATCTTGACCTGATAAACAATTAAATCCTGTCAGATTTGCTCTAAATGCTTTGGTTTTTGAGTTATAAGCCAAAAACTGCATTTTACCCCTATGTTCTATTTTTAGCCGTGGCGGCCATCTTGGTTGGATGGCCGGGTCACCGGACACATTTTTTTAACTAGATACCCCAAAGATGATTGTTGCCAAGTTTGTTTAAATTTGGCACAGTAGTTTTAGAGGAGAAGATTTTTGTAAAAGATTACTAAGATTTACGAAAAATGGTTAAAAATTGACTATAAAGGGCAATAACTCCTAAAGGGGTCAACTGACCATTTCGGTCATGTTGACTTATTTGTAGATCTTACTTTGCTGAACATTATTGCTGTTTACAGTTTACCTCTATCTATAATAATATTCAAGATAATAACCAAAAACTGCAAAATTTCCTTAAAATTACCGATTCAGGGGCAGCAACCTAACAACAGGTTGTCTGATTCATCTGAAAATTTCAGGGCAGATAGATCTTGACCTGATAAACAATTAAATCCTGTCAGATTTGCTCTAAATGCTTTGGTTTTTGAGTTATAAGCCAAAAACTGCATTTTACCCCTGTGTTCTATTTTTAGCCGTGGCGGCCATCTTGATTTGATGGTCAGGTCATCGGACACATTTTTTAAACTAAATACCCCAAGGATGATTGTGGCCAAGTTTGGTTAAATTTGGCTAAGTAGTTTCAGAGGAGAAGATTTTTGTAAAAGTTTACGGACGACGGACGCAGGACGACGGACGCAAAGTGATGAGAAAAGCTCACTTGACCTTTCAGGTCAGGTGAGCTAAAAATGTGTACTAGTTCAGTGAAAATGGATGTCAAACTAAACTCCAAAACATATAAATGAACTAAAATTAAAAATCACAGAAGACTTGCATGATGGTCAGTTGTTTAAGATTAGCAATGATAAATGCATTTTCTAAACTATAAATAGTGACAAATAAGCCAATCTATATCTAATTGTGTAGATACCCTTTCTGTGATATAAACTTGTCTGTTTGGTTCTGTAAACTGTAATGCATAATCTGCTGCATTTGCCAAGTCCCATCTGTAATACACCATAAATTTTAAAATAAAAAAAAACTCAATATGTCTTATATTGTATAACAACAAAAAACTAAATAAACTGTATGTTGTACAACAGCAATAAACTCAATATACTGTATATAGTAAAATATTGATTGATGGCATATTGCTTCAAACGTCAAAGGTAAATAATATATATATATACCTTTACAGGGTGATGAAATTTCTTTCAATTCAGTATTTATACCCTGATTTAAAGTCATATGAAACTTCAAATTAAAAAAAAATGAAGCATATGTTTTTATAACTAAATAGCTAGTTATTATTATAAAACTTATGTACATATACTTTTTCTCAAGAAAATTCTATAATTTGTCAAAATTTAGAAGATTTTCTTTGTTTTAATTGTTTGCTTCCAGAAAAAAAAAATCGCCAATACTTTTCCCAGTTGCAGTGAATTCAGCGTGACCTTTCTCGTAAAAATTTGGTGATTGCAGTACGCATTTATTTGTCATCAAAATGTGCTCAATATCCATGCTTCTGAGTTGATTGTTTACTAAGATGAAAATCTGTAAACTACTGCTTCAAAACACAACAATTAATTAGCTGCCATATTTTCACATCATAACAGAACGAGAATTTTTTTTTTGATGATTTAAGATATGGATTCGTAACAAATGATACCAGGTGCTCCGCAGGGCGCAGCTTTATACGACCGCAGAGGTCGAACCCTGAACAGTTGGGGCAAGTATGGACAAAACATTCAAGCGTGATACAGCTCTGAATTTGGATTGTGATCAAATTTTTGACATTATATGGGTTTTTTACACAAAACAAATGTCAAGATTTTACAAATCAATTAAAGATTTCTTCTTCAAACTTATTTAAATCTAAAATTAAATAGTTGACACAGCATAGGTTTCTGACACAGAATGAATGTGGTCTAATGAACTTAAACATTTTTTTTTTGCCTTTGAGCAATTCACTATGCTGTTGAATATTAATCCTCTCAAAAGACCATCATACTGAGCCTGATTTTAAATGTTCTAGCTCACAGGGTAATATTATAGACATATTATCCTCCCTACACATATTATTCTCACTCTGAGTCACCTACAACTGTAGTCTTTGCTCTAACTCCTAAATACAACATGCCTGGAGAAAAGCATGTCGCTTATTACAATGTCTTTAAATGGAACTGGTAGTAGATTGACCTCCCAATCTCTTGCCATCACATGAAGTATACACATGGAGAAAATATCATATTTAAGGCAATACAATTTTTTTTCATTAGATCATAGAGCAGATTTGCTGACTGACCAGAGCCTAGAAATGCTGAATCTATTTTAGAAAATTTAAGTGAAAAAGGCAATATGAGTTGATCCATACCCGCCAACTGTCACTATTTGCTGGGGATTTCCCCCATGGAGGCTCCCAAGTGGAAATTTTGTAAGAGCAATTTTGTCCACTATTTTAAAGAAAACAATTAATTTCACAATGGCTATGAGCTTGTTAAAGCATGAAGAAACCAAAAAACCACATTAGAATATATTTGAAGGCCCCCTTGAAGGTTTTGTAGGACTATAAGAACCATTGTTCACGTAAAACCCCCATGGGCATTTTGAAAAGTTGGCAGGTATAGTTGATCTTCAATTATACATTTAACTTTATAAAAGAAACATCATATGGATTTTATTTGTAAACTTCTGACTTTTTATAAACTGACTAATATGATCATGTTATACCATCTATATAATGTATATCATCATTAGAACTGATTAAACATCCATGACACAAATGAACACTATTTCAATTAGCAGGCTATATATACATTCATTCTGACAGGGGTATTACTTGTACAAGTCATCTTTATTTACTTGAAGAAGTAAAACAAAATTATACTTATACATGTACAAGTTAATAATAATCTTTGATAATCTCCCCTAAATTTTCTCAAAAAGTGAATTATTTTTACAATCCACCAAAAATTCTCAAGTTTTAAGATGTAAAAACATGCATTAAATAATTTTCCCCTGCTCAAGGCCTTCAAATATTGCTCCTTGGGGCTTGTAAATGAGCTTACAGACAAATGGGACTTTGAAGTAGTGCCCCTGACTGACAGTACTTACTCTGATGCAATGTCTTGAATGATGGCAGCCAGTGGTCTATTCTGTAAAATTAAGTATATATAAAGTATTAAATAAAAGTTAATTTGCAAACTGTCCAAAGCTTATTTATAATTACAAACTGGCAATAAAAAATGATAAATGATCTATTATTATTACTATAAACTGGACCCCTCTTGTGTTCACTTATCGCTACACTGACAACAGGTATGGCCTAAATCCTGTGGTCAGAATTCTGACCACAGGATTTAATAATTCGAAGAGACTAGTACATCATGTGCTATGTTTGATTATGTATATACTAATAGCAAATCAAAGAGAAATTAGCACATTTATAACCCTACTGAGTTCTTAAGGGAATGAAAGATACCAGCTCAGTTTGCCGGTCAAGAACATGTTAACACGCCCGTTGGTCATTTATCTGCGCTACCACCATGGGGTTAATTAACAGATACTTGTTTATTTTGCTGCATCGCTGTATTAACATTTGAGGTCAATTTCCTATCACTTTAAATTGGCCAATTTTATTAGCGAATCGTTGAATTTGTACAACTCATTCAATTAATGCCAATGTGACAATAGCTCCAACCCGTTCCTTCAGTGCGAAGCTATAGATAAAACGGCAGACCAGTTTAGTCATTTCTAGTGAATAAGCAACTGAAAGCAAATACATCATACTACATGAATGGCATGTATACATGGCATGTACATTGTGAACGACTTGATTTTGCTTTTGACGGTCAAGCAAAGCAAGTGACAGAGTGGAAAGCGACTTTTTTAACAACCTAGTTGCGTGCTAGTGTGAACCCTAGAAATTGCAATTCTGAAAAGCATGAAAACCCATGCGACGAAGATAATCATAAATCAATTTTAATTTAGATCTCATTTGACCCTAGCAGCTGTTTACAAACCTGATCAATTCCTCTCAATAATGGAAGTTTTCCATCTGCTGTAATGGCTATTTTCTTGACATTATCTTGTTGACTCCTAGAGCTTGTGGTTGATAGAGTGGAGGCCCTGTTTGGACTCAATACTTTAGTTGTTCTGAGACTGAGATCTGATTGAGACATTTTAACCTTGGCTTTGGTAGGAAAAAATAGGAATTCTGTTAAATTAAAATGTCTTTATGTAAACTGTGGTTCAATCAATCACATGATGAAATTGTCATTTGAAACAGACATCTTCTTCCTCTTTTTCTGAATCAGCTTCCTTGTTTATTATTTTAATACCTAAAACATGACAGACCAAGACACAAATGCCTAATTTTAATTAAAATTTTACCAACTGCTGGATAATTTTATACGGATGTACCGATGAAAAATTAATTAAAATAAATCTGATATATTTGTGGGAAAATATATTACTTTATTTCCTTATAAAGTTTTTATTTCATATTAAGCTCGGGTAAGATTCTTGTTTATATGTTTCTCATAACTTAGAGTGACATTAGAGTTTCTTCCCTTTACACCACGAATTCTGACCTTGAATCCGCAACATCTCTGATCATGGCGCTCCGTCAAGCCGTTAAATCGTCAAATCTTATTCGGTTTCTACCACAATATGCATCAGCTACAAATGTGAAGCAAAGGTACGTGCACATATTTATATTTATTATGTATGGGATTTTTTTCTATTCATTTATCATTATTTTTTTGTGCAGAATCTGAAAAATAATTATGCATCTACTTTTTTCGGTTAATAGTTTTGAATTCCTGACTATTTATTTATATTCATATACCAGTCTGATACAACTTTTTGTAATGTGCAATTACATGACGTACAACGGTAAAAATTCTTGGCAAATAAAGTTGAACGGTAATGTAATTTTTAGTGCATGACGATAAAATGTTCACTTTCTTTTAGAAGATAAAAATCAGCTGACTTTGACGAATCATGTGTTTTTTTTCTCCAAAAATAACAGTCAATACACGATAATTATTTGAGACATTTGACCGGTAAAATTTTAACCAATTTGACGCTAACGGTAGGCGAAAATTTCAGAAAATGAATATTTGATGTCTGACGGTAAACATGGTAAAGGGAATTACCACCCTACTGAATAGGTGGATTATACACCTTAATGCTAATTGGAAATCTGTCTCGATTGAATAGAAACAGCAGAGAGATCATCATCAGTGGGGTCATTTATAAAAAAAAAACATACTTATGATTTACCACTATCTTGTTGATTTATTGTAAGGTTGAATTTGCTTTGAAATTTTAAAAAGTAAATACATGTAAATGTCCATGTAATTTGTAAAAATAGGAACAAGGAACATGTACATGTACCATGTATGAGGTATTGAAAAAAAAAATCAAATGAAATAGACCATTTTGTAGTGTCCTTCACAGAAAAGGTTCTCCAATTATGCAGGTCTTTTTGAAGTCATTATTCATGTTATTTAGCCAGAAACTGGGCACTGTTTAAATTTGTATCCCTGCACAATTATAGTTTATCTTAGGTCTTCATGATCATCATTTTGTAGGATATAAACTAGAAATAATGTTTATTCCTTAGGTACTTAATCAGTATTCTCTAATGACAGTGCTGATTATCAATAATAAGAATTGAATTTGCAAAAAGTTTGTGCAATATACAATGATACATGTACATTGTAGCATCATATTTATCAACCGTTGTTCAACATGGAAAAGAAGTAACAATGCCCCATAATGGACAAATGATGATCACTAAAATGGAAATTTTTTATGGAAATGCAACGAACTCAAAAGTGGCCTATTGGCAACATATACATGTATATAAATTCATATAGAAGACACTTGCATTCAAAATTTTGTTATTGCACTGAATTAAACAAAAGATCAAGTGACATTAATGACATTTGTCAAGAATAGTTAAAACAGGATAAATGTTATATAAATGTGATGAGCCTTAACAAAATGACATAACCTATATCCTGTCCCACAAACTTACAAACATAATTATTTGGTAGATACAAATGTAGTACCACTAAAACAACATCCTTTATTTTCAATATTTATCCTGTTTAAATTAAATAATGTATGTCTAAGAAGGTGTGACACTAACATGACTAACCTCATGCATTGTACTATTCATGCTATTAGCATGACCAGATAAAATATCATAAATAATGTGATATATATATTTTCTATACTATAACAAATATCAAATATTATTTAAATACATTTTTTTCTTTATTTATCATACATTTGTAAATTAATCATTATCAACAATTCAAATGTATATTAATTGGTTGATTTTTGGTTGTTTATTGTGTGCAGGAACTCAGGAGTCCCTGTTGATAATTACTGATATTTTGCAGGATTCATACCTGTAGCCACTAGTCTATGCTGAATTTTAACTGTGTGTTCGTTCATCAAACTATTTTGGTGAAGAAAGTTAAATGAACACACAACCTATACAAAGCCTGACAACTTATTGTATAATTCGTTCCACTGTGCAAGAGGACAATTACATCTTAGCAGAATAATTTTAACAAACATTTTCACAACAAAAACATTTTATTTAATTTCTTTTTATAGTTTACTTACATATATTTTTATTTAGGGGCCAGCTGAAGGAATTTCTCGCTGCATTGAAGACCTATCAATGGTGACCTTCTGCTGTTGTCTGTTATATGGTCGGGTTGTTGTCTCTTTGACGCATTCCCCATTTCCATTCTCAATTTTATACTTACAATGAACTTTCTCTTTTAGTTGCTATTTATAACGTTACTTACCAAAGTAACATTGTGACGTTTAAATTTTTACGACCCGATTTTGTACTTCAGCATGCTTTTATGTATTGTTTTAGGAAATGATGACTGCGCCCTAGGCACAGAAACATGTCAATCAATAAAAATTCTACAGCAGTCCCTAAAGTGTTGTTATACGACTCTCTACATATTATGCTTTTTATCATAACAACTCTGCATACCTGAGGTATTCACTTTAGGGACTCTATCGTACTACAGATTCATCAGGCGTTGGTTCACCTTTCATTTGTAAAATGTAGTTATATTGTAGATGAATATTATTCCAACTTGAAAATAAATTTGTATCATTAATTTTCTAATTCAGTTCAACATGGGGCAATGTAGAAATGGGACCACCAGATGCTATTTTAGGTTTAACAGAGGCTTTCAAGAAAGATACAAATCCCAAAAAAGTTAGCCTTGGAGCAGGTGCTTACAGAGATGACCAAGGGAAACCATTTATTCTTCAATGTGTCAAAACAGTAAGTACACAAATACTTGCAGAAAAATACTTTTGATTGAATTTAAGGATCAAAATATGCCATCTAATTAACTATTGTATCTATTAAGATTAACTATTTATCTATTAAGATTAACTATTTATCTATTAAGATGACCCCAAAACAACCGACGGTCATATAACACGATATAAACAAATATAAATAGATATATTTATGCAAATGGATTTTTCTATGTTTATTTGATTTCAATTTTAAGGTTGTAAATATAAGTTAAGTTTTCGATTTTTCCTGTATAAGAATGATTTTAGTGGATAGAATCAGTCAATCAAATGATTTTCCTTTGTTTCACTTTCAATGTTGACATTCTTTTCTTTTGATATCCTAACATTTATCAATCATGCATAATCCATCTCTAGCTACGTATACAGAGTTGAATTAAAGTTCACATGAATATGGATTCAGTGAGGTCGAATTATTCAGTTGCAAGTAAATAATTCATCATCAATGTTTCTTATCTTATTTTGACAAAAAACATACTGTCTGCTAATAGCAAATTATTATTTCACTATTTCACTTTAATTAATGATTGAACCAAAAAAATCATAATTTAATTTTTTTTATGTGTCTCATAGCAAGTGCCCCTTTAAAAGAAAATAAACAATTTAAAAGCTGTTGTATTGTTTCTTTTAAAAATGACATAATTTTTAGAATATTTTGATTTCACAATTTTTATTGTCAAGCCTGCAACTTTTGTCGCAGAAAGCTTGACATAGGGATAGAGATCCGGCAGCTATAGCTAACTTCTTAAAAGCTTTATATTTTAGAAGGTAGAAGACCTGAATGCTTCATACATTGTATATGGATGCCTCATGTTACGAAGTTTCCGTCAGTCACATGTCCAATGTCCTTGACCTCATTTTCATGGTTCAGTCAACAAGATTAAGTTTTAGGGGTTAAGTCCATATCTCAGATACTATAAGCAATAGGTTTAGTAAATTAAGTGTATGGAAGCACTGTACATGTCCAACTGGGAGGTGTCATCTGACCTTGACCTCATTTTCATGCTTCAGTGGTTATAGTTAAGTTTTTGTGTTTTGGTCTCTTTTTCGTATACTGAATGCAAAAGGTCTACTATATTTGATGTATGGAATGATTGTAAGGTGTACATGTCTATCTGGCAGGTGTCATCTGACCTTGACCTCATTTTCATGGTTCAGTGGTCAAAGTTAAGTTTTTGAATTTTGGTCTTTTTTTTTCTAATACTATATGCAACAGGTCAACTATATTTGGTGTATGGAAATATATTATGGTCTATATGTCAGTCGCGCTGCTTTTATTTGACCTTGACCTCATGTTCACTGTTCATTGCTCAGTGTTAAGTTTTTGTGTTTTGGTCTGTTTTTCTTTAACTATAAGCAATAGGTCAACTATATTTGTTGTATGGAAGAATTGTTAGCTGTACATGCCTGCCTGGCATGGTTCATCTGACCTTGACCTTATTTTCATGGTTCAAAGGTCAATGTTTAGTTTTCTTGGTTAATGTTAAGTTTTTATGACAGGTGTAATAAAGCTTTATTTTAGTACTATCAACATAATATCAATGATTAGTAAAGAAGGCGAGACATTTCAGTGTGTGCACTCTTGTGTTACAATAAATGATAAAAGCTGAATTTTTTTTGTAAGTTTGGAACTGGTTTTTGATTTGCACTTTGCACCTCATGGTGTTTTCTTTAATAAAAATTTACATGACATGACAATAGTTGTACAAATGAATACATGCATGGATAGGGTGTTCCTCATTTGACACCAGAAACGAAGTATGTTTACAAGACATTATTAATGTTACAATTAGGTAAAAATTGACAACAGGATTTTTTATACTTGTAATTCTAAAGTTAATTAAATTATGATGTAAATTACAATGTTACAGATATAATGTACAATAAAATGTGATTAAAACATTCAGATGATTTTTACAGAGTTATCTCCCTGTAGTGTGATTTATCACCTTAATTTGTTTATAAGATTAAAATATGATGTACCAATAATAATGTCTTATTGAGGTTTATAATCCAAATTATTATGTTTATATATTTTAGGCAGAGAAACAAATGTTGGATGAGAACGTTGATCATGAGTATGCACCAATCAGTGGTCCTCCAACTTTCTGTAAAGCGTCTGCTGAATTAGCATTTGGTGCTGACAGCTCAGTTATCAAAGATGGTCTTGTAAGTCATAAAAAGTCATCTGTCTTCAACTTCATACTTTATTTGGTCTTTTTTAAACTTTTGCTTATTCTTGTGTCACTGATAAGTCTTTTGTACAGGAAATTTAGTACTGCATCTAGCGCAAATACAAAATTTCAATCCTGGTATCTTAGATGAGTTTTATTAGAACAGTTCATGGTTTCATATAGAAAGAATTGTAAGGAATAGTTCTAGAAACCTACTGATATTACATATATTTTGATATGTTGAAATGATGTGATTCTACTTAGAACTGATAACTGCCATGAGATAGGACAATACCATCTTAAATGAAGAAAGATAACTCAGAATTAGAAAAAGTAAAAAAAAAAAATAACTAACATGATGTGTAAGAAAGAGAAATAGTTTTCATGGTCATTTCCAAAGATTTATAAAAATAGTCACAATAAAACATTAAAAAAAATCTGGAATTGCCAAAAACTATAGATGACAGTACAGCTGTCCAGATCAACTCTTAAAGGACTCATCTTACTTAAGATATAAGTACAAACAATGACAGACAACAGTCAACCATAACAGTCAACATGGTTCACATGGCTCAGACACAAATGTGAGGGGTTTAATCAAGTACTTTTTAATTCATTTCACAAGTCTAAAAAGAAATAATGTTTATATGTCATTTATATAAGTCTATCTTTATAAGTACGTTTAACCCTTATTTTGTTTTTAATCCATTTGATAAATTTTGAACAACAAAAACAATCAGTTTATATTTTACTATAAGATGAGTTAAAACTAAGTATATTTGTGTTACCATGCTTGTATCAATATTTTGTACATGCAGAACTTAATATGTTGATTATGATGTTTGTTACAGAATGTTACAGTTCAAGGCATTTCTGGAACCGGATCTTTACGACTTGGCGCTGCCTTTTTTGTAAGTAAAGTTATTTTCTAAGGCTCTAATTTAAATTACCAAGGTCTAGACTAGTCTTGTTAGAGGCGCTGAGAGAAATGAAATATATACTTAAGGTAGCACAATACAAAGATTTTTCATCCCCAACCAGACATCTTTAAACTGATGTAATTCCACTCATCTTTCTTTAAATTTTATAAATGAGGTACCAAAAGAAAGAAGAAGGATTAATCTTCCAAATTGTGATAATTTCATTATTACATAATTATTACATAATTAATTGTTATGTAATTAGTTGCCATATTGTGATGTCCATACTTGAATGAATTTAGCTTCTTTGTTATTCATAGCATCCCAAAATATTTTATAGATTCTTGCACAACACAGTTTGACCTCCAAAACCGTGTCTCAGATTTTTCCTATTGTATTTCATTCTCTCATAAATCTACAATGAAATTTGCAACAATAATTCATGAGACCACTAAATTCAATTGGGTATAAAATTTGTTCTATTGATGTTTTTGGAAATCTGAGACACAGTTTTGGAGGTCAAGCTGTGTTGTACAAGAATCTATTAAATATTTTGGGATGCTATGAAGAACAAAGACGCTAAATTCATTCAAGTGTGGACATCACAATATAGCAACTTATTACATAATAATTAATTATGTAATAATTATGTCATAATGAAATTATCACAATTTGAAAGATGAATCTTTCTTCTTTCTTTTGGTACCTCATTTATTATATATAAAGAAGGATTAAATGAATTACATTAGTTTAAAGTTGTCTGATTGGGAGTGAACAAATCTTTGTATTGTGCTACCTTAAAAGAAGTATTGATATCTTGTGTTTCTTCTCTAGATGCCTCTTATAAGAATTAATGAGCTAAATTGAACATTTATTATAAGTCAGCATTGTTGTTAGTGCCATGCTTACAGAACATTACCCATAATAATTATACATTGTATATGTTATATGGAAACAATCATGATTTATATGATCATTTACTATGTAACCAAAAACATCATGAACATCTAAATTAATTATCTTACTGACTCAACTTGTGGAATTAATATTTTAAATTTTTTTTCCCTTTGCAGTCAAAATTCTACGCAAAAAGTAAAGCATTTTATACACCAACACCAACCTGGGGAAACCATATTCCAATCTTCAAGTAAGTACATTAAGTCTTAAAAAGATGTCAAGATAAAAAGGGGCATTTGAATATCCATTAATTTAATTGTTGAATTTCACAACAACATGGCTGAAAGAAAAAAATGTTAAGGTAGCTGGCTTGTCATGTTTTGGAATTTCGGTCAGATTTTCGGAATCCTCTGGTTTTATCAATTTGAATGCATTAACAAATTTTGCCCGGTGACCCCCATTTTTAGCTCACGTGGCCCAAAGGGCCAAAGTGAGCTTATGCCATCACTTGGCGTACGTCGTCATCTGTCGTCGTCTGTCGTCGTAAACTATTTCAAGAATCTTCTCCTCTGAAACTACTAGGCCAAATACTTCCAAACTTTAACTGAATGTTCCTTAGGGTATCTAGTTTATAAATTGTATCCGAAGTTTTGATCTCTCAACAAACATGGTCGCCATTGCTAAAAATAGAACGTAGGGGTCAAATGCAGTTTTTGGCTTATATCTCAAAAACGAAAGCATTTAGAGCAAATCTGACATGGGGTTAAAATGTTCATTAGGTCAAGATCTATCAGCCCTGAAATTTTCAGATGAATCAAACAACCCATTGTTGGGTTGCTGCCACTTAATTGGTAATTTTAAGGAAATTTTGCAGTTTTTGGTCATTACCTTGAATATTATTATAGATAAAGATAAACTGTAAACAGCAAAAATGATCAGCAAAGTAAGATCTACAAATAAGTTAATATGACCAAAATTGTCAATTGACCCCTTAAGGGGTTATTGTCCTTTAATGACAATTTTTCACAATTTGTTCATCATATTTGCTAACTTTAAAAAATCTTCTCCTCTAAAACTACTCAACCAAATTCAACCAAACTTCAACTGAATGATCAGTAGGGTGTATAAAATAAAGTTTGTGTTTTATTTTCTATTTCGTCAAAAAACATGGCCGTCATGGCTAAAAATAGAACACAGGGTAAAATGCAGTTTTTGGCTTTTATCTCAAAAACTCCAGCATTTAGAGCAAATAAGACAAGAAGTTAAAGTATTTATTAGGTCAAGGTCTACCTGTCCTGAAATTTTCAGCCGAATTGGGTAACTGGTTTTTCATGTATAATGCCCCTGAATTGATGATTTTAAAGAAATTTTGCAGTGTTTGGTTATTATCTTGAATATTATTATAGATACAGATAAACTGTTAATAGCAATTGTATTGTGAATCATCAGATTGACCTACATGTAGACTGTATCTTAATCAAGTGTAGGGCGAACTCATGCCCATTTCTTTCCAGAGGTTCCTAAGAGGCTTTAAGAGGTATTTCCAGGATAGTACATGGCCTTTGTTACTCTGTTTAATTTACAACAAACATGAATTTATTAATTTAGTTAATAAGGCATTGTTTACCAGGTGAGCGATTCAGGCTCTTGAGAGCCTCTTGTTCTTTTTATAATTCTTTTACATGTATAATGATGAGCTGTCTGTTAAAGTCTTTTAAAATTTTAATTACTTTTTAATAGTTTTAAGGACTTTTACTTGTCAATGATAAAGCTATGAAAAGTTAAGAGAGAACAATTTCCCACCAAAATTTCAATGGCTAATATATCGAAAACGAGCATGGTGACCTATATATTTTTTTTTGCTCTTTGAATTCCTTCATTAATTCCCTATCAAGATAAACTGGTGTTTCGAAAAGTTAATTACTTTGAAACTGAGAAGCGAACTACCTTAAAAGACTGACAAAATAAAATTGTAGAATTCCAGGTTGAATTTAGTTTGGAAATAAAGTGCACTGGAAAACCTGGTAATTCCTTCTCTCTTAGTGGCACTGGAAAACCTGGTAGTTCTTTCTCCCCTAGTGGCACTGGAAAACCTGGTAGTTCCTTCTCCCCTAGTGACACTGGAAAACCTGGTAGTTCCTTCTCCCTTAGTGGCACTGGAAAACCTGGTAATTCCTTCTCCCCTAGTGGCACTGGTGGTGATGTCTTTTGAAACTTTTTTTTTCCAAAGGTTGCTTTCTCATTCATGTTGAAACCATAATAAATGAACAGTGAAGACATTGGGGACTTAAGCAAGTTTGACAATTTTTGGAATATCCTGAATTTGTTACTCTTCACAAAAAAAGTGAGAACTTTCTGGTGTAAATTTAAGCTAGTTGCAGAGATTGAGATGTGAGTATTCCATGCTAAATTGCTTATTGTGAAAATACTGAAAAAGATTTGAAGTTAATAGCAGTGAATATCTATTAAAAAGATAATTATTAGCTCACCTGGCCCGAAGGGCCAAGTGAGCTTTTCCCATCACTTTGCGTCCGGCGTCCGTCGTCGTCCTGCGTCGTTAACTTTTACAAAAATCTTCTCCTCTGAAACTACTCGGCCAAATTAAACCAAACTTGGCCACAATCATCATTGGGGTATCTAGTTTAAAAAATGTATCCGGTGACCCGGCCAACCAACCAAGATGGCCACCACGTCTAAAAATAGAACATAGGGGTAAAATGCAGTTTTTGGCTTATAACTCAAAAACCAAAGCATTTAGAGCAAATCTGACATGGGGTAAAATTATTTATCAGGTCAAGATCTATCTGCCCTGAAATTATCAGATGAATCGGAGAACCCGTTGTGGGGTTGCTGCCCCTGAATTGGTAATTTTAAGGAAATTTTGCTGTTTTTGGTTATTATCTTGAATATTATTATAGATAGAGATAAACTGTAAACAGCAATAATGTTCAGCAAAGTAAGATTTACAAATAAGTCAACATGACCGAAATGGTCAGTTGACCCCTTTAGGAGTTATTGCCCTTTATCGTCAATTTTTAACCCATGTTTCGTAAATCTTAGTAATCTTTTACAAAAATCTTCTCCTCTGAAACTACTGCACCAAATTAATCCAAACTTGGCCACAATCATCTTTGGGGTATCTAGTTTAAAAATTGTGTCCGGTGACTTGGCCTTCCAACCAAGATGGCCGCCATGGCTAAAAATAGAACATAGGGGTAAAATGCAGTTTTTGGTTTATGACTCAAAAACCAAAGCATTAAGAGCAAATCTGACACAGGGTATATTTGTTTATCAGGTCAAGTTCTATCTTCCCTGAAATTTTCAGATGAATCGGACAACCCGTTGTTGGGTTGTTGCCCCTAAATTGGTAATTTTAAGGAAATTTTACTGTTTTTGGTTATTATCTTGAATATTATTATAGATAGAGATAAACTGTAAACAGCAATAATGTTCAGCAAAGTAAGATTTACAAATAAGTCATACTGACCGAAATGGTCAAATGACCCCTTTAGGAGTTATTGCCCTTTATAGTCAATGTTTAACCAATTTTGTAAATCTTAGTAATCTTTTACAAAAATCTTCCGCTCTGAAACTACTGGGCCAAATTAATCCAAACTTGGCCACAATCATCTTTGGGGTATTTAGTTTAAAAAATGTGTCTGGTGACCCGGCCATCCAACCAAGATGGCCGCCATGGCTAAAAATAGAACATAGGGGTAAAATGCAGTTTTTGGTTTATAACTCAAAAACCAAAGCATTTAGAGCAAATCTGACAGAGGTTTATTTGTTTATCAGGTCAAGGTCTATCTGCCCTGAAAGTTTCAGATGAATCGGACAACCTGTTGTTGGGTTGCTGCCCATAAATTGGTAATTTAAAGGAAATTTTACTGTTTTTTGTTATTATTATCTTTAATATTATTATAGATAGAGATAAACTGTAAACAGCAATAATGTTCAGCAAAGTAAGATTTACAAATAAGTCAAACTCACCGAAATGGTCAGTTGACCCCTTTAGGAGTTATTGCCCTTTATAGTCAATTTTTAACCATTTTTCGTAAATCTTAGTAATCTTTTAGAAAAATCTTCTCCTCTGAAACTACTGGGCCAAATTAATCCAAACTTGGCCACAATCATCTTTGGGGTATCTAGTTTAAAAAATGTGTCTGGTGACCCGGCCATCCAACCAAGATGGCCGCCATGGCTAAAAATAGAACATAGGGGTAAAATGCAGTTTTTGGTTTATAACTCAAAAACCAAAGCATTAAGAGCAAATCTGACAAAGGGTAAAATTGTTTATCAGGTCAAGATCTATCTGCCCGGAAATTTTAAGATGAATCGGACAACCCGTTGTTGGGTTGCTGCCCCTAAATTGGTAATTTTAAGGAAATTTTACTGTATTGGGTTATAATCTTGAATATTATTATAGATAGAGATAAACTGTAAACAGCAATAATGTACAGCAAAGTAAGATTTACAAATAAGTCAACATGACTGAAATGGTCAATTGACCCCCTAAGGAGTTATTGTCCTTTATAGTCAATTTTTAACAATTTTCATAAAATTTGTAAATTTTTACTAACATTTTCCACTGAAACTACTTGGCCAAGTTCATTATAGATAGAGATAATTGTAAGCAGCAAGAATGTTCAGTAAAGTAAGATCTACAAACACATCACCATCACCAAAACACAATTTTGTCATGAATCCATCTGCTTCCTTTGTTTAATATTCACATTGACCAAGGTGAGCGACACAGGCTCTTT
Source organism: Mytilus galloprovincialis (assembly GCA_037788925.1). NCBI lineage: Eukaryota > Metazoa > Mollusca > Bivalvia > Mytilida > Mytilidae > Mytilus > Mytilus galloprovincialis. The sequence continues at coordinate 91,385,068 of CM075333.1, read as the reverse complement.
AGAGCCTCTAGTTTATATTTTCAGACATGCTGGTATGGATGTCCAATCCTACAGATATTATGATCCTAAAACCTGTGGCTTCGATTTTAATGGAGCATTAGAAGATATTTCAGTGAGTTTTAAACTATTGAAAGAAATTAATTTGAGGTTTTTTTATCTTTAATTTTGTAATTCTTCATTGTTTTTATGATTTTAAAGGAAAACATATCTAATTCAGGTATTTGTAAGTAACCTATATAAAGGTGGAAGGCACTTTTCTTTATGGCTGTTACCCATACAATTACATATTCATTTGCATACATAACCACACAATTTGAACTTAGTGACCTACCCCCACCCATACAATAAAAGTTCAAGTGCCTTTCAACCCTCACTATATTTTTTTCTGGAATAGCCTGGATTGAATTTGATTGGGATGTATACAAGACAGATTAAAATCCAAATTCATTGTAAGAATAAGGGAATAGATATATCTGAGGTCATAATGTTTTTGAGCCTTGTCTTTGTAAAAAATGAGTGTTATTAAGATACATAGTTTGTTTTAACATTCTTTAACTTTTGTGATCTTGTATTTAGTATAATGGCTAAAAACTAAAATTCATATATTTTTTCAGAAAATTCCAGAGGGTGGTGTAGTTGTTCTTCATGCTTGTGCTCATAACCCCACAGGTGTAGACCCTAAGGTAAGATCAGCTTCATGCTTGTGCTCATAACCCCACAGGTGTAGACCCTAAGGTAAGATCAGCTTCATGCTTGTGCTCATAACCCCACAGGTGTAGACCCTAAGGTAAGATCAGCTTCATGCTTGTGCTCATAACCCCACAGGTGTAGACCCTAAGGTAAGATCAGTCTATACAACATGTGATGATTTAATTGAAAATAAACAGTAAAATATCTTACATCAATAAAAACAAACATGCATAAAGTTAACCAATATACTTTCTCATTTAACATGTATGAATCGAACCAAAATATTTCTCATTTAATATTTGAAAAATGTAACGAAAATACAATTTCTCATAAAGCAAGTATAAATCTCACTCAAATATTTTAAGATTTCCATGAAATGAAGCTTTATGAGTTACCTTAACCAATGTATTTACAGCCAGAACAATGGAAGGAAATTAGCAGTGTGATGAAACAGAAAAAGTTATACCCATTCTTTGACATGGCTTACCAAGGATTTGCCAGTGGGGATATTAACAAAGATGCCTTTGCAGTCAGACATTTTCTTGCTGATGGACATGAAATAGCTCTCTGTCAGTCATATGCCAAAAATATGGGACTGTATGGTAAAAATAATTGCCTAGTTTATTAAGAATACACAATTAAATAATGCTTTTTAATTAAAATAAAGTTGTCTATTTTATTTCCAGTTCTAGAAAATTTAAAAGTTTAAAGTTTCAGTGAATTTTTACAAAATTAACAAAGTTTGAGAATGATTTATTTTAAAAAAAATGCATATTTTTATTTCATGATTTTTTTCCCAATCTTCTCAATCTACAACATATCTCAAAATTACAAAAATGATTATATCATTTGAAAATTATTGGACTCATAAAATAATCAGTTAAAATTTTGATGTTTTGTATTGCATTAATTGGATTGATGTAATTTCTAAATGAAAGAAAGTTTGACATTATTTTATTTATTAAATAAAATTTTAATGTGAATTGTTTAAACATAAATTTAGGAATGTTTTGGAAAATCAACTGTTAGTATAGTATATGCTACAAATTAAAATGTTGCATACTGAAAGAGAATATTCAGTGAAATTATTTTAAAGACTTTAAAAAAAAATATTGTCAAACCCTGGAGAAATCTATAGAATGAAATAATTAATCTTTTTTGTAATATTGACTAATATGTACATGTACCTTTGTAGGCGAAAGAGCTGGTGCTTTCACACTTGTTTGTTCCTCAAAAGAGGAAGCAGATAGAGTTATGTCACAAGTCAAAATCATCATCAGAGCTATGTATTCCAGTCCTCCTATACATGGAGCAAGAATTGTGGACAGAGTACTCAATTCACCAGAACTCAGAAATATGTGGTATGTTAGTCTTAATAAAAATGGTGACCATTCCAAAATAAAAAAATGTTGGGGAGTTTTGAAAGTTAGGCAAATTTTTGTTACATTCCCTTCACATCATAATGTAAAGTGAAAAACATTTAAAAATATCATTTTCATCATCGACCGTGAAACTATTTGGTCAGCTGAAATGAAAGCTTGTTAAATTTGATGTTTGGAAGAACCTCGTTTCATGGATCAGTGCTAAAGTATTTATGGTCAAGTTCATTCCTTTGTCACTACATTGTATTAGTAATAGATCATTGTCTATATTAAGATTTCAAGATTAAGTTTGGTTCTCAGATATTATATTTGGTGTATGGAAGAATTGGACAGTGTACATGTCCACCTGGCAGGGCCCATCTGACCTTGACCTCATTTAAGTGAATTATTGATTAATCTTAACTTTATGGGTTACTCAAAGGCTGTTAACATAAAAACAATGATGATCAGTATAGCAGAAGAGACATTTCAATGTATTATCTTTTGTTTCATCTATTTTCAGAAAGGTCTGGGACATTTGTTTACCAAATATATTTTCTGGACTCATTCTCTCTGCCATTGTTTAATACTTGAAAACTTTGAAGTATGGAAAAGTGCACCTGTAAAATATATAAGAGATTATCTCCCCTGTTAAATATTATATGGACATTATCTCCCCTTTGAATTATACTATCAGATTATTGCATGGCATTTTTCATATCGCATGTATTATCAGCCTTAGGTTCAATATCAATCCAAGAGCCGCATGGCTCAAGGGCTGTTATTGACCAAGGGCTGATAGTACCTGTGATATGAAAAATAACATGCTATGATTATCATATGCTTCAACAATGGAGTAAAAAAACAGATTAATATATAAATCCTTTTAAGTGGTTCTCAAATAGAAGCTCTAAGAGTGAAAAGTTTACAGATGTCAGACCCCAAAGGTAGTACATCCAAAATGAAATCTTTGTATAAAATGCATCAACAGAGAGGAAAAACAACAGTATGATCTATTCTTATATGGACGATTAAAAAATAATTCAACAATAAACATAATACACATTAATTGGAAAAGTCATCATTTTAAAGTAACTTTCTAAGCATGTTGGATTTTTTTTTTAAATGCGTTTATTTTATCATTTGTTAGTTGGTTTGTTTGTTTGTCTGTTTTTTTTTATTGAATTTTACACAATACACTTTCCTGTATCCAAATAATTGTTTTAATTTGTACCCTTCTTTGTAATGATTATCACTAAAAGTACCATTGATGTGTATTTCCAGAATTTGCTGAGTATCATCAGAATGCCATGTGATAACGTTACGGAAAGGCATGTGATAATATTCGAAGCATTTGATAAACTTTTCATATCAGCCTGCTAAGCACCAATTTGAAAAATATGTTATTTACGTTAATTTTATGCTATTATCATATAGTTAAAAAAATATGTTATTTAGTCTAAGTACATGATAAATAGAAATTATTTCCCCTGTGAAATGTACATAGAAATTATCTCCCTTGTGAAAGGCATCTTTAGATATTTTGCATTATTTGTTTTATCCTACTTAAGAAAAAACTTTTTAATATAATCAAAACGATTTGACAAAATTTAATTGAACCAGGTGTATAGTTCATATATGTCACTCATGGAAATAATCTGAGGATTTGTATACAATTCAACAAAATGATGAACTATTTAGTAAGTTGTAAAAGACTTATAAATTGTTCTCACTGTAAAAAACGATATTCCAGCCTATAGTTATCAACTTCTTCATAAATTGAACTCTGATGGAGAATTGTCTTATTGACAATCATACCACATCTTTTAATGTAATAATGCATGTAAGTTATTCATTCTTACATTATTATACTGTAAATTCAGAAATTATTGTGTGCATTTATTATTGTAATTTTGTCATTTTAGACTTCAATCAGATTTTAAGTTTTATTATTTTGAGAAAAATCCTGTTTAATTCATATAAAATATTTCAAAATGTGAATTTAAATTATTTCATTTTCAACTCTGTCGCATTCTTCACAATAATAAAAACCTTGTAATAATTTCTGAATTTACAATAATTAAATCTGTTTAATGTGTTTAGCTAACACAATTTCTTTCTTTTTTTTTATAACCAGGTTAGGAGAAGTGAAAGGCATGGCTGATCGTATTATCTCTATGAGACAGAAATTGAAAGATGGGCTGGCCCGTGAAGGATCAAGTCATAACTGGCAACATATTACTGATCAAATCGGAATGTTCTGTTTTACTGGTTTGAAACCTGAGCAGGTAAGAGATATAAAAATTACTCAGTCTGTTAACTTTGACAGTTTTATGCAGAATATTTAGACTGAGTTTATTGACCTTAACAGCTGTCAGTACAGTTAACTCTCAAACTCAGTTGTTTAAACATTTTGCATTAGTCAAAATTTTCCTGTGGTCCTGACTTTTGTTCCATATAAATACTGTGGATTCATTATTATTTGTAGGATACCGATTTCCGTTGGTTTTTGTGGATACAGGCATACCACTAATTCAAATTTTTAACAAATTACAAATTTTACATACTGTAGGCTTTGTATGTAGAGATGGGCAAATCCACACAATCAAATATCCAAGAAAACACCAGTTTTCCACAATCCATGAAAATAAATGAATCCAAAGTTTATGTATTTAGATTCTTAATGGGTCGAAATTGAAAGAGTCAAAATTTTGGTTATGTTGAACCAAAGTTACAGTCCCAAGGTAAACAAAAGCATATTTAAGATAGCATTTGTTGTGTGGATGTCAACTCAAGGCCTCTGGGATATAAATGGATTAACAAGTTTATCTGAAAGTCACCTGTAATTTAATTCCAGGACATTGACAGCTGTCCTCATTTCTAGCATTCTTTTCCCGAGAGTGTTAACCTTAGATTTTCGTTGATCAAAATAATAAATGATTTGTGATACATTATTGCAGATATTGCATTTTCTTTTTTAAGATAATTTTTCATTTAATTGTTTTCTATCATTAATGAGCTTCAGGTTGTGCATAAAGTGAGCAACCCAAAACTACTCAATCAGGGTCTTTAATATTTTGTATTCTTTTGCTCGAAAAGATCTAAATAAAAGAAGATAAAAAAAATAATTCTAAAATCATACAAAATTATTTATTTGTGTTTGATAATACGATTTATATTGTTTTCTAATAAAATACATTTGAATCAATGTCAATTATTTATTTTGGCCAAAATCTACCTAAAAAATTATCAAGTTATCCAAGAGTTCTGTCCCTTTGTCTGTCAAGCTTCCAGTATTGGTTTGAGTAGAACTACATGTTTCTCAAAATATTTCTCTGGTCCAATTGACTTTAAGATAAGAGTCAATTGTATTTTGCTTTACTAGCTATTGCGTATGATTTTGTGTCTGTTAATAAGAAATACTTAAATCAAACATTAAACTTTGTAACTACTTAAAACTGGTATTTGTAATTCAATCAAATTATCATTAATTTCTTTTTCTTGATTTTCCACTTGAAATGAAAACTTGATGAAAATGATTTTTTATCCAATACTTGCAACTGTCATAAAAGAGGGTATATATGGACAGGTGAATGATGTAGTGGAACTAGTTAATTCAAAAAGAACAAGGAATTTAAATGCATTGGATTCATGGGGGCAGTGCTCCATCAATAGAGGAAACAGGTTATACAGATTCTTGAGCAAACTACATTGTAAAATATAATTTTGTAAAAGTAAGTCATTTGACTTTATGGTCAGTTTAAACATGTTTTATATAATCCTATATGTATTGTTTATTTTTTTTAGGTGGACAGAATGATTAATGAATTCCATATTTACCTGACAAAAGATGGCAGAATTTCAGTCGCAGGCGTAACATCAGGAAATGTTGACTATGTAGCTAATGCCATACATCAAGTTTCCAAGTGAAAATAAGACATAGAAACAGTTACAGTACATTGCTCTCCTTATATCTTGGAATCCAGAACTCGAAAAAATATTCTCTTGACAATTTTTTAGCAAGAAAACTACTTCTGCTATGATGTGTTTGAAAGTTACTTACAATATGCTTATAGTATTTTTTTAAACTGTTGATAAAGCGAAAATTTATTTTGTTTGGGGAAAACAATTAAATTTTTTGCTTAAATATTTTTTGATATTATGATTAATGTTAAAATACTTGCATTTAAGTGTTCAGTAGTAGTTAAAATAATTATTTATATAAGATATAATTTTCCTTTTTCAGTATGAACATCCATACTTAATTGATTTTATGCTTAGTTTTCTCCTATTCCTGTTTTTCTTAATTCTTTTCATAAGTCAGTATAATTACTAAAAGAATATATTGGGGTTGACAAGATGTCTCTTCATAAATTTACCAAATTTCTTCTATTTTTCGGTTAATACCATTCACAAGTATATAGATTATAAGCATTAGATTGATAGTTACAGTATTATTTTATATGTCAGTACTAAGTTAAAAAAAAAAAACAAAATAAACAGCCTACGCCATTGCATAATGTCTTGTTAAGTTTGTTAATGATCTGTTCAAAAGATATTTTTATTTGGTAGTAACAAAGTATTGTATATATTTTATTACTCAGGCACCTGCCATACCAAATTTTAATTTTGGTGTAATAAATTGTGATATCTTTTATATTGTTGTTTTTCTTTGCTATTTGCTTCAACAGTTACAACCATAATGTCACTGTTAGGGTTTTATTTAATTCATCTGCAAATGCATGGTTAGTTATAAAATATTCATGCAGCGTAGGAAAAATCATATTTATTGGTATGAGTTTTAGAAACAGAGAAAAGTGAGGCTCACTTATGTTTTCTACTGTTTTGTAGCACGTACAAATACATTTTATGTTTTCATACACTTTAGGAATACTGCTTTTATTCTGCAATTGAACATTGCGCTTTAAATAAAAGTTTTCTTTTAACATTCAAACCGATGAATGAAATCATGATGACTTAATTATAAACAATAGCTGCAATGAGAACCCCAGTTGAACTGTAACGTAAAAAGTAATATGAACATAACCGTTTACTATAAACTTGACACTTAGTGGTATCTATATACTTATATTTGTATAGTAGAATGATCGAATGCGGCATAAATTCCATATCATGTTACATAACAAACAGAATGTGGCATTTTAAACTCATCACATTCCAGATTTAAATTTTGTAAACAAGTTGCCTGTCTCATCTGCCAAAAAAAAAAACTCATCAGTGCACTCAATTCAAAAATGTGAAAAATTCGCTTTTAGCAACCAGTTTTGTTCAATTTTGTCAAAAAAAGAAAGAAGCATCTCTAATCAATGATTTACTCGCAAGTTCATTAATTCTGTATTCATGTGATTTTCAATTTATCCCTTTAGCTATAGATGGTTACATATGAACTTGCTGTTTTCTGCTTTTTAAAAGGAAAAGAATGTGAACATTGAAAGTAATTCAGACAAACCGTTGTTGATTTGCTGTCCCTGAATTGGCATTTTTTAGGAAGTTTTCAGTCTTTGGTTATTATCTGCAATATAATTATAGATAGATATAAACAGCAGCAATGTTCAGCAAAGAAAGATCTCCAAATAATTCCACATGACCAAAATCGTCAATTGAACTCTAAAGGAATTATTGCCCTTAAAAATAACTGAACCATGAAAATGAGGTTAAGGTCAGATGACACCTGCCAGCTAGACATGTACACCTTACAATAATTCCATACACAAAACATAGTAAATCTATTGCATACAGTATAAAAAAAAAAAAAACAGACCAAAACACAAAAACTTAAACCACTGAACCATGAAACGCCTGCTAGTTGGACATGTTCACCTTACAAGCATTCATACACCGAATATACTAGATATAAAAAAGAAGATGTGGTATTATTGCCAATGAGACAACTATCCACAAAAGACCAAAATGAAACAGACATTAACAACTATAGGTCAATGAGCAAAGCCCATACCGCATAGTCAGCTATAAAAGGCCCCGATAAGACAATGTAAAACAATTCAAACGAGAAAAATTACGGCCTTATTTATGTACAAAAATGAATTTGCTTATAGTATTTGAGATATGGACTTGACCACCAAAACTTTATCTTGTTCACTGATCCCTATAGTGAGGTCGAGGTCAAGTAAAAACTGTCTAGCAGGCATGAATAAATTAAATAAAAATAAATGAGGTCCTTGCAAAGTACGAACAAAGCAAGTATAGTTATTCTATTACTAATATTAAGAAAGAAATAAACATTACAAAAAATTACAACTTTTTTTTAAGAAGTCACTAAACCATCGTTGTCCATGAAAATTAGGTTAAGGACAATTGACACGTGACAGACGGAAACTTCGTAATATGAGGCATCTACATACAAAGAATGAAGCATCCAGATCTTCCACCTAAAAAAATAAGCTTTTAAGAAGTTAGCTAACGCTGCCGCCGAATCATTATCCCTATGTTAAGCTTTCTGTAATAAAAGTCACAGGCTCGACAAAAATGTCCTCTAAAACTATTGAGGCAAATTTAACCAAACATTGCCATAATCATCATTAGGGTATTTTGTTTTAAAAATGTTTCCCGACAACCCGGCTAAAAATATAACATGAGGGGGGGGATGCAAGTTTTGTATATTATCTTGGCCAAATTAAACCAAACTTGGTCTCAATCAGGATGGGGTATCCAATACTTTTTACATGATTTTACATGATTTCGAAAACCACAGTAGATACAAGTGTGCGACACAGACTCTTGTGAGCCCCTAGTTTACATTTTGAACTTCTTCTACAAACCACTAAATGGAATGCAACCAAAAATGGCATGAATGTTCCTTATGAGGTGCTTACCAAGTGTTTTTACTTTGTAGCTGACCCATCATCCAAGATGGTTGCCAAAGGGGGACTTAGTTAAACATATGACCCTACGGACAATACATTCACATGTCTTCTTTTAGAGAACCACTAAATGGTATTAAACCAAACATGGCATGATTGTTCCTTATGAGGTGCTTACCAATAATTGTTCTTAATTTGAAGCAGACCAATTATCTGCCGGAGGTGCAATGTCTTGCATGAATGTTCCTTGTGAGGTGCTTACCAAGTGTTTTTACTTTGTAGCTGACCCATCATCCAAGATGGCTGCCAAAGGGGGACTTAGTTAAACATATGACCCTACGGACAATACATTCACATGTCTTCTTTTAGAGAACCACTAAATGGTATTAAACCAAACATGGCATGATTGTTCCTTATGAGGTGCTTACCAATAATTGTTGTTAATTTGAAGCAGACCAATTATCTGCCGGAGGTGCAATGTCTTCTTTTAGAGAATCACTGAATGGAATTGAACAAAACATAGCATTATTGTTACTAATGAGGTGCTGACAAAAAAATATATGTAACAAAGAAGCACAAAATGGCATATAGACCAAACATATTAGCAAGAATTTTAAAAATACAATGAAACACAAATTTACAATGATGGGATGTACAAGTACAGAATAAATACAAGGCCTCAATCATTATAAGGATTAAATTTCTTTTAGGATTTTTATCTTTTTTTACATGAAAATGATTTTCAAAACCAAAGCACAATCTGGTGAGTAAGCACAGGCTCTTGGAAGCCTTTAGTTTTATTATTATAATTGTTTTTTTTTCTCCCCCCCCCCCCCCCCCCCCCCCCCCCGCCTTATTTCTTTTAAACATTTGATTTGAAAATTCGATGTTCATTATTTTTTTTCTTATTCTCAATTTTTTCAATTTCAAAAATATAATATTTTCAACATTTAACATTTTATTTCGATCATTCAACATTCGATTTCAACATTGAAATTTTATTTCGATCATTCAACGTTCAATTAAAAAAGATCACACAACATTCAATTTCAACAAATCACATTCAAATTAGATTTTTCACATTCAATATTTGTATTTCATTAAACATTTTTGGGAATGAAAGCGAATGTTGAATATTGAAAAAAAATATATTTTGAGTATTGAAATCGTATGTTGAAAAACTTACGTGAGTATCGAAATCGAATGTTGAATGTCGTAAAGAAATGTAAATAAATTTTTTTGGGGGGTTTTCTAAATGTTTTAAGAAATATTTGAAGAGCACTAATGTTAAATATTGAACTGACTTTGTTTTTTTTTCAACTGACTTTGTTTCCAATTGTGTTGCATATGCGACTTAAGTTTTAAATCAAATGTTGGAAAAGGATTGTTGAATATTGAAATCGAATGTTGAAATAAAATTGAAAAAAGGAAAAAATGTAGGGAAAAACACAGGCACTTGTCTCAGTTATTTTTTTAATATATAATTATGTTATATTAAGGTATAGGGGATTTTTTTTTCTGAGACAAGTGCCTGTGGGAATGAATGCTGAAAATTGAAAATTAAAAGAATGTTAAATGATGACAAAAAACGAAAAGAACTTTTGATTGTTGAATGTTAATTGATGAAATCGAAAGTTGAATGGTATAAAACGAATAATGAATGTTTAAAAAAAGTTGAAAAATAAATGTTGAATACTAGTATTGAAATTGAAAGTTAAATGGTCAAAAATTGCATGTGGAATGTAGAATGATAAAAAAAGAAAAAAGAAAGTTTGAAAAAAAAACAATTGTTGGATATTGTTTTATAGCTAGCTAAACCCCTCACGTGTATGACAGCCGGAACAATTGTTATAAAACCAAGACATAATATGATTAAGAGTCAATAAATGAGGTGCAGCAGCTAACGTTGTGTTAAAATCGTAACCACTATAAAAACAAACAACTACTTAAAATTTGTCGAAAAAGAAACATAAAATGGTATATCAACACTCCATGAAAAAAGCACATAAGCAAAAATCGAAAGACAAGAATACAAAAACAATATGACCAAATCAAATTAACACAATTGCTGTATGTATAAATACCGATCCATGCAACAAGGATATTACCAAAAATGGACTATGTTGAAATTGAAATTTGAATGCTGAAATCGAATATTAAAAATTGTTTTAAATTTTTTTTTCAAAAATGTAGAAAATGAAAAAGAAATAGAAAAAAGAAGAGCAAAGACGTATTGATTATATAAAAAAAAATTGAAATGTTGAATGTTGAGTAATGCATAGGCGCTATAATTTTTTCAAATATTTTCAATAAACTCATAGATACCAGGAATAAATTTTGTATACACGCCAGACGCGCATTTCGTCTACAAAAGACTTACCAGTGACGCTCGAATCCAAAAAAAGTTAGACTAAATAAAGTACGAAATTGAAGAGCATTGATGACCAAAATTACTAAAAGTTTTTCAAAATACAGCTAAGGTAATCTATTCCTGAGGTAGACAAGACTGAGTATATAAAAAAATCCAAATGTTTTGTAAACAGAAAATTTATAAATATGACCATATCAATGATAATTTATGTCAGCACAGAATTGTGTTGTACCTTAGTCTTAAATTTTAAATCAAACCAATCGAAGTTCATTATTTTTGTGATTTTACTTTTGAATTCAAACGTTGAATAGTAACGACGTATGTTTGATCCTGAAAATGTAAGAAATATTGAAATCAAAAGCTCCCAAAATTTTTTTAAAAAATTGATAAAAGTTCAAATTGAACGATAAGTTTTAGTTGGTTTTTTTTTTGTCCTTTTTTACTTCAGTACTTTCAATCTAAGACACACAATTATTTATTAGCTGTCATTGTCATTGAGCTAGCTCTCAGTTAATATAAGAACCTATGCTTTGTGTTTTGTGTTTTCATGTGCTTTGTATCCATCAGATAAGTTTAATTATTACATGTATCAACTTATTTTTGTAGTTTTTTTTAATGGCGTGCTGTTACAGCACTTTTTTTTTAGGCTTTTGGGAATGTTTTCCAACAGCAAATTAGTTCAACCTCGCTACACTATGAACGTACCTGTGCCTGCAATTCTGTTGTTAGTTGTCGTTTGTTCTATATTATATATGTTTTCGATAATTATAAATCAGGTCGTTTCTCATTTGAATTAGCTAGCGTTTGTGTGAATTCGCGGCCTTTATAGATGGGGCACCGGGTTTTGCACATTGTTAAAGGCTTTTCTGTGCCATATGTATGTTTCAATTAAGACTTTCCATAAATCAAAATAGAATTATGAATTAAAGCTACAATACAACTTTTGTTGACAAGCAAGGAGCCCGTTAAGGTCAAAATAACAAACATGTTACATGAGTAGAGAGAAAGAAAAAAAAAAACATTTTACAATACATTTTATTTATTTAACTACAATTAATCATTTTATAGATGAACATAACAAAAATTAAAACATGATTCAAAACTAGGCTTGATTAGCCTTTTCAGTTTCAAATGCCTATATTGCCTCTATAATTTGAAATGCCTATGTTGCCTCTATAATTTAAAATGCATATGTTGGCTCTTGAATATCAAATGCATATATGTTGCCACTTTAATGTCAAAAGTATACAATGATTACTTGTTTTTAATTTCACTGCTTTTAATCGTACTTTAACTCTATATAAGACAGATTAGATTATTTTCCAAATACTCTTAAAATCTAATTTTTAATTGTACTTTCCTTGGATGAAATGCACGTAAAAGAAAATGTTGGTTCTAGCAGGATCTTGCTTTAGAAGCATAAAACACTTTTTAATTCTAGTCATTTGGCTGAAAATCTTCAATAATAATTCTCGATTATGTCCCTCAACATTCAACATATGTATGAAAACGTAATATAATTTTCTTTCAATAGCACATGGCATTGATGCTGTCTATGAGAAGCTGTCTGAATTTCTGAATTCGAAAAATATAAATAATGGGATTGATAATAGACGGAAAAGCAGCGAATACAAATGCTGTATTCTTAACAAACTGTGGTTGCGATTCAACTAGGTGTTCGTAAATCCTTATTATAACCCAAGGCAAATGTAGAACGGTACAAACTGCACTAATTATAGTAACTGTTATACAAAGACGTATGTCATCTCGGCCTTCTTTTCGTAAATTCAATTTCTGCATTTGACGAACATGTCGAAAAAGAAATATAGCTAATATCGTAATATTAATTATTGTTCCGACTTGGAGAGTTATAGCCATAATATGAACATATGGAAATTTGTTTGAAGCAAGTCGACTCAACGGACATTCTCTTTCGCCATTGACTTTTGGTTTTAATATTATAACAAGGGCACCAAATGCACCTGAAAATGCCCAAGATAAGGTGACACTTAAAAATGAACATATTTTCCTGTTCTCTGTACAAATGTTCCATTTAAGGCATATTTCGCAAACTCGTTCAAATGAAATACAAAACACGTGTATGTTTGAGACTGAATATGAAACGGATGCAATGATGTACCTCCACAAACATTCATTGTAAGAAATCCCATCACTTTTAAGTTTGCTATTTATGACAACAACACAGCAGACACCAAAGAACATATCTGTTACACTTAAGCTTAAGAGCATCTGAGAATTTTTCAGGTCAATGTTCCCACAAAGTGAAACAATAAGAATAAATACTGATGGTACATTCATCACAATGATCATTGTGAAAAATGAATAAAGAAATGCAATCACATAAAGAGGATAAATGTTCCCCATGTCAGTAAAAATTTCAGTCCGATTGGTTGCAGAAGATGTCACATTAGCTACAGTAGAAATCACACTAGTTACAGTAGAAGTCACTTTGGTTGCAGTGAATGTCGCATCAGCTACAGTAGAAATTAAATTGACTCTAGTGGAAATACCGTTGGCTCCAGTGGAAGACACATTTGCCTCATCGTTTGAGGGTATCATGCAGGTAACGTTCTTCATCGCTTTAAAAAACGCTGCCGTAACGTCTTGTGTGAAAGTTTCGTTGTCCACTGCAAATTGAAGCAATACAGTTCTCTATAACATCAAGGAGGCAACATACCAGTGATGTCTACAGTCGGTGTCCTATCAAGGCAGTTCTCTACTACACGTTGATAACAAAATAGTATGTTCATTCAATTCGCCTGCCAAATTAGCATATTTATTTTATATTCCTTTGAAAAAATCTTCAAATTATTCGTCTTTACTGAAATAAAAAGTGTCAGTTGCTCTTCCCATGAAACGAATTTTATGTAACAACGTATTTCAATTCTATGTTCAACGTATTTCAAATTTAAGAATAGCATTTTACAATTTTTTTTCGTATTTACCTTCATTTATTGTCTATTCACTTTCAAGGCGTAATATTCTTTGCCTTATGAATATGTATACCAGATGGTATTGGTTGCTAAAGAAAGATTAACCATTAGAATTGTATGAAATAAATTCCAATCAATATATTGTAGGAAACCATACAGCGATTAGACGCTAAATAATTGTTGAAAATGCTGATGCTAGTATGTTCTTTCATTTGATCTGTATGATACAATTTAGATAATACAAAATTATTTTCTTTTAGTTTGTTACTACTAATTAATTTACAGTTTCATTTGTTGAAAATCTCACCATTGTAAAAATTGAAAACAAATAGCAAAACAAATTAAATGTTGGACGTTGAAAAAAAGCTGAATGTTGGAAAACGAATGTTAAATACTGAAATCGAATATTGAGTATTGAATGTTGCCTGTGTATTAATTTTCGGTGAAAATATGCGAAGGTTACATAAAGGATATTCAAACTTATGAATATCAAACAAACTGACAATAACATGACAAAAACACCCAAAAAAAAACCGATCAAAAGACAATCAGCCTGTGTCAATTCAGGAATATGACAGTTGTTATCCATTCATTAATTTATACACTTTTCCAAGGCACCGGTGATGTTTTTATTTCTTGGGTGTTAAGAAACAATTCGGAATTTCTCCATAATTCAGCTTTAAGTATCTCAATTATGAAACAATATCTTATTTTTCACTAAAATACAAAACAATGTTTTGAAGTAATATATTTTCTTGTTATGAAAGAAAAATTCATAAAATTTCTCACTAACCTAGTTATCACAGATACAGACTGACAAAAATTAAGCTTTAGGATTGTGTTCGAGAATAGTATTTCATTCATGTTTTCGGCATTCCGATGAGCTTTGGTGATATTTACATCGAAATATTTACGAACAGAGCCTGAAATTGAATAAAACATAGATTCTAACTTAATGTTAAAATGTTTAACTATTATCATGAATAAAGGGGAACTGTTTCAACAGTTAATATACAAAAATGTGACTAAAGATCTTTATTAAACCAGACGAAACTTAACATACAGATATTAATTAATAACTTAAATAAGTTTTAATCGTGTTTTAGTCATAGATAATTTGAGCTATATTTGGTACAACTTTTTGGAACTTTGGGTCTTCAATGTTCTTCAACTTTATACTTGTTTTGCTTTCTAGCTAGCTATTTTGATCTGAACGTCACTGGTGAAACTTATGAAGACGAAATGCGCATGTGGCGTATTAAATTATAAACCTGGTACCTTTGAGAACTATTACGTATATTCAACTTATTAATTTCCTTGGCAGCTGCAGTACTGATTTGAATATTTACATATCTGTAACTACAATGTATATAGTTAATAAGAAATAAACGTCATTTAATCAACATCGATATATTAGTACGAACTTTTTGATTAATCTAACTTGTCTGTCTGTGGTGTGTAATTATCCTTTATTCGTGTAATGACACACTTTTGTTTCTGTTTTGTAATTGCTAAAATCGTTAATAATTAAACGTCAGTATATTTGACTAAGTACGCATCTACCGCCGAAATAAACTCATATTTGCCAGGATTAAAATTGTTGACGTCAGTCACATATTTCGTCTACCAAAGACTCATCAGTGACTCTCGTATCAAAACTGTTCAAATAGCAAAATAAAGGAAAAGTTGAAGAGCATTTTGGTCCTCAAATTACGAATGTTTTTATCCAAATACAGCTCAGTTAATCTATTCCTTGGGTCCTCAAAATTTCAAAAAAGTTTTCTATTCTATTAATTTTATTCATTTCATTTTTTTTTTTTTTTAGATTTGTCAATGTAATTATCTGTAATCGTTTAAGGAATGCTTAGTACTGATTCGTCTTATTTGGTGACTTTGTTGAAGACAGGGGTATGTTGTTCCTCGAGTCGTATATATCAATATAATTAATTAGCTGTGCAATCGGCCCCCACCTTCAATGATGATTCTAAATTATAAATATAACCAAAAGTTGTTAATCTATAAATAGTTAAGACTAATGAAAGCTAACCCACTGTAAAAATATTTCTTTGCAATTATTTAAAACTTCCTCAGAAAAATGCTCGAGCCACTTGACTTTCATAACTCAAAATTAACGTTTTTACACAATATTTGAATAAAGTAGTTGAAGATTATTCGCTTCTCAAAGTGTAAGACGCAATAAAAATCGTATGCTTGCACCATCCCACCGAAATACGAATTTAATTAAGTCCTGAACATTTCGACATTTCTTCGTATATTTTGATCAAAACCGGTTTTAACCAAATCACAAGTACGTGTTAAGATCCGACTAAATACCTATTTTCCGATATGGTCAGGTAAAGTTGCTATGTATTTAGACCAAAATGTATGGTTTTTCAACGAAACTTTGCTGTATACAAAACGGTATTACTTTATAATTTCAAAAGACACCAGTTCTAACATTACTTTACCTTTATAATAACCACCAAGACAATCCAATTTTGTGTGATATTAGTACTTTTTTATTCTGTCTACTAAGGAAAATTCAAATCAAAAAGTCTATTATCAAACGAAGAGGTCAAAACTGTGGCAATTTTCGCAAGATATACAAACAATTGTTATCAAAGGTACCAGGATTATAATTTAGTACGTCAGACGCGCGTTTCGTCTACATAAGACTCATCAGTGACGCTCATATCAAAATATTTATAAAGCCAAACAAGTACAAAGTTGAAGAGCATTGAGGATCCAAAATTCCAAAAAGTTGTGCCAAATACGGCTAAGGTAATCTATGCCTGGGATAAGAAAATCCTTAGTTTTTCGAAAAATTCAAAGTTTTGTATACAGGAAATTTATAACAATTACCACATTATTGATATTCATGTCAACACCGAAGTGTTGACTACTGGGCTGGTGATACCCTCGGGGACGAAACGTCCACCAGCAGTGGCATCGACCCAGTGGTGTAAATTGTTATCAAAGGTACCAGGATTATAATTTAGTACGCCAGACGCGCGTTTCGTCTACATAAGACTCATCAGTGACGCTCATATCAAAATATTTATAAAGCCAAACAAGTACAAAGTTGAAGAGCATTGAGGATCCAAAATTCCAAAAAGTTGTGCCAAATACGGCTAAGGTAATCTATGCCTGGGATAAGAAAATCCTTAGTTTTTCGAAAAATTCAAAGTTTTGTAAACAAACAAGTCTGTTCATCCATATCTCTTATTAACAACTAATGAACGGAATCGCACAGTCGACAATGGTAAAGTACAATAAAACAACGTCTTTCTTCCTCGAACATCTCAACATACTTGGGGATACAACAGGCCCACATTGTAGAAACTAAACATTGTTGATATGTTTCAAAATTTATACTAAAAAATTTTATATTTCAGAACATATCCCAGGAGGAAAACTAAATCATCTGTACAGGAATATCTTATATTATAATGCGATTGATCAAACACACCGTAAGCTGCTCTTATTGCGGAAATAATTTCTTCAATTGGACAGTAGGTAAACACCTGACTGATGTTAAAACTATATAATAGGCAACTGTCTAATGGTTTTATAGTTTTCTATTTTTTTTATATAGAAAATCAGAGGAATCTCTGATAAAAGTATGGTGTTTTTTAACAATTGGCCATCACACAAGAGAATAATCGACATAACGACCTATGTATTCAGTGGTCGTATCAATCTGGGAAATGATAGGCCCTCTGGTGGGACTATGAAATCAATATTAAATCCTTTACTCATTACATTGTCATAATCTTCAAATAAAATTGAGAATGGAAATGGGGAATGTGTCAAAGAGACAACAACCCGACCATAGAAAAAGCAACAGCAGAAGGTCACCAACAGGTCTTCAATGTAGCGAGAAATTCCCGCACCTGGAGGCGTCCCTCAGCTGGAACCTAAACAAATATATACTAGTTCAGTTATAATGAACGCCATACTAATTTCCAAATTGTACACAAGAAACTAAAATTAAAATAACACAAGACTAACAAAGGCCAGAGGCTCAAGACTTTGGACAGGCGCAAAAATGCGGCGGGGTTAAAAATGTTTATGAGATCTCATCCCTCCCCCTACACCTCTAACCAATGTAGAAAAGTAAAAGTAAAATTTATTTTATGTATTGTCGGTAATAAAAGTTTTCTGATTGCTATTAATCATGTATGTGAATGAAATTTCATCAATTTTATTATGAATGTGCATTCTAATGACACAATCATTGATAGTATCTCTAAGAACCTTGAAGTCAAGGCCGTCGATTTGTAATGATGAGATTGTAATTGTCGATAAGCCTCGGATAAGTCAATATTCCTATCAAAAAGTAAAATCACAAAAATACTGAATTCCGAGGAAAACTTAAAAAAGGAAAGTTTCTAATCAATTTGCAAAATCAAAAGCTCAAACACATCAAACGAATGGATAACAACTGTTATAATCCTCACATGGTACAGGTATTTTCTTATGTGGAATAACAACATTGTTGCTTTTATCAATTTTCCTAATGTTTTGTTTTGGAAAATATAATTTTCAAGTGCATCACAGCGGTAGTGAGGTTATTCCAATATGACGTGCTTCTTTCGCTTTGTGAACAAACCCATGCTCTAAATACAATAAACGTTGTTTGCACATGCGTATATTGACTTCTTCAGAATAATGAGTTTATCAAATTATCATGCACTTAATATATTTCCATAACGTTAAAACACTTTCAAACTCTTAAATGGTGCACATGATGTTACTAAATCATGACATGTTGCATTCCGAAATTGACATATTTGACCTAAATACGACAACCGTTAATGCTGGCTTTTCAAACTCCCCCTTCACAGTGCCAGCCGTGATTTACAAACAAAAAAGGGAGGTTCATGGAAGATACTACACAAACGCTTTTACACTTATACTTATCGGACATAGAAATTACCTTAATTGTTCTATTCAGAATCGAAATAATTGATGCAAGCTATACTTTATTGTAGTTTTAACATGGGAAGACTTTATATTCGTGTTATTTTAGACCTCACTATCGCTCGCGTAAAAATAATTACGAATATAATGCCTACCCATGTTAAAACTACAATAAAGTATAGCTTGCATCAATTATTTCTTAATTCTCCTTGAATAAGTGTATTTTGTTTCATCCTTTGAATAAAATACAAATTTACATCTTAAATTTCTAGCAAATTCATTAAAGTATCTCATTCAATAATTGTTTGCCCTTTTCAATGAAGGAGCAGGTATGAATTTCAACCCTTTTGAAAGCAACAAGTATTCATTGTCAGTTTTCATTGATAGATTAACCACATGCTGTTAAGCCTGTCTTATTTGGAATTTTATTTTCGATTGTTCTTTGTTTATTTTGGTGCTTAGCGTACGCTCCCTTTTTCATATGAACATTAAAGTAAAAAAGAGGAATAGGTCTGTACAAATTTCATGGGAATATACAGCTTAGTTTAGGAACAGGAATTTTGCCAAAAGTTTCAAAATAAACACAGAAGTTATTTGTAGAATAAGTAAAATAATATAAAATTCGTGCATCCAAATTTACTATTTTCGACTTTAAGGCAAGAAAATGAAATACTTTTTTCACTATAATTAAACTACTGCTGTCGGAATTTTCATCTATGTACATACGCACATCTACACATGCCAATTAATTTTTGGTAAAGTTTCATTAAAATTCGAGCATAGTGAAATTTCGCCGTTTGATGCTGTTTTAATAGTTACAGTGGCCATTTGGACAATCTAAAGTCAAATAACAATTCTAAATGGCGAGTAACATTTCTGTGAAGTTTCATGTTTGAAGCAATTTGACATTTTTGAACATTTTTACAGTTTTCATGGTAAAGATGACCAATTCCAAAATTATCAAGACACCTGCCACATTGGTACATTACAGGGAAAATACCATTGAAGCATCAAGGTGTTTGACCTACAATGTAAAGCGAGTAAACACTATTTTTTTCAATGCTAAATGATTCCATTTACCATGGCAATATAGTAAGTAGGTCAAATGATTTTCAAAACCTGTATATAGTGAACACCAACATTGTAAACAAATTTGATGATGAAAAAAAAAAATCAATTTATGCACCAATAAAGAGCTGCGCTAGAAGCGCGTGGTACACCCGTTGTCCTTTTAGCTTGGTGTTATGCCTTTATTTCCTTGGCCATTTTCGACAAGAAAAAATCCACAACTGTACAACATCAAATCAGAAATTATATAAAAAACAAAAGGGTACTTAGTTCAATATAAACAAGTCACCATAGTTTCATCACAAACTGCTGAAAGCATTTTTGATTTATTATCCAAAAAACTTGAAAAAAGCCTAATTTTTAACACCAAAAATGTAAAATCTGAAATTTATACAAATCAAAAGGGATCTTACATCAATAGATTTAAATAATTTACCAAAGTTGCATATAGGTTGGTGAAAGTGTTTTTTAGTTATTGTCCAAAAACTTGAAAGATCCCCCTTTTTTAAGCATAAAAATTCATAACACGGATACGTAAAATCTGAAATTTAATTTATAAAAATCGAACGGGAGCATACGTCAATAGATATAAACAATTCACCAAAGTTTCATCAAAATTGATGGAAGCATTTTTGAGTTATTGTCCGAAAACTGGACCCCCCCTTTTTTTAAGGATAAAACTTCATAACATGGAAACGAAGAATCTAAACTTTATAAAAAATCGAAGGGGAGCTTACGTCAAAAGATATAAACAAGTCAACGAAGTTTCATAAAAGTTGGTTGAAGCATTTTTTTAGTAATTGTCCAAAGTGTGGACGACGGACAGACGGACAAACGGGCAGATGGGCGGACGGACGAACAACGGTACAGCATAATACGTCCGGTCTTAGACGGGCTTATAAAAACCTACTTTTTATTCTTTACATTGTTTCTGTTTCCATGACAACGGCAGCTGTCTAGAAATAGAGGGGCGAAAGTTACCAGATGGACATTTACTGACTCATAGATCGAAATGAACTGACAACGCCATGGCCAAAAAAGAAAATAAAAATAGTCAAATATATGTTGGAATATGCTAAAACTTATTTGCAAATCTGACATGCTGGTAAACATTATTGTACAGTTCAATTAAAATTCGAGAAATTATCTGAAGAAAAAAAAAGCAAGAATAGAAATATGTCATCTCAACTCAGTTAAGGGTTCCATAACTAGTCACCCGGCCACGGCAACTTGTCAACTGATTTTTAAAGTTCGTTCTTATGTTGTACTGTTAAACCACTGTCCCAAGTTAGGGGAAGGTTGGGATCCCGCTAACATGCTTAACCCCGCCACAGTATGTATGTATGTGTCTGTCCCAAGTCAGGAGCCTGTGATCCAGTGGTTGTCGTTTGTTTATGTGTTACATTTTTTTTCGTACATTTTTTTTATATAAATAAGGCCGTTAGTTTTCTCGTTTGAATTGTTTTACATTGTCATTTCGGGGCCTTTTATATCTGACTATGCGGTATGGGCTTTGATCATTGTTGAAGGCCGTACAGTAACCTATGGTTGTTAATTTCTTTGTCAATTTGGTCTCTTGGGGACAGTTGTCTCATTGGCAATCATACCACATCTTCTCTTTTTATAATCACATGGTTGATTTGAAGAATTTTTTATGTCCAAATTGATTGGAGCTTTGCTCATTGTTGAAGGCCGTACAGTGACCTATAGTTGTTAATTCCTATGTCAATTTGGTCTCTTGAGGACAGTTGTCTATTGGCAATCATACCACATCTTCTTTTTTTATAATCACTTGGATGATTTGAAGATTTTTTTATGTCCAAATTGATTGTCATGAAAATTACTTCTCTCTATTAACACTTCATGTTTTGCTGTAAAAAAATGATTGATCTTATTCTTATCCGATTTATCATTTTCCAGACTTGTACTCAATAACGAAAGATCGACAACTATACCAGCGTCTAATTACCGTTGTCAATATAATGTAATTGAATGCGACTGTCATACAAGTGAGAGGTTCAGCTAGCCATAAAACCAGGTTCAATACACCATTTTCTACATAAGCAAATGCCTGTATCAAGTCAGGAATGTTGTTATCCAAATTTTGATGTGTTTGAGCTTTGATTTGCCTTTTGATACGGGATTTTCCGTTTTGAATTTTCCTCGGAGTTTGGTATTGATGTTATTTTACCTTTTCCTTGTCTGAATTAATGTATTATGGAAAAATTACCACGTTATGATCCAACAAAGAATTTTTCTGAAATCGTGCAAACAAACATTGAAAAACACACAAAAACACTATGTTGACTACTGGACGCCTTTTTGACATTTTAACCTGTTTTGTTCACTTATCGTTGTCAATATAATGGAATTTAATGCAACTTGTACAAGGCAGCACTCGCACCATCAAAGTTGAAAGGGATTAATATAAGTTGTAATAACTTGTTTCCCAATCCACTTTAAATAAATATGTTTAAACTTACATTGACATACAAACACATCTGTGCTGTTTAATCTTTAAATACACTCATTACCTTATTACCAAACGTAAAAAAAAAAATCAAAACAAATAAAAAAAAAAAGTAATTAAAATCAATTATGAATCAATTAAGAAAATAAATACGTGAAGCAAAACGCATAAAAAAAAAGTCGTACTTTTTTAATGTGACTTGGTATTAATGCAACTCACTATATTCAATATCTTGTATGACTTTTTGATTTCAAGGTCAAATGTTTCTAGGGATGCTGTACTAAAAAAAAACTTCTTTTTCGGCGCCTTTCTCAATATACAAGCAACTTCAGAAACTGTTTTGTTGACATCATTGTCAAATTAATTATCAACTACAACCTTGTTGGTGTGGTCTTTCTTGAATTGATTGATATCTTGTTTAAATATTTTGGTCCATTTTGTTCAGTATCTACAATGGTTTGGTTGCTTGATCTCAATTGTTGTCTGGTGTATTAAATTTTAAACCTGGTGCTTTTTGTTAGCTATTATTTGTGTGTTTCTCTGTTTTATATTTTCTCACATTTATTTGTATTGTAGTCCTGTCATGTAATGTTATCATTTTAATGTTACATTTAACATTGACATTTAAGCGGGAGGTTTGGCATACCACAAAACCAGGTTCAACCCACCATTTTTCTTCTTAAAATGTCCTGTACCAAGTCAGGAAAATGACCATTGTTATATTATAGTTTGTTTCTGTGTGTGTTACATTTTAATGTTGTGTTTCTGTTGTGTTGTAGTTCTCTTATATTTGATGCATTTCCCTCAGTTTTAGTTTGTAACCCGGATTTGTTTTTTTTTTCTCAATCGATTTATGAATTTCGAACAGCGGTATACTACTGTTGCCTTTAGTTGTCACACTTGTCTATGATATCAAAAAGAAGATGTGGTATGACCAGGTGTAAGCCAGAATATTCTTAAGAACATGACACTTATTTCAATCGTTTGTTGATAAGTTTGATTTTATCAGTTTGTATGGACTATTCCACTTTTTTCTTTATTTAATTGTGAATTTAATACTGTTGCTATACTTATAAACGCAATCTAGGTATATCTATAAACATATTATTGCAAGCAATAAGTTTTATAATATACATAAAATTGAGAATGGAAATGGGGAATGTGTCAAAGAGACAACAACCCGACCAAATAAAAAACAACAGCAGAGGGTCACCAACAGGTCTTCAATGTAGCGAGAAATTCCCGCACACGGAGGCGTCCTTCAGCTGGCCCCTGAACAAATATATACTAGTCCAGTGATAATGAACGCCATACTAATTTCCAAATTGTACACAAGAAACTAAAATTAAAATAATACAAGACTAACAAAGGCCAGAGGCTCCTGACTTGGGACAGGCGCAAAAATGCGGCGGGGTTAAACATGTTTGTGAGATCTCAACCCTCCCCCTATACCTCTAACCAATGTAGAAAAGTAAACGTATAACAATACGCACATTAAAATTCAGTTCAAGAGAAGTCCGAGTCTGATGTCAGAAGATGTAACCAAAGAAAATAAACAAAATGACAATAATACATAAATAACAACAGACTACTAGCAGTTAACTGACATGCCAGCTCCAGACTTCAATTAAACTGACTGAAAGATTATGATTTCATCATATGAACATCAGGCACAATCCTTCCCGTTAGGGGTTTAGTATCATACCATCATAACATATATGAGAAGAACATAACCCGTGTCATGCCAACAACTGTTTTTAGAATAAATGTGTTTAGTTCCGATGCAAAGACCTTATCAGTGACTCAATATTAACGCCAAAATATGCAATCTTTAATGACTTGACAACAGTATCGTAATTATATCCCTTCTTAATAAGTCTATTCAAAGGTTTTGTAAGTTTCTGAGGTAAATACTGACACCTTTGTGCTTTATAAAGAATATTTCCATAAAAAATTGGATGTGAAATACCTGAACGTATTAGAAGTCTGCATGTTGAACTATATTTACGAATGATTTCTTTATACCGATGATAAAATTT
Source organism: Mytilus galloprovincialis (assembly GCA_037788925.1). Lineage (NCBI taxonomy): Eukaryota > Metazoa > Mollusca > Bivalvia > Mytilida > Mytilidae > Mytilus > Mytilus galloprovincialis. The sequence goes on along the minus strand of CM075333.1, from coordinate 91,360,350 downwards.
AGTAAATGTTTTGACTAGTTTGTGATATCGAAAACCCTGGTGTAATAATTTTTCAGTAATACATAAATTTCTCTCGTTAAATCTAAAACATTGTTACATACACGAGCGAATCGTATGGCCTTGACAGAAAAAAATATTAATTTAAAAAAGGATTCTCCCATGGTGATCCTACTTTATATACTAGAAATTACTTAATATACTTAAGTCAATGAAAATACAATCTTTAAAGCGGTTTTACTTTTGATGTATCATTGCGTTCTGTTGTCACTTTATTTCATGTACTTTATTCAGTTCGAGAATAAACACATTTCTATGAGTAAGTCATATGTGCCAAGAATAATGAATAATTGTCTACAGCACGAGAACATTTTTCTTTGCCGATATTTCTATTTGGAAAAACAACACTTTTATGAAAACATGCTAGTAGTTAATTTCGTAGTGCTCACAAATCACGCAATCGGCGTATTGACGAGTATTTTAATTTAAACTTCAGCCAATCAGCGTTGTTTGCGCCAACAAGACTTTTTTGTTTTGGATCACAAACGATATACTATATTATTGTAGCATCACCATGGGAGATCCTTTTTTAAATTAATAATGTTTTCCGTCAAGGACATACATGTATAAAACTTAAACTCATATTGCTTGAAATAATATGCTAAACTCAGACTTTGTAAAACGTCACCAGTGTCTGAGCAGAAAGTTGATGAATAGGGGTATGTCAAGGAACGTCTCGTCAAGAAGGTACCAAGATCTTGTTGATAAATATTCCGTATCAACTTCACAAATAATACACGATGGTCTTGAAGTATAGATTTTGCGTACTGACGTTGTTTATCATCTTAATAACGTGTTATATTATTCTATTATTTGTCTTTATTAATATTTCTTTTACTGTTAAGTCTGTTTTTTGAGATATCCATTTGACGTAACTCTGTGCTTATGTATCCCATCATACTTTGAACAGCAAAATTATTTTATGATTTGACTCTGTACCAATGTATTTTGTCATACTTTGAATGACAAAATTATTTTATTAATATTACTTTTACAGTTAAGTCTGTTTTTTGTGATAAACATTTGATGTCATACTTTGAACCACATTATTATTTTATTTACTATTATTACTTAAATTTACTGTTAAGTCTGTTCTTTTTTATATCTATTATACATGACTGTATTTATGTATCCCGTCATACTTTGAACGCCAAATTATTTTATCTCTACGGCCTGTGCGAATTTCAAACACGCAATTTTACACCAGTACTTAAAACCTTCCATCCTTTATGGGTGCATTTTACATAAATCAATAAAATCGTATAATATAAGCAAACTGAGGATGTTAATTTTGATGCATGCCTTTTTCTGCTTCTTCGTTACATTTGTTGTTTTTATAGTGATTAAGATGATAACACAATGTTGACTGCTGTATCCCTATTTTTGACATTTTTACCTATTGTGTCTCTTTGTTTTGTTCACGCATCGGTGACAATATAATGGAATTTGATGCGACTGTCATACAAGTGAGAGGTTTAGCTAGCTATAAAACCAGGTTCACTCCACCATTTTCTACATAAGAAAATGCCTGTACCAAGTCAGGAATATGACAGTTGTTATCCATTCGTTTGATGTGTTTGAATTTTTGATTTTGACATTTGATTGGGGACTTTCCTTTTTGAATTTTCCTTGGAGTTCAGTATTTTTGTGATTTTACTTTTTAAAGATACAAGTCTAAATTGAAAATGACGTTCAAACCTATCATTTCGTCGGATAAAAACCGCATTTTTATACGTGTGAATGTAAAAAGAAAAATCACAAAAATACTGAACTCCAAGGAAAATTTAATCGGAAAGTCCCTAATCACATGGCAAAATGAAATGACAAAACACATCAAACGAATGGACAACAACTGTCATATTCCTGACTTGGTACAGGCATTTTAAAATGTAGAAAATGGTGGATTGAACCTAGTTTTATAGCGCTCAACCTCTCAATTTTACGACAGGCTCATCAAATTCCGCTATATTTACAACGATGATTGAACGAATCAGACATAATAAATAAAATAGTCAAAATATGGGTACAACCGTCATCACTGTGTTACTATCTTAGCGCATTAATCCTGAATTGTTAATGCAAAGTCATAGACAAGTGAATTTTGACTCAAAATGGTCTAAATATATCTCCCTTTCACCAAAAGTTTCATTTCTGCAAATTTGTTGGTTAGTTTAAGTAAACAATGAAATCAAACGCACTATTTTTGTCCGAGTAGACCTACTTTCACGTTCTAAATTGGATGTAATTGGTGGTCTGACACCTGACTGTCATTGACGCTTGCCAATTTATCACACGGTGTAACAAAATGGATCTCTTTATTAAAGTAATACCAAGTAGAATATACACAAAAATAAAAGATTTAATTTGCATCAATATTTTTTCTTTGTTTTGGAACACAAACAATATTTATTTGTTCCAATTTAAATTTATTTTTGCCAAAAAAAATACGGGTAAATAGTATCAATAAAATAAAAAAAAAACTTTTGATGGCGTGATTAACTCTGTTATCACTGTTGACAATTATGATTATTTCTACCTTTCACATAATTAACAAACAAAAAAAATTTGGTTGACCAAAAGTCCATTTGACAATAACCTGAAAGATAGGTTACAACTTATACATTAATGATAGCTTCGTAACTGTTTACAAATTTTGAATTTTTTGAAATACTAAGGCTTATCTCAGGCATGGATTACCTTAGCTGTATTTGGCAAAACGTTTAAAGGAATTTTGGTCCTTAATGCTCTTCAACTTCGTACTTTATTTGCCCTTTTTTTACTTTGTTGGATTCGACGACGACGAGTCTTTTGTAGATGAAACGCGCGTCTGGCGTATACTAAATTTAGTCCTGGTGTCTATGATGAGTTTATTTACCACCACTGGGTCGATGCCACTGCTGGTGGAAATTTATCTCCCCGAGGGTATCACAAGCCCAGTAGTCAGCACTTTTTGTGCTGACATGAATTTTCATTGATATGGTTATATTTATAAATTGACTGTTTACAAATTTTTGAATTTTTTGAAATACTAAGGCTTTTCTACCACAGACATAGATTACCATAGCTGTATTTGGCAAAACTTTTAGGAATTTTGGTCCTAAATGCTCTTCAACTTCGTACTTTATTTGCCCCTTTTTTTACTTTTTTGGATTCGAGCGTCACTGACGAGTCTTTTGTAGATGAAACGCGCGTCTGGCGTATACTAAATTTAGTCCTGGTATCTACGGTGAGTTAACACTTGGTCGATGCCACTGCTGGTGGAGATTTGGCAAAACTTTTAGGAATTTTGGTCCTCAATGCTCTTCAACTTCGTATATTATTTGGCCTTTTAACTATTTGGATTCGAGCGTCACTGATGAGTCTTTTGTAGACGAAACGCGCGTCTTGCGCATATACAAATTTAGTACTGGTATCTATGATGAGTTTATTCGTATCTTGTCTTGCTTCTAGATATTGACAATAAGGGTTGGTTGAGAAATTAACTTTATTTAAACAGTTACCATTTCAATTTTCTCATTGCGAACTTTCTAAATCTGGGAAAAGTCCAGGTCTAGACACTATAACAAATGAAATGTTAAAAGTTTCACAGAGTTATATGCAAGATTGCTTACTAAAACTTTTTAATGCCATTCTTCTATCTGCCATTTATCCCAGTAAATGGTCTGAGAGCTACATTACTCCTATATTCAAATCTGATAACCATCAGAACCCTGAAAATTACAGAGGTATTGCCATCAGTAATAGTCTTGGCAAACTTTTCAATACCATTCTGTATAACAGACTTGATAAGTTTTTATCTGATAATAATATCATAAATAAAACTCAAATTGGTTTTTCTAAGAAAGCTCGCACTTCGGATCACATTTTTGTACTAAAATGTCTCATAGAAAAATATGTTAAAAGAGGCAAAGGTAAATTATATGTATGTTTTGTAGATTTTCGCAAAGCCTTTGACAAGGTTATTCATATTGGTATATTATACAAGTTATTACAACATACAAATAATGGTATTTTTTATAACATATTGAAATCTATGTATAGTAATGACAAAGTGTGTGTTAAAGTAGAAGACAAAATAACTGATTTTTTCTTAGATATAATGTTGGTGTACGACAAGGTGACATTTTGAGTCCCATATTGTTTAAACTGTTTATTAATGATTTGCCAGATATATTATCAAAAAATTATGATGATGTCAATTTAAATAATGAAAAGATACCATGTAGCATATTAATCTATTGTAATAAAAATTCATGATATCTAATAAAATTTGTAGATTTAGCTAACAAAGTCCTTATATTTGTATAAAGTAACATTTGTTTATAGTGGAAAGTTGTTTTAACGTTAAATAAGCTACAATTACAAATTGCTTGCTAGTCCTTCTCTGTGATTACCTTAAGATAACTCTAGTTCATTTCCCAATCAATCTATCATGAAGGGAAGAGAAATAATACGAATGTCAATCATAGTCTTTTTCAAAAATGATGAACGGTTCTTTATATTGGTATGTAATCATTTTAAACGTTTCAAATTTATGAAATTATATTCGTACATCAATGTTTTTGATACACCAATAACAAAAACTGAAATATATTGAATTGATACATTTTGTAACTATTCAAAATTATACCAGAAACCTAAACTTAATTATAAAATAATGAACCATTTAAAGGGAGACAATACTCGCATAACTTTTTCGAATTGGCACATAATACAACGGAATGTCACTCTTGCATACAAATGGCACATCAATATAATTAATTAACTGTGCAATCGCGCTCCACCTTCAATGATGATTCTAAATTATAAATATAACCAAAAGTTGTTAATCTATAGATAGTAAAGACTAATGAAATCTAACCCACTGTTAAAATGTTTCTTTGCATTTTTTTAAAACTTCCTCAGTAAAATGCTTCAGCCACTTGACTTTCATAGCTCATAATTAACGTTTTTACACAATATTTAAATAAAGTAGCTAAAGATTATTCGCTTCTCAAAGTGTAAGACGCAATAAAAATCGTATGCTTGCACCATCTTACACAAAAACAGATTTAATTAAGTTCTGAACATTTCGACATTTCTTCCTTAAAACCGGTTTTAAGCAAATCACAAGTACGTGTTAAGATCCGACTAAATACCTATATCCCGATATCGTCAGGTAAATTTGCTATACCATGTCTACTTTATGCTGATGATCTTGTATTAATATCTGACTCAAAAGAAGGGCTTCAGAAGAGACTTGATACTTTGTGCACATTCTGCAAAGATTGGTGTATGCAAATAAATGTAAAGAAAACCAAGATTATTATATTCAATAGGAGTGGTAGACTCCTTAACGAAGATTTTAATGTAGGAAATAATTCTATTGAATGTGTTAAACAATACAAATATCTTGGCATAGTCGTCCAAAATACTGGAAACTTTAATGAAGCCAGGAAACAATTATTCCGAAAAGGTCAAAAGGCCAGTTTTAAACTTTATAAAGATTTGAAATCATCAAATCCTCCTATAAAAACTCTTTTGCATTTATTTGATCACTGTATACAGCCAATTGTAACTTATGGTTGTGAAAATTGGGGTGTTATTAACATTACTCCTAAAAGGAAACATTTATCCCTTTATGACATATTTAAAGATTGGGAGTTTGAGAAGCTAAATTTAAAATTTTGTAAGTATATTATTGGTGTTACAAAGAAGTGCACAAATGTAGCAGTCCTGTCTGAATTGGGTAGATATCCTCTTTATATAAATTTGCTAACACATATGTTTATGTATTGGTATAGACTAGAGAATTCTCCATCTGATTTATTAAAAAGTGCCTATGCTGAGTTAAAAATGATTGAGAGTAAAGCTCAAACTAGCTCCAATAATTCATGGCTCTCTAATATCATTTTCTACAGTGAAAAATTGGGTATTGACCTAAATATATGTAAAAATTTAGGCAAAAATAAATTAAAAAATTTACTGAAAAAACAGCTCAAATTAAATTTTCAAAATGATTGGGAGAAAATGCGAGATTTTTATTTACAGAATCAAGGCAAATTGGACACTTATTTTTCATTCAAAAGGTCATTTGACTACGAAAATTATTTAGATTTAAGGGGACGACCATTTGATATTCTGGGGGGGGGGGGGGGGGGGGGGGGGGACAGGAGGATTTGTTTTTGATCGGTTATTTATTTTTGCAAACTAAGAGGACAGATTATTCATTTTCTGCACTATTGAAGCAAGATTTTTCATTTTCATTAAAGCAAGGGACTGATTATTCATTTTCACAACTGTATTTTTGATATTCGAAAAACATACAATTTTTTAAATGTTTTGTTTATAAATAATACATATAGTATAGTCAAGTCATTATGTAACATTTAATTAGATTAACCATCCCCCTCTACAGAAATGAATCTTTTAAATTCCCAACTGCATATACACATAGTATTAAGTTTAGTTATAACTAGGCACTTTTAAATGTTTTGGCAAACCTACCATGCCGAGCGGAGCGAGGCAAAAATTTTTTTTGAAGGGTTTTGGAGCCACTGAAGGCCCAAGAAGCTATAGAACAAATGATGCAAAATCATGCTTTCTGGGTGTTCGGAAGACCCTTTCATAATCTGAAAATGAAGTTTTGTTTTAATAATTTTTTGACAATATTTTGGTCTCAAAGCAAAATGTATAAATTCAGTGTAAGACTGAAGTTTCTAGGGAAAACATCAAAAGACCAATGTGCATGATAAAGCAAAAATGGAATTCACATAGTTATGCCTGTGGCTGCTGTTTTTTTTTTTTAAACTCATGATCAAGTTCATAACAAAATTACTAGATTACAAAAGGAATGCAACACTAACAGAATACAGAAGGGCAATCAATGAACAACAGACAAATAAATAAGAAACATTGATCCCGAAAAATCAGGGCTATAAGTCTGAGGGAAAACAGAACTTTCTTCTTGCAAGGCCGTGAACACAAGTTGATATGGAGACAAGCGTTTGGTTTTGAAATTTCCTACATGGAGTTACGGCCCTGTTAAAATAAAGGTGAGGTAAGGTTTCCTGAGACAATATACTTCAAGTTAAATGAAACCAATTTTCAGACATTTCAAGTATATTTAAATAATATTTATACTTTTGTTATTAAAAAATTTTGGGAAGTGTTTCCCGATTTTTTTTTGGGAAAAAAGATGAATTTATGAAGAATCTGGTGCCATCTCATATACTTTCGATTAGACCTGCTGAGTTATTTATTTTCTATACATTGCAAGTCAGGTAATTTATTTTCAAACTACCACAGAACAAACCATTTATTTTTGTGATTATCAAGGCTGAGTTATCTATTTTCAAAATCCTCCTGCCTCCCCCTCCCCAGAATATCAAATGGTCGTCCCCTAAAGCACCCACAAAAAAATTTGTTAACAAAATACAGACTCAGCAATCACTGTTTAAGAATAGAAACTGGTAGACATGAACGAATTACCAATATATGTGGTAAATATGAAATATTACCTCGACATGAGAGGATATGTTTATATTGTAGCTCAAATTGTATTGAAAATGAAATGCACTTTCTCCTGGAATGCCCTCTTTACAATAACCTCAGAAGAGATGTGACTGATTATATAAAAAAAAATACCCCAGTTTAGATAATTCAAACAGAAAAGATCTTTTTTCATGGATCATGATTAATGAAGATAGCAGATTTTTATCTATTTTATGTGCATATCTCGATAAAGGCTTGCAACTTAGAAAATCAGGAAATTAATTAGTCAACTTAAATACTCTAAAAGATATCAAAATTATCTCCCCTTGACCACTGATTCTTTCCTCATGCATTTGAATTATTATTTTATGTTTCTTTAATCACTCTGTAATGTTTATGTCATGATGTAATTAATGTTATGCTCTTTATGGGCCCTTAAATTTGGAAAATAAAATATTGTATTGTATTGTATATATCTGGTAGCAATATTCAATTGTCGCCTAAAGGAGTATTTGACTGACGGTTAGTACAATTACTCGTAGAATTAGTTTCCCATCATGATTTGTTTACCCCGATTGTAATATCATGGAGTGTTACATATTGATATTACGAATATAGTGTCGTTACCTCGCATCCATTCAATTTTCCCGATCGTAATAGCACTGAGTGTAACTTATTACTCTACAAATGGTATAATTTGTTTCTGAATGAGTTATATCATAGTTTTGGTTTTATTTTACGATATCCTACTTGTTTGTTTAATTTTTTTGGTAAAGATACCAAAACATAGTAAAAATCTGTCTATAAAGAATTACAATTTTGAATTATCTTCTGATTTTCTTTTTTTCTTTTAGAAAAAGGACTTTGCAACTGTAAATTATTATTTTTAAAAATGGGGGAAAACAATGGAATAAGAAATTAGAAAAATCCATTCTGGGAAATCCATAACGAGGATAAATTATATAAAAGATTTGGTAATCTGTGGTTTCCTCTATATATAAAAATCAGTATGGAAATATGGAATGTGTCAAAGAGACAACAAACCAACCAAAGAACAGAAAACAACACAATGCTACCAATAGGTCTTCAATGCAGCGAGTCAAAAGTCGGCCTTCAGCAGTACCTGAATGAAAAAGTGTGCTTGTTCAGTGGACACGAACGTCATTCTAAATTCCATACATATGAATGAATTAAAAATAAAATATGTAAACAAGACATACAATATACCACAGACTCCTGACAAATTTTGCAGGGTATAACATATATATTGAACTTGATTCAAAACTAAAACTGTTCTTGTTCTGTTTGTAAATAGCTTATTTAAAAAAAAATACAGTACAGATCATTTAACTTTGTACAATACACTTTCTGACATCAAGAATGTCAAAAATACAAAAGTCTTGCAATGTGTGTTATGTGTGCTATAGACTAAGTCAATGTATCACAGTTTTCCAATAAAAAAGGTACCTTTTTTACATATCTATATATAATATGTTGTTTCTGGGTGTATACCTTGTATAATATTGCGGAGAGGTCCCTAACGAGTTGTTTCAAGGGCCCTGAATGTGCTGCGTGAATGGCAACTCTTTACACGTGACATCGGATCTAACGTTCCGTTTCTAACAGAACGTGGCTGCGTACTTGTACTTACCATTGAGCCAACCGGTCGCCCGAATTTCTAGTTTTATTGCCGATCAGATGACAAAGAGCTGAGTGACCATATTTCTATTCCCCATTCACACTTATGATTATTTTAGAAATGAACATTCAATGGTCTGTAGTTTTCTTATTTTATTGTTTGAATTTTTCATTTTGGGGCCTTTTATAAGCTACTATATGGTATGGAATTTGATCATTGTTGAAGGCAACCCTATGACCTACATTGTTACATTCTTCTCAAATTCTGATTTATATATAACTCTTCCAATAAATCATTTTAAGATAATGAATAAAGACTACATTACAATTTTTATTGAACAAAGCAAGGACTAATTGAGGACATGATTACAAACATAACATTACATCGATAAGTTATACATACGGTTAAAAAAAAACAATTCACAATACATTTTACTTGATAGAGATATAAACTCATTAATACTTTGCTCGATATCACCCACTTTTGTCTTCATAGTATTAGAAGACTTTAATAGCTCATTTTAAGCCAATACCAAACTTTATGTAGGTCCTACACGTTTTGAGAACAAAATAATACTACTGTTAAAGTTAAGATTTGATTCAGTCTTTTCCCGCCATGTTTGACATTCAAATGCCTCGAAAAGGGGCTCCATAACCTATCATTATTTTTAGCGGATTTTGTTCCTTAATCAAAGCACTTCTGATCTTTAGTGTGATTTTTAAATTCCGGATTTTTTAAAATTTTACCTGAATACATTCATAATACATACACATGACAAAACGTTGACACATATTACAGACTACAAATGTCTTTATAGGTTTTCCATGAACCTTAATGCAATCAATGTAAAGCTATAGCGATTACTTTACATCTGTCGTCGTCCGTAAACTTTTTTATAATTTATGCCTTTTCGGAAACCTGTAAAGCTTATTATGTACATTTGTTGAAAATCCGTTGTTATCTGTTACACAGCGGTATCATTAGAAATAAATAACAAATTTAAGAAGCAGTAGATTATATATAATATAAATAAGAAGATGTAATGTGAGAGCCAATGAGACAACTCTCCATTCAAGTCAGGATGTATAAAAAATAAACTAACAATTTGAAGTCAAAGTACGGCCTTCAAACCGAGTCTTGGCTCACATCGAACAGTAAGCTATAAAGGCCCCAAAATGACTAGTATTAAACCATTCAAACAGGAAAACTAACGGTCTAATCTATATAAAAAAACTAGAAACGAGAAACACCTATGAACCACACCAACAAACGAAAACTACTGAACAACAGGCTCCTGAATAAGGACAGGGATATACACATGCAGTGGGTTTAAACGTTTCAACTGTTACCCTAACTTTATGCAGTAGTGTAACATTACAACATAAAAAGACACACTATAAAAAATATCAATTGAAATGGCTTAAGGATGTACTTAGGTGAGGTTAGGTGAAAATTAATAAATTAAGAAGTTAAAATTGATACTATAAGCTGGTAGAGCATCAATTAAGGAATAAAATAAGCTAAAAATATTGATAGGTCATGGACCTCCTTTTCGAGATTTTTGAGATTTAAAATATTGCGGGAAAAGGCTGACTCGGAATTTTACCTTGTATAAATTTGCATTGGGTATTATTAAGTCTCAAAACAAAGGAAAAAAAATTAAGAATCTTATAAAATTTTGGTAAATGACCTGTCATGAGCTATTAAGTCTTATATGAAAAAAATAAATGGGTGTTATTGGGCAAAATATTTTACATTGTCACATTGTATGGAAAAACACCAAGGAGTCCGAACATTTGACACAAATTCCAAAACTTCACCTAAGTACATCCTTAACTCGAGTATTAAGACATTTAACTTAAACAAATAAACATTCCCTGAACGAATAAGTTTAGAGACAACAACCCGACCAAAGAACAGAAAAAGCCCAAGGCCATCAATGGGTCTTTAACACAACGAGAAAATCCAGCACCCGGAGCCGGGCTTCATTGAGCCTCTAAAAAAATGCGTACTAGATCACTGAAAATGGACGTCACACTAAACTCTAAAGCATATAAATGAATTATAATTAAAAAAAAAAAAAAAAAAAAAAAAAAAAAAACAAGACTCACAAAGACCAGAGACTCCTAACTTGGGACAGTCGCAAAAATGCAAACCGATCAGTCGGGCATCAGTTGACCCGTATAAAATAATGTATGCTAATTCAGCAAAAATGGACTTGCAAAGGTCAGAGATTTCTTTCATTAAAATCAAAAACGTTCTTCAATGCACAATCGATTCGAACAAGTCAAGAGATATATATAAACACCATAAGATGACTTTAAACTTTTTAATTCGGAATGAGGTATACCTTATCCATATATATTTTTTTAAATAATCATTGCTTTTCGTCGTACTTTACCTTGTATAACAAAAATCAGATCATTTTACGAAATATTCCTAAAAAAAAAACAGTTTTAGCATTATTTTTTCCCATTAAATGCGAGTCAAAAAAAACAACAAAAAAACGATTTATTAGTATGTATATTGTTTCAGCAATATACATAATTCAACTTCTATTCATTCAGTCAAAAGTCTTCAATAATTTTGCAACTCTAGATTATCTTCCTAAACATTCAAAATAAGCATAAAAACGTAATATAATATTCTTTTAACAGCACATGGCATTGATGCTGTTTATGAGAAGCTGTCTAAATTTCTGAATTCGAAAAATATAAACTATTGGATTGATAATAGACGTAAAAGCAGCAAATAGAAATGCTGAATTTTTGACGTATTGTGATTGTGATTCACCTAGTGATCCGTAAATCATTATTATATTCCAAGGCATGTGTAGAAAGATACACACAGCACTAATTATGGTAACTGATATACAAAGACGTACATCATCTGGTCCGACCTTTAACATCTTGAATCTCTGCATTCGACAATGATGTCGAAAAAGAAATATAACTAATATCGAGATATTGATTAATGTTCCGACCTGGACTGAAATAGCCATTAGAGGGACAAACGGCAATTCATTTAGAACAAAGCGACTCAGCGAACATTCGTCTTTCCTATTTTCTGCTGCGTTTAGGAGTACAACAATGGTAATAAAAGTAATCGAAAAGGCCCACGATAAGATAACACTTAACATAGAACAACACTTTCTGTTCTCTGTGAAAACGTTCATTTTGAGGCATATTTTCCAAACTCTTTCCAATGAAATACTAAACACGTGTGTGTTTGAAACCGAGTAAGAAACGGCTAACATGATGTACCTCACCAAACATTCCTTGTAGGAAATTTCATCACTTGTAAGATTGCTATTTATGATAACTACACAGAAGACACCAAATAACATATCTGTTATACTCAAGCTTAAAAGCACCTGGGAATTTTTCAAGTCAATGTTCCTAAACAGTGACATGCTTACAATGAATACTGCTGGTACATTTAACACAATGATCATTGTGAAAAAGAAATAAAGAAAGGCAATCACATAAGGAGAATACATGTCATCAATGTCAGTAAAACTTTCAGTTAAATTAGCTACAATACAAGTATGATTGGCTACAGTACAAGTTACATTGAATACAGGAGAAGTCACATTGGCTACAGTAGAAGTCGTATTGGTTACAGTAGAAATCATATTGGGTACAGTAGAAATCATATTGGCTGCAGTAGAAGTTACATGGTCTGCAGTAGAAGTCATATTGGCTACAGAAGAAGTCATATTGGATACAGTAGAAGTCATATTGGCTGCAGTAGAAGTCATATTGGCTACAGTAATAGTTTCGGCGGCTACAGTAGAGTCACATTGGCCGCATCGGTTAACGGGTACAGGTAACGTTCTTTATCGCTTTAGTAAGCGCTGTCGTAACATCTTCTGTTAAATTTTCGTTGTCCACTCCACCAGATAGCATTGGTTGTCACTATGGTTTCAATTTAAGCAACACAGATCTCCATAACACCAAGGAGGCAAATATCAGTGATGTCTGCAGTTGGAGTCATATCAAGGCCGCTCTCTATTGCACATTGATATCATGATAGTATGTCCATTCAATTCACCTCCTAACTTAACATATTCCTTTTCGATTGATTTGTAAATGTTTTAAATTAATCGTTCAACTGAAATAAAATGTGCCAGTAGCTCTTTCCATGAAATATATATTAAATGTTATGTTACAACGTATTTCAGATTTAATAATAGCACTTTACAATTTTTCAGGATGTACCTCCATTTATTGTCTCTACACTTTCTAAATTCAATTATATTTGCCTTATGAATATGTATCGAGATTGGTATTGGTTGATAAAGATAAATCAACCATTAGAATTGCATGAAATAATTTCCAATCCATATATTGTAGGAAACCAATCAGCGATATGACTCTCCTATATCGCTAATTAATTGTTGAAAGTGCTTATGCTTGTATGTTGTTTTTTTTTTCATTTGTTCTATACGACGCTAATTAATTGTTGAAAATGCTTATGCTTATATGTTTTTTCTCATTTGTTCTATAAGATGCATTTTAGATAATATAAAATTATAACTTTTTCGTTCGAAAGTAATTGTTAATTTACAGCTTCATATGTTGAAAATATTTCCCTTGAAAAAATTGAAAACAAACAGCAAAACAAATTGAATATTGGACGTTGAAAAAAAGTTGAATGTTGGAAAACGAATAATGAATGCTGAAATCGAATATTGAATGTTGAATATGTATTACTCTCAGTGAAGAGACGCGAAGGATACATAAAGGATATTCAAAATCATGAATTGAAAATGAACTGACAATGCAGCAATAAAAACAATGCATCCGTAAAAACACAAAAAAGATCAAAAGACAAACAGCAGTATACAAATCACAACTTAGAAAAGTCTGAGATTGAAGTTCTCGAACCTATCAAAAAACTGAAGCTGAAATCAGGGGCTCTGGAAGGGTAAGCAGTATTTTATAAAAGGGGTATATAATTATCTCGACATGAAAAATTTGTAAGCTCGTGTTATTTTTATGTTGATACGTGTATAATAGGAAAAATAACAGAAATGCCGAATTCAAGTCCCTCATCAAATGTCAAAATCCAAAGTTCAAACACCTCAAACGAATGGAAAACAACTGTCATATTACTGAAATGGTACATGCATTTTCTTATGTAGAAAAGGTTGGATTAAACCTGGTTTTATAGCTAGCTAAACCTCTAACTTCGACAGTTGCAAAAAATATACCAATATATTAACAACAATGTGTAAACAAAACAAACAGACATGATGCTGTAATTATATTTTAATCTTGTTCACTAGGGCTTTCAATTTTAAAATTACAATATTAACAGTTAATAGCAGAGTGTTTGTTATTCAAAACTAAGAGTATGTCTTTATGGTTCCGACTATGATTAACATAGAAATAAGAAGATATGGTATGAGTACCAATGAGACAACTCTCCATCAAAGTCAAAATGTATTAAAAAAAAGTAAATAAGTTAAGTCTTGTTGTACTGTTTCACCACCGAGAAACAAAAAACATTTATGAACCACATCAACAAACGACAACCACTAAACAACAGGCTCCTGACTAAGGACTGGTGTAAGCAAATGCAGCGGGTATAAACGTTTCAACAAACGCCAACCTTCACCCTTACCTTGAACAGTAGTGTAACATTACAACATAGAAACACACACTATAAAATGCCAATTAAAATGGCTTAACTCAATCAAAAAGACATTTAAACAAAAACAAGTAAACATTCACCGAACGAATAAATTTGATATATGACACAATGTAAATATAATATCAACAGAAAAAAAGGGAGATCCCTTTGATTAAGTGTTTTAACGCCATGGATAGTCAAAGAACACATAACTTGTGAAATGCCAAAATAGAATCATAAATAGGCAACAGTAAGTTAACATTTAACCTTATATTTAATATGTATCAGGTTATATATAGGTGAAGCAATCTCTATATAGAAATAAACGTGGTTGTGTATTTATCTATCCATTATTAAAGACTGCAAAGTAGTTATGTTTTAATTTGTTGACGACAAAATCGATATGTGTGCCGATGTAAACAATATTTAAAGACATCGGTGATGTTTTTTATTTCTTGGTTTTTAACAAACAATTCGGAATTTCTCCATAAACTAGCATTACGTATCTCAATATCATATATTTGTCATTTAAACATAAAATACTATTTTGGAGAAATATCTTTTTTTCTGTTTTGAAAGAAAAATGCATTAAATATCTTACTCAAATACTGCCAACATTAAATTTTATTATTGTGTTCGAGAACAGTATTTTATTCATGTTTACGGAATTCAGACCTTTGGTGATATGTGCATCGAAAATATTTACGAATAGAGCATGAAACTGAATAAAACATAGACTTTTTTTTTTTTATTTTACAGTGGCTAAAATCATGTATGATTGGGTACTCCTTCAATGGGTTAAAATATAAAAATGTGACTAAAGAATTTTTTTACGATTAAACGAAAATTAAAATACAATCCTTAATTGTTAATTAAAAAAAATGTGTAGTCGTGTTTTAGGTATATTCATCTCATTAATTAGCGTCATTTTAGAGCTTTGGCAGCTGCAGTATTTTTTTTGTATATTAATATATCTGTTGCTATGTAATCTGTTGTTTAATAATAAGTAATAACAGTCATTTAATCACTATTGGTACATTGTTGGGAACTTTTTTGATTAAATTAAAGTCATACTTGTCTGGCTATAGTGCCTAATTATCCTTTATTCATATGATGACAGGTAAATCCTATTTATCTGTTTTGCTAGTGCTAAAACTCTATTAATCAAGTGACAGCATATTTGATTAACAAGAAGATAGCTTCTACTCACTCATTATAGTTATCAGGATTGAAATTATGAGACTTATCAGTGACGTTCGAAAAAAAAGTTCAAAAGGCCAAATAAATTGAAGAACGTTGGGTCCTCAAATTACGGACGTTTTTGCCAGATACAGCTAAGGTATCAAATGCTTAATAGAGTCCATAAAATGAAATTCAAAAATTTCAGATGCTTTCTCGAATTTTCCTAAAAAAATATTTGCATGTTTGCACATAACAGTTATTCATAAAAAAAAAAATAAAGAAAATATCACATGAAAATCATGCATCCAATCGCAGAGCTCTAAACTTGACTACCTTCTTCTTATTAAGGTACACAAAAGACCAACATAACGACAGAAAAAAAGGAAATACTCCGTACTTTTCCCCTATCGCTAAACTACTGCTGTCGGAATTATCATGTATATGCATACGATATAACCAAACCATGAAAATTGATATCCCTATCGGGTTTTGACTGACACCTTTTGTTCATTTAATATTTATCAGTTAATAAAAAAAAAACAGGTAGCTGTAGTATAACATGTACAAAAGAGGTTTATTTTTACATGTCAAAAAATTGAAGGAATTAAAAAAAATAATAAAAGGATTATTCATATGTCCAATTTTTTGCCTATTTTATTTAATGTGTCTGTTTAGTTAACGCATCAATGTAAATATAACAGAATTTGATGAGACTGTCATCAAAATGAGAGGGTTAGCGCTATAAAACCAGGTTTAATCCACCATTTTCTACATTTGAAAATGCCTGTACCAAGTCAGGAATATGACAGTTCTTGTCCATTCGTTTTTGACGCGTTTTGTTATTTGATTTTGCCATGTGATTGTGGACTTTCCGAATTGATTTTCCTCTAAGTTCAGTATTTTTGTGATTTTACTTTTTGATTATTAATGCTCGGCATGACAAATTACTTCACTTTATTCGCAATTCCTGTTTTGCTGTAAAAAAAAAAAAAAAAAAAGAAGAGATGTCTTACCAGATTTATCCTTTTTACTGGCTATTTGATAATCTTCATCTAATCAACATGAGGGTATTTACATCAGAAAATGCCTGTACCAATAGTTATCAAAGGCACCAGGCTTATCATTTGTTACGCCAGACGCGCGTTTCGTCTACATAAAACTCATCAGTGACGCTCATATCAAAATAGTTAAAAGCCAAACAAGTATAAAATTGAAGAGCATTGGGGACGCAAAACTCAAAAAAGTTGTGCCAAATACAGCTACGGTAATCAGTCAGGAATATAACAGTTGTTATTCATTTATTTGATGTGTTTGAGCGCTTAATTTTGCCATTGTTTTAGGGACTTTCCGTTTTGAATTTTCCTCGGAATTCGGGGTTTTTGTGATTTTACTTTTTATTCAAACTTTCATAAAATGACGACACAATAAATAAAGGCAACCGTACGTAGTATATCAGTGTCCAAAAGTCATAAATCTATTTGGAGAAAACAAATCCAGGTAAAAAAAACAAAAACCAAGGGAAAAAACATCAACTTTATGAGAAAAATAAAGGAAAATCACGGAAGTGCAACAAAAACAAATGTCAGTGTTGAAATGCCTTACTTTAACAGACAGTGTTAACTTTTTATTGTGATTGTGATTTAGATGGACAGTTGTCTAATTGGCACTCATACCACATCTTCTTAATTTAAAAAAAGAAATTTCTGTTGAAATAACTTATTCAAAAGGATATTATAAAATCAACGCTTTTATGCAAAACTTTGAATCTGCAAATGGGTGTGTCCTCAACCAAGACATATGTGCAAACCAGTATTAATGTTTGAAATACAGGTATAAGATTCCTGGAGGAATCTAATAAAACAGACATGACTTTCTGGTAGATATCGTTTTCATGGCTGTATACCAATGTCTATAAAGTAGATAAACTAAAGAACTGATTTGAAATAACAAATACTTTTTTGTACCTTGTAACTGTATTAAAAAAAAAGTATTAATTCTATATATTTTTTTACAGATAATGATATTCATTATTAGAACATATTTCAACACAATGACTCGTTATCAAATCTCCACTGCGAGACGTTGATAAGATTAATATATGCATGTGGAACTATACGCATATTTCAAATAGAAATAATAATAGAAATCGGAATAACATACATAATCAACAGAAAATTGGTTATAACAGACACTTAACAAGAACAAGTTCTTTGAAATTATAAGGTGTGTGCAGTAATAATAAAATAAATATTATTATTGTATAGCAATATAATATTTCCCACAGAAAGTAACCAAAAGTTAGCATGCAATAAATTCTAATATTGCACTAGTGCAATAAACCGTAAGAATTCATGACGTCATCAACGACAAAATCTTAGTTTAAACCAATTTTTACTTTCAAATATTATATTGCTATACAATAAAAGGGTTATTGCATGAATATTGGGGAATATTGTCCCTCGTAGAACATATATTGCACTCGCAAGCTCGTGCAATATAAAATTCTACTGGGGACAATATTCCCCAATATTCATGCAATAACCCTATATTATATAGTAGTAAAAATGTAACGGACATTTAACGGTATCAAATTTCGCTGGAATTGACAATTTTTATGGATTACATAAGTTCTGAATATTCGGATACCCGATATTAACTTACATGTTACAGAATATTAGCAACCTGATTTTGCTGCAATAATTAGGGATTGAGTGCTCTGATATTTTGTATCAATTTTAATGAAAATAACCTGGTAATAACCATGCACTGTAGAAATAATTAATTTAGTTTGTTTCGTATCTTGTCTTGCCTTTAGAAATTAACTTTAAGGGTTAGTTCAGAAATTAACTGCATTTAAAAAGTTATCATTTCAATTTTCAACTTTCCAAATTTGTGTAGCATTATTTCATTATCGCCTGTATGGAGTATCTAACTAACGGTTAATGCAAAGGTGTGTAGGGCTGTGAACTGACTGAATTTGATTAAAGATTGGACTATTATAAAGGGTATATTCTTTTAGGAGTTTTGGCTAGATAACTATTTTTTTTTATGTCAAAATAATGGGATTTGTATGAATGCCAATGAGGCAACTATCCACCAGAATTCAACTGAAGTGGTTGTCAACAAATATAGGCGTTTTTAATGCTTTGCTTTTGCTGAAAGTAGCATTGTCGGCCATAATTTGACCCAAATTCTTAGATTTTATTCATACCAGACTAGAACACATATCCTATTTATAAAAAGTCAAAAAAATGAGAATAAACAACACATGGACTCGTAAATTATATCAGCAATTCGTGTGTATTTTACATATCTAGTTTGTTTCATATAGAATCTATTTTTTTTTACAGAAACCATCATATTAATCAACCGAGATGACCGCCGGAGACTACCATGTGTCTAGTCTCGATTATCCAGACGCTCCATATGCATATGTTATTGTTTGCTGTAAGAACGATAGACTCTGGTGCATCGAGACTACCATTTGTCATATAACCCAATATAACCAAAAATATAAATAGTTGGATTGACCTAATTGATAATGACTTTTTTGTGTCTGAAAGTCAATGAAATGGTTTTAAAATCTGCCGGCTCCAATACTTCACTTTCCAATGTTGATGTTATTTTCCTTTTTATTAATGCACATGCTGACTACAACATGCTGTTCACAGGTGCAACCGGTCATCACTAAAGTTCACATTATGGTAAATTTCATAAGAAAAGCCAAATAATACATCAGCGATACTTTACTATATATGAGAAGTTGTGGCATGATTGCCAATGAGACAACTCTCCATCTACTAGTAATTCACAATTTGTGAAAAAAAAAAAAAAAAAAAAAAAAAACACACTATAGGTCAACGTATATGTACCTTCTTCAACAAGGAGCATTTGCTCACACCGAACAGCAAGCTATAAAAGGCCCCAAAATGACTAGTGTAAAACCATTGAAACAGGAAACCCAACTAGTATCTATATATAAAAAACGAGAAACGAGAAACACTTATGAACCACATCAGCAATCGACATCCACTGAACATAAGATTCCTGAATTAATACAGGTCTAAACAAATGCAGCTGGTTTACATGTTTTCAAAGGTACCAACCTTCAACCTTACCTGAAACAATAATGTAACATAGAAAGACACATTTATGATAAAATGTCAATTGAAATGGCTTAATTCAATCAAAGGACATATTAACACAAGCAAGTGAATTTACAATCAACGAATACATTTAATCTTTGACACAATGTAAATACAAAATCAATAAAATAAGGGGTGATGTTAATAATAATGTTAAACAATATCAGAAAGACACCATATTTTTTTGACAAAATGCAGCAAAATAAAATATTATACACAAGTAAATGAAAACAATTTTGTTGTAAGGTATACAGTAATGGAAAACAGTCAGAAATATGTTTTACAAAATAAACCGGTTTTTTTTTGGTCCATAGTACGAGAATATAAGTGAAAATTTATAGCCATACCAAATACTTATCAAAACTGGTATACATTAAAAATAGAGAGGCGAGATATAACACTAAATAAGAAAACATTGAATAACAAAAAGCATTACATATTGTATCAACAAGTCAAATTAACAGGAAATTATACGATTTGAGAGTACTCGCAGTTCCTGAAATATGGGTCAAGATGCAATCATGCAAAATCTACTTTATTTTGACGATATTGTTACAAACTGATCGCTAAAAACGATTTTTTCCCCTCTATATTCCGTCTTTATAAATGTTTGAAACCATACAAAAATCATATCTAATTTGTGTCGTATAGAATCTAGTTGAACATGTAATCAGAGACGAATATATTTCTCTGATGTAACTATATTTTAAAAAAATGCCTTTTTTCATTCTTTTATTATCAAGGATTTGTATAGAATCCAAGGATTTGTATACATATTTTCGAACATCCTGGCACTTTAAATTTCTAGGAGGTGAAATTCTCTGGATTTTACCTCAAACTCTATGGGAAAATACAATTTTTAATTCCAATTTAAAACCAAACGGTAAAAGATATCACAAAGATTTTTATAACACATGTCTAATATGATAAGGAGATTTGAAAAAACGATCTCAAATTTAATTTTGATGATTCAACAAAAATTAAATTGAGTTTTTAAGTTTGTGTACCTATATATGGTAAAACCCGAGGATTTGCCACCGCTTCAACTCCAATATTCAAATGATAAACACAATCTAATTATCTGATTGGTCAATCTTCAGCTGTGATGCAAGCATGAAATTATGTATAGTATTTAAAAATTTTACATGATGTATGACGGCATTGTTATGTTTCCACACTTTTAACTTATGTTTACACGTGGTCATGGTAAAGTTCACAATATGGAACGCCGGAACTTAAGATAACAGTCACATGACCACATAGCACGTGATGGTGTAGCGGATAACCAACAAACGAACAAACTGGCCAGGCATTTGGAGTTTGACCTATGGGATTTCCTGGGAAACCCCTGCCATAATTGTTATCTAATAATATGAGTGACAGTTCATCAAACTGTGATGATGTTGGTAAGAAACTAAGTATTGAAATAAATCGGTCAACACGTCCGCATCATCGTTTACCCAAAAATATTATTTTATCAGACTGGCTTATGCAAGAACTAATGTCCTCAATGAACAATACTTTTTCGACAAAGTACTTTACTTAAGACTGCTTTATTGTATATCATATATTGAAATTATTTAAAACGTATCCTGAAATAGGCAACCAAATTGTTGACAGGTTTTTCTTTGTGATCAGGGAAAATGACAGAGGAAAAAAGTTCCGAATGTAATCTCAGCGTTACAGCGATAGAGGTTTTTTTTTAATAACGAATACTGGATTTGGATCTGTAGTTATTATTTCGGTTTTTTTTGTTTGTTTGCAGTTTGCAATGGTATTTGTGTTATTTTAGTTGAACAATCCCTTACTTTAACACCCCATGCATTTTGAAGCCTGTAATATTATATGTAGACTTACATAGTCCTTCAGTGCCTGAGTCTGAAAGTCATGGGATAATTTAGTCCAAATAGTGTAGCTTATGATGTCTAGAAAGGCTATTTTTTTCTTCTTTGACGCTTTCCTAGGATGTCCTAGGGAAGACGTCCAAGAAAATTCAAATAGCCTTTGTAGAACTTTTTTTTCTAGTAAAATTACATGAATGGGTTTGGACTTCATTATCAACAAGGAACCTTGGTGTCTGAGTGGTTTAAGTTGTCAAACAACTATGTCACTAGCCTGTAAACCCTGATGTTGTGTTTTAGAATCCAGCACAGGGCAGGTGCACTAGACTCAAATCTTAATTGAGTAGGATTCTCTCCGGGCTCACAGGCTTCCTCCACTAATAAAAACTGACCGCCTCAAAATAGAACAAAAGTGTTGAAGATTTCTTTAAACATTAATCAATCAATCAATTCATTATCTAGTATACTAAATCTGTGGGTAATGAATTTTATAATCAGACTCTTGCACACATGTCAATTCACATTTACATTTAAAAAAAGGAATTATTTAAATCTGGAATAATTTTAATTCTGGTCCTGGAAATTTGATGAAAACTAACCCAATTTAGGAGGGTTAGTCATGCATGCAAGACTTACACAAGGGGGTAGTTAGTTCATACTGGAGTAGCAGTGAAAGTAGAATAAATCATAGCCATGTGCACATGTCTAACCCTGTTTTCAAATCAATATACATAATTTTGAGGGTTTCCAAAGCAAACCATTAGACTTTGCCTTTGATTTATGTGGGACTGGAGTATTTTTTTAATCTTAGTTAGCAGTACATGTACCTCTAGTTTTATCTGTAAAAAATGTGGATATAGAAAAGATGTTCTGTCTGTTCAAACACACAAACCTGGCAGTGTTCTCCCTAAATATTTCATATAGCATCCTGGTCAGTCAGGGGTACTACTTATACAAGTGTATTTTATTTACTTGAAGAAGTAAAAAAAAATATACACATATAAGTAAATAAATAATGTTTGAATAATCTCCCCTTAATTTTCTAAAAAATTTACTTGTATAAGTAAATTTTTCTTACAATCCCACAAAAATCCTCAAGTTTTGAGATGTAAAATCATGCCTTTAATGATTTTTCCCAGGTTTGCTCAAATTTTTTCATTAAAGTTCAATGTTTCATCTCATTAATTCATCAAAGAAACTGATTGAGCAAAGATCTTGTATATTTGCGCAAGGCCTTCAAAAATTGCTCCTTTGGGGCTTGTAAATGAGCAGTGTTATGAAGATGACAGACAAATGGGATTTTCATTGTCCATGAAATTACACTTAAATGATTGGTAAAGACATCTGTAAAGGGTACACAATTTAAAATTCTATTAGAGCAAAGAAATCTTAAGAATTCAAGAAAAGAAGAAAGGATGATTTTTTTACTTATACAAGTAAAAAATTCTGAATGCCTAAGGGACATAACTTAGCCAATTTTTTTTTTACCTATACAAGTAAATAAAATTCACCTGTATAAGTATCATACAAATTTACTTATATGTGTATATTTTTTTTTACTTCTTCAAGTAAATAAAATACACTTGTACAAGTAGTACCCCTGACTGCTGGTTGACAGGTGAAATTGAAATACCATCTTGTTTCTAAAAAATATAGCATCACAACATAACATAATCTATACGAAAACCACTTCAGATAGCATCACATTTAAGATTATAGCATCACATTACCATGATGCTAAAAGGCTCTGGGGAGAACACTGCCTGGACACATAACCTATATATTTTACCTACTGTGTCCTTCTTTAGAAAAATATGTGTTTCAAATACATGTAGCAGTCATTACCTGCAGTCTGGGCAAAAATTGTAAAAAAATGTTGACATCTTTTGTAGATTTCAACTGCTATTTTAGACTAAGAGCCAGTCATGTGTTATTGATTCACACAATATTTGAAAATAGACAATAATTGATATCCCCCAATTACCTTTTAAAGCCTCCTCTGGAAATATTTCTTTGATGTTTTGACTTTTGAGATTATTCTTACTTTAATTACTCTGATCTTTGAAATTAAAGCTCTTATAGTGATCTATCAAAAATATGGAAAAATTAAGTAGCCTAACTCAAATTTTAGGTGCCATCCCTGACTACATTTTTTACATTGTAACTACCTAAAGGAAACTTATGCTTGAATATACTGTACAGTGTTCTCCCCAGATTCAGTTAGTCTTTAATGGTTTTTTTTTAGTATTTTAGTTCATTTACATGTTTCTGAGTTTACTGTAGTGTCCATTTTGCTGAACTTGTAAACAATATTGTTAAGGGGCCAGCTGAAGCCTGCCTCTAGGAGCAGGATTTTCTCTCTGAATTAAGACACATTGGTGGCCTAGGGCAGTTTCTGCTATTTGGTTTGTTGTTTCTTTAACACCTTCCCTGTTTACATTCTCAATTCTATGTAGGTAAATGAAATTTATTATTAGAGTATAAAGTTTCTTTGTTTCTAAGCTATAAGATATAATATATTGTATGAACAAATGTGAATTTTAGAAGAGATTTATGTATATCATACAATTTTTTTTTTATCTTTGAGTTCTGCATTGGTAAAATTTCGATTATGATGTCAAATTTTCTTGCTGTTCTCTGAACTTTCTATTTTGATGTTAAGAAAAAAAAAATGACCATGTCTGATGACATGACATACAAAGAACACAACTTTATCATTGGAAATGAAAGATAAAAAAGATAAATTATTTCTTCACATTGTCTATAAAGAGAACTCTTTCCGCCACCTAGAATTAGGCAATACTATATTTTACTTTAGGTAGCAATAAACAGTTAGGAAAACATTTCAAAATTTGTTGTCATAAATTTTACCATCCCCTTTTCATTGCTTTCTTGCAATATTAAGCTTATTGTTTGCGTCATATATGTGCATATGTATGTAATCAGAATCTTTCATAGATTTTATATTCAGTATATAAAAAGGTAAAATATCATTTCTTTTGAATGTATCCATGGCAACAATCTGCATTTATTTGCTATAAAATATTGCAAAAAGGGGGGGGGGGGGGGGGAAGATGTCACAAATTACCCAAAAATTTGGCTAAAAGAAGAATTTCAATCGCTTGAAGTAATACCTTATCTGAAACAGTTTACATATATCGTTCAGAAAATTTAATTAAATCATATATGTCTTTCATCTCATTTTTTTGTAAAATTTCGTCAAAAAATTCGTGCAGAAAAAAAGTGTTTGTAAACATTACATTAATTTCTGGACCAATGGCTGGTCTAGCTATGAAAATACGGAGAGTCAAACAGAAAATAGCCCATAAAACATGTTAAAAATAATCTTGATGTTCTTATAAACCATCTTTGAAGGCTAAATTAGTACTCAGTTGTCTAAAAATTAATTTTATTTCACAATTACTTTCATCCACTGAGGCTATAATGCAAAAATAAACTAACTGTGTATTGCTACCTTAGTCTGCAGTTTAATTTTTGATGATTAAAATATCTTGGCAAACCTTGTGTTTGAATATGAAAATTAAACTGTCTTGAGTGCAGAAATATTATATTACACTTGATGAAGTGGTAGAATCTATATTTATAATTGTTTTCATTAAGTATACATGTACTTGTTTCATTACATTCAGTAGGCATTACATTAGTTAATTTGGTCATTTGTTTTCAGGTCTTTCTTCTGCTATCATCTGTTTGTCTGTCTTGTTTGAGATTGTGGTTTGATTTAAGTAAATGTACCATGTTAGAATACATGTAGATAAGGTTATGACCTTTTGAAAAATATATACATATATATATGCCAAATTATGCTTTGATCAAGATTCTTGGGTAAACGTAATAATAATAGGAAGTGAGCGTGCATTGAGCTGGATGTACAATGTATATATACTTGTTTGTTATATATTTTTCTCTCCTTAATGGGAGGACAGGAGGAGACCCCTGAAAACGGGATTATTGTTATCCCGTCTGGAGGTTCACATGTATGTGTTTTTCTTGTTCAGTATTGTTCACCCATTGATTAGACAAAAAAGGGGGAATATAGAGATTTAAAAAGAAAAGTTCAACTCAAGCACACATGTATGGGCATGTCCAAAGTCATGAACATTGTCAGATATAATTATAGTTTTGTATATTATCTTAAAAACCACTATAAAAAGAGAAAATGTGACAAGGGAATATTTTTAAAATTCTGAGATCAGCCACCTGTCAGTAATTGTCAAAACTGTCTGATCACTTTTTAAACAATGTAGGATTCTGATCCCTCCATGGATTGGAATGGGATACCCAGTGTGAAAAGTATCATTTTACTCCATTTATGAATTTTTGCATTATAACTATTTATTTTTGCTAAGGTATCTGACACTTTTTGCAGAATTGTATTATCTTTGTTTTTTTTTCTTCTCTCAGTTGAAAAGTATATACATGATGTATTATCAGTTTAAATGAATTTAAGAATACATGTACATGTATATGGCATGTGTGAAATTAAGTATTTTTTAAAGATGGGGAGGGTCACCGACTATTACTTACTTAGTCCTAAAAATAGACATGATGACATATATTATAATTTTGCAGTGTCAAGAAGAATGTTTTATTTTTGTTTTTGTTATGTTGCCTAGATTTTAAGTTTAAATAAATCGAAAATTAATCCACATCAATAACTAGAAGTATCTGCTCATTATATGTTAATATGCTCTTCAGCATCATACTTTATTAGGCTTTTTTTACTTTACTTGATTCCAGCATCACTGATGTCTGTGATGAGTCTTTTGTAGATGAAATGTATGTCTGGCATATTGATTTTAAGCCTGGTATAGCTATGATGTGTGTATTATTAATTACAGTGTAAATACAGGAAACTTCAGTTAAAAAAGGTTATAATGGCATTCTTATTTAAGTTCAAAATAAAGGACTTTCATTAATTGACCTATATGGATAAAAATTTATATGTTATTTCTGGTTATGATTCTTCCAGGCACGAGGCAGACTTCCTTTCATATCAATAAAGACTGAACTTTGACCCTGTTTAAGATCTCTGTGTTCATCCTGTAATTGTACATGTATGATTGCTTCCTACAACAAAATTCCATATATACTTCCTACAGATGTTCCACGGTCCTTGTCCAGTGTCGTGAGAAAATTTACAACTACAGTAAAACCTGCTTAAGAGACCACCAGTATTAAGCAAAAACCTGTCTTAACAGACCATTAATTTTTAGATCCCTCTATAGTACATTTCATATAAATTGAACCTGCATCTATAGAGATTGAACCAAACCTTAAACTTTATGCCTTTTTTCAAAAATACTTTCTGGAATCCAAAAGCAAAGTGGTTATTTATTGGAGGCTGCGTATTTAAAATTGGAAATATTGAAATTCAAAAAAAGGTCTTATATGTTTCTTTGAAGTGACCCTACATGGCAATAGTCATATACAAATGCATTGATATGATATTAATTAATTACAAAAACCAATAAGAAAATTCTACATGGAAAGTAATTGGTTACTGAAATGTAAGGCTTTGATAACTAGGTAACATCCCAAGTACCAATATTATGTCCATGTAATTATATTTGTTAAATTTTGAAGCCGTTTATTAATTGATCACCTTACAGCCGTTAATTAATTGATCACCTTACAGCCGTTAATTAATTGATCACCTTCACAGCCGTTAATTAATTGATCACCTTACAGCCGTTAATTAATTGATCACCTTAAAGCCATTAATTAATTGATCACCTTACAGACGTCACAAGAAGGATATCGATTATAATCGAAAACACCATTTGAACAAGCTGTCACTGACCAGTGTTAAAGTTTACGAGCATATTATCTAATTATGGATGAGGTGTATTAATAAAGCTAAGTTTAATTATCTCAACTCCAGACATATATTGAAATAATAAGGTGTGGTATGATTACAAATTACACAAACTCTCCACCAGAGAAAAATATGATTCTTATAGTTGTGATCTGTCGACTTGTTTGAATTTATTGATACAGCATTACAGGTATATAATATATATATACATAAATTTTCTTGTTTCTTTGAAAACCACATGCAGAAATATTCTTGGGGCAATATGATATCCTTAATTTTACCCTTTTCAGACAAGGCAGTCTCTTTCATAAAAATTAAAATAAATGTATGGATTACAAAATTAAATTTTGCTCCTCCAGAGTTCAGTAAATATTGTTGAATTTTGTGACATAAATTCTAGATAAAATTGAGATAATATGAAAAGGACGATCTTCCCAATTAAAATCAAAATATTGGGTACTATGCAAAAAAAAAAAAAATGTTAATAAACAATTTGATTGGTTGGTTAGGGAAGTAAATTTGAATTGTCAAGACACTTAAAATTTTGTCAGTATTTAAGTTGAAAAACAATATTATTTCCTTTCCTAATATAAATTATGACTGAATTTATTCGTTCAAGTGTTCCTCAGGAACCTTACAGCTTTTATAAGTGTGCCGATGTGTTACCTCTCGGACAGAAAACATTTGGCAGCAAATACGCAGGAAATCAGCTTAATTATACAAATAATTCATACTATAACTCTACTGTTTACAGTAGCTATCAGAAAAGAGCTAAACAGTACCTGCAATACTGTAATTATAAAACAGGGGAGATAAATCTCTGCCAGGTGACATCCAAGCTGCAAATGTTACTGCTTCAAGAAAAACAAGGTAAATCTAATTATCAATGCATATTTTTATATAGTATATAAATAATTTATTTAAAAAAAGCCAATTTTTAATCTTCAGAATTTTTGTTAACAGTTTCAATTAAATTGAACAGTCTTACTTAAAACTACACATATATATGTATCATATTTTAATTTTAACAAATGTTTAATATGGAAAGACATTGAACATACAGTATGTACAATTCTTTTAGTATTAAACATTGGTTAAAATGTAACAAGTATTTTGGGATCCTTAGCAACATGTAAAAATTTACAAATATTTACTATGACTATTTATATTGGTAATCTATTCACCAATTTTGGAGAAAAGTGACCCAATTGTTATCAATTTATATTTTACAATTTAAAAGAAAAGTGTTTAGAGATTTTTTTACATTTTTTTCATCTTATGAAGAAGTTGATATTTGTTACAAATTAGATTACAAATTAGTTATAAGGGTTAACATGTTAAATACATTTAGATATTCGTTATTTGACTATATACATGTACCGCTAGTTAATAACATTTAGATATTCGTTATTTGACTATATACATGTATCGTTAGTTAATAACATTCAGATATTTGTTATTTGACTATATACATGTATTGGTAGTTAATAACATTTAGATATTCGTTATTTGACTATATACATGTATTGGTAGTTAATAACATTTAGATATATTCATTATTTGACTATATACATGTATCGTTAGTTAATAACATTCAGATATTCGTTATTTGACTATATACATGTATCGTTAGTTAATAACATTTAGATATTCGTTATTTGACTATATACATGTATTGGTAGTTAATAACATTTAGATATTCGTTATTTGACTATATACATGTATCGTTAGTTAATAACATTTAGATATTCGTTATTTGACTATATACATGTATCGTTAGTTAATAACATTTAGATATTGGTTATTTGACTATATACATGTATCGTTAGTTAATAACATTTAGATATTGGTTATTTGACTATATACATGTATCGTTAGTTAATAACATTTAGATATTTGTTATTTGACTATATACATGTATTGGTAGTTAATAACATTTAGATATTGGTTATTTGACTATATACATGTATCGTTAGTTAATAACATTTAGATATTTGTTATTTGACTATATACATGTATTGGTAGTTAATAACATTTAGATATTCGTTATTTGACTATATACATGTATTGGTAGTTAATAACATTTAGATATTCGTTATTTGACTATATACATGTATTGGTAGTTAATAACATTTAGATATTCGTTATTTGACTATATACATGTATTGGTAGTTAATAACATTTAGATATTTGTTATTTGACTATATACATGTATTGGTAGTTAATAACATTTAGATATTGGTTATTTGACTATATACATGTATCGTTAGTTAATAACATTTAGATATTTGTTATTTGACTATATACATGTATTGGTAGTTAATAACATTTAGATATTCGTTATTTGACTATATACATGTATTGGTAGTTAATAACATTTAGATATTCGTTGTTTGTCTATACATGTATTGGTAGTTAATAACATTTAGATATTCGTTATTTGACTATATACATGTATTGGTAGTTAATAACATTTAGATATTTGTTATTTGACTATATACAATACATGTATTGGTAGGTAATAACATTTAGATATTTGTTTATTATTTACAATCTTTCCTAGGGATTTGTAGAATTGGTTTATTACTTACAATCTTTCCTAGGGATTTGTAGAATTGGTTTATTACTTACAATCTTTCCTAGGGATTTGTAGAATTGGTTTATTACTTACAATCTTTCCTAGGGATTTGTAGAATTGGTTTATTACTTACAATCTTTCCTAGGGATTTGTAGAATTAGGTTATTACTTACAATCTTTCCTAGGGATTTGTAGAATTGGGTTATTACTTACAATCTTTCCTAGGGATTTGTAGAATTGGTTTATTACTTACAATATTTCCTAGGGATTTGTAGAATTGGGTTATTACTTACAATCTTTCCTAGGGATTTGTAGAATTGGGTTATTACTTACAGATGATGGTATTCTACTTTTCTGCTGTCATATTCTTTTGACTGCTCATCTTCCTTCATCTCTGGATCCCTGTCACTCTCTGCCAGTTCTTTGATGTCTTCTGATGGTTCCTACCTTCACCAGATGTTTTGACCCTGTTCCATTTCATCCTCTGGTTGGCGGGTCAGTAGAGGTGGCCAAACCTCTACTCATCAGTACTCGGCTTCCAGCTCAGGGGTCTCGGTCATAAAACTTTACTTAGTACTCCGAGTACAAAATAAGTGCACGAGACACAAAATCCAGTATTTTGATTGGTCGATTCTTGAGTCTGAGTACAAAAATCGTGCTCAAAAGTTTTATGACTGAAGGCCTGATCATCCCGGCGATGCCATAACCAGCAAGATGAAGGCTCTGCTGTAACTTTTTTAAGAAACTCTCTTTATTATTGTTGTTTGACATTTGTTTGGACACTTATACAATTCTTTTTGTTTTCTTCGCTATAACCTTTTCAAGAAACTCTATATTTTATTGTTGTTTGCTTGTGGGCAAAGTTTTTTTCATACATCAATAATTAGCCCAATCTTCATGGAATTTGATGAAATTTGGAAAAAAGCTTTTTATGACCAAAAAATAGTAGTATCCAGAGCAAAATTTAGAAAATATTCATTTTTTTCATAATTTACTGATGTTTTTTTAAAGTGATACACAGTCTAAGGTTAAAGTGTTTTCAGTCATCAATAATTTTTTCTGTTGTTTGAAGGAAATCAATTACTTGGTTGAATCAAGGATTTGTATAGTAAGACTATACAAATCCTTGGTTGAATCGTCATAGAATTTTATGAATCTTTGTTGAATCTAGAATTTTATGAATCTTTGTAGGATAAGTAGCAAAATTTTGAAGCAGATTTTTTTTCATTTTCAGTTAACAGTTATAGACGGTTTGAAATTTTTTGGTCCTGATTGATTTTGTAAACCTTTATTCAGAATCTATGATTTCAGAGGACTAAAATGCCTGAGGTTTTTCTATCTTTTATTCCTAATTTTCCTGTCCTATTTCAGATTATTATATAGTTGTTAGATATCTGTTTTATATGTCTTTAATTGGTAGTTGTCTCTCTGATAATTATACCACATCTCCTAAATTTTAGTTTTATTGTATGCTTTTGGTGTTAATCCACTGACAGTTGCAAGACAGGATAGAGGTTTTAGTGTTAAAATTAAAGTTTAACCCCATAACATCCCAAGTAAGGGACCTTGTCAGGGGTTATATCTAAATGTTATGTATCTACTACTGGAGAGGCAATAAGGTTCCTATTCGACCCAAATATTTGTGCAAATTAAAAAGTTACCATACATATCACATTTGCAGAAATATGTCTAAGAATTACAGTATTTTAAAAGTAAAATAACATTGGCATTACTTTTGTAATTACCCCTACTGTACTAAAATTAAATTTAGGAAAGTTTAAGGACATACATGCATGAAGATCTGTTGTAGAAGCCATGGTCGAATGTAAAGTGTTTTCATCCAATTTAAACGTGAAATTGTATCTAAATAACATCACATGATGTCATTGACCTAGAAAAAACATATGATTTTGACAATTGCCAAGCTGTATACAAGTCATTAAGTGTCCTGTGACTGGGTAATATCGTGTGTCACCTTATTAGTAATTACCCACTTTATTCTTAAGTCTTCTTAAGGAGATTGAACTGGTATCTGTTCTTGCGGTTACTTTGTTGTTTTGCTCTTCATTGGTTATCATCAGACTCACATCCTCTCAGTATTATGTTATATTCCTACACTTGCAGTAGCAGTTTTTTATTGTTCAGAATAAGTTGCATCAATCTTGGTTGGATTTGGAATAATGCATTTAATTGGTAGGTTATTTTAAGAGATTTACAGTTTTGCAGTTAATACTGCTGAACATTTATTCTGATAATTTTTTTTAAGATTGGATAGAAATTTTCATACATGTACTTCATGATTTTTTTATTGACTTAAGTATTTACACTTGGTTTTTGTGCATGGTTATAAACAGAATAGATTGCCTAACAATGTAATTTTAACACACTATTTAATATAAATATAAGAATGTTTAAAATATTTACAAAATGATGAAAATAAACGCAATATTTCGCTAGACCAACTAGCTTTATCAAGCGTGCATCTATCCAGGTGAAATCGGATAGATGCACATACATGTATATCCTATTCTGTTATAAACAGAATAGGATATACATGTACTTCAATACTGGGTGCCTGTCTATCCTACTGTTCATCTATCTGCAGTGCAGTAATCAATATGACAGATACCTACTGGACAGTGGTAATCAGATCTGGATTATTTTTTTTTGCAGAACTCTCTGTTCATGATACATGTATATCAAATTTTTGTTATTATTGTAATATCTTCTCTGTAACTATGTATTTGGTATATGAGAATAAAGATCATTCATGCATTCAGACCAAAACTAAGGCTGAAAGAACCAAATTTGATTCCATTTTTGATGAAGTTGAAGTCCAATCAACTTGAAATTTAGTAAATATGTTCCCTATTTATATGATCTTTCTAATTTTATCCAATTTTCATGGTCCACTGAACATAGAAAATGATAGTGCGGATGGGGCATACGTGTATTTGGGACACATTCTTGTTTTTGATAGTTTTATATAACATCGTAATTTTTATGTTTAACAGACGGTAAAAGCAAACAATTTCACACTTTTACCTTTTTTTGTAAATGTGTATCTGTAATACTGGGTCATAAAATTAATGTCCTAGTCTAGTGCATATATCAACCTAAGGACACAGTTGTCAACCTCTTATAAATAACTTGGTCAGTGTTAAAAGGACTCTACAAAACATCTTGTATAAGACATGCATGAAGAGAAGTTCAAATTGAAGTCATTTCTAAGGATTATAATTTTTGTATTATCCAAAAATAGATATCTAGATTGTTGATAACACACAGTCACAGTGTTGTGTTTTATTACCAATATCTTGTGTTATTCTGTTAATGCCATCCAACATATTCTATTTTATTAAATTCTATAATTAACTGGTCCTTTTGGCCTATTATTGTATACCTTGTATTATTGAAGGCTATAATTGAAAGAGAGACAATATCTTTATTCCACTGCATGATACAGACAAGGAATAAGAAACTAAATAAAGGCTTTGAATAGGATAGGATATTATCCCAAACACAGTCTATTTTGCAACTTCTTGTGGTTAATATTTGGAATTCGATAGGACGTTATCCCCGACACAGATTAATTTGTGACAAGCTTGAAATTTCAACATAAAATATATCCATACATCCACCATGTCAAATGGCCTAATAGTTGCTGAGAGGTCTATATAGTCATTCTACTGTATTACTAGCCTGCTAACACTGAGGTTGTGAGTTTGCACCCCCACACTTGGCAGGTGTGCTCAGCTCAAATCTTAATTGAATAGGATTGCCAGGTGCTGCAGAAGATCTTGGTTCTCTACAGGCACTCCAGTTACCTCCACTAATTTAAACTGGCCGAAAATCTTGGTTCTCTACAGGCACTTCAGTTACCTCCACTTATTTAAACTGGCAGAAGATCTTGGTTCTCTACAGGCACTCCAGTTACCTCCCCTTATTTAAACTGGCCGAAGATCTTGGTTCTCTACAGGCACTCCAGTTACCTCCACTTATTTAAACTGGCCGAAGATCTTGGTTCTCTACAGGCACTTCAGTTACCTCCACTTATTTAAACTGGCCGAAGATCTTGGTTCTCTACAGGCACTCCAGTTACCTCCCCTTATTTAAACTGGCCGAAGATCTTGGTTCTCTACAGGCACTTCAGTTACCTCCACTTATTTAAACTGGCCGAAGATCTTGGTTCTCTACAGGCACTTCAGTTACCTCCACTTATTTAAACTGGCCGAAGATCTTGGTTCTCTACAGGCACTTCAGTTACCTCCCCTTATTTAAACTGGCCGAAGATCTTGGTTCTCTACAGGCACTCCAGTTACCTCCCCTTATTTAAACTGGCCGAAGATCTTGGTTCTCTACAGGCACTTCAGTTACCTCCACTTATTTAAACTGGCCGAAGATCTTGGTTCTCTACAGGCACTCCAGTTACCTCCACTTATTTAAACTGGCAGAAGATCTTGGTTCTCTACAGGCACTCCAGTTACCTCCCCTTATTTAAACTGGCCAAAGATCTTGGTTCTCTACAGGCACTTCAGTTACCTCCACTTATTTAAACTGGCCGAAGATCTTGGTTCTCTACAGGCACTTCAGTTACCTCCACTTATTTAAACTGGCCGAAGATCTTGGTTCTCTACAGGCACTTCAGTTACCTCCCCTTATTTAAACTGGCCGAAGATCTTGGTTCTCTACAGGCACTCCAGTTACCTCCCCTTATTTAAACTGGCCGAAGATCTTGGTTCTCTACAGGCACTCCAGTTACCTCCACTTATTTAAACTGGCCGAAGATCTTGGTTCTCTACAGGCACTCCAGTTACCTCCACTTATTTAAACTGGCCGAAGATCTTGGTTCTCTACAGGCACTCCAGTTACCTCCCCTTATTTAAACTGGCCGAAGATCTTGGTTCTCTACAGGCACTTCAGTTACCTCCACTTATTTAAACTGGCCGAAGATCTTGGTTCTCTACAGGCACTTCAGTTACCTCCCCTTATTTAAACTGGCCGAAGATCTTGGTTCTCTACAGGCACTCCAGTTACCTCCCCTTATTTAAACTGGCCGAAGATCTTGGTTCTCTACAGGCACTTCAGTTACCTCCCCTTATTTAAACTGGCCGAAGATCTTGGTTCTCTACAGGCACTTCAGTTACCTCCCCTTATTTAAACTGGCCGAAGATCTTGGTTCTCTACAGGCACTCCAGTTACCTCCCCTTATTTAAACTGACCATGACAGAATAGCCAATAGTGCTAAAGGAATAATCAACTTAAGGATAATAATCCAACATGTGTTGATAATGTTTTGTCAATTTATCTATTATATTGCATTAGTTATGCATAAGGTCTCATGTCTGGTGCAATACTGGTAAGAGACATTAACCACTATGTACAATATTTGTCTGGTACAATGATAGTATTTAAAGTAGCATTGGTCACAGTGTCCAGTATTTTGTGTGGTATGATACTTGTAAGTAACATTGGTCACTGTGTCCAGTATTTTGTGTGGTATGATACTTGTAAGTAACATTAGTCACTGTGTCCAGTATTTTGTCTGGTATGATACTTGTAAGTAACATTGGTCACTGTGTCTTGTCCGGTATGGTATGATACTTGTAAGGAACATTGGTCACTGTGTCCAGTATTTTGTCTGGTATGATACTTGTAAGTAACATTTGGTCACTGTGTCCAGTATTTTGTCCGGTATGATACTTGTAAGTAACATTGTGTCCAGTATTTTTCTTGTACTAGTGTAGGCAGGGAAACCATTGTCTTGCAGCCTGAACATCATCAACTTTTCATGATGGCTCAGCTACTGTGGATTCATTTATTTTTGTGGATATCTAATTTTTTTGATTTGAGGAAAACTTGCATATTCTTGGATATTTAATTTTGTGGTTTTAACATAGTCTGCATACATTCCTTTAGAAAATTTGTAATTAGTTGAACATTTAAATTGGAGGTTCCCCATTACCCCTGAAATCATCATAAAGTATAGATATATCCAAAGAAAAATTAATAAATTCATAGTATTTGGAACACTTCAAAAAATAAAATCTATATGAAAGTGTGCCTGCACGTACCACTTTGGTGACTATATTAAATTTAGAAAGATATGAGGGGGTTGTAAACTAAATTTAGATTGAAAGTAGATACACGAGTAGGCCCAGTGATACCAAAATTAATTTAATGATTATTGACTAAATTTAGTTGCGTGAGAAATTTCCTTAAGTTTTTTTTATAAGTGGTAATTAAGTGAATCTAAATTTTTAAACAATGATCTATTTAAATGGTTAAATAGGAAATTAATAATTATGACAATTCATATTTTTCATTTCCTAGTCATATTGTTCAATTGTTTTTGTACAATTAATTGTTTAATTTCACTTCTGTTGAAATAAAAAAAAATGCTTGAGAAATTCCAGTGGTGAGAAATATTATTTTTTTTCATTATTTTCACATGTTTAACATTATTTTGGTGTGTTAAAAGTATTCTAACTGCCAAAAGGAAACTCGTCATGGGGATTTTAAGTTGCTAGGATGTGCCCAAATAATGAAATTGATGCAATCTTAAATGTTATATTTTCTACAAAAATAGAAACATTGCAAAATTTCCTAAATTTACAAAGAAAGACATAACTCACCTGTCTAAAAGACGAAAGTGTTAGAAACAGACGGGGATTTAGTGGTGGGCTCAGGGTGCCAAGGTCCCCTCTTTTGTGGGGACAATTTGGTTGATAATATAGGGACTCGCTGAAGCATGACTGGAGTAAGTGCCCTCTTAGACAGTCAGTGGTCCCCTTTGGGAAAACTTCTGTATCCACCACTGAGAATAAAAAAGAAAACAAGAAACTGCACAAAGTTTTGTAGAAAAGCAGTTTTTAAAAAAAGAAATAGATTTATGTTATTTAATTCATAAAAATAGCGGATGGCTACTTAACATAGATATGAATGTTTGTTTTGTTATCTTGGTGTCAATATGTCAGATTTCATTCTAATAGCATCTACATGGAAATGTTCATCAACTGATGCTTATGAGTTGCATATTAAGAATACACATGACCAAAATTAAATTAATTATCAATCCTATCAATATTTACCTGTAATTATTACCTGTAATTAACAGACTGATCAAACTGCACAGGTTATCTAGTTTGACTTTGATAATTGCCAGTCTAGACTTTGGTATCCATTGTGAAATTTGTTCCTCATCAGCCCAGGGTTAATGTACAAAGTTAATATCTATATATTAATTAAAATTATAATAATCAAAATATTAGTATAGTATTTTCAGTACATCAAGTCATATTTTGGGATTTAGTTTAAATGCTCATGAATTCAAATATGGTAGAAAGGTAAAACAAATTACACAATTGTTTTTTTTTTTTCCTTTTTTTTGTAGACCAATTTTGGAATTTCCAAATGCCATTATATATTGAATTTTCTTGTAAAATATTCATCCTGTATTGATGAAATCAGGATTTTTTAAAATGAGTTCTGATCATCAATTTTTAAACCCTAAAACAGAACTTTAAATACATTGTGAATTGAAGAATAAAACATCCATGACTAAACTTGTTTTTGACTTAAAATATTGTAGTATGGTTTAATTAAGCAACACTCTCCAGAAAACTTTTTATATTTATTTGCAATGGAATACATCAGATAATGTAACTTTCATTATTAAAAATAAAATATTCCAGCTAATTTAATGATTGCTAAAAATCTGCATATGATTTGGTATTTTTATTATGTTCTTTTAGATAAACCTAGGTTATTGTATTTGAAAATTTTTGACATCAATTGGCAAAATAATGGTCACAAATTTAATTAACTGGTGACATTCACGTAAACAAAACTTTATAGAAAAAAATGATGCATGCAAATTATTAAAAAACAATACTGTTTATAAATTCTTATGCACCTGAAAGAAAATTTTAAAATCAATGTATTATATCTGCGCTTTCATTCTCATTTTCAGTTCGTCAATAATGAAATCAATCCTCTTATATTTCTGGT
The DNA here is from genome assembly GCA_037788925.1 of Mytilus galloprovincialis. Classification (NCBI taxonomy): domain Eukaryota; kingdom Metazoa; phylum Mollusca; class Bivalvia; order Mytilida; family Mytilidae; genus Mytilus; species Mytilus galloprovincialis. The sequence continues at coordinate 91,321,949 of CM075333.1, read as the reverse complement.
GCTGTCCAATCAAAATGAATGTTACAAACAGTGATGCAATAGAAATATTAATTCTAACTCTGCATTGAATGAGATAAATAATATTTTTCTTTTTCACAGTTTAATTGGCAAATTTCAAATGAAGTCCTTAATCTAAGCATTCTAACTATTAAAAATTTAAAGGTCGACGTTGAAGACAAATAAAGTAAGATTTTTAAAGGATATGTCTGCAAATTCATCTTTCTATGTTTAAAATGTGCTTAAAGACCATGTTCTTTTTGTGAGACATCATCAGGCATGTTGAGCTTTTTTCCTAGTGACAATATTTTTCACTCAGTATAAAAAAAAAGTGGACATCATAACTATAGTCACAAAAACAAAATCAGACAGGGCAAGTAAATTTACATTGTAATTTGGACCAATGAGGAACTGAGATCACACAAACCATAAGTGTAAATAGAAAATGATAATGAACTGTTTTAGTACAACATAAATCAGCTAAAAATTAGAGAATGACATTTTCCCATTTAAATGCACAATGGATGAACTGTTTAAAGAATTCCCTATATATACTGACCAAATGTTTATATTAATAAATAAGATACATACAGCTTAAACTTTAAACGGTTTTAACAACCAATAAAATGTATTCAAATATTTATTTTTAGGACATCCATGTGATTTATAGTTGTGGTAAACATATTTCTCTTGTTTAAGACCATATGCTGACCTGAAGATGTTTTGTTGTTGTGTTATTTTGATGTCTCTGTGACATATACTCTATAATTTATAAATATTGAATAAATAAAAACGTGGTAGGATTGCCAATGACACAACTCTCCACCAGTGTCTGACCGAATGACATAGAAATTAACAACAATTTGTCACTTTAACCCATACCCTATAGACCCTATAAATGGCCCCAAATGACAAAATTAAAAGAACCCAACCCTTCTAGTGAAGGTCGTTAAAAACTTCCATCATTGTTTAAAAGAATTCAAACATGAAAACTTACTTCCAGATTCATGTACAAAACTCTTTATTCTGCTAATAATGTATATAATTAAATTGTAATGAAGTATTCCAAAGTAATTAATTTTTAGTGTTTTATGTGTTTAATGACTGTCATATTAAATTTCCCATATTTTCTCTTTTCTTAAATATTTTTTTTTAACTGCGACTTTAATTATTACTATCATAATTATTATATAGGTAGATAAATGTTATTTTATTAATCAAGATTCTGTGAATTATGATTGCTTATGTAAATTTTGTTAAATATGTAAAATAAATAAACCAATATTTACAAAAGATTACCGAATAAATAAATAAATAAGTCAGATAAATCATTTTTGGACATTGTTCTATCTTGTTATCAATTTGTCGATATGAGTTATCTCCCCCTATCTTATTGTCAGAAGCTGTACCATCCATCTGAGTGCCTGCACGTCAACATGTTCTTACATGATGTAAAATGTTGCTCAACTATTATCCAGGCCACTGTCAAATTTCACAACTTTTTTGTCATATCTTATGTACTTTAAATTTATAAAACTGTAAAAGAGAAAAATATTAATGCTTTAACAGAACATTTTATCTAAAATCTTGGCACTTTTAATTTATGAAAAAACTAAAGGAGAAAATGCTGATGCATAAAAAAAGATTTTACCATTGGTAGGAATTATACTTTAAGAATAGGATCTACTTGAGGTAGAATCATCATTGATATGGCTTTGAAAAAACTCTATCAAACCACCCATTAAGATGCTATAAATTACATGCATTTTACAGAAGAACTTACCCCAAAAAGACATGAATAAGTGTTGAATTAACGGATGCCATTAAAAAAATTATAATTTTAACCAAGCATATCATTACATTGTCAGTTTCTGGCAGTCAGACTTATGTTTAGAATTTTGTAATTAATGGACCACAAAAACTAAAGCCAAAACAGGAAATGTTTGTCAATCTCAATTTTTTGTAGCTTGAATTTGAATTAAACATCAAAGGAAAAAAAAAGGAAAATTAAATCACTTTTGGAGTATTAATTTGATAGCAAAACATTTAAGTACAATTAATACTCTGTAGATTTAGTTAAAGGGAGATAACTAGCTTATCTCCCCTTGTGACTACTGTTTGTTCTCTTCCCCTCTTATCTTATTAACAGTTAGATTTTGATAAAACCTGATAGAGGGTCATCAGATATCAATTTTTTGATAGTGTATATTATTGTAAATAATTATGTGTGATTTATCTTTATTAAATTTTTCCCATGGTAGTGTGAATACTTGTGGCATCAAAAGTGACAATTGTTTTGAAATTTGAAATGATGACACCCAGATAATTGGATTACTATGTTGTAATATGTCAAAATAAATAAATATTATGACATTTGAAGAAAGAGAGAATCATGTTGTATTTCAGTTGAAGTGTATTATTTGTTTGTTCATTATAGAATTTAGAAAGATGCACAGCCCTCATCCCAAAAATTGATAATTTAAACAGATGATTTGTTCATTATTTTTAAATTTAATTTTAAATAAAATTGGTAAGCATTTAATAGACTTTTTTCAAATTACAAACTTTTAACTCTGAATTTTATTTTTTTCGACAGGTTACCTTCATTGTGGTTTATTCTGGTACATGGTCAAGCAAGAGCAAAGTTACTAAGTAAAATCAAGATTTTAATCAGAGCAATTTTGAGGGAAAAATTGCTGTTCAATGCCTTCTATACATGTCTAAATCATCAGAAACCAGTAAAATTTCCCCCAAATTGCCTGGTTTATATATTTGATTTCACTTCCTTTGGCTGCATGTAATTGACGGAACACCAGGATGTCTTACCACAGAGTAGGTAGCCTGTCGAAAAAATATAGAATGGGCCGTAGGAAGGCAAACATTATATGTTCTAGAGTCAGTTGTTTTGATACTCTACACAGTATTTGAGATATTAGGCCACAGCAGTTTTATTTATTGCTCTTTTGATATTTCAATAAAATATAGAAATGATTGATTGATTAATTGTTTGTTGGTTGCTTTACATCCAGTGAAAAAAAAGAAATTATGTTTAATTGATTGATGTAAAAATTTGATCATAACTTAATGGTGATTTTTGTCGAGCCTGCAACTTTTGTTGCAGAAAGCTCGACATAGGGATAGTGATCCTGCGGCGGCGGCGGCTACGGCGGCAGCGTTAGCTAACTTCTTAAAAGCTTTATATTTTAGAAGGTGGAAGACCTGGATGCTTCATACTTTGTATATAGATGCCTCATGTTACGAAGTTTCCATCAGTCACATGTCCAAATGTCCTTGACCTCATTTTCATGGTTCAGTGACCACTTGAAAAAAAAGTTCAAATTTTTTGTAATGTTGAATTCTCTCTTATTATAAGTAATAGGATAACTATATTTGATATGTGCATAGCTTGCAAGGTCCTCATGTCTGTCAGACAGTTTTCACTTGACCTCGACCTCATTTCATGGATCAGTGAACAAGGTTAAGTTTTGGTGGTCAAGTCCATATCTCAAATACTATAAGCAATAGGGCTAGTATATTCGGTGTATGGAAGGACTGTAAGGTGTACATGTCCAACTGGCAGGTGTCATCTGACCTTGACCTCATTTTCATGGTTCAGTGGTTATAGTTTAATTTTTGTGTTTTGGTCTGTTTTTCTCATACTATATGCAATAGGTCTACTATATTTGTTGTATGGAATGATTGTAAGGTGTACATGTCTAGCAGGCAGATGTCATGTGACCTTGACCTCATTTTCATGGTTCAGTGGTCAAAGTTAAGTTTTTGAGTTTTGGTCTTTTTATCTAATACTATATGCCATAGGTCAATTATATTTGGTGTATGGAAATATTTAATGATCTTTATGTCAGTCGCGCAGGTTTTATTTGACCGTGACCTCATTTTCACGGTTCATTGCACAGTGTTAAGTTTTTGTGTTTTGGTCTATTTTTCTTAAACTATAAGTAATAGGTCAACTATATATGTTGTATAGAAGCATTGTTAGCTGTACATGTCTGCCTGGCATGGTTCATCTGACCTTGACCTCATTTTCAAGGTTCATTGGTCTTTGTTTAGTTATCTTGGTTAATGTTAAGTTTATGGTAGAGTTGTTATAAAGCTTAGCTTTTTACTTAGGACTATCAACATAATATCAATGATTAGTATAGAAGGCGAGACATTTCAGCGTGTGCACTCTTGTTTTTATTATATATAATTGATTTAAAATTTTTGGTTATGTAATTAAAAGTACTTGTACTTAATAATTTGATATTATATCAGTTAAAGAACTACTTTTTTTGTGCAGATGTCCTTGTTTTTAAACCCAGCATAGTGCAATATGCATTCATTATCAGATGTCAAATGCATAATTTGATAAAACGACGAAGTTGTCCCCCTTTGCCATCTATCTTTATTTACTATATATAGTATTGTGACAATAATTAGTCAAAGTCCAAATGATAATTTGTAATCGTTTTCACCTCAGCATTTCTACCTGGAGTGATTAATTATCATCAAGGACAGTAACCTAATTTAGATGTTACCATTTTCTAAATACACGTTACTTTCATATTTGCAGTTTTGAAGTTTAGATGTGATTTGATAAGTTTTGGCTGTAAATCATGAATTTTGAAGGAATAACATATATTTTAGGTATGTTCATATTTAAAAAATTGTGAAGTTTCAGGTTGTCTCTAAACAATATAGAAATTCGATTTTGATACCCCACACCACTTCCATTATTAAGAATTGTAAGAGAAAGGCTTAGGATAGATATACATGGAACATTTGGTCCAATAAAGAACACTGAAAAGAAAGGATATTGTGCAAATGTGCATGAGCTATTGTTCCCGTAAGGAACGCTGAAAAGAAAGGGTATTGGGCAAATGTACATCAGATATCAGTCCAATAAAGAACACTGAAAAGAAAGGGTATTGTTTAGATAGATGAATTTAAGATATCAGTCCAATAATGAACATCAAAAAGAAAGGGTATTGTTTAGATAGATGAATTTGAGATATCGATCCAATAATGAACATCAAAACGAAAGGAAATGACACAAAGCTCTCATGAATTATAACAAGCTATAAACTTTATTTCTGTTCTTTCTTTATACTGGAAAAAAGAACATTTATTGTGTTCAAACCAAATTTGATTGGACTTGTGCAAAATTTGAGGTACCTTAATTAGTGTTGCATTTTGCCAATGATATTCTCAAGTAAAGTTTCATGGTAATGGTAATTGTGCAATTACGAGACATTTTTTTCATGGTTCGCACATTCACAAGAAATTCTATGCATTGACCTTTGTGAAGAATGATAACTGATCCTCATTGTTATCATACACAAAAAAGGGGGAAAAGGTAGAAAAAGGGGGGGGGGGGGTACATAAAACCAGATTATGGAAAGACATGAATAATACAGGAAAAGTTATATATAAGTGTCATAAAGTTAGTATGGTTGGTGTATTTAAATTATAAACAATGTCAGGTCATTAAACATTTTTAAATGTGAGAGTTTATATAGGTTACATACATTTATGCAATACTATTTTAGGTGAGAATTACAATAAAGGGTTCCCTAATTATGTTCTAGTTGACTGAGTTTTTAAACTTGGAATTGATTTGCTCCTAATATAATTGATGTGTTCCTTAAGATTGCTGAAAAATATGATTGGAAGAGAAAGATACATATTCAGATTGAGAAGTTTTTTTGTATTTCAATTATCACTAGACTGATTATTGATGGAAAGATCATGACATATTTTGAGGAGAAACAAATATTAAGTTATTTTCTGTGAAGGTGCAATCCTGGGAAAATGGCTGGACTCTTATAGATGACCACTGGACAGTGATTTTTGTAACACCTGTGTTGGGATAACTAGCTGTTAATTCCCTCACCTAGATGAAAGGTATTTTGATCAGTATTATAACTGAGCTGAGATAAATGCAAACACAGCTCTGATAATACTTCATCATTGCTAATCTGTTTCTGAAGGACCATTTCAAGTGTGACAATCTCTATAAGGTTTATACTTGATTTTGTTGTGAAATATTGTTGAATGAGCAAAAAAATTAATTTTGTTTTGATTGGGTTTGGGGTGTAGGTGGAATATTTATAACAGGAGTGTATATTGTAGTAGTATTTTGAGAATTTGAAAATAGATAGTTTGTTTGTAAACATTATTGTGGTTAAATATGTTAATTCACATGGAGAAAAGATTTTCTTAGTTCATCAAGTAAAACTGGGCTTGAATTATCTTTTTTATTACCTTTTGTTTACATCTTTGTGTTGAAGACTATATTTTTGAGGCAATGTTTGCAAAACAAGAAATATAAAGATCCAATTGCAACACAATTTTGTTAAGAAATGTGTAAGAAATTGAATCTCATTACAGTTTTAAGTTGCATTCTGATGCCTCACTTATATACTAGTCATGCTCTAACACAATGTTACATTATATTGTCAAAGAAAACATTAATGAAAACAAGGACGTATAACTAATATATGTCCTTGCTTAAAATTACCATTGAGCTCAGTATTTCATAAAAACTAATAGTATGAAATTTTTTACATTTTTTTTTACACATTTTCAGAAAGGCATTTCACTAGGTCAGTTCTGAGAGCCGGACTTAACTCTAAAACATTTTTATATGAGTTGTTTCCCTTCTTTTGAATTACCAGTAAAACTATTTATATTATTTTGCAAGAACAAGAACAAAATAATAATTTGAATTTACAGTGAATTAACTACTTCTTCTTAGAAAAAAAAGTTGCGATCATTGTTTTATTCTTCAAATTTATCGTAACATGATAACACATTTGTAAATTTAAGGTGAATAATTGATTGTTCACTTTAGTAAGTTTTTAAACATTACAAGCCAATAGGAAGTAACAAGTTAATTTCTGAAAATATAAAAGTAGGTCACTGGAGCCCATTTTCAAATATATTTGGTCTTTAGTTAAACCCAATTATAATGTACATGTAAACAAGTAAGGAAACGAGGAGCATTAATAATACGCCATTTACATGTTCATTTTTATGTAAAAAAAGATAAAAAGCAGTTTGAAAAAAATAAAGATCCTAAACTTATATCGCTGTCACACTAATTTTTGGCCTTATAAAATGCATTTTTTTTAAAGTAGAAAGTTAGTGAAGTGGTGATAAGAAAATGAAAATAATTTTTCTGGAAAAAGTACAAGTCATATCCATTAATGGTAAAATATGTATTTACACATTTAAATACTTCTACAAAAAATGTGCTGTCAATGAAAATAAATGTTTTTGCCTCGAAGCAAATATACATTGAAACCCACATCAGTTTGTATTTATCCATTATTTTATAAAATGATGGTATTAAATGATATTTATTTTGGTGATTATTGAGCCAAAAATGTGACTTAATGCCCCTGCTCCTAATATGCTGATCCAGTCTTCAATTCAAAAGACGTTTTTATTTTCTATTGGTTATGAAAATGGTACTTCATGTATCAAAACAGGTTCTAGTTAGGTAAAACATGTCCACCACTTCATTTTCAGAAAACAATTGAAACTGATTATCTGTTGATTGACATGAGAATTTGTGTTACAACTTTTTTTTGAAGTTTGCTTAGGATAGTACAGGGAATGGCATAATCTGTTGACAAATAGTTCTACGATTTGTCTGGGTTTTCCGTACTGACTGAAAGTGGGTTGTTTGAGTGCCAGAATATAAGTAAAGGTCATGGTTGTACCAAAACTAGCACTGCCACTTATGTGGTTAAAGGGTGTGAAGTGTCCAGATAGATAGCCACACATTCCAGTCAGGGATTTTGTCACTGGCAGATTTTTTCCTATATAATTCACTATCAATAAGATAGAAGATTAACTGATAAAGGGTGATAACTCCAGATAAAACCTTGTCAAATGTTGCAAATAACATAGTATATATATAAGGACCCTCCTTGAGTGACAGAAACCTGAATCTACATGTAAAGTGGGAGGATCTTTGTGTTGGGACAGGGATTAATTTGTTTGTTTTAATCTTTGGTAGAAAATATTTAAACGGTAGTTCCTGATACCGATTCTTTTTCCATTCTTGGTGCTCTGAGAGATAGAACTGCTTCTCCTTTTAAGAGATAAAAATCTTCTTTCAATTGTGGAAAAAATTCATACCAGTAGTAAAGACTTTACCAGCACTATGCTATATTCTTATTTAGAACAGCATTATGCACCAGTCCACCAGGAACATGAGTACTATTATTATGATCCAGGTAGGAGGATTTTTATTTAAGTACTTTTAGTACATTTTTATTTATTTATTTTTTTAGACCAAAAAGTAAATTTAGTTTTGATTTGAACTAGTTTTTGGTTTTCTTTTATTTAAAATCAAATGATAGAATCAATCATGTATTTATTAAAATGATATAAGAACTACATTTGCTTGTTATATTATTCTGAAGGTAAATGTTATTTGCCTGTTTATTTATTATAAACTTATAAACAAGAAAATCAAAGAAATTCTATATTAAGTGTTAAGGAAAAATTTTGCTTCCAAACTTCACATTTAGTATGTTTTAATATATTTTTTTATCCAAATTGTCAAATTCTATAAGTTTCATTAATTTATTCTAATGAAAAACAGACAAAAATGATCTATAGAAAGGAAAATAAGATATTTGATCTGACAAATCTCTGGTATAAGTGGTAACTGTAAGTGATATTTTTTTTGTATCTCTCAGATTAAGTAGTAAAGACTAGAGTGACCATTATAAGTATTAGTAATAGTATATTCTAAAAAAACACCCATGTATATCTTAGTGTGAAATTTGACAAATGATTATAGGTGTAAAATGAACTGTAGAACTAGAGCATAATTCATTTTAAGTATATACATATAGCGAAACTAAATGATTTTTTTTTTTCAGAACTAAGTTTCTATTGTAGTGACTTAAAATGTTAAATTTATCACCGAGAAAGTGACATATAAATTATCAAACAATTAATATCTATATACTGAGTTGTTGACAAAAAGTATATTTCCATGGGTATCAGATGGTTACTTTTAAATGTATGACATTGTTGGGTTGCTTACTCATTGTCATCAATACAATCTTTCTCTTCTTCTTCATAGGATAATGCAGCTAAAAATGTATCAAGGAGTTATAATTATGAATTCTAATGGAGATATTAATTTATCTGTCGTAGCTGAATGACTTACTGTTAGGTCCTTCCAAGAAATTTGTATAAAAGTGATAAATCAATGAAGTTTATTATTTTTACTTTCAGATTCTCCAGAACTCAGTATGGGAGCGCTGGGACAGACTCCTGTCATGGGTGTCTCCACTTCCCCCACCCAAGGGATGAGTACATATTGTGCCATCTGTGGAGACAGGGCTACAGGCAAACATTATGGGGCCTCAAGTTGTGACGGCTGTAAGGGATTCTTTCGTCGTAGTGTCAGAAAGAACCATGTTTATTCCTGTAGATTTAGTCGGAATTGTGTTGTAGACAAAGATAAGAGAAATCAGTGTCGTTACTGCAGATTACGTAAATGTTTCAGAGCAGGAATGAAAAAAGAAGGTAAGGAATAAAACAGATTGCTGATGGATGATATTTCATGACAAGAAAATTAAAAGATTTAGTTCATAGTTCATATTATAACATAAGCTTTGATATAACTTCATTCAACTGTAATGAATACAATTATAGAGTGACAATTGAACTTTTAAAAAGTCTTAAGTTTTACTACAAAGGAAATGATTTAACATAAGATTTTTTTTTATAAATTTTGAATTATTACTCTTGGCGAGCAATATCCTGATCTAAAATAGCTTGCATAAGGGTCTGGATGGGGTTTACTGAATAGAGAACAATGGGCAAAAAGATTCAGAAAAGAGGGTTAAAAAAATAATAGGCCAAAGTATTAACAGGACACCAAAATATAAAGAATATCGAAAAAAAAAAAAAATGGCTCAAAAAATTAAACAATAATGAAAAGAAAGACCCCCTTTCCCAATTCTGACTACTCTTGCAAAATTACTTGGTGTCTCTGTAGATTGATATAAAGTCAGTATTAAAACTGAACTTTTTCCTACCAACCTTTGATCAGTATTTCTGATTTTCAAAAGGTCATTGTAAAATAAAAGATTGTAATTGTTTTTGTTTTGTTGTTGACAGCTGTACAGAATGAGCGAGACAGAATAAGTGTTAGAAGAACCAGTTATGAAGATACCAGTCAAAACAACTCACTCTCCGTCAGTACGCTGTTAAACGCTGAAATTCTCTCCAGACAGGTGAGATCATACATTGTTATGTTTAATCTTATTTAATGTGAAAAAAAAACATGCAGATGATGAGGATGATCCATAACATAGAGCACATGATTATATAAATATGTAGTGACTAATTTTAGCCTGATTTGTCACTAGAAAAAAATATGTTTACATTTTGTTAAAATGATATTTCCATAGGTACATCCATGAGCTGTTTTTGACTTGGATATTATGTGGATAGAGAAAATCTGATGAAAAAAACAATTTAGAAAATAAAAGGATATTTACCTGTTTATTAAATTGGTATGGGAATGGAAATAGGTTCTACAAACATAGAAGGAAGAGAACTAATACTTAATTTTAAGTATAAATTTGAGATTAACGCTCACATACGTATGAAATACAGTCAAGCCTGTTTTAAAGGTCATCTTCCAGTCTTTGCCAAAGTGTATTAGGGTTTGTCTGACCGAAAAAAGAAATTTTGACGTTTTTCTTCTATATATTAAACTAAAAATTCTGAGAATTTCTGTCTGACCTATGACTTTTTGTCTGACATTTTGTCGGACAGACAGAGTTTGGGATACACTGATCTTCTTTGTGACCTGATGTAGTAATACTTGTAACTTTTAAATCTCATTTTAAATGTCATCTCTATTATGAGGTCAGTTCTCTCTGGTCCTTAGGGTAACCTTTAATGCTAGTTTGACTATATGTAGAACTGTATAAATAACCATGCATGTTTGAATTTTTAGATCTCGTCCCCCGTTGGACAGTGTGACCTGACACACAAGGTTATAGCGACTGCTGATGATGTGTGTGAATCTATAAAACAACAATTACTTGTTCTTGTAGAATGGGCAAAATATATACCGTGTTTTTGTGAACTGCCATTAGATGATCAGGTAAGAACAAAATAAATATATGAAAAAATAATTAAAAAACGATAATTTTATCAAATGTAAGCCTTATTAATAGAAGATAATTTTTCATTTATGCAATTAAAGGATTTCCTAGTATAAAAGGTTTTCTCTGAATTAGATCCAAGATGTCTACTACAGATTTAGATTTCTCAGAAATGAATCAAGATTTCAACTACAGATTAAGAGTTTTCTGCATTGAATAAAAAATGTCACTGTATTTGATTTTAAATGATCTGAAATGAATCAAATCACTGTGACATATTTAATTTCTCTATAATTATAGAAATTGGAACACCTTCTTTTAAGGGTTAACAAGATATTTATATATTTGTTATCATTATTATTAGGTTGCCTTATTAAGAGCTCATGCTGGAGAACATTTGGTTCTGGGTGTTGCCAGACGTTCCATGGCCGTCAAGGATGTTTTATTATTGGGAAATGATGGGATAATTCCACGTAACGCTACAGATATGGAGATGGGAACAATTGCAGCCAGAGTATTAGACGAGTTAGTTGCAGCATTTAGAGACATACAGATAGATGACACAGAGTTTGCCTGTATTAAAGCTATTGTCTTCTTTGATCCTGGTGAGTATCTGTTTTTTTCTGAATTGAGAAAAAGACATGATATGATATAATTATAAGTGTAGTTCATTTTTTTGGGAAGAGTTCCTCAATTAAGCAGTATTGAAGCAAATATGCACTCTTTCTTATTATTTAAATTGATGTTTTTTTCTGAATTAAAGTATAAGATTAGTATTTGAAATAAAGAAAATGAGAGGCTTTGATTTAAGTTTAATATTTATATCTTACACTTGCTTTAAACATTAAAAGTTTCTGTTTGTTTCACAAAATGTGAAAAAAAAAAATCATAAACAAATTGTAAGCTTCATTTTTACAATTTATGAAAAATCCAGAAAAAAATGACTGAAAAGATATTTTCAGCTATGTTGATTAGGCTTTTATATTATATGATTTTAAAACATATGAACTAGAAAATTACCCTAAAATGTTTGGTTTCTTACATTGACAATTTTTTTCCAGAAGCTAAAGGTCTGACAGATCCACAAAAAATCAAAAGTTTTCGTTACCAAGTACAAGTAAATCTGGAAGATTATATCAACGATCGTCAGTACGACTCTAGAGGCAGATTTGGGGAGATTTTATTACTGTTGCCCGCCTTACAGAGCATTACTTGGCAAATGATTGAACAGATACAGTTCGCCAAGTTATTTGGAATGGCGAGAATTGATAGTCTACTACAAGAAATGTTATTAGGTGGTTAGTATGATAGTACAGTAGTCTTAATCTTATAATGTCAAAAACAAGCATCACTGTGATAAGGCCTGTTCATATTAACAGTACTGTAAATTCAGAAATTATTTCGATGGTTTTATTATTACTACAAATGAGACTGAGTTATTATCGCAATAATTTAAATTCGTGTTTTGAATTATTTTATATGAATTCAACAGGATATTTCTAATATTGCAAAAAATAAAATCACATTTAAGTCTAAAATGACAAAATTGGTATAATAAATGCACACAATTATTTCTGAATTTACAGTATTTCTTGGTATTTTTACCACTAACCAGAGGCAAAAACCACTTTTCTGTTCAGGGTGGCATGTGTCTGTTGTAGGCCACAGTTTCTTCTGCTTATTTTTTGGCCTTATGAGAGGGAGCTACTGTATTATTGTAAGAAAATCTTATTTATATCATATTTGTTTTTAACCATTACATAGTTTTGTATATACCTTTGTCATCTTTTTATTCAAGAAGACATTACATTTATTGAACCTAACCTTTTATAATTTGCGTCTAGCATTTTTGAAGGTAAATTTATTTTATCTTTTTAAATCATATTTTTTATGATATCTGACAAAAATGCAGATCCTGTAACTATGCTTTGCTAAAAAGGATCTGACAACACTCTGTTTTACTTTCTGTTTTGATGACCTTTCTGGGGAATCCTTGGTATTTGTTCTTGTTGGTACTATACAAACCTCTAAAAATTCAACACAGAAATATGATTGGAGGATATTATGATTGTCGAACAAAAAAGTAGAACAGAGTTTGACTTTCTGTTTTGATGAACTTTTGGTGGATCCTGGGAATTTTTTATTGTAATGATACACACTTTTAAAAATTCAAACACAGAAATTTGATTGGTTGATATTAGGATTGTAGAACAGAGTGTTATCAGATGAAACAGGGTATGTATGTCAACCAGATTGACGTGTTCTAATCAAAGTATATAAAATAATTTTCTATGCTGTTATCATAAATTAGTTACAATTTTGGTCATATGATTCATGTTGATGAAATATGCAGATAAGAAGATTACCAAATGTGATATTTATATAATCTATTGCAAATCAAATGTAATATTTAAATAATCTATGGCAAATTTAATGTAAAATACTTGTATAGGATGTTAAACACTCCCAACTTATTTTAAAAGTAAATAGCTACACAGCTAAAAGTTCAAAGTACAAAATAAATGTAGGTTGCACAGTTTTTAGAAATTGATATTTGCTCCAAGAACTGAATTATGGGCAAAAATAGATTAAGTTCAGTAAAGGCTAAGTTTGGCCCCAAATATTAAGTCAAATCAATATTTAAATTTCAAAACAAGGAATTATTTGAACCTGGGATAATTTTGAATTCTTGAAAATTAATAAGAAATTTCTAATGAAAACTAACACAACTTTAGTGGGTAAGCCATGGATAACATTCGAGTTACTTTCACTTATATTTTAGTATGAACTAACTAACCCCCTTAGCTAGCCTTGCATGCATGACTAATCTTCCTATATTGGAATAGTTTTCTCATACATTTCTTATCAATTTTCTTTAATTCAGAATTATTCCAGATTCAAATAATTACTTCTTTCAAAAATTAATGGAGAGACGTATATTATTGGTATTATGTATATTCAATATGCAAATAGCCTCAAAGAAGAGTGCAAAATAGTTTGGGATTTCAACCAAATTTAGGCCTAGTAAACGTAATTATAGCATAGACTTGGACAACTCAATATTCAAGTCAGATATATATGTAAAATGCTAAAACAAATATAATGCAAAAATATATTTCTTGTCAATGCTTGAGCTCTATGTTTCGTGTCTAAGAATGAATAGACATTTACTCATTTTCATTTAACTTTTGTGAAAATCAAAATGAGTGCTCTTTGTATTGTCATAAAAAGAATGCAAGTATCTGAATTTTCAACAAAAAGCATAGCCTTTTAAAAGTGGTAATATCCATAAATTAGGTATTCCGATATGTAGCTTTGCTGCTATTATACATATTAAACACAGAAGAAAGGTGGAGTTCTATTTTGAAAGAATAATTTTCAGATTGAGTACTCATAAAGTATATGGTATAATTTATTTTCTGTAATGAGGAATAAAGGGGAAGTATTTTGCAACAAAAATACTGACATCAAGGGAACAATGGCCATCTTTACCCGTAGTGCTACCAAGCTCTTTGATTTAATATTTCCTTTTACCTATATAAATTTTTGTCTGTTGTTACGTAGTTTATAACTTTTATTATTCTAATTACAGGTGCAGCACCGACAGATATGTTGACCAACCCTTCTGTACCAGTGTCGTTAACATCACAAATGGGTAACAGTTTTGGGGACCAGTTTGCCAATCCGTCAGATGTCATGTCAGTTTCTCATGCACATGGAGTTAACATGTCACCACAACATAGTCAAGGGTCACCACTTGGATCGAGTCCTATCCATCTCGGTGGCATGCCACCATTGGCAAACACACCAACGCCACCACTATGCACAACAGATCAGTTTTTGAGTGGACATTCTGTGATGAGTTCCTTAGACTCTTCGTTACATCTAACGAATGGACTTATTGACACACCTGTGTCATCTCCGTCGTTACCTAACTGTGATTCATACAAAAAATCATTGACTCCACAACAGAGGTTTAAACAAGAATCCATGTAAATTATCTCTAACATTTATGTTTGTAAACAAAAAATTATGTTTTGGTTTATTTTTTTAACTCTTAATTGTTATTTGTGTGCTTTGTTTTTATATTTTTAAGAATTATTATTATGTTGAATACAGTTTTTTCTTTCTTTCCTTGAAGAATGTAATTGTAAAACAAATTTTATGAGTTAACATTTGGATGTAGTGCAAGTTGCTTAGTTTTTGTTATTAAAATTAATTGTAAATTATTTTTGTCAAATTATAATTGGACAATCATACATAAAATAAGATTTTGTCAAATGTTTTGTATAAGAATTGATTTTTTATGAATCACTACTGAATCAGCGTCTAGTCGTAGTGGAGAGTTTATTGCATGAACCTGGCATCAAAATGGTGCTTTAAAAGATAACATTGATTATTGAATAACTAAAATAGATGACCTTTATTTATCATTTGTTTAAGAAATCTCATACATACTGTAAAGTTCATTAATATTAACTTCATCCATCATAGATGTTAAACAGAATTTCACAATGCAAATATATAGTTAACATTGACAGCTGTACATATGAGATCTAGGTTTATGTAAATATTTATACTTGAAATGAAATAATTATTTTATGCCAACGAAAATTAAGTTATGTTTCCTGCCTGCCTATATATCCAAAATTTTGATGCCTACCCTACTTATTTTATGAAAAATATTTGGTAAAGTGCTGTTGAAAGGGTAGAAGGCAGGAATCATGTTTATATTTTTGTTTTGCCTAATGATTTAGTGATTTGATCCTCTTTAAATTCTGTCCCTTATTCAGGATTATATTGTTTAGCTTACTAAGTAGGCAGTATTAAGTATGACGTAGTACTTTAATTTAACTTTCACAAGTAGAACATTTTTTGAAATGGAAATTTCATTTTGTCCATGTAAAAACTGTTCTAAGTTATTTTTTCATTCATAGGACCCCAAATATATGATGAGGTGTGTTATTGTAAAAGACTGTCACCAAGTATTATAAGAATTGACCAAGCTATACATTGATGCTATAAACTTTTTTTCATCCTTCTCATGTATTTTGTAGCATTTTAAATGCCTAATGGATGATGTTTCAATTTATAATCTTTGTTCTATGTGATATGGTGATACATTTGTATAGAAATATTGACTTGCAACTATAAAAGAAAGTGCCATATTTTTGTAATAAAGATAATTGTGCATTTGATGTACTTCTTTAGATGTATTATTGTAGAGACCAGTAGAGTGGAAACACATAACATTACTTTGAAAGAAATCACACAATCCAAAAATCTGTCCCAAATCTACCTGATAACCTGATCATATTGTCTTCTGCATTTCTAGCTATAAGTGATGATTTCAGTTATCTTATTCAAAGTAATGGTCCTTATTTATAAGAATACTTTCATTTTAAATATATGTATTTAAATATGGTGAACCAACACCTGAGGTAGTAATCCTGCGTTTATTTTAAATATATAAAAGGAAGAAAAAAGTGATTATGCACAACATGATTTACCGTTGGGTCTAGAAAAATTATCTCCCCTGAATTGAAAACAGTTAATTGGCAAAATGATCTCCCCTTGCCAAATAACAGTTTCTTTGATTCATGTTATTTCTATCTTTCTGGTGGAAATCTATAATCATCCTTAGGAATGAAATAATAACTTCAAACCATAGCAATCAGTTCTCTAAACACATTCAGTTAGATGGTCTTTTATACAATGTCTATCTATTGTAATCTAAGGGTCCTCTGTGGCCAAGTGGTTGTAGTTCATATATTATGATCACTAGCCTGACAACACTGTGGTTGTGAGTTTGAACCCTGCTTGTGGCAGGTGCTCTTGACAAGGAACTTATTTTACCAGGATTGCCATTTCAGATCTCTCTTGGTTTTCTGACTTCCTCTCACAATAAAAGCTTATCACAATGATATACCTAAGAATGTTATGAGTGGTTTTCTGACTTCCTCTCACAATAAAAGCTTATCACAGTGATATACATAAGAATGTTATGAGTGGCTTTCTAGCTTCCTCTTCCAATAAAAGCTGACCACAGTGATATACCTAAGAATGTTATGAGTGGCTTTCTGGCTTCCTCTTCCAATAAAAGCTGACCACAGTGATATACCTAAGAATGTTATGAGAGGCATTAAATACCAACAACAAATAGACCAGTACATATATAATTCTCAACAAATGTATTGATATGTGACAGTAATATTCAGGTAGACATGCAAATTGATACATATATGTTGGTGAAATATTTGAAATTTGATTCTCCTGCCTTTCCTGAGTTTAATAGACTGATGTGAAAATATTGACTGCCAGGTTGATATATTTTAGACATGACATTGCAACATTATAATTGTTAGCATACAGAGGTAGTCCTTAGTTTATTTTTGCTTTCTAGAGATACAAAAATAGTACAAACTGCCAGCTGCCTATTGTTTTGTGCTGTATATAGCCATGGTATGAAACATACTACATATTTTATATAATTATACTGCTTCTACAGTGTTTTTGCTCATTGTTTTTTTTTAATGTAATTATTTAATTCTACATGGAGGATAATAATATGACAAAAACCAATTCTATAAAAAAAATATTTTATATTTTGGAATTTCCCCTGAAACATGGCATCCCCCCTTTTCCCATGAAATGGGGGAAAAAAGCTTTGTTATTTTCATAGTCTACATGTAAAATATGTAAGACTTGTATTTCTGATCTTCTAAAACCAACAAACAAAGATTTTTGTGTATATTGAAAAGACAGCAGCCAGACAACACAAAAAATATAAGTTGTCAGCAGAAGGTTTTCAACAGACATAGTTCTAAATGTCATTTCAATTATCCAATTATAGGAAAGTTTCAAATAAAAATGCTAAAGATCTGACACATACACAACTCTATGTCATTAAAAGTCATATTATTATCCTCTTCTAAACCAATCAATGCAATTGTAATCAGGGATTTATTACATGTATACTGTTATCTTTTCACTACTGTCATCATCATCTTTGCTTTTGTTTAGTCTATACGCACACATATTTCTGTTGGATTATTTGTTATAGTGTTGAAGTCATATGAAAAATCAAATCATCCATATTAGAAATGAAAAATTAGATCGGTATTGGAAAATATTACTTATATTTCATAAACATTATGTAAATAAAAGGAGCAACTCAGTTTCCCTATCTATAAAGTTGTTATACATTTAAGATCAATTTAAAGAAATAAAAAGTTTTTTAAGAATTTTTCATCGGTTCAAATTGAATGTGAAAAGGTAAATAAATTAATTTGTCCTCCCTATGTATTTACAGTATAAAGGGTCAATCATGTCAGTCATATGCTTTATCTAGATCTACTTTCAGTTTAGAGATGTTTTGTTTATTTCCCATATTTATTTTGTTCTAAATTTAACTTTTATATCAACATAATTTGTCATGCTTATATTACTTTTAAAACATGCTTTCTAAATTAAAATGCAAAATTTTACCTTTCTCTTGCCAGAATCTGTCTCTTGCTTGGCCTAAGTGTTTTAAACAACTAGAAAGTTTAGTAATGCAAGCTCCTTTGAACCTTTATTTTCTACAACTGTTTTTTCCTTACATACTACAAAGTTCTTTTTGCTTTCTTCCTATGATTAATGTTTAACAAATTAGAGAAAAGATAAAAACGTGTGTTTGTAATAGCTCCACAGAGAATTATCATAAAAATGTGTAATAAAGCTTGGACGGGTGGCCTTATATAGCTATTAATTAGAAGAATTGTTACAGAATTCAAGACTGAAAGTCTTTGTTTATAGAACTTTAGTATTTTTGTATTAATGTTTAAAAGATTTTATTTTTACGAGCACTTCATTGAATGTTACATTTTTTGTTACTTGTAGATAAAATTATGACAATAAAAAACTATTAAAAAAAGTTGTATTCATTCAATAAAATTGCGAATAAAGTTGGGGAATGTGTCAAAGAGACAACCACCCGACCAAAGAGCAGATGGGTCTTCAACAATAGTTTATATAAAGAAAGACACCCTTATATGCTACTTAAACTGCCCCATTTGTTTTTCAAGAGAATCCAAAAAAGTAATTTCTCTGTATATCAAGACCTTTGAGCAAGTAGTTACAACACATGACAACAATATGTATATTGAAATTTCAAGAAAGATATTTGTGGATGAAATCTCTTGTAAATAAACAATGAAAATTGAATTGTTTAGGCATTTTGGTTGTTGGCAATTATTGAGCTGAATAACAAATCAACTAGCTGTGTTTACAAGGTATAATTATGTTTTGGTTGGCATATTAATACATGTAATGCCTTAATGGCCAAGATTTATACATTTAATTAATCAGGGGCCAAAATAATACAGTCTTCGAAATGCAGTCCAATATTTGAAATAAAAATGTTGGATAACAAGCATTCTGTGAGTATTGCATGGTATTACATAGTCCCCTACCGGTTAAAAAATAATTGTATTGCAACAAATTCTTAACTTGATCTATAACTTGTCATGGTGTAAACTATATAACAAATATCAAGTCATTTTTATGCATGATTAACAAAAGTGTTGAAAACTGATTATTTAAGTGAATTTTCTAAATCCAAGGACCATAACTCTGCACAAAATCATCAGACCGGAACCAAATCAAACTTTATCTGTAAGTTGTCATGATAAAACTATAAACCAATGTTTAAATCAATATTTTCTATCATGAGGTAAAAAATTAGGGAAAACTGATTATTTGAGAGAATTTTCTAAGTCCAAAGACCATATCTCTGCACAAAAAAATCAGACTGGAACAAAATTTGATCTGTAACTTGACTTGATAAAACAATACACCAAATCTCAAATCAATAAGCATGAGGAAAAATAGTGAAAAAAACTTATTTGCCAGACTGACGGATGGACAAAGTCCAAAGTCCCTTTCAACTTCGTCTAGACTTATAAATGACAGCAAACTTCTAGTGAATCTAATTCTCAGAGATTAGTTTGACATAGATGCCATTGTTGATTGTTGAATTGTTAAATTGTGGTCTCGCATCTCTTTATATTCATACTTGATTATCCCTTTGTTTATATTAGATTTTTGTTACTTTATTTGGGTCTAAACATTTTACTTGAGCAATTGGAAAACCTGCATGTAAATCCATGGTCTTTCAGGAAGAAATCTATACTGATATGTTAAATGCACCTCTATCCTGTACTAGTGGATCAAGTTCACCTTACCAGTATTGCAAACAATTTGAGGGATACTTGAAACCAATACTGTAACACATAATACACAGAAGTCAATTTTGTGAATTTGTCTAATTAATGGAGTACCGGTAATGCATTTAGAGTCAATACTTGGTTCCTTACTGTCAGTAACTGTTACTCTGATTTATTGAGGTCAATGTAGGGGTGAGTTGTAGAGGATTGCATTTGGAAGAAGACTTGAACCCTGACTGAAGTGGTGAGTTGTAGAGGATTGCATTTGGAAGAAGACTTGAACCCTGTCTGTAGTGGTGAGTTGTAGAGGATTGCATTTGGAAGAAGACTTGAACCCTGACTGTAGTGGTGAGTTGTAGAGCATTGCATTTGGAAGAAGACTTGAACCCTGTCTGTAGTGGTGAGTTATAGAGGATTGGATTTGGAGTATGACTTGAACCCTGACTGTAGTAGTGAGTTGTAGATGATTGTATTTGGAGTGGGAATTGCACCCTGACTGTAGTGGTGAGTTGTAGAGGATTGTATTTGGAGTATGACTTGAACCCTGACTGTAGTGGTGAGAGAGACTTAATTATTGTTTGATGTTGTGAATTGCAATCTTTAGATAAATTATAAGGTACAATATAAAAAAGAAGATGTGGTATGATTGCCAATGAGACAACTATCCACAAAAGACCAAAATGACACAGAAATTAACAACTATAGGTCACCGTACGGCCTTCAACAATGAGCAAAGCCCATACCGCATAGTCAGCTATAAAAGGCCCCGATAAGACAATGTAAAACAATTCAAACTAGAAAACTAACGGCCTTATTTATGTACAAAAAAAATGAACGAAAAACAAATATGTAACACATAAACAAACGACAACCACTGAATTACAGGCTCCTGACTTTGGACAGACACATACATAAATAAAGTGGCGGGGTTAAACATGTTAGTGGGATCCCAACCCTCCCCCTAACCTGGGACAGTGGTATAACAGTACAACATAAGAACGAACTATAAAAATCAGTTGAAGGCTTAACTCATCAGAAGGACAAAAACAAGTATTTCTTATGATCTTTATTATCAATTATATGTACAATCCTTTATATGTTTTCATTCCAACAAAAAATACAATCATATTTTATTAAAAACACAGCAATGACTTATCATAGAACATAAACGCTATAATTAAAAGGTATACCATTACTTCAATTAAATAAAAATATATCTATTATATTCAACTATTTCAGATATCTACAGGTAAATGAAATGATGAAAAGATATCGCAAAAAAAGGGAACAAAAGGATAAAAACTAAATTCTTTCGTTAAGTACATGTGACTGAAAGGTTGCACCAAAGGATGCATGAACAATATTATGTTAAATCAAAGCATGGAGCTTATCTGTATATCTACATGAGAGGGTCAATCATATGCCAATTTAAACAACTGGAAAGGTATTAAGTTATTATAAATGGATCCTTAAGTTAATGTTACACAAAGGGCTCTCAAGTTTAATTGTTCAACAAGGAGTGGCAAAATCAACTACAAATTGAACATTTTAAGAAATCCTTCAATGCAAAAAGATGAAACATTGCTACTCTAGGTGAAAGCTACTGTGAATTCATTTATTTTCATGGGTACCAATTTTTGTGGATAAGAATGACTTTACTTGTTTCAAAGTATTTAATTCTTCTAAAAAAAAAATGAATCACAACTCAGACATGAATAAATTATAAAGTTCAATCAAAAACATGCAAGTATGAACTAACCATGAGGGGCTGTATAGCCAGTCAAGGTCGTTTAAAACTCTCATCATCATGAAGTATTTATTTCTTGTTTTCTATGAGAAAATAAACTGATTTAGTATACCCATTACCAAGTACAAGTATAACATGTGCATTAAAAGCGAAATAAAATATTCCTGACTTCTGTTTTACATAGTCTAGCACCTAGGAAGCTCATTTCTCGTAACAGCGAGAGACTAAGAAGTGATATTACTTAATGTTTCTAGCACAACTGTATTTATATTGTGCACATGCAGTGTGAAGAGGTACATTAAACATAAAAATACCTAACTTTATGGTAATAACAATGTGTAATAAATCAATCAACTAAAAACCTTCGAATGATCACATGCTAATGTTCAATATCAATAATACATATTTTTTTTATTCAAAATTTTCAACTTCCGAGGTATTGTTGATATCCTAATGAGGGTACAATTGATTTTTTTATTTAAATGATATCATATTACCAGTTTCAATTTACAATATTCTCTGCACAACAGTCCAACCCAATAATATTCTTATGATAATTTTTTTTTTAAGTTGATGGGATAAAAATGTCCATAATCAAAATGAAATTTATACTCATAAAGGGCTTTGAAACCTAGTAGAGAGAGAAAACATATTTATTTCTTATATCAAAATGAATAGTTTGGTCTACTTTTACAAAGTACAGTACCAACTCATCTACTCACCTGAAAATTTGGGATTAAAAGTCGTGATCTAGAGAGGGGTACAAACTAATAAGACACATCCAGCGATCAGAGGAAAAGTTCAAGCTTGAAAAAAGTGGTCAGGAGTGAATTTACTGGTCAAAAATATGTTGGTGATCCCCATGTTGTAAAAGAAATTAAGTCAAGTAGCTTTATATATTTACAAGTAATATTCATGCAATTTTGCATACCTACAATGTTTTTATACCAAAATTATTTTATAATATAATGTAATATTGAATATGTATTACATATTTATTTACAATAATGTAACTAAAAACAAAAACAGAAATAACCAAACAAAAAAAAAATTAACTGAACAATATCATGATGTAAATATGTCAAACAGCAATATATCACAAAAAACATTAAATAAATATGAAACATATGGTCAAGATAGCATAGCAGGGGAATATAACAAGACACAACTCATTGTAGAGGGGGGTCGGAGGGGTCCTGATCACTAAATCCCGGGCTTAAAAAAATCAAAACCCGACAACCAAAAATTTGTAAAAAGAAATCCCAGATCCCGAAAGAGTCAACCCCAAAATCCTGAGCTTAAAAACACCTGATCCCGACGTCCCAAAAAAGGTCCTCTCCCCCTCATTGTTCAATAAAGAGTGGTATGATTGCCAATGAGTCAACTACTTAACACTCTAAATGTAGCAGATTTTAGTAATTATTGGTCACTGTATGACCTTCAGTAATAAGCAAAACCCATACCATTTATTGAACATGAGGTGAAGTTGATTTCAAAAATCATTGTGCCACATTAAAATCAACAAATCAACTTATTATACTTCAAGCAGTAAAAAAAAAACTGCTGTCCATTTAACCTTGCATTGGTATCAATTAAATTAATCAGACATGATTTACTTCAAGCAGTATCATTAAAACCTGCTGTCATTTAGCCTTTAAGTGGTATCAAATAAATTATACCATACATAAGTGCTATTGCAAAATATCATGTACTCTGTTTCCAAATATTATTCCTGTAAAACTATACTATTTTCCAACCTAGGATTACCATGTAGCCAATTATTAGAAATAATTTATCGTCATTAGTTTAAATTGTCAGCTAGATTGCCTGGTTTAACCTTCAACTTGAAGCTTCTAGTTGATTCTTTAAACACTGTATGCAGATAGAGACTGTTTGTTCAAATAATCTACTTTTGGCTGTCTGTCATAAAACTTTTAGGAAACCTGAGTTGGTAAATCAATAAGAACTTGTAATAAACTGGCAAGACCTTTCAATAGACTTCATAAATAAGATTTTATATTTTCTGATCAATATAGACTAAATATATCAAGAAGAAAACTATTTCAATATATCAATATAATACAGGCTACATTTCATTTCAAAAATAATAAAAGGGGAAAGAGGGAATTCTCTATACAGGGGAATAAACCAATGTTCAATCCTAATTTATTCTAAATCTCAAATTACTCATTTTATTTACACAGAGTTAAAATTAAAGACTGACCAAAACCATAAACATAATGTACCTCCTGCTAATACTATCAGTGGTACCTTCACTCACGCACATTTTGTGCATGTATCAAACTAAATTTAGTACAAAAACAGAAATTGCTTTAAACTATAATAAATGTTAACCACAACATAACATTATACCCCTATACATTATATATTTCAAAAGGAACACAACGAGTAGTAATACTATCACTCTGATCACCACTCCACCATTTTACTTTTCTCCATCTTATTTAAAGGTCAAGGTCATGTTGTATTTTCTCCATCTTATTTAAAGGTCAAGGTCATGTTGTATTTTCTCCATCTATCTATCAATGAAATAATCTAAGTCATGTGATTCATGTGATTCATGTAGATCATAGTATCTAATACAAGAATGGTGTATAAGCACCACACGATTAATCAAATAAATTGTACGAGTCAGCAGTTGAAGGTCATATGAATCTGTTTTACTAGCTGAAGCCTCATGTGATATATAAATACAAATGTAAGCTTGCAATGGATACACAATTCTTCAATCAAATAGAGCTTGTCTCTGGAAGTGTTCAACTTGTCGTCTGTCTTTGTCCGCTAACCGACGACTTCGTCTCGGAGGACAATTGTAATCTTCTGACGGACTTTCATCAGAATCTGACGTGTCGCTGTACTCATCTTCTGAATCTTCTTCTTGCATGTATTCCCATTTACCAACCATACCATCCCACTGTGAACAGAAAAATAACATGAACTAATAATGACATTGACTTGAACAATATTTTCATACGGACTTATTTTTTTCTATGTGTTTGGCCATTTAAGGCAAAACACAAACTGAACAAAAATAGCAAAATTTTTCTGCTGAAGGTAATGAAAATCAATGAGTAATTTTACTATTTTCTTTGACTTTTGGAAAGAAAAATATTCGGTAACATTCTATTTTAACACAGTGGAATAAATCACAATATTTTATCTTCATGATTTTATATTCAAATTAGGAATTTGACATGGTTTTAAACAGTTGCTTTGAAATACACCCTTATTGTGCATATTTAAATAATTGCAAAACTAAAATGGGATACTTCAAAAGGCATGTACTGTGGATTCATTAATATTTGTTGGATACCAATTTTCATGGATTTCGTAGGTACAGGGGAACCGAACCACGAATTTAAATATTCAAAGAATTACAAATTTTCTAAAGGGGTGAATGCAGACTTTGCTGAAACCACAAAATTATATCCATGAACATGCAAGTTTTCCTCAATCCAAAAAAATTGATACCCATGAAAATAACTGAATCCTCAGTAATCATAGACAACTAAAAAAAAACCCTAAAAGCGTACTCTCTTTATAAATTGAACAGTTTGTTTTGTTCACCAATTCAAACAATTGTGTATTAAAGTTCACACGTTATCAATCCCAGCAAACTCAACTTATGGTACAATATGTGAAAAATAAAATAAAATCTGACACTTTTAAAGCCAAATAACATTCGAGCAACAAATCGAAAAAATATAAAAATAATCAAAAGGGAGCTATCTTCCAACTATCTCCACAGATGTAAAGTGTGGAAGAAATCTTTCTAGGAATACTATAGTCTGTGACAATTGCCTTAAATCTAAAGGTCACAGTTCTGTAACTCTGAAACAACAAAGTCAAAAAACAAAAAAAACTTGAAAGGGAACTTTCTTCTGTCAATTCTAATGTTTTATTTAAGTTATATGATAATTGGTTAAAGCCCAATTGAGTTATCCTCCGAAGAGTTTCAGGAACAGACAGAATGACATAGGTATAACATAATATGTCATTTTTAAAGTATTCAACATCACAAAATTGCTGATTATCTTACCGAAGTGGAAACTAGTGTGTTCTCGTAAGGATGCCATGACACATCCCTTACACACTGTTTGTGTCCAGTCAACTTGGAAACAATCTCTCCAGTCAGCAAATCATATACTGAAATAACAAAAATAACAGATTGTTTTCAAATGTTCATAAAGACATTTTCTTAGATTCTTTTCATTTGAACTTCCTTCAGTCCTATGAATTTTAACTTCTGCATTGTAAGATTATGTAGATTTTGGCATTAAATATGCTTTTTTATATAGATACAATGTAGCACTAACATATTTTC
Source organism: Mytilus galloprovincialis (assembly GCA_037788925.1). Taxonomy (NCBI): domain Eukaryota; kingdom Metazoa; phylum Mollusca; class Bivalvia; order Mytilida; family Mytilidae; genus Mytilus; species Mytilus galloprovincialis. Next base: position 91,295,504 of record CM075333.1, on the reverse strand, counting down.
TCGCTGTGTTGAAGACTCATTGGTGGCCTTCTGCTTTTTTCTGCTCTTTTGTCAGGTTGTTGTCTCTTTTTTCCTTCTCAATTTCATATAGCATTCTTTTAATTGCCACCACTATTATTAAATCTCCTATCAGAAAATCTGACTACTGTTGTAAGATACCAACTTAAATTGTTTTATATGGTTTTTACATGTTAAATTTTGTCCTGGAATATGACGTTAAAGATATTTTTAAGAAAAGGTACAAGTATTTGTAAGACAAAACTCCACCTTATAGTAAGTATAACTAAATTAAGAATATTTCTCTGTCATACTGAAGTAGACAAACAATTTTCCAGTAAACCTACATTTTTATGAAGAATATTAGAGAGAGATATTGTATCTATAGGCTGAGCAATAAATCATGCATACACTTTAGGTGTAAGATTGAGAGTGATGCAGGGTATAAAATACACCAATCCAGGAGTATATCTGTCCTGTTATATAATTAGACAATGGTGGAGAGGGAGTTCTCTAATTCTATGGCTATTTAACCCTTTCATAATTCATTGTATAAAAAAAATCATCAACGTGTGGTTTACAGTGATCTCAGAAGATGATTGGATGAGTTTAAGGATCATAACCTTTATCAGCTCACTGGATGAATCAAAATATGCTAACAGGTGTTAATGAAATTGACAACTTTGTGGAATGTGGAAGGCACTCAAAGTTACATAGTTACTTTTGGATTATCAGAATGAATTATCCAATCTTGATAGTTAAATTATAAATTTTAAAGTCCTCGAAGAGCTTCAGACTTTGAAATTAAAAATTTAAATATCTCAACTGGATAAATCCGATAATCCACTGGTATCAATGTAAGAATCTTTATGTAGTAAATCAAAACATATTTGCAGTTGCTGATTTAGCACACAGAATATAAGCATATCTCTGTCACTCTTGGTATCTAGATTATGTTTAGGGAGGGATGTAGTAAATATTACATACTGACAACTGCTCCAGTAGCACACCCTGTATAAGCATATCTCTGTCCTGTTGTATATTGTGGTGAGAAGTGACATCTAATCAGTGTATGGAGAATGGAATGTCCTCTGTAAGTCATCACTGAAGTATCTCCTTCTAAAGTCTTCTTTGCTTGTACTGAAAAAAAAACCAGATAGAATCTTATTCAAGAAAAATTTGGATGTCAAATGTAGGTTGTCATGACTTATTTATGGAAAGCTGCTATCAGATTCTTCTAGATTTTAATACTTTTTTTAGAGGTTGCAAAAGATGATTTGTCAAAATGTATAGAATGCATGTTAATCTCATAAAAAATTTTTTCAAAAACGTAACTGATTTGTAAATTCTTAATCAAAGCGTTACAATTTTGATGAGCCAACTTCTAAGACATGATTTTGAGAAAAAATGATTTAAAGTAAATCTTTGAGCTAAATGTTTACCTTTTCTAGGGACCTGTTGCCATCTGTAATCCCATCGTTGTTTGGAAACTGCTTTTTTCGTATTCTGTAAAAATCATTCATACTCTAAATTGAGAAATTTAGTGATGCAAAAATTGGAAACAATAGAAATATGTATGTTGGTCTAAAGCTAAGATAACATTTAAACAGCACCAGAAACTATTCAATGTTAATTATTGATGACCTTAAATAGGCTGTCTGAAAATAAAGTCATTTAATTATCCCCATTCCCCTGAGATAACATGTTTATATTTCCATTCTCCATTTAAACTGTATACCTTACAACAAAATTATTTTTATTTACCTGTGTACCTTAATATATTTGGCGGCTTTTTGTTCAAGGTTGCTTTTCTGTAATTGTTTAACATCTTACAGCAATATAACAATGTTGCCTTTATTTTAAAGTGTGTTTTTCTATGTTGTGATGTTACACTATTGTTTCAGATAAGGGTGAGGGTTGGTACCATATAAACGTTTAAACCCGCTGCATAAGTTTGCACCTGTCCTAAGTCATGGAATCTGATGTTCAGTAGTTGTTGTATGATGATGTGGTTCATAAGTGTTTCTAGTTTTTTTATATAGATTAGACGGTTGGTTTTCCAGTTTGAATGGTTTTACACTTGTCATTTTTGGGATCCTTTATAGCTTGCTATTTGGTGTGAGCCAAGGCTTCATGTTGAAGACTGTACTCTGACCTATAATAGTTTACTTTTTACAAATAGTTTACTTTTTACAAATTGTGACTTGGGTTGAGAGAAGACTCATTTTTTTAACTTCATGTATTAAATTAAAACTTCTACTCAAAACAAGAGGCTCTTAAGAGCATGTGTCGCTCACCTTGGTCAATGTGCATATTAAACAAAGGACACAGATGGATTAATGACACAATTGTGTTTTGGTGATGGTGATGTGTTTGTAGATCTTACTTTACTGAACATTCTTGCTACTTACAATTATCTCTATCTATAATGAACTTCACCCATTAGTTACAGAGGAAAATATTTTGTTAAAATTTACAAAAATTTACAAAATTTATGAAAATTGTTAAAAATTTACTATAAAGGGCAATAACTCCTTGAGGGGTCAACTGACCATTTTGATCATGTTGAATTATTTGTAGATCTTACTTTGCTGAACATTATTGCTGTTTACAGTTTATCTCCATCTATAATAATATTCAAGATAATAACCGAAAATGGCAAAATTTCCTTCAAAATTACCAATTCAGGGGCAGCAACCCAACAACCGGTTGTCCGATTCATCTGAAAATATCAGGGCAGATAGATCTTGACTTGATAAACAATTTAACCCCCATGTCGGATTTGCTCTAAATGCTTTGGTTTCAGAGTAATAAGCCAAAATCTACATTTTACCCCTATGTTCTATTTTAAGCCATGGCAGCAATCTTGGTTGGCCGGGTCACTGCATACATTTTTTCAACTAGATTCAACCTAAATGATGTTTGTGACTAAGTATAGTTAAATTTGGCACAGTAGTTTCAGAGGAGAAGATTTTTGTAAAAGATAACAAAAATTTACAAAAATGACTATAAAGGGCAATAACTCCTTAAGGGGTCAACTGAACATTTTGGTCATGTTGAATTATTTGTAGATCTTACTTTGCTGAACATTATTGCTGTTTACAGTTTATCTCCATCTATAATAATATTCAAGATAATAACCGAAAATGGCAAAATTTCCTTCAAAATTACCAATTCAGGGGCAGCAACCCAACAACCGGTTGTCCGATTCATCTGAAAATATCAGGGCAGATAGATCTTGACTTGATAAACAATTTAACCCCCATGTCGGATTTGCTCTAAATGCTTTGGTTTCAGAGTACTAAGCCAAAATCTACATTTTACCCCTGTTTTATTTTTAGCCATGGCGGCAATCTTGGTTGGTTGGCCGTGTCACTGCACACATTTTTAATACAACTAGATACCCCAATGATGATTGTGGCCAAGTTTGGTTAAATTTGGCATAGTAGTTTCAGAGGAGAAGATATTTTTAAAGTTAACGACGACGACAACGACGCAAGGCGGATGACGGAGGCCAAGTGATGAGAAAAGCTCATGGGCCAGGTGAGCTAAACATAATTAGTTTTTTTCTTACTGAAATAGCACACTGTGAGGAGAACATCCTAATATCCCACAATTTCATTGTTTGGTCTTTTGAGTTTGATAGCAGGTATCGAGCATCTCCCTATAAGAAAAGCATAATAAATAAGCATAATAAAAAAGGATTGTGCCTGATGTTCATATGATGAAATCATAATCTTTCAGTCAGTTTAATTGAAGTCTGGAGCTGGCATGTCAGTTAACTGCTAGTAGTCTGTTGTTATTTATGTATTATTGTCATTTTGTTTATTTTCTTCTGACATCAGACTCGGACTTCTATTGGACTGAATTTTAATGTGCGTATTGTTATGCGTTTACTTTTCTACATTGGCTAGAGGTATAGGGGGAGGGTTGAGATCTCACAAACATGTTTAACCCCGCCGCATTTTTGCGCCTGTCCCAAGTCAGGAGCCTCTGGTCTTTGTTAGTTTTGTATTATTTTAATTTTAGTTTCTTGTGTACAATTTGGAAATTACTATGGAGTTCATTATCACTGCACTAGCATATATTTGTTTAGGGGCCAGCTGAAGGACGCCTCCGGGTGCGGGAATTTCTCGCTACATTGAAGACCTGTTGGTGACCTTCTGCTGTTGTTTTTTTCTATGGTCGGGTTGTTGTCTCTTTGGCACATTCCCCATTTCCATTCTCAATTTTAAGTTAAACTATGCACCATTCATTATTACTGTATAAAAACATGGCATAAACATTTTTTAGCAAGAGAATTCTATTTTGATAACAAAGAGTAATATAACTAGAGGCTCTAAAGAGCCTGTGTCGCTCACCTTGGTCTATGTGCATATCAAACAAAGGACACAAATGGATTCATGACAAAATTGTATTTTGGTGATGGTGATGTGTTTGAAGTTCTTACTTTACTGAACGATTTTGCTTCTTACAATTATATCTATAATGAACTTTGTCCATTAGTAACAGAAAACTATATTTGGTAAAAATTTACATAAATTTACCAAATTAATGAAAATTGTTAAAAATTGACTATAAAGGGCAATAACTCCTTAAGGGGTCAATTGAACATTTAGGTCATGTTGACTTATTTGTAGATCTTACTTTGCTGAACATTATTGCTGTTTACAGTTTATCGCTATCTATAATAGTATTCAAGATAACCAAAAACGGCAAAATTTCTTGAAAAATTACCAATTGGAGGGCAGCAACCCAACAACCAGTTGTCCAATTTATCTGAAAAATTCAGGGCAGATAAATATTGACTTGATTAACAATTTAACTTCATGTCAGATTTGCTCTAAATGCTTTGGTTTCATAGTTATAAGCCAAAAACTGCATTTTACCCCTATGTTCTATTTTTAGCCGTGGCGGCCATCTTGGTTGAATGGCCAGGTCATGGGACACATTTTTCAAACTAGATACCCCAAAGATGATTGTGGCCTAGTAGTTTCAGTGGAGATTTTGTAAAAGATTACTTAGATTTATTAAAAATGGTTAAAAATTGACTATAAAGGGCAATAACTCCTAAAGGGGTCAACTGACCATTTCGGTCATGTTGACTTATTTGTAAATCTAACTTTGCTGAACATTCTTGATGTTTACAGTTTATCTCTATCTATAATAATATTCAAGATAATAACCAAAAACAGCAAAATTTCCTCAAAATTACCAATTCAGGGGCAGCAACCCAACAACGGGTTGACTGATTCAACTGAAAATTTCAGGGCAGATAGATCTTGACCTGATAAACATTTTTATCCCATTTCAGATTTCCTCAAAATGCTTTGGTTTTTGAGTTATAAGCCAAAAACTGCATTTTACCCCTATGTTCTATTTTTAGCCGTGGCGGCCATCTTGGTTGGTTGACCAAGTCACGCCACACATTTTTTAAACTAGATACCCCAAAGATGATTGTGGCCAAGTTTGGATTAATTTGGCCCAGTAGTTTCAGAGGAGAAGATTTTTGTAAAAGATTACTTTAATTTACGAAAAATGGTTAAAAATTGACTATAAAGGGCAATAACTCCTAAACGGGTCAACTGACCATTTTGACCATGTTGACTTATTTGTAGATCTTACTTTGCTGAACATTATTGCTGTTTACAGTTTATCTCTATCTATAATAATATTCAAGATAATAACCAAAAACAGCAAAATTTCCTCAAAGTTACCAATTCAGGGGCAGCAACCCAACAACCGATTGACCGATTCATCTGAAAATTTCAGGGCAGATAGATCTTGACCTGATAAACATTTTCAACCCATGTCAGATTTCCTCAAAATGCTTTGGTTTTTGAGTTATAAGCCAAAAACTGTATTTTACCCCTATGTTCTATTTTTAGCCGTGGCGGCCATCTTTGTTGGTTGACCAGGTCACGCCACACATTTTTTTTTAACTAGATACCCCAAAGATGATTGTGGCCAAGTTTGGATTAATTTGGCACAGTAGTTTCAGAGGAGAAGATTTTTGTAAAAGATTACTTTAATTTACGAAAAATGGTTAAAAATTGACTATAAAGGGCCATAACTCCTAAACAGGTCAACTGACCATTTTGGTCATGTTGACTTATTTGTAAATCTAACTTTGCTGAACATTATTGCTGTTTACAGTTTATCTCTATCTATAATAATATTCAAGATAATAACCAAAAACAGCAAAATTTCCTCAAAATTACCAATTCAGGGGCAGCAACCCAACAACCGATTGACCGATTCATCTGAAAATTTCAGGGCAGATAGATCTTGACCTGATAAACATTTTTACCCCATGTCAGATTTGCTCTAAATGCTTTGGTTTTTGAGTTATAAGCCAAAAACTGCATTTTACCCCTATGTTCTATTTTTAGCCGTGGCGGCCATCTTGGTTGGTTGACCGGGTCACGCCACACATTTTTTAAACTAGATACCCAAATGATGATTGTGGCCAAGTTTGGTTTGATTTGGCCCAGTAGTTTCAGAGGAGAAGATTTTTGTAAAAGCTAACGCCGGACGACGACGGACGCCGGACGCCGGACGCAAAGTGATGAGAAAAGCTCACTTGGCCCTTTGGGCCAGGTGAGCTAAAAATGCTACTGTTGACACCATAATAAGCTAGGTAAAATTGGCACTTCTTTAATATTTTCACTCCATATTTCTCTGTTCATGTCTTCCATTCATTATCCTGTCATAAAACCTGATCAAGTTACTGTTTTTATTTCTTCTCTTGTCTTGTATCTCCTAACTATATTATAGGACTAACCTTTGGATCTATATAAGTAATTCCATCACAATGTCCTGCTAATACACCAACAGGTAGAGGGTTGTCATCTCTTAAGGTTCTTCTGTCCCACACCTATAATCAACACACAGAGAGTTTAAAACTTAGTAGTAATAAGATTGCCTCATTGTTATAAATTGAACCCACTTACTACCAAGGTTGGCAAAAAAGCGGTCAATACTGGTATTGACCATGCCAGTGGTAAATACCGGTATTTACCGGGAAATACTAGCAAATACTGGTCGATTGAAATTTTGAGTGGTCATTACTATAAAAACCACTATCTACTTGGTCAATTATAATTACAAGTTACTACCCATTGTTTGTAAAAAGATTTTAATAGAAAAAGGTCTTTGACTCCAAACTCTTTTGGTTTTGTGACATTGGGTTGCTGCCTCATTAACTCCTCCCTTCCGTCTCCTTTTATTCAGGCATTCTTTAATATATGACTCTGGACAAGTGCAATCAAAACTGAATATACTTGGCAGGCTTTTTTCAACCTTGTTTTGCTGATTTCTGCAAAGTGCACAGGTTGAATTCAAAAGAAAGATATCAACATGAAATCAGGATCTTCACAATTGAAAATCTCCACTTTATAAAAGTACAAATATGTCTCACCTTACACAACCCATCATCACCACCACTAAACAGAATATGTGAACTGTCGTCTGCAAAAGTAACTGCATTAACATCATCTTCATGAGCATCAATCTACAAAACATCATTTTGAAAATTTTACTTTGCCTCTTTTTCGACATTTCAACAGGACATCACAATTGATAATAAATGCTACATTTGCTGACTTTTCAAATTTTTGTTTAAATATTTATAAAAAATACACGAAAAATGTAAAGTGAAGTACAGCATGATTGTTTTTAAATCTGAGTACTGTGGATTCATTTATTTTCGTGGGTATCAATTTTCGTGGATAGAGAAAAAAAGACGTTTCGTGGTATACGTAAATTCGTGGATTGCTGATTACAACACCAAAAAATTAGATACGTAATTCGTGGATTTCCTTTTGATTTAGGAGATCAAATAACCTCCTTGGTTTGATCAATAATTAAACAAAACAAAAAAGAAGGAATTCATTGAATTGTCAAAATCCTCGCTTGGTCATTCTAGGTTAAAGTGCTCATTGATAACTTCGATTACAATAATGGACAGAGACAACTAATTAATTGTTTGTTTTACAATTTATAAATTCTTGTCTGAATTCTATAAGGCATTCAAAACTTTATGATTGAAAGCTCATTTCCCTAATCACGATATAATAAACAGTGGTATAAGTATAAGGTGTGAAAATAAATGTTCCTGTCATAAACAATATTACCTACGGGCAATATCTCCGTACTTAATCCTATTGATTTTTAATCACTGGTAAATCAAACTATGACACGGTAATTAACAACTTGCAGTTTTAATCAATTTTAAAAAGTAAATTATCACTGATATTCGATAAATTTATTATAGATTTAATCAAATACTTGTATCTTCTTTCAATAAAAAACACGTGTTATGTTACAATGTTTATCGCTAGTCAACACTATACTAGAACTGCCTAACATAACCGGAAATAAACATCCGTCTCCATACACATTTCTCGGAATTATTCTTCGTTGAATTCTTAAATTTGTGGTTCGCTGTGACCCACGAAACCCACGAAAATTGGTATACCACGAATAAAAATGAATCCACAGTAATATGATTTGTTTCTCCAATGGATCAGAATTTTATGACCATTGCAGAGCACTTGACCCATGGTCTTTGGTTTGGTTCTTGTTGCTCAATCTCTGCTTTCTCTGGATAGTGTTTTTTTTTCTCTTAGTTATGCCCCTGGTATTGGTTTTTATTTTTTATTTCCAGCTGGGTATTTCCTGTTTTTTATTTGACATACACTTCATGAATGTTTCATGTATTCTTATTTTCTTTGTATTTTAACCTATAAACAAACCTTCAAAGTTCTTTGATCTTCATGTCTATCATAAATATACAAACAACCATCGTTAGCTCTACAAAAGAAATTCATTATAAAATTATTGATATTCTTTATCAAGTAGGCACTTATTCAGTAAATACAGTAAAATTTGATCAGCCCTAACCCCTTGTAAATTATTATTTTGTTAAACTGAATTTCTTGAGCATGAATCCTGCTGAAGGTCTGTGGTTTTCTTGATCACTCCAGTCTCCTCGATCAATAAAAAAAACTTGTCACCATGATATATATATATATAGTGTGCTGAAACACCAACAATCAAACAAGCCTTTTAACAGGGCATATATTAAAAATTTCAAAATCTCACCAGAATACACCAACATTTTTAAAAGTAATCACAACAAAATCTACATAATTAAAGTTGCTTCATTTAGAAAGGAGTCATAATACTTCTTTTCTGTGTTAACTGACAAAATGATACAGATTTTAAACATTATCCACTTCAAAATGGCACTGTTCCCTAACATATATATGCATTGACCACATCCAAAATGGCACTGTTCGCTAACATATATATGTATTGACCACATCCAAAATGACACTGTTCCCTAACATATATATGTATTGACCACATCCAAAATGACATTGATTCTTATTGTTGTCAACTAACAAAATGAATATACTTTTGTTTCAGAACATTTTGTTAAGGCGAAGTGTACGTAATTAAACTACACAATAGATTTTTTAAAAATTTTACATGTAGATTCTGCTTGTAAAAATAAATCGGAAAATAAAATAAAAAAAGGGGGTAACCGTTTTTGTTTTTGAGATACGAGCTGTTGAAGTGAAAAGCATCATACACCAAAATTACAAAGGATATATAGGGAAAATAGTGAAATTCGGCAGGAATTGTTACATTTCCAAGATTTTCTATTATATTAGACAATCAATTTTTTTTTAAATTTATGAGACCATTCTAAAATGTCTGAGGAATCGATTGGTGAAAAGAAAGTCCTTAGCAACCGTGCTACTTTTCAAGCTATACCCTGTTAAAGTTGAATCTTGAGTGTAAAAAAACAAAAAAACAACGACAACGTTATTGACGTCGCCGCAACAGTTACGACGTTTCATATAGTCCTATACTTGTATGAAATATATACCGTTTTGTTGGAGTTCGTGTTGCTCCGTCTTTAGTTCTTTATGTTACGTTTTGTGTACTATTGTATTGTATTTGTCTATTATATTCGGGTGCATTCGTAGATCGCCTAGCTAGAAAACGGTTGACATTTTCTTCATTATGAACTAGAACTATTTTCGACCTTGGTGCCTTATTTTTTGTTAAAATCTAAACACTGCGACGTGTTTCCAAAATCTTTGTTCCCATAAAACTTCATTTCATCAAGGTCTCTTCTCAGAATATCAGCCATCTGTCTGGCACAGGATAACAATTCAATATTTAAGTAAATTTAAGTTGTGTGGTAATTCTTAGTACATTTGGGTAAATTAATCTTATCTTTGTGCCGCATAAGCATCTCTATAATTCAACACATCCCTGAGCCACAACATTATATATTTTATGCATTGCATGCGCTTCTTTTTATCACAATCCAGATCGGCTAGTAACCATTGTATAACTTTACACGTCTGAAGACGAAAATTTGCGTGAAACATTTTTGTATGATTTTTATTTCTGGAAATCAATCTGAAATCTACAACAGTCCATTTCCGAAAGTCGGGCTGGACCTTTACTTTTATGTGCATTCGGGATTTACACAAATTGTAACCCGAATAATTCAGTCGTATTATTCAGCTGATGTACGAATGCTACATTTCTCGTGTTGGAGAAAATGGGACATGGAAAGGGCTTGAATTATTCGAGTTACTCAAATTGGAACTTGGGAATATATTTCTAGCTGTTCGGAATTCGCGGAAACAAATGATTGTTTTTCGGCATTACGGTATTGAATCAATAGAGATACCAATTATTTCTTTTAACAAATTCGAATACCAGTCAGTTTATAGGACTTCAGTTTGAAATAGGGGCGGCAATCCATTCATTTTATCCAATCAATTGGAAAGGGGGGTGGTCAACATTGATAGTCAAAAGCCTTGTAATTCAGTGGTTGTTGTTTGTTTATGTGTTACATATTTGTTTTTCGTTCATTTTTTACATAAATAAGGCCGTTAGTTTTCTCGTTTGAATTGTTTTACATTGTCTTATCGGGGCCTTTTATAGCTCACTATGCGGTATGGGCTTTCCTCATTGTTGAAGGCCGTACGGTGACCTATAATTGTTAATGTCTGTGTCATTTTGGTCTTTTGTGGATAGTTGTCTCATTGGCAATCATACCACATCTTCTTTTTTATATTGAAATATTCGATAATAAACGTTGAATGTAAATTATATGAACTCCAAAGTCTCATATTATAAGACTGGTAAACCACAGGCTCCTTAATTATTGTATGATCATGAACTAGGTGAAAACCTAGAGCTGACCGAGTGCGAAATCCTCATGGATAATCATCGAGGTCGTTAAACACCCCTTGCAGTAAACTTTCAATTGGTTAAATTTAAAAAAAAAAATCGAAATGTTATAGTCTGAACACATTTCACCTCTCATTCCACTAAATATTAAATTGCAGTTACAAGTATCACAAAACTTCCATGACCTCTTTTCTTTAACCATAATAGAGGGAGGAGGGAAGGAGGGATCCAGATCCCGAAATCCCGGGCTTAAAAACACGAAATCCGGCGAGGTCCCGAATTAAAAAATTTAAATCCCGACTACCCGAAATTCGGAAATAGAATTCCCGGATCCCGAAAGGGTCAATCCCGAAATCCCAAGCTTAAAAACAGCCTATCCCGGAGTTCCGATAAAAGTCCTTAACCCCCCCCCCAGTAATTCTATATTCTATTCATTCGTAATCTTGAATTGAGACTTCATACTTCAAAGTTACATTCTCTAATTTTGAACGATGCACACAGGCACAATAAAAGAAAACAGATTTCGCTATATATCTCTTCGAAATTGTAATTTGTGAAAGAAGAAATGACATGTTATATTCTATCTTACATGTGTACTTTCAATTTCAATATGGTTCTAAATTAAGATTTAGTTTTCCCATAAATTGCAGACGGAATAGAAGACACCTGTTTATTTTCTGCACATGTAGAAAAAATTGAAAACTGGGAGTTGAATGACATAATTTTTACTTATTTTAAGATAAATGTTAGAGTGAGACAATTTTTAAGTTACTGAGTAATTTTTTGGGCATAATTTGTTTATTTTTTGTTTGTTTTCCGTCTTTGTTCTTCCGACTGGTAAGTTTTGCACTAGTGGTCAAATTATTCTCTGGTATCGTCAGATTTCTTATATGAATATAAATCATGTCCTTAAATTTTCAATTGCACGAAATACGAACATTTCAACATCTTTTTAATTAAACAATTTAATTCACACGTCTTTCATTAATTATTTGTAACCTATTATAAAACTTTACGTTGAGTACTGTGTTTTTCGTTCAAGACTACGGCTTTTTTAAAACAATATTGTTGGGTCAATTCAGGTTTCATTTTAATTAATTTGAGATCAATAGAAGAAAAATTGTTACATGTTTTTTGTTTATTTGTTTATTTGTTTATAATTTTGTTGTGAGGCGTTTTTTCTTTCTGTTGATATCCGAACACGAAATGCCTTCTCCTACGCGTCTAAAAAATAAAAAAAAAAAAAAACTGTTTTTAAGTCAGGCTGCACACAGAACAAAGTACAGAATGCTGTGATTTTTAATTGGAGTTATTTAGATAATTTCTATGAGGTTTAACACAGCACAGGCGTGCTTGTTGGAGTCATTATAGACGCAGAAAGTAGTTTCTCTTTCGTGTGTCCTTTCTTGGAGTAAGGGAGATAACTTGCGTAACTAACGACGAACGTTTTTAATCCCGTATTCCGCTAGAGGCGTGCAATTACGTACACTTCGCCTTAAATGATAATCTACAAATGAACTTTTATATTGTTTGCTAACATAGTTAAATGACCTTTGTTAGCTGTAATCCAAGTGTTGAATACATCATTATCATTATTTAGCTGTGTCAGATCTAAATCAAGCTGCGTAGCTATACTTACCCACCAAGAATTTCTCTGTTGTCAGAAGAAAAGGCGAGAGAGAAAATACTGAAGCTATGATCCCCTGGGAACAGATGTAACGATTTATGGGTTTCTTCTTCTCCATATATATTGCATAGATGAACTGAAAATAGAATAAATTACAGTGAACAATGTTAGTAGAATATTTAAATATTTAAACTAATGTAACTATAAAACAAAATTTGAATGAATTATGTTTTTTCCATTATACATGTATACTGTTAAACTAAAAAAGAAATTTTCCACGATTTTTCACAATATTATTCCTTTTTTCGATTTGGAAACATTATTATACTCTTATCTAAGTCAATACCCATCACTTCTCAATGTTTAAAAAAAATATGATTTTGATAGACAATATCCCTTTAACTATCCATTATACCATATTGTTTTTTATATCAATGTCCTCTCTTTTCCTTATTTATGAGTTTAAATGTGTCGTGAGTAACACAATGGTGCCACAATAGGAGGAAAATCTGCTTGCTCTTTGTAGCAAAAAAAAAACACCCTGGTTTTTAAATGGCTTTCATATTCACCAATTACATGTATTAATTGTAATTAATTTTTTATTTGGTCGGGTTGTTGTCTCTTTGACACATTCCCCATTTCCATCTCCCAGTTTTCAATTTTTTCTACATGTGATACTTTTTATATTTTGTGATACTTATAATTTTTTATTTGGTCGGGTTGTTGTCTCTTTGACACATTCCCCATTTCCATTCTCAATTTTATTACTTTTCTATGTAATGTTTTGCAGACTTTTTTTTACCTAGATGTATTATATATTGTTGATTTCCCCTAAGGGCTATTCCAGAAAAAAATGTATGGGGGATTGGAAGGCACATTATATTAATAATACATGGGTGATGGGTATCAGAGCAACTTTTCACACTAAAATGCACTAAAATCTTCAATTACAATTGTCTGGGTGGCAGGTGCTGACAAAAACTGACTTCCAACGCACCCCCCCCCCCCCCCCCCCCCATTTTTTTCTGGAATATCCCTAACTCCCTTTGGTGTCTTATTTTTTTATTTTTTAACCTATTGTAAATTCAAATATTATTACCAGGCAAAGAAATGCAAGATTACTCTTAGTAATTTTAAATTCTATATACACATAATGTTATCATGATTTAAAATGTGAGTTCTTATTTTATTTGTTAAAATAGCATCATTTGTTCTAATTTTGCAGTGTTATAATGTTTTATAAATAGTTTTGAACTTTCTTAACAACTTGTTTTGGCTGATGTTAAACTTTCAAATAGCCAATGACCTTTAAATCAAGTTAATGTTCTATAACTCAGGACAGAAAATATTTTCATTTAATCCTTTAAATACAAAGTTCAAGGACCCTAATGTGTCCAAATAAAATGTAAAAACCCACTTACTGCAGTCTGACCAACTAGAATATGCCATGTACAGGCCATCAGGACTGAAAAAAAACCAAACAAAACATTGAAATCACTGTATACAACATAAGTATAAAATTTTCTACATTTTTTAGGTTACACAAGTAAAAATAGATCTTACAGGGGTTTTCACGCAGGGAGAAGATCTACATGAGTAATTTTATATCAACATTTATCGCTATTTTCAGAAATTTTTCTTTCATGTTACTGATTGATAATTTCCTTTCTCAGCACAGTAGAGTGATATGATAAATTACACTAGAAACAAAGGACGCATGTGCACTTGTTGATGAAATTAACAACGTTGTAGTTCAGTGGTTATGGCTGGTTAATGTCTGTCATATCTGTTTTTCGTGAACTGTTTTGTTATTAATAAGGCCGTTAGTTTTCTCAATTGAATTAGTTCATATCGTTGATGTCGAAGCCTATAAGTACCGACCACACCCTATGGATTTTTTCTCATTGTTGAGGGCCGAACGATTGCCTATAATTGCTAACATCCACTTCAATTGAACATTGGTCAAATGTTGTCTCATTGACAATCATACCACATCTCCTTATGTTTATATATATACCTAAATGCTGTATCTAATACACTCCATCCTACATCTCTTGCTCTGATGGTTTTAAATTTGTCAAATTTACCATTTTCTGTATTGTAAATCCGTAAATTTGGATCTGTAAAAGAAGTACATTTCTGCATTATATAATCTACACATAAATCTGTTTTTTCTGTCATATGTAAATAATGACAATGATTCTTTCATATATATAACGATATACAACATGATTTACATAGTATACATTTCTGATTGAAATTTAGAAATTACAACCAAATTTACATTTTCCTTCAAAAAGTATAAAGTTGCCTTGGTCATGTTGGTGGTCTTATTGTAGCCTTTTTGCCTTGATTGGCTTGAATGCAGGAAACTGTGGTTTAAACCCGGGGAGGGTGACATGTATTTCAGATTACTGTTACCTTGTGAACATGTTCTCATTCCGAATTTGCATTTAATTTGCTGCTGGATATTAAATTACCATCCATTATCATAATAAAACATAACATACCTATTACAGTCTACCCAAATAAATGGGGAATGTGTTGATCGGACACAGATGATACATACCTATTACAGTCTACCCAAATAAATGGGGAATGTGTTGATCGGACACAGATGATACATACCTATTACAGTCTACCTAAATAAATGGGGAATGTGTCGATCGGACACAGATGATACATACCTATTACAGTCTACCTAAATAAATGGGGAATGTGTCGATCGGACACAGATGATACATACCTATTACAGTCTTCCTAAATAAATGGGGAATGTGTCGATCGGACACAGATGATACATACCTATTACAGTCTACCCAAATAAATGGGGAATGTGTCAATCGGACACAGATGATACATACCTATTACAGTCTATCCAAATAAATGGGGAATGTGTTCATCAGATACAGATGATACATACTTATTACAGTCTACCTAAATAAATGGGGAATGTGTCTATCGGACACAGATGATACATACCTATTACAGTCTACCTAAATAAATGGGGAATGTGTCTATCGGACACAGATGATACATACCTATTACAGTCTACCCAAATAAATGGGGAATGTGTTGATCGGACACAGATGATACATACCTATTACAGTCTACCTAAATAAAAGGGGAATGTGTTGATCGGACACAGATGATACATACCTATTACAGTCTTCCTAAATAAATGGGGAATGTGTCGATCGGACACAGATGATACATACCTATTACAGTCTACCTAAATAAATGGGGAATGTGTCGATCGGACACAGATGATACATACCTATTACAGTCTACCTAAATAAATGGGGAATGTGTTGATCAGACACAGATGATACATACCTATTACAGTCTACCTAAATAAATGGGGAATGTGTCGATCGGACACAGATGATACATACCTAGTACAGTCTACCTAAATAAATGGGGAATGTGTTGATCGGACACAGATGATACATACCTATTACAGTCTACCTAAATAAATGGGGAATGTGTCAATCTGACACAGATGATACATACCTATTACAGTCTACCTAAATAAATGGGGAATGTGTTGATCGGACACAGATGATACATACCTATTACAGTCTACCTAAATAAATGGGGAATGTGTCGATCGGACACAGATGATACATACCTATTACAGTCTACCTAAATAAATGGGGAATGTGTTGATCGGACACAGATGATACATACCTATTACAGTCTACCCAAATAAATGGGGAATGTGTCGATCGGACACAGATGATACATACCTATTACAGTCTACCCAAATAAATGGGGAATGTGTTGATCGGACACAGATGATACATACCTATTACAGTCTACCTAAATAAATGGGGAATGTGTTGATCGGACACAGATGATACATACCTATCACAGTCTACCCAAATAAGTGGGGAATGTGTCGATCGGACACAGATGATACATACCTATTACAGTCTACCCAAATAAATGGGGAATGTGTTGATCGGACACAGATGATACATACCTATTACAGTCTTCCTAAATAAATGGGGAATGTGTTGATCGGACACAGATGATACATACCTATTACAGTCTTCCTAAATAAATGGGGAATGTGTCGATCGGACACAGATGATACATACCTATTACAGTCTACCTAAATAAATGGGGAATGTGTTGATCGGACACAGATGATACATACCTATTACAGTCTACCTAAATAAATGGGGAATGTGTTGATCGGACACAGATGATACATACCTATTACAGTCTACCTAAATAAATGGGGAATGTGTCGATCGGACACAGATGATACATACCTATTACAGTCTACCTAAATAAATGGGGAATGTGTTGACCGGACACAGATGATACATACCTATTACAGTCTACCTAAATAAATGGGGAATGTGTTGATCGGACACAAATGATACATACCTATTACAGTCTACCTAAATAAATGAGGAGTGTGTTGATCAGACACAGATGATACATACCTATTACAGTCTACCTAAATAAATGAGGAATGTTTCGATCGGACACAGATGATACATACCTATTACAGTCTACCTAAATAAAAGGGGAATGTGTTGATCGGACACAGATGATACATACCTATTACAGTCTTCCTAAATAAATGGGGAATGTGCTGATCGGACACAGATGATACATACCTATTACAATCTACCTAAATAAATGGGGAATGTGTTGATCGGACACAGATGATACATACCTATTACAGTCTACCTAAATAAATGGGGAATGTGTTGATCGGACACAGATGATACATACCTATTACAGTCTACCTAAATAAATGGGGAATGTGTCGATCGGACACAGATGATACATACCTATTACAGTCTACCTAAATAAATGGGGAATGTGTTGACCGGACACAGATGATACATACCTATTACAGTCTACCTAAATAAATGGGGAATGTGTTGATCGGACACAAATGATACATACCTATTACAGTCTACCTAAATAAATGAGGAGTGTGTTGATCAGACACAGATGATACATACCTATTACAGTCTACCTAAATAAATGAGGAATGTTTCGATCGGACACAGATGATACATACCTATTACAGTCTACCTAAATAAAAGGGGAATGTGTTGATTGGACACAGATGATACATACCTATTACAGTCTTCCTAAATAAATGGGGAATGTGCTGATCGGACACAGATGATACATACCTATTACAATCTACCTAAATAAATGGGGAATGTGTTGATCGGACACAGATGATACATACCTATTACAGTCTACCTAAATAAATGGGGAATGTGTTGATCGGACACAGATGATACATACCTATTACAGTCTACCTAAATAAATGGGGAATGTGTCGATCGGACACAGATGATACATACCTATTACAGTCTACCTAAATAAATGGGGAATGTGTTGATCGGACACAGATGATGCCCTGCTTGCATATAATGTTAAAAAGACACAAAACTCAGGAATCGTAAAAGTTACACTATCCAAATTTGTACATGACCGGAGTTCTGTGGTAATCAGAATTGTGTATACGCTTCATAACATTTAAATAAGGCAAACTTAAGTTAGAGAACCGAATTGAAAAATCAAGCTATTTTTTTATTTGTAAAGGGGCATAACCCTAGAACGGTAAATGTGACACCACCAAAATTCAAACTTGGTCTATGTTTTGTGGTAATAAGCATTGTGTATAAGTGTCATAACATTTGGTTAAAGCAAACTAAAGTTAGTGAACGAAAACCAATTTTGGGACGTACATAGACATTCAGACGGACAAGGGTAAAACTTAATGCCCCCTCCACTAAGACTGGGGCATTAAAATGATTAATTGAATCAAACCTTGAGCAGCTGTGAGGAATATGTTTCCTTCCTTAGAGTATGTACCACAGAAAGCTTTATGATAATAATTGTCTATCACTGTTCTACTGTTTGGTAGATATCTGAAATAATATACTTTTTTTTTGTATTCATATTTATACTAACATGACCAACCCCCAAAAGTTGTTCACTTATGTCCGTAAAGCCAAACTTTTTTTATTTCATTCAGTAACAGAATATATTTTTTTGTATTGTAACTAACTGGTGAATTTCCCCAAAACTGCCCAATTCAGTAAATGTACCTTCAATATTAAAATATTTTTTTTGTGTTTCATTTGAGCAGCTACGGGAGCAACAATTAAACTTCAAAGGGGGTATGTTTTTTTTTCTCATATGCAGTTCAAGCATTGTTTGTAATGTCTTATTCCTAAACAACATTTGAAGGGAGACAATTCAATAAACTTCAAGCAAAGTTCAGATAGATTAAAATGTTTATCAATGTATTTGTACATAAAATAAAATGCATTCTATTTATGTTCTAGAGTTCAAATAAAGATTATTTATTTGAGATATGTTGACCGTAATATTTTACATTGAAAAACTGTAAGATGAAATTGTGATTATCCATTCTTTATGTTTTTCCGATTATTTGGTTCCTTACTTTTGTAAACTAACTTATTTGGGTATGACATTATTTTGCTTTTGGTCCATTCTAGATCCCTTTGCAGCAATCTATGTAAACATTTCTTTAATTTCTTGATGAATTTCCTGACACAAGAAAGATATTCACAACAATTTATAATAGCATTATTTTTCAACGCATGACAGTAACAGAAATAGTTTCCCTCGAAGAAAAATTTGCAATAGCTATAGCTGCATTATTACAGAAATATAACCCATAACTTAAACAAAATGCTCTAATCAAAAAAGTATTTTTTGATATTTTTGATTCATAAAATTTGGCTTTTTTTGTAAACAGTTATCCAGATTTTACCGGTTAAAATCTGTTTCCCTAAATTTAACTTTGATGACTTACTGACAAGATATAGCTCTCCTATCACTACAAGTAAACTGTTGATTTCCTTTTCTCCCAATTTCTCTCTGTAAATGTTACAAATATTATTTAATAGAATAAACTCATCATAAATACCAGGATTACAATTTCATATTTGTGCTAGATGTGTGTTTTGTCTAAAATAGAAAGAATTTTGTTACTTTCAATCAGATTTATTTGTGTATAATAAACCGATGACACAAAAATATGTCCTGCATTTTTTATTTTTTATGGTAGCAAATTCTGAAATTAAAATAGCAATACTTAAACAAGTGATCTATGCAAATCATTCTAAGTAATGAATCATGACTGAAGGTGCGAGGCTAATTACGTTCTATCACATTCTAAGTGAATGAATCATGACTGAAGGTGCGAGGCTAATTACGTTCTATCACAATCTTCAGCCACAAAATCCACAAAAAATGACATCCAAAAATATAAATAATCCACAACAAGCGTCTTTCCTTTTTTTTTTGTATTTATGTTGTTAGGTGTCTGTTTCATTGATACCCCCCTCTTTTAATTCTATTCCTATATTAAAGTGTTCTTATGTGATAACCTACATTCTGTAACAGTCCCACTATAGTTGTCGGCTTTTTCTTCATGATGCCATTCTTTTGTAATCTTCCAGAATCTCCTAATACCTGGTTCTTTATATCATTAACCTGAAAAAGACATCAGAACGATAAATTAGTTTACTGTTACTTCTGAAATTAATGTGTGCATTTATCATTGCTAATCAATCATTACTGGAAATCAAAGTGATGGAAATCACTCATGGAAAGATTAGAAGAGTAGTTTGAATTATTTCATATTAAGGTATGGTGGGGTAAAATGAACATTTATAAAGCACTATTGCTGAAAATTGCATTAACAGCAGGTCTTTAGAAGGAAACATGCTTTTCCAGTATGAGGATAAAATGAGTTCACATTAAATAATATGGGTCTCTTAATTTGCACAATTTTATCTAAACTGCAGTTTATATCTTATCGAATTAATGTTGCCTGTTATGAACATGTTTAAAACTAGAGGCTCTAAAGAGCCTGTGTCGCTCACCTTGGTCTTGTGCATATTAAACAATGGACACGGATAAATTCATGACATAATTGTGTTTTGGTGATAGTGATGTGTTTGTAGATCTTACTTTACTGAACATTCTTGTTGCTACAATTATCTCTATCTATAATGAACTTGGCCCAGTAATTACAGTGGAAAATATTTTCTAAAAATTAACAAAAATTTATGAAAAATGTTAAAAATTAACTATAAAGGGCAATAACTCCTTAAGGGGTCAATTGACTATTTTGGTCATGTAAACTTATTTGTAGATCTTATTTTGCTGAACGTTATTGCTGTATACAGTTTATCTCTATCTATAATAATATTCAAGATAATAACAAAACGGCAAAATTTCCTTAAAATTACCAATTCAGTACAGTAACCTAACAACGGGTTATCCGATCCATGTGAAAACATCAGGGCAGATAGATCTTGACCTGATAAACAATTAAACCCTGTCAGATTTTCTCTTAATGCTTCGGTTTTTGAGTTATAAGCCAAAAACTGCATTTTACCCCTATGTTCTATTATTAGCCGTGGCAGCCATTTTGGTTGATTGGCCAGGTCACGTCACACATTTTTTAAACAAGTTACCCCAATGATGACTGTGGTCAAGTTTAGTTTAATTTGGCCCAGTAGTTTCAGAGAAGAAGATTTTTGTAAAAGATTACTAAGATTTACGAAAAAATGGTTAAAAATTGACTATAAAGGGCAATAACTCCTTCAGGGGTCAACTGACCATTTTGGTCATGCTGACTTATTTGTAAATCTTACTTTGCTGAACATTATTGCTGTTTACAGTTTATCTCTATCTATAATAATATTCAAGATAATAGCCAAAAACAGCAAAAATTACCTAAAATTACCAGTTCAGGGGCAGTAACCCAATAACGGGTTGTCGGATTCATCTGAAAATTTGAGGGCAGATAGATCTTGACCTGATAAACAATTTTACCCCTGTCAGATTTGCTCTAAATGCTTTGGTTTTTGAGTTATAAGCCAAAAACTGCATTTTACCCCTATGTTCTATTTTTAGCCATGGCGGCCATCTTGGTTGGTTGGCCGGGTCACGCCACACATTTTTTAAACTAGATACCCCAATGATGATTGTGGCCAAGTTTGGTTTAATTTGGCCCAGTAGTTTCAGAGGAGAAGATTTTTGTAAAAGTTAACGACGACGGACGACGGACGACGACGGACGACGACGACGGACGACGGACGCCAAGTGATGGGAAAAGCTCACTTGGCCCTTCGGGCCAGGTGAGCTAAAAAAAACCAAAAAATTGCAAAATAAAAATTCTTCTAGTAAATGTTACCAACTATCCTTGTAAGACATAAAATCTAGACCAACAGCTAAAAACCTGAAAGTGTCAAACCAAAATAATCTAAAAATGTTATTTTGGGGCATTTTATAAGTTGAAACAGAGGTAATATGACATTGAAGATTAAAAGTTGCAGAGTGGCTTTTCATCAATTTTTAAGTATTTTTCAACAAAGGGCATTGAAAATGAACTTTTTCAATGTAAACAAATTAAAAAAAATTATTTTATTGAAATGTGGATTCGTTCATGATTGCAAAAATATATATTCACTTCTAATAAAAATTCAAATGACTAAAAAGACATAATGATTGATGGGGAATAAACTAATAAACAAAGGTTTGTTATAACCAAAAGTTTTAAAATTTATAACTGTTTCAAGCCAATTCCTTATAAAAAAAGTGAACTAATCTAGGGACTTATCATTATTTATCTGGGAGGGGGGCTGGTCAAAATACAGGGGGGTCAAGTCTTTTCCTGTATGTGGAATAGGGGGGTTCAAATTTTATTGTAAATTCAAAATGGGGGGATCAATATTTTTTGCACAAAGAAATAAGTAGTTTGAACATCACTAATCATCGTACCGTTTTTATTTATTTTAAGATCCCTTTGAGTTAATTTATAACTCTCATTCCCTCAAAATCTGTCTTTTTTTAGGCTAACAATTCAAAATTTTGGGGTTTCTATCACACATAAATTTATGAATGAAATGTGTCAATAAATGAGTAAGTATGAACGAATAACCAATCCATATAAACCTTATGGAGGTTTCAATAAGGCCTACTGTAAAACTTAAGTTTCAAGCAGCGTCCAAGAGAGGAACATATACTGCGGGTAATAGATATCCCACTTAGTAAATAATGTGTTGTTGCTGTATCAAAAAGTTTACTTTTTACAGAACTACTTAGGAAAAAGCTTTCTTCAATAGCTCAATATAGGAAATTAGAACTAGAGGCTCTCAAGAGCCTGTGTCGCTCATCTTGGTCTATGTGCATATTAAACAATGGACACAGATAAATTCATGACCAAATTGTGTTTTGATGATCATGATGTGTTTGTAGATCTTACTTTACTGGACATTCTACTTGCTATAATTATCTCTATCTATAATGAACTTGGCCAAGTAATTACAGTGGAAAATATATTCTAAAAATTTACAAAAATTTATGAAAATTGTTAAAAAATTACTATAAAGGGCAATAACTCCTTAATGGGTCAACTGAAAATTTTGGTCATGTTGACTTATTTGTAGATCTTACCTTGCTGAACATTATTGCTGTTTACAGTTTATCTCTATCTATTATAGTATTCAAGATAATAACCAAAAACTGCAAAATTTCCTTAAAATTACTAGTTCTGGGGCAGCAACCCAACAACAGGTTGTCTGTTTTGTCTAAAAATTTCAGGGCAGATAGATCTTGACCTGATAAACAATTTATCCCCTGTCAAATTTGCTCTAAATGCTTTGGTTTCAGAGATATAAGCCAAAATCTACATTTCGCCCCTATGTACTATTTTTAGCCATGGCGGCCATCTTGGTTGGTTGGCAGGGTCACGCCACACATTTTTAAAACTAGATACCCCAATGATGATTGTGGCCAAGTTTGGATTAATTTGGCCCAGTAGTTTCAGAGGAGAAGATTTTTGTAAAAGATTACTAAGATTTACGAAAAATGGTTAAAAATTGACTATAAAGGGCAATAACTCCTAAAGGGGTCAACTGACCATTTCGGTCATGTCGACTCATTTGTAAATCTTACTTTGCTGAACATTATTGCTGTTTAAAGTTTATCTCTATAATAATATTCAAGATAATAACCAAAAACAGTAAAATTTCGTTAAAACTACCAATTTAGGGGCAGCAACCCAACAACGGGTTGTCCGATTCATCTGAAAATTTCAGGGCAGATAGATCTTGACCTGATAAACAATTTAACCCCATGTCAGATTTGCTCTAAATGCTTTGGTTTTTGAGTTATAAGCCAAAAACCGCATTTTACCCCTATGTTCTATTTTTAGACGTGGCGGCCATCTTGGTTAGTTGGCCGGGTCACCGGACACATTTTTTAAACTAGATACCCCAATGATGATTGTGGCCAAGTTTGGTTTAATTTGGCCCATTAGTTTCAGAGGAGAAGATTTTTGTAAAAGTTAACGACGCAGGACGACGACGGACACCGGACGCCAGACGCAAAGTGATGGGAAAAGCTCAATTGGCCCTTTGGGCCAGGTAAGCTAAAAATGGTTAAAAATTGACTATAAAGGGCAATAACTCCTAAAGGGGTCAACTGACCATTTCCGTCATGTTGACTTATTTGTAAATCTTACTTTGCTGAACATTATTGCTGTTTACAGTTTATCTCTATCTATAATAATATTCAAGATAATAACCAAAAACAGTAAAATTTCCTTTAAATTACCAATTTAGGGGCAGCAACCCAACAACAAGTTGTCTGATTCATCTGAAAATTTCAGGGCAGATAGATCTTGACCTGATAAACAATTTTACACCTGTCAGATTTGCTCTAAATGCTTTGGTTTTTGAGTTATAAGCCAAAAACTGCATTTTACCCCTATGTTCTATTTTTAGCCATGTTGGCCATCTTGGTTGGTTGGCCGGGTCACCGGACACATTTTTTAAACTAGATACCCTAATGATGATTGTGGCTAAGTTTGGTTTAATTTAGCCCCTTAGTTTCAAAGGAGAAGATTTTTGTAAAAGTTAACGACGATGGACGACGACGGACCCTTTGGGCCAGGTGAGCTAAAAAAAAAAGAGTCAGAAAAAGCTTTGCTGCCTACCTCTTAAAATTCATGGAAGAGCCCTATTTCAAGGCAATGTTCCCTCGAATATTGTTTTTGGACTCAATCCACTGAGAATATTTAATGTTTGCCTCATGATATCTATGATATAACAAATATTTTGCATGTTACAATTTTGACATGTTTAATAGAGGGGGGATCATATTTTTTTAAATGTTTTTGTAGGGGGGATCAAATAAAAATAGTGAAATATTATGGGGGATCAAGAAAATTTTATATGTTTGAATTCAAAATGACCAGAACCCCCCTCCCAGGTAAATAATGATAAGTCCCCTAAATTGTTGATAATTACAGATGATTATTGGAAATGTATCAAGTAAATTATAGGCCTTACTTGAATACCTTTTATATATTCATATTTATATTCATATTTCATTTTTTTTTTCAAGATCTTGTTAATCCATTAATCATTTATCTTTTAGATATAATTTACAGAATCACTTTATGTAATGTAGATCAAAAGTAATTGGCAATAAATAAATCTATCATCCCTATATATATCAAACATCTAATATATACATATATGTATTCAATCATGAGGTCAAATATTTGTATATTGAGTCTTACATAGTTAAACAGACACTGCAATATACAAGACTGAGGTTGATATATATAATGTGGTCAATTTGATTGACAGTTTAGGAGGTGGGGCATTGTGATTAAAGGTCTACCTTGTCTCTGATTGTTTATAAGTGATAATGACAGTTGTCAATCATACTAGTACTACCCCATTAACTATCAAAATGTTTTTAAAAAAAGCCTGTGCATCAACACCTTAATGACATACATTCTTAAATGAACTGCTCTAATAATACAACAATTTCTTTCAGTTTGTATGTGTATTATGTGCACATACATGAGAACCATAGGGAACTATATTTCAGTGTGAATACATTTAGTAACAGTAGCTAACCTGTCGTTTTGTTAGGGAGGCCGGTGCCTAAGTAAAGATTTAGAACAAGTTCTAATCTTTCCAAAAATGAGGTCTTTTCAATGTGATTGCAAATATTCTATGCAGGAAAATGACTACTGAAATTAAGAATATAAGTCCCATACTGTTGCATTTTTCTCTTAAAAACATTGCAATAATTTCTGAATTTACAGAATGTTTTTACTGATATTTTAAATAAGGTTCATATGAGTAAAGCCAATGATTAAAAATTAATCCACCTTTATTTACAGAACACCTAAGTAGTAAAATGACCATGAGAATCATTACTCCAGAGCTAGTGTTATAGGAATAATGTGGACACAGAAAATTATGGACCATGACTGTCCTGAGGTTACTGTGGATTCATTTATTTTCGTTAGCACCAATTTTTCGTGGATTTAGGAAAACTTACATGTTCGTGGATAATTAATTTTGTGGTTTTGCCGAAGTCTGAATAAAAGCCTATAGAAAATTGGTTATTCTTTGAACAATTAATTTTGTGGTTCACCTGTACCCAGAAATCCATGAAAATTGGCATCCAACGAATGATAGTGAATCCACAGTAAATATAAGTTCTTCTTGTTTCTGAAACCCTGAATGTCTATTGTATAATTGTAATTTGTGCACTTTTGAAAAATAAAATAATGTTTCAACTAAAGTAAAGGTTTAAAGGAATATAGCAAAAAATGAAATAGATTTTAATAGGAACATGTATTATCATATTTATTTTTTTATCAGATGAGTAGTTTAAGTCCAAAGAAATGGCATTAAGTGATTAAGACATGCAGAAAAACTCTGTTCAGGTCAAATTTTTGATTTCTCTATCTTAATTTTTCTGTTCTTGTGCAATTCATTTTAGTGCTTTTCCAAGAAAAGCAGTGGTAATGCACCCCGAAATTAACAAATATCATCATAGCACTCTTTAATTGAGTTAGTTTTTGTCATACATTTCTTATCAATTTACCAGAATTCAAAATTATTCCATATTCAAATAATTCCATGTTCTATGGTATTTTATCCACAATGATTTTATTATTTTACCATTGAACTTTTACCATGACCCAGTGCCAAAGGCTACAATGTAGGTCCCAAATACTAACACCAATGGAATGGACAAATTTCAAATTTGATAACTGATCACAACATCATTATAATTTTACATGAGATTTCAACTATTTATGATTATATACATTGTTTACCTGTGCATAACTTTTAATAATTATAATCAATTTACCTTTATCTTTTCATAAAATTGAATAATACTTTCATAAAGACCCATATTCTGACCCACTTATATCTCTAGTGCATTAAACTTATTAAATACTAGGTATTATTTAGTATTTCTGTCTCCTTTTTTACCTTGAATATTGATATCTATTAATAACCATGGCCCAATTACAATTTAAAACATTTATTAATAAATACTTTTGTATCATATTATCAAATAAATATTTCTAACATAAATATTAGATCAATGTATCAAAAATAGCATACAAAATGATCTTTTTTATTCATACTATAAAGACCCAAATATTGACCAATACATATCTAGCATATGATGGTATATTTGTGTCTTCTCCATATTAACCTGGATACAATACATAATGGCCCAACTATAAATTGGAACTTCTACATATTGACATCACTTTGGCATTATCTATTAATCAGGACAAGGTCATATCAGATTCTAAATAAAATGTAGCAAGAATGTCATCTCACACTGGAAAATACTTCAAATAACTTTGCATTACTTTATAATGCATGCATACCTATTCTCCCACTATTTTATCGAAAACGATTTTAAGTGCATATTTTATCTGTACTTTTAAAAATTAAATGTTTAAACAGGTATGCAATGTAGATCCACTTTTATTACTTTTTACATTTAAGTAGAATGTCTTTTAAACAAATAAAAAATCTTTCTGCTTAACAAAATGTTTTTCTGTTACAAGTCATGATGTATTGTTTTATGTGTACATGTCATATTGGCCATCAAGGGCCTTTGATTGTAATAATAAACATTCATTTTCTTCTTATTCATTCCATATTTTACTTTGTTAATATAAAAGTGACTTTCCGTTTCAATTTAATTTTGCAAGTAAAAAGCAACTTTCTCTTCATTTCAGCTACTGTGTATTTGTGACAACATGTTGTGTCCTGAATTTTGGCACTATACCCATTTTGTTTGAATGATTGATTGCAGTCTGCCCGACACCCAGTGGCAAATATTTCATGCATACATGTATTAAGGATCAGAACAAATAAATCTTAAAGCTTAGTTTTGTAAGCTGGGTTTGCAGAGATGAAGGGTGTGGTATTAAAAGAAGACATCTGGTAAAAGAAGGAATGTTAGATTATAAGGGCTG
Organism: Mytilus galloprovincialis; assembly: GCA_037788925.1. Taxonomy (NCBI): domain Eukaryota; kingdom Metazoa; phylum Mollusca; class Bivalvia; order Mytilida; family Mytilidae; genus Mytilus; species Mytilus galloprovincialis. The sequence continues at coordinate 91,267,314 of CM075333.1, read as the reverse complement.
TGCCTTCCAACAGGCCAACTACTGGCACATCAGTTATTACAAGGGTTGTTGTTTAATAACATGCATAAATTTTGGTGGAAAGCATTGAATTTCACCATTCTTACCAAATGTGGTAGAGAACTTATACATTCTGTACAAAACCAAACAGATGTTCTCCGGTCTAGAATTAACTGCCTGACAAGTCCCTGTTAGCATATTTCTATACCCTAGTCAACCCTTGGTTTAACTGCCTGGCAGGACAAGTCCCTGTTAGCATATTTCTATGACCTAGTCAACCCTTGGTTTAACTGCCTGACAGGACAAGTCCCTGTTAGCATATTTCTATACCCTAGTCAACCCTTGGTTTAACTGCCTGGCAGGACAAGTCCCTGTTAGCATATTTCTATACCCTAGTCAACCCTTGGTTTAACTGCCTGGTAGGACAAGTCCCTGTTAGCATATTTCTATGACCTAGTCAACCCTAGGTTTAACTGCCTGACAGGACAAGTCCCTGTTAGCATATTTCTATACCCTAGTCAACCCTTGGTTTAACTGCCTGGCAGGACAAGTCCCTGTTAGCATATTTCTATACCCTAGTCAACCCTTGGTTTAACTGCCTGGTAGGACAAGTCCCTGTTAGCATATTTCTATACCCTAGTCAACCCTAGGTTTAACTGCCTGGTAGGACAAGTCCCTGTTAGCATATTTCTATACCCTAGTCAACCCTTGGTTTAACTGCCTGGCAGGACAAGTCCCTGTTAGCATATTTCTATACCCTAGTCAACCCTTGGAATTCTTTTTTGTTTGATGACAATATAGCACATTAACAGTAAAAATGCATTTCATTTCCAAGAAATATTGGATTTTTTTTAATTCAAAAATCATCCTATTTCTTATGGAATTTATATAACCTACATGTAATAGTAAAGTTGTATCAGTTTTTCAGTTTGAAAAATTTATCAATGATGGATTCTTGAATTGACCTCCAACAATATATTATTACATGCATCCTGTAAGAGCAGAAATTCTCGTGAAGGAATCATATTCATTTATTTTGTGGAAAAAATATTTCCACGATATTAAAACCGCCACAAAATTTAACCTACATATAATATCACTTCCACTTACTGGAAACAACGAAATTAAAACCCCATGAATTCTGATATTGAGACAAAACCACGAAATTTCAACCTCACAAATATTAATGTTTCTACAGTATTCTGAAAGGTATTATGTCAATGAGATATCAAGATGAAACTTGCTCCTTTATAAAATAATGCAAGGAGCTTGATTGCCAACGTTTTTACTGACACTACCGTAACTATGCCCCAGAAAATATGATATTCAAATTGGAAACGATATACAGACTCTAAGTTCCTAAATAAAAATCTGTCAAGAAAAACTTCATCCATTATTTATTCACAACTTTTAATCAAACAGATTTTTTTGTAGATAATTGGTTCCTTATACAATTACAATACATGTACGTCATATATCAAGACTTATTTTTGCCTACATAAAATAAAACATGAGTGAATCAAGTGCTATTACTATCATGCTACATGATTGCCAAGGTGAAGTAAATATCCTGAATTGTGACACTGTACTTTTATTACTATGTTATACTTATATGAATATTCATAGAGAGCTAATTATCTTCATTATAATTTTTCATAAAGTATTTCCACTTTTAAAAAATTTCAAATTCAAAGAAAATTATTTAATAAGAAGTCCAGTGCAGTCTGTATTCTTAACATGCTTTCTTTGCAAAAGTTTTAATCAATAAGTAACCTAACACCCTAGAAACTGTGTAAAGTTTGGGACATGTTCCTAGGTCAGCTTTTAGAGAAGATTTTTGAAAAATAAAATATTGAACAATTTATGCAAAGTAAAGAGAAAAGACTAGCCTGTTTCGTTTGGACAAATTGTCTCTATAAAACAATTCCAATACTGTGGATTCATAAAAAGACATTAATATACTTCTATTACCAGTTTTCCTGGATTTCGTGGGTACAAGGAAACCACCAATTTAAATGTTCAACCCATTTCAAATTTACAGAATAATAACTTTTGAAAAACCAGGAAATCAAATATCCATGAAAATGCAAGTTTTCCTCATCGTCCAAAAATTGATACCCACGAAAATAAATGAATCCATAGTAGCAAAATATATCTAATGTATTCAAAAATTAAAGGTACCGTCACTACCATGTACCATCTCACAAAATGAAATCCTCAGTTCAATTCATATTCAGGGTACAAGTTCTTTTATAATTACCTCACCTTTAAAATGTCTGATGTAGCTCGGTAAAGTTTTTGCTTCATGCATTTCTGCATTTATATGTATGATGTGCTTATAAATACATACATTGACTTTCTAGGGGCTCCCCCTTTCAAAATCCTTAATCTGCACCTATAATAGTAGACTCTTTGTAAGTTGTCACGGAGAAAGGGTTATTCACCATGTAAAAGTGTTAATCATATTAAAGCTACATTGTAGGCACCCATATGAAATTAAAGCTACATGTAGGCACCCATATGAAATTAAAGCTACATTGTAGGCACCCATATGAAATTAAAGCTACATTGTAGGCACCCATATGAAATTAAAGCTACATTGTAGGCACCCATATGAAATTAAACCTACATTGTAGGCACCCATATGAAATTAAACCTACATTGTAGGCACCCATATAAAATTAAAGCTACATTGTAGGCACCCATATGAAATTAAACCTACATCGTAGGCACCCATATGAAATTAAAGCTACATGTAGGCACCCATATGAAATTAAAGCTACATTGTAGGCACCCATATGAAATTAAAGCTACATTGTAGGCACCCATATGAAATTAAAGCTACATTGTAGGCACCCATATGAAATTAAAGCTACATTGTAGGCACCCATATGAAATTAAAGCTACATTGTAGGCACCCATATGAAATTAAAGCTACATTGTAGGCACCCATATGAAATTAAAGCTACATTGTAGGCACCCATATGAAATTAAAGCTACATTGTAGGCACCAGCTGAAACCTGCCTCTATGTGTGGGACTTTCTCGCTGTGATCAAAACGCATTGGTTGCCTTGGTCTGTTTTCTGCTCTTAGTTCCAGTTGTTGTCTCTTCAACACAGTTGACCCCATTTCCCCATTTAGCGTAATGCAATAAAGCCTAAGGCTACTAAGGGTGAATAATATTTGTATGGATTTGATAATAATTAATTATCAGATGTTTCTTATTACTTAAGCACTTACATCTATTCTACTGGTGTCAGGGTTGTCATCAGCTGAAACATAAAAAGTAAAATAAATAATATGATGCAAGTATAGCTAACAGGCTATTAGTTGAACTTCGAATTATTTTTAATTATGGAATTTGCTTAAATTCTTGTTATTGAAATTCTTAATAAATTCCATGTTTATTTTGTACTACATGTATAATGTTCTGTGCTGCGCACAACACTTTCTATTACAAAGAAAATAGTATATTTTCACTAGAATGTACTGTGCCGCGCACAACACTATCTAACCAAAATACATTTTATGGAAAGTGTTATGAACCGCTCAAAACATCATAACACCAAATAAACATGGAATTTATCAAAAAATTTAAACACAAGAAATTATGCAAATTCTATAATTAAAAATAATTCCAAGTTCAAATAATAGCCCTATAGCTGTTGATTCAAGACATTTTGTACCAGTTAAGTTTGAAGATAGACTCTGAAGTCATCCAAAATCCTGAAATCTAGTTTTGTATAACAGAGTTTTATACAAATTTAAGGTACTACGTACCATAACAGTGCATAAGGATGCTTTTACATCAAAGTGACCTTACACAAAACATGTTAACTATCATTAACCGTAAGGAGATGTTGCCACTGAAAACAGGACATTAAGGCTCATAGCCTCTTTGTTAAGGGGAGACAATAGTTATAATATTCACCACCAATAAGGTGTGAAGTTTGTCATGGGGATGTAGATTTTTTTTTCTCTTTTTGTCAGGCTTAATTTTCTTTTGAATACAGAGTCCCTTATATTTGAAGCTATATTCCAAATGCTATACAGGTATTTATTTGTAAGATTGCAAATGAACCAATGACACAGCTTTCTATGAAATGCAATGTAAAGCATTAAAGCAATATCAATTTTCAAACTTGTCAAACAAAGATAGTCTAGTACATCCTAATTTAACTGATGTCATTAGTTTAAGTACATTGTAATGTCCTATATTACAACACTGTATACTTTGTGTAACCAGGATGACCTGTTTATACCAGTAACCTGGAACTCAAGTTTTTTTCAAATAACATTGACCACTGTAAACATGACAAAAGAGTTCAAATACATAGAGAAAGGTGTTATGTAAATTTGAATAATTGGGAGCTAAAAGGTAATTTTATGCTTAAAAAATCAAAACAAAACGCACAAGATATACAAACATGCATATGTTACAAAAATAAAATTATGACTTTAGCTGTTCCTACATCTACAACAGTTTTAGCAACATTTTCCCATAATGAAGTCTTGTTGAGAATGTTTTATTACCCAGTTTAAAATACAGCATGCAAATTAGATGTTTGCTACTTAAATTTTCAAAGGCCCAATTTTAAAACAAGATACCCCAAGGATGAATATGGGCAAGTTTGGTTCCAATTTCAGAGCTACCAGATTTTTTTGCACAAGTTAAAGGATGACAGACACCTTTAATTTTGGTCAGATGAGCTAAAAGCAAAATGCACCTAACCTGTAGTGTAAGGGGTGAAGGTTTGGTACCATTAAAACCTACTGTAATTGTTTGCACCTGTCCTATTAGTCAGGAATTTGATGTTTAGTAGTTGTCGTTTGTTGGTGTAGTTCATAAGTGTTTCTCATTTTTAAAATAGATAAGACCATTGGTTTTCCCGTTTGAATTAGTAATTTTGCAGGGTCCGTTAAAGCGGTTGAAGACCGTACTTTGACATATAATTGTTTACTTTTATAAATTGTGACTTGGATGGAGAGTTGTCTCATTTCCACTCATACCTCATCTTCTTATATCTAGTAAGATATCAAATGTGGTTTATGATTTAAAATGATAAAGAACTTACGTCTTGGAGGTTTTGATGCACTGCTGCAGAATTCATAATCATCGGAATATTCTCCCTCATCATCACCCTCTTCATGCTGTGTAACTATCCTCACCTGACCACTGAAAACAGACCTGGTATAGCATTAATAAACTGCATGTAATTTATCCTTAGAAAAAGCTTTTATATTAATTAAAGTACCATCAAAATAAAGTAAACAAATATAAACTATCAATTAGCAATTAGTGGCCTTAATTACTAGCTTACTGATTGCTTCATTCATGTAAATAATATAATCTTTATTTTATATATATTACATAAATGTTACTAAAATACTGTTACATGTCCTTGAAGCATGGTTAATCCTACATAGATTTTACACTATTCTGTTTAAGACTTATTTTGACCTGCTTGTATTTCTATTACAAGTATATCATGTTTTAACAACCAAACGAGTTGGTCTTGAACCTACATGTACATGTAGATGATATGTTACTTTACTGTAGAAACAGGTGTCAAAATTTAAGGTTTTGTTATTGCAATGCTGCTAAAGATGTACATGTGCACCCTTAATTTGTGGAGAAATGACCAATATCATCAAAAATGTTACATGAATTTTAAGAGGTGAATACCATGTTGTACATGTATGTCACAGGGGCATAAAATTCAAGGCAAACGAAGACTGTTCACATATCTACATGTATCATAAATACATCCTATTCATTATATGTTAGTAATTTGATACACAGTGGGAACATTGCAAGACCACATACCCTTAGATGTCCCATATTTCAAGGGCATGTAAAAACTGATGAAAAAAAAAACACTTTTAGTGTTCTTTTTTCATTTTGGGAAAAGTATTACAATATGAAATTTTTCTAATTTATACATAAAACATACAATTTTCAAACTGAAATATCATGAAAAGGCAATCATTCTGCTGCTCTATCTATGATACATGTAGTTTATTCTGCTAGCTATCTTATCCTGGAAAATTAATGTATCTTTTCTGAATAATAGATCAATTAGATATACATACAGGGTTGGAAAGACCTTTTATTGAGGCTAATTTTTGTTGGAATTTCGGATTAACCTTTATCTTGACTAGCAATATGTATAGGGAACTATATTTTGTTAGAATGCTTTTATTTTATTTTTTAAGAATTTGGGATGACCCAACTCCTACACTCCCAACACCCCCCACCCCACCACACTTTTCAAAACATGTATTATACATCTATTACATCTATTTCATAACTCTAGCAAAAGTTAAATTTTAAAAATTTTAAATAGCACTTATCTTAACACTGTTTTCACAAAATCAAAGTTATACATTATATAAAATGGGGGGGGGGAAAAAGAAAATTCTATGAATCGTGAGATTTTTTCATATCATGCAGAAGGAAGGTGGACTTTAATTTGTCATTGACATATCACTTTACAGATGAAATTTAAGGGCATACATTGTACATGTGCAGAAATATTCATAAAACGATTTGTTTAATTTTTAATTTATTACTTGATTCCTAAAATAGTTTGTAACAAAATACTGGCAAACCAAAATAAAATTATATGTCTTAGATTAAATATGCCATAAAGTCACTGTTCCTTGACAATTGTAGTAAATATTTACTACCCGGTTCATTATTCTGTTTTTTGAACTTCTATAGGTCAATACTTCTGTGTTCTAAATAATGACACATACGATATGTAAGAAAATCTAGATATGTCTAGTAAATAATAAACAACCTTAACCTTCAAAGTAACTTAGAAGGTAGAAAAATTTAATTATCTGTATACCTTACAATGTGCAAAATTAAATCGATAGTTTACTTTTGTTCAGTTCGCAGATTTAAAATTAAATATCTTCAAATTTCAATAGTGATCAAATATCAACTGATTAAAGAATTAGAGGAAGTCAAGTGAAACAACTTATATTTGAGTAGATGATCACTAGCTAGAATATGAATTGTCATTCTGTCCTTGGTAATAAGTTTTAAACATTTTGATAAAATCAAGTTTTTCATGAATGGTTGAAACCTATATACTGCTATACTGCATGGCCTGACCTAGAATATGTTTATGATTTGCTGGTGTTTAATGCCATTGGTACTTTCAGGGACCTTGGCCATATAAATTGGCAGCCATTTTTTATTGGTGAAGCTTAAGGAAATTGGAAAACCCAGAGAGAACCATCAATGTTTGATAAGAAAGCTGGCAATCCTTGTCAATTAAGATTGGGGTACAAAGCATCTCATCTCAAGTGGGGATCAAAGCAGGGTCCCCTTGAGTGCAGGAGTTCGTGGATTCTAAACCCAGCCAGTTCAACCAAAGATTGGAATTTGCTGCTTCTCTGCTTACCAAGCTGCATCAAGAATTACTATTTGTACAAAGTCAAAATACATACACCATGCATTATAATTGGTACAATTTTTTTAACAAAGTTTAATTTGTTCAAAATAATAACTTCAAGTTAATTGTATTGCAAAAAAAACAAAATATGCATAAATATTGAATTCAGCAACATAAAAAAAACTTACGAAATGTAGTGTTAAAATATAAAATTTGATCATGTTGATATTGAACATTTTCCTAGCAAAATTTTATGTTAAATGTTGAAAGAAATAAGAGTTAATGCTACATGTATAAGTGATATCCATGTAAATTATTCAAAATTTAAATTAATCTATAAAATTCTATCTCATTCTGCATATTTCCAATACACTCCAATATTAATTGAAATAATTGAAAAAAGAAACATAAATAAATACTGTTATTTCAGAAATTTGCATACTTTTATTATTGCGACAAAGTGAGTATTGCAAGAATTAGATCTTGCATTCAGCAGATACATGTACATGTACCTGATACCTACATTTTGTTTGTACATGTACTTGTACATTGTACATTTATACAAATAAGAAGATTTTCCTGAAATCACAATAAATAGTCACCAAATTCTTTCGCAAATGACAAATTTTAATCGCCACAATTATCATTTTTTCAAAAATTGCGAAAATGGTGACCGCCAGGGGAAATCCTGTATACTTGCATGTTTTATAAATTTTCATTGTATAGTACATGTAGTCACTGTAAACCAACTTAGGCGAAATTTATAAAAATATATGTGTGGTTCCAGTTACATACTTTTAAAAAATAGGGTCAGTAGGTCGGCAATTTTTTTTTTAATGTCAAAATTCAGAAAAAAATTGTGTGTTTACCGAAACTGTTTCTGGTATTATACACACCCCAACCGAAAGTCCGCCATTTTTACATGTGTTTGGTTGTAAATTAAACAGTCATGTTAGTGACCTTCTGCTGTTGTTTTTTCTATGGTCGGGTTGTTGTCTCTTTGACACATTCCCCATTTCCATTCTCAATTTTATGATACGTTTTTAGTTAATTTTGTTGCATTCTGTTATGAATTCTTGCATTTTACCCATAATAGATACTTGTGATGGAAATTCAGATGACAGAAATCTATGAATTTAATTATTTTCATTCACAATCCTCAAAATTTGATCGTTTGAAAATTTATTTTTCAGAAATGAAAAAAAAAGTTCTAGGGTCAGGGGTTTTAACTACGATCGGTCGGGTTACTGGAACCACACATATATTTTTATTTGACCTTATAGATTGTGTTATGGATGTCATTTTGTGATGCTATAATTTTTAGAAATTTTTAGAAATATGATGGTATCTAAAATTTTTCCTTTTTATCAGGATGCTATATGAAATATCTTAACTGCTATGTACATTTTGTATATGTACATCATCACTACATGCACCTTTCCAAGCTTTTCCTACTGTATAAATATTCTACAGCGAATTAGAAGCTGAAACCTGACATTGCAATAAGCTTTACAAAATGACATCCATAACACAATCTATAAGGTCAAATAAAAATTATTGCATGCATTTATTATTGCGATTTTGTCATTTAAGACTTAAATTCGATTTTAATTTTTACGATTTTGAGAGAAATCCTGTTAAATTCAAATAAATTATTTCAAAATGCGAGTTTAAATTATTGCGTTTACAACTCAGTTGCATTATTTGCAATAATAAAAACCTCGCACTAATTTCTGAATTTACAGTACATGGTAAATAACTGAAATCTGTACAATGACCTACATTTTTGTTAATGTTTTTTTGTTGCCTCATTTTATTTAATTCATATTATTCCTAATGATAAAAATTTACCTGTACCGCTCACAAAAACACCCACAAGAAAAACAGCTGTTTCTGCATCCCTTAATTAAGACAATGCATAATTAAATAGCTAATCATACTATATATAGCTAGCTTTGAATAGCTAATCTATTACCATTTTTTTTTAAATATATACAATAATATATTTTACTTGGTAAAATATCTTGAAGATAAATCTAGTACATTTAGATACCTGCGTATTAGGTATGCCAGTATTGCTTGTAAATCGTGCTGATCCTCCTCAACGCCAGTTCTAGTTGAAGAGTTTGCTCCCCTTGGTGTAGGACAATCTGATCCACCAGCTCCTCTTCGTGGCGGACAATCTATTCCTCTTGGAGATGGATATTCTGCAGCTCTTGCCGATGGATAATCTGATCCACCTTGAGCTCCCAAAACTTCTGTTTCAGTCTCACTACTTGTGCTCATAGTTCTGCTTCTCCTAGAATTACTCGAACCCATCAACACATTTTGTCTCAGGATCACTATGAAAAGTCTCTGTTACCATATTAAACAGTTTTACTTTTGGGTATATAATTCACTGTAAACTAACACAATATTTATAAAAAAAAATTATGTAAGAAAAACACTATCTATTTTTCCTTGCAAATTATTGACAATTGATTAATTGCTGCAGCCATTAAAAACATAAGTTTCAGAAAAAATAATATTTTGGATTGATTCCAGCCTGGTTATTTTATGTCACAACAAATCCAAGACAATGACAATGTTCCAGTTGTTGACCAAAGAAATAAAATATAACCGGAAGCACAATAAACATTTACTTCCGCCTCTCGGAACATATTTACCTGAACATTCCGAATTGATATGCAGATGACAGAAGTGATCGCTGATGTGGATGCAGGATATTTATTAACACACTATGTGGATGACATGCATTAAGAAATGCAAAAACGATGTTATTGCAGTCCTATTTATGTGTTTCTATTTATTTTAAGGTACTATGAGGTTCAAAATATTTCGTTTCTGTATCTCTGATATTGAGCAACAATTTTTCGAAAACCCATGATTAAAATATCCTATCCTATTAAAATTGACACTTTTAACACAGTTCAACAAAGTAAAATAAACTATATGAAAAAAAAAACCTGAACACCAATGGGAAATGTAAGAAATAGATTTTTTTTTATTTGGAAGAGCGGTATTAACAGCATTAACAGCTATTTAAGAAACAAAACTTTTAACTTTTACACAACAAATACTTGATTATATGGCAAACGGTAAACAAACTGACGTAGTTGTCATGGATTTTTCAAAAGCGTTTGATAAGGTGAACCACCAAAGACTTATCCTAAAACTGAAGCGCATAAAAATAAATAACAAAACAACTAATTGGATAAAGATATGGTTATCACATAGATCCCAAAAAGTGGTGGTTGACAGTCAAACATCAAATACAAATGTAGTTGTCCTGTATTGTCAGGCGTTCCCCAAGGCTCTGTTCTCGGGCCATGTCTGTTCTTAATTTACATTAATGACATGCCAGACAACCTCAAAAGTAATGTTCGCCTCTTTGCAGATGACACTATTGTGTATCTAACAATTTCATCATTAGATGACTTTCCCTTCAATCAGACTTATAAACTGGAACAATGGGAGCAAGAATGGCTTATGTCCTTTAACCCAGACAAATGTGAAATCCTCCGCATAACAAGAAAACATAAATCAATCAATACACATTACATGATCATATTTTAAAATCAACAAACAAAGCAAAATATCTTGGCGTTTCCATCACTAACGATTTGACATGGAATTCTCATATAAATGACATCACAAACAAAGCAAATGCATCACTGAGATTTATTAAAAGAAACGTCAAAACCAACAGCATAAAAACAAAAGAACTGGCTTACAAAACATACATAAGACCAAAAATAGAATACTGTAGTTTTGTGTGGGACCCCTGGAAGAAACAACAAATACATAAAATTGAAATGGTACAGAGAAGAGCTGCCAGGTATACACTCAACCAATACAGCTATCAAAGCAGTGTAACAGCCATGCTTGAACATCTAAGATGGCCAACATTACAACAAAGAAGAAATCTTGCATCCGTCACCATGCTATATAAAATTCAACACCAATTAGTCTCCATCCCATTAAATACATACATAATACCATCTAAAAAACATAAATTTATAAAGCCATTCTCTCCCACAAACTATCATTTATATTAATTTTTTCCTAGAACAATAAGGTTGTGGAATTCCCTCCCATACCAAGTAGCCTGTAGCCCAGACTTAGAAGCTTTTAAGTCTGGTGCAAAACCACATATGTATTGCTAAACCAAATCATGTTTTTATCTATATACAAAAAATTAATAAAATGTTTTTTTGTTTTTAATTTGTTTCCCTAGTATGTGCCTTCTTGTAATCTTCAACATATTGAAGTTAAGAAGTATTATGTAGATGTTGAAATGTAAATTTTCGTTGTTTTCACGATTCTGCTACATCCTCATAATCATAACTCTTCTACAATGATACCGCTACATTTATACATGTACCACCTTCTTACTACACTTATTCTGTGGCCTCACTAGGATTTTCACGATTTTACTAATTTTTTCATCATGTTTTGACTACAACCATACCATGATTTATCTGATTGCAACACAAGCTAATATAAAAAATGAAGATGTGGTATGATTGTCAATAAGACAACTCTCCACAACAGCTGCTCCACAAGAGACCAAATGACACTGAAATTAACAACTATAGGCCACCACAAGATCTTTAACAATGAGCAAAGCACATACCACATAGTCAGCTATAAAAGCCCCAAAAATAACAATGTAAAACAAATCAAACAAGAAAACTAACAGCCTAATTTATTTAAAAAAATGAATGAAAAACAAATATGTAGAACATAAACAAACAACAACCACTGAATCATAGGCTCCTGACTTGGGACAGGCACATACACAGAGAATGTGGCAGGTTAAACATGTTAGTGGGATCCAAAACCTCCCTCTAACCTGGGACAGTGGTGTAACAGCAGTGTTACAGTACAACATAAGAACCCATGGTTTCTAGTGTCATTATAAATCACTCATACCAAGATCATTCTATGTTCATACCATCATCTGATATGTTCATCAAACATCTCTGGTGGCATTCTAAAAAAATTAAAGAAGGATTATTAATTCTTACCAAACTGGAGTCTCCTTTCTGTTGATTTCCAAGGACTAACCCAACATGTCCTATGCCCTCTTAAATTTCTTTTTTTTTCCCTCTCTCAATAACAATATCATGACCTGGTCTGTTAAGATTTTGTATTTGTGTTAATGATTGTATAAGCATTACTACATGTACATGGTCTTGTGTTTCCCTGGTTAAATTGTAAATGATATTTCAAACAAAACCTGGAGATCTTTTATATATTTTATGTGACAATGAGAATGACTAAAACTCGAAATGGTCATAGTATGAACATAGTCAGTTGGTATGAAGAAGATGATGTTAGATTAGGTTTGCATGAGCATGCTAGAATCATACTACAGTCTTGAACAGGGTCGTTAATCGTAGTGACTTTAATATGATTTGAATAAAGATCTGCAAAAATTTCAATATTCTTTATGCTTCAAAACAATAAAAATTTCCTTCTCATTTAGTGGAACCAGTATTGCTGCTTACAGCAAGTAAAAGTTTGATGATTAATGAATGGATAACAACTGTGATATTCCTGTATAGAGGCATGTCAAATGGACAATACCAAAAATTGCAGATGCAGATTATGTAATAGTCATATTGGAGGAAAAGACAACATTATAGTGACTAAAACAAATAAACATAAAAATGTAATAAGTCATCTCTTAACAAATTACTATTTCTGTCAACCAAATCATAAATCCATCTTTTTAAACTTTTGAATAGATGACTACAGCTTTAAGGTAGCACAATACAAAGATTGTATAACTCTAACTCCCAAGTTTTAAAATGCTGTAACTTTCTTAATAATGCTAGAAAATTTATAAAAGTGGTAGTTTTGGATAGCTTACAGATTACTCTTTCAAATTAATGCTATGTTAGTATTATGCAACAATTATGTAACCAATTATAATGTTAACTGTGTCTAAAATATTTTTCACCAAATTTCCACTTTCAGATGAAATTAGCTTCTGCATAGGTATCCCTAGACTGCTAGAGGGTTGATTTTATTATATGTTGTTCCTATGGCCATTATTTACAAAAGGGTATCTCAGATTTCAGATAGAATGTATAGAACAAATTTTACACCTAATTAAACATTATCTTCTTTTATGTGGTTAGGATGTTTACACTAATTAGAGATTTATGAGAGAATGGAATACCATAGAGACAATCTGAGACACCCTTTTGGAGCCCATGATGTGTTGATTAAGATTTCGTTAAAATTTTCTGTATAGTTAAAGAGATGATAGAGCTAAATTCATTCAAGTGAACTTACCCAGATTTTGCCACTAATTACATAATAATTGATTACATGATGATTGCATAATAAAAATATTGCATTCATTTAAAAGATCAATCTTTTATCTATCTATATATACCTCTTTTATTATTTTCTATGCATTCATAAGAAAGTTACAGCATTTCAAAGGTTAATAGTGATTGGAAGTAAAAAAATCTTTGTATTGTGCTACCTTAATTGGGCACACTTACAGTTTTGATCATACTGTGACTTTTTTAATGAAAATTTGTATTTAAGTTATTTTTCACTTATTCAAATCAGATATATGTAACAAATAAAAATACCTTCATGTCCTATTTATAGAGATGAGAAAGAAATTTTAGACATTTCCTCAAAATTTCAGATTTGTAGCCATTTCAATCCTTTGTTTCTTGAAATGATTTCAAGCTGAATGGCTGATAGTGAAGCCTATGCTTGCTGTAATACTGTAAACCAACTTATTTTCGAGGGTACATTATTTCGCAAATTGCCCTTAATTTATCAGTCCATTTCATGATTTTAAAATTTGATTGATGTAGTTAAAAAAGGAAAAATCCATGTTTTACATATTTGCGATGATTTATATTCGTGTTATAATTCTATTCACCAAAATAGCGAAAATAAGTTTGTTTACAGTAGTTCAACTGTGCAAGTATAATTCAAAGTCCACTTGTCATGCTTTTACATTTTTTTTCCTAGCCACAAGAAGAAGCTGGCATTAATTGTTACCCTTGACCCTCCTTTGTTCAGTCTGTCCTTCTGTCTGAATAGCAATTTAAAGCTGGGACATTCCTGTCTTCAGACACATACTTCTTCTTTGTTTTTTATCTACAAATTTATTGTTCCAGAGCCTCTGACAGTTGCCAGTAGCTTAATTAAAGGTTACAGGTCTTGGCATACACTTGTTACAACATTTCATACTAGATATACTCTAAAACAATATTTGCCTTAGCTTGAGATATTACTTTTTTTTATTTTTCAGTATATTTTTCAAAACACAGTGCCAATCGGTGGATGAACATGATGATTTAATACAGAGTTATTTTACTAGCCATCTCTTAAAATACCACGGCCATCGTCATACACGAGACTGTCAGCATATTTTATTTGGCAATGTGACAAAGTCTAAACATATGGCACATGGGTATGGCAGTTCTGATATCATTCACCCTATAGCTGAAACTCGCCATGCAATAAAAGCTGTAGGGCAGTTTATTAAACGAGATGCACAGATACATTTTACTGTTGTTAATAACCCAGTGAGGTCTTTATCTGTATTAGAACCAGGATACAAAGGAGGATGTGATGACCAGATCAGGTCTACAACACCAAAATCAGCCCAACAAAAGAACTGTTTAATGGCAATCAATGCTGGATTCTTTAATACACATAATGGATCATGTCTAGGTAACAGTTTGTTTTTTCAGTTTTTGTATTATCTGAAACCTTTTGCGGATTCTCTTACATTTGTAAACTGTGAGCATTTCCTATCATATAACTAAGAATTCACAATAATGTATGTTAATTAAAGAAATGAAAGGTTTTGTAAAAGTTTTAACTAATTTACAGTATCTAAATCCCTGATTTGATTATTTACTTTTTATACATAGCTGAGGCCCATCTGTGGGTACTGGATTTTCTCGCTGTGTTGAAGACCTGTTGGTGGCCTTAGGCTGATTATTGCTCTTTGACATTGATCGGGTCCTTTTTTAGCTCACCGGACCTAAAAGGTCAAGTGAGCTTTTCTCATCACTTGGTGTCCGTCGTCCAGCATTGTCCATCATCCTTCATCCGTATTCTTTTACAAAAATCTTCTCCTCTGAAACTACTGGGCCAAATTTAACCAAACTTGGCCACAATCATCATTTAGGTATCTAGTTTCAAAAATGTGTCTGATGACCCGGCCAACCAACCAAGATGGGCGCCATGACTAAAAAAGGAATATAGGGGTAAAATGTAGATTTTGGCTTATATCTCTTAAACCAAAGCATTTAGAGCAAATCTTAAAATGGGTAAAATTGTTTATTAGGTCAAGATCTATCTGCTCTGAAATTTTCAGACAAATCGAAAACCCGTTGTTGGGTTGCTGCCCCAGAATTAGTAATTTTAAGGAAATTTGCAGAATTTGGTTATTATCTTGAATATTATTAAAAATAGAGATAAACTGGAAACGGCAATAATGTTCAGCAAAGTAAGATCTACAAATAAGTCAACATGACCAAAATTGTCAATTTACCCCTTTATAGTCATTTTGTAACAATTTTCACATAAATTTTTGTAAATTTTTACATAATATTTTCCACTGTAATTATTGGGCCAAGTTCATTATAGATATAGATAATTGTAGCAACAAGAATTTTCAGTAAACTAAGATCTACTAACACATCATCATCACCAAAACACAGTTTTGTCATGAATTTATCTGTGTCCATTGTTTAATATGCACATAGACCAAGGTGAGCGACACAGGCTCTTGAGAGCCTCTAGTTCTTTTTCTAATTCCCCGTTTCCATTTTCAAATCTATTATCTTTTCATTGAAATCGACGACACAATAATAACATATGCATTGGAAAATATACAAACCATGAAAAGGAACATCACTTACCAAAATAGTAAAAATATCAATAGGGAACAAAAAACAAAAATAGTTCCAATGACCCGACCTGCCAACAAACATGGTTGCCATGGCTTATAATAACACATAAGGGTAAAATGCAAATTTCATCTATCATTTTGAATACCATAATGAATATAGAAAATCTGTCAGACATCTTCTTATTGCCCTTAGATTACTTATTTGACCATTTTATTTTTTTTTGCCTATTTTCTTGAAAACTATATTCTACAAGTAAGTCCACATCCATGGTAGAAATTGTCAGCCGACTACTTATTAGAGTTATTGCCCTTTAAAATTGATGATGATTTTCACCATTTTTGTGTTTTTGCCTTGTATCTTAAAAATTATAATTGATAGATAGAAACTTTAATAAGGAAAAAGGACCAACAAGACAAAATCTACAATTAAGACAATATGTCCTATGTCTCCTTGGAGTGATTGCTCTTAAATGAAGATTTTAACCAGTTTTGGGAGTTATGCCTTACATGATTAAAATTATAATGGATAAATAGTCACTTTAAATCACAAATTTTTTTAAAAAGGCAAGATCTTCTAACAGTTCAAATTTTGCTGATATAGGTAGAAGACTGTTACTCTTTGTAGAAGTGATTGCCCTTTAAATGAGGATTATTTTTGTTGTCTTCTTTTGTGTTTAGAGCAAAAAGTAATGAAAATAGATAGAAACTAAACAGACTAAATGATAAGCAATACAAAATCAACAAAATTTTGTCATGAATATTCACATAGACCAAGGTAAGCGACACAACCTCTAGTTACATGTTTTTATGAAATGTTGACCTGATGTGGTTTTACCTATTCCTCTTAAGACAATATATTTTTTGGCCCAACTGTGCCTTTTCTTTTTAATCATTTTGTTTTCTTTGTAAAATAATAGTATATATACAATATTAGGTCAATGTCAGAAAAATATCAACTTTTTGTATGAGGCTGAGAAACTGGGGAAGGGCGAAGTTCTACCAAGCCCTTTCCCAGTTTTGCTCCGAGTTGATATATTTCTGACATTGACCTAATATTGTTTTTATACTGCAACTTAAATAAATAAATTCATATAAATTTAAATTGTAACACAAATTTCAAACTTATTTGCATCCCTTAATGAACCCCTGACTAGCAAAAGTGTTCCATGATGAAATTGACATTGCACAAAATATAGCATGTGTTACTATAATTTAGGAAATAAACACAACTAGTTGCAGTATAAAACCATTGGTTTGTTTGTAATCAATTTACTTACACCATAATTGAGAAACCTGTATAAAAGATATTGACACTCTACTTTTAATTTTTCAGGAAATGTAATTAGTGATGGGAAAGTGGTATTGGATTCAAATGGAGTACAGAATGCACATTTTGGTATAACAAAGGATGGACATTTATTTTTTGGGTAATGTACAGTATATGAAATTTTATCAGAAATAAGGGGTTTTAACGTTTAAGTAACAGGTTAATTTTATTTAAAAAGTTATAGATACCTAATCAAGATAGACAAATGTCAATGAGACTGCAACCCTGCATTAGGTTAAAAAATAGATGCATAGAAATGGTCCTGAATTGGTCAGTTCAGACATAGCAAATAAAAGTTATAGAGATGTAGAAGTAGAAATTGACTGAAATGTGAAAGTAAGAGAAACTATGGAATTAAAATCTTAATTAGCAACTGCT
The DNA here is from genome assembly GCA_037788925.1 of Mytilus galloprovincialis. Classification (NCBI taxonomy): domain Eukaryota; kingdom Metazoa; phylum Mollusca; class Bivalvia; order Mytilida; family Mytilidae; genus Mytilus; species Mytilus galloprovincialis. The sequence goes on along the minus strand of CM075333.1, from coordinate 91,249,300 downwards.
TGAAAATACAAATTTCTGAAATAATTTTGAGTGGAATTTTATGAACTTATATAGAAATAAGGAGATGTGGTATGATATAAACCAATGAGACAACTATCCACCAAAAATCAGATGAAGTGGGTAATGATAGGCATCTGTATGGCCTTTAACAATGAGAAAAACCCATACCGCATAGAAAACCCTGAAATGAAAAATATGAAACGCTTACCATTCTTTGATCAGGAAGTATGGAAAGCCAAACTCCTTAGAATTAAGTGGATATGAAGGGATCAAGAGATGAATACTATGAAGAGGTGTTTTGATAAAGATATCTTTTGCTGTTATGATATAGATAAATAGTTGTGAACCAGTTTGATTTAAAACTGCAAAAGCATATTTTCATATTAAGTGAAACTTAACAGAAGTGATATTAGCAATATGATGATGGTCAGTAAGGAAACCTTTCTTCAAATACTGAATGTTTGTAAATCTTTAACCTGGACTTGTTTTTTTATCATTCTTGCAAGAGGGATTTCAGTTAATGTTTATATGAGGGTAATGTACTGTTTGAAGATGGATCTTAAAGTTGAATATTTAAAATTATAGATGAAATATCATTAAAAGTGCCATTCATTTATATGGGAAAAGGGGGGATGAAATTGTCAGCTTAACTTAAACCAGGAGAAAAATGAATATAATTTTGTTTTTTTAAGAATGTCAATATGTTATCCTTGGCATTGTGTTATGTGTTATCACTTGTGGTATTGTGCTTTGAGGGTGGAAGGTCAATCCAGTAAACAGAAAAGGCAAAGAAAGGCATTAAGAAAACTAATAGTCATATTTTTGTGTTTGTAGTTATTTATCTGAAATAGATTTGGTTGCTGAACAATTTCAGCAGTTAGTAGGAGGTGTGATCTGGCTTGTGAGGGATGGGAAAAAGTATATTACTGAAAGTATAAAGATTGAATGTCAGGATACTCAAGAAACAGGTATGATTTTGTGATTACTCTCACACTACATTTACACACTTTTAAAAGTGTTTGAATATTATAAATAGAAATTGTAAATATAAATAGAAATATTTCTATTTATAAATAATATAATCAAAGTTATTTTAATGCCACCAGCCAAAGGCAACAAGGGCATTAAGTGCTACCCTTAACAGTGTACTTTACGTCTGTCTGTCTGTCCCATTATCATTTGTGCATTCTTACTTATAGTTTATCTCATGCAAATTTTATGAAACTCATACACAATGCTTAGAATCAAACCTTGCAGACAGAGTTCAAATTTTTGTCATTTAGTCAATTACATTTCAAGAGGAATGCCCCTTTTTAACTTGAAAAATACAAATTGTTTTGTTTCCGCACACTCTCCCACAAATGTTATAAATAATTATATAAATAATTTGATCCTTAAGTTTTTATTTCTCTACAGAGACTCTAGAACGGTTTGGTAATGTTATGTCTGCCAGGAGTGTTGTTGGGAGAGATAAAGATGGACGGGTCTTAATTATTCTGATCCTAGTTTTTGTTTCTCTACAGAGACTCTAGAAAGGTTTGGTAATGTTATGTCAGCCAGGAGTGTTGTTGGGAGAGATAAAGATGGACGGGTATTAATTATTCTGATCCTAGTTTTTGTTTCTCTACAGAGACTCTAGAAAGGTTTGCTAATGTTATGTCAGCCAGGAGTGTTGTTGGGAGAGATAAAGATGGACGGGTATTAATTATTCTGATCCTAGTTTTTATTTCTCTACAGAGACTCTAGAAAGGTTTGGTAATGTTATGTCAGCCAGGAGTGTTGTTGGGAGAGATAAAGATGGACGGGTATTAATTATTCTGATCCTAGTTTTTATTTCTCTACAGAGACTCTAGAAAGGTTTGGTAATGTTATGTCAGCCAGGAGTGTTGTTGGGAGAGATAAAGATGGACGGGTATTAATTATTCTGATCCTAGTTTTTGTTTCTCTACAGAGACTCTAGAAAGGTTTGCTAATGTTATGTCTGCCAGGAGTGTTGTTGGGAGTGATAAAGATGGACGGGTATTAATTATTCTGATCCTAGTTTTTGTTTCTCTACAGAAACTCTAGAAAGGTTTGGTAATGTTATGTCTGCCAGGAGTGTTGTTGGGAGAGATAAAGATGGACGGGTATTAATTATTCTGATCCTAGTTTTTGTTTCTCTACAGAGACTCTAGAAAGGTTTGGTAATGTTATGTCTGCCAGGAGTGTTGTTGGGAGTGATAAAGATGGACGGGTATTAATTATTCTGATCCTAGTTTTTATTTCTCTACAGAGACTCTAGAAAGGTTTGCTAATGTTATGTCAGCCAGGAGTGTTGTTGGGAGTGATAAAGATGGAAGGGTATTAATTATTCTGATCCTAGTTTTTGTTTCTCTACAGAGACTCTAGAAAGGTTTGCTAATGTTATGTCTGCCAGGTCTGTTGTTGGGAGAGATAAAGATGGAAGGGTATTAATTATTCTGATCCTAGTTTTTATTTCTCTACAGAGACTCTAGAAAGGTTTGGTAATGTTATGTCTGCCAGGAGTGTTGTTGGGAGTGATAAAGATGGACGGGTATTAATTATTCTGATCCTAGTTTTTATTTCTCTACAGAGACTCTAGAAAGGTTTGCTAATGTTATGTCTGCCAGGTCTGTTGTTGGGAGAGATAAAGATGGAAGGGTATTAATTATTCTGATCCTAGTTTTTATTTCTCTACAGAGACTCTAGAAAGGTTTGCTAATGTTATGTCTGCCAGGAGTGTTGTTGGGAGAGATAAAGATGGAAGGATATTAATTATTCTGATCCTAGTTTTTATTTCTCTACAGAGACTCTAGAAAGGTTTGCTAATGTTATGTCTGCCAGGAGTGTTGTTGGGAGAGATAAAGATGGAAGGGTATTAATTATTCTGATCCTAGTTTTTGTTTCTCTACAGAGACTCTAGAACGGTTTGCTAATGTTATGTCTGCCAGGAGTGTTGTTGGGAGAGATAAAGATGGACGGGTATTAATTATTCTGATCCTAGTTTTTATTTCTCTACAGAGACTCTAGAAAGGTTTGCTAATGTTATGTCTGCCAGGAGTGTTGTTGGGAGAGATAAAGATGGACGGGTATTAATTATTCTGATCCTAGTTTTTATTTCTCTACAGAGACTCTAGAAAGGTTTGGTAATGTTATGTCAGCCAGGAGTGTTGTTGGGAGTGATAAAGATGGAAGGGTATTAATTATTCTGATCCTAGTTTTTGTTTCTCTACAGAGACTCTAGAAAGGTTTGGTAATGTTATGTCTGCCAGGAGTGTTGTTGGGAGAGATAAAGATGGACGGGTATTAATTATTCTGATCCTAGTTTTTATTTCTCTACAGAGACTCTAGAAAGGTTTGGTAATGTTATGTCAGCCAGGAGTGTTGTTGGGAGTGATAAAGATGGACGGGTATTAATTATTCTGATCCTAGTTTTTATTTCTCTACAGAGACTCTAGAAAGGTTTGGTAATGTTATGTCTGCCAGGAGTGTTGTTGGGAGAGATAAAGATGGATGGGTATTAATTATTCTGATCCTAGTTTTTGTTTCTCTACAGAGACTCTAGAAAGGTTTGGTAATGTTATGTCTGCCAGGAGTGTTGTTGGGAGAGATAAAGATGGATGGGTATTAATTATTCTGATCCTAGTTTTTGTTTCTCTACAGAGACTCTAGAAAGGTTTGCTAATGTTATGTCTGCCAGGAGTGTTGTTGGGAGAGATAAAGATGGACGGGTATTAATTATTCTGATCCTAGCTTTTGTTTCTCTACAGGTACTCTTGACAGGTTTGCCAACGTTATGTCAGCCAGGTCTGTCGTTGGTAGTGATAAAGATGGAAGGGTATTAATAATGCAGGTGGATGGTAAAACTGATCATAATGGGTAATTGACTTACATTTGACGGTTTTATTTGATATCCGTGCCATATTTTCAGGAAAATTTATTTACAAACAACATGAAAGAGAAGAAATACAGATGTTCTTTTAATTTTTGTCCGATTAAGAATATGTATTATACTGTTATAGCTTAAAACTTTCTGCAAAAAATGTCATTTAAACACATAAAGGTTTTTTTTCAAAATGTGAAACAAATAATATCTGCAATCCTTTGAAGTTTAATGTGCCATGAATATTCTTTTATTTCTGTTATATAAGGACCCCAGACTCCTCTTGTTACTATCTACCTCAAAGGTACCTGACAAGTCTTAATAACCTGGCATTGATTCACATGTTTTATTATGCTTCCAATTTGATTAATTATTATAGTGTCAAATTTACAAATGATCAACTAAATAAAGGAAAAAGAAGCAATTGTTTTTTCAAACTTTATTTGGACACTTGGTAATTTAAACTATTCAGAATAAAGGATACATTTTGCATCTGTAGTTGAATCTGAATTATTTCATGTAGGCAAATGTATCCCAAGCTGGGCAAGCCAATGCCAACAAAAAGTATATGAGCTTAAAGAGCAAATGTATTGGAAGAAAATGTTTGATAACTTTGTTGATTAAATCTTCAAAGTCACATTTTCATATGTGCCAACATATTTTTGTTTTAATTGAATCAGTGTTTGTTTACTTCTTTATGTAATTAATTTGGGTAACATTAATTATAATTTCTCAAGTGTTTTCAATGAGAACACCCTTGTAAGCTTCTGCCAATAACAAAAATGAACCAATATATTATTTTTCCAGGATGAGTTTGTATGAAATGGCTGATGTATTGCTGGAGTATGGATTTGTTAATGCAATAAATCTGGATGGTGGTGGTTCTGCTACTTATGTAGTAAATGATACTTTAGTTAACTACCCAACTGATAGATGGTAAATATAGGTTTTCATTTGGGTTTTGAAGTTGTAATTCCTTTTTTGTATGGCAAGTTTAATGGCTGACATGTCAGACTCTAACAAAGGTTTTTGGTGCTACAAAATATTAAAATGGGAAATATCCTTTTATCTAGGCTTTGACAAATCCTATGATACATTTCCTAGAGTGAATGTGTCAAAGAGACAACAACCCGACCATAGAGCAGATAACAGCCAAAGGCCATCAATGAGTCTTCAATGCAGCGAGAATCTTCCGCACAGTAGGTATCCTTCCGTTGGCCCCTAAACAAATGCATATAATAATGAGTACTTTTATATGTAATCATAAATGTGTTTATGAAATAACTAATCTATAACCTTCCCTACAGTAAAGATATAAGTCAACCGGGACATTAAGTCTTACTCTTTACCCACTGTCAAGCTTTCCATCTGCCTTTCTGTCCCATTTACTTTTCCACGACACTCTTAACATTGCCTGGTGCAAATTATATAAAACTCATACAGAATGCTTAGAGTGAAAACTTGGGAACAGAGTTAAAATTTTGGCATCTAGTCATTTACCATTTAGAATTGCAAAGCTTGATTGGGGCATTTGTTTCCTCAAACACATTCTCCTTTTATTCTAAGAAGCTATAGTCTGGCTAGTTCTAATATGTTGGAAAGTTACCTGCTTGAAGTGATTTATTGAAAATTCAATAAAATCAGTTGAGGCCTATTTTCATTGTTTTTAATATATCTTTAATATCTTGCTGATTTTCTACATGATTAGACAAAGTGAAATTAGTTATAGATGTTACATTGTTATATCTAAGATAGAAATGTCAGCAGATTTAATTAAAAAAAAGATGTCGTCTTTATCATTGTTTATACTGTTTCTTTTGCATTGCAGTTAAATTATATTATTGGAATATAATTATTTTTTGTTCCCTTTATAACTTTTTCTTGCGAACAGATAAGCCATATATCTATGATATTCTTTCAAAGAAAATATAACTAAATAATTAATTTTCCATAACAAGTTGATAATGGGTTAAGACAATTTGATTCTGAAGGTCGGATAATTTACCTGAAAAAAATTAGCAAACTGATTATTTTTCAATAGTCATTGTCTTTTATTATCAGTGTATAGTAACATAAATTTCAAATTCTTTACTTGAATATTAATTGAGATATATTTTAGTTTCTTTTTTTCTTTTTAACACATGTTAAATAGAAATGATTATTATGTTAATTTCAGCTTAGATGACGAGAAATTCAACTGTGCCAGAAAGGTATCTACCATTTTATGTGTTCATGAAGTAGAGTGCTCTCCCTTAGATTGTTCTGGTCATGGGACCTGTAAAGATGGAAAGTGTCTGTGTAATACCAACTGGGCAGGATCAGCTTGTGATCATCTCAAGTGTCAGAATGATTGTTCACAACATGGCACATGTACAGAGGGTAAAGTATTAGTTATTATTTTACTTAGGCTGTATGGTCACCAGTCACCATTGATTGGCTAAGGATAACCAGTTTATATAATCAATAGTAATAGTACTACATAATATTCTATTCATAAAGATTGTTGACAAATTGTTTCATATTTCATAGAAAATCTTTTTTTTATCAGTAGCTACAGGTAGTAATTTTGTCTCCCCTTCAACAAAAGGAGACATCAATAGATTATTGTTGGTTATCTCATTGAGATTGATCTTCTCGCTTGAGCGGGTACGGTGAAAGGTAGAATAGCAGTCGAGTTGAGATGACCAATGATAATTTGTTTATCAATATTTTACCTATGACGATGTTGGTACAGATTTTACCTCTAAAAATTCATAAGTATATGCGAAGTTCATTTCCTTCACCATTTCGAAATTCTCTCTTATTGATAGTTTCTGTTAAGTGAGTACTTTTAAGTTACTTTGTAACCATTATTAGATATTTTTTTCGATTAGTTATTCATTGACAATGCTATGTGCCCCTTAGTTTCTAGCAATAATTTTTCATATCCCACCACTCGCTGAGAAAGGAAATTATCAGTCAGCAAGATCAAAGGAAATTTTGTAAAATAGCGATAATATGTTTAGTAGTGTTTCTTCTTCTTCTGTTTTTTTTTTTATTTTCTTTTGTCTCTTCTCATACAACCTTGTCACTGCCCTCCCTTTTTTATTTAAAACTGAAGGCAAATAATTTAAAACAGTGTGTCACATGTAATCATCTTTTTGTGATATTTTATATGACTTAAATTTATTTGATGAAATATGTGTTTTCCCCAATGCATTAATACTTTAAACCTGATTATAAGCATGTGGATCAAAGCAATAAAAAAAGGTCTGGAGACTGGAATAGAGAATACTGGGTCAAAAAGTTAAGGATAGTGAAAAAAGGACCTAGAATAATAATTAATAAAAGGATGCTAAAGTCTAATTGTAAAAAGAATAAAGATAAATGGAGCAAAAAAAAAAGAGAATAGAGAATAAAAGGTTGGTAAAGTCATAATGTATGAAGAATAAAGACGGATGGACAATGGGCATATGACTGTCTGAAAAAACATAACATAAGGCATCTATATACAAAGTATGAAGGATCCAGATCTTCTTCCTTCTGAAATATTTAAGCTTTTAAGAGGTTAGCTAACGCCGCCACCACCTGCGGAACACTATCCTATGTCGAACTTTCTGAGACAGAAGTTGCAGGCTCAACAAAAACCAAGGAGTCCAAGCATCCGACAAAAATATTTCAAAATATTACCTAAGTGACATCCTCAAGTGTGTACCATTGAAATGATCAATGAAAAATGTGTGCATGATCATGTTTTACATGTCTAATGACTATTAATACTATAACATCCATTTGAAACGTAGATGGGTGTACTTGTGAGGCTGGATGGAAGGGAGATAACTGCAATACTTCCTGTTCACAAGGGTATTATGGGAAGAATTGTGTTCAACAGTGTTCCTGTTCACATGGTTCTAATGGTACCTGTGATGCTGTTAATGGACATTGTGATTGTCAACCAGGATTCACTGGTCAATTATGTGAAAATGGTAAGAACACAAAAACTATTTGCATTTGATATAATGCAAGCATTAATATATGTTTTATTCCATAATTGTTTGATTGATGAGTGCTAATATTGTCAAACATGGGAGAATCAGAAGATGTGTCATGATTGCTAATAAGACAAATCTCCACCAGGACTGAATGATGTAGAAGTTAAGCAACAGTAGGTCACTGGACAACTTTCAACAATGAGCAAAATCCATACAGCAAATATAAAACAATTCAACTGTCACAGAATAAATGTATTCAATATATTTTGCTCTAATTATTTATCATTTTATGTTATTTGTGTTTTCAATGTTATATGTTTTACATTCATATCATATTCATGTTTCATATTCATATTTCACATGACTTTTGACAACATATAGTTTTGCACTGCATATTTAGAAACAGACAATTTACTTTGTACGCTATGTTTTGCTATACATACTGAATATTTAAATCACATCACAAGTATTTAAATTAGTGCTATAGAAAGTGAATCCGATACTATATTTATATTCAAATGGCATGAACTATGCATGGACTCTAAGCGTGGCAATACTAACCATATATTTATACTAAAAAGCACTTTGTGAGTTATCACTGCTCAATATATATCAGGAAGGGCAGATGATGAGAGTCGCCACTACAGGTACATGTAAATTTATTTATTCTTTTGGTCATGTTTATATTTTTTTATTAAAGCAAAGATATTTTAGTAATTCAAATATATTATGGCTTGGAGGCTGCATTTTGGTATATCAGTAAATGTCAGATTATAGCTCTGTTGCATGTGAATATTTCAGTTATGCACATTGTTCATATTTATCGGAACACATTGTAAACTTGGTTTACAATTTTATATTTACAGATAATTATAGTAAATCTATGCAGAAAATGGCCAACAATTATACCACTTCTTTAGTCTTTGTAGTTGGAAGACTATTATATCTTCACCCAGTTTGGCTTTAGATTTGGTGTCCCATCGTTCCTGCGACATGTTTGTTTAGTGTTAATTACACCATAAAATGAGTATTGCAAACATAGCCAAAGTTAGACACACATGAATATTTCCAGATACTGTGGATTCAGTTATTTTTGTTGGTACGATATACGTGGATAAAGTAAAACTTGCATGTTTGTGGATATCTTATTTTATGGTTTTTCCGAGGTCTTCATACATGCCTATAGAAAATTAAATTTTGTGGTTTACCTGTACCCATGAAATCCACGAAAATTGGTATCTAACAAATAATACTGAATCCACAGTACATTATGCAATTAATTCTTTGAAATTGTAATTTTAAAATCATTCTAATATTTTGTATTTACAGAATGTCCAGTAGGTTTCTATGGTAACCATTGTTCCAGTGTATGCTTATGTACAGATGGATGTCCATGCGACCCACTAACAGGAAGTTGTAATTTTACAGATCTTGATCGGCATTATATGCAAGGTAATACTAGGGAAAAAAGATATAAAAATTATTTTAAGGTGGTATATATATATATATATATATATATATAGCACTACAGGGAGATAACTCTGTAAAAATCAGCTGAACGTTTTAATCAAGTTCTCTTGTTATGGAAATACAAAGCTCTCAATGATCAAAATAAGTGTTCATCAAACTGCTATATATCCAATTAAATTTGTGGATCAATTTTTTAAAATTTTTATATTTTGGTCAAATGGTCAAAGTAAATATGAAAATTAAACGAGCCAAATTAATTTTAGTCAAGATGTTTGCTACCACCTTACACAATTTTGAAACATATAAGCAGCAAATATTTCATGTGTTATCCAAGTTTCTTCTAATTAGTCAGTTTCTGGTTTGTTAATACATGTAGTTCAATTTTCAAATGTGTTTTTACTTTTGTAAATTTAAGATATGAAAAGGAGAGTTCAAAACTTTGAAAAAAAAGGATAAAACGTAGGTTACAATGCTGATTTTCAAGAGAAATGAATCTTTAAACTGCGAATTATGGTTATTTTTTAAAAGAACTAGCAACTTTAACTGATTTCACAAGAACTCATAATATCAAGCATATGCTGTATGTTTATTGCTCTCTTATTAAGTGTATGAACATTTTCACAGCAAAAGTATTTTACAATACAAGTTCTTCCTGTAGATGAACTTTTATATTTTCAGCTGGAAAATGCTATGCAAAACAACAGATTCAAAGGCAGCATTTAGTTTCTGATAAATCAGAAGAGTTTAGGTATATGTATTTAGTTTTTCATCACAGTAAAATGGTTTTAAGAATAGAAATGGGTACAAGATGTCATGTTTATCTTAATTAAATGTATTAATACAGGGGAACCTGCTAATTTGCAATTTGCTTACATGCTTAATTACCAACTTAACGTATGTAGGAAGTGAAATAAGGCTTGTTTTGTGCATAAGAAAATGAAGTTTTTGAAATTTATCTCAAATCTGCACCTAATGTATGGAATTATGCATTACTGATTAGATCAAAAATTATAATTGATCTACTGAAGAATTTTCTGTTATGTAGTAAAAGCTACATAATATGATTAGCGTTTTTCATGAAAACACTATAGTTATCTAGATTTCCACCATCATTTCCAAAAATGTGAACACATCAATCATAGCCAAGAAACAACACTTTTTTTAGAGAGGCTCAATTTGAGATAGTAAAAATAGTCTCATCAATATAAAGTTATATCTAGTTCGGTGCCATACTTTTTGAATCCAAAATATACTTAAAAATTGTATTAAGAAACAAGGAAAATTAATTTTTTCCAACAAGTCATGTGATGATGGTAAGAGTGTGGTAGGTTGAAAATTTGAAATGTCCAATATTTTTGTTTATTCCTGTTAATATCCTTTTTTTTTCTTTTTTAGGACAATAACAATTAGTCTGATTTTTATCAGCACATTCGCAGCAGTTAGTATTATTGTCAATATAGTTTTAGTGTGTAAATTATTCACAACAAAGAAAAAAGTGAAACATGGGAATAAGAAGAGAGAAAGAACTAAGTATAGTTTTGTACATAAGTCTGAAAATGAGATGTCTTCATTTAGTGATTATCCTATGGTGACTACAACATTTTCCAAGGAAGCTAAACAGATTAAGCCTGGAGTAGGAGTAAATATTAATTCAGACTAGCAGGTATGAAGCAGCTATTAAACAACTATGTTTAACTTAAAAATAAGTAAATTGTGATTCCAAAATGTTATTTACAGTTTTATATAATGAAATTATTTGCTGATGAAAAACAAATATCATTTACAAATGAAATAATTATCAAAACTGCAGATAGAACATGAAGTCAAGAAATGCATCAGTAATTTTGTACATGTTAATCATTTATTTATGATGTTAATTCTACCAATTACTAGAACTTGCATCTATTTATACCAAATATTTTAGTTCAATGTTTGTTTAGGAGGATGTCAACATTTTTATCAGTGTCCTTAAAATGAAAAAGATTATTCAGATTATGTTGTCATGAATTTTACATTAGACATCATATTTATCAAAAAGAGAATACTTTCAAGCATCATTCATGACAAAATAACTTAATATTTTTAGAGGTGCTATAAGCCATTGTTAATGTGTGTTCTTCTTATAGTGTATAATAGTAATATATTCAAATGTCAATTACATCATTATTAAAAAAAAAAAGAAGTCAAATATGCATTTGGTATCTAGAGATGTATATTGTATAGAATGTTCAGTAGAATCACACATAAGGGGACATAACTAAAATTATATATAATATTAAATTTGCATCTAAATGTAAAAATGTATTGACTCACCCCTAAAAGTTCAGTAATTTCATTTTATGCTATTTTTAAAATACTATCATTGGAATGGATTTTCATTAAAAAGAAAATTGTTTACGGAAATGATTTCCTCAGCAAATTTATGATTCTGTGAGGCGAATATTGTTTTCTGGAGATTCTGCAGGGGCTCTCAGTAGGTTGTTTAAGTCTCATTTGATCTGACAAATTTGTTGTACCACCACAATATTAGAACTGTGTGTCACAAAGAGTCGATTTTTACAGTATTTCCATTTAATGATCTTTTGTAATAAATCCATATGGCTGATTTTGGTGGAGCTCGAGGCATTCATAACATACATGTACTAAATTTAATGTTAGGGAGGGGATATTTCAAAACTAAGTGAGAAGAAGATTTTTAAAGCGAAAAAGGTTTATGGTACTGAAATTGTACTCAAGTACTGCCCAGTTCACTGAAGTACGTTTCTTTTAGTTTCATATAAATCGGTTTCACTCCAAAAGTTATGGTAAAATATAAAAGAGGCAAAAATATGTGAAATCTTATTTTTTAATTGTTTTATACATGCAACACCTACTTGAAAGATTTGTGTAGCAAATATGAAAAAAAAAAATCATATAACAGAAATAGCAATAAAATATTTTTAGAATATTCATAGGTGACCTATAGTTTTCTCATTGGCAATAATTCCATATCTTCTTATTTTAAATGAAAGGTTTTTGAAAAACCTTGATATTAAGTGAAACTATTTTAACTTTTTAGCTACTTTCACATGCAAGTTATACATTTTTACATATATTCGAACTTTACCCGTCCTTGCTCTTATTCCTTCTAGCCTCATACCACTGACAAAACATGTTTTATACACATTTTCTTTCATGTTTTTTGTATTGCCTGATTCTAACAAACAAAAGTATACGATTATATTTGTACATTGTTTGGTTTCGGTGTTGAAACCATGTATTTATAGTTAGATAAATAATTGGATGGGGGTTGGGTGTAATGTGTACTAAAGAACTATTGTGTTACAGTTGTTTAGTTTATGAATTTGGTATTTTGATGATACTCAGGGTTATGTACATGTACTATTTTTGATTAATGCATTCAAGTATTTTGGGGCAACCATTGTATTATGTGTCAGATAGTATAAGGTGTAGAATGGAACGCTCATATTCGCTGTTTATGACTTCGAGGTGTAAAACTTTAAAGGAAGGGTGAAATGGAAGAAACATGCCAGTAAATATGATTATTTTTTAAACCAGTGTTCTCCCCAGGCCGTTTTAGCACAGCGCTTTTCAGCGCTATTGCAATTCCCCACTGTCCTATTGCACTGACCGCAGCGCTATCCAACGCAACCGCATCGCTATATTTTTTTTCGTATTTTTCAAATTTTTCAAATTTCCCGCTTATTTTTAACTTTGGATCACGTGATCGACTGGTTTACGATTTTTGAATGAATTATTTCCGTTGTATTAAAGTAACTCTGTGTGACCAGTCTAATAAATTTTACAAAATGGCGTCATTGAAGGATCAAAATAAACAAAGATTTCAACATTGACATCTATTTTTTTAATTTAAAGAAAATATAGAGGCATATATGAATGAAATGAGATGAAATGACTTGACCGCATTTCCCGACGTCACTCACAAACTTGTTTTACGAACTTTGAACTAACGTTGATTTTAAAAACGATCAAACACAGGGCCAGGGGTTTGTTACAAATTATTTGCCGGGTTTACTATCCATACGAACCCCGTAAATGAGCAAGTCTTTTAAGTATTAATTATCCCTTATTCGAACTGATAATTGTTTAGTCAGAAATTCTACCATTTGATAACAATTTGAGAGGATATGATTAGAAAAACAAACCCCAAGCTGATACGACTTGAGAAATTTTACTTTCTCGATGTCCAGCTTGATGAGGCCATTTAAATATTATAAAACGTTTAGGTCATAAAAATGAGAAATCTTTATGCTAAAAAATGTCAATTCCTGTCAAACGTCGTAAAGTTAACAGTACACTGCTACAGTTGGTTACAAAACCAAACAGAAGCTGACAATGACTTTATTGAATATTGTTGGTCCTACATGTTCTGCAACATTACCTGATGGTGCTAAGAAATCTTGGCACAGGTAGTCTGGTGTAGATCCATCATGGAAAAAGACTTCTTCAGTTTTATACATAGATAGTATGAGGATTTAATATATGATTTTACAATGGAGAAAAAAAGACTCTTCAGACTTCTATATCCAGACAATAATATTAACAAACAAAGCCTCATTAAGGGGTACACTGTAACTTCCATGAGCATGACAAGGACATCATAACAAGAGGAAACATCAACAGCATAATATAATAAAAACACATAACAAAACAATTACAAACAAACCGCGCGCCGCAATAAAGTTACTGAGAATTGTCGAAAATTACGCGCTTACCACAGGGCTATCCAAAAATCCTGGGGAGAACACTGTAAACTAAATATAGGTTTTTTTGCCTTGTAATGTTATGAAGAAAAAATACCTCATTCAAATCAAAGAAGAATAGCATAAAATGTCTTTTTACACTTTGGTTAGTGAACTATTTTCTTCTTCACTTTGCCTGAAGGCTAAATAAATGTCTTTTTAGTGTGGATTTATTTGAAATTATTTGCAGAAACTTCTTGGCAATTTTTAGTTATTGAATAACATGGTTATTACTGTAATTCTAGCATTTTGTTTAGCTTTATGTCATATTTGGTACTTCTCTAGAATCACAATCAATAATCAATAATGGTCTTATTTTAAATACTTATTATTTCCCAAAGTTCAAATAACACTTGTTTTTTACAGCTGGTGAATATGCAATTAAATATTAGGGAACCAGTAAAAAATAATATTTAAGCTTATGCAATATATGATATATAAGCAAAGATGTGTCCGAAAAAAAAAAATGTTCTGGTTCATTTTGGAATTTTGATTTTTTTTTTAGATTGGAAATCAGTTAAAAACTGTTATATTTTTTTATTCACTTTGAACCTTTCTAAAACATTTTCTTTTAGTATCTTGGATTTAGTTGCTCATCATTTTGTTAAAGTTTACTTTTAAGTGCAAGAAAATATTTTAGCTGGAACATTATTTCATCTGATCCATTTGGTTGATAAGTCTACAGCATATTTATTATCGGCATATAACTCTCAATATAAAGTTTACTCAACTATTTTACAGAGAGTTATCTCACCACACTTTTGAAATAGTCTACATTTTATTTGTTATTACAGTAAGTTCTAAACAGATTTCATATTTATAAGATTGTTTACATTAGTCCTTAAGGGGCAATACTAATGGCATTACAAGTCTCGATAACTCGCTATAGAAATAATCTGATAGTTATCTGCCATGAGTTTCTATTATTCACAAAGGTTGATCCTTTGATGATAAAAATAAATGTTTCAGAATACTTTTAGTAGTTTCTTATAAACTTTTTATATTCTATTTAGATATTGAGACACAAGTGATATATTTGTCAAATACTCCGCCAATAAAACTGACTGCTGTGAAATAAAACAATAAATAGATACTGATGTTAAAAATCATTAGCAGTCTGACTTAAAAACAAATACTTATACATATAACAGTAAATTTAAGCATATAAAATACAGGAAGTCTATTGCATTTATTGTTTAAATTTTAGCAAACTTCAGTCTGATACAACAAATGTTTTTTGGTTACATAATTACAGAATAAAATAGTTAAGGACTGTTATATATGCATTGTAATATTCATGAATGATTTTACTTCAGATTTATATTACTTTGTATAATTATTTGAATAAAATATAATAAAACAGATTTTATTAAATTCATTCAAACATGAGAAATTTAATTCACAGTGACCTACTACCTAGTTAAAAGTTATGTGATTGTGTCCAATGGAATCTAACAATTTACATACCAGTTTCATTTGCATGAGATGAAATGGGCCATTCCAGTTAATATCTGCTAAAGGGGGTTGGATGGTCCTTTCTGAGGGGTGTAAAATTTATACATCTTAGGGGTGAAAATTTGAGGTTTTTCATCTGACACGTACACTTATATGCAAAAAACTTCTGAGGGTCTTGCAGCAGTAAATAATTTAAAATAATTACATCTTAGGGGTTACAAAAATGCCTATGTCAGATCTTAGGGGTGCTTTTGAATGTAGACAGTTACGTATAATGCATTATCTGGTATTGTATTTAAAATTCTGATGGGTACAATCCTTGCAGTAGAAAATTCTGATAGGTCATTTTTTCCCATGAAAGCCCATCCACCCAATATGAACAGAAACTCTATATCTGATAGGTCTTAATTCTTAGATCTGATAGGTAGTTTTTCATGATGTTTTTTTCTGATACGTATAAACAAAATTCTCACCATCCATCCCCACCTGTCAGAAATTAACTGGAATGGCCCAATGAGCACTGACAGAGAAGTGCACTCAGATGAAGCCATCTGTGTGCTTAACAAGACCATAATTTATAAGTGAAAAGGGACACAACTCTGAAAGCACAATAAGTCAGACCATTCAACTCACATTCATATATTAACACCATGATTTATTGATATTCAACCAAGTTTTATGTTTATCAAATGAACCATGTTGGAATAGTTTGATTGCAAAGGATTTTCAAAATAACTGTATGGTATGGATGAAGAATAGTCTATTACCATTCACGTGTAGTTGTTCACATATATGTCCTTAGTCCTTACGCTATGTTTGATTTCATTCACTTTTGTATGCATTTCCAATAGGGCCTATGTTAAACTAGGTCACCCCACTGGCGGCCATCTTGGATGTTGGATCGGCTACAAAGTAACAACACTAGGTCAGCACCTCATAAGGAACATTCACACTATGTTTGGTTTCATTCCATTCAGTGGTTCTCTAAAAGAAGTCATTTGTATGCATTTCCCATAGGGTCCTATGTTAAACTAAGTCCCCCGCTGGCGGCCATATTAGATGATGAATCGGCTACATAGTTACAAGTATTGGTCATCACCTCAAAAGGAACATTCACACTATGTTTGGTTTCATTCCATTCAGTGGTTCTCTAAAAGAAGTCATTTGTATGAATTTCCAATAGAGTCCTATGTTAAACTAAGTCCCCCCACTGGCGACCATCTTGGATGATGGATCGGCTACAAAGTAACAACACTTGGTTAGCTCCTCATAAGGAACATTCATGCTATGTTTGGTTTCATTCCATTCAGTGATTCTCTAAAAGAAGTCATTTGTATGCATTTCCCATAGGGTCCTATGTTAAACTAAGTACCCAGCTGGCGGCCATCTTGGATGATGGATCGGCTACAAAGTAACAAAACTTGGTCAGCATCTCATAAGGAACATTCATGCCATGTTTGGTTTCATTCCATTCAGTGGTTCTCTAAAAGAAGTCATTCGTATGCATTTCCCATAGGGTCCTATGTTAAACTGAGTCCCCCGCTGGCGGCCATATTAGATGATGGATCGGCTATAAAGTTACAACACTTGGTCATCACCTCATAAGGAACATTCATACTATGTTTGGATTCATTCCAATCAGTGGTTCTCTAAAAGAAGTCATTTATATGCATTTCCCATAGGGTCCTATGTTAAACTAAGTCCCCCCCTGGCGGCCATCTTGGTTGATGGATTGGCTACAAAGTAACAACACTTGGTCAGCTCCTCATAAGGAACATTCATGCTATGTTTGGTTTCATTCCATTCAGTGATTCTCTAAAAGAAGTCATTTGTATGCATTTCCCATAGGGTCCTATGTTAAACTAAGTCCCCCGCTGGCGGCCATCTTGGATGATGGATCGGCTACAAAGTAACAACACTTGGTCAGCACCTCATAAGGAACATCCATGCCATGTTTGGTTTCATTCCATTCAGTGGTTCTCTAGAAGAAGTTCAAAATGTAAAATGTTAACGACGACGACGACAGACGACGGACGCCAAGTGATGAGAAAAGCTCACTTGGCCCTTCGGGCCAGGTGAGCTAAAAAAGGGGGGGTTCCCAACCCAGGACAAACCGGGGGTTCCAACTATATGTTCCCATTCAAATGCATTGATCGGCCCAAAAAAAGGGGGGTTCCAACCCCCGGAACCCCCCCCCGCCCCAGATCCGCCAATGAGTTGACATTCCAACATATGTGCTAGAAACTTACCTAGGAACTTTCATTTAGTTCATAAATAAATTTAAAAATGTCACTAAAATCTTTGAGTGACAGAAATTGCTGCAGAATCAGCATGTGGCAATTGCTTATTCTACATTTACATGTGAACATCTCAAAAAGCACTTAATCTTAATCCGCCATTAGGATGGAGAGGAGGTAGACTGGATTGTAATCCTTGCCTAGCAAAGAAGGAGAAATGGGAACAACAATCAAAAGAGTTCAAAGTAAGTTGACCCTTTCTACCAGACATATATACCTTGCAATGAGTCTATATACCAAATATAGCTTTCCTTTTGCTCATCATATCTGAAGAAATCTTGTAATATTTATAATTTTAAGGGTTCATTGTACCATGAACATAAGGTCAAGGAAAAAAGAACATATGTCAGAAAGAAACTTGACCCAAATGGCATATGTTTTTAAGAAGTACATTATTTTGCTCTTATATATATTGTCCGAAGTGTTGAAAATCCCCCTTTTTTTATGAATAAAGCCCCATAAATCCAAAACTTAAAATCTGAAATTTATAAAAATTGAAAGGGAGCTTACATCAATAGATATAAACAATTCACCAAAGTTTCATGGACATTGGTGAAAGCCTTTTTGAGTTATTGTCCGAAGTGTTGAAAATCCCCCTTTTTTTATGAATAAAGCCCCATAAATCCAAAACTTAAAATCTGAAATTTATAAAAATTGAAAGGGAGCTTACATCAGTAGATATAAACAATTCACCAAAGTTTCATGGACATTGGTGAAAGCCTTTTTGAGCTATTGTCCGAAGTGTTGAAAATCCCCCTTTTTTTTTATGAATAAAGCCCTATAAATCCAAAACTTAAAATCTGAAATTTATAAAAATTGAAAGGGAGCTTACATCAATAGATATAAACAATTCACCAAAGTTTCATGGACATTGGTGAAAGCCTTTTTGAGTTATTGTCCGAAGTGTTGAAAATCCCCCCTTTTTTATGAATAAAGCCCCATAAATCCAAAACTTAAAATCTGAAATTAAAAAAAAACGAAAGGGAGCTTACGTCAATAGATATAAACAATTCACTTAAGTTTCATGGAAATTGGTGAAAGTGTTTTTGAGTTATTGTCCGAAGTGTGGACGACGGACGGACGGACGGACAGACAGACGGACGGACGGACGGACAGACGGACAGACGGACGGACGGACGGACGGACAACGGTATACCATAATACGTCCCGTCTAAAAGACGACGGGCGTATAAAAATGACACAGAAATTAACAACTATAGGTCACCATACAGCCTTCAACAATGAGCAAAGCCCATACCGCATTCCAAGTTCCATGTGACATATTAGCATAATTTATTGAAGTTTGGACAAATGGCTCATCTGTAAACCAAAATGTTTGTCCCAATTTCAGCCTATCTTTGCTTTGACTTCTTCTTAATAGTCATAACTTGTTATAGTGACATTAAGCAACATGAAATTAAACATGATTTGATAAACATTATGTTTTTTACTGTGATGATAAGAAAGATGTTGAACAATGAAACACTGTTTTTATGCCCCTTTATGGGCATTATGTTTTCTGGTCTGTGCGTCTGTGTTATGATATTGTAATTATTGTATTTATTTATTTTGGCCTGATTTGTGTTGTGTGGCCTGATAGTTGTTTACAGAATAATCTTAGAACTGTGCAGTTTAGAAATCACTGGAACAATTACAGAATGATTGGAACTTTCCAGAATGATCCTAATAAAAGATGCGTTATATAAACTTCTACATTTTACTAGAAACTTCCGTTGTAACTTTCTAGGATGTTCCATTATAGACTGTTCTAGAATCTTCCATGACAACTATATATATATATATACAGACACTAAAGTTAAACTCTTACTATTGGACTTAGACTTAGACATCGATAGACTTTAATATTCACAGCAATTTGGATTGAAACTTTAATTCTACAAATAACATCATACTGGATTTTGACCTTAGTAGTGAACGTAATATTCAGATTGGATTCCTAGAAGATTTCCTGATACAGATAAAGATAAAAGATTGGACTCATATTTTGACAGTTAAGTTGACAGTAATATTTGTGTAATACTTCTTGTAAACTTTTGTATAATAAATATTGTTAAATTTTACTATTGATTTGTGTCTTTTGTTGGCTACAATTTAAAGGCGATTTCTGGCCGTAACAGTCTGTCCGTCCATTCGTCCATCTGTCCCGCATCAGGTTAAAGTTTTTGGTCAAGGTAGTTTTTGATGAAGTTGTTTTTGGTCAAGGTAGTTTTTGATGAAGTTGAAGTCCAATCAACTTGAAACTTAGTACACATGTTCCCTATGATATTTTTTTTCTTAACCTGAACTGATAAATAGGTTTACATTTAATGTCGATGATTGGGTATCATATGTTGATGAAAAATACAAATGTATAGCTATTACTTTGCACATTGATAATGAATAATTCAACACTCTCTATAATGTATCATTTTATTGCACACGTGTATCACTATTAGCCTATCATAATTAATAAATTAAGTTATAAGCAACAAATAACTATTGTATTCCTTTTAGCATTTTTACACAATCAAAAATACACATATCTAGTTCATGTGTAATTAATATGTTAAAAGAAAATGCCATGTTTACAGTAACTGTTTGTAGTTCTGGGATAAAGAATATTTGTGTCCTAATTTAGTGAGGTTTCATGATAATATTTATGTATTACAATTTCTACACATGATTCTATTAAATTAATCCATTTTAATAAAATTAAAAGTGCTTCTTTGAGAAGGAAATGCAAATCATTTAATAAAAGTGAAGGATATCATGCATTTTTAGTCTCTGATTACTTTTTGTGATCTTTTGTAAGTATCGAATCATGAAATGAAGATAAAGTTATTAAATTACAAATTTGAAACTTTTATTCAGTAAACTGTATTTATTGAATTGTCGAGGACACATCTCATTATTTGTTCAACACTGATTCATCAGATTGTAGTCACATGCCAAAAACAAGATAACAACTAACCAGATGCTCCGCAGGGCGCAGCTTTATACGACCCCAGAGGTTGAACCCTGAACGGTTAGGGCAAGTATGGACACAACATTCAAGCTGGATACAGCTCTAAATTTGGATTGTGATTAAATAGTTGACACAGCATAGGTTTCTGACACAGAATGAATGTGGTCTAATGAACTTAAAATTTTTTTTTTGCCTTTGAGCAATTCACTATGCTGTTGAATATTAATCCTCTCAAAAAAATGTTTGAAGAAATTTTCTTTTTATTTATGAAATCTGAAATGAGAAAAATTTAACCCCCCCCCCCCCCCCCCCCCCATTTTTTTTTCACATCCCCCTTTCCCTTTTTCCAAAACTGATCTCAATTCAAATTTCTAATGGAGTTTGCAACAATAACTACTCATTTAAATACATCATAAAATATTAAAATGTAACAAAAGGTGCTTGTTATCACTGAATGGTAAAGATTGTTTAATTTATCAGTTGGTAGTAAAAGTGAATATACATTGTATATTGTATAAAACAATGATTTAAGTTGACTCAACTACTATTATGGACAAAGAAAGATAACTCCAATCAATTGAAAATTTCTTGCTATTGCACAATATTGTGCAATTAGATATTTCTGGCTATTGCGCATTACTGTGCAATTGAAAATATTTGCTATTGCACAATACTGTGCAATTGAAGATTTCTTGCTATTGCGCAATACTGAGCAATTGAAAATTTCTTGCTATTGCACAATACTGTGCAATTGAAGATTTCTTGCTATTGCTGAATACTGTGCAATTGAAAATTTCTTGCTATTGCACAATACTTAATATAATAATTTTGGATCCTGATTTGAACCAACTTGAAAACTGGGCCCATAAACAAAAATCTAAGTACATGTTTAGATTCAGCATATCAAAAAAGCCCAAGAATTCAATTTTTGTTAAAATCAAATTTAGTTTAATTTTGGACCCTTTGGACTTTAATGTAGACCAATTTGAAAACGGGACCAAAAATTAAGAATCTACATACACAGTTAGATTTGGCATATCAAAGAACCCCAATTATTCAATTTTTGATGAAATCAAACAAAGTTTAATTTTGGACCCCGATTTGGACCAACTTGAAAACTGGGCCATTAATCAAAAATCTAAGTACATCTTTAGATTCAACATATTAAAGAACCCCAAGGATTCAATTTTTGTTAAAATCAAACTAAGTTTAATTTTGGACCCTTTGGACCTTAATGTAGACCAATTTGAAAATGGGACCAAAAATTAAGAATCTACATACACAGTTAGATTTAGCATATCAAAGAACCCCAATTATTCAATTTTTGATGAAATCAAACAAAGTTCAATTTTGGACCCTTTGGGCCCCTTATTCCTAAACTGTTGGGACCAAAACTCCCAAAATCAAACCCAACCTTCCTTTTATGGTCATAAACCTTGTGTTTAAATTTCATAGATTTCTATTTACTTATACTTAAGTTATGGTGCGAAAACCAAGAATAATGCTTATTTGGGCCCCTTTTGGCCCCTAATTCCTAAACTGTTGGGACCTCAACTCCCAAAATCAATCCCAACCTTCCTTTTGTGGTCATAAACCTTGTGTTTAAATTTCACTGATTTCTATTTACTTATACTAAAGTTATTGTGCGAAAACCAAGAATAATGCTTATTTGGGCCCTTTTTTGGCCCCTAATTCCTAAACTGTTGGAACCAAAACTCCCAAAATCAATCCCAACCTTCCTTTTGTGGTCATAAACCTTGTGTCAAAATTTCATAGATTTCTATTCACTTAAACTTAAGTTATAGTGCGAAAACCAAAAAAATGCTTATTTGGGCCCTTTTTGGCCCCTAATTCCTAAAATGTTGGGAACAAAACTCCCAAAATCAATCCCAAGCTTCCTTTTGTGGTCATAAACCTTGTGTCAAAATTTCATCGATTTCTATTCACTTTTACTAAAGTTAGAGTGCGAAAACTAAAAGTATTCGGACGACGACGACGACGCAGACGACGACGCCAACGTGATAGCAATATACGACGAAAAATTTAAATTTTTGCGGTCGTATAAAAACATACAATAATGCCATTCTGTAACCAATTTTACTTTAACAATTTTTTTATATTTTTTACAGAATAAAAATATAATTATGAGTTTGAAAATATTAACAATTTAACACAAATTTTAATTTCTGTCATTACAAATTACTGTACTCTTCTCTGATATACTTTGTAAATGTGAACACATGGTAACAGAGAAAATGTCAAATGAGATCATAGTCCTTAAATGTACAAATATAAAACAAAATATTTCGTGCATTCAAATAATAAAGATTTATACCATGTTCAACAAGCAGAATTATGAAAGTTAAAATAATTTCAGTTTAAGGATGTTTGTTATTCTGAAACAACATTTCATAAATAAGTTTTGTTTGAACAGAAAATGCACAATAAATCAATAAAGAGAATCATAAATACGCATGTAGAAAGGTCCAGGTTTATTAATACAAAAAAAATATGAAAAATCTTGATTTTTAGACAGGAGATATATTTGCAGAAATAAAAAGTTAACTATATAAAAATTCTAATAGAAAAATAAGAATTAGAAATATTTAGTTTTTTAACAGATTATTTGAGTTCTATGTTTAAACGAAACATTTGACAAATTTGGCTAGGAAAACTTCTTAGGAGAATACATTAATAAGGAAATGTTAAAAAGTATAACATCACCAATCCTGGTGAAATTTTCAATCATTTTTGGCAGGTAAGAGACAGTTTTTCTACTTTGGATTTATCATAAAAGAACAATAAATTTGTGGTGATACAAAGCCAGGGTCTGTGACAAGCATTAGGTGTATGGCACAAATTACTTGTTGTACAAATGTCTATTATATATAGTTATTGTCAGTTTTACACACTAATTAATTCAGTTTCAGTATTGGCAATTCTGAGGATTTATTATTTTTCTAGTGATTCTAATTTTCATGGGTAAAGGCAAACATCAATTAAGTTCTCATCGAAAAACAACATATCAGCTGCTTGGATCAAATTACAAAATCAGGAAGAAAGTATCCTTGAAAATGCAACATTTTATTAAATTATAAAGTAGTATCAACAAAAATATAGTATGCGACTGAATTATTTTTATCTGTTATAAATCTTATGTATAACTGTACAAAATTTTGTTCTGAACAGGATAAACACTAAAAACTATCAACCAGGACAGGCAAAGGGACATAACCCCATAAAGAATCATGTAATACAATGATAGATGAATTCTCTTTGATGCGGTTATAAGTCAGTCATTAAT
Source organism: Mytilus galloprovincialis (assembly GCA_037788925.1). Lineage (NCBI taxonomy): Eukaryota > Metazoa > Mollusca > Bivalvia > Mytilida > Mytilidae > Mytilus > Mytilus galloprovincialis. Next base: position 91,225,192 of record CM075333.1, on the reverse strand, counting down.
GACGAATATTTTTGGTATGTAATGGTACATATCACTAAACATATAATGCCATTTAAAACATTTTTTTAAAAGCCTGTAAAAATATCCTTAGTGATATGTATCAAAATATCAAAGTGACAAGTTCAAAATAGGCCATTTTCCAGTTATAAATATAAGTTAAAGAAACTTTTTTCATGTTTTAGTGAATAATATTAGCACAAGTCAATTTGTTTAGCTTGTTAAGCAATGCCATCATTTCTAAAATCAAAGAGCTGAATAGCTCTGAGGGGAAAGACGGCCCTTGTTTCTATTTAATTATTTTTTTTGGAAGGGGGGGTATCTTTTGATAGTCTTCATATAAAGAATGGAAAAAAGAACAGCTAGAACATGTAGAAAGGTTGACGATATTGAAATCAATTGTTGTTTAATGTAATTTCGTTTCCTTAGTTTAGGATTCAATTTGGACCAATGGAAGAGATCTGCATCTTCTAAATCTAAACATATGATTAAAGTTGATATTTAATTATCTAAATTTCAACTGAATTCTGTCATTTCACAACAACTACAATATTTTTTGAAATCTTAATTGTGTACCACTGAACTGCAGGCTAGGGCCATTTTCCATTTTTTGTGACAGTACTCTTAGATTTTTAAGTTTTTTTTAAGAAAGTTTGGACTGAAAAATCTATTCAGTTTTAACTTTCCATTGATAAAGTTCCCAGTTACAACTCTCATCACAGGGAAACAGGTACTAATAAAAAAACAATATGATTGATGTAAACTGTGTGAAGCTTGTTTCCAAATCCTAAATTTGAAATATTTGTAAATTTCATGAATAAATAGGTTTAAACTACAAAATGCAACATTTTTTTTTTTTTACCATTACAATGATTATGTTGGTACACAAAAATTCAGTTTTAATGGAAGACTACTAATCCAATGAAATGTCACATTTTAAGTGTTTAGATACATTAACTTTTATTTTAGTGGATAATTACTCAACAATTGAGGTGCTCCTGAATTGGAGGAAGATTCTCAAAACAGAATTTTTACAGAAAAAAATGAATAAAATCGTTTCTCTCCCCTATCTCATGTATCCCCACGATCTTTGTTTACTTTGAAAGTTGTTCACCTACAAATTAAAGTATTGCATGTTGATGTTTGAATCATCTACAGCAAACATTATTATGTTTAAATTTAACAAATACCAATGTGTAATTAGTGCACGATCTCTGAGAATGATTTAAATAACCAGTGAAGGATATCCCTGCTTCTGCGTAGTGTGGCATTCCAAGAATGACGTCACTATAAAATACAATGTAGGTTGGATATATTTAGAATATCTCGTCATACTGATTTTTCCGGATTGTAAAAGAAACATAAACAGTGTAAAGGAGAGCTCAAGATACGATAATTTCGTGAGAAACAGAAGGGAAATGTGTAAATAAGTGTTTAAAGTCAAACTATTCATTTCTGGGTCTCCTTCTCTTCAATCTTAGTAAGATTTGTTGGGGGGTTTTCCACACTATAAAAACAAATTGAATGATGTGAGGGAATGTCACTATGGTCAACCCCATAGGGGATTGACGGCTTGAAGCCGTCTTCCCCAAAAACTTTCATATCTTTTTTGGTATGTTCATAGTAAAATCTACAAATTCAAGGAACAGTCTGATTGTCTCCCTTTAACTATTAACCTTAACATTTCTCTTGATATTACTGTCAAATTACATTTACAAACTAAAAACGTTAATTTGATGTCAATTATCATTCCCACATAGTTATGCATTTTAATTACAAAAACAGCAATTGGTCTTTAAAAGTTAAAAACTTATTTTCAAGGACTTTATGAAGGAGAGTGAGCTTTGTGAAAATGAGTAGATCACGATTCCTTTTAACACCACTTTCCAAACAAATTAAAACAAAACTAACAATAAATGACATTCTGAAATATTTGGTCTTCAAAGAACTTACTAAAAACAAGATGTTATATGTTTATGAATTTGTAGAAGAAATCCTGTGATTTGACAGGAACCGCACAGTAAAACCTGCATTTCTTTTAGAAAAATTATAGGATTGGCAATAATAAGATTTCATATTTCAAATAATGATAGTATTATTTGAATGCAGCATTTGATGACATCGGAATAACTAATTTCACATTTTTGTCTCTTGTTCAAAATTGCAAAATTAAATGTACACAAACATTTCTGTAGTTACAGTATATAGATGTTTGGTATTAACAGGTTATATTACTATTGGCTATTCATAACAGGATTTCCAGTTAGTGCAGGCCTTACTTTAAACAGATTTCGTTGTAAAAAATACATACTCCTTTCTTCCTCGTCTAGTTTCTACAATTACTAACAAACATTACAAAGCTCAATCTAAAATTAACAGTCTAAAAGTAACAAAGAAATCACCAAAAAATACAATAATCAAACAGTGGCATGAGCAAAAGCTTAACAATTTGGCAAGCATTTTCAATCTTATTTATAACATTAGACAAAATATAAAAAATACATTAGAAAATGCTGAACATTACAATGAATTAATAATAAAAATAAAAATAAAATAATACAAAGCAAAACCCTGTCCTATAAATAAGCACAAACTACATTGTTGTGGTACTTAAAAATATATGAATATGATGATTTTGTAGGCTTTACAGAATTTTCAGAAAAAAAAACTATCAACCAAATCTAAAACAAATGCTGAAAAAAACTGAACATTGAAATCAAATTTTTGTACAGATTATCATTTACTTATAAGATCAATATGAATGAGAATAAAACAAATTGACCTTATCTGAAAAATGGGTTATAAAGATATATATATTTATATCTGGGGATTTTATTATGCTGAACACTCATTTGACTAGAAAAATTCTTTTTGAACAAAACTTTTAAAGAGCTGTTTCATAAAAGCATACCTATATGTGAGACCAAGGGAAGGCAAGTAGCTATGGGAAGGTGTGAAGTATTACAGTGTACAAGTTCAAAATATAAGCAGATTTCAAAAATTGCTTCTATAAGAAGTTCCTATAAATTCAGAGATTATTTTAAGGTTTTTATTAATGTAACAGGTAAGTATCCCAATAGTAAGTACTGCATTCAGATATCTAGAATATGCTTATGTATGCAGCTTTCCCTGAACTCAGAACAATAAATATCACATTTTTGTGTTCTCTTCAAAAATCTATATAATAATGCACACAATAATTTCTGCATTAACATTTCATTTCCATATTTTTAAAGTGCTGGTTCAAATGCATGCTTTAACAGAACAGTCCAAATTCATGAATTAATTCATGCATGCCATTTCTTTTTTAACTACAGTACTACAATCGTCCATGATTAATGCATGTCAATATTACTTCACAACCTTCTGAAAATTAAAATGAAGGCACAGAAAAATAAAAGTTTACTTTGTACGAAAAATCATCAATGGACCATTTGCAAAAACACAACTCATAAATCATATTGAGCAGTCTCACAGACCTTGACAAAGGGACCGAATTACAAAAGTAATAATGTTCCCTTAATGCCACACTATTATAGGAATCAGTCCAGCTCCTTTGTTTATTCTTATTTCTTAATAATATTCATGGTGAGAAAAAAGGAATTTAATATCAAGGATGGATTAATATCTAACATTCACACTGATAAAAAGAAGAAAATAAATTTAGTTGTAGTCTTTTGATGTCAAATATGTAAACTTACTTACAATATTTTCAAACACAACTGGACAGCTTGTGCTTGCAAAACTAATGTTTTTTTTAAACCTTTAAATTCTTTTTACAAAAATAAAATTTTTATACTCAATCACTTTAACTTGGAATGAAAAAGAAAAAAAACCAAAACTGAATTAACTATGTTTGTGAAATGTAAGGAGCCTGGCTAAAAAAAAAACTTGAAGATGTCAACCCTAATGATTGACTGATTGTTAGTTGCTTAATGTCCAGTGGCTAATATTTCATGTATGTTCAGGACGATCAACCCTAATGTGATTTAAAATACAAGTAATAGTAGACATGAAGAAAATGAGCAGCATGATATGTGGTTTCTACTTTTGGAATGTAGACAAGACATAGAGATCATTATAAGGATTTCTCTGATCAGCTGGGTGAATATTCCTTTAACTTTTGTCTGTTAATCTTACTTTCATGTAAGGTCTGGGTACTGAAAAATAAATATCCAAATAAAATCTTTAGGCTTTAAAAAGGGATGAAAACTATATGTGTTTCAGACTTTTTCTTAAAGGATTCTTATTGTAATCTATAAAAATTTTAATAATAACTTTCTATAAAATGCCTAAAACTATTTTTTTAACAATTGTTTAAGACCACATTTTGGCCTCTTTCTGTTTTTTTGTGTTTGTTGATAGGTTGATGTCTCATTGATGTATACCCTATCCTTTATCACAACACATTTCATTCAAACCTATGAAGATTTTTCTTTCCATCATTTCTAGCTATCCTCAATTTTATAACAAAAATAATAAATGGAATAATGAAATTACAAGGTAGTTATTTTGTGCATGAAGATTAAACTATAGGATTAATTCATATACCATTTGATTTTCTTTGTTTAAAGGCCATTTTTAAGCACCGATTTGGACTATTTTTGTTATTATTGGTGGAAGAACCGGAGCGCAGAAGAAAACCACTGACCTTCTAATAGAAAACTTACAATCCTTGTCAATTAAGATTGGAGTGCAGAGCACCTGCACAAACCGAGTTCGACTTCGCAACCTCAGTGTTCACTGGCTAGTGATTACAGAAGTATCTACCAAGACAACTTGTCAACCGACGCCCCTAATTCATATAGCCATTATGATAAACAGTTCATCAAACTATTTTTTATTGAGTAATAAAATACCTGAGAGTTTTGGAGAGTTCCTCTACCTGCCCTTTATAGAGATCTAATTGTTCTTTAAGAAGTTCTATTTCTCTGTCTTTAGCATCCATAATGGTTCTGAAGGTACTGACTGAATCCTCTAGAGATTCACAATATACCTGTATCAAAATAAAATTACCAAATGTAATATATATATAAACCTGTATCAAAATAACAATACCAAATGTAATATATATATATACCTGTATCAAAATAACAAGAGATTCACAATATACCTGTATCAAAATAACAAGAGATTCACAATATACCTGTATCAAAATAACAATAACAAATGTAACAGATATACTTGTATCAAAATAACGAGATTCACAATATACCTGTATCAAAATAACAATAACAAATGTAATATATATATGTGTATCAAAATAACATTACCAAATGTAACAGATAAACAAATGGCTGTAAGCAAAGTAAATGTTTTAACTACTGATAAGTGAAATATTATCTTTTGTTGATATATGGGTGAAAAGATGTAAAGGAACTTCAACTCTTGAGAAGCCCATATGGTGGTATCTTCATCTTCTGAATACAAATTATTTACCCCAGGATAATAATTTATTGGGTATAGAGGCCTTTAGACAAAGACCCTCAGTGTTTAAAATGTACAAAATTATGATCATTTTGTAGGTATTTTGAGTGGGAATAGGTCGATAAATCTATCTAGAACTTGGAAAGTACTGACATCCCTAATTATTATCATTATTCCATTTTATTTCTATGTAAAACATTTTGCTCAATCAGATCCTCTGGTTTTGAAATTTAGGTACTGCTGATTTGAGGCAAATATTCAGATTTATATATATAAAAAACACTATAACAAAAAAATGTAAAAAAATTATAAGGTAAAAAAAATATGTCCATCCAGTAATCGTCCATGTTTAAGACTTACCCTACTTTCCTCTATGCTGTCGTGTGGACCTGGGGGATCATTAAAACAGAAGAACTCTCTCACAGGCTTACTGTAAAAAATGGACATAAAAATAAATACTACTGATTGATGGTACTATAATATGATTAACAATAAACAACTGGGGGCAGCATGATTGGATCACAATATTTATACAAAATAGCTTTGCATAATATGTATTTCAGTTACAACATTGGACACATGGAATACTTTGTAAAAAGCGTTATTCTCTTCCCCATCATCCCATATATAATAGTGTGAGACAACGGGGAGGCAATTGAATTTTCCAGTATAGGTAGCAGGTGTGAAATATTATGTTGTACATGTTTAAAATGTATGCAGATCTCCAATATTGTTTCTATTGGTTATTTTATTTCAAAGTACTTTTCTTAAGTACTATGTACGCTTTGTTATTGTTAAAATCTTGATTGATTGATTGATCGTTGGTGTTTTAACTCAACTTCAAAGCGCCAATTCTGGGCAATTTTGTGGCAGCCAGTCTTTATTGGTAGAGGAAGCCAAAGCTTCCGGAGAAAACCATGGACCTTCGATAGGAATAAAATCTTGTTAAATCTTAATAGTACTGAGGACTTATATAACAAGCCTTCCAATTGACACAAACAAAACAGTACATACTATTATGCAGTGCATAATTTTTTTAATACATTTTGTAATATAGAGCAATACAATCATATCAAATTAACTGCCAGAGAAAACGACTGATATACATGAAGTAAGTACCACTTTGGCACTAAACATTTCAATCTAGGTCATAAATAAACTTGTAATTATATAAAGAATATGAATATTTAAATAAAATAGTATAAAATCTCTAAACACCTGTTACATATATCATTGTGTGAAGTACAATTATCTACAAAGGCTTGTAACCCTAACAGTCTGTCTTCCAGAAAGTTCTTGTCATAGTTATCCTTAAACCATCGTTTGGGTGGTAGGGCAAGACTTAATCCTGGAAATCTCTTCTTCACCTATCAAACACAAAAAACATATGGTACATTAACAACACAAGTTCAAGTTCTGAACTTTAATTTTGCTTCTAACATCTCACTTGAACTTTCGCTTTTTTTAATGAAAATATTAAAATTCACTATAAATAAATCATTAACATGTATAATGAAAAGGTGCTTATATTCAGTTTGTTCAACTTTATCAATGTTTAAATATATGTCTTACGAAGATAAAGTATAAGTAGTTTTAAAGTATAAGAAGTTTTAACTGCAAGTAGTCTGTTGTTATTTATGTATTATTGTCATTTTGTTTATTTTCTTTTGTTACACATTCTGACATCACACTCGGACTTCTCTTGAATTGAATTTTAATGTGCGTATTGTTTTGTGTTTACTTTTCTGCATTGGCTAGAGGTATAGGGGGAGGGTTGAGATCTCACAAACATGTTTAACCCCGCCGCATTTTTGGGCCTGTCCCAAGTCAGGAGCCTCTGGCCTTTGTTAGTCTTGTATTATTTTAACTTTTAGTTTCTTGTGTACAATTTGGAGTTTAGTATGGCATTCATTATCACCGAACTAGTATATATTTGTTTAGGGGCCAGCTGAAGGACGCCTCCGGGTGCGGGAATATCTCGTTGCATTGAAGGCCTGCTGGTGACCTTCTGCTGTTGTCTGCTCTATGGTCGGGTTGTTGTCTCTTTGGCACATTCCCCATTTCAATTCTCAATTTTATTTGGTTTTTCATTAAGTCTACAAAGATTATCATGAGGTTATGACTCACAGAATTGAATCAGTGAGAACCCTGCATTTGTCAATTATAATATTCATTATCGCTATTTTGTGCATTTTTCCTTTGATCTTTTTTTGTGATAATTTTTCATATCATGCTACTCACTTGAGATGGAAAACTATCGCTAGTAACTAAGGAGTCATGTGGCGTTACTAATGAAATTGATATGAAATTTACAATGTCATCATAGGAAAAATAGCAATAAACAGATTATCATTGGTCATCTCAACTCGATTGCTTTTCTCGCTCTTGCCGTGACTGGCTCAAGCGAGAAAATCAATCTCGTTGAGATAACCAATGATAATCTATAATTACGTTTAAAAATAAATGGAGAATGTATCTATGGTCAACTTGTAAATATCCATGAGTCTATGTATAAACTATTGACATAGGGGGGAAAAAAAGAAAGAAAACAGAAACGAAAAATTCAGCAATTTTCATGTTTGTAAAGACACATAACTCATGAACTATAAACGTGATACCATTCAATTTCCAACTTGAACTGTGTTTTGTCGCAATAATCATCATGTATAAGTTTCCAATCACATGGTTTAAGCAAAATAAAGGAAGAGAAAGAAAACGAAAAATTCATCAATTTTTATGTTTATAAAGGGGTATAATTCATGAAACTACCCAATTTGTTACCTTGACCTGTATTTTGTGGAATTAAGCATAATGTATAATTTGGTCGAGGCAAACTTAAGTTAGAGAAAGGAAACCAAATTTGGGACACACAAACAGACAGGACAGGACAGGACTGGATGGACAAGGGTAACACTTAATGCCGCCATCATTTAGCAGATTGGGCATAAAAATATTTCAAAGTGAAATGAAGTATTTTCTTGCTCACCCTTTCATTGAGTCTGACAAAGTCTGTATATCTCCTAAACACGAACCAACTGTCCCCTTCTGTTCGCTGTACTTTTATTTTAAACACCTAAGGAAGAAAGACATAACAGCTAATTAATCATTTGTATGTGTACAATTGTAACATAAAGTTCATGTTGTTTGCTTGTTCAATGGATCATGAATTAAGTAAAATAAAGTTGATTGTTAAAATGGTTGTTAGTTGAACCATGAATACAAAATCCTCTTACATGTCTGTGTGTTAGCTGCACACAGAGGCCGCATTTCTTTCTAATCAAAATTTTGTAAACGTTGTGTCGCGTTTGAAGCTGTTTTCTAAACGCTACAAAAATAGAAACAAATACATCGTTTATTAAGTCTTTACTGATCTTGTTTGAAATTTCAAATTTCAATAATGCATGCACATGTTGTTGGTAAACAGACTTTTTACAAACGTAGAAACAAATACTTCGTTTAATCAGGTTGAAGTAAGAAACAAATGTAGCGTTTGTACTAAAAACGATAAACGACAAACTGAAGACGTATTTTTATCGTTTGCATAGTTTGTTAAAGTTTATGTAAACTTTGCAAACGCATGTTTGAAAGAAATGATCAAAACATGTGCGCACTTAGCCGTTTGCATCGTTTGTGTTAGAAAGAAATGCACTCAGAGAGATGTTTCCTACTCCTAGCAGAGTGTGATATAAATAAACGATTTAGTTAGGTACAAATATCATGAATATAAATAGAGTTTCATGAAATGTGATATGCAATTGCTACTTTTCTTTTATGCAAGTTAAATATTTTGTATCCTGAATCATTTTTTAGAAAATCCTGCTAATGAGGTTTTTTTCAAAGACTTTTATTTTTGGAGTTTTTGATATGCTGATTTTTACATTTTTTTAATTATTTGCTTCTTCAAATATGTGTTCAGAGTGTTATCTCTAGTGGCAGATAGTGTCCCCCAATGTTGACAGAAACCAAGCTTTGGAACAGACTCACACTGACCCTTAGGCAAGGTGAGCTAATAGTGATGATGCAATTAAATTGAGACTAAATATAAAATGAATAAATATCCTACATATGACAAATTAAATGATTATGTACAAGAAAACATGTATGTGTAAGACTGATTAAACAAATAAGTATGTTCATTGTATGTTTTACTTACGTTCCAATGTTTAATTTGTTTTTACATTTAATTAATGTAGCATTCATCACAAATAGATTGGTTAGAAATACATAATTCTGTTTACCTACTTTATTAGTCCCATATATCTTGGAGTGTGGTTGATCAAATAATTTTGATGTCATGATTTTGATTCTGAGGCAAGGTTATACATGTACATTTATATATTATATATTCTAGTGAAAACACAATACATTCATGACATTTGTATTGAACACTAGACCACATACAATGTACATGGTTCAACCTAGTATTCTACTATACTTGTCACGTAAAAATAATCCATATATATAATTTAGGAGAAGAATCTCTTTATCTTATGTTTAATCAATCAAATGATATCATCGATCACATCCTACTGTTTTTGTTTGTATATGTTCACGAGTATTTTTTTGTTTTCTAAATTTCACTTATGTAAAAGACTCATTTGTGGTTTCTTAACTTTACATAACTTTTGTAACCTTGAATTTATTCATTTCAGAGTTATTAAAAAGCATAAACTAGACTTTTTTGGGGTAAATTTTGTACATTGCATAATTATAATTTCTTAGGTTGCATTCAGACAGACTTATCGCTTGACTATGTTTTGAAGATTTTCACATGTATGTATAATAAACATGTGTCATTATCTTATGATCATGATGCAGTTTGAACTTTTTAAGATGACTACTGTGGGTTCATTTATTTTCATGGGTATTTGATTTTGCAGTTTTGCTTAATTCTGCATAAAAAGCTTATAGAAAATTTGTAATTTGTTAAAGATTGAATTTGTGGTTCACCTGTACCCATGAAACCAACTAAAATTGGTATACAAACGTAAGATGAATAATAATAAATCCAAATAATGTGAAGAAACCATATTATGTATGAAGTACAGTTGATAACTTACAGTAAATTTAGCTCTTTCTGTCATTATCTCATATCCAACAATGGGAACACGAACTTCAGCCGGATGAAGAGCATCTCTCGAGTCTATAGAATAAGATGTGTCATTACTAAAGTCAGAAACAAAACTTGCCACCGAATCATGGCGACTGTCAATATCAAATCTAACATTTCCTTTCTGTGTACTGACACAAACTGGTGTGCTGGTTTGTGGAGGTTTCATTCTAGGTTCGTGTGTACTTGAATGTCCATTTGTAGATTCATGTCCAACTTCACCGCTGCTCGATAATGATGACGAAGAACCTAAGGAATCTGACTTAATTTCTGACTTTTCTAATCCTGAGTCATAATTACAACCAGAATCTGGAGTTGTTGGTGAGTCGAGATCACTAAGTGGTTTCCCTGTATTTCCATTTGGAATATCATCAGACGTTGAAGGTAGATCTTCAGCCATTTCCCATTACATTAGTTGACTATCTGTGAAATAAAAAATGAAATGAAAACGTCAGCTTAGACTATTTCTTGTCAGGCTTTGAATGAAGATCTTCAGCCATTTCCTATTACATTAGTTGACTATCTGTAAAAATAAAAAAATAAAGTGAAAATGCCAGCTTCCACTATTTCTCAGTTTCCCTGTAGGATTTTCTCTCCTGTCACCGGAAATATTACCTGGAATTTTTCTGTCATCCCACTATTGATGTTACATGTATTATTTTATGTGCATGAAAATGAAAGTTGATAATTGTTCTGTGCACATGTACGGTATGAGCCTGTAATCTACCCTATGCTACTTTTGCAAACATTTAATTCAATCATACACATAAACAGGTATTAAATTGTGTGTTGCTGTACTCATTCGAGTATACATACTTTTGTTACTAAAGAATACAAGTTTTCCATTGCATTACAACATGTCAATATATATACTATTTACTTTATACAATTAAAGCATACAACAAAACTCTGTCATATTAAAAGTCATTTCTAAAACCTTGATCTCATGACATTTCTACAATTACTTACACAATTAAAGTTTCTTAAGATTTTTTTTATTAGTTTACAATTTTCAAAAATTGAGGAAATTATTTCAGATGTTTCTAAAACAAGTGATATTTTACATATAATCAAATTTCAGGTTATTGTAAATTCAATGTTATTTACAATTTTGGAGATCGAGTGAAAGGTTACAATGTATGTGATCAAAATACTGCAGGCCACAACAAAAAATTTTTAAAGTATTGAAGAAGATTATTAATGTATGAACACTTCCATACATAAAATTCACTTAAGGTTGGTTCATGAACAAAAGGTTAAACTGAAACTAAAATTTTTCAAAAATGTATCCCGGCTGTGAGTGACTAAGTATCAAATGTTAATAAAGTAAACCAGATTTATATCATCACCGTATTTCATATGATCTTACCAATTATCACAGTCCCTCAAAGAATCACATAAATAACACATTTGACACAATTATCTCTCATAAGTGTGATAAAAATAAATACTATGTAATCTGTGATAGGTAATATAATCCCGTATGAGTTAATTCCAGGTGTAAAATTGATCCAAACTTGTTCACCTTCAAATATTCTATTTACCTTGGTGAATTTTGGGCCGATATTGCATTGTATCTCCAATAATTAATTTGACATTTCAAACAAATTTATTCCCAATGTAATTCAATTTTCATATTATTGTAATTTATTATACAGTTGTAGTTACTTACATACAATGTATTATTAAAATTTACATTTTTGATGTATTTGAACATAGAGCATTGTAGAGTAAACAAACTGAATGTTGTTATCAAAGTTGAAAAATATTTGATGAAGGGAAGCAGTGATAAGTAAGCCAAAGTTTGGTATGATACTTGTAAAAAGTCAAATCATTTCAGTGGCAGAACCTGAATGTTTGATAAGGGGCTCACTGACTGACCTAAGAGGGGGCCCGCTCCAGTCATGCTTCAGTGATTCCCTATATAATCAACCAAATGTTTCCAACCAAAGCGGACCCAGGACCCCATGCATTTGCCTATGCATTTAATATCATATATGAAGCTCCATATTAGGGCCCCACCTTAAACTGCCTCCTGTTAATTCAAGACACAAAATTTCTACACACTTGACAAAATCAAAATGCAAGGGAGCAGCACTGTTCTACATGTTTATTTCTAAATTTAACAGCTGTTGATACATAAATCAGTATATATCAGTTATAAGTCTCTCAATGGGCAAAATATTGACATAACAGCTGACAGACAAATTATTGTCCTCATTTTATTTCATTATTATGATTTCTGAAAACAGTGGCAGATCCAGGGGGAGCTCGGTTTTTATTTAGACAACAAATGCATTTAAATAGGGACATATAGTTGGAACCCCCTTTTTTATCCTGGGTTGGGAACCTCCCTTTTCAAAATGGCTGGATCCGCCCCTGATACCATAAAATAAAGTTTTATGCACAGCAATAGAAAAGTTTTTCTCCAAATATCTTCATCAGGAGCGCTATAAATTATTGACATACAGACTTGAAAAATATACAGTTTAAACATAAATACGAAAGCTATTTAGGATTCATAACTAAAATGGACATGAAAAAAATGCAGTACTTAGCAAAATGTCAGACAAAAGTCATTCATTCAGACAGAATTTTCAGATCTAATCATCTTTAGTTAAAATTATATGTAGTAGAAAAACATTAAATTTCTTCTTGGGTCAGACAAACTAATTAACAGTTTAGCTCAGACTAAAATTTGCATAGTATGTAAAGTACAACTAAGACCGAATAATCTGTCTCTTGTGTGGGTACATTTGTCATTTCATATTTTCTTTTCATCATTTGGCTATCTAATTTTCATGTGAACACAAAAAAAAATTATAAAAATTAGATAGCCAAATGATGAAAAGAAAATATGAAATGACAAATGTACCAACACAAGAGACATACAGATTATTCTAAGTACAACTTAACCTGAATAAGTTGCAACCAAAGCCTTTTCAAAAGTTTCCAATTTTATTATCCAAGAATCATTGAAAAATACCAATTAAATCATGACTTATCCTAAAAACATTATCATGTGATCATGATTGGCAAGTTTTTGTTTATAATTTTGTTATATTTAAGTTGCTACATGTAAAAAAAACACACATTGATTTGTTATATTTATTTGTTATTTGACTCTGTATGCAAACAAATAAATAAATTAGGAAACTCATCCAAAACACTTTTTAAGTTTATACAATATGGCAATACAGGTTTAAGAAACTTACTTGATTCTGTTTACTTTAATTTCAAAGAACATTTCAACATACAGAAAATCTACAAGTAACTTTATATACTGAAATGTTTTAATGCATTTTAGACTCCTAAGCTAAAGGCTTTATTGAATTAATATATCTTACTACAGTAATCTACTCATTCTGACTTTGAAAGTACTTGGAAAAAATGTACATGTATTTTCATATGAGAAAGGGGGGGGGGGGTAAATTAATATTATGTATTTTTCAACCATTTCTCTCTGTTTGTGTTTACTACATTTACTCTTATTCATAAAAAACACTATTTCATTGAATGTGACAAAGTGCTTAAGGCTGTGGTTTAAAATCCCCCTATCATGATAGATGACCATTCTTATCTTGATTAAATGATTATGATCACTTATAGAAAGCTAAGGATCAATCACTTATACATGTCAAATAATCATTTATCATAAATCAAATTTTTCTCTGATACATGTAGGTTATAAATAAATGGGTATGTACAGGATATGAATGTAGGATAGAAAGTAACAGGACAAAAATCTCCATTCAGTTTTGAGAATTTTTCTTTGTAATTAATTGAAATTATTTCAAGAACTTTCTCTCAAATATATTCAAACAATTTTAAACAAGTTATTTGTGACTTTTTGTCTATTAAATTACACTTTCTGTCCATTTACCAAATTATTTGGTAATTTTGACTACCTTTTTGTAAGAAACAATCGACACCTAGCTATATACAAGATATATATAGAGAGAGTAAAAGTACAAAAACGATTTTCTAACCTACCCAATAGGTTATTTTATTCCAGTGGAAGTAGAAATTCACTAAGTCTGTCAACCTCTGGTCAAAAATATCTTAAAAATACATGTGCAACCTTTTTCAGCAGAATTTAACATAAGTTTTTCATATATAAAGAGTAATTAGTTTAATCATTGTATTTTTTTTATAATTTAATTAAACCTTGAAGCCATACTTCTGAGAAACTGATTTAAAATACATTTTGTACTAAATTATGAATGCTCTAGTATTTCATCAAATTATACAAATAACTTATTCAGCCCTCTTCTTTCATCAATTTGAAATTTAAAGTTCAGAAGTTTCATTTTGTTGAGTTTTGAAACAGTTGAGGGTTTCTAGTTAGATACACATTTTGTAGTTATAGGAAACAGTGTTATTCTCATTATTTTTGCAGGAATTAATACAAAGTAAAACAGGTCCAGGATAGTTTTAATAGGACCTGAGAGAGTAAAAGTGTTTTTTTCATGTAATAATACTTGGGAGAATACATTCTTATGAATGGTTCTACACTAGTAATTTTTTGTGGCCCTTTATTGCTTGCTGTTCGGTGTGAGCCAATGCCCCATGTTGAAGACTGTACTTTGACCTATAATGGTTTACATTTATAAATTGTGGCTTGGATGAGAGAGTTGTCTCATTGGCACTCATACCACATTTTCTTATATCTGTGAAACTAAATAGTGTGTTTTTCTGTCATTGTCTGTAGAGTTTTAGAATATATGTTGAATGATTTTTGTATTGTGCAATCATTGTAATATTGAGATATGTGTTGAAATGATTTTTACATATTTGAATGATTTAAATGAACAAAATTGAATGAAATATAAATAGTTTTTTTTTCAAATTTTAAAAACATTCATTGATCATGTTCATATTATAATTTTATTTTAAAAAGTTATGTTTACAATATATTGCATTGATTGACTATTATTTATTGTCTTTTGAAAAAAGTTAATAAACTTTTGATGTTTAATTGTGCTCATGTCATTACTAAGTAGTAAATTTAATCCAATTACTAATAATTATATATAAAGAAGCCAATTCATTTCACTTATTGAATAAACACATGCTTGAAGTCCCATACAGCCCTTACAATCATTATTTAAGTATTCTGCATGTTATAACCATGGCTAACTTCTAAACATACTAAGCATCCAACATTATGTTCATAGATCCATCAGATTTCATCTCCTATTTTAGAGACAGACAATATATATATATATATATATATATATATATAGACAATAACTTTAGTGTCTTTAAATATCAGCTGTATTTGTACGAGGCTAGGAAACAAGGTGTATGCGAGCTTTTAGCGAGCTATTACACCTGTTTCGAGCCGAGTACAAATACAGCTGATATTTAAAGACACTAAACAGTTATTGTCTTTATCCTGCAATTAATTCTGTATATTATTTGAGTTTTGAAAGACACAAAAACACATGTTTTGCATTTATTTTCGATTTGAAATCCCTTGAGGCCCATGTAGTAATGTAATTCAGTGATCACACATTCAGCTGAAGACGGGTTCGCAAAAAAAGAATCTTGAATGGTCAACAATAATACATCACTCAAAGTGAATAATTATCTATTTTAACATAACAACTAATTTCAACAGTAAAAACAAATAACAAAACATTGTCCAATTTGAAACAGAAGTGTACGAGTTGTCCTACGCTTCAGACTCGACATTCACTAAACATGCATGCTGAAATTGACATGGTTGTTTTTGTTACACAATCATACACATTCAAGTTTTGAAATCGATAGTTGTCATCGTAGAAAAGACTGCGGTTCATGTGTGTATGTTATCAGAAAATTGGTGTGATTCTTATTGCTCTAAAGAAATGTTTTAAAAAATACAGAACGTATAAAAGTAATCATTAATTCACAATTGATACGTCATTTGAATGCGATTGCAATACACATTCTGAGGTCACGCAGGTTCATACAGTACTCAGTCCGGCAGTGGGCAGAGCTTTTAAGCGGTATCTGTATAGTGAACAGATACAGCATAGCGATATCTGTAGGGCTGTATCTGTATAGTAGAACACCCAATTGCAGGATAAATAACAATATATCCCTTATTCTAGTCATTTAGTATTTCCATAACAGGAATGTGTTCATAGTACATTGATGCCCTACTTGCAACATTAATTTCTACAATGTATGTTCAGTGGACCATGAAATTTAGGTCAAAACTCTAAATTGTCATTAGAATTAGAAACATCACATCGTAGTGAACATGTGTTCTAAGTGTAGTGAACATGTGTACTAAGTTTTAAGCTGATTGGACTTCAATTTCATTATTAACTTCAGTCCTTGACAAAAAAATTTGAAGTTGGACAGACGGACGAACAAAAGAATTCATAGACTGGAAATCATAATGCTCCTAAATGGATCACAAAAACCTTGCTTAGAGGTAGATGGGGTGTCTGAATTATAATCCATAGATTTTTATAATAATTTGCCAAAATGTAGTTTATATCATGCTTTTCAAAAAAAGAGAAACTTGCACAGAACCTCATTATATGCTCTGGTCATTATTTCTTGCGAAAAATTAAAATACATTGTAATTAAGCATGATTTATGTCTGAGCAAATGCTTTGAAGTGATATAGAGAAGCTGTGATAACACCCTTTAGTTATTACAGGCATATTTTTTCTGTAATAACATATAGGTGTACTATTCAAGAATGGAATACTATGAACTGTTACATCTGTCAATAGTTAAGTATACATAGAGACAATAGTAATATCAATAGAACTTGTATACATTTTAACTAAACTTATGATGTATATTGTCCCTTTGAAACATGTAACATACGTATGTTATCAAAGTTCTTTGATTTTTTAGTCCACAATAACAAATGTATGTTATTTTCCTGTAATAACCCTATAGAGTTATATCCCTGACTGTAACGGTACACAGTGTTTATGCATGTAAATCCAATTTTCTGCAATAAAGCGGTAACTACACCATAGAATTTTGAGATAACATATGAGAAGATAGCTTTGGGGTAGGGACTCAAAAATAGTGTAGGGTTAGCGTTTTTTAGCCTTATTATGGCTTATATCAACTGCCTTTGAACTCTAGTGGACAGTTATCTCATAGAACAGACATTTGTGGTAAGAGTTACAGGATATATAGGGTATTGATAGAAAACTAGTGCATGGTCTCATAGACAAGCCAACACACCGCATCATCAGCACGTGATATCTTGGTAATCTTCTTCATATAAATAAAGTTTATAATTTATAAAGTTGTATTACTAAACACAAACACTGAACAGACACTCAAAGCATAAGATATATATATGTATAGACCATGCATGTACTTTTTTTTTTTACATCAACACCATGTTCACCAGGAACTATCTAACAGTTTACTGTACCTTAAAAAACGTTATTTGTTTACACTTTCTCATTCTCGTGATCTTTCCGGAAGTGCAAGAATATATTATAAGGGAAATAACTCTGTAGAGCAATGGACCGTCTCAAAGGAAAACTCTATACGACAGTGAAACGTCTCAAAGGATTATTCTTAGAAAAACATAAATTTATAAAATCATCTCTTTATCTAGAGTCTCTAGACAATGACAAATGAAGATTTATATTAGAAAGGAAAAAAGAGACAAAATTAAGATAAAAATAAAGTTATTCTCTTTGTATGGGTTCTCTATTATCATACATGTATAGATACATATTTTTTTATAATCATGTTTTCATATTTGTTCTAAATCTAATCATATTTAATCATTACCAATCATCAGTATGTGTGTTAGATTGCAAGAGTTGTTTGCGTGGATATTGTATGAACTTTGTGATTTGTGTTGATTTATATGCTCGCTCTTTGATTCATCTTCGCTAGCCAAGGGTTACGATCATTGTCAAATAGTCCGGTTTAAGGGAGGTAATCCAATCTTGTCAATAAATTTATTTCAAAGACTGACAACTCTAGCATACATTGTTATCAATCCATCCCAGCGTGTGTGGTTAAATATCGAGGTCTGGCAATTAGCACCTTGTACTTTTTGTCTCTTATCTTAAAATTCATGTTATAAACATATATAATAAATTTTCTGATTATATCATGGAAATTGATAATATATCAAGAACCGACTATGTTAACATTTTGGATATAGATTTCTAAAAAAAAACTTCGTAAAACCCATTGTTTTGAACGCTTCTATAACAAGCTGCTGTCCCTTTGACACATTCCCTGTTCCATTCTCTATTTAATTTCAATTTTGATACGTTAGCTGGTTGTTACACAATTAACAACGTGTCTTTTGTCAAAGTTTAAGTTTTATATTATTATTTTTTTAATTAGATTTTTCATTACCATTTTTTTTTTTCTCGAGGAATGATGGGAATTTATATATATGGGTGTTTGTTAATACCACTTAACATTTCGCTTGTAATAATTGTAGGTCGGTTTTGTCCTTTTTTTTCTTTTCGTAATTTGAATCTTTGATATAAAAGTTTGCCAGCTCTCCATTCTTTTGCTCATTCGATAAATCGGCAATCGTTTACTGGAGTAACATTCATCAATTTCAAAGTCGTCACGTCACGGCAAGCATAACATAAATGTGTTTTAATTGAGTTATAATAAAAGATGATGTTAACGGCAATGAGAGAGCAACCAAGTGACTGAATTAACCAAATAACGCGAAGATATGGCAAGACTCAGTCTACATTTTCCTGGTTTGGTACGGATACATATAATCATACAATTCGGTCATATTATTCGTACATAAACATAAGTTGCATTTAAAGAAATAAGTGTGTTTTTCTCTACAACAATTATTTTGACCCAATCCAATACTAATGTAGGAACCATAGGACGGTAATCTATATTGCAATTCAATCCCATTGTAATATTATGAATAGTTATCAATAAAATGTCTATACACGTAAAGAAATTAATGCCGCTAAGTTACGACCAGAAATGGTTGTCTTGTGACCGTACAGACGCGGCTCGTTTTTTTTTCTGACATGAACGCAAACTGAAGTTGTTCAGATCTTATAACCATAAAAGTACAATACTTAATACAATTTTCAAACTTTGATAACTTGTAAGCCTATATATGAACTCAAGTTGTGAATACTAGTGCGCAAAATCTACCCAAAAGGGTTTTGGGATACAAAAAAAGTTGGAACAATACATTTTGAACTACTAATACTCCTATAGATCATGACATACAAAGAAGCTCAGTGTTGGTCATAAGAATAGCCCAGATTCGTTGATTGATATAAAATGATCAATCATGTTTTATATTCTTATTTTTGATGGCGTAGTCCGTCGGGTCAATCTTTCAAAAAAGAGTCTGTAGACACCAAGGGGACACTCATGACTAACAAGTTAAAAAAAAAAACAAACTTAAAAATACTGACAACGCCATGCATGGCAAATAAGGCGTTAATTAGTTGACATATGGAATAAAATTAAAATACAAATTGTTTCCATCGAGAAAAGGGGGAGGGGGTCTTTGCCAAAAGCACCAATATGAGAATTGTTATCTGAAATTTTCTTTATAAAAATATTGGCATAATAAACAACTCTTTATGAAATAAACTCGCTATGTCTCGACACCAAACAGTCTTAATAATGCATAGTAGAGAACGAAATAAACCAAACTCACATTAATCATTGCGCAAATATGAGATGTGGTTCTTATAGAAAGAAATATTTTAGCAAAAAATATCAATATTATTGTATCGATCGACTACCAGTTGTTTATCTCCCTATCATACATGTACTCCGCGGGAGGTTATCAAACATCTTACTTTACAATATTACAAGTGGACAAGGCAACTACCGCATACAATGTACAGATCATGGAAGTACTAAATTGACATTTTACTTCCATGTTCAGATCAAGGGTATTCTAAACTGGTCAACCATTTCATCTAAAGCACCTCTCAAAAGTGATACAAAGTAATAAATGACAAACGTACTATCTTCTGTGTTTAATTTGAAAGAAAGGATATGGCACTGGTCATTCTTCTTTTGTGAAGAGTAATGCTGTATTTATTTATTTCTCTTTCAAGACATTATTTGTCATCAAACTATATATTTCTGTCCTGGGTGGATACCCGATATCCTATATTATTCTATCATGACAAAATTTAAGAAAATATTCTTTTGTTTTACTAAACTCTCACATCTTTGAAGGAAACGTTATATATTGTATAACCGGTAGTACAGAGACGCTCTACGTTATTATTATAACAATTAACAGTACTGTTTTGCCATCATATCGAGAAAAATGTATAGTCATTCTTGTTTCATTGTTTCGTACACTGAATCTCTTGGCCATATATAAATATATGATGATGAATGGTTGCCATTGATGCAACCTTATACTGGCCAGAGTCGACCACCTACTCTTGTTTAGTATATCCTCATGTACCTGCAGTTCTCTTTTATATCTTTTTAATTAACTAATCTTAACTTTATTGGTTTTGTGTGTGACCTTCTCATAGAGATTATACTATTACCTAATTTTTAATATTTGTAAAGTAAGCTGCAAAAATGCCTGTCCCAAGTCGGGGGCCTGTAATTCAGTGGTTGTCGTTTGTTTAGGGGACGACCATTTGATATTCTGGGGGGGGGGGGGGGGGGGGGGGGGCAGGAGGATTTTGAAAATAGATAACTCAGCCTTGATAATCACAAAAATAAATGGTTTGTTCTGTGGTAGTTTGAAAATAAATTACCTGACTTGCAATGTATAGAAAATAAATAACTCAGCAGGTCTAATCGAAAATATATGAGATGGCACCAGATTCTTCATAAATTCATCTTTTTTCCCAAAAAAAATCTGAAAACACTTCCCAAATTTTTTAATAACAAAAGTATAAATATTATTTAAATATACTTGAAATGTCTGAAAATTGGTTTCATTTAACTTGAAGTATATTGTCTCAGGAAACCTTACCTCATCGTTATTTTAACAGGGCCGTAACTCCATGTAGGAAATTTCAAAACCAAACGCTTGTCTCCATATCAAATTGTGTTCACGGCCTTGCAAGAAACAAGTTCTGTTTTCCCTCAGACTTATAGCCCTGATTTTTCGGGATCAATGTTTCTTATTTATTTGTCTTTTGTTCATTGATTGCCCTTCTGTATTCTGCTAGTGTTGCATTCCTTTTGTAATCTAGTAATTTTGTTATGAACTTGATCATGAGTTTAAAAAAAAAAACAGCAGCCACAGGCTTAACTATGTGAATTCCATTTTTGCTTTATCATGCACATTGGTCTTTTGATGTTTTCCCTAGAAACTTCAGTCTTACACTGAATTAATACATTTTGCTTTGAGACCAAAATATTGTCAAAAAATTATTAAAACAAAACTTCATTTTCAGATTATGAAAGGGTCTTCCAAACACCCAGAAAGCATGATTTTGCATCATTTGTTCTATAGCTTCTTGGGCCTTCAGTGGCTCCAAAACCCTTCAAAAAAATTTTTGCCTCGCTCCGCTCGACATAGTAGGTTTGCCAAAACATTTAAAAGTGCCTAGTTATAACTAAACTCAATACTATGTGTATATGCAGTTGGGAATTTAAAAGATTCATTTCTGTAGAGGGGGATGGTTAATCTAATTAAATGTTACATAATGCCTTGACTATACTATATGTATTATTTATAAACAAAACATTTAAAAAATTGTATGTTTTTCGAATATCAAAAATATAGTTGTGAAAATGAATAATCAGTCCCTTGCTTTAATGAAAATGAAAAATCTTGCTTCAATAGTGCAGAAAATGAATAATCTGTCCTCTTAGTTTGCAAAAATAAATAACCGATCAAAAACAAATCCTCCTGCCCCCCCCCCCCCCCCCCCTGTCAACGTTTTATTTTGTGCTGAATAACTCTTAATCATGTTTTGGTTAGTGTATTGCTATAACTTTTGTTTCATTGGTCAACTTGTTTTAAAATGAAAGGAGATTCTGACTAAGTTTTTTCTTCTGTGTTGAATAAATGTTATCATGTTTTGGTTATAATAGTGTACTGCTATATTTAATTGTGTTATTGTTTCAGGTCAAAGGGACCAAGCTGTTAAAAACAATTATCTTTTGTTTTTTTCATTTAAAATCTTCAAAGTTTTACTCATATTAAGCTATAAATACATTCAGTATTTACACCAAAGCAACTTTAAACAACAATCATAATTTTCTAATTATTCAACTGGAATGTGAATTAAAATTGGGCGCGAATGTGTAGAGTGCGAACGGACCTTGGGTGCGAACGTGCGAGGTGCGAACGTGTAGGATGCGAAAGTGTTTTGGGCGCGAACGGACCTGATACCATCATACCACATCTTCTTTTTTATAATACTTATAAAATGTTCATGCAAATATATTTTAAACACATTGACTATAATGTATTTCAAGTTTTTTCTTTTAATTTGAATATAATAGTGCACGATTAATTTTAAACCAATGTATTTTTAACTATTTTTAATAATTTTATTAATGTTTAATACGACAAATAGATTTATACATGTGTATATAATTTAAGTTGTAACGAAGATAACGTGCACAGTAAAATTTTTAAACATATACCAATTAAAACATTAATAATTTACTAACTTTAAATACGACAAAACTATTTTGAGATAATGATATATACAGCGCCGCATGACATCTTAGTTCTTGTGTATATATCATTTTACACTAATCGTGACGCTCGTCATTGAATATTGGTAAAATGTTCATTTTTGCATTAAAGATGGTATCAAGAGTAATATATTTTTTAAATGTCGAAACTTATATCAAAAGATTCTGCAATCTTTCTACTTTTAAATGATAACAAGGTCAAATAAATATATTTTGATTTAGTATTTTAAAATATATTTTGATTTAGTATTTTAAAATATTTTTTAAAGATGTGCCCTTATTGGTTATCAATTACTTTTTACCATGTAAGTACTTATAACAATATGACTGTTACTAAAGTTTAATTGGCATCAAGAAAGAAAAATCCGAAAAAATAAATAAAAATATTACCTGTTTGCTAAAATATTGAAGAACATAATTGAAACAAAGGTCAAACCAATTCTATATAAGAAAATGTTTAAATAGTCAATTGAAATATATTTCACCAGACTTCTATATACCGAATTCATTGATAAAACCAGAGACATATAATATTGTATTATATGTCTCTGATAAAACTGATGGCCTGTGACGCAAGCGCATTACCGCCCGGACTGATTCTTGACAATGCCACTCCCGCTCTCTTATATAATATGATATATTATCTATAGATATACTGTCCCAAGATTAGGAATAAAGACATTTGAATTTGATTTTTTTTCTTTCAAAATGAAGCTTTTTACATTACATGTCTTATTTGAATGATTTGTATACGATTACATAAAGCAGTACATCAATAATGACTGTTCCCAGCACTTTAAAGTCATCCAAAGTGCGAAACGACTATTTGGCCACGAGAACCCTAATGTTACTATACGTTGATGACTGCTGTACCCATATTTTGACTTTTTTATTTATTATGTCTGTTTTGTTCACGCATCGTTGTAAATATAACGGAATTTGATGCGACTGTCATACAAGTGAGAGGTTTAGCACTATACAACCAGGTTCAGTCCACCATTTTCTACATTTGAAAATGCCTGTACCAGGTCAGGAATATGACAGTTGTTGTCCATTCGTTTGATGTGTTTTGTCATTTGATTTTGCCATTTGATTAGGGACTTTCCGAGTGAATTGCCCTCGGAGTTCAGTATTTTTGTGATTTTACTTTTAACCAGTTAATTTGAAAATCAAAAAAGGAAGTGTTTGGTATGATTGCCAATGAGACACCTCTCAACAAGAGATCAAATGCCACAGAAATTAACAACTATAGCTCACCGTACAGCCTTCAACAATGAACAAATCCCACATAGCCGTCAGCCATAGGAGGCCCCGAAATGACAAATTTTAAACAATTCAAACGCGAACTAGCGACCTAATTTATGTACAAATCAATGAACGAACGTCAACCGCTGAATTACAGACTCCCGCCTTGTGAAAGACATTGGCGGGGTCAAGCTCGTTTGAATGCACCATCTCTCTCCGGCATAACCTGGGACAGTAATGTAGCAGTACAACATAAGAACAAACTATAAATCAAGCATACAAATCAGTATAAAAAATCATGCATCAGTCTAAAAATCGTCAGTACATATCCAACATCCAATGGATTGAGTGTAAAGACATCATAAACAGTAAGAGAATAAACATGACCTCGAGCTAAGTGTTAAATGCCAAGATATGTAGGTATCGACAGTTTGTAGAGTAATTTATTTAAAGTAACTTCCTATTGCCTTTGGTAAATTTCGGCAGCATACTTAGTAAATTATTGATTATTAAACGAAAAAAAAAATATCATCAAGATAACGGTAATTGTTGTTGAAGTTAGCAATTAATTAAATGCAATTTAGACGGGTCTTTGCTGAGTTTGGTCATAACCTGCGATTCATAACAGTATGGTACTCCTATTGGCACGAATAGTGCCCCTTTAAAGTGTGCTATTAAAGGGGCACTATTGGTGCCAATAGGTATACCCTGACAACCTGTCGATAACTTTGATGACGAAACGTACATAACTATTATTACGGAGACCATTAACAGCTTAAATCATCAAATCTCACCTCCAGTAAGAATTTCTAGCAAATTTAGTTCGTGCATTTAATATAAGACGCCAGTTGCTGTATAACACTTTTTTTTGCATATTTAAAGCTTAAAGCTTTATTTATAAAAAAATAATGTTTAGTACATATTTTTGAAATTGACTTACGTCAACAAAAGATATTAGAACGTGATATCATAGTTTTATAATTATTTTATTTCATTTGAGGTGACTTATAGGTCCAATGGGCCGGGTGTATTAATGTTTATCCTATATTACATGTTTATAATCTGTACATATTTACACATGTCACTATTATAAATAATTTACTTACTTACTTTTTAACCTTTCTCACTAGAGAAGAACTGCTTTAGATGAGTTGCAGCAAATATATTTTCATATATTTTATGACAAAAGTTAAGGATAAGTAGTAATGGAACTAGTCAAAAGCAGTGAAAGACAATTTATATAACACTGACAATTAAGAGGCCGAGATAAAACGATATTTTAGTGGATTTTTTAGTTGTTGTTTTTTTTAGTTTAGGTAACCAATACATAGTAAGGACCTTCAAGTGTTCTACAGACTTAAGCTTATAAAAGTAGTGGAAGATACCAAGGGGACATTCAAAACATAAAGCAGAGAAAAAAACTGGCATATGGTAAAAAAGGAAAGACGAAAAGACAAACAAATGTACAAAACACTGCATAAAAAAACAAATGAAGATGGAGAGATGAAGAACAGCAATACCAGCTCTGTTCCTTTGTTTTTTTGAGTGTTTCTTTTGTGTCATGGATTGATACCCATATCCTTTTGTTTTTATATTATAGAAAACTATAGACTGAGCAACACGAACTCGCGAACCGAAAAGATAATCTATAATCTTTCTTGCATCTGAGGCACCAAACGGGTTACTCGTGGTAAAAAGTAAAATCACAAAAATACTGAATTCCGAGGAAAATTCAAATGGCAAAACCAAAAGCCCAAACTCATCAAACGAATGGATATTAATTGCCAGATTTCTGACTTTGTACATGCATTTTCTTATGTAGATTATGGTGGATTATACCTAGTTTTGTTGTCAGCTAAACCTCTCACTTGTATGACAAACGCATCAAATCCCATTATATTGACAACGATACGTAAACAAAACGAACAGACATAATAGGTAAAAATGTCAAGCAAGGGATACAGCAGTCAACAATGTGTCCGATAGACTAATTAAATGTTTATATTCTACGATGAGTTTTATTATTTTTTTCACAATAGAGGAATACCAATGAAATTTTATTAAAAAAAAAGAGAAGAGTAAGAAAACCATTTAAGATATTAAGTCGAATTTATGTATGGAGCATGATGAATATATGAATCGTTTTCTAAACAGAAAAAAAGCAGAATGAACACATGTCGATAATAAGATCTAGAATATCTATCCTAAATATAATAGACATGTTACGAAAAGGTATATTCACGACACTGCGGTTGACAAATTACACTTTAAGTGTGGGGACTGTGTCAAAACACAAAAGATATTACCTGTGTTTACATTTTTAAGTCATAAGAAACCTCAAATTAAAAAAAAAT
Source organism: Mytilus galloprovincialis (assembly GCA_037788925.1). NCBI lineage: Eukaryota > Metazoa > Mollusca > Bivalvia > Mytilida > Mytilidae > Mytilus > Mytilus galloprovincialis. The sequence goes on along the minus strand of CM075333.1, from coordinate 91,198,432 downwards.
ATACGTATGTTTTTTTATAACTAAATGGATAGTTTTCATTATACAACTTATGTACATATACTTTTTTTTCTGAGGAAAATTCTTTAATTTGGCCACATTTACAAAAGGTTAACTATTTTTAATTGCTTCCTTCCAGGAAGCAATTTTCCGACATATTTTCCGTATGCATAGTGACCTGAGCGTAACCCTCCTTGTAAAAATCCGGTGATAGCAATACGCATGAATCTGTCGTTAAAATAAACAATTACCTGATTGTGTATGTTAAACACGTGCTAAATACCCATGTTTTTGTTGATTATTTACTATAAGGTGACAATCGGTAAACTTCGGCTTCAAAACACGGCATTTAATGAGTAGCCATATTTGTTTAATCATAACGGACAGATAGAAAAAAAATTGACGATTATACGATATATTTGCGTAAAAACTGATAAAATCGTACACAGAGGCCTAAGTTTATGATATATACATGCATTGGTTCAAGAATTTATTTAGATGAACATTATTTTTCACCAGTCACTCGTTTCTTATGACTTTAACCAAGACGCACAGGATTTAAATTTTATCTTATTAAATTTATAATCAATGTTTTGACACCGTCCCCAAATTTAAAGTCTTATTTGTCAACCTCAGCGTCGAGAATATACCTTTTCGTAACATGTCTAGTAGGATCCTAGTTACAGAATACAACTCCAGTACCTATGAATGCAGCCCTTTAATAAATCTACCATCTTTTAACAAGAAGATCGTACTGCTGTCATTGTAAAAGTGTAATGTTGACTAAGTACACGAGTCTATTTATCATTAGAATACAGAATTAAAAAACCAGCTTTTTCTGAAGATTCTGTTTTTTTGGTCTTGGAGATTTCTTTTCAAGTTTCATAACAATCCATGAAAGTTTACTAACTTTTCATGACAAAAACAAATTAATCTTAGACTGCCTGTGAAAAAAACAGGTTTTAGAAAAATACTGCAAAAGAAAATATATTTTCAAAACTTTGCATCAGACATATCTCTTAATGAAAAAAAAGCTTGACAAAGTTTCATAATTAAGGTTTAACAAAGTATTTGACGTGTAACAAACTGTATCTACTTGTTAGCTGTGAAATAAACTAAGTTCTTTTATTATCAAAATATAGAAAATGAAAATAAGGGTTTTCAAATATTGCTTAGGATACTTACATATGAACAGCAGACTGCATGTAATGTTAACTGGAATAAAAACTAAGTCGATTTATAAGTAAACTGCAGAAAAACAGGAAATAAATACTAGCGTTTGATCACAAACTGAAACATGCTTCTGCATGTCCAAGTTTGGTACAAATCAAGGATAGTTTAAGAAAGTTATTAAAAATTTTAAAACTTTAACCCTCGCTTTAAGGGCATACGATACAGTTTTGATCCTGTATTTACAGTTTGATGAAAATTTCCATATAGGCTAGTTTTTGACTGCTTAAATCAAATATGTAATAAAAAAAATATACCTTCATGTGCTACTTTTTAAGTTAAATGAGGTCGAAATTTTGTATATTTGCTCAAAATTCGGATTTGTGGCCGTATTTTCCCTTTCGAAAGAAAGCCATAACTTTTTTGTTTTAAAAGATAAACACAAATTGTTTTTTGTTAGATAATTTGTAATTTTTGTATTTTATAAGTATCCTAAAAAATTATGCATTTTTTATTCAGAAATAACTCATATTTAACAAATGGTCATGAATTAAGAAAAAAATCGTATTTTTTTGCTGTATATTTATCAAAATTTAAAAAAAATCCTCTATTTACAGTTTAATAAAATTTGGTCCACATAATCTCCCTGCAAATTGAAACAAGATGTCGTTTTTAAAAATAGGGGTCCATGCACTCGGTTTCAAATTAAATCAGTTTGAATGATAAAAAATAGTCGAAAAATGCATCTTTTCCCGATATGTCATAGTTTGACGTCGCGAAAATAACATTTTACGTTAGCAACGTCATTACCTTCCCTGTAACTGTATCGTATGCCCTTAACCACTTTGTCCTCATATGAGCACATGCGTTGCAATAAATTTAGATTTTAATCCGATTGCATAAAGATAAGCTTGAACTGGCCTTATACCATACGGTGACCTATAGCTGTTAATTTCTGTGTCCTTGGTCTCATTGGCAATCATACCACATCTTCTTTTTTATATATTGAACGTGATGTTTGATATTTTTTATTGCAATATTGTCCTTTTTTTTTTTATATAAAACATATTTAAAATAACGCCGTTTGAAAGACAAATGTGAATGTTCCACATTAAAGTGAAATCATGTTGTTAAACAATGTGTTGGTATTTCCAGTACAGTTTGCACTAGATAGACAATTTCCTTACAACTATGCCGCATAAAAGCGTCTAATCATAACTGTATCATAAGTGCTCTCTGTATATATCTTTCTATTATATAGTCACAGGACAAAGATGCGTGTTTTCCATGATTTAAAAATAGTTTCAATTACTTCCTTGTCATGGATTTTCACCATCTTGTTTGTAAGTATATAATAATACTCTACGTATATGTATAGGTATATATAAGCATCAATATTTTTGACAAAATAAAGATAAAGAATGTCGATATGTACAAGTAATGTTATTATAAAAGAAGGGTGTAAATGTCAATTTGCATTACAGAGTCATTACAGACTTTTGTTTCATGTATGCAAGTGTCACACACATGCAGTCTTTGCATTAATTTTATGTATATTTTTTTCAGATTCAAATCGTTTTGTTTCGACTAATTTTGTTGGTCTATGGGGACTTATCGTAATCAATGGTCATGTAGTCTGCTAGAATGTATGCTCTGAAACTGTGTTGCATTGAAAACAGGTAGGAATAAACTGTACGTGGTACTACCTTTCAGGCCATTACACTATACATATGTGTTCAATAATGGTGGAGGAAGAAATATTTTTTGCACCAGTACAGTATGGATTTAAAGATCAATTAATAAATTTTATTCTTTTTTCTTTAATAGCTAAACATTTCATCAGTTTAGAATCCAAACAATAGTTATCAAAGGTAACAGGATTATAATTTAGTACGCCAGACGCGCGTTTCGTCTACATAAGACTCATTAGTGACGCTCATATTAAAATATTTATAAAGCCAAACAAGTACAAAGTTGAAGAGCATTAGGATCCAAAATTCCAAAAAGTTGTGCCAAATAATAGAACTGTTACTAAATAACAAAATTAAACAATACAAGCAGATGACATTCACAAATACATTTTATTATTTGTTTGTTGTATATTCAATGCCATGACAACTTCATGGCAGGCTCCTACCAAAAAAGCATTTAAAATATTATATTTTTAATAGAGATAAAGAAGGAAATGCGTTCCACCTCAGTTTACCTGTATTTTTATCATATTCTAAAGGTTGAAGGGAAAAAACTAGCCCTATTATTTATAGACATATGCATGTAAAATACCTTGTAAATTCATGCAGTATATTATACCATAGAGAGAAAAATCACAGCATTAAATTAATCTCTACATTTCATGTGAACGATGAATTTTATCTGGTATGGCTGTAAATAAAGGCAACAGTAGTAAACCGCTGTTCAAAAGTCATAAATCGATTGAGAGAAAACAAATCCGGCTTACAACGTAAAACCGACGGAAACACATTAACTATAAGAGGAAAACAAGGAGAGGAAAAGAGGAAAAACAAATTTACAGAAACACTGATGTGCAACAAAAACAAACGACAATGCAACACACACAGAAACGAACTATAAGATAACAACTGCTATTTTCCTGAATAAGTACAAGACATTTTAAGAAAAAAAACTTTTAAAGGGTAGGTTGAACCTGGTTTTGTGACTAGCCAAACCTCGCGCTTTTATTACAATGTTAAAAATGACAACATAACATGACATTACAGTACAAATAAATACAAGAACAATCAGGACAGAGAAATACGCAAATAAACAATAAAATAGAACAGAATAACAAAGAACACACAAAACAACCCATGCTTTCCAACTGAACCTAGGACAGCACAACAGAACCACCAACTGTCCGTCACACGACTGTGTCGCCACAAAAGTGACATCACAAGTAAATTTCTTTAAAAAAAATGGATACAAATCAAGATTAGGTTTTAATTATGATATTTGATGTATTTTATAACGATTACGAGAACAGTAATATAGAATTGTGTTAGTAAAAAATAAATTATTACTCCTTCCATTTATCTTTTTCAGGATATTGATAGGAATAAGAATCAATTATGAGTAGTTCATTCAAAGAACAGATAATTTTTGAAAAGTTATAATAGAGCAGCCGACAATCAAATAAAATGATTCGTAGTTGGCAGACGTGTATTTTTCTTGTCATTCTAAGCATAATATACGTAGAATTAGAAGCAAGAGGAACGCAATGGCAATGTCCACCGTCGGAACCTAAGTGTGACTGTAACAGTAGATTAACCAACAAAACAAGAATACCTTATAGGGCTGATTGTAGCAACCAAAACCTGAACCATATTCCTAAACTTATACAAAACTATACGAAACTGAAGTTTTCAGGAAATATCTTGCCTCGAATAAATCGAACAACATTTGTGAATTTGCGGAAGTTGCCAATCTCAGAGCTATTCCTGAATACCTGTAAAATTGAACACGTTGATGCTGATACCTTCAATGATCTACATTTCCTAGAGTTTATTGACTTTAGCAACAATAGCAAAATTAACATATCGCAGCTGGCAACGTGTTTCAGAACGACCAACCTGATCGGCATAGCTCTTTCGGATATACCATTAGGACGTTATGTGGTCGATTTCTTCAACACATCTGCTGCCGAAAAATTAAAGTTCGTTCGCCTTGCAGCTTGTAATATAACTGCATTAACTCATGAAATGTTTGAACATTTACAAAACCTGATTGAACTAGATGTTAGTCGTAATATACTCTATTCCATAGACATGACAGTTATTCCTCCAGTTAAAGTATTTTCAGCAAAATATACAGAACTATCTGTTCTGAAATTTCCAAGTAATATTACGTCTTCGCTGACCCGACTTGATTTGAGTAACAATCGTTTTACCAATCTTAGTTTGTTTTACCATTACAGTCACGTATTCAAACATCTAGAAGATTTATATACAGACTCCAATCCAATAGATTTTCTACCAATAGAAACGTTCTCTCAATTATCGGTTCTTAACAGTCTCAGTTTGTGCAACATAACATCATATTTACATGTCTTTGCTGGTATAAACAACTCGGCATTACGACACTTAAACTTAAGTTATAATGAGATCAGTCCAAAATATTCAAAGACGTTCCTGAAAGATGCTCCGAATCTGAAGTATTTGAAAATGGACTCGGTTGATATGAGTAAATGGACAGACAGTGACATTACAGCATTCCTCCAACCACTGTGTTCAACACTGGACCATCTGCTCTTACCAAGGACTTACTTCAAGTCAATACCCTCTAATGCACTTCGATGCTTTAAAAAACTAAAAGTATTGGACTTGTCTTCAAATAACATATCATCCTGGGACCACAAAACATTTGTGAATGTGACAATAAAGAGCCAACTGTTGCTGAAGAACAACAAACTTGAAATAATCAAAGAAAACTTCTTTCCTCGAAATATAATCGACGGATATGGAATTCATAGGCTTCCGTATTTGGATTTCAAGGGCAATCCGTTTTCTTGTACTTGCGAAATACATTGGTTCAGAACTTGGCTGAGGACTGGTTATTTTAGATTTAGGGGGAGTAGGGGTAACAACTATTTGTGTCATTCACCAGAACACCTGAAAAACACCCCATTTGTTGACTATGATCCTGATTACGAGGATTGTTTCAGTATGAATATGGCAATTGTTGTTGCGCTCTCTTTATGTGGTGCTTGTATGGTGTTAGTAACTTCAACATCATACATCTTGAATCTATATAGGAAACGGTACCCGGAAAAACAGTATTATCGCATTGTAAATTAGAATTGAACAAACAATAGGAATATTTTTTTAGAATCTGTTAGATATTATGTTGTTATAAACTTTTTTTAAAGCCACAATGAATATTTTTTTCATAAATTTAAAATATTCTTTTTTTTCTATTTCACTGGCATACCAAATATGATAATAAATTTTATAAACTGAATGGATATTCACATATGAATATACACCCAAATATAAAGATGAAATGATAAAATCCTAAATCTCTGCTTTGGGTTGCAGTTCAATGTTTGGCTCTATATATTCATTTTGGAGGAAGGTTTAAATGCACACAACTGTATCCGACTATCTAATATGCGTCAACTCTTGTATTTTGAAACCTCAATATAATTGTCAACGAGAGTGCACACGTTGAAATGTCTCGTCTTCTTTACTAATCATTGATATTATGTTGAAAGTCCTAAATATAAAGCTTTATTATAACTGTCACATAAACTTAACATTAACCAAGAAAACTAAACATTAACCAATGAACCATGAAAATGAGGTCAAGGTCTGACGAACCATTCCAGGCAGGCTTGTACGGCTAACAATTCTTCCATACAACAAATATGGTTGACCTATTACTTATAAACCAAAACACAAAAATTTAACACTGAGCAATGAACCGTGAAAATTAGGTCAAGGTCATATAAAACCTGTGCGACTGACCCATAGATCATAGAATATATTCATACACCAAATACAGTTGACCTATTCAAATAATATTAGAAAAAAAAAGACCAAAACTCAAAAACTTAACTTTAGCTACTTAACCATGAAAATGAGGTCATGGTCAGATAACACCTGCAAGCTAGACATGTACACCTTACAATCATTCCATACACCAAATATAGTAGACCTACTTGATACAGTATAAGAAAAACAGACCAAAAACGCAAAAACTTAACTATAACCACTGAACCATGAAAATGAGGTCAAGGTCAGATGACACCTGCCAAGTGGATATGTACACCTTACAGTTCTTCGAATATACTAGCCCTATTGTTTATAGTATCTGAGATATTGACTTGAACACCAAAACTTAACCTTGTTCACTGATCCATGAAATGAGGTCGAGGTCAATAGAAAACTGTCTGACGGGCATGAGGACCTTAAAAGGTACGCACATACTAAATATAGTTATTCTATTACTTATAATAAGAGAGAATTTAACCTTACATCAAATCTTAACTTCAAGTAGTCACTGAACCATGAAAATGAGGCCAAGGACATTAGGTATGTGACTGATGGAAACTTCGTAACATGAGGCATCCATATACAGAGTATGAAGCATCCAGGTCTTCCACTTTCTAAAATACAAAGCTTTTAAAAGAGGACAAAAGATACCAGAGGGACAGTGAAGCTCATAAATCGAAAACAAACTGACAACGCATGGCTAAAAATGAAAAAAGACAAACAGACAAACAATAGTATATAATTAAGAAGTTAGCTAACGCTGCCGTCGCTGGATCACTATCCCTATGTCGAGCTTTCGGCAACAAAAGTCGCTGGCTCGACAAAACAAATCTCATAAAAATGTTATAACAGGTCACACTACATTTTGGTAACCCCAATTGACTTGGAAATAAATGCTAAACATTTAATCAGACTATCCGACACCAAACATTTATGTAAATAAACTCATCATAGATACTAGAACTAAATTTTGTATATACGCCAGACGCGCGTTTCGTCTACAAAAGACTCATCATAGAATCCAAAAAAGGTAAAAAGGCCAAATAAAGTACGAAGTTGAAGAGCATTGTCTAGTTCAAATATGAATATAGACCTGCCATGTGGCTGATATAACTATAAATCCGATGGTTTGTTAGCTCAGTTAATGATCCTGTTACTTGTAAAATATTGTCACCCTAATGCAGCTTCTCGACTAACACTACTACTTCTCAAATATGGCCACCATTACTGAGCTCAGCCATAACTCTGTTAAATACTTATCCAATATACTACCAAAATGGAATTCAATCACTTTGCTACTTGTCAAATATTGCCACCATGATGTAGTTCAGCAAATAACTATGCCACTTATCGAATATGGCCACCATAATGGAGCTCAGTCAATAAAGCTGGCTGCTACTTATTAAATATGACCACCATAATGAAGCTCCACCAATACCCTGCTACTTATCAAAGATGGCAGCCATAAATGAGCCCAACCAATGACCCACACCTTGTCAAATATTGACAGCACAACGGATCTCAACCAATGACCCTATAACTTGTCAAATATTCCCACTATAATGTAGCTTATTCATAACCCTGCTACTTGTCAAATAGTGCAACCATAATGGAGCTCATACATAGACCTGCTTCTTGTCAAATGTTTCTACCACACTAGTCAATAACCCTGCTACTTGTCAAATAATGTCTCTATTATGAAGCTCATCCATAACCCCGTTACTTGTCAAATATTGCCATCATAATGCAACTAAGCCAATAACTCTGCTACTTGCCGAATGCTGTCATCATAATGAAGATTATCAATAATCCTGCTACTTGTTAAATATTGCCACCATAATGGAGCTTATTCATAACCCTGCTTCTTGTCAAATAATGCCACCATAATGGATATTGTCCTTATCCTGCAACTTGTCAAATATTGCCACCATAATGGAGCTTATCCTTCACCCGTTACTTGTCAAATATTGCCCCCAATGATGGAGTTAATCTATAACTTTTCACTTGTAAAATATTGCCACTATAATGAAGCTTGGCAAATAGCCCTGCTACTTTTCAAATATTGCCACAAAAATTAAGCTCATACATAACCCCTTCACTTTCCAAATGTTGACACCATAATGAGCTCAACCAATGACCCTACTTCTTGTCAAATACTTACACCATAAGGAGCTTATCAATAACCCTGCAACTTGTCAAATATTGCAACCATAAAGGAGCTCAGACTTAACCCCACCACTTGTCAAATATTGCCACCGTATAGAGCTTATTTTTCAACCCATTACTTTTCAAATATTGCCTCCAATAATGGAATTTATCTACGACTTTTCATTTGTAAAATATTGCCATTATAATGGAGCTTGTCTTGACCCTGCTACTTGTCAAAAACTGCCACCATAATGGAGCTTATCTATAGCCCCGTTACTTGTAAAAAATATTGCCACCACAACAGAACTAATGCATAGCCTGCTACTTATCAAATACTGTCACTATTATGGACCTCATCCACAACCCTGCTACTTATCAACTATTGCCACCATAATTGAGCTCATCGATAGCCCTGCCACCATAGTTGATCTCATCCATAACCCTGCTACTTATCAATTATTGCCACCATAATTGAGCTCATCCATAGCCCTACCACCATAGTTGATCTCATCCTCAACCCTGCTACTTATCAAATATTGTCACCATTATGGACCTCATCCATAACCCTGCTACTTGTCAGATATTGATATCATAATCGAGCTCAACCAATATTCCTGGTATAAATACGGCCCCTTTAACAGAGCTCAGCCATTACCCTACTGTTTTTAAATGATACCACCATAATTTGTCAGTAATCATGCCCATCCCTGGTTACTATCTTTAATAAAAAATGCAACTGTTCTTTAAGAAAAATAATGTGATGAACAGAATGCATCCCGACTTGAGGAAATTGATCAATGAAAAATTCTCTCGAGACGACAACTTCGGAGTCATTTGGTCTGCTATTTAAATCTAGGTGCTTGATTTTTGCTTTTATGAGCTTCTTAATAAATTAGAGTCTAAGACTATTAATGAAAACACCAGAAAATATTAGTGTTTTATATTATGAAGGATTATAAATCTATCTTCATTTTGTTTTTTTCTCTCTACATACTGGTAACATGGTAATAAAAAAAACCTCATCAACCATACCAGGCTTATATTTTTGTATGCCCTGCATGAATTTAGTCTACAAAAGACTTATCCTTGAAACAAAAAAGTTAAAATGCCAAACAAACAACATAGTTGAAAGGGCATTGAGGACCCAAAATTCCTAAGGTTTTACAGAACAAAGCTTAGACAATCTATGGCACATCTAGAAACCTTATAAATAAAACAAAATTATCATGGTTTGCTTAACATAGGTGGAATCTTATTTTCTTAAGGAAATAGTTTTACTAAATTGACAGACTTTACAAACTTTCTCCAATAATAAACATTGTATTAGTGTAACTTTCCGCCCCTTTATCATATTGAAAAATAATACACAAAAAATGCATTGTATGAAAGGTTTATTAGAAACATTTTAATATATTAAAAACAAGACAAAAAATTAAACAATACAAAAAATAAATTTCATAATAATCACAGTCCAACCATAATCATTTTTTTTATGTAATGCTCTTTTTATACCTATCTAAATTTATGTTTTATAAAACTTCCTCTTATAGACAATTCATTTTAACATAGAAAACACCAAATGGGAAGGACAAAGTGTCATACTTATATTTCCCCTATAACTTAGACTTCCTTGATAAATAAAAGTAAAAACTAGTTCAAGAGATCAAGTTATAGTCCAAAAATCAAGTTTATGTTTGCAAAATGACAACAAAATTATGCCATCATTCATATATTATACTAAAAGTGATGTAAAGTCTGACTTCATTCATAATTTTGTTTTTAAAATGACTTGTTAAATATTACTTACAAAAGATACTGTTAAGAAACTGTTAAGAAATGCAATATAAGATAAAATGTTAAATAAAAGTATGAATGTTTATTTTACAAATATATATATTAGTTTATAACTTTTATTTAAAGAATCTTAACCAATGTTATTCCAAAGATTCCATTTACTGTAAACCAACTTAATTTCGCGGATACTTTATGTCACATTTGACCCTTTCTTGCCCACTGCGCAACGATTTTATTTTTGCAATTATAAAATTTACTTAATGTATTAAGATAAGCAAAGATACAAGTTTTACATGTTCACCACGATTTATATTTGTGTTATGTTTCTACTCGTGAAAGTCGCAAAAATAATTAGCTACCGAAAATAATAGGTTTACAGTAATTAAGGCTTTTTGATATCTGTTGTCTTTGAAATTTAAAATCTAACAAGGCATCATTGATTCAAATAAAATCAACAATATTTTCTATCCACTTAAAAATCTTTTAGATAATATAATTTCAAACCATAAACAGAATAATAGAATGTAAATTATGTAATCATAATAAATAAATAAAACAAGGCAATTAAGGCATGTCTAAAAAAAATAACAAGAAGTACATTAGGCTTGATGTAAACAGTGAATGTGATTTCTAGTCCATAAATTCAGAAGTATATTCAATTGTCAAATACCTAATCATATATTTAAAGTTTTATTTCAGCTTTAATTCAAAACAAAATCCAGGGGCTCTTTTTTTAAAACAAACAAATCTTACATCAATTGTAATTTGTACCAAAATTTTCTCGTTAGTTTTATAAATTAATCGACAGCTCTTACAATCAAATATTTTGATACATGTTCAAACTTCAAACATTGAAAAAAAAAAAAATCTACTCTGACCATACTTTACCAAGGGTGAGTTTAAAAAGAAGCAAATTAATTTATTTTGTATTTATAGATATTCAATATCTAAAGATCAGCACCTCTGACTGCCAATTAGGTAACATACAAATAAATATTATCACAAAAAAAAAAACCAACACATACTACAAAAAAAAAACAATGTGTAAATTTAACAATTGTCACAAAAAAACAACTTCATCTAGTATAACAACTTCATCTAGTATAACAACTATGGCATCTTATATTCATATATGCCATTAACAATCACATCACATTATTAAAAAATAATATTTAAAAAAGCACTAAAATTCCATTGCAGTACTTTTCTATTTCAAATCATGATAACTAAAAGTTCATAGTTCAGATTGCTTTTTTAATATTTTCAATATATTTTACTAATTTCATACTTGATTAATTCTGCAGTTATTGAAAAGAACAAGTAAAGATACTGACTTAAATTTGAATCCAGAAAAATGTTGGAAAATGCTTATCTTCATATCTGCAATATTATAACTTAATTCATTAACAATTTTTATAATCCTTTATTGGAATAAAATCATTATAAAATTTGCTCACCTTGCTATGCGTGCCACTATTTACTGCTGACATATTTCAACCATTTTTTTTCAACAGTTTATGATTCTTAAGATAAACATAAATAAACATGATTGCTGCACTTTATGTATAGTCCTCAAAATATGTTTACAAAACAACAAATCTATAACAACTGATAAAGCACATAGAACAACTTTAAATATTGTTATAATGTCCCTCACCTCATATTATACAGCAAAGTTATACTCATGATTTTACCCAAAACCTAAAAGTCACTCAAAAAATAAATAAACACCAATACTTCACCTACATTATTTGAAAAATTGCAGTTTACATTAGTTGCTTTTTTACAGAGAACAAATTTTGTGAAAATGAAGATAATGGGTATAGACAGAAGCTCATCTCAAGGATCCTTGTTACAGCCTCCTGCTATTGATAATTTTTTTCATGTTGTCCAAAGTCACAAACACATCTTTTATTTCATTTGCAGCAGGTCACCTTTCCTAATTATTCTTTAATATTCAAAATAGATTTTTTTTTCTGTCTATGAAGAAATAACTTTAAAAATGTGGTGCACACTTTAAAATAACCCACTACGCTGGTTATTTAGTTTGCACCACATTTTTAATGCTATTTCTTCATAGACAGAAAAAATATTAGTCATTCCTTAATGAACTAAAATATCTGAAATATACACAATTATCTCCCTTACACTACAATAGTCTTTAAAGCGGATTATTCTTATTTTGAAACAACTATCAAACAGCAGTATTTTGAATTCAAACAATCTATTACCTATGATCTTATGTTTAATACTTATGTTAATGAGGTAGAGTTAAGGCCCTTTACCTTATATTAATACAAAAATAACAAATTGTCAAAATTACAAACAGCTAGTCCAAAAGGTCAGATGAAAACTTCAAAAAAATAATAATAAATGATGATTTATTATTTGAAAGGATTTTTCTGTAAATGAAGAAAAGTGTTTCACATATAAACAAGGTGATATTAGAAATAAAAAAAAAAAGAATAGAGATTGTCAAAATTGCTCAACATTGTCAATTTAACAATTAAATATAGAAAACTCAAAAGATATATTTATTTTAAAAAGGTTTGAATAATAAAGAAATAAGTAAGAAGATTACAAATTAGTTGATTGTAACATAAGAAATAACAACACTGATTTTTCAAGAATTAAAATTATATTTAACTGCTATCCCTTTTAAAAATAACTCATTCTTTTAGCATAAATGACATGGCCTGTTACAGTCACTATATATTGGGCATTACCCAAAGGGTACTAGCCTACTTATTACTTGTAGCCATTTTCTAAATGTTTTTACCCTGAAGAGGAACATCAGACAGCAACACTTAATTCATTGCTTTAATACTGTTTTTATTAGCTGTTTAAATGCTTTAAATTTTATCTGATAACATAATCTTCACAAATGGCAGAAAAGAGAAAATACAAAATAACACCTAATAATCAAACTTTCATTAGAATATCATCTGTTAAGCCATTGGCATCACAAATTCTGTCTAGATGTCCCCTGTATGCATGAAGATCCTCCATAAATGATGGAATTCTTGTGTATTCTAATTCTGCTATATCACTGATAATGTCTATATCTCTGTAAGATATTTTCCCATATCTTAACAATGAATGAAAGTCTAAATGGCGTCTGTTCTTCAAAATCTGTAAAGCTCCATCTAGGTACACTTGATCTTTACAAAAAGCACCTGTAAAGTATTACATATATAAATATTACATAATCAAAATCTCATTTCATTGTTGTGGTTTTTATCACATAATACAGATTGTTTCAAAGTTCAGGTCCTTAACCCTTTCCTCCATAATGACGCTTTTTGACGCTACCCCCTTAACTCCATAATGACACCTTTTGACGCCTGTGTAGTGCCTCAGTTAAAACGTCTTGCCTAAGACAAATGAGAAAAAGACTTAATAAAAATTGTATCTAATATAAACAGGTTATTCATGAGAATATCTGACTGAAATTTCATTGATGAAATATTCATTTTAACAATGCATTTTAATACTTTAAACCTGATGATTTTTTTTTATTGAAAAAATCCTATGCGAATCAAGTATGTTAAAAAAATAAATTCCATGGAGTAAAGGGATAAAATAAATTATGCATTTAGATTGATTTGAGGTGTTCTGGTACTTAGTTCATTTAGTAACTTCAAAATTCAATGAACTTTGCTGTAGTATTTGTATATAAATTCAAATCATAGCAAATTGGGGTGTAAAGAAGAATTAAAATACAATTCAATTGGTAGAAAATTCACTTTGAATACAATATATTCTTCATATAAAAAATGTAAGTCAAACAAAATTTAAAATGTTCTTGTCCTGTCATGTAAACAGTAAAGTTTTGAATTTATGCTTTGATGGAATATAAGGTATCAGTTAACAGACATATTTCACCTCCTTAAATATCTGCAAAGTAGTTATCATTATTGGACAAAGATATAAAAAAACTGAAATGTTAGAGCTTAATGGTACCACATAATATTATTTTCCCTCTAATAACAAATTCTTCACTATACCTGGTCTGGATGTATCAGCTTGTCCTCTCTTTGCCCGTATACAATAGTCCCAACGTACTTGTGGATCGTTGACAAACTTTCCTAAATCTATAAATAGTTCTTTCAAAGACAGATGTGCAGCTTTATACACTGTATAATACAAAAGTGCACATCTCCATAAACATGGATCTTTCCTTAACAGTACACTATGAAGTGAGGCTAATCCTTCTTCAGTTGGATTCATTGGAGCCATACCTAACTCAGTCCGCACTTTCCAATTACTCCATGGTTGGAACTTGTTATTCATACTCCTTAGATAATGTGTGCCTGACAAAAGATAAAATCACATGTGGATTATATATAACAAGAGCTGTCAAAATGACAGTAAACCGGATTCTTTAACATTTATTTGGGTTCTGGCATTTATCAATATTACAAGGACCAAAACTCCTAATAGGTAAAATTTATGATTATCAATATCAAACTTGACTTCCATGTTGTCAACAATAACAACATATAAACTAGATAGAAAATGACCCTCTAGCAGGACAAACTGTGTGCCCTTAATGCATAAAGTAAGAAAAATTACTAAGTCCACCTACCTAGGATTTTGAAAATATCTAAAAAGGTTTGGTTGAACGGTTCATGAGTAAATGCACGGACACAACATTTTTTAAACTTTCAAGAACCGTAACTCCTGAACGGTAAAATTCAAAATCGTCATTATTGAACTTGACCTCCATTTTGTTGTCAGTAACAACATATTAAAATTTTAAAAGGTTTGGTTGACTGGTTCATGAGTAAATGCACGGACACGACATTTTTTAAACTTTCAAGAACCGTAACTCCTGAACGGTAAAAGTAAAAATCGTCATTATTGAACTTGACCTCCCTTATGTTGTCAGTAACAACATATTAAAATTTTAAAAGGTTTGGTTGAACGCTTCATGAGTAAATGCACGGACAACATTTGGTTGCCGCCCGCCCGACTGCCCGGCCGCCCGGCCGCCCGCCGTACATCCCCAAATCAATAACCGACATTTTTGACAAAAAAATCCAGTTAAAAATCACATTTCACAAATATTTTGAATAAGTCAGATGATCATGATCAGCTTTATTTAATTGAATGACTTTTAATATGAAACAAGCACTGCGTAGAAAGAAAGCTTCACTCTTTAATATGACATCTTATTCTCAGAGCCATATATTTCAGGATAAAGATTATTTTTAAGATTCAAAATTAACTAACATCCAGTACGTAAAATTGTTTTATTAAAAGTTTAAAAAGTCCTCTGTAATGAAAAGAACCATAGTGAAAAGAAATATGGTGATAGCCCTGACAGCATAACATATTGAAGGCATAGAATGCAAAACTTTTGGTCATTATTCTTCTCCATGTTTATCAAGGCTTCCAGTCTTTTAATCATTGTTTTAGCGAAAAAAGACACAGGAATGTACATAAAAGCAATGTTTATTATTTTCTTTTCAAATTAACTATCTCAGTCTGCACTGTAAGTCAAAAGTCTGATGCCCCAGGCTAATAAATATTAATTTGAACTAGAGAAAATTTTCAAATAATTTAAAAAAATAATTCAAAAAATAAAGTCATATAGGGACATGCTTTGGTTTAAAGTTTCCGGACTAGTAGATGAAAGTTTTTGGCGCAGACTGCTATCTACGAAGTTAGTGTATATATAGTAAACATATGAGTAGTATTTGTTTATAAATCTAACATGTTTTTATGATTTTCTTAGAGAATATTTCCTACAAAGCATATTTGTTGGATCCATCAAGAGATTATTACATGAAATTATATTATATTCATTTTTACCATAGGCTTTGCTTTAAGGTAAATATTCTCATTTGTATATGTAAATATACAACTGTTACTCATTGTACCATATATATTCTTCAAGTGCTATTATTTTAAAATTGTTTTAGAAATAGTAAGTATCTGTATAAAAGTTTAAATGTCATTGATAAAAGCACTGTTCACTAGTTAACTTACCAATTTCATGCCTGAGAAGACCTTCTACCCAGAATTGTCGTAGATTGACAATACGAACATTTAGTGTTGGTTTGCCTTTAACTCTTGTCATTGAGCCACGAGACAGCAAGTCTTCACTTAAGTTCAACATAATTTCATTTTCCAGATTTTCTCGTTTCACATAGTTTTTGACTAGAGTAATTATTTGAGATCTTCCTAAAACTGGTCCTCCAGTTTGGTTTTCAAATTCTTCATAGCTCCCATAACGATCTATTGCAATTTCCATTATCAAGATAGCCTAGATGAAAAAAAAAATTATTCATGTTTGCAATAGTCAGATGGATCCTTTAAAATTTACATTATATAAGATAAAACATTTTAATTTGTTTTGTTTTAAGAAAAACTTGAAAAGCAAATGTAATGAAACAAACTTATTTCCCCATATTTATGAAACAAATAAAATCTTTTCTGTTTATATATACTTATTAAAGGTACAAAATCTAGAAGAATTGTCTGATTAAGTAAATTAAACCAACCATGTGTACCAGATAACTTTTGTCCCTTACAACTTGAAAAATGTAAACAAAAACTTCAAATTTACATAAACAAGCACATTTTTAATTGTTCAACATTTGTCATTTTGGGGCCTCTTACAGCTGACTATGTGGTATGGGCTTTGCTTATTGTTGAAGGCCAAACAGTGACCTATAGTTGTTAATTTCTGTGTCATTTGTTCTCTTGTGATTGGCAATCGCATCACATCTTCTTGGAAATATTATTTTTTTGAACAAATGCAAAAGTAGCATTTTAGCAATGTTTTAGGCTTTTTTGTTATACATGTATGTACATGTATACTTACTATATTAAGGAGTTTGTCTGAAGGAGTACTTATACGTTCCAGTACTTCTGGTGGGGCAGGGAATCTGTAGATGAAGTATGGATTGTAGTTGTAATTAGCTCTAAAAAATCTTTCTTTCTCAGACTTCTCATTTTCAGGTTTTATAGCATTCAGTAGTGGCATTTTCTTCCTGCGATCACAAGCAGTGGGTAGTATTTCTCGATTAAGGGCTGGAGGCATCCTCATAGGAGTTGTCAATCTTGGTGATAAAGGATATTCTTTAGAAATAGAAGGAAGTTTGAGATTCTCTGAAGTGTTAGATCTACTAAGTGATGTAAGTCCATTACTGTGATTACTTGAGATTCTGCCAGTGGATGCACTTTTAGTCATAGAAATTGGTGTGGACTTTTGTTTCTTCTTTTTCTTTCCTTTCTTCTTTCCATTCTTGATAACCTGTGTG
Organism: Mytilus galloprovincialis; assembly: GCA_037788925.1. Taxonomy (NCBI): domain Eukaryota; kingdom Metazoa; phylum Mollusca; class Bivalvia; order Mytilida; family Mytilidae; genus Mytilus; species Mytilus galloprovincialis. Next base: position 91,180,545 of record CM075333.1, on the reverse strand, counting down.
TACATGTAGCTAGACACATTGGTCTGAACAGCAGTAGACATATCTAACTTGTTTATTTGTAATTCCCCCCAAAAGACAATTATCTAAGGCAGATTAGATGTCATGATTACTGCCAGGTCAGCTCATCTTAAGATCTTGTCATCAGCTAGTTCAAAATGCATGGTTGTCCTCTGAATTTAAAACAAAGAAAAATTAATAATTTAACTACAGATATGTTTTAAAATTGAAAAAAACAACCTTTGTTTTTAAATAGTTCAATAACAAAAAAGACTTTTAATATGCAAATTTTTATGAGTTTTTTCTTTCTTCCATTCATCAATTATAAGGCAGTATGTTGACCTATTATTGCTTATATCCACTTCATTTGAGCTCTGGTATAGAGCTGCCTCATGTGATATCATACAATATCTCCCTATTTTTATATAGATTTTCTTTTTACTGAAAGTCTCTAACCCTTGAATGACAGATGAGAACATCATTAAAATTATTATGGAGCTTCTTTTCCACGTATGCAAAATTAAGTATAAAAATTATGAGAATCCATTCAAGCAAAAATGAGTTTATGTATGATACGAAGAGATTTTCTTCTTAATTTTCAAAATTAAACTAACCTAACAACTCAATCTAAAACTTTATTTCTCCACCCCAGTTCAGGCTTGGGGTAATTGTAATCATTAATCACATGGTATTAATTACATCCTTCAAGTAATCATTGTAATAATTATTCACATGTTATCGATTACATATTTCAAGTAATTGTAAGCATTAATCAGTCAAAAAGCGTATCACACATAATTGAATTTAATCAATTACTTTACAAAATACCTTTTAATTTTGATTCTTGATTACCTATTTAAATCAATCAGATTGAAATGAAGAAAAAATAAAATTGTGGTTAACATGGTTAATATACATGTATCCTGTTTTAAATGAAAAATTTTATTTTCATATTTGATAAATACATAATTTGTAAAAATTGTTTTGTTTACTATAAGTCTGTTACAGTATTATAAAATATGGATATACATGTATAGTAATTTGATACCAATAAATGTTTATTTAATTAATTATTTTTGTTTTGACGAAATAACTTGTGAATTAATTAAAACTTGATGGTATAGAATTTTTTTCTCATTTCAAGAGCCTGTCTAAAAATGCTCAAGACTAGTAAATTCAACATTTTCAGATATATATGTGTACAGTGAATCGGTTGATTTTAAATGTAAAATATGCCATTCAGGTCCATTATTTTGCCAGTTTGGTATCTTTTGTATAACTCTCACATTTAGGATACATTATGGGAAAATCAGTCACATAAATATCAATATAATTTGATGGCTGACGAAAAACATTACCAAATTATAAATGTTTCGAAAGAAACCATATGTGGTAACCTACAGTCAGAAGAGGATATGTTACTGTAGTGTGACTGTCATCAACTGTAATCAATATAAATAGTTGTCAGTTGATAAAATAAAAATGTGTGAAACTCAGAATTTACAGAAAGCCCGGAATGAAAAGGTAAAGGGTATATAATTGACTATGAAACATTTGATTCAGGTAGAAACAGATGCATAGCTATATGTTATTTTTATATTCATTCTCGTCTTAAAACGAAAATATTACATTAAAATTCAACAGCCAGAACTGCTACAAAAATTATGACGCCAGTCCCTGGCAACCATGACCCGGAAGTAATCAAGTAAGGGTTGTCTGATCACCGAACATTTATTTGAAATACTATAGGTGACCATCTTCCTAAAATCTTCAATAAACTAATCTTTGTGTGCACTGGCGAATCTGGAAAAAAAACCAGAAAAAACTAATATTTTAATGTTGTACATTATTTTTAGTGTAAAATCGTTCAAAAATGTATTCAATTGACAGGCATTTGTCATTGAAAAAAATTACATATATTTAAAGGAATAGGAATTTTGTATACTATACACCTCCTTGCCTATATACTTTAATGTTATAATAAAGCAGGGATTTGTATAGTTTTTCACTATTCACATATGTTTTCGTGGTATATAAGCACTGATGGTTTTTATAAGGTCTTTTAATTCTTTGAAAGTCAACTATTATGGCAAGACTATGTTTAAACTCTTTTTTCGAAAAAAAAAAAAAAAAAAATACACACCGAGATTTAAAAACCTAAAATAACACACTGAGAAATCGAAATTACACACTGAGATTCAAATAAATAAAAAACACACACTGAAAATTCAAAATTACACACTGAGATTTTAAAAAGACACACTGAGATGAAATAAATTGAAAAACACACACTGAGAATTGTTAATTACACACTGAGATTTCAAAAATACACACTGAGATTAATATGCAAATTACTAATGAATATTCATGAGATGAATAATTCAACAGATTAATATCTTGATCTCAAGAACTCTTATCATTATAATGAAATGCGATTCCTCAGTCAATCAACATTCGTAATAAATTTCAAGACTTAACATCGCTCATATTCATAAGTTCATTAACGCCTTACTACCAGTGTATCAGGATTTTTCTTTTAACTTAAAACCGTTTAAGCATGGGTCCCTTTTCAAAATTCTTCCAACTGTTACCCTGATTTCGCAAGGTAATCTTTCATATTTTTGTTACGTTTATATGCTATAATAGACACTTTGAGTAAAAATTTCACTACATTCTTTGTTTTCTTGCAGATTGTTCCAAAGTTTTTTTTATAAATAATTTGGAACCAAATCGAAGGACTAACGAGTTCTGTCCCCTAGTTGTGTTAAGCTTGTAATAGACTCAGATTAAGTATGCTAATTAGATATGTGCGCATAAAAAGTGCGCACAAATCTCAGTGTGTAATTTCAAATTCTCAGTGTGTGTTTTCAGTTTATTTATTCTCAGTGTGTCTTTTTGAAATCTCAGTGTGTAATTTTCAATTCTCAGTGTGTAATTTTCAATTCTCAGTGTGTAATTGTCAATTCTCTGTGTGTGTTTTTCATTTTTGTAATCTCAGTGCGTCTTCAAGTTATGAAATCTCAGTGTGTAATTTTTAATTCTCAGTGTGTGTTTTGAAGTTTTTAAATCTCAGTGTGCTTTGTTGTAATTCTCAGTGTGTAAATTTTTCGAAAAATGGTTTAAACATAGTTTTGACGAGAACGGCTTGCCATAAACTATAGTTCATTGGTGTAACCGGTTTTGTTATATATTCGGTTTTGTTCTGTTTTTTTTTAATAATAGTTCGATGTCTTCTTTTATGTTTTCCCAGTTTGCATTTTGGATTGAGTGATTTTTCTTCTCGTTTTTTTGTTTCTTATCAGTGATATTGTTCATTTAGCGACGATACGATGTCATAGGATCTTCTTTCCCAATAAGTTTATTAAGATAAGATCTTGTATCCTTTCACATCTTGTTGGTTTGTCTTATATTTGATCCTGGGAGCGTTCACTTATAATGTCAATAAAGAACTTTATGGTGTCACGTTATAATACGACTTTTCAGGAAGTTCGTATGATCACTTATGGTTTTTGCCAGTTTATATGACCAATGTTGAAGTATTCCCCAATAATTGATAATAGTGGCTTTTGAAATCTAGTATGTGCGGCTTAGTGATGTATTTAGTTTATCAAGTAATGTACTACTTGTGCATGAGGGTGCACTGTAGAAGAAAACAAAAATCTTTTTCTGGAGTTACTGTTCTGTTCACCTCACCCCATACATTCTCGCAGTTTGTTTGTAGTTCAGAGTCTGAGATTTCATCATGCAGATAGGATGTCTTTTGATATTGTTATCATTATAAGACATCACTATTTGCATTTGGTGAAGATCTATCCTGTGTTAACTTAATCACTATAGACCTCATTTATCTTATAGTGCCCTGGTTCATCTATATGATTCTGTATCGACGATATTGTATCGATATCGATATTGAAGTAATAACTAAAAACTCATTTATCAACTTCATGAATAACGGTAGGTTGTGCCGGTTCATCTATAGGTGTCGATATCGTTAGATGTATAACCTTAAACAGGTGTCGATATCGAAGATATCAACGATATAAAATCGATATCCACATTCAAATTTTCGCTCGTAATTTTTTCCTTCAAATGTATCAAATCAAGACTTTGAATGCATTTTCATTATTTGTTTAAAACCAATTTATCCTTTGATTGTGTTGTTGATATCGTCGATATCGACATTTAAATTTCCCTTGTTATGTGTAGCATCTACAAGTCTTTACTTTGTATAGTGTTAACGTTGTATTTATCTTAAACTAGAGTCGATATCGAGATTTAAATTTCCATTGCAATGTGTTGTTTTGATTCATAACTTTGAATTCATTTCAAACAGGTGTCAAGATCAACAATGTTGATTCAAAATCATATTTTTTTTGCTTTGTTCATATATCTATGTTAAAAGTTCCTACTCATAATTTCTTCCTCTTAATATGCTTACTTTGCAAACCTTTTACGCAAGGGTAGATTTTGCCTAGTTCATCCCTCAACATCGATAATGATATCTGGTATGTGTGGGTTTGTCATAGATGTTTTAAGCAAGAAACTATATTGATTCGATATTGTGTCGACATTATCGATATCGAGATCTGGGTATGTCTTGGAATATCATGCATGTTTCAGTAAAAATCGATATCAATTCGATATCGTGTCGATATTGCCGATATCGACATCTGGGTACAACTTGGACATGATTGATTGTGATAGACCAATGAAAATGTGTACACTTTTTGGCCGTTCTTGCATGTTATTTTTTTCGTTTCGTCGGTAATAGGGTAATGTAATCCGGATAATTTTGTATCCGACTTTTACTTAGAAATTTACAATCTCCAAAATGTCAGCCTTCTGTAAAATTATTTTTCTTTTCCAGATTTTCTATCATAACAATTTATTTCAATATTAATTGTCGATCAAATCACGATTTTTATTAACTTAAGCAAAATGCACACTAGATTTAGTAAATGAAGTAGGTAATATTACATTGCATTGCAAGTAATACACATATCTGTGTGATGAACTTTGTCCTACTAAGTATTTGTCATGGCTTATCTTTTATAAATAAGACTGGGGGTTATCTCCCAAATGGGTTATTCAATCCTATTTGGCAGGTAATACATACCAAACGAATATAGGTTTAAAGTGCAAAAAAAAAGATGCATATAGGATAGCAGGACCTTGATTTAAGGTTCATCATAACAAACTGGCAAATATGGCTGTATTTACATGCCAAAAATTACTCTGAGTACAGACTTTCCTGTGAAGTTGGCAAAGTTTTAATGCCTGGCATTCACTAGATATATTAAAGTTAAATACATTTTGTGTTTCAGAAAGATATAATCACTTGGATTTTGATGGGCATTTCTTTTCCTTCATGAAAACCTGGGTTTTTATAAGAAAAAAGTAAAATCACAAAAAAACTGAACTCAGAGGAAAATCAATTCGGAAAGTCCATAATCACATGGCAAAATCAAATAACAAAACGCATCAAAAATGAATGGACAAGAACTGTCATATTCCTGACTTGGTACAGGCATTTTCAAATGTAGAAAATGGTGGATTGAACCTGGTTTTATAGCTAGCTAAACCTCTCACTTGTATGACAGTCGCATCAAATTCCATTATATTGTCACCGATGCGTGAACAAAACAAACAGACACAATAGGTAAAAATGTCAAAAATAGAAACAGTCTGTTTATTAACATAAAAACACTTTGACAAATGTTTTTCTATATGCATTTAACATTATATGCTCAAATTATTCACCATTCATTTTCTGTAATTCAGATATAATTGAAGATACAACAATGTTTTGAAAGAGATCATGATGGTAAACAGATAACAAATGCCCAGTAGAAATCAAGGAAGTAAATTAGATGCAATGGCATATATCATTTGCCAAATTCCTGGTATCATCTTTTTCTACTTCCGAACAAACAAACTAGTACGCTTCATCATTTTAGTCTTCCTTCTCGTGTTCTATTGTGAATTTCTACATTATTATTTTGTGTTACTGATGTGTAAATGGCCGACGTTACCTCATCAACAAGCGGAAGGAACTATAGGGGGAATGAAATCCCCTCCACTGAAAGCTATGATAATTGCTGATACACATATTTTAGGATGGAGAGAAGGTCATTGGCTAGATAGAATAAGAAGGTAAATCATTTATAGGGTAAAATATAAATGATATGGTTTTGTAGTAGAATATTTATGATTAAAGAAACCTGAAGAGAAGGGACAATTTAAGGGGTTATTTGATCTTAAGTCTTGATAAAAGCAATGCAAAAGTATCCATGTATGTGAGTTAATGCCATCTAATACAATTGATTGTCTGTTTGAGATTTTTTTAGTTTATAAATAAAGGAGTCCAGGAGTCAGATCAAAAGAATTGCAGGGAAAGGATAACAAAGGGACATTTAAATTCATAAGTTGAAAACAAATTGACAATACTAAAAAGAAAAAGACAAACAGCCAACAACAGTACACAAAACACACCATATATATGTAGGACTCTAAAGTGCGATGGTACTCTAAAGTGCGATGGTCACGCTAAAGTGCGATGGTCTACGCTAAAGTACGATGGTGTCTCACGCTAAAGTGCGATGGTCTACGCTAAAGTACGATGGTGTCTCACGCTAAAGTGCGATGGTTGTTTGTTTGCTAAAGTACGATGGTATATCACGCTAACGTGCGATGGACCAATATGATAAGGTCGACGGTTTAAAACATTTTAAATACATGGATTTAAAAAAAATAATAAATAGTCTATTTGCAAAAGCTAGAATGCTAAGGTATAACATATGTGATAGGCTTTATGATTTATCGGTAAGCTTATATAGTGATAGTTTCTAAATTTATAAGACCGACCACATTGTCTGAATACATTAAGTAACATTTATTTGTACAAGGTGTTTAGCTTTATTCTTAAATGCGAGAAAAAGCTATATTCGTCGAGCTTTCTCTTTTCCGTAAAAAAGACATGTTATATTTTCCTGCACTGTACAAACTATGTTTTAGCCGACAATTTATAATTTCCGCTGAAAAACATGAACCTTTATTTTCCTGACGTTACTTTTCAATAAAATCGAGAATATTTTAACGGGGACCGCAATGTAAACTGAATTGTAAACAATAATTTTAGTGCATCCGTTCGCTGCCAATAGAAGCAGGATCTACGATACCTATGCGTATACTATTTTCAACCTATTTAGCATCTATAAAGTAAAATGGTCGACTGCAGGACACAAGTCCTTCTTCCAGCATCCGAAATAAATCAACACAGTTGCTTCAGCCGACGAAGCACGGTTAGGTCTGAAATTAAATCATGGACATTTGGTTTAAAAGTTGTGAATCAAATGTTCTTAATTTATGTTCCGGCATATACATTTTTGGTTTGTATAAACGACTGTTAACGTCATAATCCAAGTACAATTCTCTCGCCTATACTTTCGCGGACCATCGCACTTTAGCGTATAGAGGAATCGTACTTTAGAGTAGACCATCGCACTTTAGCGTGACCATCGTACTTTAGCGTCCCCATCGCACTTTAGAGTCCTACATATATATAGAAAACAAAAACATCAATATGGATGTACATTTAACCACTGTTGGAAATCCTTGTATATCAGAAAAGTTGGTATGTTCTTGGCAAAAAAAAGAACAAAAGTGTACCCTAAGTAAAGATATGACATGCATTCACTTTATATGCAGCGCTTATATAATTTAGTAAAATAAGTACAATCTGTTGCAGATTATTTATTATAGAAGAACATAAAAAAAAACAATAGAAGTTGGCATAGTCCAGGAATTAATTTAACGAAGGGGCCTCAGTGGCTAAGTAGTCTAAGTAGTTACTACTTTAATCAAAAGACAAACACTGAGGTTGCAAGTTCAAACCCCGCTCATGTGGGTGCACTTGACTCCAATCTTAATTGACTAGGGTTGTCAATTTCCCTATTAAAGGTCAGTGGTTTTTTCCTGGCACTCCGGCTTCCTCTATCAATAAAAACTGGCCACCAAGAATAACCCAAAAGTGGTGCTTAAAAGTGGGCATTAAACACCATCAATCAATCAATCAATTAATTTAATATTTCAATCACTTGTTCCAGTTACAATGTAAAGTACTTTATATTATTATTTTATTTTATTATTATATTTGTTTATATTTGTTTGCTTTTGCAGTTATCTTACACAAACCTATTATGTTTTAGAGAATGGATGATGGAGAAGTCCTTTCAGGCCTCTATGACAATCCATAATCCACAAGTTGTTTTTATGCTAGGTATGAACACAATTAATTTCATTTCAGATAATTTTAAATTATGTTTTGTAATGTCTATGAGCAGTCTACTTCATGTTACTGATTTTTAGATATGATTAAAAAGTATCACAGTTAAGTACTTGCTAGGATTATTTCTGAGAAACCTGGTTTCAACAACCAACTTTTTGACTAATACGACCATGTAAAGTAACATAGGCATATAGTTAACAACAATGACAGATTTTGTGTTTGGCTGCCAAATCTAAGAAAACAATGTACAAACAGTTGCATGTATATACATCTAGAATAGATGAGTATGTTCTGTCCATTCAGTTGTCCGCTAGACAAGTGTTCTTCCCAGGCTGTTTTAGGGCTGGAGTATTCAGTGCTATTGCTTTTCAATGCTTGGCTATTGGTCAGATCGCAGTGCTATCCAATCAAATATCAGCACTATTGTTTTTCAAATTTCCTGTGTTTTGCTGTATAATTTCAATCACATGATCAACTGGTTGATTTGTCTGAGATCCATAAAGCACCTGTCACAGATAATTTATATATGATGAATCAGTTCAATGAAAAAACAAAATTTGTCACTAAGTAATATTTTTGTCACTCCTTTCTCAGAAACTACTTTACAGAATTACTTCATAGTTGTTCAGTATCTTGCACTGATGAGTTATAATGTTTGAGCAAAGTTTAAGATACATGTACCTTCTTCCTGTTTTGCAATACATATTGGATTTTTTAACTTCAAACATTTCATCACACATTGAATCTTAACAGAATGACTTGATATTTGGTCAACAGCTCAGCAGTAATGAGTTGTACTGTGTGTGTGATTTTTCAAGCTACAAAACACCTTCTAACTTGGCTACATGTTTTCCTATATTTTGAGGTACAAGTGGAGCTAAAATGTAACCTTAGCAGGTCAACACATGCATTATTGTTTTACAGTTCATTAACTTTATTTATGTTAGTTTAGATTTCCGATGTGACAATGTTCATTCATTATTAATTTTGATAAAATTTTAACACAGTTGAATTATTTCAGGTGATTTGTTAGATGAAGGCAAATGGTGCTCTAGTAAAGAATTCAACTTTCATGTAAAAAGATTTAAAAAGATGTTTAAAGTTCCATCAGGGACTGATGTATACACAGTGGCAGGGAACCATGATATAGGATTTCATTATATGTAAGACTGTGTTGAAATACTAAGCCATCAAGAAATTTGCACTTAGTAAAACTCATTAATTTATAGTCAAATTTTACCTATGAAGTCATACACTAATAGTACAAGATAAATAACGATAGGTTGTTGGATTATAAATGTATTTAAAATGTCCTTGTGGAAACATAAAAGTGCATTATTTCAAGCTAGTAATCTTTTGAGTGCTATAAAGGAGGGGTGCAAAAACCTCTTCAATCTAAAATAATTCTATGGAGCAAGCAACAACTATTTTAGGAAACAGGCTAATGACTTGGTATAAGTGTGTTCTCATGAAACGAACGGATTGACTTTTGCAGTAAACGTATATAAAAAAAAAAAAAAAACGAAGCAAGGACACCATTGATTTTTTTTTACAAACTTCTGAAATTTGGCACTTTCTGCACATTGCCTTTATGCACATAAATAATTTTTGAAATGTTTACAATTCAACATATCTGACTGATTCATATTTGTGATACTATAGGATCTCAGATTATAACCGAAGAAGATTTGATAAAGCCTTTTCTACGTCTCCTGTACAGATGGTTCATATAGATGGTGTCACGTTTGTATTACTGAACAGTATGGCTATGGAAGGGGATGGCTGTAATCTTTGTAGTCAAGCTATCAATGATTTAGAAGATATATCATGGGAATTAAAATGTGCAAAGGTATGACTTTATCAGAATCAAGTATAACAGTAAACAAATATTTATAAAAGTGATTTGGTTTAATGAAAACTGATTTACATGTGGATTTCTTGGTACTGTAGATTCATTATTACTCTTGTATACTAATTTCAGCGGATTTTCGTGATAAAGGAGAAACTTGAATTTGAATATTACAGGAAGAATAAATGTTCTGTAGGCTTGAATGCAAACTTTGGCAAACAACAAAATCAAATGTCTACAAACAAATAATTGTTTATCATTCCATGAATATTGGTAACCATAAAAATAAATAAATCAACAGATAATGTAAAAAGTATTTTAGACATATGGTATTTGAAAAAAAAGGATATATGGAGTATCAATCCATTACACAAAATCAGTTAATGCAGAACAAAAAGCAAAGGAATAGTGCATTAATTGCTGTTCTTCATATCAAAGTCACTGTGAGACCTTCACCACAGATCAAAATAAAAATTCTAACCTCACTCCAAGTTTAAGATGGCTCCTAGCTTTTTAGGATTTTTAAAAAGATTTGAAGATTTATTTAATGATTAGTGATCATAGTTATCTCTATTAATCTTATGTTTTTATTACTATTACACATATTGTTATCTCTTTCAGGGTATATCTGAAGGTAAAGAAATGCCTGCGGTCTGTAATGGTTTTAATAAATTTAAATATTCACAGCCAATATTGTTACAGGTTAGTTGAAAGGAATAATTGTTCATAGATATTTTATATCTTTCCATGCAAAACATACATTGAATTATGTGGTCGAAATTTTTTAACAACAAAATACAGAAATTCAGTTACAATTAAAAGGAGACGTGGTGTATACGCCAATAAGACACAATCCAATGACATATAGAACCAAAAGACATGTGGTGTATATGTCAATAAGACACAACCCAATGACATATAGAACCAAAAGACATGTGTATATGTCAATACGACACAACCCAGTGACATATAAAACCAAAAGACATGTGGTGTATATGTCAATAAGACACAATTCAATGTTATATAGAACCAAAAGACATGTGGTGTATATGTCAATACGACACAACCCAGTGACATCAAAAACCAAAAGACATGTGGTGTATATGTCAATAAGACACAATCCAATCCAATGACATATAGAACCAAAAGACGTGGTGTATATGTTAATACGACACAATCCAATGACATATAAAACCAAAAACCATGTGGTGTATATGTCAATACAACACAACCCAATCCAATGACATATAGAACCAAAAGACATGTGGTGTATATGTTAATACGACACAATCCAATGACATATAAAACCAAAAGACATGTGGTGTAAATGTTATTAAGACACAACCCAGTGACATATAAAACCAAAAGACATGTGGTGTAAATGTTAATAAGACACAATCTAATGACATATAAAACCAAAAGACATGTGGTGTAAATGTTAATAAGACACAACCCAGTGACATATAAAACCAAAAGACATGTGGTGTATATGTCAATAAGACACAATCCAATGACATATAAAACCAAAAGACATGTGGTGTAAATGTTAATACGACAAAATCCAATGACATATAAAACCAAAAAACATGTAGTGTATATGTGAATACAACACAACCCAATGACATATAGAACCAAAAAACATGTGGTGTGTATGTCAATAAGATCCAATCCAATGACATATAGAACCAAAAAACATGTGGTGTATATGTCAATAAGACACAATCCAATGACATATAAAACCAAAAGACATGTGGTGTATATGTCAATAAGACACAATCCAATGACATATAAAACCAAAAGACATGTGGTGTATATGTCAATAAGACACAACCCAATGACATATAAAACCAAAAAAACATGTGGTGTATATGTCAATATGACACAACCCAGTGACATGAAAAACCAAAAGACATGTGGTGTATATGTCAATACGACACAACCCAGTGACATAAAGAACCAAAAGACCTGTGGTGTATATGTCAATAAGACAAAATCCAGTGCCATATTAAACCAAAAAACATGTGGTGTATATGTCAATAAGACACAACCCAATGACATGTAAATCAAAAGACATGTGGTGTAATTGTTAATACGACACAATCCAATGACATATAAAACCAAAAAACATGTGGTGTATATGTCAATAAGACACAATCCAATGACATATAAAACCAAAAGACATGTGGTGTAAATGTCAATACGACACAACCCAGTGACATGAAAACCAAAAGACATGTGGTGTATATGTCAATAAGACACAACCCAATGACATATAAAACCAAAAAAACGTGGTGTATATGTCAATACGACACAACCCAGTGACATGAAAAACCAAAAGACATGTGGTGTATATGTCAATACGACACAACCCAGTGACATAAAGAACCAAAAGACCTGTGGTGTATATGTCAATAAGACAAAATCCAGTGCCATATTAAACCAAAAAACATGTGGTGTATATGTCAATACGACACAACCCAATGACATATAAAACCAAAAGACATGTGGTGTAAATGTTAATACGACACAATCCAATGACATATAAAACCAAAAGACATGTGGTGTAAATGTTAATACGACAAAATCCAATGACATATAAAACCAAAAAACATGTAGTGTATATGTGAATACAACACAACCCAATGACATATAGAACCAAAAAACATGTGGTGTGTATGTCAATAAGATCCAATCCAATGACATATAGAACCAAAAAACATGTGGTGTATATGTCAATAAGACACAATCCAATGACATATAGAACCAAAAGACATATGGTGTATATGTCAATAAGACACAACCCAATGACATATAAAACCAAAAAAACATGTGGTGTATATGTCAATATGACACAACCCAGTGACATGAAAAACCAAAAGACATGTGGTGTATATGTCAATACGACACAACCCAGTGACATAAAGAACCAAAAGACCTGTGGTGTATATGTCAATAAGACAAAATCCAGTGCCATATTAAACCAAAAAACATGTGGTGTATATGTCAATAAGACACAACCCAATGACATGTAAATCAAAAGACATGTGGTGTAATTGTTAATACGACACAATCCAATGACATATAAAACCAAAAAACATGTGGTGTAAATGTCAATACGACACAACCCAGTGACATGAAAACCAAAAGACATGTGGTGTATATGTCAATAAGACACAACCCAATGACATATAAAACCAAAAAAACGTGGTATATATGTCAATACGACACAACCCAGTGACATGAAAAACCAAAAGACATGTAGTGTATATGTCAATACGACACAACCCAGTGACATAAAGAACCAAAAGACCTGTGGTGTATATTTCAATAAGACAAAATCCAGTGCCATATTAAACCAAACCAGGTGCTCCGCAGGGCGCAGCTTTATACGACCGCAGAGGTCGAACCCTGAACAGTTGGGGCAAGTATGGACAAAACATTCAAGCGTGATACAGCTCTGAATTTGGATTGTGATCAAATTTTTGACATTACATGGGTTTTTTTACACAAAACAAATGTCAAGATTTTACAAATCAATTAAAGATTTCTTCTTATTTAAATCTAAAATTAAATAGTTGACACAGCATAGGTTTCTGACACAGAATGAATGTGGTCTAATGAACTTAAAAGTTTTTTTTTGCCTTTGAGCAATTCACTATGCTGTTGAATATTAATCCTCTCAAAAAAATGTTTGAAGAAATTTTCTTTTTATTTATGAAATCTGAAATGAGAAAAATTTAAACCCCCCCCTTTTTTCACATCCCCGTTTCCCTTTTTCCAAAACTGATATCAATTCAAATTTCTAATGGAGTTTGCAACAATAACTACTCTTTTAAATACATCATAAAATATTAAAATGTAAAATAAAGTGCTTGTTATCACTGAATGGTAAAGATTGGTTGGTAGTAAAAGTGAATATACATTGTTTATTGTATAAAACAATAAAAAAAACTTCATCAGCAACATTTTATATTGGCAAATTTCCAATGAAGTTATTTACATAAAGTTATTGGCAAATAAAAATAGAAAATGACATCATAGTCATGTCTGGCAAATTTCCAACATACATTATCTAAAAACTTTTTAGATAAGATAAGGAAAAAAAGCTTCATCAGCAACATTTTATATTGGCAAATTTCCAATGAAGTTATTTACATAAAGTTATTGGCAAATAAAAATAGAAAATGACATCATAGTCATGTCTGGCAAATTTCCAACATATATTATCAACTACTATTCTATACAAAGAAAGATAACTCCAATTGAAAATTAATTGCTATTGCACAATATTGTGCAATTAGATATTTCTTGCTATTGTGCAATACTGTGCAATTGAAAATTAATTGCTATTGCACAATACTTGATATGGAATCCTGATTTGGACCAACTTGAAAACTGGGCCCATAATCAAAAATCAAAGTACATATTTAGATAAAGCATATCAAATAAGCCCAAGAATTTAATTTTTGTTAAAATCAAACTTAGTTTAATTTTGGACCCTTTGGACCTTAATGTAGACCAATTTGAAAACTGGACCAAAAATTAAGAATCTACATACACAGTTAGATTTGGCATATCAAAGAACCCATTTATTCAATTTTTGATGAAATCAAACAAAGTTTAATTTTGGACCCCCATTTGGACCAACTTGAAAACTAGGCCAATAATTAAAAATCTAAGTACATTTTTAAATTCAGCATATCAAAGAACCCCAAGGATTCAATTTTTGTTAAAATCAAACTAAGTTTAATTTTGGACCCTTTGGACCTTAATGTAGACCAATTTGAAAACGGGACCAAAAATTAAGAATCTACATACATAGTTAGATTCGGCATATCAAAGAACCCCAATTATTCAATTTTTGATGAAATCACACAAAGTTCAATTTTGGACCCTTTGGGCCCCTTATTCCTAAACTGTTAGGACCAAAACTCCCAAAATCAAACCCAACCTTCCTTTTATGGTCATAAACCTTGTGTTTAAATTCATAGATTTCTATTTACTTATACTAAAGTTATGGTGCAAAAACCAAAAATAATGCTTATTTGGGCCCCTTTTTGGCCCCTAATTCATAAACTGTTGTGACCTCAACTCCAAAAATCAATCCCAACCTTCCTTTTGTGGTCATAAACCTTGTGCTAAAATTTCATAGATTTCTATTTACTTATACTAAAGTTATTGTACGAAAACCAAGAATAATGCTTATTTGGGCCCTTTTTTGGCCCTTAATTCCTAAACTGTTGGAACCAAAACCCCCAAAATCAATCCCAACCTTCCTTTTGTGGTCATAAACCTTGTGTCAAAATTTCATAGATTTCTATTCACTTAAACTAAAGTTATAGTGCGAAAACCAAGAAAATGCTTATTTGGGCCCTTTTTGGCCCCTAATTCCTAAAATGTTGGGACCAAAACTCCCAAAATCAATACCAACCTTCCTTTTGTGGTCATAAACCTTGTGTTAAAATTTCATAGATTTCCATTCACTTTTACTAAAGTTAGAGTGCGAAAACTAAAAGTATTCGGACGACGACGACGACGCCAACGTGATAGCAATATACGACGAAAATTTTTTCAAATTTTGCGGTCGTATAAAAACATGTGGTGTATATGTCAATACGACACAACCCAATGACATATAAAACCAAAAGACATGTGGTGTAAATGTTAATACGACACAATCCAATGACATATAAAACCAAAAGACATGTGGTGTAAATGTTAATACGACAAAATCCAATGACATATAAAACCAAAAAACATGTAGTGTATATGTGAATACAACACAACCCAATGACATATAGAACCAAAAAACATGTGGTGTGTATGTCAATAAGATCCAATCCAATGACATATAGAACCAAAAAACATGTGGTGTATATGTCAATAAGACACAATCCAATGACATATAAAACCAAAAGACATGTGGTGTAAATGTCAATAAGACACAATCCAATGACATATAAAACCAAAAGACATATGGTGTATATGTCAATAAGACACAACCCAATGACATATAAAACCAAAAAAACATGTGGTGTATATGTCAATATGACACAACCCAGTGACATGAAAAACCAAAAGACATGTGGTGTATATGTCAATACGACACAACCCAGTGACATAAAGAACCAAAAGACCTGTGGTGTATATGTCAATAAGACAAAATCCAGTGCCATATTAAACCAAAAAACATGTGGTGTATATGTCAATAAGACACAACCCAATGACATATAAAACCAAAAGACATGTGGTGTAAATGTTAATACGACACAATCCAATGACATATAAAACCAAAAGACATGTGGTGTAAATGTTAATACAACAAAATCCAATGACATATAGAACCAAAAAACATGTAGTGTATATGTGAATACAACACAACCCAATGACATCTAGAACCAAAAGACATGTGGTGTAAATGTTAATATGACACAACCCAATGACATATAAAACCAAAAGACATGTGGTGTATATGTCAATACGACACAATCCAATGACATATAAAACAAAAAAAACATGTGAATATGTCAATACGACACAATCTAATGACATATAAAACCAAAAATGGTGTATATGTCAATACGACACAACCCAGTGACATATAGAACCAAAAGACCTGTGGTGTATATGTCAATAAGACAAAATCCAGTGCCATATTAAACCAAAAAACATGTGGTGTATATGTCAATAAGACACAACCCAATGACATATAAAACCAAAAGACATGTGGTGTAAATGTTAATATGACACAACCCAATGACATATAAAACCAAAAGACATGTGGTGTAAATGTTAATAAGACACAACCCAGTGACATGAAAACCAAAAGACATGTGGTGTATATGTCAATAAGACACAACCCAATGACATATAAAACCAAAAGACATGTGGTGTAAATGTTAATATGACACAACCCAATGACATATAAAACCAAAAGACATGTGGTGTAAATGTTAATAAGACACAACCCAGTGACATATAAAACCAAAAGACATGTGTATATGTCAATATGACACAACCCAATGACATATAAAGCCAAAAGACATCAATTTGTCAACATATAGTCTTCAAAAGTAGGGGCTATGACAAATAAACATTAAGAGATAACAAAAGATAAGAATCAAATTCATGATTTTAGAGAGACACTTCAACTGTGACAGGATAAAACTAATATTTTGAGATCTCGACCCTCCCCTTTTTAATCTTTATCTGCCCAAAAAACAAAACATATATAATAACAGTGCAGTGATGTCAATTGATATTTATTTTCTGTAGCATTTTCCGATGTACTGTCCATCAGATGCTAATTGTACAGTACCTGATGCAGTAGAAACAGTGCTGTGATTACAATTGATATTTATTTTCTGTAGCATTTTCCGATGTACTGTCCATCAGATGCTAATTGTACAGTACCTGATGCAGTAGAAACAGTGCTGTGATTACAATTGATATTTATTTTCTGTAGCATTTTCCGATGTACTGTCCATCAGATGCTAATTGTACAGTACCTGATGCAGTAGAAACAGTGCTGTGATTACAATTGATATTTATTTTCTGTAGCATTTTCCGATGTACTGTCCATCAGATGCTAATTGTACAGTACCTGATGCAGTAGAAACAGTGCTGTGATTACAATTGATATTTATTTTCTGTAGCATTTTCCTATGTACCGTCCATCAGATGCTAATTGTACTGTGCCTGATGCAGCTCCACTGGATGAAAAATATATTCCATTTAGAGAGAAGTGGGACTGTTTATCTCAGGAAGCTTCAAAACAGGTCAGAAGAATTGTTTAATTTAATGACTGTATACAGTGAAACCTGTTTAAATCGAACCTCTTCGGGACTTAAGATTTTGTTCGATTTTGGCCGATGTTCGGTTTTATCAGGTTCACAATGCATACAATATGATATAACTATACTTAAGAACATGTTTGGTTCAAACAGGTTTTCGGTTTATGCAGGATTCGGTTTAGCCAGGTTTCACTGTATCTGTATTATTGAAGACAAAACACTTTAATAGATAGTAATCCATTTCTATTATGAACCACCCAAGATTAACTGTTTTGCTATTTGTTTAATAAAAACAACACATGTCTTCCACAAATGACAAACCATATTTTCCAAATATAAAAAAATGGGTTAAAATTTACTGATGTTTTAACATTTTGTAAAACCTGTAGACTCTCTTTTGTGATTGTGTACATTCTTAAATAGTAGAGTGTGGATTTGTTAATATTCGTGTGATAAAAATGTTCATGAATTTCATGAATAACAACAACAACAACATATACTTTATTTTAAGAGGGTTACACAGTTAGCTATATAACTTATCTTCCCTGAGGCCCTCATCATGAAAATCAAACAAAATGCAAATGAATAAAGGTTTACCATGAATTAAGATGTACAAAATGTACAAATAAGTACAAAGAATCTATAGGCAAGTATGCAGACAAGGCAGAACAACAAAATCAAATATCCATGGCAACTCAATTTTTCTCAATTCATGAAAATTGGTACCAACCAAAATAAATCAATCCACAAGTAGTCAAGTATTAATGATTCTTAACATAGGCAAACAAATATGACAGATTCAAACACTGCAGATATGCCCCTTTAAGAGCATACACAAACATTTGTTCAAAACCCTAAACTGGCCCATTTAGGACATACGCAAAAATATGTTAATTTACATTATAGAAAAAAAACCTGGACAATAAACACACAGATATATATTTATCCTGCAATTGGATGCTCTTCTATACAGAAACAGCCTTACAGATATTGCTATGCTGTATCTATATATTATACAGATATTGCTTTAAAGCTCCACCCACTGCCGGACTGAGTATTGTATGAACCTGCGTTGCCTCAGAATGTGTATTGCAGTCGCATTCCAATGATGTATCAATTGCGAATTAATGATTATTTTTATAAGTTCTGTTTGTTTTCAAACATTTCTTTAGAGCAATAAAAATCACGCCTATTTTCTGATACCATACACACATGAACAGCAGTCTTTTCTACGATGACAACTATCGATTTCAAAATTTGAATGTGTATGATTGTGCAAGGATACAAATCCTTCGATTGTGTAACAAAAACAACATGTCAATTTCAGCATGCATGTTTAGTGAATGTCGAGTCTGAAGCATAGGACAACTCGTACACTCCTGTTTCAAATTGGACAATGTTTTATTATTTGTTTTTACTGTTGAAATTACTTGTTATGTTAAAATAGATGATTATTCACCTTGAGCGATGTATTATTGTTGACAATTGGCGATTCTTTTTTGCGAACCTGTCTTCAGCTGAATGTGTGATTACTGTATGGTATTACTACACGGGCCTCAGGGGATTTCAAATCGAAAATAAATGCAAAACATGTGTTTTGTGTCTTTCAAAACACAAATAATACACAGAGTTAATTGCAGATAAAGACAATAACTGTTAAGTGTCTTTAAATATCAGCTGTATTTGTACTCGGCTCGAAACAGGTGTAATAGCTCGCTAAAAGCTCGCATACACCTTGTTTCCTAGCCTTGTACAAATACAGCTGATATTTAAAGACACTAAACAGTTATTGTCTATGTAAACAAGCTCCACAGAACTGGCAATCATGAAGATGTCTGTTTATGTCAGGGTTTGGATGTCTTGTCACTTTCAATATACTTAAGGTCTTGGGAATACCCACGTTGTTTGTATTACAATTTTATTAAAACCCAAGTTATGTTAAAGTTATTTGAATGGATCGATCCACGTCTGATTATAAGTGGACACACCCACCATGGTTGTTATGTTTTATATTACAGTTATTTGAATGGATCAATCCACGTCTGATTATAAGTGGACACACCCACCATGGTTGTTATGTTTTGTTACAGTTATTTGAATGTATCAATCCATGTCTAATTATAAATGGACACACCCATCATGGTTGTTATGTTTTATATTGCAGTTATTTGAATGGATCAATCCACGTCTAATTATAAGTGGACACACCCACCATGGTTGTTATGTTTTACACAATGAAGTCACTCCTGAGTGGACTGTTTCATCATTCAGTTGGAGAAATAAGAAAAATCCTTCATTTTTATTGGTAAGTAAATGTGAATGCAT
The DNA here is from genome assembly GCA_037788925.1 of Mytilus galloprovincialis. Taxonomy (NCBI): domain Eukaryota; kingdom Metazoa; phylum Mollusca; class Bivalvia; order Mytilida; family Mytilidae; genus Mytilus; species Mytilus galloprovincialis. The sequence continues at coordinate 91,160,294 of CM075333.1, read as the reverse complement.
TTTGCATAATATGCTTTTGAGTGTATAGTGGTAAGTAGCACTTCAGGCTGGATCTAATTTGAACTTGATTCCTATATAATGAGGGGGGTGGAGGAGCCCTGATCCCGAAATCCCAGGCTTAGAAACATGAAATCCTGAGGTCCCGAATTTAAAGAAATTTAAATCCCGACATCCTGAAATTCAAAAAAAGAATTCCTGGATCCCAAAGGATCAATCCCGAAATCCAGAACTTAAAAACACCTGATCCCGACATCTTGAAAAGGTTCTGCCACCCTCTATAATCTATCGCTATCGAAATTTAAGAAAATATTTTACCTATACAATTTAACTAAGTCTTTTTGAGAAAAAATGGTCTACTATTATAAGAACCCTGTATTTTTAACTCACCTGGCCGAAAGGCCAAGTGAGCTTTTCTCATCACTTGGCGTCCGTCGTCCGTCGTCGTCCGTCGTCGTCCTGCGTTAACTTTTACAAAAATCTTCTCCTCTGAAACTACTGGGCCAAATTTAACCAAACTTGGCCACAATCATCTTTGGGGTATCTAGTTTAAAAAATGTGTCCGGTGACTCGGCCATCCAACCAAGATGGCCTCCACGGCTAAAAATAGAACATAGGGGTAAAATGCAGTTTTTGGCTTATAACTCAAAAACCAAAGCATTTAGAGCAAATCTGACAGGGGTTAAATTGTTCATCAGGTCAAGATCTATCTACCCTGAAATTTTCAGATGAATCGGACATTCTGTTGTTGGGTTGCTGCCCCTGAAATGGTTATTTTAAGGAAATTTTGCTGTTTTTGGTTATTATCTTGAATATTATTATAGATGGAGATAAACTGTAAACAGCAATAATGTTCAGCAAAGTAAGATTTACAAATAAGTCAACATGACCAAAATGGTCAGTTGACCCCTGAAGGAGTTATTGCCCTTTATAGTCAATTTTTAACCATTTTTTCGTAAATCTTAGTAATCTTTTACAAAAATCTTCTTCTCTGAAACTACTGGGCCAAATTAAACTAAACTTGACCACAGTCATCATTGGGGTAACTTGTTTAAAAAATGTGTGACGTGACCTGGCCAATCAACCAAAATGGCTGCCACGGCTAATAATAGAACATAGGGGTAAAATGCAGTTTTTGGCTTATAACTCAAAAACCGAAGCATTAAGAGAAAATCTGACAGGGTTTAATTGTTTATCAGGTCAAGATCTATCTGCCCTGATGTTTTCACATGGATCGGATAACCCGTTGTTAGGTTACTATCCTGAATTGGTAATTTTAAGGAAATTTTGCCGTTTTTTGTTATTATCTTGAATATTATTATAGATAGAGATAAACTGTATACAGCAATAACGTTCAGCAAAATAAGATCTACAAATAAGTTTACATGACCAAAATAGTCAATTGACCCCTTAAGGAGTTATTGCCCTTTATAGTTAATTTTTAACATTTTTCATAAATTTTTGTTAATTTTTAGAAAATATTTTCCACTGTAATTACTGGGCCAAGTTCATTATAGATAGAGATAATTGTAGCAACAAGAATGTTCAGTAAAGTAAGATCTACAAACACATCACTATCACCAAAACACAATTATGTCATGAATTTATCCGTGTCCATTGTTTAATATGCACAAGACCAAGGTGAGCGACACAGGCTCTTTAGAGCCTCTAGTTTAATATTCACATAGACCAAGGTGAGCGACACAGGCTCTTTAGAGCCTCTAGTTTGGATATCTCTATATTTTAGATAAAAATTTTCATCTTGAATTTTATAGTCCATACAAATTTGAATTTTAATTACATATTGGCATCCTTTTTCTGTTGTAGTAATGATATAAATGATAATTGCAATGAATTGAAGTCTGAAGTATAATGTTGTGTTAATCAGATCTTAATTGGGAGCCTGACATGTGTACTCATGTTAAAGATCAGGATTTTAATTTCTTTTTTCTTCAGATATATTCTGTCTTCTTTTTTAGGCTGTGATTACAGAGAAAAACTTTGAAGTTAGTCAGTGCTATTTACCAAATGAATACACAATATTTTCTTTATACATCACTGGTATTCTTATAATTTTGATCTCACTACTCTTTCCACGACGACAACCAACTGTGATATATGATGAGGATACTAAGCTTCATTGATACCACTGACCATGCAAGGGCTGTATAGCCAGTCAAGGTCGTTAAAAACTTCCATCACCATCATTGATACCATAAAAGACACAAGAATAATTTATGAGGTTACTAAACATTCCATGCATATACATATGACAATGTCAAAAACATCTACATAATAATCATTTTGTCATTTACATACATTTTTTTGAAGTACATTGTATCATCAAAAGTCAACAGAATAACTACCATTTCCTTGTCACTAGCTAGTACTAAATGTCAAAGGTAAGGTGCTGGATTGTTTCATTGTTAGTTTGTTTTATTGATGGAATAAATCAGAAAAATTACACAAATTAAATTTCGACTAGATGTATAAAATTCAAATAAATGAAATTATGATTTATGTTAATAACCACAGGATCTATTTTATACTAAGCCTAGAAATTGTATTTATTATTGCAAGTGTTGAACAATTGACATGAATGTGAGGTTAATCAGTATGATTTCCAGGAAATTCTGCAATTAAGTAATGCTATTAAATTAAAGTGTGTAGAAAGTCCATTAATAGGACGTTTTTTTTTTGGTCTTGTATAATTTAACAACTTAATGTGAAATCTGTATTTCCTTTGGAGATAAAATTCATTATTTTAAATAGCATTGAAACCAATACAAAAATTGTACTCCATACAATAAAAAGCTAATGACAAAGACTAAATCAGAAAAGTTTCAATTTGATCTACATTAATATTCCAAGTGTGTGCGATGTCGGTTCACACTAGGAATATAAGTGTATTAGAAAGAAAATTTATATTTCTCACATGAAAAAAAAATCAGTGTTTTTTATGTGTATACAGATATCTCATTCATTTGTGTTGGTTTTATTTCATGCAGATAAATATGTTGGTCAATTCTTCCACAATTCCTTTTATTAATCATTATTATCATGTTAATCATACATATAGGTATTTTATTAATAGATTTATAGGCAGATTATTCTACATTACATTGTAAAGGTAATGATGTACTTCAGTTAACTTCTAACCTTCAAAATGATATTCATGTAATTGAAAACTGGTGTTCGCAAAATTGTATAAAATTAAATGCCAAAAGTGTATATCAATGTTACCACCAGTTGACATTATATCTTTTCATTTATTTCAAAGTATTTCTAATCATTAAATTCAAAGTTTTTTTCTTCTTTTTGATGTGAATAATCATTTAAGTATGTGTATATTTGTCATGAAATAAGCAAACACACATCTAATGCATCATTCAGATGAACAGTTCTTGGCAATTTATTTTATAAATTGATTTTGTTATGTCAACATTTATACATACCAATAAAAAGTATGTATTTCATCATATCATGGCTCAATTCATTCTCCACAGAAGTTTATATGTATTTTTTTTTTCAGAAAAATTTATAATGATTTACCAAATATATATAGGTGGTACCCAACACTTTGACTAAAATAAGTTTGGCTAGTTTAATTTTTATAAAATTTTGACAAAATATTAACTTTGACCCTTTAGAAAAAAATATAAAAAATTCAAAAAACCTGAACCAATCACTTTCACGGAAAAATTTCATTGGATATGTAACAGTTTGACAAACACTAATTTTGATCATTGAGAAACTTAATATTTCCTGAACAATAGAATGTGATTAAAATGTTTAGCTGATTTTACAGAGTTATCTCCCTGAAGTGTTAGGTACCACCTTAAACTTATATGACAAAAATAAAAATGTATAATGTGGTGCTTATGTAACACTTTTCTGCATTAACTTTGAACAGGAAATTGCAAACTGTCAGTATTTGTATAACTTGCAAACTGTCAGTATTTGTATAACTTGCAAACTGTCGGTATTTGTATAACTTGCAAACTGTCAGTATTTGTATAACTTGCAAACTGTCAGTATTTGTATAACTTGTAAACTGTCAGTATTTGTATAACTTGCTCATTAGATTACTGTGGATTCAACAATTTTTCTTGGATCGAGTAAAACTAACACTTTCGTTGATCAAGTAAAACTAACACTTTCGTTGATCAAGTAAAACTAACACTTTCGTGGATCAAGGAAAACTTACACTTTCATAGATATATAATTTAGTGGTTTTGCTAATGTCTGCATAGAAGTCTCCTGAAAATTTGGAATTCGTCCAACATTAAAATTCGTGGTTCACCTGTACCCACGAAATCCACGAAAATTGATATCCAACGAAAATTTATGATTCCACAGTATATGATAATGATATAATAAAAAATAATGGAATACTGAATTGAAAGCATTTCATTATGATCTTGGTTGTATTAATGGTAACAAGGTTCTCATATGCTTCTGAATTAAATATAGACCTTGTATCCATTACTCGTGTCAAGTTATATTTAGAGCTGCTAAATAATCTTCAAAAGAGGGGATCTAAATATTTCCTAATTTTGATTATCAAATGAAACAAATGGACAAAAAAATAATCATAGTCATATAAAGAGTGATTTTATAATCTGATTATTTCCTAAACAAATTACTCTAGACGACTAAAACCAACCAATTTAGTATCTTTTGAAAGTTATTAATTGCAAAATGATTAATTAACCCTTTTCTTCAATTCATCTAAACATATGTGAAAGTTTTTTAAAGATTGATAGACACTATTATAGTTATACATAAAAATGAGGTTCATTTATCTTCCCAGGTTTTGCTGTTGAATATGCATTGCAAACAATGTTGTAGTTGTTATCTAGTACATATACATTTATTTATTCACATCATAGTTTTTTTCTGAAAATGAGGTGAAGTTTGTAATTTTTGCTCATTATTTGAATATAAATTTGAATATATTGTAATATTCACTCTGTAGGGAAGTGGCAATATTCTAAAATGAATTGTTGTTTATAATTTTATATTGAATGTTATATTTTAAATCAATAAAAACATGAGACTATTTGCATTTGTTTCTATAAGTTTAAGGCACATGTTCTAAAATAGGGAAATTCCATGGGTTTATACATATATGTTTTGATCTTGCCTAACAGATTTACTTTAAGTTTTAAGCATTGAGTGATACTAGGGGTATCAGGGCTTCTGTTAGTGTATGTAACATTCACTAGCTTAATCTAACATCTTTTTAAGTTCAAAATTCAATTGGACGGTTTTTATGCCCCATTTATGGGCACTATGTTTTGATCTTGCCTAACAGGTTTACTTTAAGTTTTAAGCATTGAGTGACAACTATGGGTATCAGGGCATCAGTGGCTGTACGCTAATTTTTTTTTCTATAATGGGGAATCATAAAGACCACTGTCAGTAAAGCAGACTCAAATAAATCATAAAGCTAGTGTATAAAATTGAGAATGGAAATGGGGAATGTGCCAAAGAGACAACAACCCGACCATAGAGCAGACAACAGCAGAAGGTCACCAACAGGTCTTCAATGCAACGAGAAATTCTCGCACCCGAAGGCGTCCTTCAGCTGGTCCCTAAACAAATATATACTGGTTCAGTGATAATGAACACCATACTAAACTCCAAATTGTACACAAGAAACTAAAAGTTAAAATGATACAAGACTAACAAAGGCCAGAGGCTCCTGACTTGGGACAGGCGCAAAAATGCAGCGGGGTTAAACATGTTTGTGAGATCTCAACCCTCCCCCTATACCTCTAGCCAATGCAGAAAAGTAAACACATAACAATACGCACATTAAAATTCAGTTCAAGAGAAGTCCGAGTCTGATGTCAGAAGATGTAACCAAAGAAAATAAACAAAATGACAATAATACATAAATAACATCAGACTACTAGCAGTTAACTGACATGCCAGCTCCGGACCTCAATTAAACTGATTGAAAAATTATGTCTTCATCATATGAATATCAGGCACAATCCTCCCCGTGAGGGGTTTAGTATCATACCATCATAACATATATGAGAAGAACATAACCCGTGTCATGCCAACAACTGGTTTATTAAGAATAAATGTGCTTAGTTCCGATGCAAAGACCCTATAAGTGAATCAATATTAACGCCAAAATATGCAATCTTTAATGACCTGACAACACTATCGTAACTATATCCCTTCTTAATAAGTCTATTTAAAGGTTTTGTTAGCTTCTGAGGTGAATACTGACACTTTTGTGCTATAAAGAATATTTCCATAAAATATTGGATGTGAAATACCTGAACGTATAAGAAGTCTGCATGTTGAGCTATATTTACGAATGATGTCCTTATACCGATGATAAAATTTAGTAAATGTTTTGACTAGTTTGTCATATCGAAAACCCTGGTGTAATAATTTTTCAGTAATACATAAATTTCTCTCGTTAAAATCTAAAACAGTGTAGTAACTTTCACTAGCTTAATCTAACATCTTTTTAAGTTCAAAATTACATTGGAAGGTTTTAATGCCCCATTTATGGGCACTATGTTTTTTTCGGTCAGCGTCCATTTGTTCATCCCTCTGTCTGTTCATTGTACTTTCTATTGTCCCGCTTTAGCTTAAAGTTTTTGGTCAAGGTAGTTTTTGATGAGGTTGAATTCCAATCAACTTGAAACTTAGTACACATGTTCGCTATGATATGATTCTTCTAATTTTAATGCCAAATTAGAGCTTTAATCCCTAATTTCACAGTTCACTGAACATAGAAAATAACAGTAAGAGTGGGGCATCTGTGTACTATGGACACATTTTTGTTTTAGCAATTTTAGGTATATGAAAATTGTTCAATCGTGTGAATATCATCTCAAGAATGTACAGGTAATTTGATTACCGGTAAACATATTTCATTAGTAAGAAGAAAGTTACCTGATAAATCAAAAGTAATAGTAGTATACCACTGTTCAAAAGTCATAAATAGATTAGGAAAAAAAACAAATCTGGGTCACAAACCAAAACCAAGAGATACCAACTACAAGTATAAGAGAAAAAATTTCACAAAAAACAATGAAACAAACAAAACGCAACTGCTACGCAAACAAACATAGAAACAAAGTATTTGATAACAACTGCAATATTCCAATATAATCCCGACTTGGTAGGCTTTCCTTTTATTTTCATACTTGCTAGAATTATTTCATAATGAAGAAAAGGGTTTAAACCATGCTGCAAGATCAACATATTTTTTCTATCAAGTTAAGCAGTACTCGGTCATTTACATTGAAACATTTACTTTTATGTTTAAAAGGAATGTATACTTGTAATCAATCAATTGTTTTTCTACCTAGTGAATTTTCTCTACAAAATAACATCTTTTCAATGATTGAAAACAAAATGTCAGCCATGTAGTTGAGAGGAAAAATAAAGAACTGAAGAAGGCCAATGGCCGAAACGTCTTGAAAAATTGGTTTATTTATACAATTATAAAAAGTATGTTCCCTATTGGAATTTTGAAAACAAGGATACAAAATTCTGTTAAATTTTAACAAATCTGTTGTCAAATTGAGCTGTTAATGATTGAATATAACAACTACAAACAAAAGTTTGGTGATTTGGGAACATTAAGGTCGAGGTTGAAAAACTTGACATAGCAAGAAATGGCATGCTCACACTGAATGCTGACTTTAAACTGACTGCACTAAATTGGCAGAGGTTTATTTGTCAAACATGATAGTCACAAACATAGAAAAGGATATTTCTCTACTACATAAATTTAGTTAGCATACATTGTTCAAAAATTCTTAGTAAGAACTTAATCCAAGTCCTCCCCCTTGAAAAGAAAAAAAAAGTTAGACTTACTGTCTAAATATCTCAATAATACAGTTTTGAGGAATGCTTGGTAGTACCCAATATTCGGATATAGAAACCATGCCTTCTTTCTTATTTCAGCTGCCAAACTAAGTTAATTTCATACCTAAACATCAGGTTTTTAAAAACAATGAAAAAATCATGAAAACAACTCTTAATAAATTTCGTGTGTGACGGCAGTCATTTTGCTGTTAGTACTTCTTGTAGTTCCGGCCATTTTCCATCTCGGGACGGGCCTATAACGTCAATTTAGGGATAGAAATACGTAAGCTCTAGGGTTTGGGGGAGTTCACTTTTGAGAACATAACGCCAGTTGATAGTTGACTTTATTATATTTATACTACATTTTTATCTAAAACTTCAGATCATATTTATATTTTACTAACCAGGTAATGACTATAAGCTTAAACTTGACCATCGTATTCTTTATTTATGTCTTTAATATATATAATTGAACTAAATAAACATGTAAACAGCACATAATAAACATACACTGTTTACTATAATCGTCATTTTATTAGAGAACCTCGAAGAACTTTAGGCAAACGGGAACAAGTTAACACTTTCCTGTTACGCATGTAACTTAAGTACTTTTCTGGATATACCTTCATCAGGAACGCCCAAAGTCGATTATTTGAAAGCCAAGAATCTTTAAAACATAACAGATGAAGAGCTATATCAGCAATTCACTTAAAGTTCATGAAAAAAGTAGACGAGTTTGCACTAATAAAATATTTGTACAAGGGGGGGAATCTACGTCATCACGCAGGGTGTCGGCGATTGAAATTGGACCACCATCTTGTCGCTTCAAGGTAAGAATTTTACTTATTATGCCAGTTATATGAGGGTTATGATTATACATAATAGTCCACCAAAGACTATTTAAAGTAGGAAAATAAATGAGCCATCGCTCAATATTATTGGTTATCTCAATTTTGCAAACACTTCAATACCAGTTTTAGGAATTAGGTCAAACATGCAGGATATCGGCAAAAATTTTCATAACAACATCTTGATTATCAAGAACCGCCTACTTTATCAACAAATGAACATGTCCGAATTTTTTATTGTACTCGGGAAAATACTTGTTACTCACAAATATCCGTCATTATGGTCGAAAAACGTCTTATTTTTAAAAAATGGAAAAAGGATGTCGGCAACACATCGACTGTCGAAGGATCTCGGGGACACACTAATAAATTATTAATGTAATTGTCCTTTGATTTTTTATTAACCATTATGAAGATACGTTAAAAAAAACCAGGATTAGTGTTCCTTGCTTGCTTCCATTTCATGCACTTAATTTTAGGTTTTCAATTTTTGTAAATATTCGAGAAAACAATTTTATTAGGGAACAGTCATTATTTACCAGCTGGGGGGGGGGGTTGGGAAATTTTTTTTCTGAAATGAACAAAATAAAAATGAACCCCCCAATCATATTGAAAATTTAAAAATGACCCCCCCCAAATGTAGTTAATAAAAAAACTTTGACCCCCCCATCTGGTTATATTATTTATCAATGATTTAAACCATATAATTAACAGCATATTTCTATTGTAAGACGAAAACATGCATTTATAAACATATTTACACAAGTTGTAGATATATACACTAAACATGACTAACCTCTTCACCACTTTCACTCACATCTTCCATATGATCACTCACTTCTCTGTTACTTTCATCTGAATCTCTCTCACTTTCATCTTGACACTCTCCCTGTCTCCAACATTCATGACTGCTTTCATACAATGCCCAGTATCTCTCTTCAACACTGTCACATACATTTTCAAGGATGAGACACTTGGCTGTGTGTGTGAAAACATTTTTTTTCAAATAAAACAAAGAGAGCTTTTGCATGTTTTACCCCTATGTTACAAACTTGATCAATATCAATATTATTTGTTTCATTCTCAACTGTATTTTTACAAATGTCTTGTAATCCATTGATGTTGGAAGTAAATGTAAATTCATCATTTAATACTGTCAAATTAGGACACAATTCTTTCTTTAAAACACTACACTGCTTAAACAGATGTTTTAAATTTCGCTGTATAGCTTTCCTACGGTTATGTCCAGTTTTTTTCCTTCTTATTCCAATTTCTGTTCTGCCTACTCTCCCCTTGCCTCCAAATAATTGGGTATATTTCTGAAGTAATTTGCCACATTTCTGTAATACCTCTTTAATCCTATCATGAAGTTGTGATAATGATGTGAGCATCTGTATATTAAAAACATGTTGAACTGTAAATTGTTCTTTCAGTAAGGTACGCCCAGTTTGGTCATATATTTCACATTCATTGTCTTTAACTTCAATTTTAAGTTCATCCAAGGATGCATAATTTGTATTCAATTTTTTAATGTTGTTATCAAGAATTCTATTTTGTCCAGGTTTTAAAATATCTCCATGTATAAAACTACCAACTGCATTTGGGTTGGTCCCTAGAATAAAGCTCACTGAACCTTCAAGTTTGTTCATTCTTGATTGTATATCCCATTGTCTGGTAGCTTCAGTAACAAAAGACTTTTTAAATATATGAGGATCACTCATATATTTCCATGCACTCTGGTAAAAATCTGGTAAAAGTCTATTGAAAAATTCACATTTCTCACTCTTTGGAACTGGATACCAACCATATGTTGTATTCTCCCAATCTTTTTTTCCTTTAATTGATGGAATTTCTATAGAATTGACCTGTTGGCGTGAGTGTAATACCAGCTTTCCCTTTTTGTGAAATTTATCGGAACATGTTAAGCAGTAACCTAAAACAAACATATTCAGGTTTATTAAACGCAAGCACCTACATAATTTAATGATATCTCAATACATTATTATTGTATGTATAATTTTATTACTATTGAGGTCTGGTTTTCAATTGTTTGAATTATACTAGATAATTTATTGTGTCTTTAATAAGTTTCTCTTGTTCAAAATTTTTATGTTGTTATACAATGATGTGTCTGGTATTTTATTATTTGTATTTTGGTGTTAAATATGCATGTAGATAAAATCAATTACACAGATCACTGACTTAAGGACATCAAGCCAATTACACACAGCTGGGTCTGAATCATTAATTTCTGTTAACAAGTAGATAAATATCATTCACTTACTCAGATCACAATCTTCACAAAATATTTGCACTTCATTTTCATCGCAATTCTGACAAACTTTCTGGCATTTTTCTGTTACTTCTCCTAATCTGTGTGACTGCAATTTTCCCTATAAAACAAAGTAAAAATACATGAACATTGGAATTAATTGTTAAAAAATACATTAAAATATAAAAAAAAAATCAGCATGATAATTATTTAATCAGGTGTTTGTACAACTGAAATTCATTTTATAGAATATGTGTTAAAATTTATATCTAAGGTATTGGAATTAATAAAAAAATATATTCCAAAAAATTCAAAGAACAAATTAATTTTTCATTTACCTTGTTGTGAATTAAATTGGAGCAGCTATTGCAGTATACTAAATTGCAATCAAAACACTTTCTGTCAGCTTTCTCCTCCTCACACTGGTCACATCTGGAATATTTTTAAATTAAAATAACAGTGAATATTAATTGTGTTTTAAATACTAGCTAGAGAACTTAATTATTATAAAAAGCTCTATGCGTTTGGAATTCAAAAAGTTATTATTATTTTTGTTCATAAAAATAAATTGAAATATTGCATGCACTTAATATATTTTTTTAGCCAACACAATGATGATTCAATGAAAATCAATAATGAGTAAAAAGTCAGAAACCATATTTAACACTAGGATCTGAGACTAGGATACTGATGTGTGTTTTTTTTTTATCATACATGTATTAATTACAATAGAGAGTCTAAAGATAAATTCTTAACATAAATTTTTAGATATAAAGATGATATAAAATAATATACTTACATGTTAATATCCATATTTTCATATATCAGCAGCCTTTTCTTGTGATAAAATTGAAATTATCTGCAATCAGCTCGTCTTTTCATATAAATCCAAAATTGTCTATGTAAAACAAATTAAAATAATATCCAAAATGTTATCAATAAAGTATGTACTGTACATCAGAGTTTTTTCTCACACAATAAACATCCTTATTCACTGTCTGAATCAGAGTCCCCAAAGAATTTTCTTTGTTTCCAATGAGATGTTACCCTTCCATATCTATTTACTTTTTCAGTAGGTGGTCTCATTAACTCTTCATCACCACTTTCATCCCTGTCAGACCCAATTTCCCTTATTACCAGATCGTCCTCTGAAACATCTGACATTACATCATCATCATCGGTGTCAGGGATATCATTTTGCGGTCTCAAGATTCTTTTGTCAGATTTCTTGAAATTGTTTATTGCCCTCTGTCTTGAAAGGTGTGCTTCTACAAGTGAAATTTTTCAGATTTTTTCCGTGGAATAGGATTACAAAGCTTCTTCTCAGATATATACATTGCTAACAAATTTACACTTAAATCTTTAATTTTCCCTTTTAAATGTAAATCTGTCCAGTCATAGTCATCAATTTTTTTACTTTTTTCGAACTGAGTCTTAAGTTTTCTGAATTCGGATCTTTTTTCTCGCTTGAATTTTATAAGCTCAATATGGTGTAGTTCGGCCTTAATCAAAAAAGAATCTTCAACAGCATGCTTTTCTGCAAATGACTGAATTTCATCAGTCATATCCGACTTGATTTTCCCTTCATTATGCAAGATACGAACTTGACATCTAGGCTGAAAGTCGTCCGGTTTCCTTTTTATGTCATTAATTTCAACTGGAGTATCTTCATACTTTTTATATTGAAAGTTGTTTCCAGGATAAGGCCTTGGAACCATTGAAATAGGTTTTCCTGACCATCCTGTTTCACAAATTTCACAAATTTGATTGGTTGTGTCCTCACAGTTAAATCTAACGTATTCCATATAAAGTTCCCCTTCTGTAAAATGTGTATCATAAAACTTAGAAACCTTCTGAAAATAATGATAGCCAGGTACGTTTTGTCGTTTTGATGGTGCAGTATCCAAATAACATTTAAGAGCTGTTTCATCGTTAAAATATAATTGCTCTTTATCACATCCCACTACTATCCCTGTCATAAATCCACCCCTTGGACCAGGGGAATTTTCAACTCTCATAGCTAAATCCTTGCATGTTTGAGTCACATTAAATTTATTAATATCATCTTCAGTTTTTTCAATTTCGTCTATTGTCATTTGTTTGATTTCATCATCTTCTATATCCAGCTGTTTATATTCCCAGTGGATAGAACCTCCATCAGAAATGGCTTTTCCCACTGCTGCTTGTGTTCTTTCCACCTCATTCTGGCAGTCACCAGTCGCTCTGTGAATCCTAGTATAAAAATCAAGATTATCAATTAAAACCTTTTCTGCTGCTCTAAAGCGAACGTCCCTATTTGATTTTCCAACACCTGGACCTCCATCTGTAAGTTCTAAAACCCTTGGTTTTGTTTTTCTGAGCTCAAAGTCATTCAGCATGTTGAGCAACTGTGTGCATGAATGTGCAACATTTTCTATGAGTTCCTGTACATCTTCACTTGTTTCAATATCTCCTAATTGTTCCTTTGTACTTTCTATTCTTGTATGGATTGTCTTAGTTACATCATACAGCTTCATATAGCACTGCTTTTCATATGCATTTTTTTCTGGCAAATTGAAAATATTTAACAGTTTTAAAGCCTGTTCTATATGTAAAAATAGGGAATCCAGTTTAATTTGCTCAAACGCTTTGAATGGACAGTCCCTGTTAGCTGTAACTCTATCAACATCTTCAAAAACATTCTGCAGGGAATAATGTTTTGCTTTGTCCCTAATCAGAGCAGCTATGCTGTGGAATTCATTGGATAGTTGTGTAGTTTCAGCCTTCCTTTCGTATAAATGGGGCTTTTCATATCGGAGTTTACGATCCTCAGAGGCCCATACAGTTCCTGAACTGCCAATATAGAATTTAGGTCTAAACACACAAATGTTTTCATCTTCAGTCATTACCATTTCAAGGTTATTGTCAACATAAGTGATGTCCTTCATGATAAACCTATGGCTACTAGGTGTAATGTTTAACTTAGCTTGAGCAAAGTCATACTTTGGTAGCTTTCGCTGTTTATCAGAGTCTGTAGTTTGAAACACTTTAAACTTATCTAACCCATCTGATGCTTCTGGTTTGAGGTATGCTTTGTCATCCATGCTGTGTATCAAAGCTAAATCCTGGTCTTCTTTGCATAAGTGGATAACTGCACGTTTTACATGAGCTCTTTGGTGCTTTGTATGAATTCTATTCTTTTCTTCAGATTTAGTTGTTTTTTTAGATGAGAACAGCCATTTGACTTTATGCTTCTTAGCTTGCAAGGTTCTAGTATTTTTAGGTCTACCCCTATTGTATACAGTTGTACTAGACTTTATTGTTTGCTTTCCTTGAGATATACGAAAATGGTTCACAATGTTTTTAAAATCCCCTTTTCTGACCGAATGATTCAAATATAATACAGAATCATGCCTTCTACCATGTGCCGTTGCTTTGGACTCTATGCAATTAAGTAAAAAATCCTCGTCTTCTTCGTCAATTTTTTCCTTCGGACCAGCTCCTAACTTCCTTTTTTTAATTCTGTTGTCATCAATTAAACTCTTTGCCGTCCTTTTTACTGCCTGGTTAAATCTTTGTTTATAATATACGTTTTGGTTTTCTTTTATTTTTGTTTGTTCATGAATGGAAATGTCAAGATCGTCTTTTTCCTCTTGCATATCGTTTATCAAATGAATCTGATGATCACCTCCTGATAGTTTGTCAATTTGGGTTTTCAATGAAGCACTTTTTGTTTTTAAGGTTTGAATTTTTTCATCTAAACGTAAGTTTACAACGTCCTTTGCCGCATTTAATGCATTATCACATTCTTCAGTAATATCTTTAATTCTTTTTATATGTTTTTTTGCTGTTTGTGGGTTTATTCCAAAGGAATAAAGATCCCTGTTAGTTGAATTAGCTGATACCAGTAATGCTTTTGCACACTGTTTATCATATTCTGAGTCCATAGAATGCAAAATCTTTCAACTGTTTCTGCTGAAAAAGTTAGAATGATTTCACCTTTTTCGGGAACGGATTTAAATATTTGATATATAATTCTTTCCACTTGTACATCAGGTGTCCGCAAAGAAATGTATGTTACTTTATCAAAAGGGTGCATGAAATAACAGCAAACTAGTCCTTTATCAACATCCAATATCTTGTCCCGAAAAACATTTTTATCTGGTTGATGTTCAAAGAAAGATGAATAAATATCAAAAGCATCTTGGAATTCTATAAGTGTGCTGCACTCAAGATGATCTAAAACAGCAAGTAATCCCAGCAGAGAACGAAAATCAAACTTGGAGTTTTGCGCTTCATACATGTATCCATTTAATTTTTGTCGATTTTCAATAATTGTAGAGCATGTTTGAAGAGAAATCCGAATATTATTTTCACAATATTTTGTTTGAAGTTTTCTTTTTAAAGATCGTTTTTCTCTATAAATCTTACGTTGAAATATTTTAGCATTTTCCTTCTTTTCTCTATCCATCTTTAATTAAAATAAGACTGTGTTTAGAAACAAATTGCTTAAAGTCAATATTATCTCCCAAAGAGACCACTTACTATGTAATTGATTTGCAGGGATGGGCAGCTGGAATAAGTCACTATTTCATTCTCTATTATGTATTAAAAGGGTGAGACATTCAGATTTAATTGTAGCATTAGGCAAAGATTATGGCTTGATTGTATCACACTTATCTGATACTAATCAGATGTCAGTATATATTTTTGATGCAGTTTAAACCACAGTCATAAATACATCAGGTATTTGTCAAACCAATTTATATCTATTTAACTTCCCATGTGGTATATCCAATTGTGCTAGTCATTGATGCTATAAATCCAATTATCTCGACATCTGCACCTATTTTTACTTGAAGCGTGTATACATGAACCAAGATAACAAATATAAAAAGGAATTCCACAGTGTCAAAAAAGGATAACATAAAATTTTGTAGTTGTTGAAAATACTGTTTGAAAAAAATTGACCCCCCCCCCATTTAATATTGGAACATGTTTTTGACCCCCCAATATGATCATGAAAAATATTTTGACCCCCCAAAAATTACCCAACCCCCCCAGCTGGTAAATAATGACTGTTCCCAAAATTGTTTAGAAGGTGAAAATCTGATTTCGTTTCAGTTAAGCCAGGGTTCCACAGGGGTCATTTATTGGACCAAGTCTTTTTGAAACTATATATATATATATATGACATTTCATCTGGCCCTACATCTACCGGGTGTTTAATAAAGGCAACAGTAGTATACCGCTGTTCGAAATTCATAAATCGAGAAATAAAAACAAATCCGGGTTACAAACTAAAACTGAGGGAAACGCATCAAATATAAGAGGAAAACTACGACACAACAGAAATACAACATTAAAAAGTAACAAACACAGAAACGAACTATTATATAACAATGGCAATTTTTCTGACTTGGTACAGGACATTTTAAGAAAAAAAAATGGTGGATTGAACAATCGTATGCATGGCCCTGTTGGTCCTTTATCTTGACCTTTGCTCAAGTGTACTGGCGGTTTTGTTGAAATTTCTTCAGTAATTGACAATGGGTAAAACTTAATATTTTTGGCAGGCGTTTTTATTTTGATGTCAAATGAGGATTTGTATGGTTAAATGATTTTTTTACGGATGGCGGTATAGTGGGTGATCTGGTCGGCTGGTCAACATCAGGTTGTATTCGCGATCGTTTCCGCCTGCACAAGTTTAAGTTTGATTTGCGTCTTGTCATGACCATTAGTTTTATCTGAAAAAATAAGAAATTAGATCTAGTCACATGTTGAATAACATATATGTGTTTATTAAAAATAGTATATGATGTGTACCCGACATCCTTCGATAGTCGATGTGTTGCCGACATCCTTTTTCCATTTTTTAAAAATAAGACGTTTTTCGACCATAATGACGGATATTTGTGAGTAACAAGTATTTTCCCGAGTACAATAAAGAATTCGGACATGTTCATTTGTTGATAAAGTAGGCGGTTTTTGATAATCAAGATGTTGTTATGAATATTTTTGCCGATATCCTGCATGTTTGACCTAAGGCAGCAACCATTTGATTTTCTGGGGGGGGCTATGGTTTTTTTTTCTGGACAAATTTTTTTTTTCGCCTGC
This sequence comes from Mytilus galloprovincialis, assembly GCA_037788925.1. Taxonomy (NCBI): domain Eukaryota; kingdom Metazoa; phylum Mollusca; class Bivalvia; order Mytilida; family Mytilidae; genus Mytilus; species Mytilus galloprovincialis. Next base: position 91,143,236 of record CM075333.1, on the reverse strand, counting down.
GGCGAAAAACAATCTATTTTTTTCACGACAAGTCGAAAACAATTTTTTTCTTTCAATTTTAGCATTACATATAGTGGCAGCTGAGGGTGAAACAAACAATTTTTTTTTCTCAGAATCAAAAACAAATTATTTTTTTCTCCAAAAACTGGAAACAAACTTTTTTTTCCAAAAAAAACCATAGCCCCCCCCCAGAAAATCAAATGGTTGCTGCCTAATTCCTAAAACTGGTATTGAAGTGTTTACAAAATTGAGATAACCAATAATATTGAGCGATGGCTCATTTATTTTCCTACTTTAAATAGTCTTTGGTGGACTATTTTGTATAATCATAACCCTCAGAGAACTGGCATAATAAGTAAAATTCTTACCTTGAAGCGACAAGATGGTGGTCCAATTTCAATCGCCGACACCCTGCGTGATGACGTAGATCCCCCCCCCCCCCTCTTGTTGTATTTGTATTAATTTGTATTTGTTTTATCTTTATATGCAATTTTTATAATTTTCACTGAAATTTTATCTATTTCACTGAAAAGGTCAATATATATATATATAAAAAAAAGGATAGGATTGGACATGGGATTGTAAGGGAGCAACTATTTAAATTCAAGGGTGGTTTTTTTGGGGGGGGGGGGGGGGGTTATGGTTGGATTTTGTATGAGTCATAACATTTTTTCTCGTGGGAAGCACAAACATTTTTTTTTAGTTTCGGCTAATAGTTAAATTATCTGTTTCAAAATTGAACACTTTAAGGTCTGGGGAAAATGTGGATTCAGAATATTTTATTGTCCGCTGCTGGACTTTTTTACTCCAAATTGGGGATAAACCCCCACCCCCCTTTTGAAGTTAAGTGATTGTTCCCTTACAAAACGTTCAGATAAATACATACATTAAAATGATAAAATAATATATGATCCATAAATGGTGGAAACAACACTCTAGATCTTGGAGGTGTGCCTTGGCTGGCAGCATATGTTATACAGATTACAAATTGGTACATTGCAAATGGTTTCACTCCCTTCACTCACATGTACATGTAACCAGGATTTCGAAATATTTAATTACCTGAGAATGAATCAACTACTAAAAATTGACATCTGGGACATAATATATGTTGTCGATATTGATAGTTCTGACATAAGACGACAAATTATGTATTCAAATTAATGTGTAACTGTGAGTTATTTTTTTTCAGGATAAATAGAATACGTAAAATAGAAAATATTTACAAGTAGATAGATGTAGAGTGGGGTGCTCATTTTCGCCATAACTTTCCATGTTTTCTGCAGTTAATGTTGAGGTCTTCATGTTTTTGAAGTATACTGATATTTCTATATGAAGAAGATAACATCAAAAGTAAAATATTCTTAGCTTGAAAACGTGTTTCTTTGAAAAAAAAATAATCTGAAAAGTTAGATTTACAGAAAAGAACCGAAAAGGACTGAAAAGGACCAAAATGGACCGAAAAGAACCGAAAAGATCGACGTTTTTTTGTAATTGAAGAAAATTAGCAAATTGCAAATTATTTAAGTCTATTATAAATGAAAAGATATTTTTCACAAAAGTTTATTATTAGCAGGTTTTGAAACCTTATACTGCGACTGGACTACATAAAAAGTTACTGTACACTGATGTGCAAAATTACAGGTACGGTCGGACTGAGACTACTATGTGTTATAGTAGTCTCAGGGTCGGATACCTATCTTATGGAATAGAAAACATAGAACAGACAAGAAAATAAAAGATATTAATTCATTACTGTCAAACAATCGTTCTACGTGAATTATATTTATAAGCTAAGTGTCTTTATTTTTTTCAATCTCTGTCACTTTTCGAACATTACAACAGTTCCTTATAAAGTTTTTGTAATGTGTATATATATATTCCATTCATCAGTGAATATTTATATATAATATATATATATATAAATATAACAGGGACATTCGGAAAATCAGAAAAAAACCCAAAATAAAACAAAATATCGTTTAAAACATGACGGAAAACTTTACAGAAGTTATTGAATAAATGCAAATAGTTCGTTCTTTGTGTGTGTGTGTGTGTGTGTATAACATGTATAATGATAATACATTAAATGTTACTTTGACACGTTAAACCTGTCAAGGATTTGAATTATTTAAGGAAAAGTCCTGTTATCTCCATGTACAAGTTTCTCTATAGATACATGTAGCACAGGCCAACATTTATCACCATCTGACATCGTTTCGCTAATCTGCATATCTGTTTTAACTTTTTAGTGGTTTATAAGATTAAATCAATAAAAATCAACAGGCCATTAACGTTTTTCACACCCTTTAATCTATACGCTATATAAAGAGTAAACAATTATCAATTATACCAAATGCGGGTGCGCTTTTCATTTATTTATATCTCCTGAAAGATGAAATGACTGTAAAGTGCACAAAATTTATAATATATAGATAATGATGTATTTTTTTTTATTGATTAATCTCCTTTTATTTAGCCCATCGTTTTATACCGTAAATTGAATTAAGAAATTGAAACGAATCAAGAACATCGTAAAGTTTGCCGAAGTTTACTACATGTAGCAGGAATTGAAATTGTCTTCAAACGTTTTTTATAATTCTATTTTCTAAAACAAGGAAATGACACTTTGATTTTTTTTCAAAAACATTTATAAATGCCTTAATCTGATACAGGGAAATCTAACTTTTTTTGTAAGTCTACATATCCCTATAAATGTACAATCTAAATTTGAATTATACATTCCTTTATTACGAGTGAAAAAAAATGGTGTATATATATATTGTTTTAACTTTAAATACTAATTATATGTATGCTCTTTTCGGTTCTTTTCGGTCCTTTTCGGTTCTTTTTGGTCCTTTTCGGTTCTTTTTGGTTCTTTTCTGTAAATCGTCGCTCTTTTCTGTAAATCGTAGAACCAGCTTTAAACAATATTTATCAAATCAATTTCACTATAGATGAATAGCAGGGATTTCATGAGTGTAAAAAATTGAAATTTAGGGCAATCAGTCAAAGAATTACTAAAAAATACTTCTTTTTTTTTCATTCAGGAAATTTTTTCGGTCCTTTTGGTAAGTGCCGAAATTTTGTCCAAGCTTAAAAAATAATCATATTTTTAATTGTTATAATAATATAATTTATTGGCATAATTCTTCCCTTTTAGCCATCCTTACACCATTATTACACCTCAAAATCATAAAAAGGGAAATTGTGTCCCCAGCGAATATAAGCGCCCCACTCTATGTCAATATTCAGACCTATTCTCATTTTACTTGTTTATTTTCAGTCCTAGATGATATAAGACTTTGGAGTTTGATATTATTTACATTCAACGTTTTTTATCGGATTTTTTTTTTTTTTATACTATTAATGTTCAAACCCAGGTTCCTGTGTAAAATTTAATAATACAAAATATTTGACGCCACAATGAAAAAATGATTTTTGTCAATAGTTTAAGAGGCGCAGATATAAAGCAAAATTATATCCGGGTGAAATTTGATCCTGAGGATAAAATGTCACAGTAGTTGTTGTCATTTTTTTATCCGGAGTCAAATATTTCCCTGGGATATTTTTTCCTTTGCCGTGAAATTCTATCTGGGTAGTTAATTTATTGAATATTTATTAGAAATAACTTATCCTTTACAAATACTATTAAATAATAATAGTGTATTTGAATTAAAGCAAAATTGTATTATAATGGGATATAATTTCACAAATTATCCTTGAAAAAATTTCCTGAAATATTCAAGTCAATATCATCCTTTTAAAAAGAAAATTATCATGAAACATAGGGATTACATACCAGCTTCTTTGTTTTTTCAGGGGTGATCTGAGCCGGATCACCCCTACCAGATCACCTCAGTTTGAGTTTCTTTGTTATGCATGCTTTCCTTTGTTCTGTAACATTTTGGCGGGAATGTCAAATCCACTATAAAACTTATAATTAAATATACAATTATACGGAAAAGACTATCTATCAAAATTCACGTAGAAAAAATCCAGTGTATATGCTGGGATTCGAACTCAAGACCTTTAGCATATCAAGCCACGACACAACCACTACACCAGGACGACTGAATAATCTGTCAGTAATTTAACATACTTAAAGGAAGCAAGATATTTTTATAAGTGGGGCGAGTTGGCAGACCTTAATTCAGTGGGGTTTAAACCCTTATCGTTAATAAGTGAGTTGTCAGTGATTGTTCAGTTTGATTTTACACTTTTTCAAAAGCGGGGCGAATCTGTAAACAAGAATGGGGCGATTTTTTTCATAAAGTGGTGATATAGGTTGGGCCGATTGGCCAGTGGGGCGAGTTGACATTGTTTGATATCTACTCATCGTGTTCGGGGGTCAAAAAGGGCATAAATCATATAGTAATGTATAAAGTACATTATAATGGTTGTGTGGCGTTCTAAACTAGATTTTATGAATTGTAAATGGTTTTTCGTCTAATCTAAAACAGCTGGGATGTAAAATAGTTATCCCACACGGACTTGGTATGTCAGTGTTAGATCACCCTCTGGCCTCCGGCCATCGGGGTGATCTTACACTGACACACCGCGTCATCGTTGGATAACTATTTAAGAAAACCAGAAGTAATTGTGAAAATAATATCATGATTAAATAAGGTTAGTGAAATACATGTAAAAGTGAGTTGTTTTCAGATCTCAGTACAAATATAAATTTAAAAGTAAGGTAGAAATATAGTTGCATTACTACTGTTAACAGTAATAGAAGAATTTGATTATGATGATATTTATAACTATATAAATAGTTTTGTCTGGGGACAGAGATGTAGTTGTTGATTATATGGAAATCAGATAAATCATAGCATAACAATATATTGGAACAAAAGCATGTTTAACAGCTGGATAGTTTTTACCTGTGACATGTTATCTGTCTTATTAAATCAAGTTGTAAGTCATCTTTTTATATAAATGAATATATAAAAAATAAGATTCAAGGAAAAATTTCACTATAAATTATGATAAAATAGATTCAGAAATATATTATATTAATATCTTTAAAATATAAATTGCTCATAATTACCTCCCTTTGATAAATTATGCAAATTTGGTCTACCTTTGTGAAGTATTTTATAATTATAGTCGGGTATATATTGATTATGAGTAACTTACATAGTAGTTAATGGGACTCTATTTCACACGGTTCTGTGAAATATAGTATGGCAAAGATATACTGGTACATACTATCCGCATAACACAGATAGATTTTCACTCCTCTGGAAAAAATCATTCTGTGAAATACCATGCCTGGAAAAAAATTACCGGGACAAATTATCCTCAGGGTAAAATATCACAGAGGAAGAAATAAACCGTTACACAGACAGGGCGACAGGTTCTTTAATGGGTCAACCGGGACAGATTTCCAAATAGCGATAAGGTGTATGTACTTTATATTTGTATCTGCCCTACAGACGGGAGTCTAAATTATCTTTTTAAGAAAAGTAAAAAAAAAACACCAAACTTAAACTTCAAATAGAATGGACAAATGTATTGTCAATTTTTCTAAAACTAATATAAGTGATTTGAACAAAATAAATGCAATCACCAGTATGACTAATGCTGGAAATTTTACAGTGAATGACAATCTTTCTGTAGCTGTTACAGAATCTGATAATGGTACTTATGAATCTAATAATGAGGTAATTAATTTGCAATGTACTGATACAAATGTTTTATGCAATCCCCCTAAGGCCTTAAATCACCTGTTGATTTTAAGCTTTTTCAATTGGATTAAGTGTATTAGTGACAGCATGTTTATTTGTCTTACTAAATAATAATTGTTATGAATTACCTAATTTACAAGAAACATCTGAAGGAAAGGATAATGTTTATGACTTTTCTTTAACAAAGGGTATAAAAATATGTTCACAACAGACTTGAACATAAGTTGGATGAAATCAAATACAATTTAATGTTCTCTGAAAATCCTCCAGATATATACTGTTGTTGTGAAACATTTTTGGACAGTAACACCCAGGATAATTTTATACAAATTCCAGGGTTCATTTTAAACAGAAAAGATAGACTATCACAAGGAGGAGGTGGTTTGGTTGCTTATTTTTCAGAAAAAGTAACATTTAATAGAAAAGCTGAATTTGAAATAAGTGACATTGAAACAATGTGGTTTGAAATTAAACCAGTTCACAAAAAATCATTTTTATTATGTTCAGTATACAGACCTCCTAGTTCACTAATTAATTGGATTGATGAATTTGGAAAAGAAATTACAACTGCCATCAATCCTAATTCAGATATTATTTTAGTTGGTGATTTTAATATAGATTTTTTAAAACCTAATAAACAACCACAAAAATGGCTAAGTTTATTAGAAACCTATAATCTCAACCAGATAATTCAAGAAGCAACAAGAGTTACACCTGATTCTAGTACACTAATTGATCATGTTTATGTCACCAATAAAGATTTGATACTAGAATCACATGTTGCTAAATTTTCAATAAGTGATCATTATCCAGTTTGTTTAACTAGAAAAGAAAAAAAATCCACTTATATCAAAAAAGATATTCATACTACCATTTCTTACAGAAATTTAAAAAAATTCACTGAGACAAATTTTCTAAGTGACTTAGCTATTGCACCTTTTGATAAAATTGAACATGAAAGTCACCCAAATACATGTATTCAGATGTGGTATGACATATTTAATGCAGTTCTAGATAAACATGCACCAATTGTTACTAAAAGAATAAAAAGAGACAGACAACCTGAATGGTTCAATAATGAAATTGCATATGCCAGAAAAATTTACTAAGTCAGAACAAGTAAAATTTTCAATTCCACCAGTCACAAATATAAATAGATATTTGTTTAATTGTATATCTGAATCCTGTTTTGGTACTCTTGCCCAAGGTGGCACTTGCTACCACAAGTAACAAAATATTGTTTACATGTTTGCAGTTCATGCATGTTCCTTTGCATTTGCAATTTTTTGTAAAGTTGCTAAATATTCTAAAACAATTGTCCTTCCACATTGTGTTTACTTACGAAATCTTCGATTTCAGTGATCAGAATTCAATTAATGTATTACTGATTGACATGCTAAATACAAGAGATTAACAGATTTAATTAGTGTGAATTTTTGAAATAGTTAAAATATAAAGTTTTTATTTCAATTACCATTGAACCATTTTATATTAATTTGAACATTAAGTTATGTTGATCTGCTATATGCATTTGTATCTAATAAACTTGACCAACTTCCTAATAGCAGTCAGACCGTACAAGTACGGTCCGACCGTATGAGTATTTTGAAAAAGTACGCATACGGTCCAGACCGTACGGGTACAGTCCAAATACTCATATGGTCTGGAACATATACACAGAAATTGGCAACTCTGTGTTATCATAAAAAGTCAAGGGGTCCGGAATGAGAATCTTGCTGATGAATTTCTTTACAAATTTGGTGACAAATTACCACATTGTGTACAATCTCTGATAGCTTCACAAAAAAAAAAAAAAAAATGGAAAACTTGTCTTCGATTAAATCATTTCTTATCTAAATACTAACATGACTAAGGTTCTTGGAAAACATTGTATTATTTTTATGGATTTATCAAGAAAAATATTTTCTGCTCTTTTTGCCATAATTTTTGTTCAGTCCCTGGCAGACGAAGTCTAAGGAAAACGAAAATAGTCAATGCACATGTTTAAAAAAGAAATAAGACAACTTTTTCATAAATAAAAAATATTGCCAGTGGAATTTTTTTTAATGTGTGGGTATGAAAACCAGTTACCATCAGTTATGAATTTAGCCACTAAATGATGGAATTTATTATTAATTTTGAAACAGAGTAAAGAACATCCTTAAAACAATTTTGGTGCATGCATTTGTACTTGCAGATGTTATGAACATTTTGCATGTTGGATAAAGTGTGAAGTGTTTATATCAGTCATATATATGCAACTAAGAACAATTTTATAATATATTTTATGATATTAATTACCTCATGATATTTTTTTTGGCAGAATTCTGAGACAAGATGAAGTTGACTCACTTCAGTCTTACATTTGATGAACAAGCAAGAGTTTTTGTGGCAGGAGATAGAATATCAGGAACGGTCAAAGTTGGCTTTGGGAAGGAAACTAAAATGAGGTGTAAGTTCATCAAAATTTCACTTTTTTGTAATTCTTGAAAATTGTTATTTTAGAAGCTTATAGATGTCTTTTTAATAGTCCATTTTCAACATAGTACATATATTTTAGACATTCAACATTAAATTAATGGTCAGTAATTCAGGTAAGAAATTTCAGCATGTATACTCTGGTTTTTATATAAATTCAGCTTTTTTTCTGATTAAAATGAAACATCCATATATTTCAGGTTTAATGTTATGTTTGGAAGGAAAGGCAAAGTCCTATTGGGATGTAAAACAGGGGAAAAGTACCACAAAATACAGAGCCAGAGAAAATTATATCAACCAGAATATACTTCTGTGGGGAGGTTAGTACTAAAAGATAGTGAACAGTTTAATCACACCAATCAGAAAGAAGGACATCAATGTCTCTGCTGTCAATTAAATGCTTAAGGATCAAAGGGTAGTTATAACTAAAAATGTGTAAATCTTTATCAGATACAGTGAAACCTGTACAGATAACAAACTGGCATTAATAGTTTAATAGACATAACATTTACTCTTTATAATTCATATGCTTTTCGTATACTCTGATATCATTTTTAGCTCACCTGGCCCGAAGGGCCAAGTGAGCTTTTCTCATCACTTGGCGTCCGTCGTCCGTCGTCGTCGTTGTTAACTTTTTACATTTTGAACTTCTTCTAGAGACACTGAATGGAATGAAACCAAACATGGCATGAATGTTCCTTATGAGGTGCTGACCAATTGTTGTTACTTTGTAGCCGATCCATCATCCAAGATGGCCGCCAGCGGGGGACTTAGTTTAACATAGGACCCTATGGGATATGCATACAAATGACTTCTTCTAGAGAACCACAGAATGGAATGAAACCAAACATGGCATGCATGTTCCTTATGAGGTGATGACCAAGTGTTGTTACTTTGTAGCCGATCCATCATCCAAGATGGCCGCCAGCAGGGGACTTAGTTTAACATAAGACCTTATGGGAAATTCATACAAATGACTTCTCTAGAGAACCACTGAATGGAATGAAACCAAACATGGCATGAATGTTCCTTATGAGATGCTGACCAAGTGTTGTTACTTTGTCTCCGATCCATCATCCAAGATGGCTGCCACCGGGGGGGGGGGGGGGGGGGGGGGGGGCTTAGTTTAACATAGGACCTTATGGGAAATGCATACAAAAGTCTTCCTCTAGAGAACCACAGAATTGAATGAAATCAAACATAGCATGAATAGTCCTTTCCTTAAGAGGTGCTGGCCAAGTGTTGTTACTTTATAGCCAAATTTTATCTGTTTTTATATGATTTCAAAAACCAAAGTAGAGTCAGGTGAGCGATACCGGCTCTTGAGAGCCTCTAGTTTGGCATACGATTGCTTTCAAGCAATCTGTAGACTTATACCATTGACTCAGGGCCATTCCCTCACGTCAACTGTTTTATTCTAACATTAAGGAACATTTCAGATTCTTACGAAGACAGATTGTTTCCGGATAATAACTTTTGAATAAGTAAAAAGAAATCAATAAAACTTTAACACAATGTTTATAACCACAAAAGGAAGCTTGGGATTGACTTTGGGGATTATGGTCCCAAAGGTTTAGGAAATAGGGGCCCAAAGAGGCCAAAAACAGCATTTATCTAGTTTCAGGACAAACAGATGTGTATTAGTATTTCAATTGTTCTGATATTGTTCAACAATGTTTAATACCATGAGTAGAAGGTTGGGATTTATTTTAAGGGGTGAATGGGCTAACAGTCTAGGAATTAAGGGCCAAAAAGGGGACAAAAACAAGCATTTTTCTAGTTTCAAGACAATAACTTGTGTGTAACTGTATGGATCTCTCTGACATTGTACCACAAGTTTCCATATAACACAGGAAAGGCTGGGAATCAGTTTGGGTTAATTTTTCTGAATATGTAGGAATGAGGGGCCAAAAAAGGGCCAAAAAGAAGGATTGTTCTAGTTTACAGACAATAACTTGTGTTTATGCGTATGGATCTCTATAATATTTTACAAGAAGATTCAATACCACTAAAGGAAGGTTAGGATTGACTTTGGGGGTTATGGTCCCAATAGTTTAGGAATAAGGGACCAAAAAGGGGGCCCAAAATAATCATTTTTGTAGTTTTCAAACAATAACTTATTTTTAAGTGTATGAATCTCTCTGAAATTGAACCACAAGTTTCCATACGATGAAGGGATGGTTAGTTATGAATTTTGGGGGTTATGGCACAAAATTGGGAATTGGGGGCAAAAAAGGTGAAAAACTAGGTATTTCTGGTCAATGGACAATTAATACAATTTAAAAGCAGTGTAAGGGAGGTAATCTCGTGATCGTATAATTGTAGTTTGCGTTGTGTTGTATGAATAGAGAAAAAGACGTCTATACAAATGGACAATTTAATGCTGGAATACAATGACGTTAATACATAGCAACCATGACGTTACATATAGAGAGCGGTAACGCGTATCAGTACATGTATGAATCCCGCGTAATGTGATTGTCTCTATTATCCTCGACATACTCGGGGCAGCGAATTTGTGCAATTAAAGTCTCAATGAGCAATTTATCCAAATTAAGAAAATTATCTATAAATGAAAAGAAATGAAATATTTGAAACTTTAAAGTCTATGAATCACATATAAAATTATCTCTGAATCAAGTTGCGATTGAAAATTGTTCTCAATTATAATTACAGTCTCTGATTGCGGTTTTGTAAACGAACACTCCTTCTAAGTATTTGCGATTCATCATTGTCATTTGAATTTATCTCTAGTGGGTAGAGTTTGACGATTGGTCTATTCGTAAGTCCAAATTTTGTACGCACTAAAGCTGATCTCACCAAACCATCTCCACCACGCACAAGGTCCTCGATGATACCAATGTTCCATACAGTTCTAGGCGAGTCATCATGAATCTGTACTATGTCCCCGGTCTTTATCTTCTGTAAATTATTGCCACTGGCTCTGTGGAATTCCCTTAGTGATGTAAGGTACTCCTTTTTCCATCTCGTCCAAAAGTGTTGTAGTAAATCTTGTTGTTGTTTGTTACGTTTTAGCGCATGAGCGCAAGTTAGTGTTTTTGTAGTGTCTTTAAATTCGCTTTTGTCATTTGAAGGATACGGAAGAGTCTTTAATCTTCTGCCATACAAAAGATGAGACGGCGTAAGTGGTTCTGGATCCTTTTCATCAGTAGAGATGTACGTTAACGGTCGGTCATTCAGTGTGCACTCGATTTCTGTAATAACGGTGTGTAGCATATCTAAGTCGATACAGGCACGTCCTAATGTTTTCTTGAGCGAAGTTTTTGTGAGTCCAATAAGTCGCTCCCACCATCCTCCATACCAAGGAGCTCTGCTGGGTATAAACTTCCACAATGTTCCTAACTCACTAAGCTTTCCGTGCACTTTTTCTGATTTGAATATTTTAGAAATCTCTGTCGCTGCAGATTTATACGTAGAAGCATTGTCAGATATCATAATTTTCGGTAAAGACCGACGGCTAACAAATCTGCGAAAAGCTAATAAAAATGAATGTGTCGTTAAATCCTGAACTAACTCAATGTGAACAGCTCTGGTTGAGGCGCACGTAAAAAGACATATATACGCTTTTGTTTTCTTGTTACCATTTTGTCGTACATGTAACGCTCCTGTGAAATCAACTCCCGTGACGCTGAATGGCGGGTCTTCTCCAAGACGATCCTTTGGTAGTGGTGGTGGGTCAGGCGCCACATACGGTCGACTAATTATCTTCCTACAGGGAATACAATTCCGTAATGCGGTTTTCACTCTTTGTCGGATTTTCGGTATCCAATACGTCTGTTGAATTAAAGTAATTGTCCCATTTATTCCACTGTGATTTTGTAGTTTGTGTGCGTCCAAAATTATCAATGTTGTCAACGGGTGTTTTGTCGGAAGTAAATAAGGGTATTTCACTGTTTCGCTAACGAGCGCATTGTCAATTCTTCCACCGGAACGTAGTAGTCCTTTTTCGTCGATATATAACCGTAACTGACGTACTATAGGTAGTCGATTAGTATCCTTTGAAACAATATTGCGGATTTCATTCATAAAAATAGTTTGCTGTACATTCCTTATCAACACGAGTGAAGCATTTTGAATCTCGTCTACCTCTAAATGTTGGTATTTCCTGTTTTGTGAAAGTGTTCTGCAATTCGCTATAAAGCGCAATACGTAAGACATTATACGAAGCAGTTTCGGAAAACTGCTGAACTTCTCTATATTGATGACTTCCTTTACAACTGTGAATCTGTCATCATTTTGTTGAATTTGCCGGACTATGTCTTTACTTTCATTGTCTGTAATTGTTGTCATAGCAACGGAATTTCGATCCCAATGCGGCCACTGTTCTTCATGTGCAAGCCATTTCGGTCCGTTGAACCAAGTACCATTATTCAAAAACTTAGATGAAGACATGCCGCGGGTAAGATAGTCGGCGGGGTTACAGTCAGTTGGACAATACCTCCAAGTTTTATTTTCCACAAGTTGTCGGATTTCTGTAATTCTATTAGCTATAAACGGTTTTTGTATTTTCGACGAATACAACCAACTCAGAACGATTTGGCTATCACACCAAAATGTAATTTCTGTAATTCCTAAAATATTTGATACATGTTTAGCTAATTTCGCTCCAACTACAGCGCCCATCAACTCCAATCACGTCAAAGTAATTACTTTAAGCGGTGCAACTCTGTTTTTAGCCATAACTAATTGCAACTGTTTTCCTTGTACAATGTAGGCACATGCTCCATAAGCTTGTTTTTTAGCATCGGTAAAAATGTGTATTCTAGCTGTTTGTGGTGATAATCCATCGTTGTTAAGTAGTCTGGTAAGTTCAACTGATTCTGTATCTTTAAGATCTGTAGATAAAGTAGTCCATTGCGTAGTTACATCTTCAGTTAAGTGTTCGTCCCATCCAAAATTACGTTTCCATAGTGACTGCATTAGTATCTTAGCTTTCACTGTCACGGGACTAAGTATGCCAAGCGGATCAAAGATTTTAGACGACTGTCGTAATATTTCTCTTTTGGTTACATCTACCATGGTTGAATCTATATCTACTTCTGCAAATAAAAGTTTGTCGTCCGCAACATTCCAGCGCATTCCAAGTATGTTGACCTCGTTACTGGAATCTAGTACGTTTTCTGTTTCAGCAAGTTCTCGTAGTCTGTTAGAATTAGAGTTCCATGATCTGAGGTTAAAGCCTCCTTTCTGTAATAAACACCTGGAATCACGGTAAAATTGCATTAAGTCGTCTTCGGCAGTAAAACTAGTTAAAACATTATCTACATACAAGTCTTGTGTAATTCTTGAAGCTGTTGGACTAGGATTCTCTTCAAAGTGTTTTAATAAAGTTGCATTCAGTATAAATGGTGAGCATGTAGCTCCGAATAAGACTGACTTGAAACGATATGTTGTAAATGGACTGGTTGAATCTGTTGGGTCACTTAACCAAAAAAAGCGAGTTACATCACGGTCAGATTTATGAAGTCCAACTTGCAGAAATGCCTTTTCGATATCTGTTGTCACTGCAAACTTCTGAGTACGAAATCTGGTTAGTAGCTCTGTTATGTCATTTGAAATTGGCGGATATGAATGAAGACAGTCATTCAAACTCGGACTTTTTGCGTTCTCTTTACAACTGCAATCATACATAATTCTAATCGGAGTAGTTGTAGAATCTTTCTTGACGGGGTAATGCGGTATATAGTGTATGCGCTGTGGCTCGTCCTCATTCTCCTTTATCTTTTCGATGAAACCACGTTTTTTCTGCTCTTTAATTATGTCGCCATATATTTTGAATAATTTTGGTTCCTGGTTTAAGCGGTTAACGACTCTATGGGTCCTTGCTCTTGCAATCATATCGTTTGTCAGTAATTCAGGACATTCTTCAATCCAAGGAAGTTTTGCAACGTACTTTCCATCCTCATATGTTATCGATGTTGATGAAAATTCTTTGATGTTCTGTTTTTCCGTGTTAAGTTTGTCGTTTTCTTGTATACCAAGGGACTCCAATTTCCAAAATCTCTCAATATCATAGTCCTCTTTTGTGTGACTAGATAATATGTGCATCATATGTGAATTGCGTTGTCCTCTTGTACATGTAAGTGGTCCAGATAACAAATATCTGATTTTTGAGCTCATCGCTGTCGGTCCGTCGCCTCGAACGATATCATCCTTGATTACATCCCAGTAGTGGTCTGCTCCAATGAGTAAAGAAATTTCAAAGCTATTATCCTCTGATAACGGGTGGGCTAGTTTTAGTCCTTTCAAATAATGTAGTTGCTGCGAAATGTACCTGCGGTTATTCTGAATAGGCGCTGCTATGGTAGGTACAATCAATACCTGCAAAGGTATTTTCTCTCCTGAGTCTGCTTCTAAATACACTGTGGCTTTATTCATGTGACGAACATTCTTGTCAGAATTTCCGAAGGCGGATATGTTGAGAGTTTCCTTTCCATCTGGCTTGACGTTCAACTTGTCGGCTATTTCCTGCGTCATAAATGATCGTTGCGCTCCTTCGTCGAAAAGGATGTGAGCGTCGGCGCACTGATTCTGTGACCATATTGGAGCGATTGCCGTTTTTAAAAAGACGGTAGAATTTTCCTGTTTAGCAGATGTATGCATGATTGGCGTGCCATTTTCTGTATTACTTGTAATATTCTGACTCTGTGATTTTTGAATTGAAGATTCATTGCATAAACTTGTATGATGCTTACGTTGACATTTATGGCATGTGTTTTTCGACCTACATTCTGATATTTTATGGTTACCCAAACAATTGAAACATAGGTTTCTCTTCTTAACAATCTCCATTCTTGATTTGCTGTCGGTGAACTTTTTACATTCTGTAGGGAAATGTTGATCATTGCAATAAATGCACGTTTTACTTTGAGAATAGTTTTTAGATTTTGATTTATTTACGTAATTCCCATTTTTCTTACCAATTCCGGCATGGAAACTTGCGGTAGGTATATCATAAGACTCACTCCCATTAGTGCTGGCTTCTTGAATAGATATTTCCCGTTGTATTGCCTTTCTTAGATTTCCAAGGGTCCAGTCGTCGTTTCCGTTTTCTCTTGTGATATTACTTTTTACACTAATAAGGAGCTTACCAAGCATAACTGGGATTAACAGGGAACCATACGTATCTTGGCACTGTCCTAAAGATTCTAATCCGCGGATATAAACTTCTGACTTATCCGAAAAATTACGGATACTATCTAATGTGTATGAGGGTGCTGGCAAATCTAAAAGAGCTTTCATATAAGCGTTCACAATTTTGTGTGTTTTCCCAAAGCGACTTACTAATAACTCCATGGCTTTGTGATAGTTTGCGCTGGACAAGTTTAAACCATTTATGACATTCATAGCGTCTGCATCAAGAAGTGATTGTAGGTACGTGAATTTCTGGACATCAGTAAGTGTATGATTGCTGTGAATTGTGTTTTCAAACGACTCCCAAAAGTATTGCCACTCAAGAATATCTCCAGAAAAAGTAGGTAGGGTTAGCTTCGGCAAGCGGTGATTTTGACTAGACAGGGAACTAGTTTGTGAAGAAAATCTTGGGATGAATTCTGTGTTCATTACAGGACGGGTTTCGGAATTGACTTCATGCATGTTCATGACGCGGCTTGTGTTTGGAATACTTTCGTGAGATAATTCTGTACATGTACGTGTAACAATTTGTGCTAATTTCTTATAACGGCGTAAATGCGTTTCAAGATCTAAATTATACTCATCTGCATCTGTGATTTCAACTTCTATATCTTCTTCCGATGTATTTTCCAAAATCTGTTCATCCAGTTTAAGAATTACACTTTGTTTTTTCACTATAGCATCAATAATTGGACCTGCAATGTCAATATCCATCTCCGAATCGGTGTTCAGCTCATCTAGTTTCTTGAAGAATTTCGTGACAGCGGCTCTATTTCCAGCTCGAATAGACTTGATTCTCGACGAATCCATCTTTTATCTTGGTCTCGGTACCAATCTCGTGATCGTATAATTGTAGTTTGCGTTGTGTTGTATGAATAGAGAAAAAGACGTCTATACAAATGGACGATTTAATGCTGGAATACAATGACGTTAATACATAGCAACCATGATGTTACATATAGAGAGCGGTAACGCATATCAGTACATGTATGAATCCCGCGTAATGTGATTGTCTCTATTATCCTCGACAGTAATTCTCAAACATTTAACATACAATGTTGGGTATGTTTGGATTTACCTCCCTTACTATACTTTTATATTATGTATAAAGAAATGTCAGGTTTTGGACTAATTGCCAAAAAAAGGGGGCATGATAGTTGTTTTCAATTTTTTTTTCTTCAAATTTCTCAAATTCTAAAATTTTTGAAAAGTTAAAAGAAGAAATCTTTAATTGCACAATATTGCGCAATAGATTTGTAAGATCTTGACATTTGTTTTTGTGTCAGAAACTCATATTATGTCAAAATTTGATTGCAATCCAAATTCAGAGCTGTACAAAGCTTGAATGTTGTGTCCATACTTGCCCCAACTGTTCAGGGTTCGACTTCTGCGGTCGTATAAATCTGTGCCCTGCTGAGCACCTGGTTCTTATATGTCACCGTTATGAAACTGATAATTGATATTGTACTTCCATAAAGAAATGGAGAACCATCTAAGTCGTTTAATTAACATTTAATATACGTTGTTGCTCCAAATCACAAGTCTAGGGTTTGTTTAGGTTATTATGCGCATGCGTATAATTTTCTTGACTTCCAAGGTATCAGATTGAATGGTTGCTCTGGATTCCCCACTCCATTGATTAATTTGAAACTCATGAGATCCTTTCTATGCCTGTCTGCTATTGAGGGTTATTAATGTTGCATAATTTTAAATAGTATGCATCATTTAAATTAAAATAAATGTAGTCCACATCGTAAAGGTGTAACTACAACACCCCTTCAGCCGAAATGGAGTCTTCCATATTATCGTTTCGAGTTGTCTCCCTTCCGTAAGTAACCTCTGTCAATTCTGAATCAAAAATACGATACGACACGTCGAGAAATTAAATCGTTCTGTCGATAGACGTCGTATTATATTAAAAACCATTGCAATTTAAACAGAGGAATGTGTACAGAAAGGAGTCATGCCCACTGACCCAAAGGAAATTAAATATTTAAAGAGTTAGGAATGGGGTTCCTCCTAGAATTAACGTAGGAAAATAGGTGATATTATCTTAAAGATACGAAGTGAAATACCTTCTCTCACTCTCAGTGACTGCTGTGGAAAGTAAACTTGGAATTGATTGTACAAAACTAAAACACAATAAGTACATTGTTCATACACTTGTATCGAGGATTGGTTATTTTTAGAGTTGAGTAACTATTCAGATAACATAAATTACATTTTACATGTGCAGTTGAATTAGTTTTGAAAATAATACTATCCAGCCATACATGTGTCAATGAAAACATTGGCAATGGTATCCCTCAGAGCAATCTGCTCTTTGATTAAAATTTGTGGGTATCAGTTTTCATGGGAAGAGGAAAAAGGGCTTCTCCTGGGATATGTAAATTTATGGATAAGGTTTTTATACGACCGCAAAAATTGAAAATTTTTTGGTTGTATATTGGTATGACGTTGGCGTCGCTGCGTCCGAAGACATTTGGTTTTCGCACTATAACTTTAGTATAAGTAAATAGAAATTTATGAAATTTAAACGCAAGGTTTATGACCATAAAAGGAAGGTTGGGATTGATTTTGGGAGTTTTGGTTCCAACAGTTTAGGAATTAGGGGCCAAAAAGGGCCCAAATAAGCATTTTTCTTGGTTTTCACACAATAACTTTAGTATATGTAAACAGAAATCTATGAAATTTCAACATAAGGTTTATGACCACAAAAGGAAAGTTACAATTGATTTGGGAGTTTTGGTTCCAACAGTTTAGGAATTAGGGGCCAAAAAGGGCCCAAATAAGCATTTTTCTTGGTTTTCACACAATAACTTTAGTATATGTAAACAGAAATCTATGAAATTTCAACATAAGGTTTATGACCACAAAAGGAAAGTTACAATTGATTTGGGAGTTTAGGTCCCAACAGTTTAGGAATTAGGGGCCAAAAAAAGGTCCCAAATAAGCATTTTTCTTGGTTTTTGCACAATAACTTTAGTATAAGTAAATAGAAATCTATGAAATTTTAACACAAGGTTTATGACCACAAAAAGAAGGTTGGGATTGATTTTGGGAGTTTTGGTCCCAACAGTTTAGGGATAAGGGTCCAAAAGGGTCCAAAATTAAACTTTGTTTGATTTCATCAAAAAATGAATTATTGGGGTTCTTTGATATATATGCCAAATCTAACCGTGTATTTAGATTCTTAATTTTTGGTCCTGTTTTCAAATTGGTCTACATTAAGGTCCAAAGGGTCCAAAATTAAACTTAGTTTGATTTTAACAAAAATTGAATTCTTGGGGTTCTTTGATATGCTGAATCTAAACATGTACTTAGATTTTTGATTATGGGCCCAGTTTTCAAGTTGGTCCAATTCAGGTCCAAAATTAAACTTTGTTTGATTTCAACAAAAATTGAATATATGGGGTTCTTCAATATGCTGATTCTAACCATGCTTTTAGATTTTTGATATTTGGGCCCGGTTATCAAATTGGTCCACATTGAGGTCTAAAGGGTCTCAAATTGAACATTATTTGATTTCATCAAAAATTGAATCCTTGGGGTTCTATGATATGCTGAATCTAACCATGTATTTAGATTTTGGATATTGGACCATAATAGGTAAATGTCCAATTTAAATTTTTTTTTAAGTTTAAGTTCTTAGACCACATTCATTCTGTGTCAGAAACGTATGTTGTGTCAACTATTTAATCACAATCCAAATTCAGAGCTGTATCAAGCTTAAATGTTGTGTCCATACTTGCCCCAACTGTTCAGGGTTTGACCTCTGCGGTCATATAAAGCTGCCCCCTGCGGAGCATCTGTTTTTTTTATAAAAAAGGTAAAAAAAGTTTTGAAAGAATGTAAAGATTTATACTATTAACTGCAAAATTTAAAAAGAACATGCAGTAAATTGTAAATGGTTTGGTTGTCAATTTTGTGTTTTCCCCATTGTTAATAGTTATACATGCAACAATCTGACAAAGAGAATTTTTCAACCAAGCCCACAACATTTGTTGGTTGCTTATTGCATGTTGACCCCAGAATTGGGCGATAATTATTTTTTTGTCATTCTAAATGTGTGACACTGTATTTTGATATCAGTAAACACCTAAAAAATATTTGCTTTGCTCATCACTGTAATAAATCATGTCTACATGCAAACTAATTTGTTCTGCTTACCTTATACTTTTAGGTATGGAAGGATCTCGGTTGCACCCAGAGGGGTATGCTACTTATCCGTTTAACTTCCCTTTGAATTCAGATACACCTTCATCCTATGAGGGTAAAAGGGGATATGTCAGATACACATGTAGTGCAATCATTGATCGACCTTGGAAATTTGATGAAATTATAAAAGAACCCTTTACAGTGATCCATCATTTAGACTGCAGCCAACTTCTCAATGCTCTGGTAAGTTAGACTGTACAAGTATAAGACAATGAGACTATAAGCAACTAGTGATAGTATTTCAACAAGGCTAAATTCACTTAAAGATACACAAAATCAGTGACAATATATATCAAAAGATGAAGTCTCCAGTGAAAGTAAAACTTACAGAAAAGTTGCATGTCAAGTCTACAAAAAGTCATCTTTTCCAAAAGAAGCAATTAAATTATGTCACATGATTTATTTCTTACAAAATACACAAAAAAAAAATCGTGACTATTGTCAGTTTCCTAAAACGTGTGAAAAAAAAAAACAAAATGTAAGTTATTTGATTTTTCTTATATGATTTTAAGCATGTGTGGAATTCAGGTACTCCTCATTACAGAATCTTGGATCATTGGAGTCAGTTCAAAGTAATTTTTCTATGATTCAAAATTAAATTTGTTGAACTATATTATTAAGGATACATATAAAATATAAACACAGAATGGCAACTTTGGTTTGCTTCTTTAATAAATGAAGGGTGCGGTAGTGAATTGACAAAATAGGGTGGAATTCAGGTGATCTCATGAAACAGCACTACTTCCTGCATGATGGAGCTTTATAAAGTATAATGATGTTTTGATAACTCAAAAGTCTGGAGTCTAAATTTTATTTTGTAGAATCCCATTTATGAACATCGTAATGAGACAATTGAAGGTTGCTGCTGTGAAGATGGCTCGGTGGAGTTGGATTTAAGTATAAACAAGACGGCTTTTGTCCCAGGGGAGCCTCTTATTTATGATGTGACGATTAACAATCAAAGTGGCAATACAATATCTGAGTTTTATCTCATGTTACGACAGGTATGTATGTGTCATCATATCTCATGTTACGACAGGTATGTATGTGTCATCATATCTCATGTTACGACAGGTATGTATGTGTCATCATATCTCATGTTAAGACAGGTATGTATGTGTCATTATATTTTATGTTACGACAGGTATGTATGTGTCATCATATCTCATGTTACAACAGGTATGTATGTGTCATCATATCTCATGTTACGACAGGTATGTATGTGTCATCATATCTCATGTTACAACAGGTATGTATGTGTCATCATATCTCATGTTAAGACAGGTATGTATGTGTCATCATATCTCATGTTACAACAGGTATGTATGTGTCATCATATCTCATGTTACGACAGGTATGTATGTGTCATCATATTTAATCTCATGTTACGACAGGTATGTATGTGTCATCATATCTCATGTTACAACAGGTATGTATGTGTCATCATATCTCATGTTACGACAGGTATGTATGTGTCATCATATTTAATCTCATGTTACAACAGGTATGTATGTGTCATCATATTTAATCTCATGTTAGGACAGGTATGTATGTGTCATCATATTTATTACATTTCTCAGTTTCTATATTTATAAGATATGAAAACTGGTGGATAGAAAGACATTTGTTATCTAGAAATTTGATGGGAAATTGAAAAAAATTGAGTTAATTGAAATATGAATCAAAGAGAATTGACATGAAATCAACCAAAGGGTGGACAACTCAAATTTCCATGAGGTACAAAACCAGTATTTCATGTTTCTGTTGAGTTTGTCACAGATTGTACTAGTGGACATGGATCCAATTCAAGTGTTTCATCAAAAGATCTTGCATTATTTGTGTATATATATCCTGTTTGTTAAAGCTGTTATCCTAATGCTTTTAGTTTAAAGGTTTGGTTGGCTTGCTTGCTTTGTTTTTATAATTGTTTGCTCAAGCATTGTAATTAAGATTGGCATCTGCAATCAATAGAAATGTGGGGTTTCAGCTTGTATACATTATCATGATTATAGATACTTAAATGTTATTGGGTGTTATGTATAATGTCAACAAGCTGAAGTTTTGCCTGTCTATTGCTTGTAGATGTCAATCTTAATTACAAACAAGCAAGCCAATCAAACCTTTAAATTACTAGCATTAGGATAACAGCTTTAATTTAAATATCTTGAAAATTGTTTAAATCCTTACCCTTAAACCATAAAACCATATATATTCTTAACTGCCTTTATACAAACTTCCCATTGCATCAAAGATTTTGTCCTTGACATGCCTTATTAAAGTGTAATGATGATCTTTTTCAAAATTGACAAGGTTTACATGACATAACAGTTTGACCATGAAATTGTTTTCTCTTTTTATTCCAGGTTGCAACTTTTACAGGATATTCAGACAGTTTTTTCTCATCAGGAAAACCTCATTATCATACAAAACAAGAAAACTTTAGCATGTTCAACCAGGCTGTTCGTGTTAAGAAAAATTCTAAACAGACATACAGTGGTGCCTCAACTATACCTTCATTACCACCATCCATTCTAGAAGGCTGCAATATTATAAACCTTCAGTATTTTATTATTGTAAGTAAATTTAAAGTTATATCTCAAAAATATTATCAGATGACAGTTATTTATTAATAATTTAATTTTGGATGTAACACGTCTGCTGATTGGCTGACGTTATTATGTTATCAGCCCATAGACATAATTTAGTCATGTGACCGTGACGTCATCAACGTTTTTTCATGG
The DNA here is from genome assembly GCA_037788925.1 of Mytilus galloprovincialis. NCBI lineage: Eukaryota > Metazoa > Mollusca > Bivalvia > Mytilida > Mytilidae > Mytilus > Mytilus galloprovincialis. The sequence continues at coordinate 91,120,954 of CM075333.1, read as the reverse complement.
TTTTCTACCGTTTAAAATGGAATTTAGAATTAAATTATAAGAAATGACTGTAATAATTTTTCTGTCTATTCGAAATAATATAAAAAATGTGGTGCACACTGTTAAATAACCCGCTTCGCGCGTTATTCAGTGTGCACCAAATTTTTTTATGTTATTTCTTCATAGACAGAAAAAATATTACAGTCATTCCTTAACTGTACGAAGTGTAATTGTTGATGTGGTCTATTGTACTGTCTAATAGTTTAGTTATTTCAATTTAACTTTTCAACTTGTATTAAAGTAGGGAAAATAATAAAGATTTAAGGGTATATAGATGTTTAACCAGACAAAAACAGTCCTTGAGTCTTTTATTTAAAGTGTTGATTCATTATGGCAGTTATATTTCACCAAAAACAAAAAGATATATTTCCAGTCTTTTGTAGAAATTGAATCTGATAAAGTGTTATTTTTTTTTAAACAAGAGTCTCTAAAGAGCCTGATTGTGTCTTTTGCCAAGGTCTATGCAAATCTTCAACAATGGACACTCTCTAACATAGTAGACTAGTAAAATTCATGAGGAAAATCGTTTTGTTGATCTTGTTATATACTGATCATGTTTTATATAAACTATTTCTCTCTATCTTTATAAATTTTTTCCCTAAACACAAAAAAGATAAAAATTGTCTTTTAGTGCATTAACTCCAAGAAGGATTGAACTGTTCATTTTATTTGCAACATTGTCTTATTACTAACTCAGTTTGCCCTTTGCTTTTCTCATCACTTGGTGCCCATTGTCTGTCATTGTCTTTCATTGTTGTTTGTTGTTGTCTATTTACTTTTAAAAAATTCTTTTCTGAAACTGCTTGGCTAAACTTAACCCTAATTGACGACAATCATGATTTTGGTATCTTGTTAAAAAAATGTCTGATGACTCTCTGCTAACTAAGATAGGAGATATGGGTTTGGGCTAAAAATAGAACATAAAGGTAAAATGCAAGTCTGGATGAAAGGGCAAAAATGTTCAGAGTGTTTAGCTCTACCTAATGTTTATTTAAGTCAGAAGACCTCTAGTAGGGGTTATTGCCCTTAGTTGACTTTTTTATCATGTTTTCATATGTTGCCTATTATCTTGAAAATTTTAATAAATAAACAAAAACTTTAAATTACAAAAATGATAAGCAAGACAATATAAATAAGTCCACATTTCCAAAATATTCAGTTGTCTTCTTATGAGAGTTATTGCATTTTAATGGTGATTGTTTACCAATGTTTTGCTTTTTTGTCTAATATCTTACAAACTTTATAAGATAGATAGAAATTTATTTACATTATCTAGCATATTTTCCCTATTATCCTGAAAACAAGAAAAGATAAATAGACACTCGAAATGGAAATCTTATCAGCAGGAGCAGAATAAGATTTACCAAAATTGTCAGAAGATTCTATATAGGAATGATGTACACTTTTTTGTGTGTTCTGGGTAAAAAAAGAAAAAAAAAACAACATTAAACACAATTATGATTAGCAATGCAAGATCAACAAAAAAGAGTTTTTGTCTTGAATTAAAATACATATACATTCTAGTCCACAATGTAAGAGAGTTTCCATTGTTGTAGATGCACATAGATAGAGCCTCTACATTATTTTTGTCAAGGAAAAGTTCATATCTCAGCTTCAATAAGACTTTATAATTCTGTCATGCAATAGGTCTTATCTATTTCGTATGTCTACATTATTTATTTCATATCCTCATTAAAGACAACAACACTCATAAATTACTACAAAGTAATAGTTTTATTGGTCCACATGTTTCATCAGCAAGTGTGGTGTCTTCAGGACAAGAAAACAAATGAAATAAAAAAGTGAAGTACAAATTTTGCAGTTATTGTGGTTAACCAGAAGTAATGTTACAATACACCTTATCACTATTTGTGCCCCACTACTGGACATCACAAAAGTTTATGAAAATTTTGACTTCATGATAGAAAATATCTGACGTCACAGTGTGAAGTGTTTGTTGTATGACGTCAAAAGTTTGAAAGAGAAAGTAAATAATAATATTGTTAGTTTACAGTTATTTTTTATTTTAGTTGAAGATTCCAAGTGGCTGGTCATCTCTTAAAGTGGAGAGGGAAATAATAATAGGTACAAAGCCAGCTAGGGAAGTTCAGCCGTGTGCACCCATAATACCTACATCCAATGAAGTTGCACCATCACAAATTGAGCTGTCAGTGTTTCCATCAGCTCCACCATCATATGATGAATGTAAGGTTACTTTTATGCCCCATTTATGGGCATTACGTTTTTCAGTCTGCATCCGTTTGTTTGTCTGTCTGTCTAGCTTCAGGTTAAAGTTTTTGAACAAGGTAGTTTTAGATAAAGTTGAATTCCAATCAACTTCAAACTTAGTACACATTTTCTCTAATGATATGATCTTTCTAATTCTAAAGCCAAATTTGAGTTTTGACCTCATTTCATGTTCCACTGAACATAGAAAATGATAATGCGAGTGGGGCATCCATGTACTATGGACACATTCTTGTTTAAATGCAAAATATCAGTTTCTGAAAAGTGTCATTCAAATAATGCCATGTTATTTATTATGTCATTCTTAATATATTATTGGCATTAAGTTTTCTAAAATTTCCTTTAATAAAGCAGAAGTATACTTATTTAACATATATGTACCCACAGTTATCTCCCCATTTTCATATAGCATCCTGGTAACAAGTCAATTTTGAAATACCATCTTGTTTCTTAAAGTATCCCATCTATAACAAAATTTATATGAAAACTATTTTAGAAAGCATCACATTAGGTCCGAGGACACAGTTATCTTCCCTTGATTTTCTTAGTCCACAAATATAGTCCCTAGTGTGGACAGTGTGTTACTTGCCAATCTTTTTTATACCCCTTCCAAATTTATTTCTTCATGTTTTATGTCTCAAATAGCATGTAGGGGGATAAAATTACACTGTGAAAAAATTTGATTCATGAATTTTAAAGTAAAGTAGTGATTTGGTCCAGCTGAAAAAGGTTAAAAATAAGAATTTCGGAAGCTGCCAAAAGATTTCAAGACCCACTGAACATAAAATTGTCCATACTTTGAGTTAGAGCAGATGAAGTTTTCTATAATTTTGATAGATTTTGTCTCAAAAGTAGTACATCACACTGTAAAAATAGTATTTAGAAAGCGCCGTAGGGATTTTTTTTATTTCCATTTATTGTCTAAAAGAATTGCACTACGAAATAACTGTGTACTCGGACCATCAAAGCAATAAAGCATCACATTTACATCACGGTAAAAGACCAAAGCTCTATGGATAACATAGCAACTGAGTGTAAATGTTACCGTATGTTTTTGTTTGGAAATTATACTTGTTTTAGATCTAATTATATATGTTCATCTAAAAAAATACATCATAGTCAAGTTGTTGTCATCAAACACAACTGAAAATTATTTTTTTCTGATACTTTTATATAAATGTGATCAAATAAAAATATTGTGCAGATTCTTGTTTTGAATGAATAAACACAGGCATAATAGGCTGAAAGTACCATTCCCCTTTGCAGGACTGAATAAGAATAAAATTGAACATAGTTTTTGGAGAGTAAGAGTTGGTTTATCCATCTCATACTTCTTTGTAAATAAATAACTATTCATTTAAGAGTTAAGTTTTTTTCTTCTACAATATAATTATCTCTTATAATAGTACCTCCATCTTATGCTGAATGTGTATTTGGTGCAGTGGATATTCATGATGAAGATGATGGAGAACATACAACTACACATGGAAACTGGGCCCCTGCTTACACTTACTATAACTGGAACCAGCAGAATTATTCAGGTCCACAGCCACAACCAGTACGGCCAGCACCTCCATCCTATGATGAGTTGTAGAATGTAGTATTGTTGAAATGTCAACATATCGCCTTTATAGCTTGCTGTTCAGTGTGAGCCAAGGCTCTATGTTGAAGACATATAACGGTTTACTTTTACAAACTATGACTTGGATGGAGAGCTGTCTCATTGGCACTCATACCACATCTTAGCGTCGTCCAAAGACAGATGTTTTCCGGATAATAACTTTAGTATAAGTCAATAAAAATCAATAAAGTTTTAACACAATGTTTATAACCACAAAAGGAAGTTTGGGATTGATTTTGGGGGTTATGGTTCTGAAGGTGTAGGAATTAGGGGCCCAAAGGGGCCAAAAACAAGTATTATCTGGTGTCAGGACAATAAGTTTTGTATAAGTATTTCAATTGTTCTGAAATTGTACCACAATGTTTAATACCATAAGCAGAAGGTTGGGATATATTTTAAGGGTTATGGGGCAAACAGTCTAGGAATAAAGGGCCCAAAAAGGGGCCAACAACAAGCATTTTTGTAGTTTCAAGACAATAAATTGGAGTTATCTTTCTTTGTCCAGAATGGTTGTTGAATCACCTAAAACCAATGCTTTATGAAATCTTTTTTGAAAATTGGAGTTATCTTTCATTTTCCAGAATAATAGTTGAATCAACTTTAATCAATGCTATATACAATTCACAAAGCAATATTTACTTTTACTACCAACTGATAAATTAAAGCAATCTTTACCATTCAGTGGTTACACGCATTTTGTTTACCATTCTAGGGTTATGTCCCTTTACAAGTAGAAAAATTGAAGAATTTTTTCATTTCTGTTCTCTTAACTTAAGTTTGTCTCAACTAAATTTAATGAAACGGTATATAATGCTTATTACCTCTAAACTCGGTTTCAGTTAAATTTTTGGCAGCTTCACTTTTACAGTTCTTTAGTAATGTCCCTTTATAATGTTATATGCTAGCGGGGGCATCATCTGTGTCCCTTTGGACACATTCCCCCTTTTTTTCAGAAGTAACTTTTGATTAATATTAATTTTAACCATGACTGTATGACATTTTATATTTTAATACTTTATGATGTATTTAAAGGAGTAGTTTTTGTTGCAAACTCCATTAGAAATTTGAATTGAGATCATTTTGGGAATAAGGGGGAGGTGGAAAAAAAGTTGGGAAGGGGGGGGGGGGGGGGGGTTCAATTTTTCTCATTTCAGATTTCAGAAATTAAAAAGAAAATTTCTTCAAAATTTCTTTTTTGGAGAGGATTAATTTTCAACAGCATAGTGAATTGCTCAAAAGCCCAAAAAAAATTTTTAGTTCATTAGACCACATTCATTCTTTGTCAGAAACCTATGCTGTGTCAACTATTTAATCACAATCCAAATTCAGAGCTGTATCCAGCTTGAATGTTGTGTCCATACTTACCCAACCAGGGTTCGACCTCTGCAGTCGTATAAAGCTGTGCCCTGCAGAGCATCTGGTTATTTCTGTTGGAACAAACATTTTATACCATTTATTCTGGTAGGAACCAATACTGTAATGGAAGAAATAATGGTGTTATATTTGTTCCAGTTTGAACATGTATTATGATGAATGAACTTTTATTTCATGACATGTAATTTATATCAGCATTTGGGTGAAGTAATTTCAAATGCACTAGTGCCTATATAATTACATTTACAAGTATGTTTCACGAGAATTCGTTAGTTCGATAGGCTTGCAACAAAAATTAACTTTTATATCAAAATGAAATTTTACAACTGATGATGACACATGCATCATATTAGCATAGAAATGTAATTATTAGAAATGAATACTTCTTTATGTACTTTTATTGGGTGTAAAAGTGTTGATTGTGTTTACAGTTTTAAAATGAATCGCTTCCTCTCTTCTAATAAAAATGTTTTTGGTCAACACTTTCACACCCCAATAAAATTACTAATAAGAAGATTTAATTTCTTGAATAATCTGTTATATATTTCTTTTCTTGATGACTTAGATTATTTAGATAGGTTGTGAAAGCAAATTTTGTAATTTAGATGGTAAAAGGGGCATTATAGACAGTATCTATCATAATCAACTCTGTAATTTTTATTTCTAATTGTTTACATTCTCTATGTACAAGAATGTGAATTGTCACTTATTGAACCTATTTGGTAAATTTAGGTCGTAAACAAGAATTGACCCATAGTTTTAAAATAATCTATTTTCTCTTTCACTTTATTACATATGATAATAATTTTTTTTTCTTCTAGTCATTGACTATTTTATTGTTTCAATGATCAGTCTTGCCATTTAAATTTTATATCAACATACTGATCAGATTTATTTATTTTATTTTTTGTCTTGCCTTAGCAATACGTAGAGGGCTCTTGCTAAGGCAATTTGGATAACCCTGTGTCCATACCAATAGAGCCTTTGTGGCATAAAGGTCTAAGTAGTCCAGCTACTGTATCACTAGACTGGGATTAACACTGAGGTTGTGAGTTCAAATCTGGCTTTTGGCAGATGTGTTTGACTCCAATCATAATTGATTAGGATTGTCAGTTAATCTACTAAAATATAATAACAAAATAAAAACTGTTTGCCATGAAATAGTACAATAGTCATCAAAGTGGTATTAAACACCAACCAATCAATCAGCCATATCAAAGCTTATTATGTATGTAATAATATGCAACTATTATGCAGAGACTATTCACAGCAATCATATTTGGTTTACAAATACACATTGGAGAGTGACCATAAACCATAAAATGGATGTCACATGATCAGCTGCCACATTTTTCAATCTTTAGATGATTTACTTTTCTTTCAAATCCAATTTACATATTGTAATTAACATGCAACCATTTAACTTGAATGGATGATGCAATTAGGTAAAAGCAAATCACTCTGACCTATATTGAATACTTCATTGACTCTAAATTAAGTTTTATCTCTGTATGGCATATTCTATTTAGTCTTATTGAGACTTTGGACATCAAAAGTCTTTTTAAGCTTAGGCTAGGAGCTTATACTTCTGCAACCACAATTTGTTTTATGAAGATTATTGCTAACATGTTCTGAAGATTTATCATTAGAATATGATATTTTTTAAATTTTTAATTTTGGATGATTTATTTGTGTTTTAGTCACCAGAAAAAGAAATGTAAAAATTAGAATAATACAATAAGAATCAGCCTTATAACAGTCAGAAGTTTAAACATAATACATCCAGACGAACAATACCAGTATCATTGGTATTATTTAAGTCATTCAAATTTACTGCACTTTGTTACATGAAAAGGTGGAGTTGAACATTATAACTGGCTGATACCATGTATGTTTTTATTAAATGTTGTTTTTATAGAAAGGTGCTATGTTTATTTCACTTGAATTCATTTGTTTAAAGTGTGCTTTATTTTATTTGTTTGTTGATAATTTAATGCTAATTTTATATAACAGCACTATTATTTGAACTTGGAATTATTTTTAATTATAGAACTTGCATAATTTCTTGTGCTTGAAATTTTGAATTAATCCCATGTTTATTCTGTATTATAATGTTCTGTGGGGCACACAACACTTTCTATTACAAAAAAGATAACACATTTTCAATAGAATGTACTGTGCCGATTTTCAATAGAATGTACTGTGCCGTGGACAACACTATCTATACAAAATACAATGTGTGGAAAGTGTTATGCACCACTCAAAACATTATAATACAGAATAAACATGGAATTTATCAAAAATTTCAAACACAAGAAATTATGAAAATTCCATATTAAATTAAAAATAATTCCAAGTTAAAAAAAAAGCCTGTTATATATACATTTATGTTTTAGGTAATTAGATGACAACTATATTGATTTTATAACCACTTATTAATCTTGTTATTTTATTTGTAGAAATATAGATATATTTAGAAAACTCTATTATCTATGTATATACATGTACATGTATATTTTTATATGTAATTTTTTTTTAATTCCTGTTAAAGCAAAGGATGGAATTTTGTCTTTGTGATTTCTAAGCTTGATGTTAAATAATCAAGTATTCTGTCTTTTGATAAGCAGTAAATAGTTTCAGGATATAATTTAGTACGCCAGACTCATCAATATCAAAATAGTTATCAAGCCTAAACCAATTATACAAACACAAAGTGGAGAAAATGATAAAACTATCAAATACCAGTAGCTTAGTAGTTGTATACCCACTTCCTAATGGTATGGTGTTAACATATCTCAATTATTATATTACGCTGATGTATTTTGACAATTTAAAGACTTAATTATGGTAACTGGGTGTTCTCCTCTCACAAAAACTGCCCTTAAAAAGTTATGGGAAATAATGACTGAAATCAACATAACATAAGTTTAATAGTTTAATACTGTCACAAAAAGATGACCAGTAAAATGTGACTATGTCTCAAGTTAGAAGTGACATTTTGTTTTTGTATTATATCTTTAAATACAAGCTGTAACATTTTGAGTTCAGCTTTGAATGGGGTTGATACATGCATAGAAAATTATGCTAACCCTATGTATCTGACTCAATCCTTTCAGGGTTCATGGGGTTCCCTCAGTTTTTGTTTCTTTCGTTATTACAAAATGTAGTATCTTCTGAATGGGTTTATAAGATTTCAACATCTGATAACTAATGTAGCCTGGAATTTAGTATTGAAATAGAGTGATAAATAGAAACAAAAAAACATAATTATGGATAGATAATTTCCTCAATGAAAAGAATACAATTTACACTTGGGTTTCTATATTTAAGATGACTTTTGCTCTAAGATATGGACCACAGTTTAAAATGGTTCTCATCAATCTGATAGGCCATATCTTCACCTTAAGATATCCATGGTGCCATATCCATATATACATTAAAATCTCAAGATGACCTATACACTATATAAATGACATTGACATAAGTAGAAGTGGGACATTTAAAGACGTATCGTATCCGTATCTGATACGTTGACGTATCTAAACGTATATATGGGTTATTATTCAAATGATTATTTACGTGTATAAATAGTAATCGAAAAAAGGGGGAAAAGAGGGGGAAAAGGAGAGGGCAATGTTTAATCTATTTCATTTTTAATGTATAAATTGTTCTTTTATGATATTGAATAATTGTTTAATTTATACATTATTTGTGTTTACATACTCGCGTCTTGTATGTCAAAATCTGTACTTTATTATATTTATTGTCCTAAAATGATGTTTCTACTATATTTACAGTTCTTATAATACAATTATGAAAACATTGCATGGACGACATCAGAAGCTAACATTTACACACATTTAACAATCACGTGATTTTCGTGTCATTCTATTTACTTGTTACAGTACATCATTCTACATGTTTTAAAACTTGATATTTAAATCATTAGAACTACCCTGGCGTGAAGTTGAATTATAAAACAAATAAAGTTAGCGATATGTATATATTACGTAATTTAAATTTGCTAATAAAAGGGAATTGAATCATCCATATCATATGAATCGAGTTGATTCTGATACCAATGATATTAAATTTATAAATTAGCAGGCAATCCTTTTATTAAAATGTGTACCCAGAGTACACCATCTAGGGTGCGTTCGACTTTGGTGACTTAACACGACTTACATTTGAATGTACAGGTTGGTATGTCTTTTTGTAAACAATAAACGCTAGAACATCAAACGAGTGAGTAAACTATGTTTATTTTTTTTCATTAAAAAATAACTGAATTTTAAGTCTGTTGTAGATTTTCAGTATATTTGCCACCAAGTCCCGATTTTCTGAACGAAGTGTCCTTTATCGAGTGCCCGGTTTAGATATAAACGAGTATTCATAAATTGAAAATTATCATGTAATAAAAAGACTGTATCAATGGGTATCAATAACAGAAAGATGTCTAACATAGAAAAACACATATTTAAACACGAAAATAATCTATGAAATGAATAACACATAGATATCTTCAGATACGTCAACGTATCAGAAACGGATACGATACGTCTTTAAATGTCCCACTTCTAGTTATGTTTAACACTTTATATGAGATATTGCCAAGTTATCATAAAAAACGTAAAAGATATTTTACATTCAATTGCATTTATTAGGATATATATAATTCAATGCATTGATACATCTAATTTTTTTTTTACAAAAGACCAGTACAGCACATTGTTTATGCTCAACCTAAGATAGTTTATAGGGACTTTATATTTTTCTGCGTTCTGCATCCAAATTGGTTTGTCCGTACATTGGTTCATTCATTTTGTATCAGGTTAAATTTTGTGAAGTAAGTTTACCATTAAGTTGTGATCACATTAATTTGAAACTTTGTACACATTGTTTATCATGATCTGAACTTTTAGCGTTGATTTTATTGTTTACTGACCATAGGAATGTGATATTTGCGAAAACAGTACATTCGCAGGTTGAATGTTTTGTAAAGGTTGTATACCTAAAATTTAGGGTCACATCATCTTGACAATTAGTTCCCATGTTTATTATAAGGTGAAGTATTCAAATTTTAGGGTGTCCTATTGACCCATATTCTTGTTATTGTCTGTTAATGGATTCATTGATATTTTATTTTATGGAGTAATTTTCTGAGTCTTTTCATGACATTTTTATAAAACAATAAGCAATGCAATGTTGTAAGTGATGTTTTTTTTATTTGTAAAATGAAAAAGCTGGCAGTTTTAAAATTAAATAATATCTGTTAAATATTTATGATTTTATTTCAAAATGCAGCTTATAAAAATAAGAAGATGTGATATGATTGTCAATGAGACAACTCTCTGCAAGACACCAAATGACAGAAATTAACAACTGTAGGTAACTGTATTGCCTTCAGCAATCAGTAAAACCCATACCTCATAGTTAGCTATAACAGGCCTAAAAATGACCAATGTAAAACAATTCAAACAAGAAAACTAACGGCTTGATTTATGTACAAAATAATGAATTAAGAAAAAAGAAATACAGCAATAAACAACAATCACTGAATTGCAGGCTCTGCACATACGAAATCAAGAAATTTTAAACGGTAAAAATAACCAGAACCAAACAATCTACAACTGTAACCGGAACAATGATCATAACTGGACACTTTATTGAGTTTATCCCAAAATAAAGTTCATTGAGCTAGACTGGTATATGATATGTTGTTAGCATTTACAAAAATCTTCTGCTCTGAAACTACTGGGCCAAATTAAACCAAACTTGGCCACAATCATCATTGGGGTATATAGTTTTAAAAAATGTGTGGCGTGACCCGGCCAACCAACCAAGATGGCCGCAATGGCTAAAAATAGAACATAGGGGTAAAATGTAGAATTTGGCTTATAACTCTGAAACCAAAGCATTTAGAGCAAATCTGACATGGGGTATAATTGTTTATCAGGTAAAGATCTATCTGCCCTGAAATTTTCAGACGAATCCGACAACCGGTTGTTGGGTTGCTGCCCATGAATTGGCAATTTTAAGGAAATTATACCGTTTTTTGGCTATTATCTTGAATATTATTATAGATAGAGATAAACTGTAAACAGCAATAATGTTCAGCAAAGTAAGATCTACAAATAAGTTAATATGACTAAAATGGTAAGTTGACCCCTTAAGGAGTTGTTGCCCTTTATAGTCTTTTTTTTACCAATTTTTCGTAATTTTTTTTCTAAGCTTTTACAAAAATCTTCTCTAAAACCACTGTTCAAAATTTAACCATACTTGGCCTTAATCATCATTGAGGTATCTAGTTTTAAAAATGTGTGCAGTGACCCAGCCAACCAACCAAGATGGCCACCATGGCTAAAAATAGAACATAGGGGTAAAATGTAGATTTTGGCTTATAACTCTGAAACCAAAGCATTAAGAGCAATTATGACATGGGGATAAATTGTTTTGCAAGTCAAGATCTATCTGCCCTGAAATTTTCAGATGAATCCAACAACTGTTTGTTGGGTTGCTGCCCCTGAAATTTTGAAGGAAATTTTGCTGTTTTTATACGACCGCAAAAATTTTAATTTTTTGGTCGTATATTGCTATCACGTTGGCGTTGTCGTCCTGCGTCGTCGTCGTCGTCTTCGTCGTCCGAATACTTTTAGTTTTCGCACTCTTACTTTAGTAAAAGTGAATAGAAATCAATTAAATTTTAACACAAGGTTTATGACCACAAAAGGAAGGTTGGGATTGATTTTGGGAGTTTTGGTCCGAACATTTTAGGAATTAGGGGCCAAAAAGGGCCCAAATAAGCATTTTCTTGGTTTTTTCGCACTATAACTTTAGTTTAAGTGAATAGAAATCTATGAAATTTTGACACAAGGTTTATGACCACAAAAGGAAGGTTGGGATTGAGTTTGGGAGTTTTGGTCACAACAGTTTATGAATTAGGGGCCAAAAAGGGGCCCAAATAAGCATTATTTTTGGTTTTTGCACCATAACTTTAGTATAAGTAAATAGAAATCTATGAAATTTAAACACAAGGTTTATGACCATAAAAGGAAGGTTGGGTTTGATTTTGGGAGTTTTGGTCCTAACAATTTAGGAATAAGGGGCCCAAAAAGTCCAAAATTGAACTTTGTGTGATTTCATCAAAAATTGAATAATTGGGGTTCTTTGATATGCCGAATCTAACTATGTATGTAGATTCTTAATTTTTGGTCCCGTTTTCAAATTGGTCTACATTAAGGTCCAAAGGGTCCAAAATTAAACTTAGTTTGATTTGAACAAACATTGAATCCTTGGGGTTGTTTGATATGCTGAATTTAAAAATGTACTTAGATTTTTATACGACCGCAAAAATTTTAATTTTTCGTCGTATATTGCTATCACGTTGGCGTTGTCGTCGTCGTCGTCCGAATACTTTTAGTTTTCGCACTCTAACTTTAGTAAAAGTGAATAGAAATCTATGAAATTTTAACACAAGGTTTATAACCACAAAAGGAAGGTTGGGATTGATTTTGGGAGTTTTGGTCCCAAAATTTTAGGAATAAGGGGCCAAAAAGGGCCCAAATGAGCATTTTCTTGGTTTTCGCACTATAACTTTAGTTTAAGTAAATAGAAATCTATGAAATTTTTACACAAGGTTTATGACCACAAAAGGAAGGTTGGGATTGATTTTGGGAGTTTTAGTTCAAACAGTTTAGGAATTAGGGGCCAAAAAAGGGCCCAAATAAGCATTATTCTTGGTTTTCGCACAATAACTTTAGTATAAGTAAATAGAAATCTTTGAAATTTAAACACAAGGTTTATGACCACAAAAGGAAGGTTGGGATTGATTTTGGGAGTTTTGGTCCCAAAATTTTAGGAATTAGGGGCCAAAAAGGGCCCAAATGAGCATTTTCTTGGTTTTCGCACTATAACTTTAGTTTAAGTAAATAGAAATCAATGAAATTTAAACACAAGGTTTATGACCACAAAAGGAAGGTGTGGATTGATTTTGGGAGTTGAGGTCTGAACAGTTCAGGAATTAGGGGCCAAAAAGGGGCCCAAGTAAGCATTATTCTTGATTTTCGCACCATAACTTTAGTATAAGTAAATAGAAATCTTTGAAATTTAAACACAAGGTTTATGACCATAAAAGGAAGATGGGTTTGATTTTGGGAGTTTTGGTCCCAACAGGTTTTTAGGAATAAGGGGTCCAAAGGGTCCAAAATTGAACTTTGTTTGATTTCATCAAAAATTGAATAATTGGGGTTCTTTGATATGCCGGATCTAACTGTGTATGTGAATTCTTAATTTTTGGTCCCGTTTTCCAATTGGTCTACATTAAGGTCCAAAGGGTCCAAAATTAAACTTAGTTTGATTTTAACAAAAATTGAATCCTTGGGGTTCTTTGATATGCTGAATCTAAAAATGTACTTTGATTTTTGATTATTGGCCCAGTTTTCAAGTTGGTCCAAATCGGGGTCCAAAATTAAACTTTGTTTGATTTCATCAAAATTGAATAATTGGGGTTCTTTGATATGCCAAATCTAACTGTGTATGTAGATTCTTAATTTTTAGTCCTGTTTTCAAATTGGTCTACATTAAAGTCCAAAGGGTCCAAAATTAAACTAAATTTGATTTTAATAAAAATTGAATTCTTTGGCTTTTTTGATATGCTGAATTTAATCATGTACTTAGATTTTTGATTATGGGCCCAGTTTTCAAGTTGGTTCAAATCAGGATCCAAAATTATTATATTAAGTATTGTGCAATAGCAAGAAATTTTCAATTGCACAGTATTCAGCAATAACAAGAAATCTTTAATTGCACAGTATTGTGCAATAGCAAGAAATTTTCAATTGCACAGTATTGCGCAATAGCAAGAAATCTTCAATTGCACAAATATAAAATGTTGCTGATGAAGTTTTTTTTATTGTTTTATACAATAAACAATGTATATTCACTTTTACTACCAACCAATCTTTACCATTCAGTGATAACAAGCACTTTATTTTACATTTTAATATTTTATGATGTATTTAAAAGAGTAGTTATTGTTGCAAACTCCATAAGAAATTTGAATTGATATCAGTTTTGGAAAAAGGGAAACGGGGATGTGAAAAAAAGGGGGGGGGTTTAAATTTTTCTCATTTCAGATTTCATAAATAAAAAGAAAATTTCTTCAAACATTTTTTTGAGAGGATTAATATTCAACAGCATAGTGAATTGCTCAAAGGCAAAAAAAAAAAACTTTTAAGTTCATTAGACCACATTCATTCTGTGTCAGAAACCTATGCTGTGTCAACTAAATGTATTTAATTTTAGATTTAAAAAGTTTGAAGAAGAAATCTTTAATTGATTTGTAAAAACTTGACATTTGTTTTGTGTAAAAAAAACACATGTAATGTCAAAAATTTGATCACAATCCAAATTCAGAGCTGTATCACGCTTGAATGTTTTGTCTATACTTGCCCCAACTGTTCAGGGTTCGACCTCTGCGGTCGTATAAAGCTGCGCCCTGCGGAGCACCTGGTTAGTTATTATCTTGAATATTATTATAGATAGAGATAAACTGTAAACAGCAATAATGTTCAGTAAGATCCAAAAATAAGTCAACATGACCAAAAAGGTCAGTTGACCCCTTAAGGAGTAATTGCCCTTTATAGTCAATTTGTAATAATTTTGTAAATTTTGTAAATTTTTGAAAATTTTAACAAAATATTTTCCTCTTTTACTAATGGGCCAAGTTCATTATAAATTGAGATAATTGTAAGAAGCAAGAATGTTCAGTTAAGTAAGATCTACAAACACATCACTATCACCAAAACACAATTTTGTCATGAATCCACCTGTGTCTTTGTTTAATATGCACATATACCAAGGTGAGCGACACAGACTCTTAAGAGCCTCTAGTTGTTAATCCAGAAAAGCGCATTTGACGCATACAGTTTAAAATGTTTTGTTTTCATTTATTTTACTTATTTGTCTGGGCATAATGAGATGTCTTTATGTTTTTGAGTTGTGAACTATTATTTTGAAAATCTGACGCAGTGTGAAGGTCTGGTATAAAATTGCTTACAAGAATATTTCATTTACATGAAGTCGTCTGGAATATGTATTTAAAAAGTAACAGTCAGTTTTAAGATAAGGTATGAACTGCCTTTCCTCATTTTGAGGAAATTTGTTAGAATAACATTCGACTTTCAAATACTGTCAAAAGCTATATTTTAAATGACTTTTAAATTGATTCTGAAGCCACAAGGGAAATGTACAAAGGGAAGAACAACCCGACGGAAGAGCAGAAACGACCGAAGTCATCTAATTGGTCTTCAACATATCGGGAAAATCATACAAACGGAAGTGGGCGTCAGGCAGCCCTAAACAAAATTTTCACTACTGTAGTTCAGTGAAAATCCACGTCATACTGAACTCCAAAACTTATAAATGAACTAAAATAAAAATAAAAAAATCACAAAGGCCAGAGCCTCCAAAAATGCGGCGGGGTTGAACATGTTAAGTGAGATCTCAACCCTCCCCTATACCTCTAGCCAATGTAGATATAGCATAATCGAAGGTGTCACCATTAGAATCGTTTCTAGCTATGCTCAATCCATCATGCGAATCATGACACAACAAAGATGTCACTATTTTGAAAAGAAACAATCGTTAAACTATCAGACCAGACGAAACACTTATGAAATTTAGGGGGCCTTGGTGGTCGAGTGGACTGAATAGTTACGACTGTAATCACTAGCCAGTCAACACTGAGGTTGTGAATTCGAACCCGCTTGTGCGGGTGCACTCGACTCCAATCTTAATTGTCAGTTTTCCTATCGAAGGTCGGTGGTTTTCTTTGGGCACTCCGGCTTCCTCCACCAATAAAAACTGGCCGCCACGAATTAGCCATAAAGCGGTGCTAAAAAGTGGCATAAAAACACCCAAAAAAATCAAATGTTATGAAATTGTAACGATACAAACATTTTGATTTATGGAAACATGTAAAATTGTTGAAAAACGTATTAAGCATACAATAAATTTTAACATGATATGCTCAATATTTATCTTCGAGTAGAATTTTACATTTTTTGTATATTTTTGTCCCTATGAGTGAAACAAATATAGCAAATATAACACCTTTGTTGCAGTTTTCTCAAAGAAAAGCGTTCAACATATTAAATTGATCTGCTGGTATATATAAGCAAACATTTTTATTTGTTGCATTAAAATATGAAAACAACTGGTAATATATGCACCACTTATATAAGAGATGTGAAAGATACCAAAATCTATGATTATAATTGTTTTGGTTGGAAACCATACATCACACTATTTTTTCATTTGTAAGATTATTTTTGTCTCACAGTTGTATAGATCGGACACATTTTAATTGCTTTGAGAAGTCTTCAACTATCTATTTTATTACCTCTTTCCCTGTGCCAACATTTATTGGAGGCTGATGTTTGAGTAGTTCAATTTTCACACCTATAGCATACTTGACCAGGTGAAAGGTAAGAAGGCACATGAAGTGTGATTCAGTCACATGCAATATATGTACCTTTAAAAGCAATACATTGTAAAGAAAACAAATCATTTGTTGAAATAATTAACATAGTAATTTTACACTTTATCCAATAATATTATGTTTCTTTATCAAGAAATCACTTAAAAAACTGCATACATGTACTTTAATAGACCTTTTTATGTCTAAAATTAAGAATGGAAATGGGTAATGTGTCAAAGAGACAACAACCCGACCAAAGAGCAGATAACAGCCATAGGCCACCAATGGGTCTTCTCTGCATATTCTAAAAAAAAATAAAAAAAATAATATCTATAAACAAGTTATGTATAAGTTATTAGAACTGGTTGAGATATTATATTGATGGTGCATACGGTATTGTATGGCCGTACTACAGGTACCCAATAAACACCAGGTAGGTATAACTGTATTTCTTTAACAATAATACACCCCGACTACTCCTGTCTCCTCGGAAAATCCTACATCAATAATGTACACAAAGTGAAAGCATACGAAGTAGTATTGCATTAAAAACTATGTCTCACCAATCACCCATATGGCATGACACCTGCAGCTCACAACTTCAATCGATACATTACATTGCAAAAATGCATCATATGTACCTATATCTACCTGTGACCAATGATAAACACGTGGCATGTTTTCCGAGACACCAACTCTGGATTCCTTAGGAAAGTGAGCGGAACAAAGTATAATTTGGGGTTTGTAAAGAGTCCCATCTTAACGTCTTCTTAAATTGAGGGTCATTAGAAAAAAAAAGCATTTTCTTATGTAGAAAATGGTGGATTAAACCTGGTATAAAGCTAGCTTTATCTCTCACTTGTATGCTAGTCGCATCAAATTTCATCATATTGAAAACGATGTATGAACAACAAAAAAATAGACACAATAGGTAAAAATGTCACAAATAGGCATCATATATAGTCAATATTTATCCCTGTCATGCTTTTTGTTGGATAATAATCGAAAATAAATTTTCGCCGTACCCTAATGGCAATATGAATGATTAGAACCGGTGACATAGTAGCCTCGTTCAGTAACTTCCCGGATGGAAAGTTGCATATTCAACAGGTTGAAAAATTATTGCATTAAACAATATTTTATCAAACATATTTAAGTTATGTAAAAATAAACATTTTAAAACAAAATGGAAAATTGTGTCATTTCTACTGCGAAGCTGTTAATTTCATTAAAATTTATGTAAGATTTTAGAAGTTTTTAGCCATACCATCAGTCCTATTCAGGACCGATAACTCTGTCGTTAATAATTGTCGAGTATACAAAATTGATGAAATCAGAGCAATTGTGTTATATGTCTGTGTTGAATGTATACAAATAACTTTTTTTTTACACAAGTTAAACTTTCAATGCCTGGATATTGCTTCAATCAAGGATTTGTATAATATTGAATTTAAAAGAATGAATAAAAAAATCATATGCAATGAAATTGCGTTTAATTTTCGACTCATTTTCTCTGAATTAAAAAAAAATCCATTTAAATTAGGGATTACTATACAAATCCTTGATTTAAATAAAATTTGAATCAGAATATTTCTTTAAAATAAATATGGAAACGTGAATATTTGATTATCTTTTTAAGCAACAATTATTTTTTTAAAGAAATTTTCATAATATTCATATTTTCTTAAAGTTTATTACCATACATACTTCTTCTGATTTTACACGAGAAGAGAAGATATTTATTTGTACATTTATGAAAACTTTTGTATATCACAAAATTTGAACTCTGGTAATAGAACGAAATTCATAACAGTGTGGTCGACAGTAAAACGTTTATTAGTAATTGTACTGAGAAGTTTACCTTTAACTTGTTTGTCGTGGGCGATGATTTTATGCTCACTCAGTCTATCGGAGGCCTTCAAGTGGGGATTTAAATAATCATTTGTTACACATTTTGATACATAAAATGAAACTTTCTTTACAAATCATTTAAGGAATTTATTTTAAATAATTGTTATACCATCACTTACAACAGTTTCACTTTTAAGAATATTAATGTCCAGAGCTGATATCAATAAATAATAATAATAAAAAAACAGTTTATTCATGGTAAAAAAAAACAAAAAAACTTTTAAGTTAATAGGGACCCGCGTTATTTCAGAAAATATCTTATTGATTAAGAGAACAAAAACTTCTACGTTGTGATCATTTAAGAGCGGCCTTCTATTTATTCAATGCCAACCATGTGGGCTTTGTTTTTTTTTATATACCATAAATCGATTCGTTCATTCAGATATTTGTCAGTTTGCCTTGGCTCTTCAAGTCCAACACACAACTTCTCACGAAATTGGTATTTTTCTTACAAAAATTACATCCATGTGATGTATTCTTTTCATGGAGAATGAATGTTGCACCTTATTTTATTTGTTATCGGTTTTTTTTGTGTGTATCATTGACGTATAAGACAACCTGAATCTTCTTTATTCAAATTTAAAACATACGAGATGGCAATTATGACACAAAATAACTAAATTAAACTTACAGCAGAAGAAAGATAATGAACATCGCTTTTATAGTCTTCTAAATATCGAAGACGCGTGGTCTTTTTAAAAATGATGTAAATTTATCAAGGAAACAACAAACAAAATAGTTCGAATATTTATATTGGAAAAAGTAACGGTGTGTAAATCATAACAATTATTTTATTTCAATGAAAATCAAACTGTTGAATTTTTTCCGCTGCGAGCAAATTTTTAATTTTGGTCGCATTTTGAAAATCAATAAATCTTGTATTCTTGTTGGAAGCTGCACTGTGTAGTTTATACCCGTTTTTTTCAATGCCACACAAATCCAACACAGACAAAAAAAATGGTAGGTTCAAGAAATAATTGATGCAAACTATACTTTATTGTAGTTTTAACATGGGTAGGCATTATATTCGTGATTATTTTTGCCCGAGCGATATCGAAAAACTATTATAAAAAGTGTCCTAGTTCAGTGAAAATGTACGTCATACTTATTTCCTAAACAAATAAATAAACAAACATTAATTAACATACAACACTACCAAAGGCCAGAAACTCCTTACTTGTATGATTTTGTAAAAAAATGCATCTTTTTAAAACAGTCGAAAACAAAATTGTCTGTCCAATGGAAAAGTCGAAGCCCAAAAAAGATGAACAGTGCATTATAGAAACATAGAAGCTGGTTGCAAAAGTTGACGACAAGATCTATTTTATAACTTGAGTATGGCCTAATACTATTAACCTGAAATAAATATGTTTATAGCAATTCCCTTGATACGAAAGATCTATATGTTGCCTTGGGCTTTTTTTTTTCTTTTTTTTTTTTTGCTCTTTGGTTGGGTTTTTGTCTCAATGACAATTCAATTTTCATTCTTATCATAGATATAACTGCATGTTAAAATAAGAATATGAAGTGTGATAGACAATCAGACACATTCTTTCCAGGAACCAACAGGCGTTATCAAGCTATAGGTCCCCGTATGGCCTTCGACCATTAGCAAAATACACACTTTATAGAATGAAAGCTCCAAGAGGTCTTGGGATGAAAAAAACAAACATAAAAGATGAGCGAGAAAAAAATAGGGATACCGCATGGAAATTGGAAAATGGTCCGCAACATTAATTTAGTCAACTCACTTAGTTGAAATTAAAGACCTGGCGAATTTTAGCCTTTTGCAATGGATGTGATGTATCTATAATACTAAAATTACGAGGTCCAATTTGTCAGCCGTCATCACGTAAAAACGACGAATCACAGAATTCAACTTTATATATAACTAATATAGTACAAAGGTGTAGATTAAAAATTACACCACTCCAGGCCCTTTTGTTTTCCACGTAATTAATATTGCCAATAATTAAGAAGTTCCGGGTCGAGTCCGCTACCGATACCAATAGTATAGTCACCTGTTACCTATAACCTTATCTGTACGTTCCGCATCTGACAGGCGCACCACCAAACGTTGTATTCAGGATTAATATGCTATATACACGGGTCATAACCACAGGGTTGACACTGCTAAATTGTCAAATTGTTACCTATTGTAGTATTTTAATCAATAAGACTTTCTAAGATAACAATACGATTACTAAAAATCTGGACTAAAAATAAAGCGAATAGGTACAGTTTTCAATTTGTTAGTGGGCATGACGTAA
Source organism: Mytilus galloprovincialis (assembly GCA_037788925.1). Taxonomy (NCBI): domain Eukaryota; kingdom Metazoa; phylum Mollusca; class Bivalvia; order Mytilida; family Mytilidae; genus Mytilus; species Mytilus galloprovincialis. The sequence goes on along the minus strand of CM075333.1, from coordinate 91,100,013 downwards.
AACAGCGAAGCAAAGAATTCAACTTTATTTATAACTTATATAGGACAATGCTGTTGATTAAAAAATACTCCATTCCAGGACCTTTTGTTTTCCAAATAATTAAATTATTGTTTCAGTTCGACGGGTTCAAACAGAAAGACTTGAAAGCAGAGAAAAAACTGTGTATCTTATAATCGGCATGACTTTATCAGATGACAATACTAATACTAAAATAAGGCTTGCGCATAGTTATATACTTTAATTCAGTCACGGACCCGTGATATCACGGGTGTGTTCTAGTGTTTAAAAAAAATCATGGTTTGTTTGGACATTTTTATAAATCAAGTCTTGTTTTTAAATTATTTGCAAGTAAGTTTTAAGTCATGAACAAATAATCACTCACAGAAAGACGTCAAATCCATCAACAAAAGAAAAAATTTAATAGACGACCGACAACGCACAGAATATCATGTATGTGTTCCGGACCATATGAGTATTTGGACCATACGCATATATCATGACCATAAGGGTATACTAATATGGTCCAACCATACACGTATGGTCCAAATACTCATAAGGTCCGGAACATATTTTATTTGCGATCACAAATGCACGAAGACGTCCATTTCTATGTAAATTGGGTCGATTTTTTTATATAGATAAGATGAATGCGTTTCTGTTGCCAAGTGTTTTTCACAAGTATAGTAGCAGTATAGCAGAACGGTTTAAGTTTCCTATATACACCAAATGATACATTTTGCCAATACAATAACGTAAATGCATGCAAATTTCACAAGGTTTAATCCAAATAGCTTTCTTACTATCCAATAACTTTCAAGTACGAAAAAGACAGGGCAGAACTATATTTTGTCTTTATGTTTCGTATTTGCACAACTTTGAAAGTGGATTATGCATTCGTTCTAAAATAAAATTAGACCAGATAAAAGTTAAAAGATTACATAACTCGACAATCGCAATTGTTAAATCCGAAAAAGATAATCAATACATGCATTCAGTAAGTCATTCTTTTTTCTGAAAGAACATGGCTTTGCGATATCTTATTATGAAAATTGATTGTCGAAACATAACAAAAACACAAGTAAAGGACGTTTAATTAATCAATATAAATCAAAACACAAATTCCTGATTAGTATTTCGAATTATTTTATATAGGCGTTGAGAACCTTTGGTGACCCCACGGTTTAAATGTTTATATTAAGGACGTCGTGAGCAATGGGCGTTATAGACGAACGTTCACCTAACATGTCCCAGTCAATGGGATATTAAAGTGCGCCAATCAATGTCCATAGCCACACTGTTATGAATTCGATACTACATGTATACACAGGATGTTTTATGTCACCTGGTTGCTTTTGGTTTGCCCGTCTACCTGACAATATATTGTTATGTAACATTATAATCCCAGTCAGATTTCACCTGTTCAGGTATAGAATATTTATCTCTAATAATTGTTGGGCTTTTTTTTTCTCTTGGAACGAAAACATTTATTTGTTCTAAAAGAAATGTGTAATTATATTTCTTAAGAAAGATAAATTATACAGAAACCTTTAAAAAAAAAAAGAGAAAAAAAATTATTATAAATTTTATTGTGAACTTTTTTCTGGTAACAGTATATATCCTAAATATCTATCAAAATAAATGTCCCCGTGTCAAACTTATAATATTTTTTATCAAGAAATTTTGAAATCAATCATATCGAAATATCACCAAAGAAAATAACAGAAACATTACAGATTCTGCATGAAAAAAATAATCTAATCAAGGAAAGTCTTACTATACAAATACTTCATTTCCATATACATTATCCGCCATTTTGAAAAATCCCGAAAAAGTTACTTTTTTAAATCGATGTTTGACAGAATTTGCCCTGAATTTAAACTGTTTTAAGTAGTATTCTTAGGCAGATACATATTTTAATATTTTTTATCGATTTGCAAAGTTTGATTTTTATTTACGACATTGTTTGATAAAAATGTGTTTGAATATCAAGCATCGATTTGCAAAAGTTAGAAAAAGGGTCAGGTTAATAAGAACATTAAACTTTATTACCGTATCACCATGGTGATGATTAGTCAGAGGCTAAACGTCAGGTTCGGGTAAATCTGTTAACGGTATTTCTGTTATTTCATTGGTTATAAATACTATCTAATGGCTGCTTCGTGGCTGTTTCCGGAATGATTATGGGGGAAATGAAGGTCATTTTAACGTCTGATTGGCTATTAATGAGTGGCATGCATTATATGTTCAACGCGTCCGTAAGTGGGGTCGGATTGAAAGCATGATACTAGGTTATAGGTACATATTATGATAAAGTGTTCATTTACTATAGTGATTAGTTATGATGATAACTCACCACAAACTGTCAATTTTAGATGTAAGCATGTGTCGAACTGCACGGAATGGTATGATGTATTGACTATTATATCAATCACGCTCTTTCCTAGCATGTTGCTCAAACGTTTTTCTGTTAACCACTTTGTAGTTATTTTTCTGGTAATTTTTACTGTTTAACATACTTCGATCTCTTTTATCTTCGATCTCTTTTAAAGTTTTCAAGATAATAAAAAAAAACTGCGAAAGTTTGCCCTGAAAATTTAATTTCAGAAACAAAAAAACTCAAGTAGATTTTACCTCATTTTTTCGATGTAAATTAATAGCACAGTCGAAATATCTTGACCTGATCACTACGTCAGATTTACTCTAACTGCTTCTAATTTTAAATAAAAGCTCAACTGTATTTAACCCCTTTGTTCTAGTTCTAGCTATGACGACCATGTGTGTTGACCTTCCAGGGAAAACACTTTACACTAGATACCTGAATTATAATTCAATCCAAGTTTAGTTGAAATTGGTCTAGTGGTTTCAGAGAAGAAAATCTTTGAAATAGTTTACGCTAGACGACAGATGGATTGATGGATGACAGAAACAATGTGATGACAAGAGCTCACATAAAAAGAAAAGGTAAGCTTAATAGAATCTGAATTATGTTTTAAATTTGTCTACGCCAACTTTATATGAGGGTAGAAATATTCTTTTGTGTTTGAATAATTTAATGATTTAGGTGCCTCCTTTTAATAAAGATCTCAGTAATTCGAGGTTTCCTGATGCATATACTCCAGTAAAGTACTAAAGATGCATATCATTTTGAAAGTGTTATACAGTTGTTAAAACATTTCTTTATGTTTGCACAATATCTGAAAACATTAGGTGTAAAATGTTTGTAGTGATATGCTGACATGTTAACCAATTAAAATATATATCACTGCTTGTTCGCTATGTTTTGATGTTTTGGATTATAATGAACGTTGTCTTTGTAATAATGGTTAAGTATTAAGTCAGAGAATTCGTTACCACAAACTTCCTGAGAGTAAGACCTTTACTTAATATATATCATAGATATAGAGATTTGGGTTGGAAGTTTCGTTGTACCTGTTGAAAACTTATTTCAAACTGGATAACATATCATGATTTTTATGGAGATATTGTTTACTGAGCCCAGAAATTGAGATACATTATTCTTAAAGGTTACCAACTCAACACTTTAGTTAAAAACCAATTGTTCAGAGAACAATTGAAGGTCTTTCCACCACTAACGATCCATTTTGATATGAAAAATTTAAATTCGGTTCAAAATGTCATTTCCAGCGTCAAATGATGACTTATTGTGTGCTTATTCTAAAAAAAAGTATGGTTTCTATACAAAATAAGGGAAATGATATGCGACTTCCTGTTTGAAAACTGACACTTCCGGTATTATTTTATAGTTTACTTGACACCGATTCCAAAAATATATGGTTTTATATACTTTATATTAAATATGTACAAAATAGCTACTTCATGTTTTACACAAGGTCACTTCCGATTGGATTTCCAGCTTCGAATGATAATACAAAAAGTCCCATGTCTTTATCATGTCGTAAAAGCAAAGGTCAAAATCTAGAAAGTCTAATTTATCAATGACCTTGAGCTCAATTTCAAGGTCATAAACCAAGGACATCAAAGCAGAAGACCCTAGGTCTTTATTATAAATGGTTAATGAGTTTCCTCTAATTCTTCGTCAATTTATCCCTATTTTCACCCAAAAAAAACCGTGTGGTTCGTTTGATGTCAGTTCTTCATTGGTTAAAATCCGATTATGACGTCAAATGTTCTTGCTTTCCTCTAAATTTCCTATTGTGACGGCATGAAAAAGGCGACCATGCCCGATGACGTCACGTAGAAAGAACACATCTTTTTGCAGATCACTCGAAAAGAAGGAAACATTTTGCCTGCTTATTATTTAAAAATCATTAGAGAAACAGATTCCATCACCAAATCTCGTGTAATACGATATTTATTCACTCTCGATATTTCAATTTTAGAAGTTTTCTTGATATAAAACAATATGTTTGTAAGGTGTTTACCAACCTAAACTCACATGTCCATATAATTTTCAGGAGCCTAGATCATCAAATGAAAATGGAAGGCAGGGACCTTGAATGAAACATGTGATTAGTAAAACTTTCTTTTTATATTTATATTGTTTCCCCTTCTTTTAGGTATTGAATTTGTTTCATTTACAATAAATATATTACTATCATTGATTTTTTTTTAATTTAAAACGCTCGGCGAGCCTCGCGTTAAAATTTGAAAATTTAACTTTCTCGAGTGGATAAATACCGTATCACACTCGATGCAGTGGTAGAATCTATATATATCACCATACGCGTTGTTTTATATATAAAGGGGGAGGAAACTAATTTAATATAACAGTAACCTTTCAAACAATATGTATGCATAACGACATGTCGCAACTAACAATTGAATAAAAATATGTTGTCGATATCTGTTTTGAAAACGAAGTGAAAATAAGCCAAAATCAAAATTTAGAATATGACCTTGACCTTTGACCTTGACCTAATTTTCTCTTTTTTTTTGGACCAAAGACCTTTAATCAAAGACCCTAGGTCTCTATCACTTATGGTTAACCAGTTTCACATGCATATCACTTATATCAAATTCATAAAGAGAAATAACTCTCATATGGAATCTCATAACGGCTTCGGTCAAAATTAATCAAAACATCCTGAGTATATAACGAGCAATTTGGTTAAATAAATTTGTCGTAATCTTTTACGGTTGCGAAGGAGTAGTATACACAAGAAAAACTGATCGGGGAGATAACTCTTACAAAGTGAAGATATTTGTAATATGGTAATATGTATAAGGCTTGTAATCTAAGGCACAGGGTCATAGAATAAATATGAATTTGAAGCAAAATCTAAAACGTCTAATAAACATATGACCTAACTTCAATTTCAAGGTCATAAACCAAGTAATTTAAATAAAAGACACCAGTTCTTTAATACATATGGTTAATGAGTTAAATCACTTTACGCATAATTATAAATATTCGAGGGACGAAAACTCCTATTAATTGTCTACGCACACTTTCAACGAAAATTTAATATTTACGACATGTCGTAAATGATAATTTGATAAAAATATGTAGTCTACATCTTGTACGGTTTATATAAAGAAATGAAAATAAGCCAAAAATGAAATTTAGAATATGACCTTGACCTATGACCTTGAACTTATTTTCCTTTTTTTGGGACCAAGGATCCCAAATTAATAAACTCTCGGTTTATTGCACTTATGGTTTATCAGTTACAAATGCATATCACTTATATCAAATGCGTAAGAGGAAATAAATCAAATATTGAGTCTCCGGAACGCTTTAGTCCAAACCAATCTCAACATTGTTACTGTGCAGTATTACTTCTGCCTTCACTAAAATAATGCAATAATATATATATTTATTTGGCCGAAATTATAACAAATTCAAAATACATGTTGTAATATAAATATAGAAAAACAAATACAATTGCTGATAGACTTTAAACAAGACAAATATATGTATCGTCGAGCAACATAATTTTAAAAGAATTTGCTGCAAAAGTCACTGATAGTAAAAAAAATAGTACAAAATTATCAATCGAACGACATATATTACAGGAGGTTTGGAGGAAAACAACTTGGTCTGATTACTGTTAAAGATTCTAACGTAATGACGAAACATACAATTCACTTTAAGCTTTGGATTGAACACAATCCATAAGTCAGGTAAACGTAAATATTTGTTGGTCAGCCAAAGGGGAGTAACTATTACAAATTTAGAAGATTCCGCTTTGTAATTACTATTTTTCGTCGGGGGAACAAACCAATTACTTGTGGCTTTATTAGAACAGTATAAAGATATTTATGTATTTGGTTAAAACATAAAGCATATCTAATATACATGTAATATCGTAATTACAAAGAACAAATTCAAATTTTAATACTATTATAGAATGAAAAAATACATTGCATCGGTGAGGCACTGAAAATTTTAAAAATATACACTAAATGAGCCCGACAAACAAAACGAAATATAATAAAATAGATGCGACATGTTTTTGAAAATTCAACTCGATGCATGAAGACTGAAACATGCTAGGTCGACTCAAGAAACGCTACGAAAAACTATCATGTTCTAATTCTATCGAGCTGCTGACTTGTCGACCTGTCGACCTGCTGACTCGTACTTGATTATAAACATATCATTCACTTACATGTACAAAGTCGACGTGTTTCATGACATTCATTCATCGTTAATTCGTCAAGACATTAATTCCCAATTATGTCTATATCTTGGTATCATATCAACATTATTTGTTGTAGAATCTTAAATCTTAAACGTAGATGTTTTTCATACTTTATATATTTTTTTACTGCTGTGTCATTGACCACCTATAATATCATTTTATTTACACTTTACAATTTATATGGATTGCATTGTCATATACATGTATATATCAGTACTCAACAACTATATCTTCCTTCCTCTAAAATCCATTTAAACCTGTAAAAAGCCATACTTATAAATCAGTGGTCGGAAATAAACAAATGATATTATGTGAACGTTGATTTAGTCAACTTCACAAAAGGACAAAAATATATCTTCAGTCCTAAAAAATTCATAATTAACTATAGTTTAAATAATACTGTAGATACATAACAACACCAAAGTAAGGTAAAATCAACATGTAGAGTATCAGCAATTTAAAATGGACACTTTCGAAATGGCATCCAATTTGATAAAACAAAATTGGTACATGGATAGAGTCGATCTCCGCTATACGTATTACTCAGTTGCCATTGATGAGCAATCAAAAAAACTTTAATTTGGAAAGGCTCTTTGTATCAAAATAATTGATTACCAATTGGGTTGGCAAGCGCACCTAATTCATTTACAAAACTGATGATAGTTTAATGCTACAATCCAGAAATCTGTTCATATCAATATAGATAGCATTGATGATAGTCTAAATATCCAAGTTTCTATCAAATTGTTTCTGATTTAGAATTCATTGTACATGATAAAAAAGATCTATTCTTGTAACTACAATAGAAGATTTTTGAAAGACTCCGAATGAAATATTTTTACTTTAAAACAAGACAAAAAAGAAATGATATATGAAGAAAGTCAGAAATTCCAGACAAGAAAGTCCCTAATCAAATGGCAAAATCCAAAGGTCAAACACATTAAACCAATGGATAACAACTATATATAATTTGATTTCATTTGGCCTTCAACCGGTTTAATTCGAGCGCCCCTGGTGAGTTTTCTGCCGAAGAAACTCTCGTTGTGCATACTAAATCATTAGCATATTTGATGTTTGTATTACCTTAATTTCACATATATAGTTAACTTTGGTATCGCATGGAGCGTCGTTCCACGTTTTTTGATAGTAATCGACACAATGCTCGATATTACCGAGATTGTTCGGTTCGCCAGAACCCCAGTGTGTTACATTGAATGTTGTTACATTGAATGGATGACCGCTCGGTTCCCATCTAAACATATCTTCTGTTCCGTTGTCTGTTCCACCTATCCAATAATCTTTGAAAAAAAGAGAAGATAAAATTTTCAAGTTTTAACGAACAGACATTTTTCGTCTAACTTAATCTGTTCTTTTTTTGTCCAAATATAGTTTTGTCATGTTATTATCAACATTAGTGATTCCATAACGAGTATGCGTTTTATGCTTTGCTTTAAGTAATACTCTATTGAAATTGTGTTTTTATGATACAGATTGTTATAAAGTTCTCATATTTCATATTGTAGATAAGAGGCATTGTTTAACATATATTATGCTTATTGTCTCTAAAAACTATTGATATTGTAACTGATTTTTACAAAACTTGACAGTGATGCCTAAAATAAACAGAGAATGCCAAAATGGTTATAACATATCAAAAGTCACAGAAAACCCTACAATAGCATGTGAATAACAAAAAACGAAAAAAAAGATAAACAACAATTTGCAAAAAAATACAGAGAAAAAACAAAAGCCAATTGCATAGAGCTATCCTGGTAATATGAGTTCAAGGCAATGTGTGGTAAAACCAATAAGACAATTTCGAGCTCTGAGTTATAGACTCTGAACAAATATAACAGCAATTTTTATTAAAAGTATATTTTAGCTATCAAAACATCTTTTAAAAAAGGAGGTTTCACAAAACAAATCTTAAACAATGCAGATAAGCGTCAATTGATACGCACACATTTTTTTTGAAAATAAACAGGTTACCAAAACTAATTCAAAGTCCTTTTTAAACTACCACTTAGTCTTCAGATGATAATGATTTATTGGTGCCTGGTGGCAGCATTAACTAAGAAGCCAGTTCTAACATACTGGCATGATTTTAGGAATCAGAGATGTTATGTTTGTTGCACTTCAGTGTTTCTGTTGTTTCGTTGTTTTTCTCTTATAGTTGATGTGTTTACCTCAGTTTTAGTTTGTAACCCGGATTTGTTTTCTCTCAATCGATTTATGACTTTCGAACAGCGGTATACTACTGTTGCCTTTATTTATATACAGTTTGTTTTATTTTCATTGCAATGATATGAACACTTAAATTTTTTTCTTTGTGAACTATACTTCCTATATCAATTAGAATCACAAACAACAATTTTGAGTTTAATCCAAAAATTAAAAGATAAATATATACAGAGAGTATACAAGCCTTATGATGGTTTTTCGTTTTCTCCGTTCTTTAATTTATATCATATATCATATTTCAGAATGTTATGGTCGGTAAGCTTAAAAACTTGATTTTATTTTCTTAAACTTTATCGTTTCTAATTGGAAACATTACAATTGTCAAATTTTATACTAATTTAAAGTTCTTTTCATAAAATACCAGAGTTAAAGAATCAATACAGGTGTAGGATTTACCTAAAGACCGAATCCTCACTTGATGGTTTAGAAAAATCAATTCATTGTTTGTTTCAACTTCTGTTAACGATCCGCCATGTTTAAGGCATTCTGACTGAAAAAAAAGCAGAAGTCATATATGTAAATTACATACAATCCAACTTTGTCTTTGATGCATGATTTTTTTTTTATTACTTGTTAGTGGCTTTGAACTAGCTGTCAGTAACTGCGAGTACTCTCAGATCTGTACTTAGTGTCTTTGTGTGGGATATACAAGTATCCGGCTACGGTCACTCTATGTAGCAAATAAGTATTGCGTTGTCACCTTTGAAAGTCACCATTGATAAAAGAAATAGCTGATAAAATCGACGCATTTCCCGTATCATATAAATGTATTTAATTTTTTGTTAGGTCTTTTCACTTTTCCATGGTTTTCTTCTGATTCTTTTTTTTTTTCTTCCGCCTAATTATTTTCCTTTGCTGTATTCAATGGTTTGCAAGATATCGCTTAGATATTTGGAATATTATATCGTACAGTTTGTACGCTTTTAAACTACTACTACGTAACTGGATACTTTTCCATGTAAGAGTTATCTCCCCGAACACTGTTTTTCTTGTTATTTTAAAAAGTTCCCAACCGTATAAGAAATCCACAAATTAATTTTTCCAACTTGCTTGTTATATTTTCAGGATATTTCGTTTAACTTTGACCGAAGCCGTATAACTATTCCATATGAGAGTTTTTTCCCCTTTTGTATTTGATATAATTGAAATGTATTTGTAACTGGAAAACCATAAGTGATAGAGGCCTAGGGTCAATTGATTTGAGTTCCTTGGTCCATAAAAATGAAAATGAGGTCAAGGTCAAATGTCAAGATTACGTTCCAAGTTTTTATTTTGGGTTGTTATCAATAACTGCAAGAAATCTTGTATAAAATGGTACGGAGACATTTAATGGGAATTTCACCCCTATCATTTTTAAAATTACACGTATGGTGATATAACTCATTTATCATACAGAATTAAGACATAGGGTCTTTTGATTTGAGGCCCTTGTTTCATGACCTTGAAATAAGGGTCAAGGTCAACGGTTGATTCGACGTTCTATATTTTGACCTTTGCTTTTGACTCCTGTGTATACATAATAAAGTCCTGGGACTTTTTGCATAGGTTGCAAGCCATTTGAACCAACCGGAAGTGACCTTTCCTAAACCGGAAGTAGCTATTTTTTCATTAAATTAATGTAAAAGTATATAGAACCGTATACTTTTGGAATCAGTGTCAAGTAAACTATCAAACAATACCGGAAGTGACATTTTTCAAACCGGAAGTAAAAGATTATCTCTCTTATCTTTATTTTTTTACGCTGGGATTGATATTTAAAACCAAATTTCAAGATTTTTCATATCAAAATAGATCTTTACTGGTGGAAAGACCTTCAATTGTTCTCTGAATTATTTTTAATTATTATCAATCTTCAAAAAGAACGGTACCTGAAAGCAAAAGTATCAATACCTGCGCTCCTGTCCAATCTCTGCTATCGTTACTAAAAAGATAACATGATCTTGAATCATTTGTTGATATCCATCCAGTTCTGCAGTTTACACCTAAAATGTATACATTGACCATGTGATTTTGGTTTATGTCTGTTACCTTTGTTTTCGTAAATTTTATTTTATAAAGCAAGGCGTTAGTTTTCTCGCTTAGATTGTTTCTCATTTTTCATGGCATAGCCTTTTATTGCGGAATATACGATATGTTTTTTGTTATTGTTTAGTCAATGAGTGTCCTATAATTGCTTTCATGCATGTCATTTGAACTCTGTTGGTTGTTGTCTTTTAGGCAATGATACTGCATTTTATTTTTATTTTAAGATACACAGTTTTATCTTAATCGGCAATACCTGTACGTTAAACCATGATGAGTCTTAAAACAAATATCAAAACACATACAATAGATTGATAAAAAACGTTCAATATATAAAACATGCAAATTAATACAGCTTACTAAGGGCATCCATAGTGATTCTGTTAAAGATATGTCCAACTATTCAACTTTACAATATTAAAAATATCAGGACAATCCATATTGACAAATAGGTCATTCACGGAAAAGTGGAAAGACCTAATTAATACGCTGCCACAATATTGAGTTAGATGAAGTCGCAAACAACTATCAGTAAATGTTAGAAAATAATTAAAGCTTGGTAAACTGTTTTTAATTTCATGCTATTAAAACATTTATAATGCTTACCGATAAGACAACAATCACATAAACACAAACAAAGATGGGAATAATTACCGTTTACTTCTGATTCATCGTCGTCGTTTGTTTTTCGATTTTTTTCTGAAAAGAAAAAAGAAAATTAACTGCAAAGGACAGTGAACAAGCCACGCTCGATATTGCTGCGGGACCTATCATAGTCAGCTAAATAATGCAAGAAACGTACGAAGGATATATCTTTTGTTTCAATTACGTACGAGTTATGTGTACCATCAGAGACTTAAACTGCATATAGTCTAAGACATAACTTTCTTTAAATTTTTACATGAAAAGGTTAATTTAACATAATGTAAATCAAATTTATCTGAAGGGGAATAAGATGTCATCGATTTGATTCAAGTCCTAATATATGAAATCGCGTATCCAAATCACAAAAAGTCTTAAATAAACAACTAACAATGCATTGAGATAAACTTCGAAAACAGCCGAGGGTCATATAACTCGATAGAAACAACAAAAAACATACTTAATGGTACATTAACATGTTTTTGTCAGACAATTATTCTAATTAAGAGTAATATGAAACTATATATCTGCATGGGGTGGTCAGTTACTCATGTAAGTTTTATATTACAATCAGTTAAGCTCAGTATGGTCATCCCACAATCATGGTCAAGATTAATTACCAGTATGTTTGATTTATGATATTTAATAGACCAATGAGGATTAGGTGCATGTTATCTCTTCACATGTGTTTAGATTTTCCAGCATTCTCGTAGTTGAACTGAATGCTAGAAAAAAGAAGATTTTAAATTTCCCAACCACCTTCTACATTAAGTCTCTAACGAAAATATATCTTTTATGTATTTTTTTTTAATTCAAATCTTAAATGGTATATAATGGTGATTTCAAAATCTTTTATTGAACAACATTTGTTTGTTTCAATATTTTGTAAGTTGTTTATTGATGGTGGCAGTATTTATTATCCACCAATGTAAAGTATTGTCATTTATTCAGGGTTTTTTCTATAACATAATTTTCTTAACAGGTAACGTGTATACTGTTTTTATGGTTTCTGAATTAATTATCTTTATCGCCAATAAAAAATATAAATAGATAACGAGCACGTGCAATTTGATTTTTATAGGGCTGTTTGATTTCCTGTTATTGAATCAAAAATATTTTTATTCTCCCTGAATGTATTTTACACTGGGGCTCATTTCAAGTGAAATCTTTCAATATTTTCACATATTCACAGCATCACAATTTCATATGTTACATGAGTTTCTTAGATTATTTTCAGCTTTTTCATGACAAAACCATAAGTAGCTTTAGATTGCCAAAAACTGCAGTTTTGTTTAATTGTGGTTTCTTTCTGTTTTTGTATCTTTAGACAGACATTTTTAAATGAAGCCGAAATTCTAATGAAAAGGAGATGTAACTGAAATTGTTTGCAGATAAAAAAAAATACATGCATTTTGTTAAATGCTATACTTACATGCATGTCGTTTGCTGCTGTGTATCATATTTGTTGTTTGTTCATTATTTTGAACATTAATCAGACCGTTAGTTTTGTTGTTTGAATTGTTTAACATTTGTCATTTCGGGTCGTTTTATAGCTGACTTGACATTAAGGATTTTTAACTAGTTATCGATGGCCGTACGGTTACTTGTAGTTGTCAATTCTGTGTCATTATGTCACTTGTCAAGAGTTGTCTCATTGGTTATCATACCACATCTTTTTATTTTTATATGAAGCTAAAGAAAAATGATAGTTTGCAGTATTGTTTTAAATTATCTTCTACAAAGTGCAGCGCCTAATGAAATTGGATCAAAAGTTGGAATTTTCTCTGAAAAAAACAAAACAAATTTCGGAATTAAAAAAAACACTACGTTTTTACGTCATATCACAAATTTTCCGAATTAGTATGGTTTTAGGGGAGTATAGAAGTATGGTATAATGGCTCTTTCGTAATCAAAGTCAATAGAGGACATTTGCAAAAGTTTTTTTTCGGAGATAATTCAACAAAAACAAAACAGTTTCAATCCTTGTACAATTCTGACTCATCTAAACAAGACAATTGCATTACGATAAATAAGACTCATCAGTGACGCTCAGTTCAAAATAGTTCGAAAGCAAAACAAGTACAAAGTTGACGAGTATTGATGACACAAAATTCCAAAAAGTTATATTTCATATAATTGTACCAACCTTTATTTATCAGCAGTACAGCAGTCAATGATATCGTTATAACAACGATCACAAAAACAACAAGGATCACAGTTAAACAATGTTTCCTTTTTCTCTTCTCATTTCTTTTATCAGCTTTGTCATAAGTAGCGTCATCGTGCGGTGTTTTTTTCATATTTAAATATTTCAAATTATATATTTACTGAAAAATAATCGAAAATATTAGTGCCACACAAAATGTCGATTCATGTCTATATCTACTAGAACGTCAGACAATATACAAAACATATATTCATTGAATACAGAATAATGAAAATGATCAGCAAAAAGCAACTGATTAATCATTATTAAAATACTTTAAAAGAGAAGTACTTACGAGTGGAGTGTTAATCGAGCTACGATCTTTCCCGCTCCCTATTAAGAGTGTGATAGGTATTTTTTGTTCTTGTTAGATATACAAAAATACAAACATATTTTGGACGATGATAGGATGTGAACATGAGATGATAACCAAAAGTAAGTTTTTTTATTCTCAGGTGTAAATATGATCCGTGTGTGTGCAAAAACCTGTTATTTGATTCTAGAAAGGCGTAAAAAACTATATTGTAAATAGTATTTCATTTCATATGTTAAGTGAATTATACCTATGTTTTTTATAATTCTGTATAGAATGGCTCTCGTTTAATTTAGTGTTAGTTTATACTGTATAAAGATTGACTGTCCTTGTTGAGAGATGAGACTTTAATAAAACATTGAATTGAAAAAACATTGAACTGAATTATAAAAAAGTATAAACATTGATATGAGGGTGATAGAGCAGATAGTTCATCCTAGAAAAAAATGTTATTCTCGCTTGATGTCATGAAGAATGGTTGATTATTTTTTAATTGATTCGCATGGATGTGCATTTTTCAAATATAAATATTACTCTTTAGAATGATTACTAAATGTCACAAACCATAGTTTAATATGTGTGGTTGATATTACATTTACATCATGCCATACGTCTATTATTAATATGTTTTATTAGGGGAGGGGAGGGTAATTCTGTAAAAACTATATATTTTAATCAAACTAGACTGTTTAGAATACAATTAAACTATTCATTTCGATAAGGATTGATCAATTTTCCCAAAACTGTGAGAGATACAGAAAAATTATCATACCATATCTGTTTTGGTATCAAACACATTTTCCAGTTCTTTTTAAAACCTCATTTCTAATCTGATCAAATATACATTTTGTTAAAGAATAATGTTGTTTGAACTAAAATTACAAGATAATTATTATGCTGCAAAGATATTAAATTAACTGAAAAACATTATTTCAAATTCATAAACAATACGTGATCTTTCATTCACCCAATGGAACTATTTGAATATCTATTGTAAGAGATGTTGTTAATTGTAACAGCTCTACACTTCAGAATTGTCTTTGTTGATTTTGCCATAAGTGCTTTTGTGCTGAAGTGACAAATTACTTCTTGGCGCAAATTAACATATCAATTAGGGATGAACTGACAAAACAAGGGAAAGAGAAGGAATACCCTACCTAAAGTGAACTTGATATTCAAACATATCGCAAAAAGATGAAGAATTGGAGAAACTTAATAGCAGATTCGCTTTAAACTTATTTTAATCAATGGCAAATTATATTATCAAACTATTTTAAAAATTTTGTCTTTGAACTTGTCACAATAATTATATCCTTATAAGCATACGAGTATACTCTTTTTTGAAATAACATGTAAGCTTTATCGATTTCTCGACTTAAAATTTCAAGTATATTCTCGTCACATGATTTTATCAACATTTCTAAAGTAGCACTTACAAATTGATATCTATACTACTAAAATAACGAGGTCCAATTTGTTGTCCGGCATGGCGTGGATACGACGAATCAAAGAAATCAATGTATAACTAATAAAGGACAACGCTGTTATTAAAATAAAACACCATTCCAGACTCATTCGTTTTCCATATTATCAATATTACCAATAATTAAAAAGTTCAGGGTCGAATCTACCAATAGTATTTGCCACATGTGTTTTCCAGTTGTAGATGTTCTTTGTAAAAACCACTACTGTATTGTAGTGATAAAGCCAGGATGGGTTCAAACAGAAAGATTTTAAAAGCAGAGAAAACTGTATACATTTTTATCAGCATGACTTTATCAAATGATGATACAAATTCTACTAAAAATCCATATTAAAAATAAGACGTAGGTACTTTAATTCAGTCACGGATCTGCGATATCGCAGGTTTTTTCTAAAATTTAAAGATATCCAAAGATAGAGAAATGTATTTCTCCATGACTTGGCAAAAGAGCTCCATTTTGAAAAAAAATCATTGCTGAACAGATTATATGTGAATCAATATTAGTCAAACTCATTGCTGAACAGATTATATGTGAATCAATATTAGTCAAACTCATTGCTGAACAGATTATATGTGAATCAATATTAGAAAAACCGTGACTAATTACAGGAATAAAAGTAGTTTGCTTATTGTTCAATTTGGCATACGCAGAAAAGGTCACTTATGAGATAATTGTGGTATTTGCAACGAATAGTCGAGGAAGAAAATAGTTATTCGAAAATATGACAACAAGTTGCCTTTTAAAACTTCTCCTTGGTCTCTCAGTTATGACTAACGGTTCCATGTGTGAAAAAATTCTTAGATAAAACTTTGCTCATGCAGTGCATATTTTTGAAAATGTTCTGCCATATTTCCGCTCTGTATATAAAGGTTTCTTTGCATACTTCAGAGCTTTAGTACTCTCAACCTTGTATCAATAACCACAGTTTTCGCATTTAGCGTAATCTGTTGTTGAAGAACAATATGGTTCAATAGTTATCAAAGGTACCAGGATTATAATTTAGTACGCCAGACGAGCGTTTCGTCTACATAAGACTCATCAGTGACGCTCATATCAAAATATGTATAAAGCCAAACAAGTACAAAGTTGAAGAGCATTGAGGATCTAAAATTTCAAAAAGCTGTGCCAAATACGGCTAAGGTAATCTATGCCTGGGATAAGAAAATCCTTAGTTTTTCGAAAATTTTAAGGTTTTGTATACAGGAAATTTATAAAAATGACCACATTATTGATATTCATGTCAACACCGAAATGTTGACTACTGGGCTGGTAATACACTCGGAGACGAAACGTCCACCAGAAGAAACATTAAATGTTTTTCTATTCAATGATTCAAAATCGCAGTATAACGCAAAGGGGGAAAATGTCTACTTTCAAAGCTGAATTTCAAAACATCGTCTACACCTTTAGTTGGGAACGTTGTCATCATCGCAGTTAAGATTTCTTTTCTATGTTGTAACGCATTGCTCTAGCTGAGGATCGTCTGTTTTGTATTTTACACCCAAAGATGTACTTTGTTAGTTAATCTGTCATCTTTATTTTAAACCCTAGTTTCCTTTACCAAGTCAGGAATGTGATAGTTGTTATCCATTCGTATGTTGTGTTTGAGCTCTAGATTTTGCCATTTGATTTCGTTTTGAATTTTCCTCGGAGTTCGGCATTTTTGTGATTGAAATTGTTTTCTTCTCATCAATTCAGTTTAATTTCTATGCATCCAAAAGTGGAATTGATTTTTGATTTGAAATTGTGAAAGATGACATAAAGTTCTTATATATTAATGCTTTAATTACAATATTAGCTTAATGACACATTTTATGTTAACACATCAATATGATATTAGTATATTTGAATTTGATTTATTACGGGTTTTTTTTTTATTTCCTTCAAATCAATCAGTAATCATTTGAAAGCCATAATTCAATTATCGACGAAAACAAAAGTAAAAAGTAAAATCACAAAAATACTGAACTTAGAGGAAAATCAATTCGGAAAGTCCATAATCACATGGCAAAATCAAATAACAAAACGCATCAAAAACGAATGGACAAGAACTGTCATATTGCTGACTTGGTACAGGCATTTTCAAATGTAGAAAATGGTGGATTAAACCTGGTTCTATAGCGCTAACCCTCTCACTTTAATGACAGTCTCATTAATTTTATAAGTGATGAATAATGAGGAAACTTTTTAAGAAAAACATCCAAAAAATTTGTTAATCTTTCTTTATTATCAAAATTAAAATAGGTAAATAAAACAACGTTTTTCTTTGTCCTTTGTTGTAGCCATTTACATAAACCTTCATGATTTTTGGCGACGTTTTGAATTTTTAATGATAAAGAAATGCTTTGGTTTTATAATTTTCTGTATCTGTTCAAAATCAATGAATGAATGCAGCGCAAACAGCAATGAGGTTCACATACTGGGCAAATAAAATGTAGCTACTGTTTTCATATGGCCATTTGACCGAACAGAAGACAAACCAAACAAACATATTAATAAACTTAAGATAATAAAATGTCAAAAAGGCAGGAATGTGCCATGAAGGTAATACAAAATATTTAAGAAAAATTAATTGATTGATTGTATGCTGCTTAAAGCCTAGAACGGAACAGAGACAAACACAATGACAAAGAGAAAAAAGACAAAATACAAAACAATGGTGGCCACAATACTACAAAGAAAATATATAAACGTAGGCACAAGGCGCCGACACAAACCAACACCGAAACTGAACACTATAAGGTGTAATGAAAAAATTAGAAGCCTCTATACATAAATGACATTCTTTAAAGATGGCAATCCACAATAGATAGAGTTCAAATAAATTGGATATGTCATATAAATAAATATTGGTCACCGGTCTAAAACATTAGCACAAACCAACACCATATATTCAACTATAAAAGTTTGTCCGGATATCGCTATACTTTAGGTCCTTTTTGGTCAGAAAAATGACCGAGTCTTCAACGTTAACCTAAATTAATATTTTTTTTATAATATTGACTGTCCTTTTAAATATAAAGGTTTTAATCCAGGTATCTATGATGAGTTTATTTGGTATATTTTGCCTCTTTTTATCAAAAAGGATGAAAAGATAGTATGCAAGTAGGATAATTGAAAACAGTATATGGACTAAACACCGACCATACCACAACAAACAAAACAAAACGATGAAAAGACAACATTTGACTCTTTATATGATAAAACTTAACATTATAACAGTATACAAAGCTTCAACATTCTGAGAATGTCTATTACCTTAGCTGTATTTGGCATAACTTTTAGGAATTTTGGTCTTAAATGCTCTTCAACTTCGTACTTTATTTGGCCTTTTTAACTTTTTTGGAGCGTCACTGATGAGTCTTTTGTAGACGAAACGCGCGTCTGGCGTATATACAAAATTTAGTCCTGTTATCTATGATGAGTTTATTTATCTATTCATTCAATCCATAAAAGATGAACGAAGTAAGGCTTCCTGTGAATTTAGATCTGTATGGGGTAACACGTTGAACAAGTATACGATATCAAGTCAATGATATACTAGTATATGCTTGTACTCTATTTTATACAAGACCGTCACACTGTGTAGGATTTTCAAAATAATGGCTCAAATCACCATAACAAAGACATCTATATGCTCAACCTCGATATTCTGACCGGTAGCTGATCAGCTTCTGATCTCCACTCATTATAGCAGCTTGCTTGACAACGAAGAGACAATGCAATTATATAATCTATAATTGCATCTAACCCATAACCCACCGCTCTAGATGCACGTTATCTATCAATTGAATACAGGTACTTACATTACAATCAAAGTTTGAGGAAGATAAGCAAATGAAAGTAACCTGGACCCTTATTGTGTATTAAGTGATGCGTCATCAGTGTAATAAGCCAATGGTCATATTTGCATTCATCTGTGTAACTATGTATATGGTTTATTATAATAAAAAAAAGACAGTTTATTCACATTATCTTACTCAAAACAGTTTGATCACAACATTCTTTGCAATTTGATTATACCCAAGCTTAACTGAATTACTTCTTTTTGCATTATAATTCGTCTGATACCTGATAACTGAATTATATTACTAGTATATACATTTGAATGTCAAAAACTGCAGGGGTACCCGTATACCATCACAATAAATGTAGGACTAATATCTGACATGATTCATTTGATATTTTTCAACTATGACATAAGACATCTATTAAACACTTTTACTTGTTAACTGATACCATTATGAATATGATCCAAACTGGATTATACGTACGATTTGTTTTTTTTCTAAATTACATTTGAAATAAACTCATCATAGATACCAGGATTAAAGTAGTATGTACGCCAGACGCGCATTTCGTCTTCAAAAGACTCAGTGACGCTCGAATACAAAAAAGTTAAAAAGACCAAATAAAGTACGAAGTTGAAAAGCATTGAGGACCAAAATTCCCAAAAGTTTTGCCAAATACAGCTAAGGTAATCTACCCCTGCGGTAAAAAAAAAAAACAACTTAGTATTTCAAAAATTTAAAAAAATTGTAAACAGTTAATTTATAAACATTTATTTATAAGTACGAAGTTGAAAGCATTGAGGACCAAAATTCCTAAAAGTTGGTCAGATGAAAAAGATCAAATATCTACAAATACAATACTTTGGATTAAGTATGTTCGCTACTCTGTTTACTAAAAATGCGCTTTTTAAAAGACTGTTATAAATGTATTGTACAGGACAGTAACTAAAAAGCAACAGATAACAAAGTGTCCGTGTGCTTGTTATCGAGATTTAAACCATTGTAAAAAATATGCTGAAGGACACCTACGGGTGCGGGAATTCTCGCTACATTGAAGACCCATTGGTGGCCTTCGGCTGTTGTCTGCTCTATGGTCGGGTTGTTGTCGCTTAGACACATTCCCCATTTCCTTTCTCAATTTTATTTTACAGTAGTATACCGCTGTTCGAAAGGCATCAATCAATTTAGATGAAACAAATCCGGGTTACAAACTAAAACCGAGAGAACCACATTAACTATGAGAGGAAAACAACGAAACAACAGAAACACTAAAGTGCGGCAAAAAACAAACGACAATGCAAGAAACACAGAAATGTACTAGAAGATAGCAATTGCCATTTTCTTGACTTGGTACAGGACATTTCAAGAACAACTTGTGGGTTGAACAGGGTTTTGTGGCTAGGCAAACCTAGCGCTTTTATGGCAATATTAAATATAACACTATAATGACAATATTACATGAAAGGAATACAGTACAAATAAATGAAAGAACATTCAGGACATAAAAATACACAAATAAGCAATACAATAGTACATTTTGACATGATAACCACAGAATAAAAACGAACAAGTAAAACAACCTAGGACAGCACACAAAAACAGCACAACAGAACTACGAAATGTCCGTCACACGACTGGATCAACGCCACGTGTAAAATTCTAAAAATTGAATATAAATCAAGATTAGATTTGTAATTATGTTATTTGATGTATTTGATGTATTTACAAGAGTAATAATATAGAATAGTTAATTTGACGGGAACGGATTCTCTCTAGATTTTTTTTTTAGATTGGCACCTGTTACCTTTCAAAAACTATGAAAAAATACCAAGGGTTATATAAGATTTTCAAACATGGCATTTTTTAACAATAAGTGATAAAATTATGAATATGAAGAAAAGTAGGGGTTAGCATGCAAATTTTTTATTGGCACTACATGGATATAACTAGATGATTTCGAATATCTGACAAAAAGTTAACAATAGAGTAGCTAACATCCGTATTTCTAGTTTACACACTAGAATTTTTAAAATTTCTCAATGTAAATATGATTATATTTAAAGGTATACAGTGCGTACTAACAATTTAATATTCCTAAGCTTTTCAAGAAATACATATATTATTTGCAGTACCAAACACACGCACAAAAGTACATAACGTTAACTTCTAAAAATCCTTCATAAATTATTAGCAGCTTCATGAAAGATAAAAGTTCCACATAAGTAAAATGGTAATATCTTGGAAATTACTGCACACAATATAAGTGGCGCATTTTCAAAGTTTTGCTTATGTACACAAACAGATCAACTGAATACTTTAAAAGTTTTTTATGAGAAAACTTCATAAAAAGGTATATACTCATATAAACAGATAAATGCAAAAATATAAACTCCGACTCGAAGTGTTCGCTTGATGAATGATGCTAGAAACGATTCGTATGTTGACGCATTTGATCCCATTCCGTTTAGTTTATCTTGTTTTGGTTTATGTTTTCAAAATGATTTAAAAGTCATTAAAACATAGTTGTTTTTTACATTATAGTACAAATTTCATTAAAAATGAGGAAAGGTAGATCGCTTATCTTATACCAAAGACAGTTACCTAAACCTAAATCATAAGACCAATTACAAACACCCAATGGTATTTGCTAATTGAAAATTAAGCTGAATAAATCTTGTAAGACAACAGAGGAGATGATTCTGTATTTATTGTTTATTTTTAAGACTCATATTAAGAGTGAGCGATTTATATTGAAAATTAATTATGTCTCTAGTCTGGTCAAATAGTCAGAGTTATCCTACTTAATTCAACGATAAATGTATAAATGGTTGAAATTAGATCACATGTTTTATGACCAGTGCATGATTGGATAACATCTTTCTTATTGGTCGATGATCCTGCGGGGTGAGCACGAGTTTCGCTTGTAAGTGCGTTAGGGTCACTTCCTTAAATTAGCAGCCTTTGGCGTGTTAACATGTCATGCCAGTAACTGCTAGTAGTTCTTTGTTTAATTTATTCTGACATCGAACTTGGAATTCCTTTAAACTGAGTTTTATTGTGCGTATTGCTAAGTGTTTCTTTATTCCACATTTGCTAGAGGTAAATGGGGAGGCTTCGGATCTCACAAAACATGTTTAACCCCGCAGCACTGTTACGCCTGTCCCAAGCCAGGAGCCTTTTAGTTCATTTTATGTTGCGGAGTTTAGTGTGACG
This sequence comes from Mytilus galloprovincialis, assembly GCA_037788925.1. Lineage (NCBI taxonomy): Eukaryota > Metazoa > Mollusca > Bivalvia > Mytilida > Mytilidae > Mytilus > Mytilus galloprovincialis. The sequence goes on along the minus strand of CM075333.1, from coordinate 91,077,475 downwards.
TCCATTTTCACTGACTTGTACACACTTGTTTGCATTATGATTCGTCTGATACATGGTAACTGAATTATATTATTAACACTTAATGTCAAAACACACAAGGATACCCGTATATCATCTCCATAAATGTAGAACTTTTATTTGACATAATACATTTGATATTTATCAACTTTAACATAAGGCATCATAAAACTTTTTATTGGTTAAACTGATACTATTTTTTGGATAACATCCAAACAGGATTGTACATATTTTATTTGGTTTGAATTTTTTTTTAAATTATATTCGAAGGCATACATGTTTCTGATATTGTATTGGTCACATGAAAAAGATAAATAAAATACAAATTAAAATTCGTTTTATTTCACACACTAGTAGATTCAAGACATCTCAAATGCAAATCTGACTATTTTCAAAGGTATCAATACGTAATAATAATTTGGTTTTCCGTACATATCTAACTAAGTTAGACATCACGTGACTTTTGTTACGTATACTTGCCGCCATTTTGTATTATATTGCCCCATATAAAATGCATAGGTGCTTCCACAAGTAATAGCTTTTCTAAAAAGCTTGCCGTATTTTAGCTGATTATATTGAGATCAGTGGTTTGTGAGTAGTTTATTTTTATTGGAATATTGCACTTCAAGCAATATGAAAACATAGCGCTACTAATTTGTCATTTTTGTTGTATTATTGGTGGAACCGTGTTATAATGGAAGGATACTTAATAAAATTGAGAATGGAAATGGGGAATGATATTATAATAAAATGTATTCTGTGTCTATAATCAACTTGATAAAAATAGCACATAACCTACACATACTTTTGAGGATTACTACTTGACAAAATGGACAACAACAGAAGGCAGTGGCGGATCCAGAGGGGGACGTAAAGTGTGTACGCCCCATCCCCCCCCCCCTTTTGCTCTTTTTTTTTTAAATGATTAATCATACGCGACTATGTGAACTTTGCCATTTCCTGTGTACTCTATTATCTAGTTTTTATCCGACAATTCTTTACTTATAGAGATATTTTTCGCTGGAATTTACTGATTGTTAAAGTCATGTGATTCGCTATGGTGGAGTTGACCAGTGCTTCGAAAAACGTCGCTCAGTCATTTTGAAATTCAAATTACAGTAACACATTGCTTAAGCTGAGGATTACAATCATGACACCCTCAAAGTGACATAGGATTGAGCAAGAACGTATTGGCTTCTATTTCACTATTCCACCAAACAGGAAGTAATACTTTATAGACTATAACACTCTCATGAAAAAAGTTCCATGGCAATATTATTTACCTACAAAAACATGTTTAACCCCAAACGCCATTGTCATGATTGATATGGACTATATAAAATTGCTGTTTGGTGTGAACCAAGCTTTGCGTTGAAGACCAAACTACAACCTTTAATAGTTTACTTTTATAAATTGTGACTTGGATAGACAGTTGTCTTTGGTACTTACATGTATATGAGATCCAGTAATATCTATCTACAAGATTGAGAACACATTTTTTTGTAATAACTTTAAAACATATATAATTCTGTAATATCTGATAATATGTATCAGTTATTTGTGATTTTTCATTTGATGTTTACTCTCTGGTAATGTCAGTATCAGCATGATCAGTTGATTGGTTGTGATTAGAAAAATGGGGCAGTTTGCAATTGTCATGTGCAGGTACACCACATGTGGATCTTCTTTCCCCTCTCATTTATAAAATTGTGCATGATATTTATTACAGAAACGCACCAGTATTTTGGTGAATGAAACACTTGTCATATTAAATTAAAGTCAGAGGTGGAGTTAGAGGGTTTTTCGGGGGGCCTGGGCCACCCCTTTTTAGGAAAAATTTTGTTGTTTTTATAGGGAATCACTGAAGCATGACTGGAGTTGGCCCCTTCTTAGGCAGTCAGTGGGCTCCCGCTTATGAAAATTTCTGGATCCACCACTGAAAGTTTGAGTAAAGTTAGATAAGGATTTATGACAAATTATGTTGAAATTTGCAAAGATAATGAATGAAAAATCTAGTAAATTAAAAAATAGGCACCATTATTAAAAGCTTTCCTTGCTTATTCACAAGGACATATCATATCCTCCATGCTATTCCGATCTGAGTTTTATTCATACATGTTCATACATGTAGTCTGGTGCTGTTCCAAGTAGTCTTCTTTTTTCTGTTTCTTGAGAAGTATTTGTTTTACCTGTTCAGTCACTGTAAAGTGTTACAATTCATATTTAAACTTTTTTTCCGAAATTGCAAGAAAATAGATTTTATGCTACTTTGAATTTTCTGTTTCCTGTTTTAGAATATCATTTTAATTTATGGGATTTGTTATAAGAATTTAGACCATGTGTTAAGTAAAATCAAGATAAAGTTTTGGAAAAATCCGTTTGTAATCCTCGTAAATTAGAATTTTTGCTAAGAAATTTTCAAAACTATATTTGATATCATATTTCTGTAACCACCATTTTGGCTATCGTGTAATAGTTACTGTCTTTATTGTTTTGTTTTTGCTTTCTGTTTGCTTAGATTGAATAAACGATTATATGTTGACCGTATCCATTCCCCTTCTCTTTTGTAGGCAGCCTATGTCCTTTTTTATTTGAATTTTCTTTTCGCTCTAATATAAAATTTCACATGATTTTGGAATTAATTTGATCTGCTTGTGTCCACAAGCAAAAATTCAATTTATTGCAAAATATATGCGCCATTTATATAAGAGAGGCGGCAATATACCAAAATGTATGCCTATTATTGTTTTTATTGGAAACCATACATTACACTATTTTTGCATTTGGAAGATTATTTTTGTCTGACTATTTTCAATATTTTATTGCTTTGAGGAATCTTCAAATAACAATTTTATGACTTCTACCCCTGTTATGTTTCTGTTGTGTCGTAGTTTTCCTTTTACATTTGATGTGTTTCCTCTTTTTTAGTTTGTAACCCGGATTTGTCTTTTTCTCAATCGATTTATGAATTTCGAACAGCGGTATACTACTGTTGCCTTTATTTATTAGAGGCTGATTTTTAGTAGTTATCACACCTATAGCATACTTGAAATAGTGAAAGATTAAAAAGGTATCTGTAGTGTTACAGTCACATGCAATGTTAATTACCTTTTAAAACAATGCATTTTTAAGAATGTTGAAATTATTAATATAGTTATTTTACACTTATCCAATTCCAACCAGACCCTAGTAAATCTAACTTCAAGCTAAAGGAATTTTACAAAGTAAATATAAATTCACATGCATAATCTATCCATCTCTCCCAAATATCATTTAGCATTTAATTTGTTTATTGCTACCAGCAAAATGCTTTATTCAAGGAAATATTCAAATCAAATAATATCATTTTCGATGTACGCAAAATGAAGGCAACAGTAGACTACCGCTGTTCAATAGTCATAAAAAGCAAATAAATCCGGGTCACACACCAAAACCGGGGGAAACGCATCAACTATAAGATGAAAACACTGAACTGCTACAAAAAAAACCCGCCAACAGGCCGTTAGTTTTCTCGTCTGGATTACATTTGTCATTTCGGGACCTTTTATAGCTGACTATGCGGTATGAGCTTTGCTCATTGTTGAAGGCCGTATCTTGACCTATAGTTGTTAATTTCTGTGTCTGTCATTTGATCTCTTATGGACAGTTGTCTCATTGGCAATCATACCACATCTTCTTTTTTATATTTGCAAACAATTGACTTATTCTTGACTTGGTAATATACATTTCTTTATATAAAAATATTGAATTTTTAATCGGGACTGAGGATGAAAATGTTAACATGTAGCATACCTCAGTCTTGAAGAACATGAGTTATGCAATGGGTTGAACATTGGCCTTGAAGTAGAAAAGCCTTAGTTTTTCAAAAATTCAAAGTTTTGTTAACAGTTTATTCATAATTATAAACATACAAATGATAACTCTAGTCAGCACAGAAGTGCTGATTACTGGGCTGGTTATACCCGCGGGGAATTAAAACTCCACCAGCAGTGAAATCGACCCAGTGGTTGTAAATAAACTCATCATAGATACCAGGTTGAAATTTTATAATTGCACCAGACGCGCGTTTTGTCATATTTGTATTTTGTATTAGTTATTAGAACTGGTTGGGGTATTACATCGGTGGTGCATATGCCGTATTTCACGTATTCATTAAATAAAGGCAACAGGAGTATACCGCTGTTCGAAATTCATAAATCGATAGAGAAAAAACAAATCCGTGTTAAAAACTAAAACTGAGGGAAATGCATCAAATATAAGACAACTACGACACAACAGAACCACAACATCAAAATGTCACACACACAGAAACGAACTATAATAAAACAATGGCCATTTCCCTGACTTGGTACAGGACATTTTAAGATAAAAATGGTGGGTTGAACCTGGTTTTGTGGCATGCCAAACATCCCGCTTTAATGGCAATGTTAATTATAACATTAAAATGACAACATTACATGACAGGACTACAATACAAATAAATGGGAGAAAATATAGGACAGAGAAACAAACGATTGATAGCCAACAAAAGGTACCTGGTTAAAAATTCAATACACCAGAAGCGCGCCACGTCCACACAAGACCAACTAGCGACGCCCAGATGAAAAAAGTTTGAAAGCCAAGTAAAAAGCTGAAAAGCACTGAGGACCAAAGGTTCCAACACACCAGGTAGGTATACCTGTATTTCTGTAACATTAATACATCCCGAATTCTCCTGGCCAGTCAGCAAGTTCTACATTTATGATTTACACAAAGCCAAAGCATATGAAGAAATATTGCATTTAAACTGCGTCTTATTAATCATCCTTGTGGTGTGACACCTGCAGTTCACAACTTCAACAGAAAAATTAAATTGCGAAATTCAATCACCTGCACTACACATCTGTTACCCATGAAGTAGACGTAGCATATCACGCGATACTCCAACTCTGGATTCCTTAGGAAAGTGAGCGGAACAAAGTATAATTTGGGCTTTGTAAAAAAATTCATTATCACGCCTTCAAAATCTGAGGGTCATTCGAAACAGGCCTGACTGAAATATAGTCCACCGGCATCACATATAATCATTATTTATCTGTGTCATGCACTTTGTTGGATAATAATCGCCGTACCCTTATGACAATATGAATGATTGGAACCGGTGACGTAGTATCCTCGTTCTTAGTGACTTCCGGGATGAAAATATGCATACTAGTATTCAACAGGTTGAAAAGTTGTTGCATTTAAAAATATATACTATCATATTTAACTTATGTACAAAATAAACATTTTAAAACAAAGTTGAAAATCGTGTTATGTCTGCTTTAATGAAGCTATTAATTTCATTCAAATTCATGTACGACTTTTAGCCTCAGAAAACCAACTTGTTATTATGCATTGATACCTTTAAAAATATTCAGATTTACATTGCGAAGATTTGAAGATTCTAGTGTGTGAACTAAACAAAATCTTAAGTTAATTGCATATTATTGATATTTTTTATTGTGACCAATATGATGTAAAAAAATATATATATATCTTCAAATATAATTAAAAAAAAAGCAAAATGTATGTACAAATCAGTTTACAGTTTAACAAAAAAAAAGTGTTATGATGTCTTAAGTTAAAGTTCAAAAATATCAAATGCATTAGGTCATATACATATACATATACTGTGGTGATATACGGGTATCCCTGCGTGTTTTGATATTTAATATAATTTGGTTATGAGGTATAAGACGAATCCTCATGCAAACACGAAAAGTTTACCAGGATTGGGTTTAATAAAATTGCAAAGGATGTTGTCGTCAAATTGTCATGAGTAAGATAATATGAATACATTGTCTTTTTTTTATTATGAAGAACTAAAACTATTAGTTACATAGTGTGTAAGTGACCTAATACGATTGATGGAATTTACTGACCCCGTATAAATTATATCGTATTAGGTCACTAGCACACTATGAACCGATTATCTTTTTTTTTGTTGAATTTAAACTAGAGTTGTCTCATTTTCATTCATACCACATCTTCTTATTTTTATATTAAAGTGTTCAAGTGTTCAATTTTAAGAAACTATTTCCATTAGTTTGCACACAAAAAAATAATGTCAACAATAACAATTTAAAATCAACAACCTTGATATAACATTATTAAACCGAACTTTCAATACGTTTAGATAATCAAATAGTGCCAAAGTTGTAACTCTACTACTAACGGTGTATTGAAATAAGGAGTGAAGAGCAGAAGGTAGTCAGCTTCGGTCAGCATATTGAGTCTGGGCATACTTATGACTTGTGTTTTATCATTGAATTTTGCCATTTGATAAGGGACTTTCCGTTTTGAATTTTCCTCGGAGTTCAATACTTTTGTGATTTTAATTTTTTGTTTTGAGCTATAATTTTGAAAATCCAACGCGTGGTGATGGACTTGTATAACAAAGTGTACAAGCATATATCACTGACTTGATATCGTATACATGTTCAATGATTTACTCTTACAGGAAGCTTTACTTCGTTCAATTTATTTGGACTGGATAAATAGAAATTCTGAGATGGTCAAAAGTTTGTTTTGCTGGTATAATGTTAAGTTTTAACAAATAAAGAGTCAAATGTTGTCGTTTCAGCTTTTTCCTTATAGAGTTATCGATTGTCCTACTTGTATTTCATCATCCTTTTTAAGAGTAATTTACACAAACATTATGCAGATTAATAATTTCTGCACCGTATAAAGCTCGTAACAATTGACAAACGGTTATACTGAAAAAAGCTATCCTCTACCTCACTAACAACATTAACCAGCCCATTTTTCTGCACCAAATACGTATTTCGACAATAAATGTCTAGAGGAATGTTCGAGGTCAAACTATTATAAATACCTAATTTTTATTAACATTGATGACCCGGTCCTATTTCATACAACGTATAGCGTTAAACGGACATACTCAATTCATTCACAATTTCATTTTATAGCTAAATATACGGTGTTGGTTTTTGTCCATTTTATAGGCCGTACTGTGACCTATATTTGCTTATATACTATATCCACGTCATTTGAACTCTAAAGATATCATTTATGGACAGAATCTTCTTACTCTTTTATAGTACCTTATAGTGTTCAGTTCGATATTGGTTTTTGTCGTCGTGTTGTGAATACGTTTAACTTTTCTTTGCAGTATTGTGGGGACCAATACTGTTCTGTTTGTCAAAGTATTGGTTTCTTTTCCGTTCTATGCTTTAAGCAAACAATAATCAATCAATAAATCTATGTTTAATATTTTGTATTTCCCTCTTGGCACATACCAGCCTTTTTGACATTTCATTTTCTTAAGTTTATCAATTTATTTGTTTGCTTGGTCTTCTTTCCTGTGAAATTGTCATACCAAAGCAGTAGTAACATTTGATTTCTCTTAGTATCCGACCCTTATTGCTGTTTTAGCAAAGGTAAACAAAAATGTTGTTCTTTTGTAATAAAGAAAGATGAACAAATATTTTTGATTTATTTTTTTAAATGTTTTCCTATAATCATCTTACTTTTGTATTGGTCGCTAATTGAATACAGTATTTACATGAGTACTGATTGGTTTGAAGGGGAAAAAAAACCAACGTACATGGCTTATCAACAGTTACACTACACATTTAAATCGAATTAAATCACTTGATCCTATCTATCAGGGAACACGCACTGACTTAAATCAATCATATACAATACTAGATGCATCCAAACAGTAAATTTTAGCATCAATTCTTCAATTTCTTTGTATAAACATAATTATATATTGCAAGGAAAGGAACAACAAGACCTGAAATGATCATGAATAGAAAAAAAGAAGTTTTGAAATATCTTTTTTACTTTTCAAATATTGACAGTAGTTTACCGATGTTCACAGCCCACCAATCTATTACGATGGTAACACAGAATCGAATGCACATCGGAATGAGAAAGACCGACTGCCCTCCGCTATATATGCATCCTAAGTGAACCATATTGCTGTTTGTTTCTTTATTCTTCATTGAAATAAAGGTATAGGGTAGAGTTGAAATCTCAAAAACATGTTTTACCACGCCGCGTTTTTGCAACTTGTCCCAAGTCATAGCTTCTGTCATTTGTTAATCTTGTATGTTTTTTTTTTAATTTTAGTTCATTTATATGTTTTGAAGTTAAGTATGACGTCCATTTTTACTGAACTAGAACATTTTTTTTATTTAGGGTGCAGCTGGGATGCGGGAGATATCGCTTCGTTGAAGACCCAGTGTTGGCGTTCGGTTGTCATCTGCTCTTTGGTCGGGTTGTTGATATATTTCCCATTTCCATTCTCAATCCTTATACTTATAATAACATTAAACAACATGATTTCTATCAATTTGTCTTTTATTTATCTGTGCACTTTATTGAGGATGTACGTGTCATCATGAATGCTACATTCATTTTGAAATTAAGGTTGGTTTCATATTGACGCAAAATTGCTGTTAGCCAATCAAAATGACGTATCATAATGTAGCATTTATGTTATGTAATTATAGTAATAATCAAGCACACGCATTAAACTATTGTTTGGTACTGTTAGTAATAATTCTAAAGGTTTATTTGAAAATGGCCCATCTATGCGTATCAATTCAGAAAACTATCGACCATTCTTCATGTCGTTATGTTTCAAACCGAGGTTTTACAATTTGTGAATTATCTACTCTGTCACCCTAATGGCAGTGTTAACACTTTTTTATATGTACATATCCTTTTATCGTTCCAAATCTTTTTTGTTTTTGTTTTTTTAACAAATGAAAAATGCCGATCATCCTCTTCATAGGTGTGGTAAAGATCGTATCCCGATTAACACTACAATCGTGAACATTTCGCTTTTAAAGTATTTTGATGATATTCAGGCAGTTGCTTTTTTCTAATTATTTTTACAGTTTGCTGTATTTAATCAATATATGTTTTGTATGTTTTATGTAAATGAAAATACTGTTAAAGGGAACATAATTCAACACTTTGCATAGCACTACTATTTTCGAATATTTTTCAGAAAATATAACATCTGAAACATTTCTAAACATGAAAACAACAAGGCATGATGAGGCTACATATGCAAAAGCTGAAAAAAGAAATGAGAAGAGAGAAAGGAAACGTTGTTTGATGATCTTTTGTTGTGTGCTCCTTGTTGTTTTTGTGATCGTTGCCATAACGATAGCACTGATTTTTGTACTGCTGATAAATAAAGGTTGGAACAATTATATAATTACATTAGATGTATGTTTCATTATAATATTTTATTCTGATTGGCTAACTGCACATCACGTGTTATTCCGTAAGCAGTTGCATTGCTCAATACAACTTTTCACTCATGATAACACGTGCTCCAACAATAAAGTGCACAGGTGAATTAAATAATAAAATATATAAAATTCGTGTTTTCATGATCATAGCTAAAAAATGTAATTATAAGTATTGAATGCTTCTTTTTGTAACTTTATAGGGTTGTAAAAGCGTTGACCGTGCGTACATTTTTAGAATGAAGCGCTTCCGCGCTTCATACAAAATGTACTTCGGTCAACGCTTTTACACCCCAATAAATTTACAAAAAGAAGCATTCAATTCTTAAATGAAATACACCGTTGGTTATATTTGTACTTTTGTAAGATAAAGAAGTAAAAAAGGAAGGGTTTTCTTTTTCGTTATCGCAATGTAATTGTCTTATTTTGGTAATTCAGAGTTATACAAGGATTGAGAGTGTTTATGCTTTTGTATTATCTCCGAAAACAGTGTGCAAAAATGTTCTCTGCACTTTTTGTTTAACTCTTATTTAAATAAGAAAGGAGTTAAACACCATTGAGTTATATCACGAAAAAGCCGTTATAGTATGCTATGGTAAAATCTATATATTCTTGCATTTCATTTTTGCTAATATGCTTTGTATCTATGCATTTTATGCTATTAAGTTACACAATTCTCATAGTGATTAAGATCATAACAAAATGTGTAAGGCATTTTTACCTATTATGTATGTTTTTTTTTTGTTAACACATCATTGTCAATATAATGGAATTTTATGCGACTGGTATACAAGTGAGAGGTTTAGCTAGCTATAAAACCAGGTTGAATCTACCATTTTCTACACAAGAAAATGCCTGTTACAAGTCAGGAATGTTACAGTTGTTATTCATTCATTAAATATGTTTCAGCATTCGATTTTGCCATTTGATTAGAGACTTTCCGTTTTAAAATATTCCCAGAGTTCAGTATTTTTATGATTTTGTTGATAAACCTTGGATCCAAAATTCATTAGTCGCTACACGTTGTTGAAGATAATTTTGAAACAATTACTGAAAATTCACCTTTTTCATTTATTTTATTTGAAAATAAGAAGATGTTGTATGGTTACCAATGAGATAACTCTTTACAAAAGACCAAATGACACAGAAATTACCAACTACTAGTTATCTACCGGATCGCGTTATTTAAGTAGTATAGATGGGTTTTAACCTCGCAAAGTACATAGAGTATATTCATCACCTTCATTTAAGGAATTATTGTTATATCTCCTATATAAAACCCTTATCGTATAGTCAGATATAAAACGCCCCGAAATGACAAACGTTAAACAAGAAAATTATTGGTCTGCAGATTTATGATCCAAATTATGAAAAAAACCACAAAATGAAATATAATATACAGAAGCAAACAACATGCATATAAGTACAGCATTAAACAAAATGAATCAAATTTTATCTGAAAACAATTTCAATCATATCTCCTTTCCGGTAGAATTTCGGCTTTATTTGAAAATGTAGGCCATAAGATACAAACACAAAGAAACTCAAATTAACTAAAATCTTTCATAACTGCAGTTTTATGCAACCCACAGCTAATTATGGATTGGACATATGAAAAATCTGGCAATACCATAAGAAACTAATGTAACAAATGAAGTTGTGATGCTTTGTATTTGAGTAAATATTGAAAGATTTCACGTGAAATGATTCCTGATGTAAAATACATTCAGGGAAAATCAACTTTTCGTTATGAAGTCAATTCTTACATTAGTATATCATGAACTAAAAGGCCATACGCTCCTATATAGACGAAAAATACGATTATTTTAGTTGTAAGTATTACTAATTAAGTAATCAAAAGGAAATTTTGTAATTACATTTGTTTTTAAGCAGTCATTTTGCCCAAAATGTGTCAAATTAACTAAAATCATCACTGATGAATTATTTACTGGAGAGTGAATAATTTAACCTCAATTGAATTTGTATTCATGTTATCTTCGATTTTACCCCTAAGCTTAATATTGCTAACGCTTGTACTAGACATATTCAGCTATTTAATGGAAAGGAATATCAACATTGAAAGTGCAACTATTTCGTCGACTGATTCGGTCCACAAATGATGACTCTTATTCAGGTTTTCATATAATCGGGTAAATGTATTGTTAATTGTTTATTTTAGATTTTTTTGTTATTTGGATAAAGTTTAGTATGTTATAATTCAAATATGAGAACTAGAGTCAAATTGATGAACTTGAATTTGACAGGTTCTGTCCCTTTAATATAAATTTAAAATTAACCCTTTTCTTGTAAAAATTGAAACATGATTATGTTTAAGATTATAGGCACCTTTAGTCGCTTAGGTTACATACATGCCGTCGTGAGATAACTCGTTTGTTACTGAAGAAACATCTATCTTGTTCGTACGTTTTTGATAACATTTAGCTGACTATAATAGGTCCCGCAGCAATATAGATCGTTGCTTATTATTTTTACTTTTCTTTTTCAGAAAAAGATCCGAAAGCAAACGGTAATTATTCCTTTCTTTGTATTGGTGTTTAATATAGTGATAGTTGTATTATCGGTAATTATTCCTATCTTTGTATTGGTCTTTAATTGATAGTTGTCTTATCGTTAATTATATAAGCAAACTAAATTGTTTTTATATACATTAAGAATTAAAACAGGTTCAATTGTTTACCTTACTTTCAAACATTTGTTGATAGTTTTTTTTTGCGACTTCTGCTAATTCAATATCGTGGCAGCATATTACTCATCTTATAATTTTAATTCACGTACATTATTCTTCTGACAAATCTAGATTTTTTTGTTCTGTCAATTTAGTTTATCGTTTTGAAATTTGCTTAAAGGCTCATTATAGTTTATACATACATGTATAACAATATGCCGATTTAGACAAAACTATCTATCTAAAAATTAAAAAAAAATGCGGTATCCTTGCCAATAAGACAACAACCACCAGAGTTAAAAAAAAAGTAAATTCACAAAAATACTGAACTCCGAGGAAAATTCAATCGGAAAGCCCTAATCACCTGGCAAAATCAAAACAAAACACGTCAAACGTATGGACAACAACTGTCATATTCCTGACTTGGTACAGGCATTTGCAAACGTAGAAAATGGTGGATTGAACCTGGTTTTATAGCGCTAAACCTCTTACGTTTACAACAGTATCATCAAATTCTGTTATATATACAACGAGGTGTGAACAAAACAGACATGATAAATAAAATAGTCAAAATATGGGTACAGCAGTCATCACTGTGTTACAATCTTAAAACAAAAAAGCAGACAAGCATCTATCAAATTAAAAACACATTTTTTGCTTCGCGTGTCTGATGTCAGAAAATTTATACGTCACATAGGAGGACATTTTGTCGTTCAATGTTTACACAAAACAATTTTATAATTTCACATGGGAAATATTGACATACAGGGATAAAACACCAAAAGTATGTTAGAATTAATTTTAGAAATAGACAAATGATATGCATGCGAGCAACTATAGGTCACTTTAATACAGACTTAACAATGACAAAAACCATATCATTAAGTCCGCTATAAAAGGCTTTGCCATGAAAAACGTGTAACAATTTAAGTCGGAAAATTAACGCCTTAGTTTATAACAATAAAATTTACGAAAACAAATATAACAGACATAAACCAACATCAACCACTGAATAACAGGCTTTTATCTCCCAACTACATTAAGAATGTGCCAGACTTACCCAAACCTGAGACTATGCTATAACAGCGGCATATAAAAAGCATTACAAAAACAATTGCAAATGAATTTACTCAATAGATCAGTACCAAACACGAGACACAATTGACACAAAGTGCAAGTCACATGCTCAAGTATACATTTTAGGGATAACCTGCAAAACTGGATGGATAGCAAGAAATGACTCAAGATCCTGTTATTTTTTCAGTAACGATAAAAGAGATTGGTCAGGAGCGCAGGTATTGACACTTTCTCTTTCAAGTACAGTTCTTTAGAAGAATAATACAAATTTTAATAAAATTAAAAATTTGAAAAATGAATAAAAGTGATACTTATGTTTTTTTTTGGAAAAAAAAGTTTGTTTCCAGTTTTTGGAGAAAAAAATAATTTGTTTTTGATTCTGAGAAAAAAAAATTGTTTGTTTCACCCTCAGCTGCCACTATATGTAATGCTAAAATTGAAAGAAAAAAATTGTTTTCGACTTGTCGCGAAAAAAAATAGATTGTTTTTCGCCGCAGGCGGAAAAAAAATTTGTCCAGAAAAAAAAACCATAGCCCCCCCCAGAAAATCAAATGGTTGCTGCCTTATGTCGAGATAAACAAATCTATATAACTCTGAAACTGTTTGGTAAAATATTCGAGGATACTTTAAATAATTATAATAGATGCTTCTTTCATTCATTACACGAAATTAGAATGGCCGTATCAGAATACTAATTAAAGACTGCAAATATGTACAATGGTGATATAATTATGTACATCAACGTTTAAACAGGCAATGTATTTGGCAGAATTTTTGGCTCTTTCAGCTTTTCAACTTCATACTTGGTTTGTGTTATTTTTTATTTTAACTTAGTATTATTCAAGCGTCACTGTTGAGTCTTTTGAAGACGAAGTTTTCGTCTGGCCAGGGGCGGACCCATCCATTGAAAAAAGGGGGGTCCTAACTCAGGACAAAAAAAGGGGGTGGTTCCAACTACATGTTCCCATTCAAATGCATTGATCGTAAAAATAAAGGGAGGTCCTCCCCTGGATCCGCGCCTGCTGGCATACACTGCTTTATCTTTGATGAGTCTTTTGTTTAATATATGTATACGTTAATTTAAAAATATAAGAGAAACCAAGAAAATTTAAACAAGAATGTGTCCCAAGTACACAGATGCCCCACTCGCACTATCATTTTCTATGTTCAATGGACCGTGAAATTGGGGTTAAAACTCTAATTTGGCATCAAAATTAGAAAGATTATATTATAGGAAACATATCTTCTAAGTTTCAAGTTGATAGGACTTCAACTTCATCAAAAACTACCTTGACCAAAAATTTTAACTTAAAGCGGGATGAACGAACGAACAGACGGACGAACGAACGGATGCACAGACCAGAAAACATAATACCCCTCTACTATCGTAGGTGGGGCATAAAAATACATGTGACGAGTCAAACAATTAACAAAACCATTGATCGAGGCTGTATTTATGCCTTTTCATTTTTAACAAATGCTGGAAAAAAAAGTACACAAAGTTTGTATTTCACATATGTGACTTATCATTTTTGTGATTTTACTTTTTATTTTCCTTTTCAGTCAGAATGCCTCAAACTCGGAGGATCTTTAACAGATATTGAAACAAGCAATGAATTAATTTTTGTAAACCATCAGGTGAAGATTCGAACCTTAGGTAATTTATACACCTATATTGATTATTTGAAATCTGCAATTTTATGAAAGGAACCTAAAATCAATATTTGACAAAAGTAATTTTTCAAAAAAAAAAAAATAGAAATGATATACTATAAGAAACTCATATCATGTTTTGCAGTATACCGACCATAACATTATCAATATGAAATATGACTTTTTAAAATAAAGAATGAAGAAAACGAAAACGAAAACCATCACAATGCTTGTAGACTCTATATAGAGATTTGTCTTCTAAGTTTTGAAATTGAACTCGAAACTGTTGTTCGTGATTCCATTTGATATCGAAAGTATAGTTCATAAAGAAAAAAATAATGTTTTCATTTCACTGCAATGAAAATAACATGTTATACATTGCATCCTTTGCTCTTAAAATCATGCCAATATGTTAGAAATTGCTTCTTAGTTAATGGTTACGTCAGGCACTAATAATTCATGATCATGTGAAAACTAAGCGGCAGTTTAAAAGGAACTTGAAATTAGTTTTGGCAACGTGTTTATTTAAAGTTTTTTGGTCGTGTTTTAACATGAAACTTTATTAAAGATGAAGAAGACATTTATGAAAAAGAAACTGATTTTTGTTTCTTTTGAAATACTGTTTATTTTAAGCATTACTGCCAGTTCAATACCAATAGTCTTTAGAGACAATAAGCATAATTTATGACGATATCTTTGTTAGTAGATTTTTCTAAAATAAAATTAATCATACCGTCTCAGAATGAAATACAATGTGGACCAATAAACATTCAAATATTGATACTCTTGTCTACATAAATTAAGATGACATTAGTTTGCCGATGTTAAATCTGGTAAATCGATTGGATAGAGGAAAATCCAGATAAAAAAACTGAGGGAATCACATGAGTTCCAAAGGACCGAAACCTGTTGAGTCTACATTGCTAGTATCTCCAAATATGCATACATAGACCACCATACTCATTCACATTCAGTCAAAATGTGACAATCGGAAAGAAGTCAAAATTGTTTTTTTTTTCACAATTGGCATTGTTTAAAACGTTTTGTAGATATTTCACTTTTTTTCTGTTCACAAGCTTAAGATTCAAAGATACTTTGAAACACTACAGATTTAGAGTGATGACGCAATTTTTCACGGAAATTTTTGCAACTCTCAATTTTAAAGATTTTTTTCTCCTACTTCAACATGAAACCGGATGTGACGTAATTTGCCAGTTCCTCACATATAACATTTTAAAATTCGATCTTATTTATATTAAAAGTGACAGTTAAATAAAAGCATAGAAGAAATATTCGCGATGGAGGCAGTAATGTTGATAATAACATGACAAAACTATATTTGGACAAAAAAGAAAAAAAATAAGTAAGTTAATTTTTAATGGATAAAACATATCTGATTGTTGGAAAGTTGTTAATCTAATCTTACCTATTATTTACAGATTACTGGATAGGTGGAACAGACACAGGTACAGAAGGTAAATTTAGATGGGAACCGAGCGATCAACCATTCAATGTAACAGACTGGCATCCTGGCGAGCCGAACAATCTTAACAATAACGAGAATTGCGTCAATTACTATCGAAAATCTGGAACGACAGCGTGGAACGACGCTCCTTGTAGTTCAAAAATTGACTACATTTGTGAAATTAAGGTAATACAATTCAATCATCAAAGATGCTTATGATTTGGTATGCAAGGCGAGTTTCGTCGGCTTAAGACTAATTGAATCTAATAGTTTGAAGGTCAAATAAAATCAAATTAAAGAGCATTAGTTTTTAAATGTTTGATAGTTTTCATCCATTTGTGTAAAATATTCAAGCTTTTTTATTTTGCCAGCTGACTTTCCGCTCTGAATTGTTATCGAAGCTCGGTAGTTTGTTATCTTATTCGTTGTTTTTTTAGAGATACAGATGATTTAAACTCAAACTTCACAAGGCACATTTAAGACAGAAAAATAAACTAATCCTAGATACATGGATTAAAATTGAAAATTGAAAGCTCGTTTCGCCTTTGAGACGCACTAATGAAAAACTTGTCAAAGCTTATGATAGTCTACCTAACGATTGTGCGTACCTATAATGGTTTCCAATCTATAAGTAATCAAAAGCGCATGTTTACTTAGTATGTAGAAAAATTTATTTTTTATTCAATTTGGATTGAAGCATTGGAACATGATTACATAGTATTTATTTAAAATAATTCCGTTTCAATGGGCTGATTTTGTTCCCGTTTGGCTCGTTTACAAACATTTTTTAAAAATGTATCCAGTATATAGAATATTGATATTTTTAATATATATTTTTAAGTTTCTTTTTTTTCTCTCGCTCTCTGTTTGTCATTAAGATAATCGCGAAAAGAGAGATATAACAACAGAATTAACAGAGACATTACGTTTAAACACGAAATAATTACCTTTTGGTTAATAGTTGTATCTAAATTTGGAGCGGAGACATACATACTAAACAAAATGCTGCTATTAGATATAAGAAGATGTGTGAGAGTGCCAATGAGACAATTCTCTATCTATAGAGAACGATTTATAAAATTAAACCATTATAGGTCAAGAAACGGTCTTCAACACCGAACAGCAAGCTATAAAGGCGCCCAAAAAATGCTATTGTAAAACCATTCAAACGAGAAAACTAACGGTCTAACCTATATTAAAAACGAGAAACGAGAAACACTTATGAATCACATCAACAAACGACAACTATTGAACATCGGATTCCTGACTAAGGACAGTTGTATACCGCTGTTCAATAAATAGTCCTATAAATCGATTTATCGAAATAAAATCCGGGTCACAAATCAAAACCGAAGAAAACACATAAACTATAAAAGGACAACAACAGCATAACACTGAACTTCTACCAAAACAAAGGCCAACATACATAGAAACAGATGATTTGATAACTAAATCGTTCCAACTAGTTCAAAGTATTGTAACTTTGATCTTATTGTACCAACGGAATTATTCAAACAATAGTAATAATGAATATCTTAGGAGTGTAAAACTGGGTTTTGGTTTCCTATTGTTAAATAGAAAACTAAATCGACGTTTACATATCAATTTGTTTGTTTCCAACAAGTGGTTTGTTTAAATTGGTTTTTTTTTATAGGTTTAAATAGATGTTAGAGGAAAAAAGATACAGAAGTTGAATACTGTACATGGCAATTGCAGTTTATATACAAAATTATCATTTACTGTAAAGTGTTGTTATACATCTTCAAAGAATCAGAATTAAAACAACAAAAAACATATATATAATAAAAAAATTTAAAAAGATTCTATAAACTAAATATTGTCGACAAATTACCACATTGTGACTTGCTTAATTAACTATAAACAAATTTCATCAAACGCTTCGACTTTGACGTGTAAGAGAATGATAATCATTTGCGTCATAATTAATTACGAGCGTTAATTATCTTTATGTATATTTCCAATTTAAATCAATAGATTCATTGTTTTTTTTTTTTTAGTTACAACTATATTTAATTACAATACAAAGTTAGGGTTTCTCCTTACAGTAAATTGTTCATTATTAGACTAGGGAAATACCTGAAACCTATATACTCAAAGAAAGTTAAAAGAACTAAATAATGATCTGTCTTCAATTGTTGCCACATATGTTCCATAGATTGATAAAGATTGATTATATTAGTTTTAATGGATTTCCATTTTATTTTCAATCGAATAAGACAAGTTATTTGATTTCCTATTCTAATCGTATTAGAATATTTGAAATTATTTTCTTTACCAAACGGATTCACAAATCTGAGATTTGAATAGTATATTTGCTAAAAAAAATTGTGTTTTCTCTAATACAAATGTATATGATAATTATATTTTTTAAGTTGTTTTATTTATGTCTAATTTCGTTGTCGTTTGGATAATTTAATATAAACCTTAAATTATTAACAATTTTTGTAATAATTGTTAAGATATGTTATTTAATTTTGTGATATCATTAATTTCTCTTGGGCAAAATATGTAGTACATTACTTTAAAACTATAGATTTTATTTGTAATTCAGGTCTCAGACAAGGTATTCAATGTGACATTCAAAGCTTAGAGTTCATACGAGGTATACATCTTGAGCTGGGAATGTCACGTTATTTATCCTGTGTTAAACTGAATTATACATATATTAAGGATATACCTTTCCCTGATATTTGCCAGTAACACACGGTAGTTATGGTGTCCGGCAGAGATCGTGGTTTTTCGAGTGATTTGATAGTGTTTTTTCTTTAGATTATTAAAACTATCTTTTCGAGTGAATATGATCGACAATTTAAACAAGCCTATTTTTTCTGGTAAAACGTAAAAATAGATACTGGACCTTTATACACAAAATCATAGGTAAATTAGTATTTTGATAAAACACAGTATCAACCCTAAGTGAGTTGGTTCTAAAAACATTAGAATATAGCATAACAATACTGAAATACTTAAAATACTCGAGTGAAAAAAAATTCCCTTGGCCTAAAATGTTATAAGTCGGTGCTTTTTCGTTTTAAAAACAACGATAATGTCAAATAAAGTGCTTTCAAAGCACGAAACAATGAATTAAACCAGTTTAAAAGTTCACCAAAAGTTATCCCTCATTTGCATTTAGGAATCTTCATGTTAGTGTACCGATTTAGATTACATACAGTAAATATTAATAAATGTAAGCAATCTTAATGTGAGCTCACACATGTTGGACTAAGACGTACATACATAAAGTGTGAAAAGTGGGAAAATACTTACAGAAAAATACCCTTAATATTTTATTCATTATTTGCCTTGATTAAAAAAATAATAGCTATCTTGATGTTATCAGGAATGTAAAGACTTTCAAACCGGTGTTAAAAATATCTACACCTGAGGCGCAGCCAAATGTCGTGTGCATTTCCAACATGGGTATAATACTCCGTACACTCCTGACTGCACCTATATAATTAAATTTCATATTCAGTCGGAGTCGGCCTTGCACAGGCCTCCACCCCTCCTGAAAAATGTATTGTAATAAACGACTAAAACTCGATACTTTGCGTTGTGTTACTTTTATGCTCAAAATCTATATCGAAGGCGCCCATACAAAGGTACAAAGTAACGTCATAAACATAAGACGTAATACGGGAAACATAACGTTAACGTTTGCATTATATTCTCAACAATCATCATACAGAAGGACACTTATACCCACTACTTATAGTTCAGTTTGCAAGAGTTAGTCACCCCTCTTTATATGGGTAGTTTCTACTTTAAACACAACGTGAAGCAAAATTACTTTACATTAATTTTACTTTTTAAATACTTCATTTTCATTTGATATTTGAATTTCTTTATTTTTTATCTTCATTTTAGAAAGTTTTCATACGCTTATTTCATCCGAGTCTGTTTGAAACATGCAATTATTGTATATTTTTATATATAAAAAAAACTTTGCATTTGATTTATTGTCAGTTGTTCAGCCATAATCTGATATCAAGTATTCAGATGGCCGAAAAGGAATGTGTTAAGGTACTCTATGTTTAAGAGAATTTTCACTAAGAATCTCTTGAATCGATCTAGCAGTTAAAAAAGCGTTTCATTCTCTATACATCGAGTTGAATTTTTGTAAAACGTGTCGCAACTTTTGGATTTCAGCATTCTTTTATTTTTTTTATTTTTTTTATTTTTTTTTCTCTTTTATTTTATTTTATTTTGTTTGTCTATCTTGTTTTGTAGACAAACATTTTTTTCAGTGCATACATGTATTTTCCTTCCAACAGTTTTATAAGTATTTGTATTTGATCTTCATTACTATTATAATAAATGTATTTTAAATATTCTATACATCATCAGCCAAATAAATATATATTTTTACATTGTTTCAATGAAGCCATAAGTTATTGTTTTTGTTTTCCCCTCCACAAAAATACTTAATTTCAAAGCGGAATCTACTAAATTTGTACCGGTTACTTCCCTTTGGCTGATCATCAAATATGTACGTTTACCTGACTTAGGGATTGTGTTCAATCCACTGTTTAAAGTGAACTATATTTCTCGTAATTATGTTAGAATCCTTTAGAGTAATAAGAACAAGTTGTCATCCTCCCTCATGCTTGTCATGTATATTGTTCGATTGATATTTTTGTACTTTTTCCAATCAGTGACTCATACAGCAGATTGTTTTTTTATTTTGTGTCTGGCGGATACATATATTTTTCTTGTATATTACTATATCAGCAATTGTATTTTTTTTTTATATTTATGTTATAACATGTAAGTTTGATGTTTTATGTTTTCGGCCAAATAAATATATATATTATTGCATTACTTTAATGAAGCCGAATGTAATCATGCGTTTTTTTTTTGCGGTTCAAAATTCAGTTTTTGATCCGTTTCCATCATACATTCTGTCAAACTGATCATATGTTTAGGGGCAGTTGTAACTCATTTATAGATTTTTATTCTGTTTTGAATTTTAGGTTACCAATAATAAGACAATCCATTACAAGAAATATGTTTCACATACATGCTGCATAATTAAGAAGCACTTTGCCATATTTTAGTATAAGACGGACACCTTCAAGTTAAAAGAAATCATCATTCAGAGTTCATGACTTATTACTAAAAATAATTGGTACTGAGAAACTTACTTAACACATAAACTTACAACACTGAGACATTTATCATCAATACCCGACTTGTATACGCTAGGCGCGCATCAAAACGACGTTAAAAAAGTCAAAAAGTCAAAATAAAGTACAAAGTTTTGGGCCTTAGTTAACTACGAAATACCACAGCCTCTTTGTAAGATTAGCTCTAGTTTTTACTTTCC
Organism: Mytilus galloprovincialis; assembly: GCA_037788925.1. Taxonomy (NCBI): domain Eukaryota; kingdom Metazoa; phylum Mollusca; class Bivalvia; order Mytilida; family Mytilidae; genus Mytilus; species Mytilus galloprovincialis. Next base: position 91,055,978 of record CM075333.1, on the reverse strand, counting down.
TCATCAAGATTTTTAACTGGTAGTTTACAACAATATTATATGTAAAATACTCTCATTTACATATTAGTTAAATCGATTTATGACTATTGGACAGCGCCGTATACTACTATTGCCTTTATTTACAGAACTTATTCCATAATCAGTAAGTGTTTCAAGATCCAAAAAGCAAAAATAAAGTTTTGAAACACTACTTAGGTCTCTATGTTGAACACATCTTTCCCATCAAACCGTAAATATAGGACGAAAAGTAAAGTCGCAAAAATTCCGAAATTTCACATTCCTGCCTTTGCTCTGGCCTTTTCTAATATAGAAAATGCTTTTAGCATTAGCTTAACCTCTCAGTTGTATAACAGTCGCATACCACAAATGGTTTCGTCCCTCTTTCTTGATTTAAGAAATAAGCGTATTTCATAGAAATATCACGATAGGTGTCGCATTTTAGAGTAGGACATTCTTACCATTCCTAAACACTTGAGATCACCCAATGTTGTTTTTTGTTGGGGACGGTGGGTTCGTTTAATGTGTAGTGTTTTGTTTATTGTTGTTTTTCATAGTTTTTTTGCAATTACATTTTGAATTGTTATCACAGGTACCAGGCTTTTAACTTGATACGCCAGACGCACGTTTCGTCTACATTAGACTCATCATTGAGGCTCAGATCAAAACAGTAAAAAAGCCATAGGAGTATAAAGTAGAAGACCACTAAGAACCCGAAATACCCAAAAGTTGTTTCGAGTATGTTTTCGACTGATCAGCTTGAATATCCCTTTACTATCCCTCGCCCCATTAATATATCTTGACTATAAGTTGGCAATATTGGTCGTTATAAACAAAACTTTACGACAAAATGTAATGATAGCCAAGAACCTCCTAAATTCTATATAGCAGTATTATAACAGCGCCTGTTTATTAAGTATTGATTCTATTTTCTATTAAGTGCTTTTCCTATCATGAGGTCGTAGATTGAGGGTTGCTGCTATGGTTTTAAGTGTTAACGTTACAGTTATTTCTTTAACAATGCTCATCAACTTGTAATCAAATTGACCTTGCAACTGCTGTGATACCAATGCTTCTGGTGAGTCTTATGAAAACAAAACGTCATCTGGCATATTATATCGTAAGCCTAATATTTTTGATAAATTTATATAACCACTCGGTTCATGCCACTGCTGGTTTTAGACGTTTGATTTTCATAGCTTTCATCAGCTCAGTAGTTTGTGTCCATGTTCAGACTTGAATCAATATCGATACGGTTATTACAAGTAGAATTTTGAAATCATGTAAAAAACTATGTTTTTTTTCAACCACCACAGTCATAAACAGATTAGGCACACCTGGGAGAATATATATAATATGCAATGCTGTTCGAATTCGTCATTGAGTTCCCCTCAAAACTGTTTTGATTGTAACAGATTAGTAAAAAGTAGGTTTATTTGACATAGTCTCAGTCGTGGAATTTTTGTCATCTTTTTTTTTAATTAAAAAGTATTAAAAAAAATATCCCAGGTTATTGATGTGGTTTGACTATAGGATTATTTATAAAAAAGAAGATTGAGTTTGACTGTCAATTAGACAAGCCTTGACATAAGAGGATCAAATGACACAGAAATTAACTAAAGGTCACTGTACGGCGTTTAACAATAAGCGAAACCCTTACCGTAGTAAGTTATAAAAGGCCCTAAAATGACAAATTCAAAACATTTCAAACGAGAAAATTAACAGCTTAATTCAATTAAAAAAAAACCCGAAGAACCAATATCACAGCAAAAAACGACAAACCCTGAATTACACGCTCCTAGTTTTGGCACAGGCACATGCATACAGAAAATCGTGGGCTAAACATTTAAACGGGATCTAACCCTCTTCTTACTTGGGAAAGTGGTGTGACAGTACAACGTTAGAACGGACTATAGAATTCAGTAGAAAAAGGATTAACTCATCAGAGGGATAATAAAAGAAAGACATCTAACAAAAATATAAGGTAGACGTGGCCGGGTATGTGTACATCCCAACAACAAAAAGATACCTGTTAGATTTGAAATGTAATTCCAAATTGTTGGGTTACTTCATTTATTATTACTGAATTTATTTATTTTATTTATAATACTTGTAGATACTATTTTTGGGTATTTGCGCATATGTAACGTTGCACTCATGAACATTATATTATTTCCCGGTTTTAAGTTTTATGACGTTTCACTTTTGATGTACGTTACGTTGTCTAGTTTTTTATTCATTGCAAGTTATTTGATATTCGGAGACACATCATTATTTTATAGAGAGATCATAATCGGTAAGAGATAATTTATGTACATTTTTAAGAAAAATATTTATTTAAAGAAGAAATATTAAGAATTGTAAAAGTATTTATAAATTAATATTTATTCTAATTAAATTGAGAGTGAAAGAAAGTGAATCATATTGTTTGATTCGTATTATGCCTCTAGTGTTTTAAGTTACATTTTAACTTACGTGTATTTGTATTTTATTGTAGAGAATCGGTTGTTATGATATAGTATATGAAGCTAAAATTATATGTAGTTTTGAAGAATAAAGATACTTATATAGAACGCATACTCGACTTATCGCCTTATTTGATGTCTTTGATGTGATCCGTTACAATACCGAATACAGATCTGAGAGTACTCACAGTTACTGACAGCAAATTCAATTCCAATAAGAATTATTAAAAAAATCATGCATATAAAACTTAACTAACTATCATTACACATCCACCATACTATGGATTTAGTGTAAAGACGTTACTTATAAATATTCAGAGAAAAACATTACTTAGTGCAATGCCAAGATACAGATATCAAAATATTGTAAATCCAGGTATGTGCATATGTATATTATAACAATAGTATCTAGTTTGCTTTTAATTTAGTGATAACAAAGTCAATATCAATACCCATATTAAACAATAAATAAATTTGGTGTATTTACTGTCTTCTGATTGGTTAAAAGTATTAGTTTTATTTTCAATGTTGTCAATTTTTATGGCGACACGCCCACTCTGACGTTGTGTATTCATACGCCAACATGTGTGTACGTTGTTATTGTTAATATAAGGAATATAAAAAGTTCTTTGAGCCTTATTTTTGATAGAAATTTATTTATAATGAATGGCAATAATTTATTTTGAATTTATTGACCCATAAAATTAATTTTTAACTCTTCACATTGTACATAATCCGCTTCGCGGATTATTCAATGTGAATAGTCAAAAATTAATTTTATGGGTCAATAAATTCAAAATAAATAATAGCCATTCATTAAATATTAAATTCAAAAATCTAACTACAGTGTTGAAGAGACTTTTGACTCCGGGTTCTATAATATTTGATAGGTTACCAACTCTGCTGGTGGACTTCCTGATACTCGCTCAACGATAAAACAAAATCAAAGATATAATCAGTGCAATTTTGGGGAAAAGTTAACATATAATTTAGTCATGTATAGAAAGCATTAAATATATAACTTTATCTCAAAATTGTACTGATTAAAATTTTCCTATTTACGTTGTTCTTGCTTGAACGTGGACCAGGACGTCCTACGACAACAGCTGTCATGTCAATATAATGGAATTTGATGCTCCTGTGATACTATTGAGAGGCTTAAATACCTACAAAACCAGGTTTAATTCGCTTGTTTTCTACATAAGAAAATGCCTTGCTGTACCAATTCCTGAATATGACAGTAGTTATCTATTCGTTTGATATGTTTGAGCTTTTGATTTTGCCAGTGTCTTTGGAAATTTCCGTTTACAATTAACCTCGGAGTTCGGTATATTTGTTATTCTACTTTTTATAATATTTCAAGTTTATAAAATACTGATCTCCTATTTAAATTCAAAGAACGAAAAAGTCGGTTAAGACTGACAACAAACGCTCGGCCGTATCAACCAAAGGAATAGAAAACAACTGTCGTATTGCTGACTTGGTACAAATAGTTTCTTAACAAAAATAGAATGGTTATCCCCGATTTCATGACAAGTTTTTGTTTACGCTCTGCTTAATTTAAAAAAAAATATCATTCTCTTAATTGAACAAAGCTGCAAGAATTTGATTACTTTTATTCATAATTACTTAGGAAAGGTTATAATTTATAACTATCCAAGTTCGATGGTAATGCCCCAACAATGTCTGGTTTGTAAAATCATTCTAAATATAGACCCTTCTTGTATATTTTGTGTTGTTTTATTACTGATATTTTGATATTTCATTTTATTCATACTTCACAATCAATGAATATTATTTGAATGGACTGTTATTTTCGTATTCATATATTTATCAGTATTCAACGTCTGTATCTTTTCTCGTCTCATGTTCATTCAAACCTATAAAATCATAAAGAACAACTTTAATGTCAACATTAATTTAGTTATATTCTTTGCAAAACGTAAAAAAATAGTAACGTGCAATCCTGAGATATATACAATAAACATTGATTTTAAATCATTAAGTACATGTTCTGAAAGTCGGCTTATTTAATCCCGCTGCAAATGCACCTGTCCTAAGTCAGAAATCTGATGTACAGTAGTTGTCGTTTGTTTATGTAATTTATACGTGTTTCTCGTTTCTGGTTTTTTATATAGATTAGACCGTTGATTTTCCCGTTTGAATGGTTTTACACTAGTAATTTTGGGGCCCTTTATAGCTTATTGTTCGGTGTGACCAAAGGCTCCGTGTTGAAGGCCGTACATTGGCCTATACTGGTTTACTTTTATTAATTGGATGGAGAGTTGTCTCATTAGCACTCACACAAAATCTTATATCTAAGTTAGAATATCCTGAATCAAAGTTTGCCTTATGCGGTTCAAGAAGCTCGATGTAGATCTTATTCATTTCACATGCTCCGGCATATGGTATTTCAGATGTAATCAAATAGAAGAGATAGTTATCTGTATTTTTGTAATTGGTAATATAAATACTTATTTGTTTTGTACACGACTCATATGTCTCTATGGTTAACTCTAAGTAATAATTTTATTTCTAGTTTTATTTTTTTAGAGATATTTAAAAATTGCTCTGTTCAACATAATCGTTTATCAAACAAATAAACAAATTTAAACTTGTGTCGGCGTGATTTTGCTTACATTCATTTTGGCAATAAAATTTTGTGAGCTATTGAAGTCTTATATGAAAAGACAAGTGGGTGATATAGGGCAAAATAGTTTACCCTGTTTCTTAGGAAGAAACCAAATAAGTCCAAACAAGTCTGACAAAAATTCCTTAACCTTAATTGACTACATCCTTAATTGTCGAACAGCGCACGTGGTGTGGTAGAATTGATGGCGTTAATTTTATAAGTACACTGGGTTGATATTCTGTTGTGAGTTCTTGAGGTATCATTAGCAATGTTGCCAGTACGTCGGTCCTAACTTGAAAATGCGGATATATCATTTTTTCTACTAGTAATTTATTGTTTTGTTACAAAATCATTATAAAGTAAAAACAACAAAAAAAAAAGAAGTATATCCCTCAAGCATAGCTCAATTTCATTGTCCTGGTTTTGTTTTTAATGTCCCTTTTTGCGTTATTAGTTCTATAACTTGTGTGTTGTGTTTGGATTTTCAAATACATTTTTCTAAAGCATCATTGAAGATACATTCATTAGTTGACAAAATACGCAGCTGGTGCAGTAAATGGATACCTTTGATATTTTCAATACCAGAATACGCGAGCAAATACATTTGTCTGATGGAGGTGAATCTCTCTATCGGTATATCTAACAATAACAAAGATGTCGCAATCCACAACATAAACTATTGGAAGTTTAAAGAATAGACTGTTATTTTCGAATTTTATTTATTTTTTCTGAACGAATTTGCAGTTTTTAATGCTCTCTAATGTGATTTAATTTGGCCTTCTTATTACTTTGATTCGAGCGCCACTGATCTTGCGAAAAACAAAATACGCCTTGTATCGATAGCTTTGGTGATCAGGTTTGTATTACATGTATTTCACATTATGTATTTTATTGTGGTATCGCATGCAGAGTCGTTACACTTAAATTGACAGTAATCTTACAATGCTCGATTTCACCGTAATTATTCGGCTCGCGTATTGCATACCAAATCATAAGCATCTTTGATGATTGAATTGCATTACCTTAATTTCACAAATGTAGCTAAATATGGAATTACAATTATCGTCGTTCCATTTATTCCTTCCGTTCTGTCGATTGTAATAGACACAATCCTCGTTATTACCGGCATTGTTCGGCTCGCCAGGACTCCAATTTGTAACAGTGAATGGTTGACCGCTTGGTTCCCATCTGAATTTACCTTCCGTTCCGTTGTCTGTTCCACCTATCCAATAAACTTTAAATAAAAAGTTCAATAAAAAGATTTTTAACCAACATGCATTTTTTTTTAAAGATTTATTTGATACTTTTTATCTATTTTGACAGATTGTAATTCTGTCATGCTATATCTATCATTGCAGACTCGATAGTGGTAGTTTACGCACATTTTAATAAGACTATGTTTTAAGGATAAAGGTTGTTGTACAGTCTCGTTTTTTTCATATACAGGATAAAATGCAATGTTGTTTCAACAAAGAGCTGTTACTTTTTATTTGGCCCTTTAAACATTTTTTTATTCGAGCGTCACTAATGAGTCTTTTTGAGACGAAACGCGCGTCTGGCGTAATCAAATTTTTTTAATCCTGGTATCTATGATGAGTTTATTTTCGGTACAAAAATAGTACATAACATCAAGTTGTATGTTAAATTAGAGAAAAATAACTGGGGAATGTTTTCAGTGGACAGAGATGATGCCCCTGCTTGCATATCATTTAAAGTTATAAAGGGAAATAACTGAAGAACTGTTAATGTGTTGCGACCTGAATTTGTTACTAATCTGAGGCTTATAGTAATAATTAGTGTGTATAAGTTTCAGACAATTTGGTTGAGGTAAACCAAAGTTTGAGAACAGAAACGAAAAATTCAGCAATGTGTTCTTTTGTAAAGGAACATAACTCTAGAACAGTCAGGGTGACACCCCCGAAAATCCAACTTGATCTGTATAATATGGTAATAAGCATTAATGTATAGGTTTAAGAGGGTGTCCATGGAAAAACCAGGCAGTGGATGGCCTTTGTATTCAAAATTTTTTCATCTATTTCATATCACAAATTCATTCTTTCTCAAAGTTAAGTTTTGTTTTTTTATTAACTACAACAAATAAAGAGGAAAAAAAATACATAGAAAGCACTGACAATTCATTGAAAAGGGGAGATAACTCTTCATTTTGTACAAAATTTTGTTGCGTTGTTAGTGAACTTTAAAATCATTTTCTGAGCCATCCACTGTTGATTCAAAAATATCTTTGACATATATATCCTTTGTATGATATAAACATTGCATTGGAACCAAAAAAATTCAGTGGGAAAAAATTATGTTGTGCCACCATTATCATAGGATTTGCCTGATATTTATTTGGACAGCCTCTTAATAACATGTGGGTGAAGCCAACTTAAGTAAGAGAACGGAAACCAAACATTCACCAATGTTCCCTTCGTAGAGGGGCATCACTCTAGAACGATTTAAGTTACGCCAACACAATTAGAACTTGGTCTGTGTTTGAATGTAATAAGCATTGTTTATAAGGTTGATATCATTTGGTTGATATTTCCATTAGTAAAGGGGCATAACTCTTGAACGGTAAAAGTGAAGTCACCAAACTTCAAACTCTATCTCTGTTTTGTGGTAATTAGCATTGTGAATAAGTTTCATAATATTTGTTTGAGGAAAAATAAAGTTAGAGAACTAATTAGACGGTAAAGAGTAAAACTTAATGCCCCCTCCGCTACGTCGGGGTCATACTAATTTCGTGGAAGATGATAGTTGTACCCCTCAAGTACACCTTTAATCACTCCCCAGATTTTGGTGGGGTTCGTGTTGCTCAGTTGTTTGTTATCAAAGTTGTGGTTTGTTTACTGTTGTTTGTCTTTTTGTCTTTAATTTTTAGTAATGGCAGTTTATTTTCGACTTATGAACTTGAATATCCCTTTGGTATATTTCGCTTCTTGTAGGAATTTAGCCCTGCATTTTATTGGAGAAATTATCTGTGTAATAAACATATATTTTTGGTGTTTAAGGGCTCGATTCCATTTTTATTTGGTGATTCTGCAAAAATTATGGACACTCAAGGAAACTGCTATCTTAAGCTTATATATTTCCAGTAAAGGTATATCTTATCTACAACAAAATATGTAAAATGTTAATTGTAGTACCGGATAAGAGAAAACATTATTCATTCAAGGTATTTCTTTATTTTAAGCATAACATTTTTAATAAAAAAAAATGAAAAGAACCGTGGATGTTACATACAACTTTTAATAATTTTTTCAGTGAAATGCACATTTAATTTTTCATTCTGAACTTCACTTCAGATAAAGGCGCTAGGATTGAATCACAGACAATAATAAATTCAAAACTGTATGTAAAGATAATACATGTCTTATGATGCGATCTATTTCTAAATTTTTGTTTTCTAAAAAGTGAGATTTTTTTTTATGGTATTGTCGCTAAGCTGAATAACATAATGCATTTTATTTTCTAATACTATATCGCACGTCTGGCGTATTAAATTTTAAACCTGAAACCTTTTGTAAGCTAGTATTGGTGTGTTTCTCTGTTCTATATTTTCTCCGATTTATTTGTATTGTTGACTTTTCATATAATGTTGTCATTTTAATTTTATATTTAACATAGCGATTAAAATGGGAGGTTTGGCATGCCACAAAATCACGTTCAACCATCCATTTTCCCCCTAAATTGTCCTGTACCAAGTCAGGAAAATGGCCAATGTTATATTATAGTTCGTTTCTGTGTATGTTACATTTTAATGTTGTGTTTCTGTTGTGTCTTAGTTTTCCTCTTATATTTGATGCGTTTCTTTAGTTTTAGTTTGTAACCCGGATTAGTTTTTTCTCAATCGATTTATGAATATAGCGATATACTACTGTTGCCTTTATTTATGACTTTAAGAAACATCGTGTTGGTCAAACATTTTACTTGTTTTAACTGCCTATCATAAGATGATGGAGTATGAAGAATCAGAATAGGTTTATAATTTACCTCTAAACCGACTCCTCACTTCATGGTTTAGAAAATTCAATTCATTGTTTGTTTCTATATCTGTTAAGGATCCGCCTAGTTTACGGCATCTTGACTGAAAAAGAACATGATTCATGTATGTAAATTACAAATTTGGGTAATTTCTACCGTAACCGTATTTGACACAAATTTGGGGAATTTTGGGTCTTCTATTTAAAAAAAAGCCCATAAAAATCATAGAAGACCAACAAAGGCCAGAAGCTCCTGATCTCGAACAGGCGCAAACAATGCGGCGGGATTCATGTTTTGTTTTAACTCAACCCTCTCCCTATACCTCTAGCTAAATCAGAAAAATTAACACACAGCCATTCGCTCAGTAAAACTCAGTTTAAAAGAAGTCCAAGTCCGATGTCAGAATATGTAACATAAGAAACAAAGCAACATGACAATGATGCATATACACATTTATGTCTTCGTCATATGAAAATCAAGCACAATCCATCTCGTTAGGGGTTTATGATAATTCTGTCATACAAAATATATGACAAAAACATAACCCGTATCATGCCAACAACTAGTCTTAGAATAAATGTGTTTATTTCCGATGCCAAGACCCTATATGTGAATCAATATTAAAACCAAAATATGCCATTTTTAATGACCTGCCAACAGTATCGTAACTATGTTTCTTCTTAATAAGTCTGTTTAAAGGTTTTGTTTTGCTTTTGATGTGAATGCCGACTTTGTTGTGCCTTTGTATATAATATTACCATAGAAGATTGGATGTGAAATACCTGAACGTATAAGATATCTGCATGTTGATGTTAATTTACGAATGAATACTATTGCGAAGTTGTTCGATATCTACAAGTTGCAAAACGGAACTGAATTTGATATCATTTAATATCTAATGATGATAGATGTAAAAGAAACCTTCATTGCCCGCATTTTAATTTTAGAAACAAATAACGTGAAGTTTTGTTAATTTATCGCTACAATAAAGAAACATTATCATATATGTGAGATGAATTTTAATAAAGACTTTCATAAATAAAAAGACATTAACATATTCGTGTGTTAGATTTTGAAAATCTTATTGAGTCACACTGAATAGGTTGGTTGATTTTTGGTTGCTTGCTTAACGTCCAGTGGCAAATATTTCATGCATGTTTAGGACGATAAACGCCGAATAGGAAATCATACTGTGACCTACATATATTCGTCTTTGTGTCAGTTCTTAACTTTTTTAAATTAATGTATACCGTTTACTCTATCAAATGGTCAACTAATAAGATAATCGCATATTCTATTGAATAATATTAACGTAACTCAGAAAAGAGTCGGGTGCGGAGGGTATATAATTATATCCTGATTATCTGTTAATAAAATGTATTGCTAATCTTTCTGAATTTTTCATTCGATTCAATTAACAAGAGGCTGTCACAACGACAGCAAACCGGATTTATTAATATTTATTTGTGTCCTGGCAATATCACAAGAACCATTACTGATGAATGGTGAAAGTGAAAATCGTCAATATCAAATTTGACCTCCATTTTGACATCAGTATCAACATCTTAAAATTTGAAAAGCTTAGATTGAATGGTTCATGAGTAAATTCAACAACGTGAATGGAAACGCCATTTCACAATCTTTCAAGAACCATAACTCCTGAACGGTAGAAGTCAAAATCGTCATTATTGAACTTGACCTCTAATTTGCCATAAGTAACAACATATAAAAATTTCAAAAGCTTTGGTTGAATGGTTCATGAGAAAATGCACGGACACGACTGGAAACACCATTTTTCAATCTTTCAAGAACCATAACTCCTGAACGGTAAAAGTCAAAATCGTCATTATTGAACTTGACCTCTATTTTGTCATCAGTAACAACATATTAAAATTTGGGAAGCTTTAGTAAAACAGTTCATGCGTAAATGCACGGACACGACTGGAAACACCATTTTTCAATCTTTCAAGAACCATAACTCCTGAACTGTAAAAGTCAAAATCGTCATTATTGAACTTGAACTCCATTTTGTCATCAGTAACAACATATTAAAATTTGGGAAGCTTAGGTAGAACAGTTCATGCGTAAATGCACGGACACGACTGGAAACTCCATTTTTCAATCTTTCAAGAACCATAACTCCTGAACGGTAAAAGTCAAAATCGCCATTATTGAACTTGACCTTCATTTAGTTGTCAGTAACAACATATTAAAATTTTAAAAGCTTTGGTTGAACGGTTCATGAGTTAATGCACGGACAACATTTGATTGCCGCCCGCCCGAGCGCCCGGCCGCCCGCCGTACATCCCCAAATCAATAACCGACATTTTTGTCACAAAAATCCGGTTAAAAATGTTAAAAAAATAACCACTTTTCCGCGATAGAAATGGCATTACAAATAGAAAAAAAACATACCCCTCCCTCTTTTCAATAAGCTAAGTGGTGCAATAAATTACCTACAATGTGTCTTGTATTTGTCATACACCATTATCGGATGGTAACAATACATTTGTGTCTTACTTCATGCAGTTACAGTAATATTTTTATTGTGTATGGATAATATTTTTTAAAAGGTTTATATCTAGATTAATTAGTGAGTTTTATTTCACATTCTAAATGAGCCGTAGGGCGTATTAAAACCTGAACGTATTAGAAAGGAATATTCCACTAGTGTTGTCGGTAAAATAGGATACTAAATTTTGCAAATCTTTATAAAAAATAATATTTTTTTACGGTATATAAGTCAGATAATGCATATTTTAAGGTTTTTCTTGTCGTAGAACACACCGAGGGGTGATAAACTAGCCTTTTTAGCAGGAGAAGTCAAGAGGATTATTAAACGCATTTCTGACTTCGATCATTCGATCACACTTCGTTACAAGCGTAAGAGTTTTCACTTTAAAACGAATTATATAAATAATTTTCTTAATTTTCATTAATCTTGAAAAACCGGTATCAATAAGCAAAAGTAATACTACCTGCGCTCCTATCCAATCTTTATTGTCGTTACTAAAAAGATAGCAGGATCTCAAACCAAAAGTTGTTATCCAACCAGTTGCACAGTTTACATCTAAAATACTTGATAATGTTACTACAATAATAAGAAGGTGTTGTATGATTGCCAATGAGGTCACCGTTCGGGCTTAACAATGAGTAAAACCCATACCGCTTTGTCCCCGAAATGACAAATGTAAAAAAAAAAACTTACGGTTTGATTTTTATGACTTAATAATGAACAAAAACACATACGATATACAGCTATAAACAACAACCACTGAATTACAAGCTCCTGACTTTGGACAGACCCATACAGAATGAGTTGGTATCAAATAAGTTTTAAGAAGCGCCAACCCTATCCCTTAACTTTGACAATGTTATAACACTATAAAAATTAGTTGAAAATAGCTTAACTCATCAGATTGGTACAAAGCATGAATATACGACACACATTAGAGTGACACAACAACTAAAAACACAATAAGTACACAGCCAAGAGTACCGACAGCTATTTAAAATCTACTAACAACTTATTAAAAAAATTATGTATATAAGACTTATATATCAATCAGTACACATACAACATTCTTAGTGTAGTGATTTAGTGTAAAGACGTCATTAACAATCTGAGTAAAACATGCCCTTGTGCAAAGCCAAGATGAAGGTATTGACATAGAATCATGAATGAACATAAGTGTATAAAATCCTATTTAGTTTGATTTAAATTTTCTTATATCAAAATCAATATCAATACCAATAAAAAAAAATTTGAAATGTCAATTAAGGTTTTGAATGCGTTACCTTTTGGAATATGTTTATTTATATGATCGATTAGTTTACCCGGATCGTAGCTAAAGGAGGGCTCAGTTAACAACATCTTTGTAAAAAATATAATATATACTACTAGTATCCCGTGAAAATGTTGGATTAAAACTTGTTTTATAAATAGCAAAACCTCTAACTTGTATGACAGTCGCACAAAACATGGACGTAAGATACCAGATGGACAGTAAAACTCATAGATAGAAAAATAAACTGACAACTCCATTGTTACAAAAGGAAAAGACGAACAGAAAAATAATAGTACACAAGATACAACATAGAAAATTAAAGACAAAGCAACACGAACCCCACCAAAAACTGGGGGGTGATCTCACAACCAAATCTACATAACAAATCTTTATATCTTTGGAAGCACTTAGAAAAGGTTTCAAGTAATGTGTGGGTAAAAAAACTCCTAACTTGATGATTTAACAATTATACATAGATAAGGTTCATCGAAATCCAAACCTTCACAACAGACACGGGCATAGCGAACTAGTAGTGATATATATAAACACCGTAAAATTGGTTCAGATGAACTTTTTTTTTAAATTTTAGTGTAAAGTTTCCTGTGTAAAACTAAAATACCTAAATTTAGGAGTGAAAAATCATTACCGTTTATGTTGAACCACATATTTTCTACATTCATATTAGTCATATATTGCTTTGTGTTAATGGTCTAACTTTTCTGCTTTGTTTCGATCTATTGAGATAAGCCTATTGCAACTGATGTGTATAGTTAGTTCTTATGTTGTGCTGATACAACATTGTTCCAGATAAGAAGAGTTGAGCACTACCGAACATGTTTGATCACGACTCATTCTTAATGTGTCTGCCCAAATTCAGGAGCCTGTAATCCTGTGTTAGACAAAGAGACAACTATCCTTTAACGACCAAGACAATGATGAGAATAATAAGTTCGGTCTAAATAACAACTTAAATAAAAAAAGATATTATAGAAAAATTCCAACGGCCAAATTAGCACCGTAAATGATTATGATAGACAGCAACAATCGACCAAATAACACTGGATTAAAAATTCCTGTCGTTAGACATGAACATGAACAAAAATGGGTTTTGTTCAATGTTTATGACTGGTAGACGTTTCCCTATTCAAAAAATCGCATAAGAACCAACTGTAAAAATAAGATAATGCTTTTGAGGTTTTGCCACAGTTTGCATTCAAGCTTAAAGGGAATCTAAATTTCATAGAGCCCATAGATTCGTGGTTTACGTTTGGCAAAGAAGTCCATGAATATAGGTATTCTATGTGTGCAAATAAATTATTGTAGATAAAAGTGAAAAACATAAAAAAAATTAGGAAAAAAGATTTTTACTTTAGAATTGAATGCTTCGTTTTTGTAAATTCATTGGGGTGTAAAAGCGTTAACCGAAGTACATTTAGTATGAAGCGCGGAAGCGCCTCATTCTACAAATGTACACACGGTCAACGCTTTTACAACCCTATGAAATTATTAAAAGAAGCATTCAATACTTATAATTACATTTGTTCGCTATGATCATGAAAACACGATTACTATCAAGTTTTTCTTTTATTTACTTGTGCATTAAATTGTTGCATTATGTGATATTATGAATGTTACAATTCATTTTGAAATAAATGTTGATTTCAGAATGACATGAGATTGCTGTTTGCAAATCAAAGTAACACATACATCTGATGTAATTATTTGGTAATATATGCCATGCTAGATTTTTTTTCAACCATGTAAATAACCTTTTTAATGTGATACTTTCTGAAGTAAAGCGTCGAGCGCTTTTATCAAATTCAAAATTTACACTTGTATCTCAATAGTTTGAATTCGCATGGCGGGAAATGCATGCAAGCACGCTTATCTTGTAGACATGTGACATTTGAGCACCGTTAAACGACTGCTGAAATGAAGTAAAAGAGTATATGAAATTCACGAAGATTATAAATTACACATCCAGCAAGATGTCCCGTTAATTATTATCAAACTGCAGTTTTATTGATTTACCTGATGTATCTGTATCAGTTGTTTTACGGTTTGATGAGGTCGTTTGTTGGTTGTCTGCTGTTGTCTCTAAAGTGTTTGACAATTTTTCTGAAATGAAAGTAAACTCCAATAAAATGTAAAGGGAACTTGAAGAAGAAGAAAGATGCTACGGGACCTTTGATAGTCTGTACGTACGTGCAAATATTTGCCGGTAATTACACAAGTTTGACATACACAGCCAAATATAGTTTTTCTCAATGCCTTTGTCTTAAGCAGTACACGAACTGCTGTAACACCCAGAAATGAACCATGAAGTTACCGCATAATGACATATTTGTCTAAAATTCATGATATTCTTATGACAAACTTGTTTTACTTTACGCGATGGCGAAATAGTTAGAATAACTTATTTTTCCTGAATCAATTTTCATCAGAAGTAATGCTATTTTGATAAATTTGTTTTTTTTTTCAGTGTCTACCTATTTTGCTCTTTATATGAACATTCTATAACAAAGCCTAAATTCTACTGGGAACTAAGAAATGACTGAAAGGGTAATTGGATTCAAATCTATAATAATGCCTAAAAATAGCTTCAACCTTTATAATTCTGAGTTATTATGATAAGAATATTGAAATGCAAAATCAAACAAAAAAGAAAACCCTACCTAGTTTTTACTCCTTCATCATCTCATATTTTTTGTTTATTTTTTTTATCAACAATTTATTTCACATAATTGTACCAACCTTTTGCTAAAAGTAGTGCTATGAATATTATCGTTACAGCAACGATCACAATGACAACAAGGACCACAATCAAACGACGCTTTGTTTTCCTCTTGAATGGATTTTTAAAACTATTTCTTACGTCAACATTGTCATATGTATGATCACTGTAAATATGTTCATCGAGCGTTGTTCTGATAAGGTCCTCATACATTTTCATGTCGAAATATTTTTTACATGTTATTTTCCCTTGAAGATAATCTTGAATATTATTTCCTCATAAAATGTAGATTTACGTAATCACATGAGCGTAATCACATGAGAGAACACATGTATACGTAAAAAGTTAGACAAAGAACAAAATACATACAAAACAATTTAAAATAATTTAATGATGATGCAAAATATCTGTTTCCTTATTAGCAACTGACCTAACATTGTCATACGACTTTTAAACGGAAAATACTTAGGAAAACGAAGTGGTAGGCTGGGTACGATGGTTTCTGCTATCTTAATTGTGATCGGTATTTTTCATTTTTGCAAAATGACGTTATTAAGTATGATCATGATTTATTTTGCAAAGAAAGGCCGTTTTTATATAGACTTTTAAATTTATTAGTTCAAATTACAATTAGATTACAATTTACTTTCTGTTATATGATCAGAAGTGGTCCTTTGTTGTTGTACATCATATTATTTTTTCGTTTAGAGGTTGCATATATTCGTTTAAAAAGCTTTACACTAGTCATTTTGGGTCTTTACAGTTTGCTAATCGTTTGATTTTTCAATGTTGACCACCATACGGTGATCTATAGTTATTGTTAACTTCTACATCATGCGATCTTTGGAGTTAATTTTGTCTCTGTGGCAATTAAACCACATCATCTTATTTAAAAAAAAAAAAAACATTTTCGTCAGGATTTATTAATTTCCAAATTATGACCCAATAATTTGAGAAAGCCAACTACAGGAGAATTTGACGATAACTCACTGTTATGGTGAATGATATGAACTGAATCAGAATCTGAATTTGTAAAATTTAAACTCGGATACAAATGATAACGAGTAAGAAAAACAAAACGAGACAAGACATATGATATCAAACTGTACAAGTAGTGATACGCAATTTTGTATAATGACTTGTATGAACATCCATTACAAGTTTCACTCGGTTTTGGTTTGTGACCAGGATTTGTTATGCTTAATCGAGTTGTGACTATTGAACAGCGGTATGCTACTGTCTCTCTTTTTTTATCATATTTATAAGCCTTTTCAACTAATTTTGATAGTTTGTTCTTAATTCGTACTGTTACACCACTATTACAGGTATGAGAGTTGAGTTTAGGCGACAGGAAATAAATGAGAAATCAAATGCATTCATTTATTCATGTCTCATCTCAATGACAGAGATTGAAAAATAAAATGTATGACGACTTCAACTCTGTAATTATCAATTTAACATTTTTAGCGATGAAAGAGAGGATAAAATACAACAAGGATATTTAAATCACAAGGCAAAGACTAACTGACAATAAAGCCATGGCCAAATAAATAAATAAAAATAAAACCCGACAAATATAAATAAAACCGTTTTAAAAACACAACAGAAACATAAAAACTACGAAACAATATCCCCACCAAAACTGTGGGATGAAACATTTCCTAATTCATACGTTACGCTCGTGTTTGTTTATATTATTTGTTTTCACTAGCAGGACTATATTTCTTGCATATATTCAGCGCCCGTAAGAGTAACACGGAAAACGATTGAAAACGATATTTCTTATTTTTGGGTTATCACTAAAGATTGGAGGATCAAAGTCTTTGGTATTTAGAAAAGTTTTTTTTATCTGTAATGTATGGAAGTTGCAGTTTTTTGGATTAGCATTGTGGTTGATAAGTGCATATGAAGAAAGGTAACCCCGTCGACAAACTTATTCCCGCTGTTTTGAATTTCAATCCATTTACTCAGGTTTTTTTTTAATCATGAGAACTGATTCAAACATACGTTAACTACTACTGCTTCTTATTGAAAAGTAAACAATTTTTTGATATATCAATACAGATATTGTAAACATAACAAGTAATTTCCAATGTTATTCATTTAGACGCAATAATTAATTATACTGATGATTTGAGCTGAAATATCGACCCAGACATTTACTGATTGTACGAATTTTTATTTGGGTTTAGATTGATTTAACTGGGAACGTGTTCCCTGAAAGGTAGGATTAACGAATATAATGTTATTTGACTGTTTACAATAACTGCTGATTGGTCATTTACGCATTCTTATTTCCTTGAAATCAGGCTGTAATCATTTGACAAACTCAATCAATTCATGTAAGAATATATTTTTATCAAATCATAGACAGACTTAGAGAAAACTGATAAAACCAGCCAGTATTATGTTTTGCTTACTAACATTTGAAAAGCTATCTAAAATTAATTGGTAAATATTCTAATTTCAATTCCGATAATATCAAAATGAAACGGGAATACATAAAAAAAATCTTTGTTATGCTATGAATCCATACAGATAAATCTTTGTATTTTTTGGCGACGACATTGCAATATTTTAACATTATTATATATACCTATATCAGTTTAAAACATACTGACAGAGAGCATGCTCGAACAGCAATGAAGTTTGGAAGGATGGTTTGATGCATTGATAACTATGAGAAACTAAAAACCAAAAAGGCAGGAGTGTACAAAAAGGGACGATAAAAAAATTAATGAAAGACAGACAACACTATGACAAAGAGAAACAATACAAAACACAGAACAGGTTTCACATAGTATTGCACAGAAATCACCAACTTAGTATCCAAAACCGGGGTTAAACACAGTAAGGTACTATGCAAGAGTAAATATGTATCCCTTAATAAGTTCAAACTTAACATCGTATCTAAGTAAAATGCATCTTTCTTTAAGAATCTTTAATAAATTTATCGAAATTTTCGTTGGTAATAAAAGTAAAATAACACAAATACCGAAATTCAAGGAAAATCATAATTGGAAAGTTCCTTATCAAATTGCAAAATCAAAAGTTCAAACACAGCAAACGAAAGGAAAAAAAAACAACTGTCATATTCCTGACATGGTAAAGGCATTTTTTTTATGCAGAGCATAATGTATTAAACAACCTGATTTTATAGCTAGCCAAACCTCTGAAAGTCGCATAGAATTCCATTACATTGACAACAATGAGCGAAGTAAAGCTTCTAATGCGTTTTGTTATGCAAGGTTAAAACATTGAACTATCTGTCTTTGTTATTTCGATATGAAGCAAATTGAATCTTCTTTATCATTTGTATTTAATTTGTAATCAAATCAGTCCTTACAACATTGCCAAGGAAAAGTCTCAGACGGACTAATTTGTTTCATTGCCTGATCATTGTAATTTCAAAAAATCATTTCCGTCTGGTAATCATGTCAGCAAGCATAAAAACCAAGACTTTTATACCTTTTCGTCTCGTCAATGCATATGCTTGGTCGTATGTATAAAGAACTTTCCACAGGAAAAACGGAACATCCGTTACCATATAATGCAACAAAGGCAGGCCAAGAGATTAATAGTCTGCATAATTGGTAAATTACAATTCTTAAGTACGACACAGACCCATTAAAGAAAACATCGAGAGAAAAAATTACATGGAAATAGAATATGACACGGAACAAATATAGATATTGTAAATGTGTTGTACATTATACTTTTTTGGACTGATATAGTTAACCGTGTAGAATTTGCAAGTAAATGATTACTCATGGTAAAAAGGTAATGAAATAGATGTCAAGCTTGCGATAAAAATAAATAAATAAAATTGATGTCACTGACAAAATTAATAAAAAATTAAAAGTGCGATCAATGTATCAATACCAAAAAGTGATACAGTGATAAAAAAAGTACCTCCTCAGCACAAAATAATAATGGATAAACTAATATACCAACCAATTCCTGTTCGTAAACAAATGAGATATTTGCTTGGTAAAAGAAACCCCAGGCGTTTCGAAAATTCCTTAAGTTTATGAAAATCTTTACAATTAGTTTTTTTTTCCTTTTGTCATAAACGAAAAAACATGGTACGAGAATCGTTTACGTGAATTTTAAAACGATTTCAAACAAGATAAAAATTGGTGTAGGGCTTTTTAATTGGTCTAAGGTCCCATGTCGAATATCTGATTTTTCGTGAAATTTACCATTGAATTTTCATTACTTTAATATGGCTTATAGTTGATTTTCTAACGCAGAAAAACGTTCCAATACGGTAATGAGAATAAGCAATTAAAATCGACACATCATTTTCAGACATGTTCACCAATTGTTGGACCGATACGTAATGGCTACTTCTTTACTAACGAACAGCATATTTACTCAATATTACATCTTAATTCATGAAAAATGTCTGATCAGTTATTTGCCGAATATGTTTATTCACAATTGTGATATATTTGATTGATTCTGGATTCGCATGATGAATGATGCATGCACAGCTAGAGAAAATTGCCATGTTGACGATCATCTCGTTCTGCTTACTTTCTGCTTAACTCTTTACAAGTTTTGATCTTAAAAAACTACTGTTTCTTACAAACATACAATTCAATATATTTGTTTATGTGATAAAGTTGAGAAAGGAAATGCGGAATATGTCAAAGACACAACAACCCGACCAAATAGCAGATAACAGCCGAGGGTCACCAATGGGTCTTCCACGCAGCGAAACAATTCCACACATGGAGGTGGACCTCAGCTGGTTCCTTAATAAAGATGTGTACTAGTCAAGTGAAAATGGACGTCATACTAAACTTCAAAACAAACAATTGAACTAAAACTAAAAAAACATACGAGACTAACAAAGGCCAGAGGCTCCTGACTTGGAACAGGCGCAAACATGCGTAAGAATTAAACATTTGTGAGATCTCACCCCTCTCCATATAGCTCTAGCCAATGTGAAATAAAGAAAATCAAAGCAATACGCACAGTAAAACTCAATTTAAAAGACGTCCGAGTCCGATGTCAGAATAGGTAATAAACGAAACTAAGCAAAATGACAATGAAACACAAATTATCAAAGGACTATTAGCAGTTATTGACATGGCAGTTTCAGACCTCAATTAAACTAACTGAAGGATTATGTCTTCATCATATGAAAATCAAGCACTATCCCTCCTTTTAGGGGTCTAGTATCATACTGTCATAAGATATATGACAACATAACCCGTAGCATGCCGACAACTGGTATTATAATGAATGTGTTTATTTCCGATGCAAAGTCTCTATAATTGAATCAATATTAATACTTAAATATGCAATCATTGATGTCATGACAACAGTATCGTAACTATATCCCTTCCGAACAAGCCTGTTTAAAGGTTTGGTTAGCTTTTGAGCTTAAAGCCGACATTTTTTTTACAATAAATATGCTTTAAAAAAAATAACACTTGGGAAGTTTAATGATTTTCTGGACTGACATTTAGTAGGAAGTATCGAGCAAAAACATTGAAATATTAGAAAGTATAAAAAACGAAACACTTAAAGAGCTTTATAAACAAAAATAACACAATCCAAAACAAATAGAACTAAGCCAGTGATGTCGTATGGACAAAAATGGGTAAACCGTCCATAATACGAGATGTTTTTCCTTTTTTTGTAGACTTTTTAGCAGCTTTTCTTGCCTTCTTTCTTTCTTTTTTGTGTTTCCTGGTGTTGTTTCTTTGTTCAGTGACATAGAATGTACCAGAATGTCTTCATCATTTCCATCTGTTAATTCATCAGTTTCCTCTATTTTGTCATTTTCTATAGGAGTTTCATTTTGTTGACTTCCTTCATACTTTGCATTTTCTTCATCTATAGCTATTGTTGTTTCTTGTTGCTCTTCTCCTTCTGTTTCAGTATGTTTTTCACTGTTCTTTTTTACAAAGGTAGGGCATTCAAGCATCTTATCGCCATATTCATTGCATAATCTGCATTTCCATTCATTTGGACATTTATTTATATTATGTCCTTTCAGTTGGCATTTGTTACACAAGAAAATGTCTGTATCTTTCAATTGACCAAAGTGATATATTCTTGCTGTGTATTTACCTATTTTTAGAAACCTTGACAGTGGTTTGTCAAACTTTTTGCATAAGACTATTCTGTCACTTGTCCAGCAATGGGTAACCAAATTGTCAACCCTGAATTTTTCTCTGTTTATTATGATGGTTTTGTTATTAATTTATGTCAATTTGACCGTCATCTGCTGCTAGTGGGATGTTTTTAACTATTATTGTTGTTGTTAACCACTCATCATTTTGATAGTATGGGTTCTGAGAATGTAGAGGTACCTTCTTGGTTTTTTTTAAAGTGATACCTTCTGTTAGCAACAGCATTCTGTCTACCTCATTGTCTAGGTATATTCTCCACATTTGTTTTATTCTTTGTATGCCTCTTACAAACTGCGGTTTGATCGTATGTTCAAGTGCTTTGTAGATTTCAACATGTGTTATCCAAAGTTCTTTTGGTGATGTTTTGTTTCCAAAGAAGTTTGATTCTTTAATGAAGATAGGTTTCACTCCTTTAAGCTTAGATTCAGGATCACTGAAGGTCTGATAATTTGCACTATGATGTTTGACACCATTGGAAATAGATGGCGCCGAAATAATGTCGCTACCACCGGACGGAGATTTGTCAATTTCTGGTTGTTTACCATCTGAATCTTGCTTATTGCTTTCATTTTACTGTTCCGGTATCATGTTTTGGTTGTTATACATTGTTTTAATGACATTCTTCTATAACTATACACTTTTTAGGATTTTTTCATCAGAGCTATTCTCCACTAGGCCTTGGTTAAAGGTCGATAATTCCGAGTTCCTCGGGTTGTTTTTTAACACGAAAGGACTATGAAAACTTTTATCAAAGACAGTCAATAATCATTCTTAATTTTCTAACTAAATTTGAACATCAATAATCAAATCGATAGATAAACCGTCGACTGTTTTTATATCGATCTTCATACTGATTGTAATCTTTAGATATATGAAATGGTTATAAATATTTGAACCCATCCAATTGTTAATAAATATAGAAAGATGTGGTGTGAGTGCCAATGAGACAACTCTCCATCCAAATAACAATTTAAAAAAAAGTAAACCATTATAGGTCAATGTACGGCCTTCAACACGGAGCCTTGGCTCATACCGAACAACAAGCTGTAAAGGGCCCCAAAATTACTAGTGTAAAACCATTCAAACGGGACAACCAACGGTCTAATCTATATAAAATAAAAAAACGAAAAACGAGAAACACGTATAAATTACATAAACAAACGACAACTACTGTACATCAGATATAAGTTTTTATTCTATCCACTGAATAATGTTATAAAAACAATTACATTGTGAAAAAGGCTACCGTGAAAATATAATGCAATGGTTCCCTGCCTCTTAACTAATAATGCTTCATTTGAAACATTAGCTTGCGACAATATTTGAATGTTTTTCAAACACATTTAACTTAAATCAGGAAAAGAAGAAGGGTTATCTTATAATGAACATTGCCTATTACTGTACCATAAGACCAACCATACAGAAATATTTTCAGGGTTTGTCGATTTGAAACAACTTTATAGATAGTATATCAATATGCCTGGACATATTATTTTGACCCGGAGTTGACCACTTTTTTTTTCTATCTCTTATACAAATACAATTAATCTAGACTTAAATCGAACACACGATCTCCGTAGACAAAGCAGGTAAACGATCGTTAGATTGTACTTTGAAAACAAACACATATAATACAGTGAATGTTTGATAAAGATAAGCATTAAACATTAACATGGTCTTGACCCCTAATTTCTATTGAGTGATGCGTGTTATCGAAAATTCTAACTTGATAACCAAAATAACAGACAAATTTCATCAATCAAATACGAATCAAACGTCTTCAGTGTTGCTTTTTTATAGATGCTTTTAAAGAAATGCTAGCATTATATTGACATCAACAAATTAAATTGCTGTTCTGAGTGCATGAAAGAATCAACGAATTTTATAATCAAACGAGTTACATTTTGTTGATATTTCCGGTAAGATTCACTCGTTAAATATACTAGCAGATAAGTTTCGGGTTTTTGTTTGATTTCACAATATAGATTTTAGAAAGAACAAAATGGTTCGACTTTTGCTGAATTTGTTACTTTGCAGATTATTGACAGGTGTTTTCCTTACATCAAATCAGACATGTTTTTTATTACAACTAAAGATCACTTGGGTAATGAATGGCTTGACTAACTGCAAAAAAGGTAAATATATAACACCTGTTTCATGTCTATAACAAGGTTATAAGTTGGTTAACAGCATTGCACAAAACGAAGAAGAAATGTGTAAATAACTTTACACAATAATACAATCAGATTCATTTACCTTTGTTTTTACATTGATTCATTGTTGGTGTTTAGCTTTACTTTTGTTTTTTTCATGTTTAGTAACTCTTCAACAATAGTATAAGTTTTTTGTTGTGATTTTCTCGGTTTTTTCATTTTTTTATATTATAGGCTCGAGGAACACTCAAAAAGAGACACTAATATTTCAAACGTGTATCTGTTGCATTAAATCACAACTAGGTTTAAATCACTCAAATTCATGTTCCTTCTAGATTTGGTACTTGTTTGAACATACATCATTTGATCAAAATCATTAAAATCCGAAAATTACACAAGGAATTCAATTCCTTTTTTACTTTATATAAATTATTTTGATTGGTTGTTTGATGATCCGAAAATCAAGAGTTATGTCTAATGTATGTGACACAAAACCAAGTTAACAAGACAAATAGAAAATAGTAATTATTCATCCAAGTCATTAGTTGATATTGCTATAAAAAATTGTCTTGTAACGAAAAATGTAAGCACAACACCAACACATATTAAAAGTAAATAACTGACAAAACAATTTTATTTTCGAATCATTAAATTGGCTTCGAGCATATAACACATTTTTCCTTAGAGTAATTTTCTAGGGTCTCACTGCATGTTTTCTCACCAATTAATTTGTTTATTATCAACCCATATACGAACCTTGAAAATCAGTTAACAACCGAAAGAAATTGTTTCAGGTTTACATGAAAGACATTTAGAGAATAACATAAAACATAAATTTGATGAACTAAAAACTCATGAACGGGATATATTTATGGTTGTTTAACATAAGGATAATGACACGGTGTGCTCATTTTTCGAATTCCGCCTTTTTATAACTTTTGTCCAACCTCTCTTTGTTTTAATCCCTGATCTCAAGTGCACTTTTTACACTTATATTGCAACATCCCCATTTTTTTGTACACTTAATATCCGACTTCCTTTCGTTTTTACTCCAATATTCAGTTGTCATAATGGAATTTAAAGCGACTATCATACAAGTGAAAAGTTAAGCTAGGTTGAATCCACTATATTATACATAAGAAGTCTGTACCAAGTCATGAATATAAAGGCAACAGTAGTATATCGCTGTTCAAAATTCATAAATCGATAAAGAAAAAACAAATCCGGGTTACAAACTAAAACTGAGGGAAACGTATCAAATATAAGAGAACTACGACACAACAGAAACACAACACAAAAATGTAACACACACAGAAACGAACTATAATGTAACAATGGCCATTTTCCTGACTTGGTACAGGGTATTTTATGAAAAAAATGGTAGGTTGAACCTGGTTTTGTGGCATGCCAAACCTCCTGCTTTAATGGCAATGTTAATTATAACATTAAAATGACAACATTACACGACAGGGCTACAATAAATAAATGGGAGAAAATATAGGACAGAGAAAAACACGAATAATAGCCATCAAAAGGTACCAGGTTAGAAAATTTAAACGCCAGACGTGCGTTACGTCCACACTAAACTATGCTCAGATGAAAATAGTTTGAAAGCCAAAACAAGTACAGAGTTGAAGATCGTCGATGACCAAAGGTTCCAAAAAGTTGTGACAAATACGGCCAGGGGTGTCCGCCTGGGACAAAAACATCTTTATTATCAAGAATAATACATAGTTATGCAAACAGTAAATTTTATAAAATGACTATATAATAGATATACATGATTAAATTGAAGTGATAACTAGCTATAGAATAAAAACGAATACATTACAAAATCACAGCCGTGTTAGCCAAAGTCATTGCAACGCCCAAAGTGACGTCACATTTAAATTTCTAAAACCAGTTCCGTAAATTAAGAAAGAATTTGGATGAAATTCAAGATTAGATTTGTATGACATATCTAACTTATATTAATAACAGTGAAAATTATAATACTAATTAATATGTAATTGTAGTAGTAATTAGATAATTAATTGTATTATCTAGCTTTGTCGGTGTTTCTTCTGATCAAACTGCAACCCAAATATATGGTGTAAATTTCGTTGATCCAAAATAAAACCTACCAAATGAACAGGATAATTATTTATCCCCAACACAACACACGAATACAACAGAAAACAAGAATGTGTCCATAGTACACGGATGCCCCACTCCCACTATCATTTTCTATGTTCAGTTGACCGTGAAATTGGGGTCAAAACTTTAATTTGGAATTAAAATTAGAAAGATCATATCATAGGGAACATGTGTACTAAGTTTCAAGTTGATGTAACTTTAACTTCATCAAAAACTACCTTGACCAAAAACTTTAACCTGAACTTTGTACTATCATTTTCTATGTTCAGTGGAGCATGAAATTGGGGTCAAAACTATAATTTGGCATTAAAATTAGAAAGATCATATCATGGGGAACATGTGTATTAAGTTTCAAGTTGATTGGACTTCAGCTTCATCAAAAACTACCTCGACCAAAAACTTTAACCGGACGGACGAACGGAGGCACAGACGGACGGACGGACGAACGGAGGCACAGACCAGAAAACATAATGCCCCTCTACTATCGTAGGTGGGGCATAGAAAATACAATTTACAACTACAAACGTTAAGACATTTGACAAACTCCGATATAACAGTTGTTTTCCATTCGTATTTTGCGTATCAATACTTTTATGATTTTACTTTTTGGTAACTCAATCATTTTTCTGAAACACAACACAAAAATGTAACACACATAGAAACGAACTATAATGTAAAATCTCACTAATTAAAGGCAACAGTAGTATACCGCTGTTCAAAACTCGTAAATCCATGGACAAAAAACAAAATCGGGGTAACAAACTAAAACTGAGGGAAACGCATTAAATATAAGAGGAGAACAACGACACAACATTAAAATGTAAACACGCACACACAGAAACGGACTAAGCATTAGACAAAATCCTATGAGAATAACAAATATAACATCAAAACCAAATACATGAATTTGGTATAGATAAGTACCGTGACACGTCTTATAGTAATGTGAATTCTCGCTCAAAAATAACAGAAAACAAACGACACAACGGAAACACAACGTTAAAATGTAACACACACAGAAACGAACTATAATATAACAATGGTTATAAACAAAGAATAAGTATCCCACTTGACGACCCTAATGCTATTAAAAAAACTATAACAAACATCTTCTCCTGTCTTGTGTCGTCATTGTTAAACGAGACTAATATTGTTGTCACAACTACAGTAATCCGGAATTTAAAAGACATTTATAAGAGGCACAGATTGTGAAATCATCTCTAAATAACAGAACAATGCAGTTTATCGTCTATATTTAAGAGACATTGGCTGCTTTGTCTTGTCTCATTTACCCTAATAATTGGTAGTATATGTGGCGTTTTAACAAAGGTTGCATTCTGAAATCTGCAGTGCACTAGCTCATTATCACAACGTTACAGCTATCTTAATTGAAAAAAAGAGTTGATGACCACGTACAAAAAATAAAACAACAGAATAACACGAAGAAAGTGTCTAGAAAATTGGTATTACCGCCTTGTACTTTTTAATAGAGAACATCGAAAGTAATTTTCTTTTCTGCGAGTTATGTGATAGGTAATCTACGTCTTTTCTAGTTCCATATTTAGATGATGGAATTAAGTATTCGATGATCTAATTTACGATTTATTTTATTGCATACAAAGTTTCCCCAAAAGCAACACAAGACTGTCTTGTAATATATTAAGTTTCGCCCAATCTGATTTCTGGGATTTGAGCAACGTTAATCCTTGAGGAAGTTAAATAAGTATTTATGTGCAATTTCAGACCTACGTAATCAGAAAATAAAAATTTGATATACGGAACATGAACTTGACATATTGAATACGGTTAATTTCAATAACCTTTCTGTACTGTGACTTTATTTACAAAACTGGTTGATAATTTGAAGGAAAAAATAATAACTTCATCAGAATTATGGGAATATCAAATAAATCTAAGTGAAACCATGTTGGCAGAGGATTTCATCATAAAGTTCAAGGTATGTATGTTGTTTTTTTTTTTACAAAATTGTATGATAATTATGCAAATTGCGAAATATAAGATGAACCAATGTTTCTCTTTAAAATCACAAGTTTCGTTTCGTTTTCAAATAATTAATCGTAGTTCTTAGATTCATAGATATGTATGCTACTTGATTGACAAACATAAATGTTCGAATGGTAATACAATACAATATTTGTATTGTCAGTCAAAGACTCCCGCACAGGGCGTCTTTAAATACAAACAATTTATTACTATGATGATTGTTAGTTCCTATTTATATAAAATGACAAAATCTATAATAGAAAAATTAAGCATCACAAAAACATAATACTATGTGTTGCCTTAAAAACTAAAAAGAAATTTATAGAAGAAAATAGCAATAATTTAAAATGTTAGTTATGCAAATATTCAAAGTCGATGAACCATGAAGGTACATGGCTAAACAATCTCCATAGAAATGAGATGTGCCAATGTTAATACAACCGTATAACACGTATCATTGACTTATAATAATGTAATAAGTTGTTCCCTTTAAACAAACTTAAAAACAAACATTAACTTGTAAACTATGTAGAAATTTCAAAGTCAATGAATCACAATGAGAGGGTAGGGCTATATCATCTCCAGTGAAACGATACTAGCAAATGCAAATACCTAAATATCATTGAATTAACATTAACAAATCATCTTCATTTGACCGTATCACAAACTAATACATGTAAACTAAGCAAATGTTTCAAAGTCAATACACCATGACTGAGGGGACAGGGCCACATAATCTCCATTGAAATGAGATGCATCAATGCTTATACAACTGCATACCAAATATCGTTGACCTACCACTTGATGTTCACCATAAACTAGACCTACTCCCAAACTAATACATTGTTGACGCCGCCGCCGGAAACAGCATACCTATGTCTTGTTTAAGAAGGATATAAGTGATCCTTGTTATTAGGATCGAAGTCGAAAGAACCGTGTTATAAACAGGGTCCGAACTCAAAACCTCTTTGTTGACGACCTAGCGATAGTTTTAAATAAAATACGTAGACCATTCGGTCTCATATGTCCCTTTTTATTGTAGATGCTCTAAAAACTTTTTAAAGTTTTTGAAATCATACTCTTGGTCCCAAGCATACTTTCGGGGTATTAGTTCAAAAAGAGGCAGTATACGATATCATTTGTTTTCAAAGATCCAATTCCCGAAAAGAAACTTTATTCAAAGATTATAGTACCATTCACTTAGTAGCCTTTATTAACAAAGGCAAGACCGTTTTACAGGAATTCATAAGGTATTTTAACTATTTTCAAAAAAAATAGTTTAAACATATTTAGTTATTATGTTCATGGATCAATTCAATCTTATCAGATTTCATTATACATCTTTCTCTGAACAATAGATCTGAAAAATAGTAAGTTTTTCGCTGGTATTGAAAAACTGCAACATCAAAACAACATTTATTCATTTGCAACTTTAACCTTATAAGTTTACCTTTCAAATGATTGTAATGTTTAAAACAGTGCGCTTCCATAATTCAATAATCACATATATTACCATCCAATTACAAAAACAACAACACCTAAAACTAAAAGAGTAGTGTTTAACTATTTCTGGAGTTGCAATTTGAAATTAATTTTGAAAAATGTGAAAATTCGAGGTCAATATACGATACAGGTTGCTATATTGTTGCAGCAGTTAGAATGTGATATAGATACAAAGGAGGGACGAAAGATACCAGAGGGACAATCAAACAATCTTCCTCATTGCAATTACAAATATTTGTTAACAAGAGAGATAGTTGATACAACATTGAACTTTTTCTTCAAATTAATGTATGAACATAGTTGATCCTCGTATCAAATATTAAAAAAATAACATTCACAATTAATTATATTGCTTTAGCAATAGTTATCAAAGGTATTATAAAATAAATTGTTATCACATAACAGCAGTTTTACACGTAGGATTTGCAAATTTTAAAAGTCAATGAACCATGACTGAAGGTACATGGCTAATCAATCTCTATTGAAATGAGATGTGCCAATGCTAATTATAATACAATGCAAACCAAACACTTTTGACTTATCATAAGTAGTTACCTTTAAACAAACCTTAGCACAAACTTATACATGTAAACTAAGCAAAATTTCAAAGTCAATTGATCATAACTGAGGGGGCGGACATGGCAATCTGCATGGCAATGAGAAGTGCCAATACTAAGACAACTGCATACCAAATATCTTTGACTTACCACTAGTGGTTCACCATAAAGTAGACCTAATCACAAACTAATATTGTTGACGCCACCGCCACCGCCATCGTCCTCGTCGTCGACGACACCGGAAACAGTATACCTATGTCTCGCTTTTGGACTCCGTCAAGGGGAAAACAAACTATATTACGTGTGATTAAAGAAACCAAACAAATTAAATGATCTCGGAAAAGCTCTGTTTGTTAGACATTATGAATCTACAACATAAAGATACTCATCGTTAACATCTAAAATATACTGTCTATTTCCATTCCTAATTCTTATACTTTATGCATGGGTATCGATCCTTTTCAGAGTTTAATTAACTCATTGAATATTCTAGATATGGTATGTCGCTTTAAGTAATATTTTGTCTTCTTTAAGTTATTCTTTTTTTCTGATCTGTCTACTAGACTCACATAATCTTATAAAAAAAATCGTTTTTTGATCAAACTGCCTTTCCATAATTATGCAGTCTTGAATTTATTTTTGAATAATAGTAAGAACTAAACATGCTAAAATCTACCGATTGCCTTTGCAGAGAAATGAATGAGTTTTTATGCTTGTTATTGTGTGAATTTTCGCCCTGACGTCAAGTTTGACATTTAATTGCTATTAATCGGTTAAAATCTAAACCTCGTAAAGACTCAAATATAATCGCACTTCTGAAATACTGATATATCTGATAAATGCGGTATTTCATATCTAGCATTTTACTTAATCTAATTGTACATTAAGCAGACACATATGAAAAACAAAAATTATCAGATAAGAATTTGAAATGTCATGTAGTTGTGAACTGTATATGAGCTTTGCCATGTGAAATCTGTGAAGTACAGTTGTAAGTGTTTTGAAACTGCTCACATCATTTTACAGTTCTGTATTTTTCAGTGGTTCTTTTTCTGTTATAATGAGTGGCCTCGAAAGTATGCTTAAAGCAAGCACTTTTGGCTTCGAAGTATCTAAAACTAGCAAATAGTCTATTGATTACTGATTATATACTAGAGTCCTTATCGGGAAGTCCTAGAATGAATTGTATCGTCTTTTAAATATAACAGCTACATTTGCGGCAAAGTGGAATCTTAAATGTAACATAAACAAATCGAGGTTATGATAATAGGTAAGTGTTCATATAAATTAAAGGAACGGAAACTAAGTAATATGCTCCTTGACGAAACCAATGATTACAAAATCTCTAAGTTTACACGTTCATTGACGTTTGCTCAACACTTTGCGTGTAACTATACTACGGAAGCTCAATTATAGGACTGAGTTGCTAAATGATCATGGTTTTTGCAATATTTTATCCTTCGTGAGTGACCCCTTTTCGGTCAAACAACAATATATGGCACACGATTATCAGCTTTAATAGGTCAACAAATTGGTTTTCAGTACTAAAATGAATATACCTTTGTTAAGTATGGAACCAATAAATGTTTTCCCTGATAGATAGGTGTATAACAGTTGATGTGTTTCACTAGGGTTTCAGTCTGTAATCTAAATGTTTTTTATTTCATTTTTAGCTTAATCGAATTTTGACTATATTGAACAGCGGTAAACGTCTGTCACAGGCAGAAGTCTCACACATTTTGTTTCCTTTACACCTTAATATAACACAGTGCACTGATCTCGGTCGCAAAATTTAAAAAAAAACCTGATGCCGTAAATCAGAATTGATTTACCTATGCCTTGGTGCATAACACCAATGTTATCGGAATCATTAGTAGCAGGTCTGCCCAAGTATATCAACTATGATTATTTAAAAATGCGAGTTAAGTACCTTGTTTTATTCTAAGGTATATAGGGGGAAAAGTTCTGAGACAATACCTGCGACTACTGTTCCATTAACTCATATGGCTGGATCTCATGACCAAGACAAAATAGATTATGTCGAATTATATTTGACGTGCTAAAGAGCTTAACGCTGAAACGATAAATGTAATTTTAGGTCACAGTACATCATTAAACAATGAAAAAAACACTACAGGGTACTATAATCGATGATAAAAAAGGAGTTGAAATAGAATGTAACTACTTATGACAAGGCCGTTTTCTCAAAAGACTGTTTTCCAAAAAAATCTCTTTTAAGTCTGTATGAATTAAATTTACTATGGGATTGGAAAATTAGAAATAACAAATACATTTTAAATGCATAGAAACATGTAATTGTTTGCCATTTAATAATTAGAAATAAAAAATACATTCTAAATGAATAGACACATGTAATAGTTTACCATTTAATCAAAATGCTTGCAAATCATAATAGCTTTCTCTTATATATTTTTCTTCGTTTTGTTGTATCACAATGTAACATTAGTAATAACGTTATAACAATACTGACGTTTTTACCCAATATTAGGGTATTTATCTTATTGTAGCCTTTTTGTTTAAATTATGTATATGGTTGTCGTTTGTTGAATTGTTGAATTGTTTCATAAGGGTTTTTCGTTTTCTCATTTTTTATATAGATTATACCGTTGGTTTTCTTGTTTGAATGGTTTTACAGTAGTCATTTTTTGGGCCCTTGCTTGCTTTTCGATGTGAACCAATGCTCCGGGTTGAAGACCGTACTTTGACCTATAATATTTCATCTTCACAAAATGCGACTTGGATGGAGCGTTGTCTCATTTGTACTCATACCACATGTTCTTTTATCTACATAGTTAAAAACAATGGTTCTAAAAAAAGAACATAAGTCGCTCATGGCCGAAAATATAATCATGACTTAAGTGTCTATTTTTGGTGATAATTTTGGTTGATTACAGTTTCTCTCTTCTATAATGTTTGCATAAACGTAACAATAAAATAAAATACATAAGGGCAGTAAGCGATATATTGAGAAGACCTTGAATGTCAGCTATTCGAATAAGTTGTACACTTTTTCTTTGGGTCATATATTTAACCAAGTCAGGCATATGGAAGTTGTTCAACTTATCAAATACTTCGTTTCTAAGTGTGTTGACGTTTGTTTTTGTTGCACTTTGGTGTTCCTTTGTTTCTTCTTAAAGTTGATGAGTTTCCCTCGGTTTTGGTTTTCCACCCGGATGTATTTTCTCTCAATCGATTTATGACATTTGAACACAGGTATACTGCTGTTGCATTTATTTATAGCATGTAAGAACTGTGGAATCCAAATAGATTGAACATAAAAAAAATATTTTTTCCTGACTTAGCCCTTCTACTTTCTACGCATATTGACCACACATAAATTTTAGATATCACGAATAATTTTTGTAGTAATTTACGAAAGCACAAAGAATTATAATGCAAATTGCATAGAGATTGGTTGCGTGGGAGATGCATATGAAGCATACCTAAAGTTATTGATAGAAAGAGTGTTCGTGATTGGTAATCATGATTCAAGCTGACAGTTATGCAGTGACCGTGTTAATTTTTATCGAGAAAAACATACAAATATTATGTCATCTTTTTATTGTATTATATCTTATGTAAATGCATTTTGTGCTTAACAGTTTTCGACTTTTTAGAATTACATTTTAATTCAAATTAGAAAAAAAAAAATAGTCAATGATGTCTTTCATTCCTTTGATAAACATGTAGGAAGCAATACAAGTTATCAAAAGGACAGTCAAAAAGTCTTGAGAAAACCATGAAAACAGTTATCTAAGGTACCATGCTTATAATTTGATACACCAGACGCGCGTTTCGTCTATATAAGTATCAGTGCCAATGATTCATCTCTCCATCCAAAATGGACATAAAATCTTTACTTTATAAACGGGATAAATGCCAGTTCGATTGATAATTCGTCCACTATGATTACAATTTCATAATGCCAATATACTCAATTTTCAAACATTGAATTTTGTTTTAAAGAAAACGATTAAAAGCTTTATGCAGTCCAGTTTAATTCCCTATTTTTCCGATTACTTTTTTATATGATTTTCAAAAGAAAAATGGTATTAAATTAAAGAGAGTGCTTTAAAAATCCAAAGATTAGATTTTAGTCTTATACTGTCCTTGTTTTTAGAGCACCCGTTTATTAAATCAGATGAGTTATAGTAAATATAAATGGTATTGCATAGAAACTACGTCTAAGTTATGTTAAAGTAAGAGGGACATAACAAATAAAGGTTGGGTCATAGAAAACAAACACTCCTCATTGTCATTCCTATATATACACCTCGCCAAAAGTTAAGCAACACCTGATAATTTTCCAGAATAGTTTGTTACTGAATTCATAACTATTCGAAATATCGAAACAATGAACTAAATTTGCGTTTTTATAAGATAACATGCATCATGTTAATTGAAAAGTGAAAGTCTGGACTGTTTTCATGATTGATTGTTTTACTATTTCATTTTGGGCAAATGGTTGTAAAATGGCAAAATAGAATACAAGATAAAATTTCAAATTATACTGACGTTTTTGAAAAATTTGCTTTTCAGCATACACAAATTTCTTCTTAAAACTCGAGAGTGACAATTTGTGAATACATTAAAGTACAATTTAGGTGACTAGCGAGTGTATCCTACACGCTTCCGGAAAAATTCATTTACACGTCGTCTCATGACTCTCTTGCTTTGAACTAAGCGTCGTAATGTTCTAACAGGAATTATTTGCCATTCTTCAATCAAGGCTGCTCGTAATTCCTGTTAATTCTTTATAGCAGGAATCCTGTTATTAATTTTTCGACCAATATCGTCCCAGACATGCTCAATGGGATTCATATCCGGTGACATGGGTGGCCCAGGTAGCATTTTATTTTGTAAAATTGCGTCAAAAAGTTCGTGTAGAAAAAGAAAAATCATCTTGATGCACTTATAAACCATCTTTGAAGGCTAAATTAGCACTTATCTGTGTAAAAATAAATTTTATTACACAATAACTTTCCTATTTGAAAAATCCACAGGGGCCAAAATGCGAAACTAAACTCCTAACTGTGTATTGCTACCAAAGGTAGTGTCAGTTACATCTCTGCGTAAATAATCTGAAACAACGCGTGCTCTGTGTGGCTTAGCATTATCGTCAATAAATATTGGTCTAGTTGCAAGATTGTGATAGTCAATATGTGGCACAACGATAACCCGGGTATGTTATTGCGATATTTTTGACACGTCATAGTCCCATCCAGAACATTTTGCAGTCAAATGAAAAGCATCTCCAAACAGTCAAACCCCCTACCACCAAACGCTGTAGTTCCAAAAATATACTGTTTCCTGTATGCTGTATTCCGAAAACGCCATACGCGCATGCGCTTATCAATATGATGTTGGAGGAATCTTCTCTCGTCAGACCAATGGACTTGACGCCACTGCCCCAAAGTCCTACTGCAGTGACCAAGTGACCACTGATGTCGAGCTTGACGATTCATACGAGTCAGCAATGGTCTTTTAAATGGTCTACGGGCACGTAAATTGACACAATTTAGTCTGCGATAATAGCTTCATCTAATTTCACGAAACTTGCAAGGATAAAACTTGTATGTATTTTAAAGGTACTTAGGAATTGAATTTGTACCTCAATTCTAACTTGTCGATTAACAATAGATTAACGAAATATAAGGAATCAAAGCAGTATCAAATTTAATTTCAAAACAAAAAATAGTAGCAAAAACATTTAGGTGCTGCTTAACAATTGGCGAGGTGTATATAAAAAATATCCTAAAAACACAGTAAAAAGGATATGTTATCAAATGATGTTCTGAATTGCAAAGTTTATGATGATAGGCTGGCAATAAAATCTGGAGGAAATGTGTATCGGATCAACGTTTATACAAACTATTACGCCTTTGTTATTCCCTTTGTAGTGTTACACACGGAAAGGTCATTTTCTGCCTTGTCAATACCATTACAGATTTCATTTGTATAAAACCATGACATACAATTTGAACTTGAGATTTGAAATTGCATTCTTACTAATTACAACAATAAAAAGCATCTTAAACTCATTTTTTTTTTGTAAACTTCAATTAAATATTGCTGAATATAGTTGCTTTAACTCTAAAAAAAAAAAACATGTCGTATTTGGAAAGATTTCCTGTATTACTATTTGCCTATCACATCCACTGGTTTTGGATTTGATTAATATCTTGTCTATTCAGTTGTTACAACATGCAAACCTGAACCGACTTTGATGCAGTAATCCTCCTAATTTCGTATTGGATTTAATTTTGTCGTGCCGTGACTTATAGTTAAACTGTTTGCTTAATTCCTGCTATTCAATTCGTTTTAATCCTACATTCTTTGGATAAACGATTGCTTACATTTCCTTCGTTTTATAAAGACTTGATAAAACGTTTGAAACGACTGCAATTTAAAATCAATCCGTTTCATCTTGAATTTCAATTTCGCTTTCGATATATTGAGCTATAAACATCATTCACTTCAGTTCAAATAAGAATGTTATACTAAACTTAGTCCTATCATACTTGTTTCGGATTATTTTTCTTTTCATTTCAATTGCCCTTTTTTTTATTCCACATTAAGAAAATATGAAACTGTTTCGTCTACCAAATAAATAAATTTGGTGTTTTTACTGTCTTCTGATTGGTTAAAATTATTAGTTTTATTTTCAATGTTGTCAATTTTGATGGTGACACGCCCACTCTGACGTTGTGTATTCATACGCCAACATGTGTGTGCGTTGTAATTGTTAATATAAATAATATAAAAAGTTCTTTGAGCCTTATTTTTGATAGAAATTTATTTATAATGAATGGCAATAATTTATTTTGATTTTATTGAACCATAAAACTAATTTTTGACTCTTCACATTTTACATAATCCGCTTCGCGGATTATTCAATGTGAAGAGTCAAAAATTAGTTTTATGGTTCAATAAATTCAAAATAGATAATAGCCATTCATTAAAAATTAAAGAACCTTAGTGAGCACGCTCACATACCCCACGTCCCCACATTGTAATTGGAGAAATTAAATAAGTATAAGAAAACAAAATTGTATAAGAAAAAATACTGAATAATAATTTCCTGTCAATATACACATCTACATAGTATGTCCTTATTATCTACAAAATTTCATGAAATTCTGTTGTGTGTTTTCAGAGGAGTTGAGATGACAAACTGTTGCAGAAATACATTGAAGCAAATAAGTTCAAAGGGGCATAACTCCTAGAAAAAAAATTGAATCGTAATTTCCTGTTGATATGCACATCTACGTAGTATGTCCTTATTATCTACAAAGTTTCATGAAATTCTGTTGTGTGGTTTCAGAGGAGTTGAGATGACAAACTGTTGAAGTAGTACCTTAAAGCAAATAAGTTCAAAGAGGTGTAACTCCTAGAAAAAAATTGAATTGTGATTTCCTGTCGATATGCACATCTACATAGTATGTCCTTATTATCTGAAAAGGTTTCATGAAATTCTGTTATGTAGTTTCAGAGGAGTTGCGATGACAAACTGTTGCAGTAGTACATTAAAGTAAATAAGTTCAAAGGGGCGTAACTCCTAGAAAAAAATTGAATCGCAATTTCCCGTCGATATGCACAATTACATAGTATGTCCTACATTGAAGCAAATAAGTTCAAAGGAGCGTAACTCCTAGAAATAAAATTGAATCGTAATTTCCTGTCGATATGCACAACTACATAATATGTCCTTTTCATATAAAAAGATTTCGTGAAACTCTGTTGTGTGATTTGAGAGGAGTTACGATTACAAACTGTTGCAGTAGTACATTAAAGTAAATAAGTTCAAAGGAGCGTAACTCCTAGAAATAAAATTGAATCGTAATTTCCTGTCGATATGCACAACTACATAATATGTCCTTTTCATATAAAAAGATTTCGTGAAATTCTGTTGTGTGATTTGAAAGGAGTTACGATTACAAACTGTTGCAGTAGTACATTAAAGTAAATAAGTTCAAAGGGGCGTAACTCCTAGAAAAAAAATTGAATCGCAATTTCCCGTCGATATGCACAACTACATTGTATGTCCTTATTATCTGAAAAGGTTTCGTGAAATTTTGTTGTGTGGTTTGAGAGGAGTTGCGATGACAAACTGTTGCAGTAGTACATTAAAGTAAATAAGTTCAAAGGGGCGTAACTCCTAGAAAAAAATTGAATCGCAATTTCCCGTCGATATGCACAATTACATAGTATGTCCTTATTATCTGAAAAGGTTTCGTGAAATTCTGTTGTGTGGTTTGAGAGGAGTTGCGATGACAAACTGTTGCAGTAGTACATTAAAGTAAATAAGTTCAAAGGGGCGTAACTCCTAGAAAAAAAATTGAATCGCAATTTCCCGTCGATATGCACAACTACATAGTATGTCCTTATTATCTGAAAAGGTTTCGTGAAATTCTGTTGTGTGGTTTGAGAGGAGTTGCGATGACAAGAAACAGGACTGACGGACGGACGGGTCAAAAACATTATACCCTCCGCTACTACGTTGCGTGGGGTATAATGACCAAACCACTTGTTAGTTTTATAGTGGTGTGTTGGCTTTTTTTATAAGGTAGCAATATACAGTTCGTAAATATACTGTTTGTGTCATATACGGGCATATGCCTATCTGTTTAATCAGTATCTTCCTCTAGTTAAAATGGTTTAAATCAAAGCGCTGTAAGCGCTGAAGGCAGTTAACCAAAAACCAAGGCAACCGTAATTATGAAAACTGTGGCAATGTTGCCTCAACATTAAACATTCATATATATTATTCATTCATGTTTATCTAATGATTTATTTATTAAGGCAAATAATTTATAAGTTATCCAGTCCCACCCTTTTTGGGAAAAAAATTGGTTGCTTATATAGGGAATCACTGAAGCGTGACTGGAGCGGGCCCCCTCTTAGGTCAGTCAGCGGCCCCCACTTATGAAAAATTCTGGATCCGCCACTGGGGGTAGGGTGACCCTAGGGACTTCCCCTATATTTCATTTTATTTGTTATATTGTCCCAAACATGAATATATATGGTTTAGGGGTGGGGATCTCATTGGTTTCCAAGTTCTCAAACAGGAGGGGTAGGGTGACCCCAGGGACTCCACATATATTTCATTTAATTAATAGTTATAATTTGCCCCATACATGAATATATATTGTTTTGGTGTGGGGATCTCAACCATTTCCAAGTTCTCAAACAGGAGGGTTGGGGTGACCACAGGGACTTCCCCTTTATTTCATTTGATTTGTTATATTGTCACATACATGAGTATATATGGTTTAGGGGTAAGGATCTTGACCATTTCCAAGTTCTCAAAAAGGAGGGAGTACAGTGACCTCAGGGACTCTTCCTATCTTTCATTTGAATTGTTATATTGTCCCGTACATGAATATATGGTTAAGGGGTGGCGATCTCAACGGGTTTCAAATTCTCAAACAGGAGGGGGTGGGGTGACCCAAGGGACTCCCCCTATATTTCATCTGATTTGTTATATTGTCCCATACATGAATATATATGGTTTAGGGGTGGGGATCTGGACCATTTTTAAATTCTAAAACAGGAAGGGTGGGGTGACCCCCAGCGACTCTTCCTATATTTCATTTGATTTTTCATATTGTCACAAATATGAATATATATGGTTGCACCCCCCTTAAATTTGCAAAACATGGGTTGTTCTCAGCTTAATAAAGAATATTCCGATAATTTTACCTCAAATTTTTTTAGCCTCGCTCTGCTCGGCGAAAATTTATGTTTGCGCCCCTCCTGACCTAAAATCCTGGATCTACCCCTCGTATAGTTTAGGGGGGAGCTCGACCGTTTCCAAGTTATCAAACAGGAGGGGTAGAGTGACCCAAAGAATGCCACCTATATATCATATGATTTACTTACAATTAGGTATATATAATATAGTGCATTATTTGTGAAAATAAAGAAACTTTTAGCTACTTTAATTGACCCTTCAAAATTGAGAAAAACAAATAACCCTTCGAAATTGCAGTAATATGTTTACACTTTGAAAGCATCTTACATGCATTATCATCATTTATTACTGATAAAGAAAATTTAGACTGTGACCATGAACATGTATATTGTTAGATATACTGTTCCCTGCTGTCACTTTGTATTGGATTTTTAAATTAAAATTTGTCAAAAAGTAATTTTGAGTTTCTGTATAAAATATTTTTCTGCTTTTTCTTTCTTTTACATATATCTTTTGGTTTACAATTCTAGTGTTTATATTCATTTACCATGCATAGATTTATTTTTTCACCTGCTTTTATTTATTTAGTAATTGATCGCCAAACCCGGAATTATACTTATCCGTCTCCGGAATCGGATCCGATATTGTAAAATTTTGTCTTCACGGCCGCCATTGACGATGTTGTTTTTGTCAATCAGATACGATTTTACTCGAATTATACAATATTTGTCGGCGATTTTCTGTATAAAGCTAGCGGTTGAACAAAATGAACATCGCTGTCATAAATAATAATGATAAAAATAAGTTTTTAGCTCGTTTAATTGGAGACTTTGGTGAACATGGTGAAAAGGTTTGCAAAGTAATTTCTTATTTCTTTCCAAGTGTTTGCAAAGTAATTTCTTATTTTCTTTCCAAGTGGAAGGTGACTACGTCGGGCGTAGCTAGAAACCAACTATCCTAGTCGAAATTCCGCTTGCAAAAGTGGAAGGTCGCGGACCTTGGACCACCGCTAATTTGCACACCTGCCTCCAAATTGAAAAGCTACGAAAATTTCTTTTTCTAATTTGAAATTGCCGCCAACAGCATGAACAGTTGAACTTATTATATAATAGACTACTGACGTAGTTGTACTACGTATTGATGACAAACAATATCCCTACGACTTTTGCCATTTGGGAAATCTAAACTACTTGTCTTAAGAGATTTTCGGCGATTAAATATTTCATACAATTGTTCTTTGACATCTTAGCTAAAAGCACAAGTCATAATGAACTACACAAGGATTCTTAATAAGCACTACTTCCTATGTGTAACTTCAAAACTTTTGGATAAATCGACGATCATTTAAGGTTTTTCTGGTAATTTTTTTTGTAATCCAGAATAAAAAAGTATAAAAAAAAAATGTTCAATTAGTTATATATAACATAGTAGTGAGCTAGATAATAACAATGGCAAGTATTTCAGCATTTATTGGGTAGAACACAAATCTAGGGTGCTCGCATAATGCAGCTTAACTGCATAAAAATCGGAATATCCATGGCAATATCTATTTAATTGCTATAAAATAGTACTGCTGCAGAAAGGGGGTAAAGAAGCCACAAAGTTCCTCAAAATTTGATCAAAAGTAATTTTAATCCCTTGGTGTGATACCTTTTCTGAAACTGTTTACATATATCTTAGCAAGAAATCAAATAAAATCATATCTTTTGTTCAATATTTTTTTTTTTTTTTTTGTAAAGGAAAATGGATTTAAAAAGAAAGTTCGTGTGATAAAGTGTTTGAGAACATAGCAACCACTTCTGGACCTATGGCCGGTCCATCTATGAAAATACGGACAGTCAAACAGGAAATAGTTCCAGGATTATAATTTAGTACGCCAGACACGCGTTTCGTCTACATAAGACTCATCAGTGACGCTCATATCAAAATAGTTATAAAGCCAAACAAGTACAAAGTTGAAGAGCATTGAGGATCCAAAATTCCAAAGAGTTACAAAACATGTGTAAAATAATCGTGATGTTCCGTTCCTATCAACCAACCTTAAAGACTAAGTTAGCCATCAACTGTTTAAAATGTTTTTGGCCCAATGCATTTGTTATTTGAAAAATCTCCCAATACCAAAATGTGAACTATACTCCTAGTTGTTTATCTTTCAATTTTGCTGATGTTCTTTGTCTTATGACTTTCTGTTTCTTTGTTACATATTTGTTTGTTTTTTCAGTGTTGACTGCTGTGCCCGAAGTTTTGACCTTTTTGCCTATTGAGTTTGTTTATTTTGTTCAGCATCGTCGTCGATATAACGGAATTGTATGCGACTGTCATGGTTTAGCTAGCTACAAAACAATTTATCCACGATTTTCTACTTGAGAAAATGCTTGTGTAACTAAGTTAGGAATATGACAGATGTTATCCATTCGTTTGGTGACGTTGAGCTTTTGAATATATAATTTTATAAGGGACTTCCCGTTTTGAATTTTCCTAAGATTTCGGTACTAATGTGATTTTACTTTTTATGTTAGCACTAACATAAACTGTTGACAGAGATATATGTCGCTTGAATGTTATATTGAACAATTGAAAATGCAAACTATTCAAAATGTTAAACAACAATGACTTATCATAAGTGGTTCCCTTCAAACTAACCTAAACACAAACGTTTAAAATACAAACTTTGTGAAAGTTTGATTTCAATAGTAAATGTCTGAAGATGGTGGAGTCAAGCAATTTTCAAGAAAAGGAGATGTGCAAAAGCTCATATATTTGCATTACAATTATCATTGACCTACATATAGTGATTCTGCCTACACTGACCTTAAACTTAGCAGAAGTTTCAAGGTCAATAGACAGGAACTATGGGTTTTGGGCCAAAAAACCTCCATAGATATCATATGAGATTTACCAATGCTAATACAACGCCACACCGCATATCATTGATTGAACAAGTGGTTTCCTCTCAACTGATATGATTATAAACTTCTACATTGTTGACCCCTTCGCCTTCTTACCCACAAATACAGCACGCATAAGACTCGTTTTTACAACTTCATCGAGGAATACAAAAATGGCAGATAAAAAACAAATTATTACAAATTAATAATGTGGTACTAAGGACCTTTATAAAGGAATGTATCATTACTATGT
The DNA here is from genome assembly GCA_037788925.1 of Mytilus galloprovincialis. NCBI lineage: Eukaryota > Metazoa > Mollusca > Bivalvia > Mytilida > Mytilidae > Mytilus > Mytilus galloprovincialis. Next base: position 91,013,017 of record CM075333.1, on the reverse strand, counting down.
AATTCAAATCAATCAGAAACAATTATTAGCACTTAATGTAAACAATGTCTTTCAAATGAAATGACTGAGTATTTAAATAATAAACATTTATATACAAAGATTACAGCAAGAAAAGACAACTTTTATCGTAGTTGAATCAACAGTTTTGTTGCAAGTTTGATCAACAAATTGAAATCTATATTAATGTTACTGCGCCAAAATCGTCTGACACGCCCCCATGTAGTAGCAGGGAAACAGGGGCTTGCTACACCATGAAATACACGGGCAATAGCTCTTCCATTTAACTTGTGTTCCTGGCTGTACATATGGATAAACTGTTTTATATCAGATGACACTTGGTTCAACTCGTACGATGATAACTGAAAGTAAATAAGTAAATGTTCAACAACAATAAGTTCTTACACTACTTAATGAAATCACTATTATAGTAATAAGGGGAGACAGGACCTTTTTCGGGATGTCGGGATCAGGTGTTTAAAGCTCGAAATTTTGGGATTGATACTTTCGGGATCCGGGAATTCTTTTTTCGAATTTCGGGATGTCGGGATTTAAATTTCTTTAAATTTGGCACCTCGGGAATTCGGGATCAGGAACCCTCCGCCCCCCTCAGTAATGAGGCAATGTTAATTATTAAATTTAATAAGTTGTCTGTGTAATCTTTCGGACAACTGATGTTTTAATCAATTTTTGAATATATCCTCCCGAAACAAACATGCGCATGCTCACGAATTTTAATTCATACAGTTTGGATATTTAAAAGAAATTTTCTGCATGTTTGTTTTTCTTATCAAATGTTTTGAAATACAAAATCAGCTCATCGGTATAATGACATACTGTTAGTGAAAGAAATTTTCAATAACCGGAATTAGTGTTGGTCAAACTACTATATTTTCTATTCATTATGTGGGTGAATTTTCTTAAAAGATTATATTTTGGGTTAGGGTTTTAGATTGGCAACAGGTCAAAGTTTATGTCTTGTCTAAATTTTGTGAAAATTAAACGAATTAAATCTATTCAAATCCTAATGTTCGATACCCTCTTAAAATGTCAAATTGTTAAGAAATACCTCTGGTTCCGTTGCATCTAGAACTGCTGCCTTAAAATCAGTTTGATCTTGGAAATAATCTTCCAGAATGATCTTGAGTTTGTCATTTTTCTTTTCGTCTAAATCATCTGCACACATCCAGAAGTTTTTGTGTGAAACACTATCGAATAAAAAGAATTATAATACTTTATAGATATAGGAAGACGTGGTATGAGTGCCAATGAGACAACTCTCCATCCAAATAACAATTTATAAAAGTAACTTATTATAGGTCAAGGTACGGCCTTCAACACGAAGCCTTTGCTCACACCGAACAACAAGCTATAAAGGGCCCAAAATTACTAGTGTAAAACCACTCTAACGGGAAAACCAACGGTCTAATCTTTATACAAAAAATATATGTTAAAATGCAAGTTTATGATTTATCAATTTGAGAAAAATGTTCAAACCTAATATCTGTTTTATCTGGGGATAATTTTTTTGAATGTTGTCGTTATCAACAAAATTTGGCAAGAAAAAAAGGGTGACAATGTTTTTTTTAGAGCAAACAATTTGCTCTATCATCATCTATATGTTAAATTTAACCTTTCAAACACAGCGACCGCCTTTTCTCTGATTTCCCTTTGAACTTATTTTTATACAGGTTCGTTAAAATAACAACTTGATCATAGTCAATGAACAGATAATCATTAAATTTCAACTCCTTCAGGTAAAGTTGGCTTTAGATGAATTTAGCTATTTATTTTAAGTATTTTTGACATATAGCTCTTCAACGATATTCGGTACTTATACATCTTCGGATTTCAAATGTTTGGCTTTGAGCGTTCCCGATGAAAGTAAATCCAGAAAAGCGCAATAAATTAAATGTGTTGTTTTCCATTTTTTGTGAAGAATCTCATCATTTCTTATGGAACAAAACACAGATGGAGATAAAACGACGAAGGTTAAATATGACTAACAAGCCATTACAAAAATAGTGTTAAACGATTCAAACTACTTCATTCACTAGTAAACAGATTTTCATCTGAGGGGAACATTATGATCTGAGCAGATTTAGGACTGGACAATAAATTAAGAAGTCATCACCAGTCTTCTTTCCAATTTGCATACTTAGTCACTTAAGTAAACTCTGTACTGTTAAGAAAAATTTCTTGCAGACCATTAAGATCAGTTGTTTATTTGTAGAATGTTTAGCAACTATTTTTATCTGTACAAATCAAGTGTGTAAAATGTCTAACCTGTTCTTGTTTGAATATAGGCAAAATGTGTAAACAGTCCTTTAATTTCAAAAAGAAAATACCTGAATAATAACAAGGTTCAACCCACCATTTTTTTCTTAAAATGTCCTGCACCAAGTCAGGAATATGGCCAGTGTTATATTATAGTTTGTTTCTGTGTGTGTTACATTTTAATGTTGTGTTTCTGTTTTGTCGTACTTCTTTTCTTATATTTGATGTGTTTTTTCCTCAGTTTTAGTTTGTAACCCGGATTTGTTTTTTTCTCAATAGATTTATTAATTTCGAACAGCGGTATACTACTGTTGCCTTTTAAACTCAATTTAGCTTTTTAAGTTTTAAAGTTTTTACTTGATGTTTAGATAAAAAAAAAGCCGTTTAATACTCTAGTATATACTGTCAGTTGAAAGACCATATGCTAAGGTATTTCCCCGTGGGTATCACCTATGCTAAGGTATTTCCCCGAGGGTATCACCTATGCAAAGGTATTTCCCCGAGGGTATCACCAGCCCAGTAGTCAGCACTAAGGTATTTCCCCGAGGGTATCACCAGTCCAGTAGTCAGCGCTAAGGTATTCCCCCGAGGGTATCACCAGTCTAGTAGTCAGCGCTAAGGTATTTCCCCGAGGGTATCACCAGTCCATTAGTCAGCGCTAAGGTAATTCCCCGAGGGTATCACAAGTCCAGTAGTCAGCGCTAAGGTATTTCCCCGAGGGTATCACCAGTCCATTAGTCAGCGCTAAGGTATTTTCCCGAGGGTATCACCAGTTCAGTAGTCAGCACTAAGGTATTTCCCCGAGGGTATCACCAGTTCAGTAGTCAGCGCTAAGGTATTTTCCAGAGGGTATCACCAGTTCAGTAGTCAGCGCTAAGGTATTTCCCAGAGGGTATCACCAGTCTAGTAGTTAGCGCTAAGGTATTTTCCCGAGGGTATCACCAGTCCAGTAATCAGCGCTAAGGTATTTTCCCGAGGGTATCACCAGCCCAGTAGTCAGCACTTCTGATTAGAGGTATCATTGATATGTTCAGGACAATATATTAACTGTAAACAACACTTTGAATTTTTAAAATACTAAGGCTTTTCTACAACAGGAATAGATTACTTTAGCTGTATTTTGCAAAAGTTTTAGGAATGTTTGGTCCTCAATGATCTTCAACTTTGTACTTTATTTGGCCTTTTAAACATTTTTTAATTCGAGCGCCATTGATGAGTCTTTTGTAGACGAAACGAGACGCCTAAATATAAAATTTCAATTCTGGTATCTATAACAAATTTATTTGAGGTATTAACCTGTCAAGTAGCAAGTCATTTATCAACGAGGAAAGTATTGCATTGAGAATATAAAATTCTTGTTTCAACAAAAGAGTATTTTAATTTATAGAGATCAAATACAAAGTTCATTCCTTACCTATGTAAAGTATCGAACAAATACTTGAGGTTTGTAAGTTCTGCTTTTTCTTGCTTCTGTATTCGAGTATGTAATGACATGATGACATCATCAATCTCATCTTCTGTCAAATCACCAGGTGTACGATAGTGGAACGCTAAATTGGCAAATTCTACCATGACTCCAGTCCTCCTTGGACCATTGGCACCTAAAAGATTGATCGTCGATACATTCAATTTGAAATACATCGTTTAACATTTTTAAAGTATTGGCTTAAATTCTTAAAATTGCTTTATCTTGTATTTTTCGTTAATTGCAATAATATGAAGTTATTCAAAGTTTTATCGTTAATATTTACTTGTTCCGATTTATTCAGTAAATAATTGTAAACAAGGATATTAATTACATTCGCACAAGCACGTCTCATAACTGTTGTCTATTGACAGAAGAAAATATACCCGACATGTTCCACATAAGCATTTTGAGTTCCCTTTTAACCGGACCTGAGTCCCAACCCATACAGTCACTAATCTCAACAACTGGGAAGTCGATGTCTGTTTTCCCTGCAAAGTTAATTCCATCTTTCTTTGCTTTAGCAATTGCTACTGCAACTGGAGGACACTGCATACAAATAAAAAAAATAACATTACATATTTCGTTCGGTTAGAGTACTAGTATATATAAATAGGTACTCCTACATCAAGATTGATTGATTGGTTGGTTGGTTTTGAATGCCAATTTCAGTTCTAATGTGCTATTTTATGGAAGTCAGTTTTTATTGACGGAGGAAGCAAGTGTGCACAGAGAGAACCATCTACCTGAAGCCAAGTCCCGGAGAGAAACATCTACCTTATACGAAAATTGACAACCCTAGTCAATTAGGATTGAAATCGAGTGCACCTGTCCTGTGCCGGATTCGAATTTACAACCTAATTGTTGACTGGCAAGTGATACAATAGTGATACAAGAGAACTACTAATTAAATAATTCAGACACCGAGAAACACTAACACAACAAGAACAAGAACAAAACATATCAGGATATGCTAAAGACAAACCCTGTTTTGTGTATTATTGTAAGAGGCAACGTATAACAACAGCATGTGGTATAAGCATGACAACGTTGAAAATTATAGCTCCCTACTATTTATTTTTAACTGATATATTGGAAACGTAAATATTTCATACATATTTCAATTCAATTCAAGGGCTAAATATAAACATTAGGGGTTCTAGTTTAGAGATACACGTAGTCCTCCATAATGTAGCTTAGCATGGCCACGACCGAACACTAAATAGGGTCATAATAAATGTAATGAAATCCTATGTCATATTACAAAATCAAATAATTTCTATGATAAAGAACACACAAACAAATAATAAATATGATAAAGAACACAAAATCAAATAATATCTATGATAATGAACCACAGTCTAAACTTACGACTGACATTCTTAAAATACAAGCTTACAGAAAAAAATCTTAAAAACTACTAGATTATACTTGTATGTCTTATAATTAAAAGAATCGAGAGTCTGGCGATCCTAGTTGTAAGCATTGAATCTTTAACTTTGTTTACTTCCAATTTTATGAAAAAATGCACTCATCACAGTTCTCTATATTAAACAAAAATAATTCGAAATTAATAACAAGTAAAACTGTGAGCTACTGCTCACTGATGATACCCCTGCCGAAATATTTCGGTAAACAGGAAGTTGTTGAGTGATGAATCTGAAAACGCGTCATACGGTATGACAAACTTACATAAACCCTGAAACAAAATGTCAGAAATCCTGAGAAAATGTGCGAAAAGTTACAACTTGGCTATCATGTGTAAAATGATTCAAGTGTTCGTAAACAGGGAGTTGTTGAATAATGAATATGAAAACACACCACACGGTACAACTGACTTATAAAGACTGAAACCAAATTTCAAAAATCTTTGTCGAGTCCCTGAGTAAAATGTGACCAAAAAAATCATGGGACCGACGGACGGACTGACAGAGGTAAAACAGTATATCCCCACTTTTTCTATTGCAGAACCAAAAATATGAAACATACAAATAATTGCTAGAAGAATGAGGCGCAAGTAGATGGACATGTTCATAAACTACTGTGCTATGAAAGGGAATGATCAGTCAGTAAGATCAAAGGAAAAGTTCGCAAAATAGCGATAATAAGGAAACAATTGTGTGAAGTTTCAAAATAGCCACACATTTTTGTAAGAAAAAGCTCCTGTGATTGTATCATGAATGTTTGTATTTCACATACAGTTTTAATTAAGTTTGTTTTGTTTCATTCGTACATACATGTATTATAGCACTACCATTGTATGTTTGGTTTATCTCTACACTGTAGCAAATTCAATATTACTGTCTTGTTTTAAGTATGATTTCGCACAGCGGTATACTACTGTTTATTTGTTTAAAGTATTATTTGATATCTATATCAAATTAAAAGTTTGTATCAGGTTATATGAAATTGACAAATTATGTTCGCCGATTTTTGGTCATTCGGTAATGCAAGATTGATAAATCACGCAGCTTCATTCTAACAAAATTAGACCAATCAATCAAATACATGTCAAACTATCTAAACATCTATGTGGTTACTCTGGCTGAATGTGCGAAAAGAGAACCTGTCCTATGTCCTAAGTCAGGAATCTGATGTACAGTAGTTGTCGTCTGTTTATGTATATCATACGTGTTTCTCGTGTCTCGTTTTTATATGCCAGGATTAGACCGTTGGCTTTTCCCGTTTGAATGGTTTTACACTAGTGATTTTGGGGTCCCTTTATAGCTTGCTGTTCGCTGTGAGCCAAGGCTCCGTGTTGAAGGCCGTACCTTTGCCTTAAACGGTTTACTTTTATAAATTGTAACTTGGATGGAGAGTTGTCATATTGGCAGTCATACCACATCTTCCTATATCTATTGTCTAAAAAAAACATAATTTGAACGGAAGTGAATTGTAAAAATAGGGGAAGATATCGACAAAAAACTTAATTCAACCAACTATTTTTATTTAAAAATTCTGTTTCAAGCTAGGAATATAATAATCATTACCCTAATTGTCACGTATCGATAAAATATTCAAAAACTAGACGACAGACTGTCAAACCTGATAAACACAGGATATACTGATAGTTTAAGAGCATTGAGGATCCAAATTTCAAAAAGTTGTGCCAAATACGGCTAAGGTAATCTTTGCCTGGGATAAGAAAATCCTTAGTTTTTCGAAAAATTCAAAGTTTTGTAAACAGAAAATTTATAAAAATGACCCCATAATTGATATTCATGTCAACACAGAAGTGCTGACTATTGGGCTATAACTATAACTACCATTCCCCTAATTTTCTAATGTTAATATACGTATCTAAAGGAATCTATTAGTATAGCAAATTCAAACAAGTGTGCAATATCACTTTCTTTCTAGTTGACAAACTTTAAAAACCTTTATTCATTTCTTTATAACATTTGTTTTATTATCAATCTTGAAAAGTAACACTTCTACGAAGCATAAAACGAAAATGTGTTAATTTGATATTTTAGCTAAACTTTAAAAACAAAAACAATAATATTTATAAAAAAAAAAATAAAATAAAAAATAAAAAAATTAAAAAAAATGAGGCATAGAAGCTTAACATAGGGCAATCAATTTACCAAATAAATTAAGATAACAAATATATCGATGTTCAAATCTAATAAATTTTATAGCTATCAAAATTTCGAATTTGAACACTACTCTCTACGAGATTTGCATAACTAACAAAATTGTGAACGTAATTGTTCTGATCAAACAGTTCCCATAGGAACCCTTCAATACAACAAATATTGGGTCTTACTCCAAATAGTTCGTGTTTAACGTAAAGGCAAAAACTAGCAATACATATTATTTCGTTTTGACCAAATTATTAAACAGCTGCGCAGTTTTAAGCAATAACCATTTATTGTTTTTGAGACACAGCGGGACATGTGACCCCCCCCCCCCCCTGTTTATTTTTTGCAAAAAACTAAATATCACTAAAATAAAATTTTGAATCAAACCAAAATGTATACAGATCTTTAGATTAATATAACAAAGAAGTGTGTAAAGTTCTAAGCAATAATCATAAATCGTTTTTGAGATACGACACAACATGTAAAAACCCCCTCCCCCCTTTTTTTTTAAACAAAATTCTCAATAACTCAAAAACGAAATTTTGAATCATCACCAACAAGAATGTGTCCATAGTACACGGATGCCCCACTCCCACTATCATTTTCTATGTTCAGTGGACCGTGAAATTGGGGTCAAAACTTTAATTTGGAATTAAAATTGGAAAGATCATATCATAGGGAACATGTGTACTAAGTTTCAAGTTGATGTAACTTTAACTTCATCAAAAACTACCTTGACCAAAAACTTTAACCTGAACTTTGCACCATCATTTTCTATGTTCAGTGGACCATGAAATTGGGGTCAAAACTATAATTTGGCATTAAAATTAGAAAGATCATATCATGGGGAACATGTGTATTAAGTTTCAAGTTGATTGGACTTCAGCTTCATCAAAAACTACCTCGACCAAAAACTTTAACCAGACGGACGAACGGAGGCACAGACGGACGGACGGACGAACGGAGGCACAGACCAGAAAACATAATGCCCCTCTACTATCGTAGATGGGGCATAAAAAGTATACAGATCTTTAGATTAATATAACAAAGAAGTGTGTAAAGTTTGAAGCAATAATCAAGAATTGTTTTTGAGATACGGTGCGACATGTGAAAAAAAAACACATCCTTGTTTTAGTTACAAAGTGCCGTAACTCAAAAAGTTTAAATCTTTTTTTCACCAAAAAGTATACAGATCATTTGACCATAATAACAAAAACGATATTAAGTTTCATGAAATTTGGATAAGTCGTTCTCAAGTTACAGTGCGACATGTTTACGCCGGACAGACAGACGGACAGACAGATAGACAGACACCGGACATTTGTCGTCCCGTCAAAATTTTGACGGGCGTATAAAAACGACACAACACAGTTTTAAACAATGTGTTATTATGTCTTCTTCCTGCACACCTATTTCAACACGTAGCATCTATCAACTTATGCAAATGATTTGGAAAAGTAATGAGTAAATAAAGAAGTATCATTCCGAGTTCAGTACGCATGACAAATGATTCTAGGAAATGGATTTTTTGTAATTAATTTCAAACTTAGTTCTAATTTTCCAGCCAAATCAATTACTGTCACCTATCAAGGGAAGGATTTTATGCAGACTAAGAAATGAAGAAAATAAATTAACGGATTTTACGTTTTAAAAACAAGAATGTGTCCGAAGTACACGGATGCCCCACTCACACTATCATTTTCCATGTTCAATGGACCATGAAATTGGATAAAAAATATAATTAGGCATTAAAATTAGAAAGATAATATCATAGGGAACATGTGTACTAAGTTTCAAGTTGATTGGACTTCAACTTCATCAAAAACTACCTTGACCAAAAACTTTAACCTGAAACATGCACTTTCATTTTCTATGTTCAGTGGACCGTGAAATTGGGGTCAAAAGTTTAATTTGGCTTTAAAATTAGAAAGATCATATCATAAGGAACATGTGTACTAAGTTTCAAGTTGATTGGACTTCAACTTCATCAAAAACTACCTTGACCAAAAACTTTAACCTGAAAAACTTTAACCTGAAACATGCACTTTCATTTTCTATGTTCAGTGGACCGTGAAATTGGGGTCAAAAGTTTAATTTGGCTTTAAAATTAGAAAGATCATATCATAAGGAACATGTGTACTAAGTTTCAAGTTGATTGGACTTCAACTTCATCAAAAACTACCTTGACCAAAAACTTTAACCTGAAAAACTTTAACCTGAAACATGCACTTTCATTTTCTATGTTCAGTGGACCGTGAAATTGGGGTCAAAAGTTTAATTTGGCTTTAAAATTAGAAAGATCATATCATAAGGAACATGTGTACTAAGTTTCAAGTTGATTGGACTTCAACTTCATCAAAAACTACCTTGACCAAAAACTTTAACCTGAAGCGGGACAGACGGACGAACGAACGGACGAACGAACGAACGAACGAACAGACGGACGGACGAACGAACGAACGGACGCACAGACCAGAAAACATAATGCCCCTCTACTATCGTAGGTGGGGCATAATAAAGTCTACGACATGGATGACGTGATTCTAATCATAAAATGACATGGTATAGTATGTTTAATAATCCTCACAATAGCATTAAAACATATGCTCGAGGTCATTTCATATCAAACGGTATTGAAAAAGAACGTGATGTTTTCAAAATCTTTCTTAAATATTCAGGTTACGCATGCGAATAAATCAATGCTCAATTCGAATTATCATAGAGATTTCAGGGCACAAGACATGCATATCTTATAATATCCCTTAAATGTACGTATAAAATAAAAATAAAATGGGAAAGGCAAACACTAAAATTAATTTCAGCATGAAAAATAATGGGTTTTAATAAACAATTTCGTCAACAGGCTGACATATAAATTTAAGGAAAGATTTGTACCTCAAAATACAAAGCATAGGTGCAGTAAGTGCCCTGTTGGATTCCCAAAATAAACGTATTAATTACAAGAATCGGTTTAATAGATTTGAACATCGTGTCAGCTACTGTTGTCTTAATAAATTCTGTGTTTTGGTTTGGATTTCACAAAAATCAATCACACGGTGGGTATGGTTGTCCTGCGAGAGAACGTTCTGTGCTGGTGATTCGGTCCTGACGGGTGCTGGTGATCAATGAAAAAATGTAAACAAAGACGAAAATGATGATTTTTGACGTTTTCACTCATAAAAAATGGAAGAAAACAGTTGAGATTTTTCAATTTTGTTTCTTATGGTTTCATATGTAAACCATTAAAAAGTTGACCCTCTAAACAGTTTCAGTAAGCGTAACACAAAAGTGCTCATTTTCAGAAAATCTAGAACTGAAAAAATAAAACAAAAATGCTCATGGAGTCCGCTTTCCATACCGCAATCCACACGGCAAAACTATTTTGTGAAAAAACATTGCAATTTATTAAAATTTAGCATTTTTTCAATTTATTCATGTCCTGATACTGTGCTGGTGGGTCCTGTCGTTGTGCTGGTGGGTCCTGATACGGTGCTGGTGATTTTGGATAAGAAGTTGGTCATATTTGTAACAAATGTTACAAAATCAATAAAATTGGACAGATAATTGTTGTCAATAGGATCTATGACTCCTATTTTAGCTCTTGTGCATCCATTTGGCTGTTTAATATGTGTTTTCAAGTGATCGTAACTTGTATTACATAATTACATAAAAGGGCAACATCTTTCGTCCAATATCAGATAACAATATATAGTATCTAAAATAAGAATAGTTTTATTAAGATATTAAATTCCCCTTACATTGATGCTTCAACAATGATCGAAGCCCATGCCGCATAAACATGTTTGTTAGCGCTCCGCATACCCCTCCCCACTTCCACCCAACCAACCCTCCTCATTTCCTCCTTCATTGTTACAGTGGTGTAACAACACAACAATTTATCACATAAAATAATAACACAAAGACACACATTATTAAACAACGAATGCTCGCAGGTACTGAAAGCTAGTTCAAAGCCGCATTTTCAACTAATAGATAAACCATCTCATATACAAAAATTCCAATCGTATCGATTAAAAAAGTCTCAAAACTTAAGTTCACATTTTAATGTTTAATGAAGCAGAACTTTAAAAGTGTGCAGTAAATCTTGTGCTGACAACAGTTATTGTCATAATTATGTATACATAAGACTTATAAAGGAATTAAGAAGGTACCAAGAAATATTTTACAGTTCAATTTAATGATCATGAATGGAAGGAAATGGTACGGAAGTTTACATAGGACAAAAAGAAATTGATAGTATTTTTTGGCGAAAGACTTAAACGCTTCTTTACAGCTCTTCTATAAAAGCATGCAAAAAAAAACTTTGATTGACTTGCTTGCTATGTTTGCTTGGATGTTTTGAGGTAGTCGGAGTTTCAATACATACTGGGATTTGATTGGACAAATACAAACTTATAGTTAATGTTTATTGTCCAAACAAATTCTAGTATATAGTAAACAGACTACTTACCTGTCGTTTACAAACATCCAAACAATCATAGCAAGCAATTTGGTTTGCTTTGCATATATTTATAGAAGAGCTGTAAATTCTAAAAAAAAATTCTTGTTGTCGTAGATGGTTAAATCCTCAACAAAATCTCAATAACTTTGTTGGAACGAATAAAGGTTTTAAATCAAATTTTCGTGGACTTTTTAGCTTCCACCCTGACGAGGCATGTTAGCTGTTCGTATGCTGTTGCACCTGACGCACGGAAACTTTCACATTTCCATCTTCTTTTCTGAAATATTTTCCCCAGCTCATACTTGACAGGATTGTTATCCTAGTAAAAGGTGTAACCAACAAATTGAACACAAGTTAAAAATTCCACAATACTATATAATTCATTTTATGTGTCAATTTGTTCGAAAAAAGTCGAAAAGAAGAGAGTTTTTTTAATGTCATGATTATCTGTCGCTTTCTAGATCTATGCTTAGCATTTATTTCAGATGACATGGACTCCTCACCCTGGTGACCCTGCTGCCTTTCATAACTTTATCCGTATACATATATTAATAGATAAACAAAAGGCTGCAACTGGTATTTTTGTATTTAAAATGATTCGTTGTAACGAGAATATTTGCGGTGAATGGAAACTGTGAGGGTCAAAATCTTAAATTGCTTATAAATTTTGCTGGACCCAGTTTCGTTATCTGATCTGAATTTTCTGAAATGTGCAAGGTAGATAGACATTGGCCTTTTGATTTTTTTTACTCGGTAAGTTTTGCCCTAATTACTTGAACTTTTGCAATATTAAAGCCGATTTCAATGAGTGTGTAGACAAAGGGAATATCTTTGGTTATCTTGCTTGCTGAACAGAAAAGTCATTGTTAGGTTATGTAAACTACCCTACTTTAAGAGTAGACTAGTCCGACAAATGACACATCTTTCTGTCTGTAGGACCAGGCTACTTCGAAAGGAGGGTAGTATACCTTACCTAACAATGACTTCACGGTTTAACTAAAAAGCAAGCTAACCAAAGATATTACCTTTGCCTACATACTCAATGGAATCGGCTGTAACTAAAAACTCGAATACATTTTAACAGACAGTGGTCATGTTTGTTGATGAATATTGTTTTTCCTAGATTCAATCTTGAAAAATCATTTGGTAACATTTGGTCAAGTAATTTCAGAAAAGATCTTTTTGTAATTGCGGACGTCAAGACAATACATGAACCTCACACAACCCCGTGACACAGGTGAGCTAATATATGATCTTAAAGCGATTCGGGTTGATAACCAGTTGAAATTAAGCCAGTTTTGTGTGTGTGTAGATTTGTATTGTTTTAAACTGTTATGACCTTTTAAAGTTAAATGTAGGTGTTTAATCTAAGAAGTTCTTTTTTAAACTTATATACTTGTTTTATACTCAATTGGTAGTATGAAGCTAGGAGATATTTTAATTTTTGAAATTGAAGGCACAATTAACAAAGCAAACGGTAGTTTCAAATACTTTTAAATAGATCTTTAAGGATAAAGTACCCTTGTGTTGATCCCATGCTAAATATAACAAAAATCTCTGTACAAATGTTATCTCGTCTTCATTCTCTGACATATTCTAGTCTGCCCTTTCATAAAATAGTGAATTTTTTTTAGTGTTCTATCGAACTTTCGAAAAATATACCTGATAACCGTTCAGACAAAAAAATTATGTTGAAAAAATCTTACAGATACAGCAAGTGATTCTTAATAGCTATAAGATACATTTTTCTTTTAAAATACAACTTTTAAATCTTACGAGAAACTATGCCAAGCTTAAAACTTTCACTGTAATCTCGCTCTAACTTATCACCCATCCCCCCCCCCCCCCAAAAAAAAAAAAAAAAACCAAACAAACAAACCCGCAATACTATTGTCATTCTTATAGTCAGCACTAAATTGTTCACAAACAAATGTGTTTTAAGCTGCTAAAGACATATGATTCAAACGCTCAGAAAGTCCTTTGTTCTATATTTTTGCTCTCCATTTTTATGCAAAACCTTCTACATTTTTATTTTATGGGTTATTGTTGAAGGTCGTACGATGACGTATGGTTGTTAACACATACTTCCTTTGGTTTCTTATGGAAATTTGTCCATTGACAACAAACATACCACATCATCTACTTTATATAAGTATTGTATAATTTACAACGCATTTTGGTGATCTTGCAAAATGATCGTAATCCCGAAAATCGTAAACATATTTTCTTATCTTAAAAGGGTGCAAGAAGGGTTCCATTAACAGGCCAATAAATAAGATTACAGTTAATTTAAAAAAAAAAATATAGGGGTATTTTTCTCTCATAATAACAGTAAACAGATTCACAACAATGTCAATTTCAAGAAGGCAGACAACAGTTAATTAGCCAATAACAGTACAGCATCAATGATCTTGAATATATGCCACTTTTAACTAAAATATAAAGGCACAGAACCAGGACATAGGAGCACAGAACCAGGACCGTTTTTCTTATCACCAGCACTGCGTCAGGACAATTCCGTTTAACGAACTTGCACGACTTTTGCAATATAATATTGTTGTAATATACTTTGCATGGTACTTATGACGCATCAGAGAAAAATTAAGCAACAAAACAGTCGTTTGATTGCCGTTCTGATACAATGTAAACAAACCCACCAGCACAGAATCAGGACCCACCAGCACCTGACAGGACCAAATCACCAGCACAGAACGTTCTCTCGCAGGACAACCATACCCACCGTGAATCAGATCTATAGAGGAATGTGAGCACCTTTGTTCCAATTAAGTCAACTTTAGAGGTATGATATCAAGCATCAATCAGTGCATTTCCAACGTATTTCGTTTTACAACGTTATAAACAGTCTGTTAAAGCCACGATAATTGTATAACAAGAGTGCACACGCTGAAATGTCTCGCCTTCTATACTAATCATTGATATTATGTTGATAGTCCTAGGTATAAAGCTAAGCTTTATTACAACTGTCACATAAACTTAACATTAACCAAGATAACTAAACAAAGACCAATGAACCTTGAAAATGAGGTCAAGGTCAGATGAAACATGCCAGGCAGACATGTACAGCTAACAATGCTTCTATACAACATCTATAGTTGACCCATTACTTATAGTTTAAGAAAAATAGACCAAAACACAAAAACTTAACACTGTGCAATGAACCGTGAAAATGAGGTCAGGGTCAAATAAAACCTGCGAGACTGACATAAAGATCATAATATATTTCCATACACCAAATATAGTTGACCTATGGCATATAGTATTAGATAAAAAGACCAAAACTCAAAAACTTAACTTTGACCACTGAACCATGAAAATGAGGTCAGGGTCACATGACATCTGCCCGCTAGATATGTACACCTTACAATCATTCCATACAACAAATATAGTAGACCTATTGCATATAGTATGAGAAAAACAGACCAAAACACAAAAATTTAACTATAACCACTGAACCATGAAAATGAGGTCAAGGTCAGATGACACCTGCCAGTTGGACATGTACACCTTACAGTCCTTCCATACACCGAATATACTAGCCCTATTGCTTATAGTATCTGAGATATGGACTTGACCACCAAAACTTAACCTTGTTCACTGATCCATGAAATGAGGTCGAGGTCAAGTGAAAACTGTCTGACAGACATGAGGACCTTGCAAGGTACGCACATATCAAATATAGTTATCCTATTACTTATAATAAGAGAGAATTCAACATTACAAAAAATTTGAACTTTTTTTTCAAGTGGTCACTGAACCATGAAAATGAGGTCAAGGACATTGGACATGTGACTGATGGAAACTTCGTAACATGAAGCATCTATATACAAAGTATGAAGTATTCAGGTCTTCTACCTTCTAAAATATAAAGCTTTTAAGAAGTGAGCTAACGCCGCCGCCGTAGCCGCCGCCGCCGCCGGATCACTATCCCTATGTCGAGCTTTCTGCAACAAAAGTTGCAGGCTCGACAATGAAACTGTTCGAAACTATAGCTAGTTGCAAATTGATAAAATATGAAACGCACGACAAACAGAAGTGTTCGGTTTATGTCGCCACAGTTAAAGGCTGCCAGGAAACTTAACAAAAACCAGAATTTACAATGTTAGAGGTAAAGTTGACTCCATAGCATTATAAAAACTGAGTTGCTAACAAGTTTATCATTGATGGTTCTAACTGATAAAGTAACTATATGAATACACTTGTTCGCTATAAAACCAGGTTCAATCCACCATTTTCTACATAACGAAATGCCGGTACCAAGTCAGGAATATGACAGTTGTTGTCCATACATTTGATGTGATTTTGGGTTTTATTTTGCCATTTGATTATAGGGACTTTCCGTTTTTAATTTTCCTCGGAGTTCAGTTTTTTTGTGATTTCACTTTTTTTCCCCCCAGCGTTAATTTAGTTCTGAGAATTTGGACATACATAGAACTTAATTCTGCACACTCATTAATCACATTTGTGCCAACGAATATTTTTTTTTGCGTGATTGAACCAATGTTTTACCGCAATTTGGAGGAAATAATGCGGATATGTTTCAAACTTAATCTTAATGCAATTACTTTTAGAGGTAACTGTTTGCAATATGTCTGGGATTGGTTTTGAATAAGTTACTTGTCACGGTACTTTTCTATCCCAAATTCATGTATTTGGTTTTGATGTTATATTGGTTATTCTCATCGGATTTTGTTTAATGCTTAGTCTGTTGCTGTGTGTGTGTTACATTTTAATGTTGTGTCGTTGTTCTCCTTTGATATTTAATGCGTTTCCCTCAGTTTTAGTTTGTTGCCCCGATTTTGTTTTTTGTCCATAGATTTATGAGTTTTGAACAGCGGTATACTACTGTTGCCTTTATTTACTATTTGAAAGAATATCAATTTAAACTGGCAGTCACTGAACTCCTTTAAATGATTTCAGTTGAAATTGTGTTTTTGTTTTTTTCAGGTATTTTGTACAAAGTAAGTTATCAAGCTTAATTTGACATTTCAATAGCCGCAGGCTTATTGACGAACATGACTTTGCTCTCGATATAATGTTTCTAAATTAATTGTTCTCAGTTTTTCAATTTGATTCTATTGTTTTTGAACATAACTAAACCACCATTGGTTTACATTCAATCCCACATGCGTTACCTGCGGTAAGACAACACAAATTACAGAGATCAATTTAAAGTTAACAACGAAAAATAATATAAAATATATATCCTACATCTACTATTATCAATACGTATCTGAAAATTAAAATAGAATCATTCGATAGACGTTTTTTACTCTTATGGGATAATAGATTTTCTAGAAAATAATTAATCCAAGATAAAACTGCAACTAAACATATCGTTATAGAATATCTTTGTTCTTTGAAACCTGATAACATAACTACTCAAGGATGTCCTCATGTAAAATGTTTGACAAAATTATATAATATGTCCTTTCCTTTCCTATAGTTTAATATCATTGTCTTGAAATAGATATTCGTTTTACTCTTTTAACTTGGATCTATATTCTCATGTGATTCAATAACTTTATATTTAACGAGTTCGATGCCGAATTTAAAGATTCAGCATCTATTGCACGTAATGGTGAGTGCGACATTTGACGGCATTTTCGTTTTTTGAATTTAATAGGAAATTTACGTGTTAAAATTATTATACATACACCAAATGTAACATGTTTGCCTCATTTATAGAGATTAATAATACGTTCTGAAACTGCAACACGCAAATAATTGTTCAAAAATAATGTTTGAATATCTTAAATAGTTAAATTATTTTTAATTCAACCTACCTAAAGAATCTTTCAACCCACCACTAATTTGCCCTGTACTTACACCAACATTTGATTTTGGTGACATATTAATATTAACGTCAGTTATTAAGCCGTTTGATGTGTTTCACAAAACAGGTTAAAAATATAAACACATGAATTTATTTGATATAGTTCATCAGTTGAACAGTTCTCTCATCTATGTTGGACTTTTTTGTCATTCCTGTATATCATTGATTTTTTTAAACGTATCAAATGTATAAAATTGTCATACAATGGTCTCTTTTTACTGTTATATTTCAATACGTATAATGATGTGCCTGACAACAAAAACTATCGACAAGTAAAACTTTGATAAAACTAAAAAGCTGGTATTTGGCCGTAATGTATTATCAGACTATTACATGGCATTTTTCATATCGCATGTATTATCGATTGGCTCGAGGGCTGATATTGACCGAGAAAAATTACAGATTTATTTATTAATCCTTTTACGTGATTTTCAAATAGAAGTTCAGAGTGAAAAGTTCACGTACGTCGGACCCCAAATGTAGTACATTAGATATGAAATCTTTCAATCAAATGCCTCAACAGAGACGAAAAACAGCAGTATGATATATCTTATTGTTGAACATTGTTAAAATTATTTTCTAAATTATGTTTGAAACTTTTAAAAAAGCATCTATTTTATCATTGTTGTTTTCTTTTTTCATTTTACATAATATACTTAATTTCGAGTATCCAAAAAAATATTTTGTATCCTACTTTCTTTCGTTCCTCTTTTGTGATATTTTTCACTGAAAACGTACCATTGAGGTGTATTTTCCGTAATTTGCCGATTATCACCGATATGCCATACGATAACTTTACGGAGAGACATGAGATAAAAAAGGGACGAAAGATACCAGAGGGAAAGTGAAACGCAAAGATTGAAAAAAAAAAACTGACAACACAATGGCTTAAAATAAAATGACAATCAGACAAATAAAAGAACACAAGACAAAACATGGAAAACTAAAGATTAAGCAACACGAACCCCACCAAAACATGGGGGTGATCTCAGGTGCTCCGGAATGGTAAGCAGATCCTGCTCCACATGTGGCACCCATCGTAATGCTCATGTTATTACAAATCCGGTAAAATGTCTCATTCGGTAGGTCACAATCGTGAAAAGGGAAGGGTATTACAATTACGACACGACATAAGGAACATATCAGATATCATCTGTGAAACGGTTAATTCATAAAGGTCAACAAACTCGTGATGGCGTCCGTAAAATTAACGAAGGGATTATTTCAACTTCACCATTTGGAACTCTTGGTATAATAGCTTCTTTGTGAGCAGCAACCCTCTATCAAGGAAACCATGATAGTAAATATAAGCCCGGGAATATCGAACAATTGGGAGATATATAGTCCGTATGCAGGCGCTGCTGGAATGTTGCTACATAGATATTGAAAATTCACAATTGGTATGCTGTTTTGTCGCAAAGTTTTGTTTTCAACCGACCCTCATTGTCAATTTCTATATGTAAGTCAAAATATGAGGCAGACATCTGTAGTATCCTTTATCTCTAGTTCGATGGAATATATTCGTTCAACATAGTCACCAAATTTTGTATTATTTAGTGAGAGAACATCATCTGTATAGCGGAACGAAAACTTAAAGGATGTTGTTAACTTCGATAAGCATGTGATTCCATATTGTTCATATCAGCCCGCTAAGCATCAATTCGGAAAAATATGGAATTTACGTAAATTATGTGCTATTATCATATGGTAAAAACCATATGTTATTTAGTCTAATTATATGATAAAGTCACATATTCGACATCAAATGTGGGCTCATCTATTCAATGGTAAAGGCAAATATTAAGACAGAGATTCGAGTAGTAACAAATTATATGATTAATACCTTGGAAAAGAACAGTTATGAAATTACTTTTATCATAAAGCTGTCTAACGATAAATTTCACCTAAAACAAATTCCATATAACAGGCCTTGTATCAAATTTCACATATCATTTTGAACCAGACAGTACATGAGGAATTCCAAATCATGAACATTGTCGGAAATAAATCTCCTTTATCTATTTTATTTCATTGTGTACATTTTAATTATCTAGTCAAGAGATGGCTAGCTCTTTTCAAAAGGTATATCTGTATGAATGTTCTGTAATCTTATGAAACATTGATCATTCGGAATTTAAATTTCATTATCATTTAAAACTATATTCTTATAACTCTAATTAATTTCAAGAAAGGCAACTACCACTATATTTTATACATCGGAAATTATATGCTATTAAATTACATCATGATTATCTTAAAATATAAACATCGGAACTTGAGTTTAATATAGTTCTACAGTGTAAGGTATTTTTGTGTGAAAATTTCACCGACATTAACGTTATATAGTTTTCATGTCATGGCATTTAAAACCGAATACATGAACTTTTATAGCTGACTGTACGTTCTCATTGATAAATATCGTAAGGCTGCCTATATTTGCTTATATCCACTTCATTTGAATTTTTGTGGATAGCTTTCTCATTGGCAATCATACCCCCATCTCCTTATTTTTCTTATATTGTACTCATCTTTGTAAGTGCTATTTTGTATTGAGTGTCATAGAACAGCCCATCTATAGATAGGTGCAACTGTATGCATAGGATTTATTTGTTTCTAAAGTTTGATTTAAAAGAATAACCGACTTGGTAAGAAAAAAAACAATTAATTACACCATGACTTAAACTATTCTATATTAATATTTTTTTTAATTGTAAGAAAATACAACCAAATAACGCCAACGAACTTAATTCCGAGTTTATATTCAATTTTCAGAAATTTACATGTAACGTAATTGTTTGTGGCTTAAATACATTCGTGTGACGCACAGTTCATAATTCTATTTTGCTGTATTTATGAACTGTCGTAAGGTAATTTTTGGTGTTTGTTTTTATGCTGTTGTTTACATAGCATTGTTTTTATTCTGTGGTTTACATAGCCAAATTATATATTTGTGCATTTTCTGTCCTGAGCGTGCTTGCATTTATTTGTAATGTGAAGTTTACAAACATATAATAATTGTCATATTTTGGAAATTGTGGATATAAAATTACAAATATTACAGAGAAAAATATGCATATTGTGTTATTCTGTAAAGTTTCGATATACCTTATTCCTCATTTCAATTCGAATGATATGTTCGTTAGGTAGGGGTTATAGAGATACGTTGCAAATGGTACTTCCACGATGTACAAAAGACAACAGTAGTTTACCGCTGTTCAATGTCATAAATCGGTTGAGAGAAAACAAATCCGGGTTAAAGACTAAAACCAAGGGAAACACATCAACTATGAGAGGGAACACACGGAATAAAAGAAACGCCAATGCAATAAACATATAAAGATTACTTTATTGAACTGCAAGAATAATTTGTTTTAAAGGCTTTAACTGGAGCGTCAGTCGATTGCTGAATCTCTGACTCAATAAATTTTGACCCGTTGCAGACTTTTTTCATTTTTGACTGAGAGGAAAGTATATCTTTCACGCTGCCATACTAATCATACTGAATGATACCAGAACTAGCAGATGTCCTTAAATAGTAAATCTATAAGCGGTATAAAAAAAATACTACAATAAAAGGAAAACAAAACATATAATCTTTCTTTTTTTATAAACTGGATATAAACTTTGCTCAGAGTACCTATTCATCAACTTAACAACAAATTGGAACAACATAGTTTCATTTATAGTCATACAATTATATTTCAATTGATCAAAAATAAATCTCCTCAATCGCTGCAAAACAATTGTGTTTAATATTCACCTACCTTTTTAGCAATTTCTTGAAGCAAAGCTGGTCCTCCATAACATTGGATATTGCAAGTTGAGTAAACATTGGTTAGATTTTCCAGTTTCCAGGTTTCGTGGGGGTGTAACTCAAGATAGCAAAATAAAGTTGAAATACCTTAAAGGAAAAAAAAACGTGTCTAATCAAAATATTCAGTGTCTACGTCTAATATGTAATTTTCCCGACAATGTCCTATTCCCAATGATGAAATTTTAATACACTGTAAATTTTCATGGCTAGTGATTCATCCATATCAGGAGGTGCTTACCATATCGAGATACTTTTGGTGCTTACACGATTCCCCCGGGCTTTGTTCATTATATTTTTATTTGAGTCTCCTTAAATCGACATGCAAGACTTGAACATCGTTTAACTTTTAAACAAATTAAAAAAAATATTTCGTATATCCAAACTTTGTTTTAAGAATTGGATAGTTATTCTTCATTCGTTATGTTGGTTGATTTTGACTATTTTACCGATTATATCTGTTTTGTTCACGAATCGTTGTAAAAATAACGGGATTTGATGAGACTGTTATAAAAGTGAGAGGTTTAGCGCTATATAACCAGGTTCAATCCACCAGTTTCTACATTTGAAAATGCCTGTACCAAGTCAGGAATATGAGTCGTAGTCCATTCGTTTGATGTGTTTTATCCTTTTAATTTGCCATTTTATTAGGGACTTTCTGTTTTGAATTTTCCTCGGAGTTCAGTATTTCTGTGATTTTACTTTTTGATATAGTACAGAGTATAGTGGTTTCATGTTTCATGGAATTCCCATAATATATTAGAGTACGGTATTTTGTTAAAACACCTTTATTCAATTAAAACTAAAATAAAATTTATATGGAGAAGCTACACGAACGATGACAAATAAGTATTTAAGTTTTGATTCGATGAACTAAAAAATCAACTTTATTGTTAATGTTTGGAACGAAATATCAAGGCAGTCATACCTTCTTCCTTGACGTCCAGGTCCATAACAAGGCTGTCTATGGGAATTGCCCTCTCGTGACCAGAACACAGTCGTTTTGTATCATTAGTCTCTCCATCCCAATCATCAAATAACTCCTCAGTCTCGGCTAACGTTGCATCATCTGAAGTACTCTCCTTAAGCATATTATTAAAAATACTTGTATTTGTCATTTGTCTTGTGACAATCAAGCAAAAATGGTATTTTTCATACGTTTACTATCTTACATATTTCATATATATAGATGGTTGTTTTTAAAAAATACAAATAAAAGTTATCTGAAATCTATATCATGGCATCAGAATACACGCCAAATCGAAGCAAACAATGACCAATCTCGTGTCCGACCAAACCAAGACAAATCGATGCAAACAATGACCAATCTCGTGTCCGACCAAACCATGCCAGTCTCCCTACTCAGAATAGATTATTTCGGGAACTATGATAATTAGCTATTTTTAAACAAATATGACAGTGGTCAAACTATACAAAACGAACTGGGTTTATCTAGTATAATATAAAACGACAATAGGTACGACATTGACATTTTCAAAATCAGTTTCCGATTTTTCTTATGCGTGACAACACAAAATATTTATGAGATATCTCCAAATTGGCACAGACAGTCAACTGTTATACCATACCTGTATTCAGTCAATCAGGAAGCATGGAAAAATAAATCTATGAATGACTGTTCTGAAAACATTTTTACAAAAAAACACATAGGATATTCATCACAGAAGAAAATAGGTTATTCTTATAATTACTAGGACCAGTTTGACATGAATCAAGGTCTCAAATATTGCCATTTAACGACATAAAGACAAAAGGTAAAATCCCAAAAATACTGAACTCCGAGGTAAATTCCAAACGGAAAGTCCCTAATCAAATGGCAGTCAAAAGCCTTAACACACCTAACGTCTGGATGACAACTTTTTTCCTTACTCTTATTGGAAATCTACTTTACGTACAGATTTTAAATGAAACTTTTGCCATCACTTGGGTTCAATATTGCTGACACGATAATAACAGAAAAGGGAAATTGAAGACAGATAGAATCATTTTGGACATTTTCGGTTACCAACTTATAAGCAATTGTTGAGAACAAAAGTTGTTTACCTAATGAGAAACTATATCAGGTTAACGTTGGTCTTGTCAATAGCTCACATTTAGCCTACTTTTCATCATGTGAGATCAACTACCGCAACTCAATAACCGTTATATATGACGTGCTATTTATTTCTACGAATTAATATAACATACCTTTAAAGCCTGTTTATGTCTAGTATGAACCTCTCTACATTTACAGGGTGTAAAAACTTTCAGTACAAACTTCTTTAAAGTTCGATAGTCTACAGTATTGGAGAAAGTATGTCTTCTTAGCTCGCTTAAATCTTTTCCCTGTTAAATAAAATACAAAAAAGGGTTGAATGAAAACATGTCTTCTTAGTTCAACTAAATATTTTTCCTGAAACATGAAAGACAAAATAGGGTAAAATGCACCATGCATGTTTCATACAATAACTCAAACCTTGTCAATTTGCCCAAGTTATCGTTCCATTTAAGCGTTTATAAATCTTGCTTTCATCTGGACAGTTTGTTTAAAAAGTAGCTTTTACAAGTTACAGCGACTAAGAATACACTTAATCTTTAAAAGATATAGGTTTGAATGTCAGGCAAGTAATTGAACTCATTCATTTTTGCCCGGAATGTATTTCACTCGGACGAATATATAGAGCAACTACCATATTCCTTCGAAATATATATATATATATTTTCCAGACCATATGAGTATTTGGACCGTACGCGTACGGTCCGGACCGTATAAGTATACTCGTACGGCCCGACTATACGAGTACGGTCGGACCGTATGAGTATACGCGTACGGTCCAGCTGACCATACATGTTTTGGAATCATATGGGTTAAATTCAAACAAACATTTATCAAAATCTTTATTTTTAATTATACAAATTGTTATTATTACAATTAGACGGATAAAGTGAATATGCGAACAATTGAAATTAAATATTTGTGACATTGTACATCCGTGAATTCTATTTTGTTACTCTTGACCAAGGTGACACTTGCTTCTACAAAGAACGTCATATGTTTTACATTTACATGTTTTGTTCATGCATGTCCCTTGCGCGGAGCATGCATTTTTTTGTAAAGTTCATAAATATTCTAAAACAATTGTCCTCCCACTTTATTTTAACTTCCGATACCTTCAATTTCAATGAGCATACTCGGCTGCAATTAATGAATTACTGATATGCTAAATACATGAGATTAACAGATAAAAAAGCGTGATTTTAAAAATAGTTAAAATATTAAGTTTTTATTCCAATTGTTGTTGAACTTTTTATATTAATTTGAGATATAAGTTATGTTGATCTGTTATATACATGTGTATCTAATAAACTTGACCAACTTCTTAATATTAGTCAGACCGTACGCGTACGGTCCAAATACTCATACGGTATGGAACATATATATATATATTGGTTTATCGTGGAACACAAACATCAATATGTAAGAGAATATGATTGACGAGTATTTGAAGATAACATGTAGAAAGATGTCATGGTACTCAATTAAGTAGTTCAAATCATCAACACAATAATAAGTTAAAAAGTAAGTTTATGAAAACATTGCCGTATGAAGCCCACATAATACTAAATAAACATTTTTAGATTGAGCAAAACGAACCCCACCTACAAATGCGGTTAAAATTAAATCCTCTGGAAGACTAATCAGTTTCTTCTAAACCAATGGCATCTGCTGTGTTTCAAATGACAATTAAAATACTGGCCATAAAATGAGATATAGGGTAATGCAAATGATTCCAAACTATCATTACACAGCTTACAAAAATAAACATTTAAATGTCAGCGTATGACCCGAAGCTGATGTCAAATAGTATCATTAATATGAATGTCCGATAATTCTTAATTAAATACAATGAAACAGCAAACATATAGTAGAATGATTCCACTCAATTTAAACAAGTGCATACAGGGCAATGGCTTGTCTTTCTCTAGCACATGAACATTTTCAATTTGAATATCAGAATTGAGTTGAACATACAAACATTTTAGTAAGCTGTCTCAGATATGATTTTCATACTGCGTTTTGAATTGTTTCAAACATAGAAATGCTAGCAGTTATGTGTTAAAAAAAATACAAACTAAGGATTTTCTTATCCCAGGAATAGATTACCTTAGCCGTATTTGGCACAACTTTTTGGAAATTTGGGTCCTCAGTGTCTTCATCTTTGTACTTGTTTGGCTTTATTACTATTTTGATCTGAACGTCACTGATGAGTCTAATATAGATGAAACGCACTTCTGGCGTATTAAATTATAATCCTGGTACCTTTGATAACTTTTTTATGTCACAGTAATCATATTCCCACAGCAAATTAATTAATCACAGTATTAGGCTGGTGTTTTTCTGGAGCTTTTAATCTTTCTAACAAAACAAGTTTTATTTATGATCATTACCTCTACTTGATTAGTCCTAATCAACATTATGTAACGTTTTACCTATTTGGTAACTGTTACCCATCGTTTTACATTACTCATTGTTTTACCTATATGGTGACAAGTAGAGGAAAATTCAAATAGGAAATTCCATAACTAAATGGCAAAATCAAAAGCACTAACGCATCAAACGAATGGATAACAACTGTCAAATTCCTGACTTGTTATAGACATTTTTTTAATGTAGAACATTGTGGATTGAATCTGGTTTTAAATCTAGTTAAAACTCACCATTGTATGACAGTCGCATAAAATCCCATTATATTGACAACGATGACATTTACACAAATCACCATTACAGCTCGAGTTGATTTCATTTCGAAGAAATTCATTTGCTGGCACATAATTTTCCTTAATAAGGAGATATTTCGTTTCATAAATCCAATTATTTATGCGACTACTTCGCAATTAAATCTTGCACTGGTAAACATACGTTAATTATCAAGTACCTAACATTAGGTGTTATTCCTTTTCCAGCTTTTCATAAGAGTGATAGTGATAATTACTTTAAAAATGAACCTCAACTGGCTTTTTGTTTAAGTTATTATTTATCGAGACAACTTAAACACAAATTAATAATTGTACTTCACTTAAAAATAATAAAACTACATTATATGTACGTTGGTCAATGTACTACTTAAATCCAGTTGACGATGACGCTGAATTAAGCAATTTTCCATTTACAAGGGACCCATAACGAACGATCGGTGAAAGTGCCGCCATCAAAAGTTGAGCTTGTTGTTTTATGGTAAAAATCATCGTGAATAGGTTTCTTTAGACTTTATTTTTTTTTCGAGCAAACTACTATTAGAATAATAATAATAAAAAAAAAAAATTCGGAACATGCGTGCAGACGGACATATATAAACCTTAATGCAGCCTACGCCTAGTTGGGAGTTATAACAATTTTATCAAAATGTGTTTAGGTTAAGAACAATTTTATTAAAAACTTAATTGCATTCTAGATAATTAGTTTTCACGTTAAAACTATGGAGGATATCACCTTCGAAGTGAACACGTTTGTATATGCATTACAGGTGATTTGTATGGACACTAAATAGCTTTAAAACAATTGTATGCAATGAAATAAATCAAATTGTTATACATTTAAGGAATGACTGTCATAGTTTTTCTGTCTATGAAGAAATAACATAAAAAATGTGGTGCATACCGAATAACCCGCGTAGAGGGTTATTTATAAGTGTGAAACACATTTTTTTTTATGTTATTTCGAATAGACAGATAAAATATTACAGTTATTTCTTATAATTTAATTCTAAATTCCATTTTAAGTGGAGTAAACCATTAAAAAACGTTGATGACGTCATGGTCACAGGACTAAATTATGTCTATGAGCTTATAAACAAAACGACGTCAGCCAATCAGAAGACGCGTTACATCCAAAATTAATGATTGTTAAACAATAAAAGTTGCTACGAAAGTCGACAAAAATGTATTTATATATTGTATATTGCTAATAGTAATTAGTTGTTGATATTGTAAGGTTTATTTTTAAAAATCTTATACTTCCTAACATTGTCTTGTTAGGTGCAACCATTCATTGGTATTATTTGAAGTCAATAAGAACATTGCTCTTGATTGTTGGAAGTAATTGATTTATTATCATTCTCGTCTTCCAATTTTCAACTTAAGGAAGGAAATATTTTAGATATATTAAGT
Organism: Mytilus galloprovincialis; assembly: GCA_037788925.1. NCBI lineage: Eukaryota > Metazoa > Mollusca > Bivalvia > Mytilida > Mytilidae > Mytilus > Mytilus galloprovincialis. Next base: position 90,985,399 of record CM075333.1, on the reverse strand, counting down.
TGTTTCATTAAACATACAATGTAAATGAAATTTATCAATATTTTTTGCAGAGCCTTAAAGCCACAGTTACACTTCTTACTTGAATGGCCGCTATCTAATTCTTTCTAAGTGGACAAATTCGATAAAATCCTAATCTACATACAATGAAAACAACAGGGACACGTGTGTAAGTTAAACAAAACATCAAGTTAACGAATGATCATAATTACTACAAGAAGGTTCAAATCACTTAAACTGAAATAGAAATTACGCAGTCATATACTTTTTCATCGTTTCTTTACAATTTTTATTAAAAGTAACAGTTATAATTTTTGACCAGTTTTTAATGTGTTTCCGGTTTCTGAGGACATGTTGCTGATACAGATTAGAGTAAGCAATACTGCCAAAGGACACAAACTGGCCTTAGAAATATAGAATATCTAACTAATCCGAAGATTTCTTTACACATAAGAAATAGTGAAAACAACCATCAACATTGTCAAGATATCGACGACCTTTTCAAGGGTTCCAAAAGTATCTTTGATGAGTTATTACAAACAATATAATAGGACTATACTAAGGTATGCATGGCATTGTATTAGCCCTGTCTATTGCAGTGAAAAAAAATATGATGATCCATCTTTTTTCACAATGAAAAAAACTGACCTTAAATATTTCCAATTTCACAAAATGTTATGAAAGTTTAACAAGGTTTTTGACGGAAAAGTAAAGATGAACAGCCTCATTTGTTTTTCGTTCATATTTTATATATAAGTAAGGCCGTTAGTTTTCCCGTTTGAATTGTTCTACATTGTCATTTCGGGGCTTTTGATAGCTGACTATGTGGTATTGACTTTGCTCATTGTTGAAGGCCGTGCGGTGACCAATAGTTGTTGATTTCTGTGTCATTTGGGTCTCTTATGGACAGTTGTCTTATTGGCTATCATACAACATCTTTTTTTATAAATCTATCGGTAATGTCTGTGATGAAGGTCAAAAGTTTAACGATTGCATTAGTATATAAACATATGTGAAACGACTTTGCCATGCATTGTGATTATGAATTTGTTGCGAATAATCTTTGAAAGAAAATGAAACTAAATAGTTATCAAAAGGTACCAGGATTATAATTGTTTACGCCAGACGCGCGTTTCGAATACATGAGACTCATCAGTGACGCTCAGATCAAAACAGTTAAAAAGCCAAACAAGTACAAAGTTGAAGAGCATTGAGGACCAAAACTTCCCAAAAGGTGTGCCAATTACGGCTAAGGTAATGTACTATTAGTTAGACCAGCATATTGTCATGAAAGTGAAAAAAAGGTTAGCAAACATCATCATTGGAAATGTGAAATTAAGGTTTGGGGAAATGACTTTTATATAAATGCAAAACAAAGCTTAGATTGTCATCATTGATATAATAAAGAAAATAGGCAGGCCATTCATGTTTGCTCTGAACGTGAAAATAAGGTTTGTCAACCAGTAACCAGGCAACAGAATTTCATTGTAAAATCCAGATTTAATTTATTTGTACTCAATTTTGTAAGAAACCGAACCTATTTGTTTTATCTATAATACTAAAATAACGAGGTCCAATTTGTCAGCCATCATGGGGTAAAAACGACAAATCAAAGAATTCACCTTTATATATAGCTAAGTTAGGACAATGGTGTTGATTAAAATTTACACCACTCCAGACCCTTTTGTTTTCCACATAATGAATATTGTAAATAATTAACAAGTTCCGGGTCAAATCCGATACCGATACCAATAGTACATTCAGTTGTTACCTATTACCTTATCTGTACGTTCCGCATCTGATAGGGGCACCATCAAACGTTGTATTGAGGATTTTGCTAAATATACGGGTGATAATCACAAGGTTGACGCTACTAAATTCAATCATTGTCACATTGTTCCCGATTGTAGTATTTTAGTTGACTTTAAGACATGTCTCGACTGTGCATAACTTCGATGATATAATGTAAAACACTTTAACTGGTGAACCATGCAAAAGTTAAAAAGTCAATTAACTTTGCTGATGGATCGAGGCAAACACGTATCAAGAGAAATTTAATGTATCAATGCTAAAACATTGCATTCTAGTTATCAATGACACCACAAACACCAGACACAACACTCTTAATCGTTGCCTCTGCGACCTCGTCGAGGCGAGATCAAACAAAATAATTAGAAAATATGAATTTATTGGGTAAAAGGGGAGGGTTGAGATCTCACAAACATGTTTAACCCCGCCGCATTTTTTGCGCCTGTCCCGAGTCAGGAGCCTCTGGCCTTTGTTAGTCTTGTATTATTTTAATTTTAGTTTCTTGTGTACAATTTGGAAATTAGTATGGCGTTCATTATCACTGAACTAATATATATTTGTTTAGGGGCCAGCTGAAGGACGCCTCCGGGTGCGGGAATTTCTCGCTGCATTGAAGACCTGTTGGTGACCTTCTGCTGTTGTTTTTTTCTATGGGTTGTTGTCTCTTTGCCACATTCCCCGTTTCCATTCTCAATTTTATTTAAATGTTAAGATACAATATCCTAATAAGAATAAAGAGAAAGGTTGTAAGCAGATATTCTCAAGGACTCGTATTAACTATCCGTTACAAACAAAGACAACAGTAGTATACCGCTGTTAAATAAGTTACAAGTCCTACTAATTACTTCCACAATATATTCATCTGCATTTGTACTTAATCGGGAGGTTAAAAGTTTGCAAAGTAAGAAGTAAAAGAACCTTGTTCGCACCTAAATACTTACGTAGAACAACAACAACAATAATATCGGACTGGGTAATCTTTGCGTAAGGAATATCTGTCAATGAATATTCAAAAGAACCATCCTTATTCTGTCTAATAAACCTTGACGCACCGCTTGTGCAACTTAAAAACCGATTAAATACCAGGATAAGCATTAGTTTTACCCTACTGAGTGTTTTAGGGGAGTGCCTTGAGCTGAATAAATCCTGTATGTCATTTAACATAAGTTCATACAAAGTTCAGCACCATCTTTGTTTTCTTAAATCAGATTCTTGCAACGAAAGCAAATAAAACAAAGCAAATAAAACAATTCCACGTTTTTCTTATTAAAACCTTAATTGAAGAATGATTTTAAAACAGAAATCAATAACCCACAATATATTAAACAATTTAATATAGCAGCCGACAGGGGGAAAGTATAGCAGATGACAGGGGAAAGTATAGCAGCCGACTGGGGGAAAGTTATTATGAATTCAATTTACTAAATTTTATAAAATGGAGATTTTTTTTTATATTATTAAATAGCTATATTATATACGCATCGTACTATGGACATACATAATCTTTTGGTCGCTTCGATATATAAAATCCTACAATTTTGATTTTATCTAAAGAAGAATCGTAGTTATGGTTTATTTGGAAACATAAATTTTAATAAGATATTTCGCCTTCTTTACTGTATCTTAGAAACAAACCAAACCAGGAGAACCCAATTAGATGATATGGAATATGTTTCTTAAGTCGTTACTACAATTTCCTTCCCTTTTCACGAATGTCACTACCGACTTAACACTATTTACCAGGTTTTTTGGTGGGGTTCGTGTTGTTTATTCTTCAGTTTTCTATGTTGTGTCGTGTGTGCTGTCGTTTGTTTGTCTTTTTCATTTTTAGCCATGGCGTTGTCAGTTTGTTTTGGATTTATGAGTTTGACTGTCCCTTTGGTATCTTTCGTCCCTCTTTTGTAACGACATGAGAAACTCTATAATTTTAACTGTCCCTCTGGTATCTTTCCGTCCCTCTTTAGATTCACAAATTAACTCTGAATATGAGGTTATGTTCAGATGATATTTGACAGGCATATACGCCTTACAATCATTTCATACACTAAATAAAGTTGACATATTGCTTAAATAATTAGAAAAACCAAAAACTTAATATTAAGTTATGAACCGTAAAAGTGAGTTCAAGGCAAAAAACAAACCTTACCAGACTTATATGTTCATCATATATAATTTTCATATACTGAAAAATAGTTTACCTATTGCATACAGTAACCAAAACACTAAAACTTAACTTAAACTTAATCATGAAAATACAAAATGAGGTAAAGGTCATATGGCACCTGCCAGTTGCACATGCATGTACATCTTACAATCATTCCATACACGAAATATAGTTTACCTATTGCTTAAAGTATTTAAGATACGGACTTAGCCTTGTGCAATGCGTCATGAAAGGAGGTCGAGGTCTATTCAAGCAGTCATGGAACAATAAAAATGAGATCAAGGGCGATGGACATATGACAGATGGAAAGTTCATAGCATAAGGTGTATATACAAAGTATGAATGATCCACATCTTTCACCTTGCAAATAATAAGGTTTTTATGGTTTTTTTTTTACGCCACCGCCGAATCACTATCCCTTTGTCGAGCTTTCTGCAACAGAAATCGCTTGGTGGATAAAAATCATGAAATTTCTACCAAAAGATTTTTTTTTTTGAAGAGGGGATTGATACCAGATGGACATTCAAAGTCATTTGTTTAATTTGGCATGTTTATAAAATGGGCAGAAATGACAGAAAATTACAGCATTTTTTTACATGTTGCCTCACTCCATCGTATTTGATTTGACACAGAAGGTAAATTGATCTTTGATGAAACTTGACATTTTCCTGTAAAAGATTCTTAATGATGTCATTTTAACATTTTCTCTAATAATTCTTGAAATCAAAATGTTACCAAAAGTTACTAATTGCTGCTGACGACAATTTTGATGCATTACAAATTGTGAAAATGTTTATGTAAAGCCTCGGTCACACCTTACCGGATAAGACGAACGGACGCCTAACGGATGAAAATAAAAGTTGTCCGTTGATAAAATTGTTATCCGTTGGGAGTCCGTTGATGTTTTGACCAAATAAAATGGACGCTTAACGAATGCATAACGGACATGCAACGGATATGCAACGTACGAGAAACGGAAACGTACCGGACAACGGACGAGTATCGCATAAAACGGACACCTAACGGAAGCGTACCGGATAAAACGGATAAACAAGATCTACGGAAAAATTAAATGCGACAATAATAATACATGTAAATCGATAAATTTTCTAAATGTTTCTGTGTGACTGGTTTTGGTTTGTTCTTCAAAATGCTGCCAAAGGACAGTGTCTGGCCTGAATAAGAGTTGCTTGATTGTGAAGACGTGCTCTTACTCTTAGATCGATTAAGAATTCATGAATCTTAAGAAATCTCATTGGCATTTCTGACGCGAAATTTTCAATTGGCATTTATCCGTTTCAGATCCGTTCATCATCCGTTTTATCCGTTATACGTCCGTTAGAAGTCCGTTGGTGAATTTATCTGCCAGAACTCCAACAGATGTATAACGGACACGTAACGGATACAAAACGGAAATGAAACGGACGAGTACCGTATAAAACGGACGCCTACCGGACGTTCAACGGACATTTCATTCGTTTGACGTCCGTTCAAAGTTTTGAACATGCTAAAAATTTTCCACCGGACAGAACGGACGTCGACGGATAAAACGTACGCTTAACGGACATGCAACGGATATGGACGGACGTCTAACGGATAAGAACGGACGTCTAACGGACATGAACGGATTGAAAAAAAAGTTATCCGTTAGGCATCCGTTCGAGCTATCCGTTAAGGTGTGACCGAGGCTTAAGAATTGTTTTTAAAAAAAGGATGATTTATTGGTTCTTCTGAATAAAGAAATACAATGGAAGCTGTAATAACGACAGACAGGATGAATAATTTGGATCTGTATTTTCCTTAGGCGGTAGTTTTTTTCGAAACGCAAAATAAGATAAACTTGTATCAAGGGTTGCAATTAACCTTGCCATTTACGTTTCAAATGTATCAAATTGTTAAATAATAATTGCAATCCCAAACCTTTGTTTTAATATAGTACTCTGTTCTTTATTTTCCATACTGCATAAATGTACATTTTATTAACAGTTGTGTCTTACTGTCAATATTACAATAAAATATGGTACATCGTATCCGTAAACTCATGTCCATATAAAAATTGTTCTTTATGTTAACAATTTACTGATAACAAATAGTTCTTGTCTTCTGTAAATACTCGTTCTAGATATATAATAGACTTGATAAATGGTCTTAAGATGTTTAATAGGTTACGATAGACAACATGCGAAACAAAAATCAACAATAATCATAACGGCAATCATACAACGCAAAATGAAAAATCTAATAGATGAGTACTTCAAATAAATTGGATGGAAAGTCCCATGCTGGAAACAAGCGATAAAAATAACCATAAAAGAAATGTTATCACTTCCGGTGCAAACATAAAATATCTGCAAATTACCAAATACATACTTCTGCCTTTGAATTTTATCAATTATAGAATGAATTTCTCGAATGTTCTACCCCGAATCGTTAACCGATCCATTAATTATTTAAAAGATTTCAAACTGCTAATGGCAAAAGTATGAAACAATTTTTGCATGAAATAAATATTGTCTTTAAAAAAAATAATCAAATACTACAATCATTATAGATTAATATTTTACATACAACATGCTGTTAGATACACAACTAATCACAAAAAAAAAGCATTCATTCAGATTTAGTGGCCTTCGGCTGATGTCTGCTCTATGGTCGGGTTGTTGTCTCTTTCACACTTCCCCATTTCCATTCTCAATTTTATAAGTCTTATTTATTTTGGTTATTCCTTTCTTTTTTTTTTTTATAGGAACCAAAGATCGGGTCTGTTTCGATGATATGAACTCAGGAATACTAGTACAAAAAATACACATGTTAACCTAGCACAGAGCTTGAAAAAAAGCAGTCAACCAAAATAATTAAAAACGATTACAGGAAAAGATATTTTTTCTTGAAATTATAGTTGCAAAAATACAGCGTTACATGTTTTCACGTGATAAACTATTTCAGGACCATGACATGAAATTAGGTGAATAAATTGTGAGTCCATGCGCAAAATTACCAAACAATAAAACAGCTAGTTCATCGTTCTTGTTTATGATATGTTAGTATTCTTATCGTACGACTTTTGGTCGATAATTGGAGTCATAATGTTTGTAATAATAACTAATGGAGATTTTCTTTCGAGAATTCCCCAAACGGGGTGATTACCACAAAATATCAGTTAGAACTTGCAATCGAAATGCTCAAATTATTGCCACCAATAAGAGAAAGCTTTGAATATACCTCCTTCATTTCAAAGAAGTTATACACAAATAACAGAACGTCATGTTTTATTCATATTTTACTTAGGTCTCCTCTTAAAACCTTTTATAACCTTGACTAGTGATTTATCATACAAAATTTATATGCTTTTGTTGATGACATACTGAATTGATTTAATTAACGGTCCAGCGATTGAATATGGGATTTGATTTTTATGAATCTTAACCATTATTTAAACGTCCTCGTATATAGAAAGTTTCAATGTAATATAAAGTCTAGGAACTCAAAATAACATTGCTCAACGAACCAAAAACTACCAGGAACAAACTTTAAAACCAATGACATGCGTATAATGTTGTTAATCAGATTTTATGTGCAGATTTAGACATGTCGCAAATGGAAAATAAAAGTGAACAGCAATAAAGGGTTCAATTGTGAACTTTGAAAAACGTTAATTACTAGACAGACATTTCTAAACTTCATTACTTTCAAGTTGGTGCGTATTAATACTGCTAATTAGTTTAGGTATAATTAACACAACATTTTTAACTCTCAGCTATGCAGGACATGATATATTAAATTATTTAGAGGAAATTATTTGATTATAATCTACAAAATACAGCAGTTTTTAAAAATTATTTCAGCATTGAATTTTTGAACATTAACCATACATATTGTGGACATGTTGCCCGAGGATTTCATCAAGTTCAAGGTAAGTAGTTTTATTTTTACGATTCTTTTCCCCATGTTTTCAATAGTAAAAACGGTAAAATACTTAAAATGTCTTTTCGAAAATTAGAGAATGCCACAATATGAATCGATAAAAACAACTATTTGTTAAAATATTCATCATGAAAATTAACACAAAATGCACATCATTACATGTAAATCATTATATTTAGTGATTTCTTTACAAAAAAAACAGTGGTAAGAAGCTCTGGTAAAAAGTCAACGTAAGTACAGAGATATAGAGGAAACAGACAGTAATGCCCTGGATATTATTCTTCCAGAACTGTGCTATCAAAATAAAGCATTATCAATAGAAACTCATGATTTACTTATAGGAAATCATACAACATCTCTTAAGTTTTGTGTTGTAAATGTCAACTTTTCTTCATACTATGAATTGATATTGAATAGTTAATCAGGTAAAGGAGTCCCGATTTCTTTAACTAGGCGGAAAATGATGTGTAAAGACTGTGGAAATTGTTGAATTAAATACAAATATCAGCCAATTTATTATTCTGTTCAAAGCAAACATAGTTCTGTCAACAATTCCTGACTACAGAACTTCATTATATATTTTGATTTTAAACTTTCTCACTTAACAACTGTTAAGAGTTCAATAAGCCATAGGGTTCTTTCATCCAAATATGAGTAATTTGTGTTTGATAGCAGTTTCTATCATATGACAACACAAGGACAGAACAGCGTTTGTATGAAGTTGAAGTCAGTTTTATCATTATTCCGCTTAAGAAAAATAGTTGCACATTTTACAACTCTTATAATTATTTGGAAAGCAACTAAGAAGTTCAAAATGTTAAGTTTCTTTTTTTCTTTTTTTTTTTTTTTTTTTAACTATTTCTTACTCGAACAAGTCTTAACCCCCGATTGCATACAGTCCACAATCAATACTTAAAGATAGCTATGTAACATAACAAGTGTAAGAAATTCTGGTAACAAGTCAAAGTATATACAGGGATAAACAGGAGACCTAGTAATGCCTCTAACGTTTCTAGACATTATTCTACCAGAATTGTGTTATTGCAAGAAGCATTATCAATAGAACTCATGATTTTCTTATCCGAAATCATACCATATCTCTTAATTTTTGTATTGATAATTCAACTATTTTTCGTACTAAAAACTGATATTGAATAGTCAATCAGTAAAGGAGTCCCGATTTCTTAAACTAGGCGGAAAATGGTAATAATGCCTGTTGAAATTGTTGAATTAAATACAAATATCAGCAAATTTATTGTTCTGTACATACATTAGCAAACACAGTTCTTTAAACAATTCCTGACTACAGAACTTTATTATACATTTTGATTTTAAACTTTTTCACTTAACAACTGTAATGCGTTAAATAACCCATAGGGTACTTTCATCCAAATATGATTAATTTGTGTTTGACAACAGGTTTTATCACATGACAACACAAGGACAGAACAGCGTTTGTATGAAGTTGAAGTCAGTTTTGTCATTATTCCGCCAAAAAACATAGTTGCTAGCACATCTTACAACTCTAATAATTATTTGGAAAAAGGTTTACGTTGTTTTTGGAGTTCATGCGATTCCCATGTTTTTTTTGTTTTTTTTACCTCGTCTCTTGCATATCGATTTACGAGACTTGAACACCGGTAAATTAATGTCGCCGTAATTAATGTATTTATTGTTTCTTCCGACAAACACAGTTTCTATTTAAAGAGCAGGACAGACTGTGTACCAACAAAATTTTGTTGCTTTTTTTGCTATATATAATAATCATAATCAAAGCATTTACGATTTGAACAAAAGAAAATATGTTATCGAAACACTTTTAATCAAAAAAATTGCACGAATTAAAAAAAGATCCGAGACCGATAACTTATTTTAAGAAACGAATCGATATTTAAAACATTGCCGAATTGGGATTCAATTGAACCATTATTACTAAACACTTTATAGTTTTAAGCAGTTTAATTGACTATTTTTAACTGGAACAAGTCTTAAAACCACCGATTGCATACATACAACAATCAGCTCTAAATAAACTCATCATAGATAACAGGATTGAAATTTGTTTTGGCGGCAGATAATTATATAAGCTCACATTTGGTTTTACATTAAAATGGCGGACGCATGCTGACAAAATGATCATCCAAACAGAAAGTTACAAGCTGAGTGATACACAGTTCTTGTTAATCTAACATTTATAATATGAACATGGAAGAATAAATGTAATACAAACTTTGGTTTGCAAGTTTTATTTGATGGCTAGTTGCTGTTGTTATTTTCAACTAAGCGTGGCCTAACGTAGTACCACCAAAACGTGTCATTAAACGTTTCTCAATGGACTTATTCATCAACCTGGTAACAATCAGAAACAAGAATATGTGTCTCACTATCACATATCCATTTAAAGTGAACAGTGAAATATAACGCTTTTTATTTACGCAGACTTAATTTTAAATCTGATATCATTTAATTTAAAACTATTAAAACTTTTAGAAATTCATAAGTCTTAATTGGTGTTCTTGTTATTTCATTTGAAGATTTAAATCAATACCGAAAGATAATATGCATTTGTGTCCATATCCATGAATCAAAGCACCAAAGGGTGCTATAGGCAGTTAATCAAAAACCCAAAGGCAAACTTGGCCACGTTCAGATGAATAGTGTAAAGAATTAGTCAAAATATTTACCTCAGGCATTGTTCTCAGCTATTTCTAAAGTATCAAATAATGCTTGTACAGTAATGTTTATGTATGCAATCCTACCACTTTCAAAAGTTATTTCCAATTTATATTTATAAAGATTCAATGCCTTAGATTATACACATACACTGTCCTATTATAGGGGAGAGTTTAGTGCCAGTTAAGATGTTTAAGCCGCCACATTCTGTATGTACCTGTCCATAGTGAGGACCCACTAATGCAGTGATTGTTGCTGTATATCATATTTATTTTTCATAATTCTTTTGTACATTTTTTTAAATTTTATTAATTTCTTGTGTAATGTATACTTCTGATTTTAGTATGATGTCCAAGTTATTGTAAATGCTCTTTTGTTCCGACGTTGGAAAGTTCCAGGCGGAAAGAACTAACTAGACGAAAAGTTCTCCAGAACTTATTAACTACATTGTAGTTACTTTGTTCTTCCTCTGGTTTAAAAGTTCCACCTGAACAAGTGACTAGTTGAAATAGTTTACATTTTTGCTATCATGGTTATTGTGTTAAGGGGCCAGCAAAAGCAATCCTTTGGGTGTAGGAGTTTCTCCCTGCATTAAAGATCCATTGGTAACCTTCGACTGTTGTCTGCTCTAAGATCTGGTTATTGCCTCTATGACACATTCCCCATTTTCACTGTCGATTTTTTTTACGTCTCAAATTATAACTGAATTAAAATATGTTGATTACGGTTTAACTGTCTTCCATTACTAATATCATAATAAAAAAACATTTATTTAAACTTTCAATAACTGTAATAGTAAGAGTTAAGAAAAACTTGTTTGTAACTTCAACTTGTTGAAAACATATTAAACGTTTCTCGAGTCTCTGGGGCTAGGATGAAAAATTTTGTCCTGCATTTTTTTTTTTAGCTGTAATCTCTGTCCTGCCTTTTTATTTTTCACTCTGTTTGGTCCTGTTTTTTTTTTTTTAAATTTATCCTGACTTTTTTTTTTACTTAAATTGTCGTCCTGACTTTTTTTTGGCAATTGTCTCATCCTGCCTTTTTTTTTTACTCAAAACTCCTGTCCTGCCTATTTTTTTAAAATTTCATCCTAGCCGCCCATAAAAATCAAATAGTAGCTCCCTTAGTCGACTCGTTACCTTTTTATCGTATCATGCGATTTCTTTTCTTATTATTGTCATGGGGAAATCGTTTACCAGCATAAAGTTGCTGAAGGAACCGCATAGAATTGATTCAATAACACTTAACGAGTGTTTAAATGTGAAAAATTATAAAAAGAAACATATAAAAAAAGTCGTATTTTTTTGTACCGGAAATCGAAAAGTCCTTGTAAATCAAAAACAATTACGGTGTGATACGCGTCACAGATTCGGACTTAATATTTTACAAAATATGCGACTTTGAAATTAAATAATGCCGTCCTTTAGAAAACAGTTGTTAAAGTTTACATCACAATATTTATTGAACCACATCGAGCTCAATCAAAGCACGTGTAGCATTATGTTACATTGTACACAAAAGCGAACCAATCTTAAAATGACCTTGACATCGACCAATCAGAAAACTACAATAACAACAACTTAATTTGACAAGCATGAAGGTGATTTGCTAGAAATCGGAATAATATTAACAAGAAAACAAATGAGCATACATTAAAGATTACTGAATAAAGATGATTTAAATAATCTCAATCAGACAAACAAGAGTGCACACGCTGAAATGTCTCGCCTTCTATACTAATCATTGATATTATGTTGATAGTCCTAAGTATAAAGCTAAGCTTTATTACAAATGTCACATAAACTTAACATTAACCAAGTTAACTAAACAAAGACCAATGAACCTTGAAAAAGAGGTCCAGGTCAGATGAACCATACCAGGCAGACAGGTACAGCTAACAATGCTTCTATACAACATATATAGTTGACACATTACTTATAGTTTAAGAAAAACAGACCAAAACACAAAAACTTAACACTGTGAAATGAACCGTGAAAATGAGGTCACGGTTAAATAAAACCTGCTCGACTGACATAAAGATCATAAAATATTTCCATACACCAAATATAGTTGACCTATGGCATATAGCATTAGATAAAAAGACCAAAACTCAAAAACTTAACTTTGACCACTGAATCATGAAAATGAGGTCAAGGTCACATGACATCTGCCCGCTAGACATGTACACTTAACAATCATTCCATACAACAAATATAGTAGACCTATTGCATATGATATGAGAAAAACAGACCAAAACACAAAAATTTAACTTTAACCACTGAACCATGAAAATGAGGTCAAGGTCAGATGACACCTGCCAGTTGGACATGTACACCTTACAGTCCTTCCATACACCGAATATACTAGCCCTATTGCTTATAGTATCTGAGATATGGACTTGACCACCAAAACTTAACCTTGTTCACTGATCCATGAAATGAGGTCGAGGTCAAGTGAAAACTGTCTGACAGACACGAGGACCTTGCAAGGTACGCACATATCAAATATAGTTATCCTATTACTTATAATAAGAGAGAATTCAACATTACAAAAAATTTGAACTTTTTTTTCAAGTGGTCACTGAACCATGAAAATGAGGTCAAGGACATTGGACATGTGACTGACGGAAACTTCGTAACATGAAGCATCTATATACAAAGTATGAAGCATCCAGGTCTTCCACCTTCTAAAATATAAAGCTTTTAAGAAGTGAGCTAACGCCGCCGCCGCCGGATCACTATCCCTATGTCGAGCTTTCTGCAACAAAAGTTGCAGGCTCGACAAAAAACCGAATAAAATGATTAATAATAAAGTACCTATGTATCATCAGAATTCTCCCAATTTAAAAGGTACGTAAATTTCGTCTTCTATGTAATTTGAAATTGCCGCCAACTTATATCAGCTTATTAATAGACTACTGACGTATGTCATACGTATCGATGACAAACAATATTCCTACGACTTTTGCCATCTGGGAAATGTAAACGACTCATCTTTATAGATTTTCAGCGATCAAATATTTCATACAATTGTTCTTTGACATCTTAGCCCACAGCACAGGGGGTAATAAACTATAGAAGGATTTCTATCGAGCACTACTTCCTATGTGCAACTACAAAACTTTTGGGAAAATCGACGACCATTTAACGTTTTTATGGTAATATTTTTTATATTCCAAAATAAAAAGTATGAAAAAAATGCCCAATTAGTTATAGATAACATGATAACCAGCCAGATAATAAAAGTGGCACATATTTCAGCATTTATTGGGTAGAACATAAATCTAGGGTGCTCGCATGAAGCAGCTTAACTGCTTAAAAACCTAAAAGGGGAAAAAGTGAACTATTGGTTCCTTATTTCAATAACGGAATTTGCTTATACTCTTGAATATTCTTATCGGTATATTATACATATAATGTATTTTTTTCTGAATTATCTCAAATATTTGAAGGTTACATTTAGTAATTTAATCCACAGCTTAATTATAGTGTTTAAATTATAAGCCTTGTACATGTACCTTTGATAACCATTGTTTTATTTTATTCGTGCCTCTTTGCATGTTCCTGTTTCATATATTGTTTTTACAATTTTGTTTGTTTTATATTCACATGTTAAGTTTAGTTTCTAATATTCGAAAGTGTCATTGCTTTAACATCCCGTTTGTTTCTAATACTTGTATTTTGGTAATACCCATTTTTTACTATAACAAGAGTGCACACGCTGAAATGTCTCGCCTTCTTTACCATGTTTACTAATTATTGATATTATGTTGATAGACCTAAATATAAAGCTTTATTACAACTGTCGCATGAACTCAACATTAACCAAGAAAACGAAACATTGATCAATGAACCATGAAAATGAGGTCAAGGTCAGATGAACCATGCCAGGCAGACATGTACAGCTAACAATTCTTCAATACAACAAATATAGTTGACTTATTGCTTATAAATTAAGAAAAACAGACAAAAACACAAACACTTAACACTTAGCAATGGACCGCGAAAATGAGATCAAGGTCAAATAAAACCTGCGTAACAGACATATAGATCATAAAATATTTTCATACACCAAATATAGTTGACCTAATGAATAAAGTAATAGAAAAATAGACCAAAACTCAAAAACTTAACTTTGACCACTGTAACCATGAAAATGAGGTCAAGGTCAGATGACACCTGTCAGCTAGACATGTACACCTTACAATCATTCCATACACCAAATATAGTAGACCTATTGCATATAGTATAAGAAAAACAGACCAAAACCCAAAAACTTAACTATAACCACTGAACCATGAAAATGAGGTCAAGGTCAGATGACACCTGCCAGTTGGACATGTACACCTTACAATCATTCCATACACCAAATATAGTAGACCTATTGCATATAGTATAAGAAAAACAGACCAAAACCCAAAAACTTAACTATAACCACTGAACCATGAAAATGAGGTCAAGGTCAGATGACACCTGCCAGTTGGACAAGTACACCTTACAGTCCTTCCATACACCGAATATACTAGACCTATTGCTTATAGTATCTGAGATATGGACTTGACCATCAAAACTTAACCTTGTTCACTGATCCATGAAATGAGGTCGAGGTCAAGTGAAAACTGTCTGACGGGCATGAGAACCTTGCAAGGTACGCACATACCAAATATAGTTATCCAATTACTTATAATAAGAGAGAATTTAACATTACAAAAAATCTTAACTTTTTTTTCAAGTAGTCACTGAACCATGAAAATGAGGTCAAGGACATTGGACATGTGACTGACAGAAAGTTCGTAACATGAGGCATCTATATACAAAGTATGAGGCATCCAGGTCTTCTACCTTCTAAAATATAAAGCTTTTAAGAAGTTAGCTAACGCCGCCGCCGCCGGATCACTATCCCTATGTCGAGCTTTCTGCAACAAAAGTTGCAGGCTCGACAAAAAATTGAACAAGATTTGAAAAAAAATTCTATTTTTTGAATTTCTTGGACCAATAAAACCTAGTACCATGGCCTTTTCTAATAAAACTTTTATGTTTTTTTACATGGTAAGTGAGGTGTGTCCACAAAATATTGGAAAAGCTTAAATCAATCACATGAATTTTTGCCGTGTTATCATCATGTATATACATATGATATACCATACAAATTAAATATAATGAAATACTTTCGCCTCGGAAAGGAATTACATATCAAACATTACAAAATCTCTCTTCAAAGCAATTGACATCTATGTTATTCAAGAATGGATCTCCATGTCAAACATTAATGAAGATTGTTGGTACTAAAAAAGAACTTTATAGTCGAAAATAATTGAAAATGTTATTATAAAAAAAATTACTTTAACATAGTATAATTAGTCAAGCTATCAAACAAATATAAAACTGTCATTAAAGAACTTGCGGACATATCTCAATAGATTTACAGATTAGATTTACAAAAGATACTAATTAAACAGCCATCAATTCAATATGTTCGACGTGTATTTTTGGAATACCCTAAATTAGGAACATTTATGGCATAAAACGTTCGTAAAAATATAAAATAACCAAGGCCTGTTTAAAAGTACAGACCAAAAATTTCTAGGGTTTATGTCACTGGTTTACGGAATCAACTAAAGCTAATTACTTAACCTATAAACAATGAATTTAATGTATCAACGTACCATGCTCTTTTCTGATAAACATTCTTGATTGTGTAGGCAAAAATAAGTTAAAATTGCTTGATGTTTCCCACCTATCCACCATAACATTCGTAAGGGTTCCCCGGAACACCGTGTCTCGCCTACTGTTGCTATTAGTCGCAGGCGAAACAAAACTGGGGGAACATTTCCCTCTCGATACTATCTTTTGATTAAATAAAGCTTCTGTCCAAGTTTGATAAAAACACAGGATGGTTTATGAATTTAATGAATGTTTTAAACACTTTTACTGCAGACTGTAGTTAATGTAAACTGGAAGAAAAACTAAATCCATTTATTATACACGGAAAAATAGAAAATAGTTTTTTTTACACTTTTCCTTTTAGGTGTACTAGCTTTTGACAATGAGCAAGCTTCTGTTCAAGTTTGGTACAAATTCAGGATAGTTTAAAAAAAGTTATTAAAAAAAAAAAAAAAAAAAAAAAAACTTTATACAGAGTGAATGTAATTAATGTTAACTGGCAGAAAAAACTAAGTCCATTTATAAGTAAAATGCCAATAAAAGGGATTCGTGTTGCAAGATTTAGTTTTGGATACTGTGTTATAATAATAAACAAGCTTCTGTCCACGTTTGGTAGACATCCATGTAGTTTGTAGAAAGTTATTCAATTTGAAAAACTGTAACCACTGAATGAATATTGGTGGACAACACCGTCGCCGACGACAACGACGGAATGTAAGATCGCCATGTCTCGACACAAAGCAGTCTACGCGAAAGGTTTTTTATGACAAAAATCATTTTAAATTTTGTTAACGTTTTTTTTTGTGCTCTTACCTTGTTTGATTGTCTCTTACATGCGACCTTATATTGGTGGCCAAAGCATTAAATCTCTACCTACCTATCCAACCTTAAGAGGAATGGGTAGGCAATATTAAACAAAGAATTAGTTAAGCCTAGTTGAAGAAAGTCGTGTGTCTTAATATTTTTGAAAAGTTTCAATCAATTATCAGATTCTTTGTCATGCTATTTGCATACCATGAGAATTAAATGCAATGAAAGTTTTCCTCCTCATCAAGGATCTATCAAATATACACTCTCTTCTAAGCAATTGCCATTTACTTAATTTAAGAATGGATTTTAACGTCACGCTTTTATAAAGGTTGTTCGTATTAAAGATTGAACTTAATGGTAAACATAATTGAAAGTGCAACAATTTAAAACATATTCAGCATGATATTATTAACAAGGCTATCAAACAAAAATGAACAACTGCCATTAAACAACATGCGGACATATCTCAATGGATATACGGAATACAGAGGTTCACGAAAACTATCAATTAATAAGCCTTCAGTTTTAAAAGTTGAGGCTTTCTCTATTTCTCATTGGGTTCAAAATTTAAGAAAAGCCAACTTAATTGACAACTGTCGACGTAGTTTTCTTGGTATTCGAAATATTGAACATGTATAGCACACAAAATAAATTGAAAAAAAATTAATACAATTTAAGTCAAGCTTGTTTTTGTGCTTGTTATAACTAGTTATGATGCTAGGTCCAGTCATCGTGTCTCACTTATTTGTGATGAAACTCAAATGACTTATTTATAGTGTCACACCACCAATTACTCCCTCTAATTTAGAACGTATGTGAAAGTAGACCTACTCGGACAAAAAAATAGTGCATTTGATGTCATTTGTTACTTAAACCAACCAACAAATTGGCAGAAATGAAACTTTTGGTGAAAGAAATATATATTAAGACCATTTTGAGCTAAAAATTTACCTGTTTATGAGTTTGCATTCAAAATTGAAGAATTAATGCACTCCATAGTATACTAATGTAAGATTTCCAGAAAACCAGGGGTTATTTTTATTGGTACCTCTATTCGAAAGACCTCTTCTTTCTAATATGATTTTAAACATCTGTTGAAAATTGGCATGCAGAAAGCTGATACATGTACGATTCAGGATATATCTGGTTTCAATGAAGTTAAACTTAAGGTAACATATTTAGAAAGCTGTGAAAATTGCAAAATTTTGTTGAACAAATAGGGATATTTAATTGGTGGTCTGACACCTAAAGGTATCCCTTTCTTAAAAAAAATATATAGTAAGTACGGACTATGGTCAAATTGTCCAAATGTTTGAGAATTAACTTAAACGTTTTTTTTTTGTTTTTTTTTTCTGAGTAGGTGTATCCGTTTGTAAATGATCACGTCTTCCTGTAACGTTAAGTTATGAGTGTAAACAATTATAGCAACCACTGTTAATTGTACTATGGTAAGATTTCGTATCCGCAGGTTAAACACTTTGAACATGTTTCCGATAACTGCTACACTCTTGTTGAATAGTTTATTAATTTGTGTTTTTACACCGCTTCTTTTCATTTAGGCGTTTTTCGTGTACCAGATTAACTGCATGTTTTATTATAAACGTTTTGCTAATCTACAGATCAAGATTTACATGTAGAATAGAAAAGGGTGATTTATAAGAAATAATTTTCAAGTACGAGTCCAAAATCAGGGACATTGTCGTATGCCTTGTCTTATTATTTTTTTATTTTGAAAATTATTTGTAATAAATGGCAGGTTTGCAATGTTAATGTTAACAACTTTTATACAATCGAGACGATGAAGATCTTCATGGACTGTATGGAAACCTGTCTATTATCAATGTGCCCATTAGCTATCTCATTATGATGTCATGTTTCTTTTATACAGCCTTGGTCATGTATACACGGAGTTACAACTATATGTTTTACTACTAATTAAAATATCGATCAACTGCATTTCCCGTTTTGAACTAAAAGCAAAGTACGCCTTGTTCAGCATTTAGTTTTATGTATATGGAATTAAAATAAACTTCAAAATAAAATATAGATGACATTGAATTATCAGTGAATTAATTACATAAATCATCGTTGATTATCTAAAGAATTGATCCACAATGTATTTCAAATTTTCATATGAGCAATCCCCAAAACAAAGAAATGCACATTATTCCGGGAAAGATGGTATACACTTTACGTTTATGTTAATGCCAAATCATGATAGGAAATCATACAAATAAGCATCGTGAATCAATCATTAATGTTATACCATTCAAGTAAGTTCCAATTCAAGGGGAACAAATCTTGAGTTTGGATATCCTATTTGTATTTGAGATTTACACATTGTAAAACTTCAGTTGTTTCTCATCTTTCCGGAAATAAGCATAAAAATATAAGTTTACAAGTGATTTTAAACCTTATATCAATTTCCACTGATGCAAAGATCATAAAAAAAGTCATAATGATTAACACATATACATTGAACCGTAGTGGTTCTTCGGTGTTTTGAATGAAGGTTGTATGTAAAGAAATTTACTATATATTTTCAGAAATTTGAAGTAACTTTTCTTAATCACTTTCATTAGTGGATATTTACCATGTTTGAAGGATATACATGCGATAAACTAAGGACACGTTAATTTTGAAGACAAAAAAAGAAACTACTCCTATCTTATCGTTTTAAACCTCTGGTTCAATCTAAAGTAAATAGCAATACAACTGAATACCACTATCTAACACCGTAATACGCCTTTGTTTAGAAAAATCATTGCCACTAATGCCAAACAGTTGAACGAAATGTGTAGAGCAGATACGTAAAATACACAACCATGTCAGGTTGGGACATTGATTGCAAAATTCATTTCCTATTTTAATTAGAAATGAACAAATGTTACAAAAGTGTCAATTTTATGAGCGCATGTTCCATATCAGAATTAATAGTCAATCGGTCATAGCTTCATTGTTTTTTTTTTGACTGGTGAATTTAAGGGATCAGTGTATATGAGCGGATTAATTTCTCTCAAATATATACCCAAGCTTTAACCAACATCATCCGCTTTCTATGGTAAATGAAAAGCAAAATATAAGTCAAAATGCTAGCTAAAATCTATATTGACAAACAGACGGACGTATAGAAAATAATGATAATACCCACATCGTTAATAGTTATTATAACCAGGATTATAATTTAGTACGCCAGACGCGCGTTTCGTCTACATAAAACACATCAGTGACGCTCATATCAAAATATTTATAAAGCCAAAGTACAAATTTGAAGAGCATTGTTAACCTGTGGAAAAACTATCTATTATCGTAGGCAGGTAATCAGAATACAAATTTAATCTTCAAAATAGCAGACCAAAGAACAAAACTACATAAAAGATATATACATATATAACTAGTAGTATTATGATAATATACATATGTGTTCTATAACGGATACCTTAAAGGTGCATTAGCATATATCCAAATAACAAAAAAGTTTAAAATAAACAATTTACAATGCATGCACTCGTTAATATGTAGCAGCATTTCTTATGTGTTTTTGTCTGGCGACATCTAATTAACGATCGAGTTTACTTCCGTAGACTGACGTTGGTCATAAAACCTGTTATATAAACGTAAACATTAATATCAGTAGACCCTGAATACACGCAATTGATAAATGAATTTTTCTAGGACTGTTTGATTTCATGTTAGAAATTAAAACATACGTCAATTATTCTCCATTTTTACCTGTACTTTTATTAACCAAATCAGTCAACGAAATAGTTTACCCTAGCTCACATTCTCTTGACATTTTGTCCTTTAAATAGTTAAGTACATACGAAACAAATATTTTAGCTTAGGAGATAAATCGAAAGTCACATGAATACGGGTTGAATGAAGTCAAACACATGGCTGAAAGGTTGGAGTAACAAAATTACTAGAAAAAGACAAATAGACACTTCTTTTGAAAAATAAATACTACAACGTGCAGCATTATTACGTGTCCAATATCCACTTTGCGTTTGTAAATTATTTTAGGTTATGCTATAATTTGGCCTCGTATTTCACTGAAAAAACATTAATAGCCGAAATGCGCATCTAGTCCAAAAAAAACATGTAAATATTAATCATTAACATTGATGCAATTTATCTCCGACAACGTTTCATATTTAGAACTGACTCTTAAACAATCGATCTAAATTGACCGCTATTGTGCTATCGTATTATTTTTGGTATTATTGATTTTCTCTGTTGGGTAATGAGCTTTTTGTCAGGACGTTTTTTTTGTCGACATATTTGTTTGCTTTTATAGTGATTAAAATTATAACACAAAGTTATATGATGTACCCCTATTTTGGCATCTCAACTTTATATGTCTGTTAGTTTTGTTCACACATTGTGTCAATATAATGGAATTTTACGCGACTGGCATACAAGTGAGAGGTCTAGCTAGCTATACAACCAAGTTTAATTCATCATTTTCTACATAAGAAAATGTCTATACTAAGACAAGAATATGACAGTTGTTACCCATTCGTTTGATGTGTTGTGGGCTCATTTGATTTTGAACTTTCCGTTTGGAATTTGTCTCGGAGTTTGTTATTTTTGTTATTTCACTTTCTACAACAAATTAATATATTGTATTGGTTCAATATAGATTTAAATTTTCAGTTTGAAAATGATTAGCTCTGTGACCAAATAAATTGAAAAGAATAAGGACTAAGTGAACTCTACATGCAATATAAATTAAAAACTGAAATGCATAAAGTAAAACGGACATGTAAGCATACGGAAAACATTAAAATTTCTACAAAAGAGACTAATATATCTGTGACCAAATAAATTGAACGGAATAAGGGCTAAGTGTACTATACATGCAATATAAGCTTAAATGCAAAAAAGGTAAAGGGACATGTAAGCATAAAATGTCTACCAGAGACTAAAAAAAATGTCTGGAACACGTCTCTTAATCTTATTTTTATTAACCACGTGGTTATAAAGAAACCCTGTCTACTAATATACTGTAAAACTACTGTAAATTATGTAACACAATATAAAGGTTATAGCCAAGTTGATCGTATCTTAGGAACTATGTTAATTATTCCTTAGTGATTTAATAGAAGTAAAAAGATAATCAAACTTTTGTTCATAATCATGTGTTTTAGGGTTATAGCCAAGTTGATAGTATCTTAGGAACTATGTTAATTATTCCTTAGTGATTTAATAGAAGTAAAAAGATAATCAAACTTTTCTTCATAATCATGTGTTTTTATTTCAAGGTGAATGCTCATCTTTATCTGTAAAAACAAAACAAACAAAAACATTCCCTTGGTCACTGTTGATTACATAATCACGCAATTCAAGCATTCTGTCTAATCTTTAATTAATTAGCAAACACGTTATTCTGTCTATTTCATGATTTAACATAGCCAACATTATATGTAATCTTGTCGTTAAACTTGAAATTAAATGTTTTGAAAATGACATTCTTGGGGATGACGACTATAAAATTTGCCTTAAACTGTATCAACCTGACAAGCGTGTTAATTAAATAGCCTCTGAAATGACATTAATTTAGATCCGATATATTGCTTCAGATATAGTTAATTTAATCCCCAAAATTCTAAAATTTCACCAATACAGGATAACTATTACGTTATCAACAATGAAGTTCCGTTTGGTTGTTATACATGTCATTCACTTTCCTTCATCAATTCAATGCCATGTCAAGAAGCTGTATCATGATTTGAAAGTATCAGAAGATATACACATGTCTTTAGATCTTAATATATTGATAAAACAAACTATTAAAGTAAATTATTCAAAAAGTCTAAGTCTACTAAACAGTTAAACAGTTTAAACCTATTAAGCGAATGGAAAAAAATCTTCATTCGTCCAGGCATTCCCAAAGAGAATGCTGAGTTAAACTAGGTTTGATAGTTAGCTGAACTTATTCGCTCTTCAAGATCTTGCAGCTTCTACTCAGACTTTGTAAAATGTCAAACGTGTCTAGACAGAAAGTTGATGAACTTGTGGTATGTCAAAGAACGACTCGTCCTTTAAAAAAAGTTTATCAGAATGTACCCTTATCATTAAGGGCTATTACTCCAATATCGAGTCGACTGAAGATCTTCTCATATTTTATTTGAACATCTTGTCTTGCTGATCATTTAAGCAACTCAAAGTTTATATCTATCTGTTACAGTTTTTAAGATTACGGATGACGGACGCTAATGATTTGAAAAGCTCACTTGGTCTTCCAGCCAGGTGAACTAAAATAAGAAGACATGGTATGATTGCAAAACAAGAGAACATTATCAGAACTATTATAGTCCCAAATGACGTGGAAGCAAGCACTTAAAAGCCATTATATGGCATTCCACTATATGGCCTTCAGTTATGAACAACTCCCATACATTTAATAGGTCCCGACATGATAAAATGTGAACATATTCATACGAGAACTCAAAGGTCTAATGTAGTACACAACAGTTTATAAAAACAAATAATACAGACGGACAGCAAGTCAAAAGGTCTCTTCATGGCCCAAGTTTATGTCCTGTGAAACGAGGTAGTTAGTATTTACAAATTCGTTTGTCTATGTATGTACAGTAGAGGCTGTCCATTCAACTTAAGCTTCCGGACAATAATGTCTGGAAATGACAATTTAATTACTTTCCTTTGAAATCACGTTATAAACAGTGAATAAAAAATTATATATTTTACTAATATTCAGAGAAAACATGTGACACGGAATTGATTTTGATGGTTTGACTGCATGAGTTTGTCGTCAGATTAAGCGTAAACAATTTTGACTGATTGTGACAATCAACAGCAAATGTTTGAGTGAGCTTCGCCAACTCAGTTCAAGGACAAAATGTACATAAGACTAAGAAAAACAGCCATATCAGACGAGATGTTTTGACTAATTTATGGCACCTTTTGACAAAGACAACACAATTTAACATTTGAAATATATTTGATACCGGGTTAAGTCAATTTTTTTCTCTCCAAATTTCTATACATTAAAAGTAACGATGAATTTGAATGAATTAATTTCAAGAATTTCTTTTAATTCGCATTAGTTTAGTTGTAAAAAGTGCCATATTTTAAAAACCATTATTTTTTTACTATGCTATATAACGATTTGAGTTTTAAATACTACCCGAAATAATTACTGACAGTATTGTTTTAAATAGACATCATTTTTAGATGTTTTTGTTCGTGAAGTCGTAAATAAATCGCATTGTACAGGTATTATCTTCTACAATTTAGTGTCAAAATATTTCGCAAACGTCCAAAATCTCTCTGCATAGTAAGAGTAACGACAAGCAGAAGCAGTAATATAATTCTGAATGGGTCAACGAGTTAATTGTTAAGCATCAAATTTCAGCAACGATGTTTTATGTCCGACTAAAACATAAGTTGCATGGCCAATTTCTCCTGTATGTGTTTCACTCAACAGAATCAAAACCGACAGATAACAAAGACTTATGTATTTATGGTTGCATATGCATGCTTTTCAGAATGGAATTTCTCTTCATCTCTTGCCTATAAGATCGGCACCGAAAATAGGTATCACGTCACAATTTAGCAAATACTGTTCGGTGCATTGAAGTCCAAGAAAAAATGTCATTAATACGGAAGAGGCCAATAAATCTGTTGGGCTAATTTTTATAAATAAATGTCAATCATACAAAACTAATCAGGCTAAATCCTAGTTTTAGAATCGAATAGCTTGTATGTTATCGTCATTACATGGCAAGATAATTGATCAAGTGATCAAGATTAGTTTATTGTTACCTAAATTGAACATCAAGAGAGGTATTTAAATAGCTGTTGTAAATTACTTCCTCCTTCTGTTATTTGTTACTGATTTAACGTTACCTGTACAAGTATCTTCTATAGCAAAGTAATAAAACACTATTAGTCCTTCCACTTCGTGAATAATTAACACCGAATATCTCACTTTTAATAATAATAAAAAAAAAAGAATCTCGGTTAATAGAAAGATATACATCATCGGTAAATAATAAACTGTTCGTGGTTAGTGTTGTCTAAAACTTTACTTTGTAATTATTGGTCAATGACAGAAAGTCATTTTATTATTGTGAATAAGTTTCAATGACCCCCGAAGAAACACAATATTTGATAATGATTCTGTGTTAAACAATGACAATATTAAACAAGAAGTAATTGTAACAGGATGCTGTTACGAAGTCTCCCAAACAAAGCTCCCATAACTCGCCATTCATATGGTCCCATGTTCATTTGATTTGATATTTTAATATATATTGCTTACGAGTAGGGATCTCCACCATTTACAGGTATTCAAACAGGAGGGGGTGGTGGTGACTCCCAGGGAATCTACCTACATTTAATTTGATTTGTTTTATTGTCCCCTACATGAATATATATGGTTTAAGTGTGGGGATCTGGACCGTTTACAAGATAATAGCACATTCTCAAATTGAACGGGGTGGGGCGACCCCCAGGAACTTCTTCTTTATTTCATTTGATTAGCTTTATTGTCCCATACAAGAATAAATATGGTTTAGGGGTGGGGATGTTGACCGTTTACAAGTTTTCAAACAAGAGGGGGTGGGGTGACCCCCTAGGGACTTCCCTCTTTATTTCATTTGATTAGCTTTATTGTCCCCTACAAGAATATATATGGTTTAGGGGTGGGGATGTTGATCGTTTACAAGTTTTCAAACAAGAGGGGGTGGGATGACCCCCTCTGGACTTCCCTTTTATTTCATTTCATTTGTTTTATTGTCCCCTACAAGAATATATATGGTTAAGGAGTGGGATCTGGACCGTTTAAAAGATAATAGCACATTTTCAAATTGAACGAGTGGGGATGACCCCCGGGGACCTCCCTTTAATTTCATTTGATTCAATCAAGAATATATATGGTTTAGGGGTGGCGATCTGGGCCGTTTACAAGATATAAGCATATTCTCAAATTCTCAAAAGAGGGTGGGGATGAACTTACAGGGACTCCCCCTATATTTCATGTGATTTGTTTTATTGTCCTATAATCATTTCTGAAGACTGCATGTATCTATCACTTACAGTTTTCAAGTTATATTCATCTGAAAATTTTAGAAAAAATCCCATAGGGTTCTATAGTAAACCCCTCCCTCCTTTCTACCCCCAAAATACCCCTTAATAGACCCCAATGCACAAACGAAAGAGTGATGGCTCACCTAGACATATTAGTCTGCCATTTTATGAAATTCTAAGTCAATCTGACAAGCGGTTTTGGAGAAACGCTGCGGACAAGTTCATTTTTTAAAGTGGCGGAAAAGGAAGAAGAATAATAAAAACTAGAATTGCCATTGCAAGCAATAGCGGATGTCACCCTTCCCCTATTGCCACTGAGCGGCAGCCATTTGAAAACAATTTAACAGTTAATGCAGATCAACGCATTGAGAGAGATGTATCTTTTTGTAAATTTTCAGTACATTTTGAGCATTGTCGAAAGTTTCACATTTCTTCTGTTTCCATAGCAACGGCAGCCATTTTGAAAATTCAGAAGTCAAAAGTCTCATCTATACATGTCAGTTAACAATAATATTAAGTTTCATTAAGTTTGGAGCATTTTGAAAATATTTGACATTTCTGTAGTTTCCATGGCAACAGTGGCCATTTTGGAAATTCCAACTTCAAAAGTCTCATGCAGACTTGACAGTCAACATATATATTAAGTTTCATCAATTTTGGAGCATTTTGAAATATTTGACATTTTGGCTGGTTTCTATGGTAACAGATACCATTCTAAATTCCTAATGGCAGATACCACATTGGTACATGGGAGGGAACATACCATCAAAGTTTCAATGGATTTGACCTACCATTTTAAGAAAGTAAATGCGACTTTTAGGTTTTTGAAGCATTTTGACTATTTTTGACTTGTTTCCATGGTAACGGCAGACATTTTTGAAATTCCAACGCCAAATTCCACATCTACAAATGTTGCTCATCATTACTATGAAGTTTCAAAAAATTTGGAGCATTTTGATATTTTTGAAATTTTTGGTGCAGTTTCCATGGCAACATAGTAGTTCCAATGATTGCCAAAATCATCAAAAACCAGTATATGGCTGGCACCTACATTGTATTAAAATATGATGATTCTGAGTTTAAGCATCTCCAAATTATTCACCAAAACCAAAAACGGGAATTTTTCCCAATTGTTCCGTTTCCATGGAAACGGCAGCCACTTTTTTATGGTCTTAGACCCTACTGCAACCCGAAATTTTGTGTTCCTTCTTATAGTGAACTATCATAAAGATTGGTTCCATTTGGCTCCAAAAAACCTGCCGGACAAAATAGGTGGAAGTATAATAATAACTAGAATTGCCATTGCAAGCAATAGCGGATGTCACCCTTCCCCCTATTGCCACTAAGCGGCAGCCATCTAAAAAAATGTTTAAAATTGAATGCACAAATATACATGGCTATACATCTTTCTGTAAATTTTTTAGTTCATTTACAGCATTTTAAAACAAATTTCATTTCTGCCGTTTCCATGGCAACGGCAGCCATTTTGAAATTTTCAAAAGTCATCAGTCTCATCTATACATGCCAGTTAACCAAAATATCAAGTTTCATTAAGTTCAAAGCATTTTGAAAATTTTGGACATTTTTGCAGTTTCCATGGCAACGGTGGCCTTTTTGGAAATTTCATCATCAAAAGTCTCATCCAGACTTGCCAGTCTAAAATCATATAAAGTTTCATAAAATTTTGAGCATTTTGAAATTTTTGAAATTTTTGACATTTTTTATGGTTCCGATGGCAACAGAGACCATTCCCAAAAGTTAATGGCATATACCACATTGGTACATGGGACGGACCATACCATCAAAGTTTCGATCAATTTGACCTACCATTTTAAGAAAGTAAATGCCACTTTAAGGTTTTTTTAACCATTTTGACCTGTTTTGCATTGTTTCCATGGTAACGGCAGACATTTTTGAAATTCTAACGCCAAATTCCACATCTACCAATGTTGCTCATCGTTACTGTAATGATTCGTTAAATTTGGAGCATTTTGATATTTTTGAAATTTTTGGTGTAGTTTCCATGGCAACATAGTAGTTCCAATGATTGCCAAAATCCTCCAAAACCAGTATATAGTGGGCACCTACATTGTATCAAAATATAATGATTCTGAGTTTAAGCATATCCAAATAATTCATTAAAACCCAAAACTGGATTTTTTTCACATTTGTTCTGTTTCCATGGTAACGGCAGCCATTTTTTAGTTCCAAAAGTTGCACTGCAACTCGAAAAAATTAGGTGGAAGAAAAATAATAATAGGGAAAAAGAAACAGAAGAAAAGCCATATGTCACCCGACATTGTCGATCGGGTGACATAATAATACAGAAAAAGAGACAGAGGAAAAGCAATATGTCAACCGACATTGTCGATCGGGTGACATAATAATACAGAAAAAGAGACAGAGGAAAAGCAATATGTCACCCGACATTGTCGATCGGGTGACATAATAATAAGAACTGAGCAAAAACAATAAGTCTCCAGACTTAAAAATGAAAATGATGAAAACCTAGATTAAAGATAAATATTTCTTACTTGTGGGTAAAATATGTGTTATTTAAGTCAACTTCCACAGAAGAAACATGTAAAAGTAATTCAAAAAATTATTCATTTAATTTTTTTCAAGCATTTGAGTCAATTGTAAAAAATCTAATTAATTAACCAAGATGTATCGACACTTTACCACAAGTTTAATTTTATTCTGAAATCTATTTCCTTATCATTAATTGAACCTTTCAGATACTGTGTCTTATATTAAGTAAAGCATAATATAATTGTGAAAAATTTCGGCAACTGGTTATCCTAAATATTACCCTTAAAAAAACAACAAAAAACTCTCCGAAAACTTATATGCACTTTAATATGCTGTTTCCATTGACCTGTTCAATGTCCTTTAAAATAGTAATGTCGTTCTGACAAAGAATCAGGCAGTGGTGAAAACATGGCATATAAAAACCCAATCAATTTAACATTGGTTTATGTTCAAAATATATATAGGTGTATGAATATAACATTCGTTTCTTTTTCTTTTCTAGGAATTCAATTAATATATTTTGATTAAAATGCAATGAAATGTACTATTCAGGGGAACCAATTCAGAATTTTGCTATCATTCTGACCAAAAGTTATCAGGAGATTTATCTAACAGATACGTATACACCGAAGCGCGAAAGGCCTATCATTTCTTTCGCATGATAACAGTAACTTTAAAATAGGATGGTGAGGACAGTGGGTTTTTTGGGTCATGTTTTGATTTAATGTAAACCAACTCATTTTCGCTGATAATTTATTTCGCGTTTAGCCCTTTCTAGTCAATTTTGTGGCGACTTAATTTCGCGATTCTGAAATTTACTTGATGTTTTCAAGGAAGGTGAAATCAAAGTCTAAGATTTTTGCGACGATTAATATTCGCGATATTTTTCTACTTGCGAAAGTCGCGGAAATAAATCGCTCGCAAAAATTAGCAGATTTACAGTATTCCTTCTTACTTAATCAGGAATGCAATCGTCACATACACCACATATAGTTGACCTATTGTTTACTACCGTTATGAATGATTCTATATACCAAAATGTAGTTTTCCTACCACCAATAAGAAGTGAACAGTCTCTTAACCATTGACAACAGATTATTGCAAGGTATCAACATACAAGAAATGAAGTATCATAGTATTCAACGTTCTAAAATAATACCTTGATACAAAAAGTTAACGCCGTAGCTTCCACCGGATTATAATCTCTATCTCAAATTCTAGATAAGACAATTAAATCTTGAAAAAACTGAATGTTTCAAACGGATTTTAAATTTTACTCTTAAAAAAGATTAGCAACAGTTGACTATTGTTCAAATCTGATAAATCGATTTAGATGACACATCATGACCACACTAACCAAAACAAGAGTGCACACGCTGAAATGTCTCGCCTTCTATACTAATCATTGATATTATGTTGATAGTCCTAAGTATAAAGCTTAGTTTTATTACAACTGTCTCATAAACTTAACATTAACCAAGATAACTAAACAAAGACCAATGAACCTTGAAAATGAGGTCAAGGTCAGATGAACCATGCCAGGCAGACATGTACAGCTAACAATGCTTCTATACAACATATATAGTTGACCCATTACTTATAGTTTAAGAAAAATAGACCAAAACACAAAAACTTAACACTGTGCAATGAACCGTGAAAATGAGGTCACCGTCAAATAAAACCTGCGCGACTGACATAAAGATCATAAAATATTTCCATACACCAAATATAGTTGACCTATGCATTGGCATACAGTATTAGATAAAAAGACCAAAACTCAAAAACTTAACTTTGACCACTGAACCATGAAAATGAGGTCAAGGTCAGATGACATCTGCCCGCTAGACATGAACACCTTACCATCATTCCATACAACAAATATAGTAGACCTATTGCATATAGTATGAGAAAAACAGACCAAAACACAAAAATTTAACTATAACCACTGAACCATGAAAATGAGGTCAAGGTCAGATGACACCTGCCAGTTGGACATGTATACCTTACAGTCCTTCCATACACCGAATATACTAGCCCTATTGCTTATAGTATCTGAGATATGGACTTGACCACCAAAACTTAACCTTGATCACTGATCCATGAAATGAGGTCGAGGTCAAGTGAAAACTGTCTGACAGACATGAGGACCTTGCAAGGTACGCACATACCAAATATAGTTATCCTATTACTTAAAATAAGAGAGAATTCAACATTACAAAAAATTTGAACTTTTTTTTCAAGTGGTCACTGAACCATGAAAATGAGGTCAAGGACATTGGACATGTGACTGACGGAAACTTCATAACATGAAGCATCTATATACAAAGTATGAAGCATCCAGGTCTTCCACCTTCTGAAATATAAAGCTTTTAAGAAGTGAGCTAACACCGCCGCCGCCGCCGTAGCCGCCGCCGGATCACTATCCCTATGTCGAGCTTTCTGCAACAAAAGTTGCAGGCTCGACAAAAACGAATATGATACCGAGTACGTCGCGATCGACAGTGTATGCAGCTCCTGCATTGTATGTATCATCTGCAATAAGAATGAGCACCAAATGCCTGTAGCAAGTTAGGAATATGACAATTGTAAAGAAAAAACGTTGCGTAAAACACCCCATAAAAAAAATCTCTTTTGTCAAACAAAATTGAAGGCAAATAATGCAGAATGCCCGAGTTTTTGACAACATTAATAATAAGTCTACAATTTTTCCGGAGACGACGATGTTTTGTTCAACGTGAAGTAATATTGCCGTTAAGTCGCATTTTCGAGTATATTTTTACATAATATATCTAATATCAGGCATGACAAAACATACTGTACATGCCTTTAAAGCGTACAACGAAAAAAACTCCTTGCAATAAAACCAAGTTACTCTCCTTATATGCAACAAATCATGTAAATAATGATCTACATTTTCATTTTTGACGTGTAGTAAAAAAAAATTTAAAATGACTACAAAATAATGTCTTTTATAGTCTTATTTAACGGCCAATTAGTTCGAACTTTGGTTCACAAACAATTGGTACGGTGACCAACAAAGTTGTACAGTGATCCGGATATGTCAAGTAAAGCATCAATATTAAAATCTTTACATCCTCCAAACAAGGCCATATGTACTGATAAAAGTTAACAATAACAGTTCCTCTAGTATATTATGTTCTACAACTATCAATGTCTGTGGTGTGGGATGGAAAACCAGTTTCAAGGAATTATATTGTTCAAATTGTCATGTTGCATCTATTTTGGAAAGATGATGACGATGACGAATCATAACTTGATGACAATCAGCTATCAATATGCAGACCCAAACCCTCAGTGGACCAGGTTAAGACAAATAATCAATTACAGATAATATTAGTAGGAAGCCGTCGATGATATAAGTTTGTTTTCATGAGACTATAAAGTTAGTTTAGTAGAAATTGCCAATTGAAAACATTTTACACTTCTTTCTTATCTAATATAAGGGAATAAGGTATTCATTCAATTTGCTTGAATAAAACATATCTAAAAAGAATCGAAAAATTATTGGTTATGCATAGTGCATCTTGTTAAATCAATTTCTCGTTAGACTCGAAGTCTGCTTTCAATAAAAAGGAGTTTTCATCCTTCATTTTGCCTTTCATCATTTTTATTTGAGCGTCTATGAATACCTTACGACGAAACGTGTCTGATATTCTCGACCAGGTAGATAGATATAGATATATTGACATTATTAAATACAACTGGTATAAATTTTATATTTTAGTAGTGTATAAAGCAAACAGATATCAACGGTAGTTGCATAAAACAATGCTTCTTTGGCAAACAAGGAAATTAAAGAAAGCTCTGAGAAAAACTATTTACATGGTTCTGTGATTTACCTAGACCTGAAAATGTACACAGCTTTTGTGTACCAAATTATTAGCATGAATCTTTGATGTGATTTTTTTTCAGTCTGAAGATATTAAATCTTAAAAATAATTAAAAGCCCTAGAGATTTCTCACATAAACTAATGACACAGAGATATGCATCGTCTTTAAGCGTTTTGAAAGTTGACTATAAATGCAAATTGGAAAATTCAAATTGGAAAATGTTGACAGGCAAGTATGTTAAATTTTTAAAATTAATGAACCATGACTTAATGCTGCAGGGTTGAACATTTTTCAAATGAATGGTATTAGCCATTGTTGCCACTTCTGCATACCTATTACAATCGATAAATATTAGTGTTTCCCCCGTAAATCGTCACATGTTAAGTAGGATTGAATTACTGTGTGAACGTTTCAGTCAATGAACCATGACTAAATAGCACAATTTAATTATATTAGCGCGCATAAATTGTGATCTGGATTAAAACTATACACCAAATATCATTTATATAAAAGGTCTAATTTATTCCGATCATCATTTTTTTATATAAAATAAAAGATCATCAAGCAAACTATAAACTATATCTGTTTTATATACAAAATATGTCTGATTTCTGATATTCTCAACACACTAGCGACATATTTCTACAGTCGTAGATCTTTAGATAAAAGAATATAAGTCTAATTAGTAATTCTACAAATTGTGCCCAATTCCTGTTTTTGAAATATTGATCGGTGTATGATGCATGCTTATATGACTCTATCTTGTCGATGCATCTGGTATCGCTCCTTTTTGAGTTCGTATTTTTTATGTCATACTTGTTACTACTATCTTGACATGTCTTTTCTCTCGATTAGTGAAATTAACAAACATGGTTAATTAGTTATCAAAAGTACCAGGATTAAAATTTAGTACGCCAGACGCGCGTTTCGTGTACATAAGACTCATCAGTGACGCTCATATCAAAATAGTTATAAAGCCAAACAATACAAAGTTGAAGAGTATAACGGATCCAAAATTCCAAAAAGTTGTGCCAAATACGGCTAAGGTAATCTATTCCTGGAACAAGAAAATCCTTAGTTTTAGTTTTGCCTATTAGATCAGTTTTGAGAGAACATAAGTACCGCTTTGTCGGATGTACCAATATGCCATCATTTTTGGTATAATCATAAAGTTTATATTCATGCAAATATTTTGAAAAATCTACGCTGTTATCTCGTTAAAAGACTCAAACAACAGCCTGAAATAAGAGTCCGGCAGGAATGCACTGTATTGTTGACATGCTGTCGAACTTCAAATGTTCTTATTTTTCATTGCAGTCAGATTTAAATAATTCTATTTCGAAGCCTTATGAAGGCTACACTTTAGATTTGACCAACTGATATGGACCATTTCAAAGCAAAATCAAAATTCAGGAAGCAATGTAGGTATATACGTATAGATTTGTTGTTTGTTTAAATATGCATTCATTAAAATAAAATCCAACATCCGTTAGATTAAACAAAAGAATTGTTTTTTTTTTTCAGTTATTCCCATTTTGAAAAATAAACTATTCGACCTTGATTTGAATATTATAAAATGCAATTATTATTACTATTAAAACCGAAGGTCTTTCCACCTCGATAATAAGAATGAAACGATGATAGAAAATGTCACTCCTTGTTGATGTAATTTGGTTCTTCAAATTGATATAAAAGAATAAGATTAATAGGTATATGCAGAAGACTTAATTGTTTTAATATGAACAGAAAATAATGTTTAGCAAAGGTCAAAATCTAGAACATCAAATTGACCTTTGACCTTGACCTCAATTTCAAGGTCAGTGATCTCAAATCAAAAGACCCAAGGTCAATCATTTGTATGGTTGAGGAGAAATACTGATTTCAAAATTCAAAATTTATAACATGACCTTGACCTTTGACCTTGATCTCAATTTCAAGGTCATAGGTCAGTGAACTCAAAATAGAAGACCGGAGGTCAATCACTTGTATGGTTGTGGAGAAATACTGATTTGAAATACATAAGGGGAGAAAACTCCTATAAGGGTTAACCAAAACACTTTGACTGAAATAGGTTGAAGTTGCGCCTTATTGTAAACAGTTATTTGGCAAACACATCATATCATTTACTGTCACAGTTTCTGTGGAATAACGATAACAAGCAAAATTCAAAAATTTAGACCATGACCTTGACCTTTGACCTTGACCTCAATTTTCTTCTAATGGACCAAGGACTTCATATCAAAAGACTGTAGACCTCTACGACTTATAACGTAGGAATTTATCCAACAAATTGCCTATCTTAAATTTTCAAAGGGCAATAACTCCTATAAAATTGAGAATGGAAATGGGGAGTGTGCCAAAGAGACAACAACCCGACCGTAGAAAAAAAAACAACAGCAGAAGGTCACCAACAGGTCTACAATGTAGCGAGAAATTCCCGCACCCGGAGGCGTATAAGATGTCTTCCGATCACTCAAGTCAAAATAAACTAAATCATTCTCAAGAGTAGACAAACAATTTGGTAAAAACAGTTCGCTAAAATCTTTTACGCTTTTAGAGATATAGCGATAACAAGAAAAAGGGGACACGGGGAGATAACTCCTATAAGAATAAGTGTTCGGTCACACAGGGTGAGTTTTGAACCCCCCCATTACTGTACAACATCATTGGCCAAAAAATCCATTCGATATGTTGTAAGACAAAAAAGCATCTCAGACGGCAAAAGAAGAAGAAGAAAAAAAAATAATCAGAAGAAAAACAAAAGGTCTTTCCACGAAAAGCGGAAAGACCTCATAATATCCTTGCTGAAGTTTACAACAATATTGTTTATTTCTATTTACCTAAGGAGCCAAATTTGCCTACCGATCATTCCGTTCAAATTCATACTAAAAAAAAACAGAAATAAAGTACAATGTTTCCGTTATCAAGACAAACTTGTCAAACTAAGGTCAAACAAGTAGCATATGATCAGTATTTATAATCCTATAATTATGATAAACAACTTTAAAACCTCAATATATATCCGTAGACAATACTTAACGCAGGAGAAAAATATTAATTTACGAAAGAGAAAGTTTCAACTTGCGCTGGAGGAAAGAACAGGAGATTATTAAACCATTTTAGATTTACGACCAAAATCAAATTCACGTCAGGTTGCATAACAGATCATTGATGAGTTGTCGTTTAATTCGACAGTTAATAAGTTCCATTTTGGGAAATTGTTAGTGCAAAATGAGGACGAAAAACATTAAGATATGTTAAGGACAAGTGTAGCATACGTCTTCAGTGGATAATTTTTCAAATATAACTTCACACAATTTACACATATACACGTGGAAAAAAGTATTGCAACACCTTGATTTTTTAAAACTTGAAAAATCAGCCTCTTTTTTTGGATGAAATATAATAAAACATGTGTATAATATTATCGAAACATAGTTTATGATAACATTGGCATTGAAACGAACAAAAAATGTTTGAAAAAAACAATGATTTATATAACCACAATTTTAATAACAAAATGAAGTGTTTTTTGTACAAAATAATGCATTTTACAACTTTTACTGTAGTCGAACTTTACAATGTCAGACATTTCAAAATTAATCTTCAGATGACTGTTCACATCATGGTTGATCGTTATACGCCAAAGAATTAGTACTTTGTGCGCAGCCTCCATTCAAACGGATAACCGCATCTAAACGTCTTCTGATTCCTGCCATAAATCGACTAATTTGTTGCTAAGGAAGCAGCAACCATTTCTGATGAAGGGCATTGTTTATTTCATGATGTGTTTGAACTGGGGTGTCCTTTCGCGCATTTTCCGCCCAATAGTGTCCCAAATATGCTCGATATGGTTCAAATCCGGGCTACGATCGGGCCAAGGAAGATGAACCGAATTCCATTTGAACATTGGATCTTCCTCCACGATGCTAATTTCCAACTTTGGCGAGCTCTGCACTACATTGGATACGGAAAACTGTGTGTCTGTTCGTTAGCAAAAGTCTCCGAAATGGTCTTATCACACGATAACCAGTAGCGATGAGTCGATCTCGAACAGTTCTTGTTAAAAGACTCCTGTATGGCCACCACTCTCTTTTTAGGATTGTCTTGTATGCAATGGGTTTCCTTCTGACCAACCTTCATTATGCTTGATTTTCCCTAGCAAATGGTATAGGGGGTCTTCATTACCTCGGAAGGTCTTTAACAGCGTTTATTGCCTGATTTTTATTCTCAAAACGACTTATAGTGGAATGGTGATGACCAACAATACGTGCAGTTGTTAAGCGACATCCCTGCTTCTCTTATGCTGATAATCTGCCATCTTGCTGCAGTTAAGAGTTGTCAAGGACCCATTACAAGGTGTTAATCACATAACTTTAAAAGCTTGGTTATTTAAAGTGTTGAAAACAATGAGGATAAAAACATCTGTTTTGCTGTTTACGGGTACAGTAGCTGCATGCGCAGATAAAAACTTATCGAGTCGATATTTATTGATTAAACTCAGGTGATACTTAAATAATGTTTAACTAGTTCTATTTTACCAAATTATATCACAAAAAAAATAAAGAGTGTTTTTTTAATTTCCATTTCAATTTGGTGTTGAAATACTTTTTTCCATGTGTATATAAGTACCATTCCACAGTATATAAATTAATATATATATATATATATATATTAAAAAAAATAATGTTTGTAGTTACATAAAAGATAATCGGACCAACTGATAAATATTTTCTTTTGTACCTTTTCTGCTTATACTTTGTATTGTTTTTAAAACCTTATACAGACAATGAAAAGGATACACAAAGGACACTCTACAACATTATAGACAAGAATTACATTGGTAAAAAAAAATCTATGTTTTGGTGATGGTGACTTGCTCGTAGATATTAATTTACTGAAAATTCTTCCTGTTTTAAATTATCTCTTTCTACAGTGAACTTGGCCCATTAGTTTCAGAGGAAAATATTTTGTAAATTTTATATAAAAAAAACAAATTGACTTTAAAGGGCAATAACTCCGGAAGTGATCAATTGACAATTTCAACAATTTGGACCTGTAGAGTTTACTTTGCATAACAATTCTGCTACTTTTCAGTTTATTACTACCTATCAATATATTCAAGATATTAACCCAAAACTGCAAGTTGTCCTTAAAATTACAAATTCAGGGACAGCAAACCAACAACAGGTTGTTTGATGCGTCTGAGAAATTCTGGGCAGTTGAACAAATTCTCCTCAGTCTCAACCTTGTTCTTAATGCTGTTGTTTCAGAGATATAAGCCTAAAACTTCATGTTACTGTCAATATAAAAAAGAAGCTGTAGTATGATTGCCAATGAGACAACTGTCCACAAGTTCTATTTTTAACAATGGTGGTCAATATTGGTTAATTGGCGGGGTAACCGGATACATTTTTCTATGCGTTTTGAGTTCACTAGCAGACACAAAATATTTGAAAATTTCATTCCGACGGACGTAGATAGACCGAAGTAAATCTTAATGCCCCTTTCACAGCGCTGGGGGCATACAAATACTTGAATAAAGTCGGGATAATTCTGTTTACGTTTCATGACATAAACAAGAATAATGGCTTGCCAAGTGCATAAATCTTCGATTCAGAGCCTCGCTATAAGTAAGATAAAAGTAAAATCAAGTACACATCACCAGAAGAATTGCGAAACGTTTTAAAACATGTAGAATTGTCGCTTGTCTGCTTTTTTTTCCCATGTCATCATAATATTTATACAGCTATATTTCAATCTGTCATAACTTTTTACTTCCACTCATTTCCTCATGATCAATAAATTATACTTAAACCCTCGTTGCAGACATATTTCATTTTAATAATGTGTAAATAATAGAGATACCTTATTACTGTTATACTATAATCATTACAAAACTATCTTCCCGAACAAAATCATTAATTATAAAATAGTGTTGTGCAAACCACCTCAAAGACACTGACAGGAAACTATGATACTAACAATATACATAAAATTCTGTATTTCCTCTATGTACAAGCTTTTTATAGCTTCTTACATTTGTATTCAATCTTTGTTATTCCATCTTCCCAATAATAAATTTGTGTTAATACTCTTTCTACTTATTGACTAATGAAATAAATGATAACATATTATACATGAAAACGTTCAGTCATAAACATGTTTTCATAGAAAGACGTCAGTATACCTAGAGAGCTATTGTGCTATTATTCTATCGCTATGAAAATTCGTATATAGGGAGGAA
Source organism: Mytilus galloprovincialis (assembly GCA_037788925.1). NCBI lineage: Eukaryota > Metazoa > Mollusca > Bivalvia > Mytilida > Mytilidae > Mytilus > Mytilus galloprovincialis. The sequence goes on along the minus strand of CM075333.1, from coordinate 90,946,674 downwards.
TCTAATATGCAAATTAAGTATAAGATAATAGTTTTTAATGGCGAATAGACTGTTTCATTTGAGGATTAAGATACGTGCAGTATAATGTCACAGTTGTTAATTAGTAGTATTGTGTTCAGTCTGTCATTCCGAGTTGACAAAGTCATTACCGGGAGATTCTAATGTGTAAATTATTTTTTATTTTGAGTAAAATCTACTGTTCAGTTATTAAATGTTGCCGTATTTAGATTTTCTTATACGTAACCATTCGAAGGTAAGCTTTTTTAAATTTATATTTTATTTTCCATTGTATTTTAAAGAGTAAAATCACAAAAAATACTGACTGAGCTCCGAGGAAAATTCAAAAAAGGAAAGTCCCTTATAGGATGACAAAATCAAAAGCTTAAACACATCAAACGAATGGACAGCAACTCGCATTCAACAAAATAACAAAAATACTGAACTCAAAAGATATTTCAGATTCGGAAATCTATCAAAACAGATAAACGTTATCACCCAAAATATTCCGGACTTGGTACAAACAGTTTAAATGTTAGACTGACACGAATAGAAAATATCTACTTATTATACCAAAAAGAGGCTACTGCAGACGCCAGGATAGTTTAAAATAGTAACATTTTCTTACGCGCTTTAAACATGCTGATAATAACTTCAGTTGGTGTACTTTAAATTTTTAATAAACATGAATACAATTTCAGTATTGGGGTAATCGTGTAAAGGAATACGATACATCGTTTAAATGTATGTACTAGAAATTAAAGTTAAGAGGACAGCCATTCAAGTTCATGTCACTATTTTCCATCACGAAGGTAAGGTAGTTTAAAATCCTTAAATGAACAACGATGGATAGTTGCACAGATATAGGTAATTTAGGCAAGTCCTAATCACGAACGTTAATGGTTATCTTTACATTCATAAATACTGCATATATTTCTTCACAAATGTGTACGGCAAAACGAAAGAATATTTGGTTAAATTTTTGTTGTTGCAAATAGTGAATTGTTTTTACAAGACAAAACATACAAATCACGCCAAGGAAACTTTCGCAGTTTTACATAATTGTTTGCCTGTCTGTACTAACAGGGATCCTTTTTGTGCCATGACAATTTTTTTTTAACTTAGCAGCATAACAGAATATCTCATTTATTATAAGCCTTAAGAGCGTATAAGTAAAATAATTGAAAGTTCAGGTTGTAAAAGATATCAAAATCGGTGAGGACCTATGTCACAAAAAAGAACACAAATAAATCCATCTACGATTAACTTCCTTTAGCGAATTGGAAACTTAAGTTCATAATAACTTCTTAATTTCTCATCAGTAATTTTTGAATTTTTTTTATTAATCATATCATTACCGAAACATAAGACTACTAAATTGATAGTACCCTTGGGGACAAAAAAGCCCACCAGCAGCGGTATCGATTCAGTGCCAGCAATTGAAAACAACAGTGAATATATTGCATGCGTTTGAGGCGCATGTGTCATTAAGTTATTGGGGGGCTCTCGAATCGTTTCTTCAGAATTTTGTTTTCAATATCGCAACTAAAACAGATATCTACAATACAAGAATGTGTCCATGGGATACAGATGCATGTTATTTTCCTCGGATATCAGTAATTTTATGAATTTACTTTTTGTAAATATGCAACAGTAAATAAACTAGTTCAAATCTTTTTACGATTTGTTTCTTTGAAACTTATAACATTTGTTTCTGTATGTTGTTATAAGTGTGTGTGCTTTGGGGTTTGCTCTCATCGTTGTATTGCAAACGGTAATGGGGTAACTCGGGAGTGTTTTGTTCTGTATGCGTTTCATGACATCAAAAGGAGTAAAGTTTCGCTAAGGAAAATAATTGGCCTGAAATATTACTTTTATAAAGAAATATTTTCTAGTTAAATTTTCTGAAAGTCATTACCTACCTTTCGGTAAAAATAAAGTTGCTCGGGATGAAATACAAAGTATTCCCCTATTCGTTAACAGACATCGAAGTAATGCTTAGTAAAAGTATCGACAAACAGAATGTGACTGCTTGACATATCTGATATCTGATATTCATAAAGTCAGTATGGCATTATGAATTTCCGAGTTATATTCAAAATGATCTTTCAATACAGAAGCTTTTATTATGTAACCGATTTTACACGTAATGAAACGGACTGATAAAGATATCAAATGATACTATCCTCTTGAATTTTGTTTTGGAACGATTATATTTTTAACGATGGTAAGGTTCAAAATAGTATTATAGCTGCATGCAAATATCTTAATCATGTTAAATTCAAACATTGTTCTGTGATACTTGTTCTTAGTGGAAATGTTGGTGGCTGCGTATTATGAATGAGACCAATTTAATGTGGGATAACTATAATCATTTCAAGGGTAAAGTGTGACACAATCAAATTTCAGGTATTTTGACCACGAAAATTAATCTACTTTTACATAAAAAGGCATTCGTCTGATTTTCAAACATTTTTGTTGTTGGTTATTTTACGAGACAAAAATGTTTATGAATTGTGGCTTACAAATAAGTTCTAGGACATAACGTCATTCACCTGAGAAAAATTTGACAAAGTTTCATTTAGGATCTTCTAATTACCATTTAAACTAAAGAAAAACATAAAAGATATTTTTCTCCAATGTGTCTTTTAAAGATTCTGGCGCGAGTTAAACTATATGCATGAATGCTTTTTAAAATTAATACCATTATCTCCTTATTAGCAGTAGTTGCTTTAAAAAATAAGAAATGAATTCACTTAAGGTGGTACCCAACACTTTAACTAAAATTAATTTGTCTCGTTTCATTTTCTTAAAATTTTGACAAAGTATTTACTTTGACCCTTTGGCAAAAATATAAAAAATTCAAAAAATTTGAACCAACCGTTTTATCAGAAAAATTACACTGGCTATATAGCAGTTTGACAAACACTTATTTTGACCATTTAAGAACCTTATTTTCCCCTTAACAACACAACGTAATTAAAACGTTTAGCTGATTTTACAGAGTTATCTCCCTGTAGTGTTAGGTACCACCTTAATGAGCTATGTCAAACTTTGTAAGAATGAACATACAGATTGATAAATCCTTTACAGTACAAGGTTGTAGTAACCTAATGGCATAGTTAGTTATTACAACTTAAGAGAATGATTCCTCTCTGTTAAGCTCTGAAAGTGTTATTTAATCTTACACAATATGTCATTCGTAACTATCCCATTTCAAGTAAGATTGTAGTTTCATGTGTAGTATTTAAAAAAGCATCAAGAAAGCACTTGTTTATACAAAAATGCTGTATATTGTTCAAAACTGAGGAATTAACCTTTGATATAGTGACGTAATTAGTCAACAAAAATCTCCTCTCATGCAAATATAATTGACAATATATTTAACTAAGGGTGCAATCACATATGTAGTACCATAGTAATCGATTAAGCAAATAGAGACCACTTTTCGGCTTGGTCTAATATTCTCACTACGACTACGACTCTGAACTATAAATCAAGATTCTAGTTTCACTGATCAATCTTTAGTGAACCAAAGATGAGTCAGAAGTACGCAATTTAAAAAAAAAATACGCAAATTTAAGCCTGGTATTTATGATGAATTATAAAATAAGGACCTTTTCGCATTAAATGTGACCATACATTCGAAGATATTCGGATCCGAAATAGAAAATGGCTGACTAATGGATAACATATTTTTCGATCTATGAGTTTGAAAAAAAATGAAAACAACATGTTTTTTAATTTCATGCATCCGAAGCGCTTTCCTGGATTTACCGTCATCATGAACGCTCAAAGCCAAACATTTGAAATCCGAAGATGTATAAATACCGAAGTAGTTGAAGAGCTATGTGACAAAAATACCTAAAATTGATAGCCAAATTCATTTAAAGTCAACTTTGCCTAAGGGAGTTGAAACCTTAGTTTCTTATTGAATGTTCCTCTGATATCATTCGCCTCTCTTTTATGTATTTATATTCTTCTTTAATTTCTAACAATTTATAAAAATAAAAAATGTTTGTGAGATTGAAAAGAAAAGCTTGCATCCATTTTGCAGTGGGAAACGAAAACATTTGGACTGTATGCATAGGTTCATCTAGAATTATGATAAAAGACGTTGTTACTTAATAAATAACATCAATGATATTTTGGCAGGGAAATTGACTGCAATTTCTTGACAAGTATATATCTCATTGATAAATATCCCCACATTTGTTTTATTTATCTAAAAAGCAAGGTAAAGAAAATGTATAATATCAAAATAAGCCTCATAATGCAGTCTTACCCAACAATCGTAAAAGATTTTGCAGAGACCTAGGTATCACCTGTAAATTGTTTTTTTTTATCATGTGGATAAGTTTCTTTCGAAGATATAAAAAAAGGCTTCATGAATTGACAAAGTTATTGATGTATAACATTCTTAATCTACGCACTGAACCTAAATAAAAGTAAACTACGCCGACGCCGACGAAAAAGACATCTGACGAAAACATTGAAAATTGAAAAAGCCACAAAAAAAGCGTTCACTTGATTTGTTAGCTTCTTAACAAGTATTTGAAATTCAATCAAAACAATTATAATCTAAACACGATTAAAATAGTAATATTTGATTTCCCCTGATGCTGTCTCATAGTAGTAAAGACATTGTGTTCAAGTTTCCTTAAAGTTCATGAAGATTCGATTAAGTTATTGATGCAAAAAAGAAAATTACAACACATTGCACATTTGACGATATATATGTCGTCCAAGAGACTTCAGAATCAAACGGTGTCACTTGGTTGTGATTGATAACATCAATAGGTCTAGACTGATATTAGTCATTGGCACAGAGTAATTGTTAAATTATATAGCCACTTTGCTCTTTGCTTTAAAAATTGCCCCAATTATATCTCGTGATAGACATCATCCAACCAAAAAACTATCTAGGGGACAAACTGTGTATCACTGCATACCGAATTTCAAAGCGAATTATAAAAAAGAAAAGTCAAAGGTTAAACTGTATCAGCATACGGAACGAACGGAAAACAACTACCTGACTACTGAATACTAAAGCAAATAGTTAAATTCTTTTCCTGATCAAATATTAACAAAATTATCAGCAATTTACGTTTAATTTATAGAAAAATATTAGACTTTAATTAAACATAAATTGTAAGGTTGGCGGTCAAATTCATAATCATTGATTCGACTAATAATTGATTTTAATAAAGGCAACAGTAGTATACCGTTGTTCAAAATTCATAAATCGATTGAGGAAAAAAAACCCAACAAATTCGGGTTACAAACTAAAACTGAGGGAAGCACATCAAACATACAAAAAACGTATTTCCAATTTACAAAGGTAAGAAAGAAACAATTAAAAATGTATGGACTCGTTTTGAAGTATCAGATTTACTTGAGTATTTTATACTAAACGCAATCTATTACTTAAGTAACCATGTAGTGATAAACGAATATAATTGACTTGGAATTGACACTTTGACGGAAACAGTAATGACTCAAACACGGATACAAAAACTGCTTTATTTATACTTATATCGTTGGTGGAAAATAAGTAGGTAACTGGTTGTATGCGAAATGAAGTTAGAACTTTACTCCATGAAGGAAACAAATTTATTTTTCAAAAGAATGAATGCATTACTAGCGTGCTTTATTTTAATAAGTGTATTTTTTTGTACAATTGCGATTGTTCAATGAGTGCAGGTCTAAATTTGTCTCTCGTTTTAATAAACATCAGTTCATTGCTGTTTTTTTTTACAATTTGAAAGAACTATTTATCATAATACTATCCCTTATTAGCAATATCTCCGTGTATTTATTTATTTACCATAACACAAAATATATACAGAAATTACATGAATATCATGTGCACAACATGGAGTTATAAACTGCCTGAAAATTTATGCCGACAAACTGGTGGCAAACAGGACAAAAACAATATTTTAGCCTTTAGTATTAAGCTGAAACATTCAACGTGAATAGATTCTCATCTAAGTAGACTGTAGAAATTATACTTAATATCAATTTTGTATAAAAATGAAGATATTTTGTTGTAATAATTCAGATAATTTAATTTGTAATGGTGATTTGACGTTACATCTGTCTCATAAAATATGCAAGCTAATCTTATATAAAAACTCATCCATAAAGTCTTATAAAAATTTGTGTTTGTCAATGTCATATTTCAGACATACCCTGATAAAAATATGACAGACTTCATATATATTTTATGGCCACACAAGGCTTCCACAAAAAAAAAAAAAAAAACACTTGTCCCTGCTGTTGTTTCAATTTAATGGTTTCCAAATGGATGTATATGAATTTCATTATCAAAGACATGTGTAACACTTTGATTGTTTTTGTTTAACTCCATCCATCTATCTTCAATTAATTAAAGCTATGGTATTTTCGTTTGCAAAACGCAGCATCAGAGTAAGTTATATTCTATGAGGTTTAAAGGTCGTAAAGAAAATATTATAAAAACAACATGTTATAAAATTTTAGCACACGAAGCGGTTTTCTGGATTTACCTTGATCAGGAACGATCAAAGCCATAGTTTGAAAAAGAAATGATACCGTTAAAAAGATCAGGAAATCTTTGGAAGAGGTGAACGTAGACGTAATATGAAAGAACTAAGTAACTTTAATATTCACATGCAGCAAAATTACTTTATGTGTTGCAATGAATACCGACCGAGCGCAGACACTCGAGAACGTTAAACACAAATGCAAAATTGGTAAAAAAAATTAAAACAAGTGAATACCCTGCCTTTAATTGAGTAAAACAAAACAGTTATCAACATAAGATATTTAGTTCACGTTCCTGCAACAGTACTGTACAAAATATATAACCAGTTCTAACAATATTCGTAATTGTTGTCGTTAAATAAAGATCCAGTGTAAGAACATGCTTAATTTCGTTGATATGTATAATCAGTGTGCAATATTTCACAAGACTAAATGCGATTAATTACACTGGTTTGATTCAGATAATTTTTCGGTCGTTTTACAAAAAAAATGAAATGCACAAGGTTCTTTCTAATCACACTAAGCAAAGGGAACGAATGGCAAACTCGATTTCGAAAAGACAATTGTCTTTATAAAATATTGAATATTCCGTTTATCTTCTCGTTTTAGTAAAATTGATATCGCTTATTTGTTTTAGAATTCGCACCCATTAAATAATTACTACACAGTATGTAGTGTTTCCCTTATTAATGTTGAAAGTGTTTTAATGCAATTACGAAGTCTGTGAACATGTGCAAATTTCGCTCGAATTATGGTTTGCCGTTGTAATGACTTTACGCTGCATAAAGCATCATTAGCAATAATTAACACACTTTATAATCTTTTTTAACCAGTTGATCACATCTAATTTAGCATGTGTGTTTAGTTAAATAATTAATTCACTTTAAGATAAGTGATCAAATATTTCTTTTTTCATTGTAATAATTTCAAATTCATCGTCATCCCCAAAAAATCATATGAATAAAAGTCAGGTGCTGGGGAAGTGTAAGCAGTAAATTTTCATGAGTGGCCTACGTTTAACTACTTGTGCAATGAAAACTATTGAACATGGTCTTCTTTGACGCTAATATTACATTACACAACATAAAGTGAATTTACAAAAGTACTCCGAGGAAAATTCAAAAAAGTAAGACCCTAATCAAATGGCAAAATCAGAAGCTCAAATACATTAACCCAATGGATAACAACTGTCATATTCCGGACTTGTTTGAATGTCATGATAGCAAAAGTAATATACTGAGAAATTTCATTTTAAATCGTAATAATTATCAAACCCTTGACAGATAACAAAAATTCTTGAACATCGTTTCAACTAAAAGAATATACTTTGCATAGACAGGTATTGTTAAAAACAAATTAAGCAAACTATATGGAAAGATTATAAGAGTTTTCATCTCAATATCGATGTGTCCTCGGCAAGATTAGGAGTATATATATAATTGCATTTGTAGATTACTCGTTAAAAGTTATATGTGAAATCGTTTTCTTAAGGCAAGCATCGTCAATTTGGCAAAAAAACATAAACAAACTAAAGTCTAAATTTATCTTTAACAACAGTAATTAGGTATCAAAAACATCAGCGTGTGAAATACGTCCGAGTTGATCATCAATATTGTTTTTATTACAATACGTGTTTTAATATTTAATGTCTGTTAATTAAAATCTAACAAGAACTTTCAATGTGTAAAATTAATTTAGATCTAATTCGATAGAAAAAAACTAGATGGAACCGTTACAGGTAAATAAGGTTCTTGAACTGCCAATGTAAAATGTCTCTTAAGACCAAGCCATAAAAAGTGTCTAACGGAAACAAATATCTCAAAGGTGTAAGTAATGGACATAATTTCAATGCATTTGATGAGGGTATGTAGCTTGTACATTGCTTTATCCGTTATAAAGATGAGTTTGTTATTGAATGGTAAGGTCGTTGTTGCATACGTTGGTCAATGATAGAAACATTAAAACTTGTCTTCATCTCATTTCTAATAAAGTGGAAAGGGATTAATATAAATAACAATAACTTGTTTCACAATCCACTATAAATAAATATGTTTAAAATAAATAAATTAATCTAATTTCAAGTGTTCGATTTAATCTTGATTGTCAACTCTTATTTCAAAATATAATTGTACCTCCACTAGGAACAACTTTTTCAAATACCATTGATTCATTAATTAAGTGGAACGATTTAACAAAGAAGTTAACACTCTTTCCGAATGGATTAAGGCAGTTAGGTCGTTGATACAAATCAGAATTAAGAAACTGAATGGGTCTATCAGTGCCCATGCTACGTCAATCTTTATAGACCCAAATGTTGCAAAACACCTATCCTGCCTCCATGACAAATATGTTGTTGTCCCCGCAGATAAAGCCCCAAACAACATCGTTTTTGTGTGTAAAACTCATTACATTAACTGCTTGATAAACGAATTAGGTATTGACAATTCACTATGAAACTCAACATTTACCCTCACGACACTCATCAAAGAGGAAATCCTGGATAATCATAGGTCTGTTCTGTGTTCCTTTGGAATGTCAACCAACGATGAAGAACTGGATCTTCCATCACTGTATTGGATACCTAAACTACATAAGTGTCCTTACAAACAACGGTATATTGCTGGGTCTTCCAAGTGCTCCACGAAACGTCTTTTTAAATTATTAAAATCTATTTTATCAGCAATCAAAGACGGGTTTCAAAGTTATTGTGAAACTGCCTATTCTAGAGGGGGCGTGAATCAGATGTGGATACTCAAAAATTCCAAAGAGCTTTTAGAGTACATACAATCTAACTCTCTTTCATCTTGTAACAGTATTAAAACATTTGACTTTTCTACTCTTTACACTAGTATTTAACATTCCAAACTAACAGACAAATTGAAAGAGCTGGTATTGCTTTGCTTCATAAAAAAGAATGGCCAACGTAGATACATGTATCTTGTCTTAGGGATAAATCCTACTTTGTAAAGGACCACTCTGATTCAAACAAAAAATTCTCTGAAACTGATATAATCAAGATGCTTAATTTCTTGATTGACAACATATTTGTTACGTCCGGAGGACATGTTTTTCAACAGACTGTCGGCATCCCAATGGGAACAAACTGTGCCCCTCTACTTGCCGACTTGTTTCTTTATTATTATGAGGCTGACTTCGTGCAGGAACTTCTTAGGAAGAAAGATAAGAAGTTAGCAATATCCTTTAACTCTACTTTCCGCTATATAGATGATGTTCTTTCACTAAACAAAATTTGGTGACTATGTGGAACGCATCTATCCCATCGAGCTAGAGATAAAGGATACTACAGATACAGTTAAGTCGGTCTCATATCTTGACTTACATCTAGAAATTGACAATGAGGGTCGGTTGAAAACAAAACTTTCCGACAAAAGAGATGATTTCAGCTTTCCAATTGTGAACTTTCCATTTTTAAGTAGCAACATTCCAGCAGCACCTGCATACGGGGTATATATTTCCCAATTGATACGATATTCCCGTGCTTGCATTTCCTATCATGATTTTCTTGATAGAGGGTTGCTGCTCACAAGGAAGTTATTAAACCAAGAGTTCCAAATGGTGAAGTTGAAATCATCCTTTCGTAAATTTTACGGACGCCATCACGAGTTGATTGACCGTTATGGAATAACCGTTTCACAAATGATATCGGATATGTTCCTTTCGTCTTAACTACAATCCCCTTCCCTTTCATGACTGTGACCTACCGAATTAAGACTATTTACCGGATTTGTTATCACATAAGCAACACGACGGGTGCCACATGTGGAGCAGGATCATCTGCTTACCCTTCCGGAGCACCTGAGATCACCCCTAGTTTTGTGGTGGGGTTCGTGTTGTTTATTCTTTAGTTTTCTATGTTATGTCATGTGTGCTGTTGTTTGTTTGTCTTTTTCATTTTTAGCCATGGCGTTGTCAGTTTGTTTTAGATTTATGAGTTTGACTGTCCCTTTGGTATCTTTCGTCCCTCTTTCAGTATGTAATTCGTAGTAAGAATTCGGAAATGAAATCATTTTTGCAAATTCGTTGGTCGTGTTTACGATTGGTTACTGTGAAACTGTTTTGGTAGTCATTTAAAAAGAAATTCACATAACATCAACTTTTTACTGAAACAATTTATGACACGGAGTGTCAACAGTCTTTTAATTTGTCAAGCATTAAACATTTTTACTATATTTAATATAAAATAGTCAATACTAAGACAGCCTTCTTTACAACTGTAAAAGCTTAGTTGAAATATATTGACAATTTATAAGTATAAAAAATATACTAACGAATTCAGCATACTTACGAAAGTTCACTTTATGTGAAATATGCAACTTGAAAGAAAATAAAGTTTTGTTGATGTCATAAAATGTTCATTGGTAAACAAACCCAGTCAAAGAATCATCCATTGTTAAATAATTTATTATTTGTCATATTGCAAAGTCCTAGCGTAATGAAATAACATAAAGCGAGGATTTTTCTCTAAAAGATATTAATATAATTAAAAGCAAAAAAATAAGTTAAATTCTTCCTTACTATATTAATATCTATAGTGAACAGAATGAATACCTGTCAGCTATTTACATTGTAAACAGAAGTAGCATACAGTATAACACAATCAGATTTAATTTACCAGTCATGTAGAGGATGTTATGGATGACAGCAGTATTGTACTTCCTTAATTTGAAATGTCTTAAGAATAATAAAATATAAAAGAATTAATTAGGAATCCTATTAGAACACAGAATTTGTGAAGACAATTGTCGAGTTCAGATATTGTCTTCTAAATAACAATTTCATGTAAAAGTCAAAAGAAGATAAAAAAAAAAAAAAAACATTCATAAACAATATCAATTTAGTTTTCCAATAACCTGCTTTATTTCTTTTCATAAGGATAGTGATACTCTAAAAATTCTGATAACTATACAGTTGTCGTTTGTTTATGTAATTTATACGTGTTTCTCGTTTCTCGTTTTTTATATAGATTGGACCGTTGGTTTTCCCGTTTGAATGGTTTAACACTAGTAATTTTGGGGCCCTTTATAGCTTGCTGTTCGGTGTGAGCCAATGCTCCGTGTTGAAGGCCGTTCATTGACCTATAATGGTTTACTTTTATAATTTGTTATTTGTATGGAGAATTGTCTCATTGGCACTCACACCACATCTTCCTAAATCTATATTATTAATAGACTAAAATATTATAGAAGTGAATGATCTGCTAGATTTTCCGATATACATATGTTTGACTGACCAAAGTTAAACTTTCAGCAGGTAATATAATAATAGTCATGTTTCGTCTCAATCACATGTGTATCTCCAGATAATCAATTAAGATGGACAGAGATTTATCTCATGTAGACGTTAACTTCTGACTTTCATTGTAAATTATAAGGTTTTTTTCACAAATGATAGTTTCTATCTCCGGTTTCGAAGGAATTTTCAAACTCACAAGTCGAAGAAGTCAAACTGACAACGCCTAGACTTTACAAAACAAATTGACTCAAAGACAAAGAATGAGCTACAAAATACAAAATAGAAACCAGATAAACAATAAAATCAATGAAAATGAATTGAAAGACATTGCACCATATACTCAATTCTTTAATTAGCAAAACATAATTAATTATTCACGACATCACTATAAAAACACTTTTTATTTAATTAAAAACCTACCAGTGAAAATCTCTAGATTCTATGCATGCATTTGATGTTATTTTTAGAAGAGTTTTTTTGTCCACAATTAAGGTAACAGTATATACTCGATGTTAAAATCTGGTTAATCGATTAGTAGTAAGACAATTCAAGATAAAAAAAAATAAAAACGGTGGGACGTGTTAAGTTAATAACCAAGCTAATCAAATTCAATCTCCTACGCGTTCATTCTAATTATCTAGATATCATATGTATTCATCCTCGATTAGTAGGGTAAACGGGAAGGTGTCAGTGGTTAATTATTAGTTGGATTCGACGATATCTAGGTGATTGGACGATATTAGGTATACCTAATCCAATATTAACTCTTGAACCAAGTTCTCTTACACAGACATATATCTCCTGATAAATTTTTAAATACAGTTTTCTTCAAACATATAAATCTCTTTGTTTGATTACGTCACCCAAACTATACAGCTTAAGCATAAGCAGTTTCTTAAAACGACTGCATCAAACTTTTATATGACCCTTGTATGGCCTTCGACTGTAATTTGGTACTTGGTCAGGTTGTTATCTCTTTGACACATTCCCCATATCCATTCTAGATTTTATCATTTTTCTACTCAATTATGTCACATGTGGCAATATATGCACCATTTAAAATTAAACCAGTTTTGGTAAGCCTTCTTGGCATTATGTGTGTAAGTTCATAACATGGCTGTAGGTTTGTGAAAATTCCCGCAGTAGCAGTGGGTGATGTTTGATATGTTCTAAAGTTCAGTATTTGAAGAGGTTATGCTATGAATAGAACATGTGCAAAGTTTCAATAAATAAGTATCTTTCCCTTCAAGATAAAAGCATGGATAGATATAGGAAGATGTGGTATGATTACCAATGAGACAACTCTCCATCCAAATCACAATTTATAAAAGTAAACCATTATAGGTCAATGTACGGATGTCTGCTTCAACACTTATCGCTTTTTGTCATGCCCGCGTCACACTGTCCCGATTTTTATATACGATGGACACCCGAATGCTAAAATTGTAAGTTCGTACGAAGTTGGTCCCGATCTCGTTAAAATACCAAAAAGTGACCGAAGCAAGTACGATGAATAACGAAGTCTATACGATGGTGCCGAAATTGTATACGATAGCAAAAGATGGACATACGAAGGTTAACCGAAGACGGGTATTTAAGCTTCATATCTCAGCCGTAGCCTACACGATGGATCACGAAGGCTACACGATGGATTACGATGATGGCGCGATGGCCATACGATGTCTAAAAAATACGAACAGAATTTCGACAACATATCGTTTCTGTACAAGTCTGCCATGCATGGCGGGTAATCGATCTTTTTGTCTAATTCTTATAAAACTTAGTTTATTATCCCCTCGCCTACTACATGTAAGTTGCGTGTAGATAAAATTGTTATGGACACTCTAGAACCAAAATGCTCAAAACTTGGTATGGTGTTACTCGTTAAGAATTTCTCAAGGTCACAGTGGCAGTTGTAATACAAGGCAATATCACCCTTGTAGACACTCTAAAATCAATATGCTTCAAAAGATTTTAACCACATTTGGTATATTGTTCCTCCTTGTAATGATCTGACATTTTTTACGTTCAAGGCCAAAGGTCAAGGTCATGCAGATGGACTTGTTTTTTCTCCTTGAAATAGCATAATACACAGGAAATTGGTTGCTCATTTTTTTACCTGCTGGTTCTAAAGACAATATTAAAGGTATTTCCAGTTACTAAATGTTTTGGTTGATTTCTAAAAAAATAGTTTATGTATCAAATATGCATATTCAATTTACCATTTTAGGCATGTGTCATATACAAATATAGTTTTATTGTAATAAACGACTAAAACTCAATACTTTGCGTTGTGTTACTTTTATGCTCAAAATCTATATCGAAGGCGCCCATACAAAGGTACAAAGTAACGTCATAAACATAAGACGTAAATACGGGAAACATAACGTTAACGTTTGCATAATATTCTCAACATACTGGGGGGCCGCAAAAGTATATCTTTGTATGAAATTCAAATATTTCTTGAAATGTCCATATATGAAACGAAAAAATATGATGGGCAATTACTGTCTCTTGAAATCACTATGACAAAATTGAAAATTAACAGTCTTTATAACGATTTTCAAATCGAACACAAAATTAATGTTTAAGAATTTGTATAAGTTTTAAGATGTTTTTCGCATACTGGCATAGGCACTGTTCTTCTGGTATCAACTTCATTCGTCTCATCTGCTGTATTTGGTAGGTCCTCTTTGTTGATCTCTAGCGGATAAAGTTTGACGATCTGGGAAAATTGCTTTTTTCCACCGAGTTCGTGGTTTTTCGTCATAAACTTGTACAATATCTCCGACACGGATGTTGATTCTGTTGTCCCTTCTATTTTCATGCAACTCTATAACGTGATCAGTTCTCTGTTTTGTAATAACATTTATTGGTAAGGTCTCATGGTCATGTTTCCATGGCAACTTCGGTACGTATCTATTTTCATGAAATTCTACTGACGATTTTCGGTACATATTTTCATCTTCATGTTTTGTGTCGACTTCTCCTAGTGACTCTATTTTAAACTCTTCCGGTTTAGGATTTGTCAAAATGTTGAACATTCCTACTAGTCCCGATTTACGATTCACATCTGGTGATGTCGGACCAGACAACAGGTAACCAAGTTTAGACTTAACAGCTGTCGGACCTATTCCTCTAATAACGGTATCCTCTACAAAATCCCAGTAAAAATCAGCTCCTATCAGTAAAGATATTCTAAAATTGTTGTCGTTCGTGATCGGGTGCGCTAACCTTAATCCTTTTAAATGTTTGCAATCTCGGGTTTTATGTGCACTATAATTTGTGATCGGATTTGCTATAGTTGGAACTACTAAAACTTCAATGGGTATTTTCTCTCCTTCTATTGGCTCAACGTATATAATTGCTTTCGGTAAGTGTTGGACTCTAGTGCTTGTATTTCCAAATGTAGAAAGATTGATCAATTCGGTACCTTCTGCCTTTATGTCTAGTTTTGAAGCTAATTCCTCGGTCACGAAAGAACGCTGTGCTCCTTCATCGAACAATATATTCGTGTTCATTCCTTGATGTTCACTCCAAACGGGTGCTACGGCGGTTTTTAATAATATGCTAGAACGGGATTGCATCGTGGACGAATGAAAACTTGTGGCAGTGGCAACACTTTCATTGTTGACTACGGCGTTAACTGACGTATCATATCTACTTACATTAGCGGTTTTATCAAAGTACGATCTGTCGGTATTTTGGGTACATATACTAGTATGGTGATTCTTGTTACAGAATCTGCAACGAAATTGAGATCTACATTCACATGCGCGGTGCGATCCCAAGCATTTAAAGCATAAGTGCTTGTGTTTAATAATTGTTATCCGGTGTTCATAATCTGGAACCTTTAAGCATTTTGCGGGGTCGTGCATATCGTTGCAATAAATACAAGGTTTCTGACGAATGTTTGTGCTTTGGCGGTAATCTAATCTATCTTGTGTTCGCGGGTAATCTCTCGTATCGGCGCTTGTCAATAATGACGCTATAGACGGTAAATTTGCATTTACTTCTTCGGTTTCAAATCTATCTTGTATTTGCGTGTAGTCTCTATTATTGGCGATAGTAAAAAATGACGCTGTAGACGGTAAGGTGTCAATAAATACATCGGTGCGTTTCTCTCCGGCTTCTAAAATTGTGATTTCTTTCAATATCCCATATCTTAATCCTTTTAATTCCCAATTATCGGTTCCGTTTTCTCTAGCTAAGTTTTGTCTTACAGCTGACGGTAGCTTATTCAAGATGATTGGGATGAGCAGTGCGCCATATGAATCTCCCGATCTGCCTAACGATTCTAGGCCTCTTATATATGCTTCTTGTTTGTCGTAATAATTACGGAGGCTAATAAGGTTGTATTGTGGTGCGGGAAGGTCTAACAGGGCTTGCATGTAGGCATTCGTGATTTTGTGTGGCTGACCAAAACGTTCTTTTAACAATTTTATAGCTTCCGTATAATTATTATTTGTGAGCGGTAGTCCATTAATACATCGAGCGGCTTCATTACCAAGTTGCGATTTCAAATATGTGAACTTCTGTATGTCAGTGAGTGAGGGATTATAGTGTACAGATGATTCGAACGAGTCCCAAAAAGTTTGCCACATGAGTGTTTCTCCTGTAAATGTAGGTAAGGTGAGTTTCGGAAGTTGGTGATTTTGCGTAACGTTGGGCGGAACATGGTACATTTGTTGTTGAACAGAGCTATACGTATTTTCTACTGAACTATGCTGATTTGTATTTTCCGTTGATTGATTACTCAGATTAGGTAAGGTGGTAATATTTGAAGTTGGCGAATTTGAGTATTTTTTACGAATGTGTCTTATTTTTGTATTCAGAAAGAATTTATACTCATCTGTCTGTAGAATTTCATCCTCAACATCCTCATCCTTTGTTAAATTAAGAATTTCTTCATTCAAAGCACTAATAATCTTCTGTTTTTGCGAAAGTGTTTCTAATAATTCTGTACTTTCTTCTATCTCCAAATCCTGCTCTTCTTCCGTTTTTCTCAAAAGTCTTGTTACAGCACTTTTATGGCCTGCTCTCACCGCTTTCAGTTTACTTTCCATGGCGTCACGGCACCAAAATGTATTGTAATAAACGACTAAAACTCAATACTTTGCGTTGTGTTACTTTTATGCTCAAAATCTATATCGAAGGCGCCCATACAAAGGTACAAAGTAACGTCATAAACATAAGACGTAAATACGGGAAACATAACGTTAACGTTTGCATAATATTCTCAACAATAGTGTCCATATTTGTCCCCAATATGTTACATTCGAGGGGATGCCACGCTCGGCATTGCCTTGTTTGAACTGTAAAATGTGTGCACTAGTCTGAATAATCACCCATAATTATGCCCATGTTTACTGATCTATCTTAAAGGTAAGGTAATGGGTTCGTTGATCCCTTTTATTCAAAAAGAGTTCTTTCAAGGAGAATATCACAATAATATAGACAAAAGGAAGGATGTGGGGAAAGCAACAAAGGCGGCAAAATATGACATATAGAAAACATAATGGTTATGGAGTAAACATTCGTGTTTATTTAAAGGAACCCCAGCATGTAATGATATGAAACAATCCAGATGGAAAAGGCCTGAACATATCGCTCTTATCATAACTAACGTTTTTGTCCTTTCGTGTTGTTGTTGTGAATAGAAGAAATTGAATATGTTCCGACATTGTCTAATATAAATTAAAAACTCTAAATTCTTTGTCACCTTTAATTATGTTACTTGATATAAAAAATTGACAAAAAATATATTTTACTTGTAAAAGTAAATCCTGAGCATGTAATAGCTGCTCTTCTTGTTCCATTTGAATTAATAGAAACAACGATGTCGCCTTTCTTGTTCTCATAGAATCATATGATATGAGCTCCATGTTTTGTGAACGTCTTTCTTAACTGTCGTATTGGACTGACCAGTGCATATCGCGCATGGCACTTTAAATGTATTTCAGCGCTAAAATTAACTTACATTTAGCTGGATTTATTGCCGTCGTAGTTCCATCTTGTCGCCTTCGTACTTTTATTCGATGGCAACACGACGGGATTACGAGGTCTTCACTGCAGTCGTGTTGCCATCGTAAGACCTTCGGGTATCTTCGTGATTCATTCGTGTAGACATCGTAATGTCAAAACTGCCCGATGGAAACGATTGAAACACGAATGCAATACGATGTACAAAGATGATTTCCCGGTGACATTACGATATTGGGGATGGTGATACGAACTCAATACGAACCCTCAACATCGGGCGCACCTTCGGGGATTTTTTAACATGTTAAAAAATTTAGAACCCTTCCCGAAGTTGTCCCCGAAGGCTAGAAAAAGTGGCCGATGGTTAAAGATGGTTAAATATGGCACTACGAATAGCCCGATCTGGATACGATCAGCCCCGATTTTGAAAAATTCCATTATCGTGTTGCCATCGGCGTAAAAATCGGGACAGTGTGACGCGGGCATTACGCTGTGGTCAGAATCTTATTCTTTATCCGTATCTAATTTATGTCAAAAATACAATTTCCGTTTCAGACTATTCAATATAATTGACAACTCTTCCATATCTAAGGCTCTATCTTTCGGATGCCGAAAATCTTCAATTGTCGGGAATCCCACCTTATAAAACCAAATAGAACTGAACGAGTCAGATTCATCCTGGTCACGTCATCAACAAAGTGACGTATTAAACTTGAACAAACTGATGTTGTCTGTTCTGTGGTCGGGTTGTTGTCTTTTTGGCACATTCCCCATTTCCATTCTCAATTTTATTAATAAGAATAATTCTGATTAGTTATATTTGCATTGGAGTTGAAAATCTATATAACGTTATATTTACAACGATATCGTATTAATCTCTTAAGCACGACCCTGAAAAACGAACTGTTTTGTCTTGTTTGGGTAAATGATATATCATATTATGAAAAAAATATGTTTACACTGCACAAAACATTGTTTTGTCTCTCATGTTAATCTTGCCAAATACCTATCTTGTATTTAGCATGCAGTGCTCCTCTTTTTCTATTATTACACCATGTCTTACATAGACAAGCCCTTTAACATTGCTTGTTTGCTCAAATCAATTTATATAACAGTAAAAACGATAGATATAAGAAGATGTGGTATGAGTGCCAATGAGACAACTGCCCATCCAAGTCACAATTTATTATGTACAAAAGTATGGTCTTCAACACGGAGCTTTGGCTCCTTATTTTAATAAATTTATTGTTCATCGAAAAACAATATATATGGGTATCCATTGATCCCACAAACACAGTAAAAACACGCAAAAAAGCGCTTGAATTTTGTTTCCATACATTTTCTTTGTCTTTAACAGTCTAGAGATTACATAATGTCAGATAATTTGAGCAAAATGCCAGTTCATGGATTTTTTTTTTAATTTTAAACTACAAACTATGGTTTCAAAAAGCTGCCATTATTCTAAATTGTTCATGCTAAATGTTATAAGAAGTTTCATTGTGTACAAAATTGTTGATGTCATTACAGACAGTAGAACAAGACCGAAGGTGTATTCAAACTTATAAGTAGAAAACGAACTGATAGGGTTATGGTATAAACCAGAAAACGACAAAAAACCTCGATGCACTTTAAATAAATTTCAAAAGCGTTACGTATTCGATTTCCAACTTTTTTAGCTAATCAGTCAAGTATTGACTTCGTTTGTCACGGATTCTCTAAATCATCACAACTGTTTTCCCCTTCAATTTTATTTGTTTATTTAGTTAACAATCTTGTTGAACAACACATAATCAAAAAGTAGTTTAACGTTAAATCAAGTGTAAATCCTTATCAGAAAACTTTGCAAGCATTAACATTTAATGAAACAATTTGTGTCTCAGTATCACAAATTTCCATTAGAAGAAACAACAGCTACTGCAAGATTTCAAAATAATTTGCAATCACTTCATTTTACTAAGAAATGACGTAATGTTAATTGGGTATCACAATTTAATCAATCATCGATGATGTTTTGGTTTTCACTAAATTCGTAATTTAAGTTTATTCTGAGCAATAAAATCTGCACTTTTATATGAAAGGTTACTTATTATTGAAGAAATAGATAATTCAATTAGACGAAGTTCATTTTTAAGTCTTTAACAGGTGTTCATTTTTAGTAACATTGATCTTTTTTTGGAATGTTAATTGGAATGTTTCAATTTACCGAACACATTAAAGAAGGTAAACACACTTTCCTGAAATTACACTGCACAAGTATTTAAATACAGATAAAAATTGTTTTACATAGAAAAATGTCGAAAGTTTTAGATATGCTAAAATACCACATACACACTGTTAATTCAATAAATCTAACGAAAATAACATAAAAAAATATTTTATAACTTAAGCTTCCATGATTAACGAGAAACTATAACTTCTATTTGTATTTTGCAATATGCAATCAATAACTATCTAGAGTGTTAATTTAACAATTCAAAAGTAGTAAGCAATGTGTGTAAACGATATAAAAGGTAAAAAAAAAACTCCGAGGAAAATTCAAAACGGAAAGACCAAAAAGGATAGGGCTAATTTTGTTTAACAAACTTCTCATTTTTTTTTTCTCGTAGAAAATGGCTGGCTGCCTTAACAGAAGTCTAGGGAATATGACAACAGAACCACCACCAGATTTATCCCCGCAGGCCGTTTTAGAAAGACAAATACATTTCTATTTTATGGAGGTTGGAGTGCCAGTTGTCTGTGCATTTGGATTAGTCGGAAATTTACTTAATCTTCTTGTACTAACAAAGGAGAAAATTCATAGATCTCTTACTAAAATGGAAAAGTCAGCACATCTAGGACTGATTGGATTAGCAGTGTCTGATTTTATGTTCTGCCTTCTAGCCTTGTTATTCACATTAATGCCTAGTCAATCAAATTACACCGAACAAAATGCAATCCTCTATTATGAGTGGTTGGGATCTAGTCTTATTACAGTCTTCATCATCACAAGCACGTGGCTAATTGTAGTTATGGCCGGAGAGAGATATTTAGCAGTGTGTCATCCATTCAAAGCTAGAAAAATAATATCGTTAAAGAAGACAAAAATTACAATTTTCCTTGTATATATGTTGTGTATGATATTTTCCATACCTCTTTTCTTCGAAAATATCCTTAAAAAGACAAAATGTGTAGATAATACTGTTCTGTACGAGATAACAGCTCGAAAGGAATATGGGCGTGATATGATAGCTTTACGTAGAATGATCTGGGCTTTACTTTTCGATTTCATTCCATGTGCGGCTTTGTTATATTTCAATGCTTGTCTGATCTACAAAATACACAGAGCAAAGAAATTGAGAAAGCAAATGGTAAATGGACACGACGGAAATAGGTGTCGCTTTAATAGCACTACCACTTCCGTTACAACCCCAACAAGCGATCCAGATCTGTACTCAACAGTTTCATCGAAAACACGAAGTCGTCTTATTAAACCAAAACGAAAACAGTCTGATAACGCATTGAACAGTGTCACTGCTACGCTGGTAGCCGTTGTTGTGTTGTTCCTTATACTTGTTTCACCATCAGAAGTACTGAAATTCATATATACGAAAGTCACAAATGAAACACACGGTAAGAACTACACACTGCTAATGATAAAACATGTGACAAATTTCATGCAGGCATTGAACTTCTCTGTTAACTTTGTGTTATATTGTGCTGTAAATAAGTCTTTTAGAAAAACACTGAAAAACCTTTTCTGTTTCTGCGACCATCACAGCACACATTATCACAGATCTCACAACGATGTCAAGTTAGGGAACATGGTTCCTTTGTTTAAAAACAATGTGTCGTAATATTAAGGCTATTATGTTAAAACTTGCTCATATTCAGTATCCAGTCATTAAAGATGCTTTGAATATCTTGTTTCAATAAATCATATTAATAAGCTTCAAAAGTTTTGACGTTGCAGATGAAACATTTTCAAAAAGGGGCACATTTCTAATCCATGAGATTTTAGAATCTTATTTTGTCGGGTTATGTAATGTATTTCGGTTGTTTCCTGTAATTAGTTAATACTTCAGTTTTATCATGTATATCTTTTGTAAAGTCATTTTATAAAATTTACTGCTGCAAAAGTATAAATTATTCTAAATAATAGGGATGTTCTGGTACCTAACAGAAAACCCTGGCCGTTTTTGGCACAACTTTTTTGAACTTTTGGTCCTCGATGCTGTTCAACTTTGTACTTGTTTCGGCTTTCAAACTTTTGAATCTGGGCGTCACTAGTAAGTCTTGTGTGGACAAAATGCACTTCTGGCGTATTAAAATTTTAAACTTGTTGCCTTTTGTTAACTATTAACCGTGTGTTTCTTTGTCAATTGTGTTCTCCTATTTATTTATTCTGTAGTCCTGTAATGTTGTGTTGTCATTTTAATGTTATATTTCAAATGGCCATAAAAGAGGGAGGTTTGGCATGCCACAAAACCAGGTTCAACCCACCATTTTTTCCTTTAAAAATGTCCTGTACCAAGTCAGGAATATGGCCATTGCTATATTTTAGTTTGTTTCTGTGTGTGTTACCTTTTAACGTTGTTTTTCCGTTGTGTCGTTTGTTTTCTCTTATTTTTGAGTGTGAATTCACATTACTATAAGACGTGTCACGGTACTTATCTATCCCAAATTCATGTATTTGGTTTTGATGTTATATTTGTTATTCTCATAGGATTTTGTCTAATGCTTAGTCTGTTTCTGTGTTTGTCACATTTTAATGCTGTGTTCTTGTTCTCCTCTTATATTTGATGCCTTTCCCTCGGTTTTAGTTTGTTACCCGATTTAGTTTTTGTCCATGGATTTATGAGTTTTGAACAGCGGTATACTACTGTTGCCTTTATTTATGGCATTCAATGATCTTATTGATAGATATAAACTACGAATATGCTAGAATGTTAGAATCAAAGGAGATTTAAACACACACAAATCAAGGGGTGAGATGTATTACAAACTGTAGAAAAATTGCACAATTCACAAATCTTATATAAATGAAAAGAGAGAAAAGGACATATAAAATAAGGCAGATACAACATAAAATACAAACTGGCATCCTCAAAAGAAGGCAGATTAAACCTTTTCCAAATCAGAAAAGAGAAAATGACAATTACAAAAAAAAAAAAATATTAACAAATTCTCATTTCAGAAAAGCGGCTGATTAGCACAAATCTCTGACAAACCAGACACATAAGTTCCTCCATAATGTATTTCAGAAGAACCATTTAATCAAAAAAATGTTTTTAAACAAACAAAAAACAATATGTAGTCATCTGAAAAAGAATTCAAATTGTAGCCGTGTCCTTTAATAAAAATAACAGAAATCGGATGAAATGGAATAAAAAATGCCATATATATCATGGGTCATTTACAGAAACCTGAAAAACAGATAACAAAATCGACGAGAACATGGAAAACAAATCCAACATTTTTCTAGTTTTATTTAAACACTACGATGTATCAACTTGGAAATTAACGTTTGTATAGAATCTTTCTCAAATGGGATTCAATAAACCGGTCGTTACTTATTTCAATTGAATCCAGTATAATTATAAAAACCTATTAACAAATTTACCGAAAATTGTGCCATTCACAGCTAAGAGAATCCAGCATACAGGTAGAAAAACATTAATGTAATGAATAATTTTATTATTTATAACTGTTGATGTAAATGTTTTTTGGTTTAATGAGTCTTTGTTTACTCCTTGGTTTTGATTGTAATTGTCTTAATCAACAAATACAAATTTCTAAGGGTTCCGCGGAACTGTGTCTTGCCTACTTTTGCTGTTAGTGGCAGGCTCAACAATGATGAGGATTTTTTTTAAAACAATTTTCCTTTAGATACTATTTTCAAATTGAGAGAAGCTTCTGTCCAAGTGTAGTCAAAAGTCCATGATGGTTTACGAATCTAATAAATGTCTATAAAAGAGGGACGAAAGATACCAGAGGGAGAGTCAAACTCATAGATTGAAAATAAACTGACAACGCCATAGCTAAAAATAAAAAGACAAACAGATAAATAAAAGTACAGAAGACACACCACAGAAAACTAAAGACTAAGCAACACGAACCCCACCAAAAACTGGGGTTGTTCTCAGGTGCCCAGAAGGGTAAGTAGATCCTGCTCCACATGTGGAACCCGTCGTGTTGCTTATGTTATTACAGTTCCGGTAAATATTCTAATTCGGTCGGTCACATTCGTGAAAAGGGAAGTGCATTTTAGTTACGACATAAGGAACATATCCTCAAGGATATCATCTGTGAAACGGTTATTTCATAACGGTCAACCAACCCGGATAGCGTCCGTAATACGAACGGATGATTTCAACTTAACCATTTGGAACTCTTGGTTTAATAAAAGAATAACTGCAGACTGTATGTTATGTCAACTGGAAGAAAAACTAAGTAAATTTATCAGTAAAATAAGGAAAAACAGGAAATAAATTTTCTAAATTTACTTCTTGATACTAACTATTGATCATTAACAAGTTTCTGTCCAAGTTTGGTACAAATCCAGGTTATTTCAAGAAAGTCACTAAAAAAAATCTTAAGCGCAGAATAATTAGAATATTATTTCAGAAAAACTAAGTCCTAAGTAAAATAAGAAAAAACAGGATTATTTTTAAAAAAACTCATGGATACTATCTTTTGATCATGATGATCACAAACGTTCTTCTGTCGAAGGTTTGGCACAAATCAAGGATATTTTATGAAAGTTATTAAAATTAAAAAATAATAATAAGAGAGTGAATGTAATGTTAACTGGCACAAAAACTAAGTATTTTTATAAGTAAAATACAGGTAAACTGGATTTTTTTATTACAAAATTTAATTCTGGATACTGTTTTATGATCATTAACAAGCTTTTGTCCCAGTTTGGAAGAAATCTATGATGTTGAAGAAAGTAATTTTAATTTCAATAACTTTAAACACAGAGTGAACGTGATGTGACGTTCACTGGCAGGAAAAACTAAGTTCATTTATCAGTAAAATATGGATACAAGGTTTTTTTTTTAACAAAATTTACTTCGGGAGACTATATTGTAATCAGAAACAAGCTTCTGTCTAAGTTTGGTAAAAATACAGGATAGTTTAGAAAAGTTATTACAATTTCAAAAACGTTACAGAAACAAGAGTGAAAATTTGTGGACGCCGCCGACGACGGAATGTAGCATCGCTATGAATAACATTTTATGCCATCACGCATATTTCAATACTGGAGTCTTTAATACTCTCTGGGACGAAAATTTACTAGCAGTGGCATCAACCGACTAAATCAAGGATACCAGGCTTATAATTTGGTACATCAGAACTGCGTTAGCACTTCCTTAAGATAACAATATAGAGTTCTTTTCTTATTTCTTTCGTATTAATTGACATTCCAATAAAGTTTGATAAATGTATCCGTCCTATTAAAGTTATGACAAAGAAGAATTAGATACTCTTCATGTCATTTACGGTTGTGGAAATCTAGAACTCCTTCCGGCTGATAACCCAAATTGAACAAAGACCAACGAATAAGTCATTATAAAT
This sequence comes from Mytilus galloprovincialis, assembly GCA_037788925.1. Classification (NCBI taxonomy): domain Eukaryota; kingdom Metazoa; phylum Mollusca; class Bivalvia; order Mytilida; family Mytilidae; genus Mytilus; species Mytilus galloprovincialis. Next base: position 90,921,357 of record CM075333.1, on the reverse strand, counting down.
ATGAGAATGAAGACGTTTATAAAAAGATAACAATGGAACCTAACCCGGAAAAAATCTCATTATATTCATCTACTGTAAAATTACCCTTTTTAAAGAGGTCCCCGTTAATTAGTGTTTTTTATTGACATTGAATCTCTTATTCCATTGAATAAAATGTGAATGAACAATGATTCTTTATAAATAAACGCATCAAGATTAAAATTCTATACGTCAGACGCGTGTTTCGTCTACAAAAGACTCATCAATGATGCTCAAATCACTTATAACTTTTGACTCCTGACACACTTATTTAGCCATGCCAGTTCACATTGCAATTCTTGTATTTGCGTAACGGAAACATTTGAGGTTAATGTTAAATGATACAAAAATTAAAGAACCTTAGTGAGCACGCTCACATACCCCATGTCCACATATTGTCATTGGAGGAATGAAACAAGTATAAGAAAAGAAAAAAAAAATTGAATCATAATTTCCTGTCAATACGCACATCTACATAGTATGTCCTTATTATCTACAAAGTTTCATGAAATTCTGTTGTGTGGTTTCAGAGGAGTTGTGATGACAAACTGTTGCAGAAGTACATAAAAGCAAATAAGTTCAAAGGAGCGTAACTCTTAGAAAAAAAATTGAATCGTAATTTCCTGTCGATATGCATATCTACATAGTATGTCCTTATTATCTACAAATTTTCATGAAATTCTGTTGTATGGTTTCAGAAAAGTTGCGATGACGAACTGTGCAGTAGTACATTAAAGCAAATAACTTCAAAAGGGCGCATCTCCTGGAAAAAAATGAATCGTAATTTTCTGTCGATATGCACATCTACATATTATGTCCTTATTATCTAAAAAGGTTTCGTGAAATTCTGTTGTGTGGTTTGAGAGGAGTTGCGATGACAAGAAACAGGACTGACGGGCGGACAGACTGACTGACGGACGGGTCAAAAACATTATACCCTTCGCAACTTCTTTGCGTAAGGTATAATGAAGAGTTATTATCATATTCTGTACTTGAAATTTGGAAAAAGAAACATCTCTATATATGTACCTATTTGCTTGGACCAGTCCTCAATCGGATATCTGATGTTCAGTAGTTGTCGATTGTTGATGTTGGTTTTCCTGTTTGAATGGTTTTACACTTATATTGTATTCTTAGCCAAAAGTGCCAAGTAAGCTTTTCTCATCACTTGAGTTTTCCGTTCATTATTACTCAACTCATCTGCTCTGATACTACTGTGCCAAATTTAGTCAAAGTATGCCAATATCATCAATAGTTAATAGATTTTCAAAAATTTGTCGAATTACCCGCTAAAAATATCACAATCTGGACTGCCTCAAGAATGCAGTTTTTAAACAAGCCTTTCGTAGTAACAAAATCTACAAAATGTATTTTATTTCGTAGTAACAAATTCTACCAAAGTTTTCTTTTTCTTTTTTAAAGTTGGACCTGTCCAAATTCTTCAACATTTATGATCAACGAGACCATAGCGTATTCCAACCTTTATACCCCAAATCTCCCTCCCCCCAAAAAAAACCTAAACCCCCTAAGAACTGGACTGCTCTTATTCTGTAAAATAAATGTGAACTTCGACGAATTTATGGACAGGCGCGCTCCTCGTACAGCTATTCATTATTTTATATAAACAGATGATTGCCTGCATCGGACATCTTACACGCCTTATGGTTACCACAAATCGCCATTAGCAGTTTGTTGGTATTGTATCAGATATTAAGTTATTGTTTGGTGTGTTTTCCGATGGGCAGAAGTCGTTCTTTGTCGGAGTTTCAATATTCTAGAACAATTATCTTTAAAATCATGTAAACGTAGCTTTTCTATTTGACGCAAATTTCTAAAAAGGATTTCTGAACGAACACTTATGTGAGAAAATTCGAAACAACAGACATAACAATAACACCTAACGTAATATCTTTTTCATAATTAATGAATACAAAATTTGCTACATACGAATATCAGTGGATAACAGTGGATAAAAAGAACAAAACAATTATGCTATAACATATCTTCATTAATATGTATGAATTGTAAGTAGCAATCTTATATAATATAGATTGGATAACAACACATAAAAATACGGTCAGACGATTGAAGAAAACAAAATATCTCTTTTTAAAAAGATATGGTCACGTCAATTTCTAGCTATGAAAAACATAAATAATTTTTACAATAAAATACTATATAGAACATGTTGCTACTGATTATATCATGGCCGCCATTTTTTTATTATTAGGAGAGGGAAGTCGAGGAAAAGCATATATAACTATTTTAGTGCATAACAGCAATAAGCATCATCTCAAACACTATCAATGCATAATTTAGATAAAATCCTTTAAAGAAGTCCAAAATGTCATCCCCATGGTGACATGACATTACTATATATTCTCAATTTACAACGTATAAACAATTACATTATATTTAATTTCTGATACCTTCGAGGACTGATGAAAAAGCGTCCACTGTCCAATACTTGACATTTAATAAACCGAGCATTGATTTACATTGTCAGACTTCAACATTCTGTGAAGTATTAATTTAAAAAACAATCACTGGTATCAATAAGCTTTGTCGTATATAGTCACAGTTGTTGTTTTCGTTCTTACTTTTCGTCGTGAAAGATTTGTACCCACAAAAACAAATAGATATAAGAAGATGTGGTATAAATGCCAGTGAGACAAATCTCAATCCTGAGACAAATTTCAATTCAAGTAACATTTTATAAAAATAAACCATTATAGGTCAAAGTACTGTCTTTAAAACGTAGTCTTGGCTCACGCCAAACAGCAAGCTATACTTTGTAATTGGCATTAATAACCAACAGATAATATAATGTTTAGTCAACTCTTTCCCCATTGATACACCAAATGCTACTATTACGCTTGCGTTTTCCAAAACAGTTCGTTATCAGTGTTGATATTTAACAGTTGGCATATATTGATGGCATATTCAAATTGACAGCACATGGTGATATCTTAACAAAGAAAGTTACAAGGACACAGTGATCCACACATAAGGGACGACATCAAAAGATCGATGTAGGATAAAAAACTTAAATCGAATAGTTTGGGGGTGTGTGTGTGGGGGGGGGGGGTCAACATTGCTGCAAGTTTTGTTAATCTAAAATCGATTTTACATATATCCATATAAGTAAATCAATTTTTCCCAAATTAAGTTAAGAAGGGGGGTAGGGGGGTCAGCGAAAAAACTATGTGAATTAAGCTTTTTATCCTACATTGAACTTTTGATGTCGTCCCTAATACTTATACAGTTTCTTCTATATTTACTAAAATTCCCTTTAATGTACAGTAATAGATCTGGAAACTTGATCTGACCACTGGAGTGCAAAATTGAGGCCTGATATGTGTAATAAAGCGGACATATACTGCATAAAAAACGTCCAAGTATGAACCATGATCATTTATTTCCCAAATTAATGAGAGAATCTATTGAATCCTTAAAAAATAACCGACTACAGTACTTCACAAATGATGTCAATGTCTGACAATAATAATTGACCGAATTAAAACGATATTAAAAACATGAATCCAAATTTTGAGTTAACCAACGAAAATCAACGTCGATAATTTAATAGATACACTAAAAACGTATGGTCTATAACAAAACTTAAAAAATAAAAATTAAGAAAAAGAATATTTGAAAAAAGCTCAAGGGGTTTTTAACGTTTAATTTGTGAATAGTTGTAATTGTCTTTCCTAAATGAATGTAGAACAAAAGAGGTCCAGCATTTTTTCCATACCACGTTGGTGTATTTGTTATGAGAATCAGTTATGCCCATGTTGGTTGATTCACCCCTTAATAATTCACAATCTGTTAAGTAGACACCGTAAAAAAGGATCTTTCATGTAACAAGAGGCTCTCAAGAGCCTGAATCGCTCACCTGAATTTTTTTGGTTTAATCTCTCATCAATGATTATTTTGGCTTTTCAATTTATTTAAATGTTCTTTAAATCGTCCTATTCTCTTCAAAAGCCAAAAAAAAAATCATTTTCTCCTATGTTCTATTTTAGCCATAGGAGCTATGTTTCTTGACATACAAGGAAATGAAATATAAAATTTATACTAGATACTCTGAAACTCATTCAGCCTAAGTTTGGCTGAAATTGATACAGCAGTTTCAGAGGAGAAGATTTTTTAAAGTAAGTCAACATGATGAACAAATTGTGAAAAAAGTCTTTAAAGGGCAATAACTCCTTAAGAGGTCAATTGACAATTTTGGTCAAATTGACTTATTTGTAGATCTTACTTTGCTGATCATTTTTGCTGTTTACAGTTTATCTTTATCTATAATAATATTCAAGATAATGACCAAAAACTGCAAAATTTCCTTAAAATTACTAATTAAGTGGCAGCAACCCAACAATGGTTTGTTTGATTCATCTGAAAATTTCAGGGCTGATAGATCTTGACCTAATGAACATTTTAACCCCATGTCAGATTTGCTCTAAATGCTTTCGTTTTTGAGATATAAGCCAAAAACTGCATTTGACCCCTATGTTCTATTTTAAGTAACGGCGGCCATGTTTTTTGACGGATCAAAAATCTAAGCACACATTTTGTGCAGGATAATCTAAGGAACAGTCATGCTAAGTTTCATCCAAATCCATTCAGTAGTTTCAGAGGAGAAGATTTTTTAAAGTTAGCAAATATGATGAACAAATTGTGAAAAATTGTCATTAAAGGACAATAACCCCTTAAGGGGTCAATTGACAATTTTGGTCATATTAACTTATTTGTAGATCTTACTTTGCTGATCATTTTTGCTGTTTACAGTTTATCTTTATCTATAATAATATTCAAGATAATGACCAAAAACTGCAAAATTTCCTTAAAATTACTAATTAAGTGGCAGCAACCCAACAATGGTTTGTTTGATTCATCTGAAAATTTCAGGGCTGATAGATCTTGACCTAATGAACATTTTAACCCCATGTCAGATTTGCTCTAAATGCTTTCGTTTTTGAGATATAAGCCAAAAACTGCATTTGACCCCTATGTTCTATTTTAAGTAACGGCGGCCATGTTTTTTGACGGATCAAAAATCGAAGCACACACTTTGTGCAGGATACTCTAAGGAACAATCATGCTAAGTTTCATTCAAATCCATTCAGTAGTTTCAGAGGAGAAGATGTTTGAAAAATTGTTAACGACGACAGACGACGACGACGACCGCCAAGTGATAAGAAAAGCTCACATGGCCTTTTAGGCCAGGTGAGCTAAAAACTGGTTCACGTCACTAAAAAGCTAAAAATTGCAAACTACACACATTTTGGGAAACAAGTTTTACCCACGAACCTTCGTTTTGATTGAAGTAGTAGAGCCTTTAAAAAATTGAAAACAAAGCCAAACATTTGAAATCCGAAAATGTATAAGCACCGAAACTGTTGAAGAGCTATATGTCAAAAATACCAAAAATAAATAGCTAAATTCATCTAAAGCCAACTTTGCCTGAAGGATTTGAAACCTTCGTTTCTTAATAATTCAAAGTTTATAAAAGAACAATTTTAGTATAAAGTGTGTTAAATCATATTAGTATCGAAGTACTGACTACTGAGCTGATGATACCCTCGGGGACTGATAGTCCACCAGCAGAGGTATCGACTCAGTGATGTAAAAAATTAAAAACAACACAGTTTAATAATTTCTTGCGTCCGATGCGCTTTTCAGGATTTATCTTCATCAGGAACACTCAAAGCCAAACATTTGAAATCCGAAGATGTATAAGTATCGAAACCGTTGAAGAGCTATATGTCAATAAAGGGCTGCGCTTTAGCGCATGATACGCCCGTTGCTCTTTTAACTTGTCTTTTATGCTTTAAATGAATTTATATGATCAACTAGAAATATATATACAAATCAAAAGGGATGTTACATTAATATATTCACCAAAGTTTCATAAAATCCCCCTTTTTTAAGTATAAAAATTCATTACTTAAGAAAACGTAAAATCTAAAATTTATAAAAATGGAAAGGGAGCTTATGTCAATAGATATAAACAATTTATCAAAGTTGCATAAAATTTTGTGAAAGTGTTATTTATTGTCCCAAAATTGGAAAATCCCCCCTTTTTTAAGCATACAAAATTCATAACACGGAAATGTAAAATCTGAAATTTATAAAAATTGAAAGGGAGCTTACATCAATAGATATAAACAATTCACCAAAGTTTCATGGACATTGGTGAAAGCCTTTTTGAGTTATTGTCCGAAGTGTTGAAAATCCCCCTTTTTTTAATGAATAAAGCCCCATAAATCCAAAACTTAAAATCTGAAATTTATAAAAATTGAAAGGGAGCTTACATCAATAGATATAAACAATTCACCAAAGTTTCATGGACATTGGTGAAAGCCTTTTTGAGTTATTGTCCGAAGTGTTGAAAATCCCCCCTTTTTTATGAATAAAGCCCCATAAATCCAAAACTTAAAATCTGAAATTAAAAAAAAAAATGAAAGGGAGCTTACGTCAATAGATATAAACAATTCACTTAAGTTTCATGGAAATTGGTGAAAGTGTTTTTGAGTTATTGTCCGAAGTGTGGACGACGGACGGACAGACGGACGGACATACGGACAGACAGACGGACGGACGGACAACGGTATACCATAATACGTCCCGTCTAAAAGACGACGGGCGTATAAAAATATCAAAAATAAATAGCCAAATTCTTCTAAAGCCAACTTTGCCTGAGGTAGTTGAAACCTTAGTTTCTTAATAATTTCAAAATTTGTATACGGACAATTTTCTTGATTGCAATGGTATCATTTGGTCTATGCCAAAAGGCATTAAGTCGCTTATTAAATGGATCTTTTCACAGACGGTGTCTCATTTGTTACAAGTATTTTGCCGAAGACATTTTTATATATACGAACAAATATAACGTTTTGAAGAAAACACTTTCACAAAAAATTCAATTAGGGAACATGGATAATGTATCTTTACTGTCATGTTTAATCACAGAAATTTTTCAAACCAATGCAAAAATTATGACCACGTTTCCTCATAATTTCGATCGTTAAATGAATGATTCAACGACTGTGTTCATCCCTAATCTCCTTAACAAACTGCAATTAAGAAAAAAGGATTTTATATTTGTTTATCAAAAAACCTATTCCCTGTAACAAACCGAATAATAAATAATCAACAACATTTGTCTTTCTGAGTGCTTAGATTTTGTATATTAATAACTTACTTCAAGCAGCAATTTTAATTTAATATGTTATATTTCATACATTGAAAAAAGCAATTAATAACATTAAAGGAACATTATCCAGGATTTAAACAAACAAAGAATGTTCTGTAACGTTTGTGTATCTCTATTTAAATAATGTTAAAAATTTGAAAATAACTAATGTGCATATATTTCACTAACAAATAAAAACATATCAAGGAAAATAACTCCAAAATGAAGCATCTGGTTCCCCTTAAAAATTCCACAGAAGATAGATATGTTGAATTCTACACATTTCAATTACGCTCTACATGTCTTAATGTTTTTGAGTTAAAACAGCATTTTTATTTTACGCATCAGTGAATTTGTTTCTTTATTGGTCAAATTTCTAAAACAGATACCTAGCACAGTATTCAATTAAAGTTGTAAATGGAATAAACAACTTTTCACTTTAAAAAATATTTACTATGATTTGACTTAAGCTGGCAATATCAATGTTATAAAACATCAAGTACAAATTCCTAAGAAATTCGCAAGCCTAAAAGAAATAGATCAAATAATTCTAAACATAAATCACTGAATACAATTTCCGATTATTTTTCAAGGTTCAATACACCTACTTTCTTTTTTATAATGAATTTACACATAATACAATGAATAGTATAAGTATCAATTTATAGATAATTTCCGAAAGGTCAACTACTTCCTCAACCTGAAACTCCACTAATTACTATATAAAATTTGGGTTTTTGTTTACTGGAGTTTAATATCATCGAAAAACTATTCCCAGGAAAATTTCATACCACTATAGAAGTTATATATTAGAACCGATATGACCCTGACGTTGAATTGGGTAAAGGATTGTCACTACGATCAGTACTTAAACATTTGTATGTGTAACTTTTTTCACAACTGTGAAAATGTAAGCTAAAAAGAATTTAGACAACAAGAATCGACATTTTCAATAAAATTAACGGTATCAATTTTCTTGCACCAGATGCGCATTTCGACAATACAGGTCTCTTCAGTGATGCTCGTGGCCAAAATATTTGAAATCCAAAGCTTATATAAAAGATGAAGAGCTATAATCCAAAAGGTCCAAAAAGTATAGCCAAATCCGTGAAAGGAATCAGAGCTTTGCATGAGGGAGATACATTCCTTAATTTATAATAATTTCTATCATTTTGTAACAGCAAATTTTAATAACACAAAAACAATCCGTATTTTCATGCCGGTACCGAAGTACTGGCTACTGGGCTGGTGATACCCTCGGGGACTAATAGTCCACCAGCAGAGGCATCGACCCAGTGATAGTAATAAAATTAACGGTATCAATTTTCTTGCACCAGATGCGCATTTCGACAATACATGTCTCTTCAGTGATGCTCGTGGCCAAAATATTTGAAATCCAAAGCTTATAAAAGATGAAGAGCTATAATCCAAAAGGTCCAAAAAGTATAGCCAAATCCGTGAAAGGATTTTTCAACAAGAGTGTACACGCTGAAATGTCTCGCCTTCTCTACTAAACATTGATATTATGTTGGTAGTTCTAAATATATACCGTTACTACAAACAACACATTAGTTTAACATGATCCACGAAAATGACATAAAGGTCAGATAAACCTAACTGGAATTACATGTTCACCTTACAATCATTTCAAACATCAAATATGCTTTTTAAAAGTTACATTTGCTCATCTAAGAAACACACTTAACCAGAAAAACTTAACATTGATCAATGACCCATAAAAATGAGGCCAAGGTCATATGATCCCTGTCAGACAGACATTTACACTTTACAATCATTAAAATCATGCTGTAAATATAGTTGACCCTTTGCATATAGTATCTGAGAAACTAGATAATGAGCGAAAAACTTTTTCTTTATGGTTAAGAGACAGGTGAGACAATATTCACTCTTATAGTTGATGTGTTCCCTTGGTTTTAGTTTGTACCCCAGATTGGTTTTCTCTCAATCGATTTATGACTTTTGAACAGCGGTATACTACTGTTGCCTTTATTTATAATGTTAAATAAAACTTGAATTAACTGTGCACACTTAATAGACTAATTATACGTGTGAAGTTTCATTGGTCGGAAGCATTTCTGATCTGATCATTGTACTGAGAGGATACTCCAAATAACATACGGTGCATACAGGAAACAAAGACCAGTAATTTGAACATGATTAGGAAGAAAAAGAAACCTAGTGGGCTATAAAATAATCATTCAAGTGTGATGTTGTCATAAAAGTATAGATTTCAAAACAACATGCACTTTTTTCGGATATTTCTCAAACATCTATGTTCTATTTCATACAGAAATAGTATTTAATTTAGTTTTAACTCTGATGATTGCCATACTTTAAGGGTTTGTATAGATATTCACTGCAGCGTATTCATAAAATTAATACATCAAAGAAAAAGTAAAATACCAAAAAGGTTGATTGTAGATATTTTATAAGGTTTAACTTAGTCAATTACCTTCACTAAAGATGAGAGAGACAAATACAAGACACATCTGTTGTAAGAAGAGAGCTTGTTGGAAAATAACTTATTTCCCAGTATTTTGTCTCCTAGTTATTCGTGGAAATACAACATTTGGATAAAAGACGCTTTTGAAACATTTTTTTAGATAATGTAAATTTAGTTTGAGCATTAGAGTGTGTGTTCACATTAACATTTTGCTATGATTATTTTTTAATCCAAATTATCAACGTATTTTTTTAACAAAGGACATAATTTCTTCTGGAAGTAAATGATGCTAATATTAAATGTAATTAATAGAATAGGTTCAAAACGAGAGGCGAAAGATACCAGAGGGATATTCAAACTTATAATTCTAAAATAAAGTTACAATGCCATGGCTAAAAATAAAGGAGACAAACAATAGTACACAAAACACAACATAGAAAACTAGATTTAGCCACACCATAAAATTGGGGTGACCTTGGGTGGTCCGGAAGGGTCAACAGATCCTGCTCCACATGTGGCTCTCGTCGTGTTGCTCATGTTAGATTTTTAAGAACATCCCGGTAATCAAATTTGCAAAATGCTCTTGTCTTCGTGAAACTCAAAGAGTCGTGTAATCAAAACATACCATAACTTATCAAAGAAAAAAAAAACACCTCTTGCAAAAACCTTAAAATGTCGATTTTATATATTGACATTATGTTGCTCAATAACATAAACTTCAGCAATTGCTCATACATGTAAGTAAACCTGAAAATAAAGATAACAGGAATTTTTGTTTAATATCTGGATTTTATATTCACATTAATTCTGACCAATCAATCAATGGCATATGTCGCTTTCAGTTTCCCCGTTGTAAAATATCATTTTATTGATAACAGCATTGCTGTAGGGTTTACATATCACAATTGATAGATTTCGGGATTATGTTTACAATGTTTACAATGGACTTCAATAACATGTGTGTCCGCATAACGGAAACGATATTCCTGCCAAAAAATGGCAATTGGTTAACTGATACGATGTGTTTGTCTTAAATCACGAGATACGTGTTTCATCGTCCTTAATGTTTTAACTTGTTTTTCGTGGTCTTTTTTTTTTTTTGAAATATCTGAAACACGAAAGAATGTCACAAATGAGGTATAACCATTATTCAAATGCTTCCGAATGATGTTCAGACGTGCATATCAGAGTATGCCAAAGTTACGTTATTTTTTTTTTGCGGCTGTCCATTGTCAGGAGCCTCTGGCCGTTGTTAAGTCTTTTGTATGTATTTTTCTTTTAATTATCAGTTCATTTAAATGTTTTAGAGTATGGTGTGAAACCAATTTTCATTGAACTACCACATATTTTCACGAAATTCGATAAAACGGACGTCGTTAATACAAGAGAGAACAAAAATTGGTCGTCGATTTAAGAACAATGAAAAGAGCCTTGACTAAAGGGCATACAGGATGTCAATTTGGAATGCTATTTTATTGTGACGTTAGATTTAGACATCGATTTGAGGAACAGACGTCGATTAGAGACCGGACGTAGATTTGAGTCTTACATATATATCATCAAAGTATCTAAATATTTATCTTCAGTCATTATAACTTGTATTGTAAATTGTCAGTTTTCGAGAATACAAAAAATGTATTCAATTAAGGAACTTATAACTTCACTTCTTTACATCGATTACATTAGTAAATCTTGTAAGATGTAGGTTGAAAGAGGCAGATGAGAGAAGACCGTTTCCTGCAAATAAACGTAACAAACTTCAACATAATCAGACTTAATAATACCTTTAATGACTAGAAGTGTCTAGTATTGTTATTCCTGGAAATCACTTACTGGTCAGTAAAAGACGATAACCCACAGTAAGTATATGGTCAAGACAACTGAGAGTTTAATTATTCAGTTTACAGTACATTTTTTTATGAAAGAATGTCAAGACCCTATGGTGTGCGTTTACATGAATTTTCATTTTTGTATCGTATTTGTGATTATGTCATCTTAATTATCTTGTTGACACATTTGTCTACTGCTTTTAAGAGTTAAGAATATTCAAAAGTGACAATGAAAAGAAATGGGGTTTATGTTTATTAAAATATTTCACTGACACTTCCAACATTCTCGAAATAATTATTCAATAAAATAATAAACTTATATACCTATCGTGCATAGGTTATTTGAAAGATACCAGAGTGACATTCAAACTCCTAGATCGAAAATAAACGGACAACAGTCGGAGTATCCAAAGTGTAGAAGTGAGTGTTTTGCAATTGACATGATTAAAATTACTCACATTTCTATCTTTTTATTATTTTGGTTGATACATTTGAATATAGAGACATGTACTCATGCAAACCTTAGATAGTTTGACTTGATGGATTGGGCTATAATTAATTTAGGTCACTTTTTCTGTCGTATAGCTAGCTCTTCAAGTATTTTTGTAAACATAGCTTACAGTAGCAGAGTTGATGGCTCATAAGGAACTAATATCAAGAAAAGTGCGAGACACATAAATATTCATACATTGTTATTTTCATCTAAAATCATTCTACACATTCGATCTAGTTGCCCTAATTAACAGTATCTGAGATTGGAATGTAATTACAAAACCTTGACATTAATCACAGAACAAATAAATGAGGTAAGGTTCAGATTAATCGGTCTAATGAAAACACTCACATGATTGTATATACCAAATATAACTACTCTACACTTGAAATGACATTAAAAAGCAGGAGTGATTAAAACAAAGCTATACAGCACTCCCATTTGTTGCGTTCATCCAACTCCTTTACAACCAAGGCAAAACTGACGTTAATGATAACATTGCATATAAATGGTTCATTCCTTTTTACGACACAGCTCTAATTATCATAGAATTTACGTCCAATTGAGCAATAGGAGCAGAGGAATGAAAATTATATATAACTTCAATCCGATCAGGTGAAATTACCTTTGTACATCGAATAGAACAAACTAGTTTATCCATCACGATTAATAATATAATTCATTATAACAGAAGAATGATGATGATTCCGATTATTTTGATTGTTTAATGTGTGATCTTTGCTATGATTTTATGTTTGTAGGTTGATACTATCAATTGATGAGATTTAAGATCCTTCCCTGTCACATGATGTTATTATTTAATTCGAAGCTGTAATCAGTTTATATTTACATTCTTGACTTATTTTAATTCACACTGTTGAAGAAAAGCATTCACAGCTTTGACATGAATGTATCATGAATTGTGTTTAAAAAGAAGTTGGTAAGAGCTAAGAATGTTAATTTTGGCATATTCTTGGAAGCATTTCCGATGGTCTTTTGTAAATTTTGATACAGCACGAACGGTTTCTTATACATACTCATATTTTTAAACTCTCCAAATTGGTGCGGTACAAACTTTAAGGCGACAATTGTCATGCTACTGACGTACAAGTGAAAGGTTTAGCTAGCTATAAAACCAGGTATAATCACCATTTCATTAGTTGTTTTCCATTTGTTTAGGTGTTTGAGCTTTTGATTTTGCCATTTGATTAAGGACTTTCTATTATATGTAGAATTTTTCTTGGAATTCTGTATTTTTTATATTTTAACTTTTTTAACTTTTGCTTTGCATGCGTCCCCCACCATGCAAATTCACTCAGTCAAAATGTCACAATTTGCAATAACGGTTGATGCTGAAAATGCGTGGTGTTATCATTATATAATTATGAATATCGTTTTACATATTTTAAAGCATTGCAATTTAAATAATTTTCCGTTGTTTAATAAAGCTTCATAGATATTATTTCAAGTACTATTAACAGATATAGTTCTTCATGTTATTAAACTAATGATCTTAATTGAGCATGAATGTACTGTAAACATATTTAAAGAAGTGATTCTTTATATGCAAGTAAAGCACAAATCAGGGAAACTGGATAACATTCGATATTTAGGTAAGTACATTAGAGTCTTCAAGAGACACATTCATCTAGCTATATTGTGAGTTATTCTGTCTCTACATGCATGTCTCAGATCGTTTCAGACATTAACAAAATGTTATTTGTTCAGCTCCTTTTATTGTAAATGCTTACACCAGAAAGCAAGATAAAATTCATTTACAGACTGCTGTTAGCATGAATGGTTTATATCAACATATATCACGATTTATTTCAGCAAACATAAAATGCATGGACAACAAATTATATACAGATGTAAGCCGATTAAGAAATCCACATGTTATGATTACCAACATATTTCATGTTTTGAAAACATAATGGTTTATTTCCTCAAAAATTTACAGTTGCTGGTATTATATAAATATACACATACTTTCTTAAATGGTCAACTGCTATATTATAGTAATGTAAATCTCTTTAAATAACATGGTACTGTATTTCATTTCATTTAATTTGACGGAAAGATAATTAAATACTATGAATATTTATGAAATAACAAAAACAACCCACTTATCAAACTGAGATGTTACTCCGTCCATTTACTCTACCATCAACTGGCAAACATTATGAATATAATATGTCAATGCATTCCTCTGTTACCAGATAGGTATTGGTATTCATGCTGACGAAAAGTTTCATTTAAAGCATATTTATGGACGTTTATGCTGTATGTGTTCAGAGGCTAATGAATATGTGTATAGTTAAATACATATGCATTCTAGACTATTTATTTTTGGGTTTCCTTTAGTTACATTTTTTTTCGAATGTTTAACAAATGTTTAAACATTTATTTAACTTTAACTGTTTACGCAATCATTGAATGATATTGAATAAACAAGAAAAATTAACACACTAAAATACTGCCATATGAATTGATGCTATTACTTCATTTTGACATAAATAAAATATTATACAGTGATTGTAAGAAAATCATGAATATTTATGAAATAAGAAATATACAAATTTAATCAGTTATCCGGTACATTCAATCAAAATCATTCCAAAATAATGTCAGAATGCATAGTTTATAGCTTTGTCTATATCACTGTTGATGTGAATTGACAATAGACAGACTGCACAAATTTGATTAAACCAGATTGCAAAAGTGTGATGAAGGACTACGTCTAGTTTTACGAAAACTGTAAATAGCATAATGCGAACTTGCAAACAAAATAATAACTCTTGACATAAGTCATGAATTATTGGTTTTGTAGTTTCAACTAGTTTGGCTTCTGTTAACAGAAACCTTGGTGGACAAACAGTTAATAATACTTAATGATGAATGGAAATTCTAAGCATACTAATAAATCAGTGAAAACAATGAGAAAAACAACAAGCCACATTTAAGGACATTTCAACACTGAAAAATAAATATCCATTTTGAAAGGTGTTGTATGTGTTAATGTATTTTCACCTCCAGATCAATCAGTACGTCAGCATATGAAAGTTTAGGGAAGCTGTAAGCTGAATTACTTGAATGAAGTGACGCAGACTTTATGCATCTAAACCTATTTAGTGAAACAGTCTTTTAAACATTCAAAATACAAGGTAACACTTGTTTTAGAAGTCATCCTAACAACAAAATACATGAAAAAGATCTTAACAAACTTATCACCTTAGGTACAATTCATTTGTATCAATCACATATCTTAACAAACATCTTATGCCTTATTTTGCAGTATTTTGGCACAATCTATACATTTATGTGAACTTTTGGCTTTTGATTGAATCCTTGTATTTTGGATATATACAGTTTGTAATCTTTGTTTTCGTTGAAACAATCAACAATCCACACTGCCTTCTGTATCTTTGAAAAGATTCAAACTTTAAGGAATTTTGGATCTCAATGCTCTTCAGCTTCGTACTTTATTTGGCTTTTTATAACTGTTTTGGATTCGAGCGTAACTGATGAGTCTTTTGTAGACGAAACGTCCGTCTGGCGTATATATAAAATTTAGTCCTGGTATCTATGATGAGTTTATATACTACTCTCATATTATATGGTAACATGTAATTATTACTGAAATAATCAGGCACGATTCCGTATAAAGCTATGAATTTTCCTTGAAACAGGATATAAACGGAGATATGGGCATCATGTAAGTAAGACAACTACCTAATGCCACAAGTAACTACAGTATTATCTAAAGTCAATTTATTAGCCATCATAAACTCAAATGTTTATGCACCTTTTTAATATTTTTTGCTAATGAATTTCAAACATTATAAAACAAATGCTCTTTGAGTACTCTTTGAACCAAACACATTTTCTTTTTATGTAAATATTAATCCTATAAATCTATGAAATAGTTACCAGTTATTGCAGCTCATCGTTTATATTTATGGTCACACTGAAATATTCTGTCACTTAATTACATAACAAATGCAATTATTCATTTCATGAAATTTCACTTCATAATAAAATAACACTGATGCAAAACAATTTCCCTGAGCAAATAAATTGTACTTGCGAATGTACAAAGTCATAAATCAAATCAGAAAAAAACAATCTGACAGTATAAACATAACATACATACAATAGTTTGACATGCAAAGAAATGATCAGAACCTTTATATTATGCTAGTTGATACTTTTGGTCATTTGTTCAAAGAAAAATCATCAAATTAAGTATGTCATGTATGTGTCTTGTAAGGAGCTCAAAACAAAAGAATGTGTCCCCCGTACATGAATGCCTCATCCGCACTATCATTTTCTATGTTCAGTGGACCGTGATTCTGGGGTGAACACTCTAATTTGGTATTCAAGTTAGATTGATCATATCATGAGGAACATGTGCATTAAGTTTCATGTTGGACTTCAACTTCATCAAAAACTATCTCGACCAAAAACTGTAACCTGAAGCGGGACAGACGAACGAACGGACGAACAAACGAAAGGACGAACAAACGAACGGATGCACAGATCAGAAAACATAATGCCCATAAATGGGGCATAAAAAGTTGGCAGGCTAAATCAATAGTTGTCCATTCGTTAAATGTGTTTGAGCTTTTGATTTTGCCATTTCATTTGGGACTTAACCGTTTTGAATTTTCCTACAAGTTCAGTATTTTTGTGAATTTACCTTTTACCGGTTAGTTTCAGAAAGCTGAACTAAATTTCAGGACTTATCAACGAGATTTGGTCGACATAGCTTAACCGTAACAATAACAGTTGGAAAGCTTAATTAATAACTTAGTAAAAAGGCATTAAAACTATACCAATTCTGATTTGAAATCAAATGGTATCTGTGTGTACAAAATTCTTAGTTTTTCTAATGAGTTTATCATTTTATGAACAGCACGCTGTAACTTAATGACTATCTTTGACATCCGTTTTTGCATTTTTATTCATATTCTAATGTACATAAACAATACATTAAAACTTCAAAAAGATATAAGAAGGATGATAAAGTTCTAGAGAAAATCTTAAACCTTCAAATTCAATTACATTAAAACTTCAAATACATGTAGATATAAGAAGGATGATAAAGTTCTAGAAAAAATCTTAAACCTTCAAATTCAAACTACTTTGTGATCAGTGAAAATATTAACATCACAGAAAAGATATCACAATACTTGGAGTAATAATAAATACAAACTGTGAACCATACTTCAACTCTTTACCATTTATAACTGAAGACCATCTTCAAACCTAAATCCATTAATACAAATGAGAATATTGAAAGGAGGCATTTTATAAAACTGGACAATTTCCGATAGATCCTTGCATAATGCATTACACAAATAGCTGTGTTAATAATATCAATTGTTTTCCAAATAAGTAATAATAGTAGTCTGGCTCAATTGAATGACCATTCCTATAAATAATAATAGGAAATTACAACAAAACTGTATAAAACCTTTCAACACTGTTAATTACCCTAACAAATACATCCACGATAATATTATACATTCTAATGCAACAACGTTTGTAACGTTCATTTTGATTGGATAACGTCACTTTCTTACATGGCATCAATTGACAATTGCCAGTAAACTTAATTTGCGACCATCAAATCCCTAATTGATGCCGTCGGAGCTTAAAATACAATACAGTTACCTCCTAATTTACATTAGATAATTTAAGGCATTTACACTGTATTTCAAATGGCACAAATAATAAAGTGTTATGTGAAAGGTATAAAGAGGGCATATTTACAAAAACAAAAACAAAACATGCCAAAAAATATAAAGACTGAAAAGGTATATGAAAGTTTTACTAAACTCAGTTTCAGTTTCAGCACTTTTTTAAAATTATTCAAAACTTTAATCTTTAATCTAACCCCAAAAAATCCATTTGACTGTCATTTCTTAAGACCAATTATTAATATGCTACTGGGAATTAGAACATACATCTCCTCTGCCACTGCAAAAATAAGGGTATGGTGGATAGGAGGCAGATATTGTGCAAGAATAAGTATTGATCCCTCAGAGATGTTGCAAGGAATCTTAACTAGAGGCTCTAAAGAGCCTGTGTCGCTCACCTTGGTCTAGGTGAATATTAAAGGAAGCAGATGGATTCATGATAAAATTGTGTTTTGGTGATGGTGATGTGTTTGTACATCTTACTTTACTGAACATTCTTGCTGCTTAAAATTATCTCTATCTATAATGAACTTGGCCCATTAGTTTCAGTGGAAAATGTTAGTAAAAATTTACAAATTTTATGAAAATTGTTAAAAATTGACTATAAAGAACAATAACTCCTAAGGGGGTCAATTGACCATTTCGGTCATGTTGACTTATTTGTAAATCTTACTTTGCTGAACATTATTGTTGTTTACAGTTTATCTCTATCAATAATAATATTCAAGATAATGACCAAAAACAGCAAAATTTCCTTAAAACTAACAATTCAGGGTCAGCAACCCAACAACGGGTTGTCCGATTCATCTAAAAATTTCAGAGCAGATAAATGTTGACCTGATAAACAATTTTACCCCTGTCAGATTTGCTCTAAATGCTTTGGGTTTTGAGTTATAAGCCAAAAACTGCATTTTACCCCATGTTCTATTTTTAGCCATGGCGGCCATTTTGTTTGGATGGCCGGGTCACCGGACACATTTTTCAAACTACTAACCCAAAAGATGATTGTGGCCAAGTTTGGATTAATTTGGCCAAGTAGTTTCAGAGGAGAAGATTTTTGTAAAAGATTAGTAAGATTTACGAAAAATGGTTAAAAATTGACTATAAAGGGCAATAACTCCTAAAGGGGTCAACTGACCATTTTGCTCATGTTGACTTATTTGTAAATCTTACTTTGCTGAACATTATTGGTGTTTATAGTTTATCTCTATCTATAATAATATTCAAGATAATAACCAAAAACATCAAAATTTCCTTAAAATTACTAATTCAGGGCCAGCAACCCCACAACGGGTTGTCCAATTCATCTGAAAATTTCAGGGCAGATAGATCTTGAACTGATAAACAATTTTACCTCTGTCAGATTTGCTCTAAATGCTTTGGGTTTTGAGTTATAAGCCAAAAACTGCATTTTACCCCATGTTCTATTTTTAGCCATGGCGGCCATCTTGTTTGGATGGCCGGGTCACCGGACACATTTTTCAAACTACTAACCCTAAAGATGATTGTGGCCAAGTTTGGATTAATTTGGCCCCGTAGTTTCAGAGGAGAAGATTTTTGTAAAATATTACTAAGATTTACGAAAAATGGTTAAAAATTGACTATAAAGGGCAATAACTCCTAAAAGGGTCAACTGACCATTTCAGTCATGTTGACTTATTTGTAAATCTTACTTTGCTGAACATTATTGCTGTTTACTGTTTATCTCTATCTATAATAATATTCAAGATAATAACCAAAAACAGCAAAATTTCCTTAAAATTACTAATTCAGGGGCAGTAACCCAACAACGGGTTATCCGATTCATCTGAAAATTTCAGGGCAGATAGATCTTCACCTGTTTAACAATTCTACCCCATGTCAGATTTGCTCTAAATGCTTTGGTTTTTGAGTTATGAGCCAAAAACTGCATTTTACCCCTATGTTCTATTTTTAGCCATGGCGGCCATATTGGATTGTTGGCCGGGTCACCGGACACATTTTTTAAACTAGATACCCCAATGATGATTGTGGCCAAGTTTGGTTTAATTTGGCCCAGTAGTTTCAGAGAAAAAGATTTTTGTAAAAGTTAACGACGACGACGGACGACGACGGACGACGGACGACGACGGACGCCGGACGCCAAGTGATGAGAAAAGCTCACTTGGCCTTTTAGGCCAGGTGAGCTAAAAATGCAGAGGACCTTCCTCTCTTCTCTACCGGTCCAATGATAAGTGAAACAGAATGGAAAAGAAAGAAGCTTGTCAGTATGCCTGTTACTCAGCATGCATGACATTGCGTTACCTTAAAATAAACTAATTTGCAGCAGCTAAATTCACAAACAGATTTTAGTTGGCATGTTGCTCAATCTTGAATTGTCTGAGAGTATCTAATAAGGACATTTGCACAATGTTTTGTCTTTGAATTATTTCTCCACTAGTTTAAATTGTTGTTATTTCCTCTATTCTTTAATTTATTTTTAAACTTCTGTTCAAGACTTTACAAATACAATGATTTTGGCAGGATATGAAATAGAAGCAAAAATTTCTCTGTGACATTCTATAAAAAACAATGTAATATTCGGATCACAACTTGTGATTTCTTGAGGCATTTGCATCCGACATTTCTTTCAGATGTCTGCAACTTCAGACTAAGTTTGTGCATTGCATAATATTTCTCTTTCACCTTAAATCAATTATAACTACCAAAATAACAAATAATATAAGAAAGGAAATAAAATCAAACGTCATGAAATCTAATTATTAAAGAACAAACTGTCTTCCATACACTCTATACCCAAGGGTCTTGGTGACATTTATACAGTACAATCACAAACTTATAACAGGACAGTCAGACAAGAAGACAACAAAGCCATTATTTTACTATATCAAAAACTATAAATCCTGTTTAGAATGACATTTTTTATCGACAATATTCATATACTGATTTATTGTTTATATTAATGTCATGATTTCTGTGCTATAGAAGACTACCAGTGACTTATAGCTAATAAGACCAACCAGGACGTTTGTCAGTTCTACTTGTTTTGCTTTATTTTTCTTGTTGTTCAAATGACTCTATCAAGAACGTTTCACTTTTATAAAAGAGATATTTTTTCAGGGGGGAGGGGGGTATCTCATCCTGTAAACAAGTGAATAATAATATGTGTGTCATACCATAAATGATTGACTGATTCGATCCACAAAACAAATCATTATTAGACAGGTAAAAACGATGTTTAACCTATCTTTTTAATATGAAATTATGCAGAGCTAGAAAAAATTCAATTGCACGATTTTGCTTTCTATTTATATCTTTATTCATGTTTATATCCCTTATATGACCATTTGAGGTGTTCTTTATTTTAGAAAATTTTAATAAATGTTTCTATGGTTATAAATCAAATTTGAGTTTGAGTCAAATCAGTGAACACAAATTTGGCAGCTAGTGCCACTTTAAAAGTTTCAGATCCAAGTCAGCATTTTGAAATCTATTGATTTGTACATATTCCATGCACAGCTCAATGTGTTATTAGCATTTTCAGTACTCTTAATAATTATGGAAAAAGGTGTATTCAATACAATGTTTGACATTGAGGAGGTTTCAAAATACAACAAGGACAAACATAAGATAAAATGGAATCACTGTTTAAGCTTATGATTTATATTTCCCCAAATAAATACTATATGTTGACATAATTGTAAATGTACTTTATTCATTTTGTGATTTGCAGGTTACGAGTTTCAAAAATTATATATCTGGCCACTTCTTCCTGATGAATTAACTCAAAATTCAGCAAGTCTCAGAAATAATGAAGGTTGTCAGTACTATATTGAAAATAATGAGAATAAAAGTAGAAGCCTGGTTTAAATATAGGATTGATTCTTTTGATTTACTGGTCTAAGACAGTTCTATTCCTCATCAATCTGATGGCTGGCATTAAAAAACTTAACAGTACAAAAAATTATCCAAGTAATATCACAGAAAAATATGATTAATAGACCTAAATGATTATTTGGTTATACCAATATGATGTGAATGCCGATTACTCAATGTGAAAAGTGTTCAACTGCAAAATAGAAATTAAAGAAACAGCAACTTATCATACATTTAATACAAAATTTCAACTTAATTATTTTATTGTGACTTTGCTGTTAGCAATTAAATTAATCTACAGCTTGGATTGTGTATCCCTGTATATTGGTGTGTTAGATATTGAATACCTATCTAAACTACACTGGAAGGAAGATAAATGTTCAACGAGTTTACACATTTCAGCATAAAAAAAAAACATAAAAAAAAAACCCATGCCTATACACATATTCTTGTACTTTTTTTCCAAAATCACTTCTTTTTATACATTTGAGTACTGTTTAATTGTCTGTGTGATAAGTCAAAAGGATTTGTAACTTGTGCTCAAAAGCTTTGATTTTAATGTATGTTTATAAAACATTTATTGTCAATGATGTTTTAGAAGGTTTATATAAAACAGGATATTTAGGCTTACAAATAATATATTTAATTAAGCAGCACATACATGAGTACCAATAACAAAGAAGTTAATTGAGGTAGTATTTATGAAAATCTATCGCAGACAATCATAAGTAAATTATGGAGCACAAATGAGTATCAACTTTCGTATACACTTGCACTTTTTCGTCATACAGGTGAGAGGTGTAGCTAGCCATAAATCCAGGTTCAAATCCACCACTTTCTACATAAAAAAATGCCTGTAACAAGACAGGAGTATGAAAGTTGCAATCTATTCGTTTGATGTCATTGAGCCTTTGATTTTGCCATTTGATTAGGGACTTTCTGTTTTGAATTTTGCATTCATCGAAATACCAATATCATTTAGTAAAGAATCTTTCTTAGTTTGACCAATTTCTTATAAAATGTAGGTTAAATTCCTTCTCAGTAGAAATAAACATCCAAACATGGATGTACCAAATGAGATTGATTTGACAAGAATATATCTATATGTTCCAGACACATATATTGCATGAAATAAGACAATGTGGCATGTGTTAATGTGTTAAGCATACAACAACTTGTAAGTATCAGGAAACAGGAAGTATGTGTCTGACATGTCTGAAAAACATTACAAGTCATTCCTGTCAAGCTGCAGACCAGATTTAAAGAAATATTGTTCAATTGTACTTTAGAAATGAGTGACGATCAAAATGAAATTCATTCAACATATTGAATTCAATCACAACATCAGAAAACAAAAAAGGTGTTTTATAGTTCTGAAAAGTGCTAGCACTTTACAATTTTTGCAGTGTCCAGCTGCCGATAAACATGATGTTTTGTGCAGCTGCTGTCTACCCTTCCCCTCCCAATTAACAAATTAGGGAGTATGAAAAGTCATAAAATAATTCCACACTCAAAAGCTCTAGCTATGATATGATATCATGGGGAGCTTTCTACATTTGACATGTAATAAATACTTAAGATATTAGATTTGCAAGTTGGACAATTCAATACAAATGTAAGGCTAATGCAAACCATCAATTTATTATAAGTTTAATGCATTTAACTTAAAACTGTAAAGGAACTTGATTAACACCAAAATAGTAGTAGGTACCCTCTTTTTTCTATATTAAGATTGCTATCCATGGTTTCTTTAATTAGAGCTATTTTTTTACGTCATGACAACTTTTCTGAAAACAAAGTTATTGAAGACTTCTTTAGAACTCAATGCGTATCACAATACAACTCCATCCATTATGAATATTAAATTAATAATTGTTCTGAGCAAGTCCTAGCTGCAAATATTATGGCAATAAATTAGATCAGAATAACCTTCCATCATCATTACCTTCAGAAAACATCCATACTTTATTGCAGTAATATCATTAGGCAAAATTAATTTAAGTTATGATTTCAAAATATTTTTTATTTGAAATTTTCAAATAAAAATTTGTCTGAAATCATAAACATTTTTCATGTTAATCAACTGTCCTTGATTACATAATGTTTTGTTCTCTGTTATCTGTTGGATTTTTTTCATACTGCATATACTTGTCTATCTAGTGCCATAGCATGTTATTTACACTTTTGCAAATACAATATTCATTCATTCATTCATTCATTCATACTAATGCTATGCAACTAAAATGTCCATATGCCTGATTGTTTTCTTGTGCGTTTAGTTTGAAACAAAATACCAAAAAAAATGAAAACTGTGTTTATATATTATAAACTAGAGGCTCTGAAGAGCCTGTGTCGCTCACCTGTTACTGTATTTACTGATGTCAGCCATCTTGGTTGGTAGACGGGGTCATTAGACACTTTTTTAAATAGATACCCTAGTAATGATTGTGGCCAAGTTTGGTTAAATTTGGCCCATAGTTTTAGAAAAGATTTTTGTACAAGTTACAAAAAGGACGAAAAGTTGTTCAATATTGACTATAAAGGGCAATAACTCCTTAAGGGGTCTACTAACAATTTTGATCATGTTGACTTATTTGTAAATCTTACTTTGCTGAACATTATTGCTGTTTACAGTTTATCTCTATCTATAATAGTATTCAAGATAATAACCAAAAACAGCAAAATTTCCTTAAAATTATCAATTTTAGAGCAGCAACCCAACAACGGGTTGTAGGATTCATCTGAAAATTTGTGAGGGGATAGATCTTATTCTGATGGACATTTAAATCTTGAAAGATTTGCCCTAAATGTCTTAGTTTCAAAGATATTAAGCAAAAACTGCATTTTACCACTATGTTCTAATTTTAGCCATGTCGGCCATTTTGTTTGGTAGGCCGGGTCATCGAACACATTTTTTAAACTAAATACCACAATGATAATTGTGGCCAAGTTTGGTTAAATTTAGCAAAGTAGTTTCAGAGAAGAAGATTTTTGTACAAGTTACAAAAAATGACGAAAAGTTTTTAAAAATTGACTATAAAGGGCAATACCTCCTTAAGGGGTTGACTGACAATTTTGGTCATGTTGACTTATTTGTAGGTCTTACTTTGCTGAACATTATTGCTGTTTACAGTTTATCTCTATCTATAATAGTATCCAAGATAATAACCAAAAACTGCAAAATTTCCTTAAAATAACCAATTCAGGGGCAGCAACCCAACGTCTGAAAATTTCAGGGCAGATAGATCTTGACCTGATCAACAATTTTACCCCATGTCAGATTTGCTCTAAATGCTTTGGTTTCAAAGATATAAGCCAAAATATACATTTTACCCCTGTGTTCTATTTTTAGCCATGGCGGCCATCTTGGTTGGATGGCCAGGTCATCGGACACATTTTTTAAAATGGATACCCCAAGGATGGTTGTGGCCAAGTTTGGTTAAATTTGGCCAAGTAGTTTCAGAGGAGAAGATTTTTGTAAAAGTTTACAGACGACAGACGACGGACGCAGGACGACGGACGACGGACGCCAAGTGATGAGAAAAGCTCACTTGACCTTTCAGGTCAGGTGAGCTAAAAATAAGATATTTCAATTTTTGTGAGATCAAATTAATGAGACTTTGTATTTTAAAGATTGTGTGCAGGTATGCCTCATATTATTTTAATATCCAAAAATGCATTATATATATTATTTTTCACAATATTTGCTAAATATAAACTACCAGAAAAACAAGAATGTGTTCATAGTACAATGATGCCCCACTTGACCAAAAAACTGAACCTAATGCTGGAAAGACAGACAGATGGCAAAAGAACAGATGCACAGACTGTAAAACATGAAAGAAAAAATAAAAATGAAACAAAATTTAATTCTTGAGTGTGTACAGTTTTCTTTTGCAACTGATTCTAATAAAAAGCAAATTCATAAATACTGGTGACAAAGTTGTATGATTAGTTTGAAATCAATTGAAACATTGTACATCAGAATGTCTAGTCATTTCCTATGAAAAGTAATGGACTAAACATGTCAACTTCAGATTCCAAAATATGTATACATATTATCTTTACACAAAAACAGAGTAATTTGCAAAGTTTAGATGAGTAAGAGACAGTACTGACATTGAGAGGTCTCAAAACACAAAAGATCCAATGCTCTCATTAGTGGAAGTCATGTCAATTATTTTAATTACTACCAGGCGCTGATAATTCTATGTTTTGACATTACCTACTTTTTAATTGTCATATATTTTCCAGCTGATACACATAATTAATATGGCTTGATCTAATGAGAGCGCCATGGGAGCTATTGTTAATGGACCTCGTTATATTTGAATTTCCTGTAAAAGTTATCTATTTTTTCCAGTGACATTAACTCAAAGAAAGAATAGTGATAACCTGTACATGATGACTAATAGCTGCATTATGAACTTATGGTGTTTGAATACAGAAGCCAGTTGGTTTATATCCACAAATTTACATTGACACTTACCTTTACATTAAAATTAGGATTGAAGGCTTAATTAATGCTTTCATGTAAAAGACCACGGTCATAAAACTTTCGAGCATGATTTTTGTACTCAGACTCAAAAATCAACCAATCAAATTGTTGGATTTCATGTTTCGAGCATGATTTTTGTGCTCTGAGTACTGAGCAAAGTTTTATGCAGCTGGTATTTGTTGAAAACAAAGTTAAATAAAGCAGATTTATGGTCTATCAAACAAATGGTACTCATAAAATATGGTGGTGAAAGTCAATCTTTATGTTTCATCAATTGCATAAAACTGTATCCCTTTCTTCACTGAGTATACAACCTTTTAACTTCCAAAGCAGTATTTACTTAGATTTTTATAACAATAATAGTGTTTGACAAAATTTCTTGCAAGTGATATTTTTTGCAATTCTATGAATTGTTTAGACGTTTGTCCCCAAGGGTATCACCAGCCCAGTAGTCAGCACTTTGGTGTTAACATGAATATCAATTATATGGTCATTTTTATAAATTTCCTGTTACAAAACTTTGAATTTTTCGAAAAACTAAGGATTTTTTTATCCCAGGAATAGATTACCTTAGTCGTATTTGGCACAACTTTTTGGAGTTTTGGATCCTTATTCCTCAATGCTCTTCAACTTTGTACCTGTTTGGCTTTATAACTATTTTGATATGAGCGTCACTGATGAGTCTTATGTAGACGAAACGCGCGTCTGCCATATTAAATTATAATCCTGGTACCTTTGATAACAATTTACACAACTGGGTCGATGCCACTGCTGGTGGACATTTCGGCCCCGAGGGTATCACCAGCCCAGTAGTCAGCACTTCTGTGCTGACATGAATATCAATTACATGGTAATTTTTATAAACATCCCGTTACAAAACTTTGAATTTTTCCAAAAACTCAGGATTTTCTTATCCCAAGATTAGATTACCTTAGTCGTATTTGGCACAACTTTAAGAATTTTAGGTCCTCAATGCACTTCAACTTTGTACTTGTTTAGCTTTATAACAATTTTGATCTGAGAGTCACTGATGAGTCTTATGTAGTCTGCCGTATTTAATTATCATTCTGGTACCTTTGATAACAATAAGAACAAGATCTAAACATAATTCACTAATCATAACACTGCTCAAATGTCATGAATGTTGTCAAGCCTTTTTTACCATTATGTATTAAAAATGTCGTGTGTAGGCATTACTCCAAAAGGAAGTTCTGAAAGTTTATGTAAGAACACTATTTCCTGGTTCTAATTATAATCTAATGGTTTAGGATGTAAACCCCAATCTTTATAACATAAAAATTGCAGGACTGGTAAAACAGACCTGAGCAATTTACTACTACTAAAATCTGTATCATCAGTTTATGTTACATACATGTGAGTAATTAAACTGTCATGAGACAGAAAACCATTTGAGAAAGAAAAAACAGTGTATAAGCAAGAACTTACCTCTGAATCTAAAAACACATGGCAATGTGATGGCTTTCCATCTCTTCCAGCCCTGCCAATTTCCTGGACATAACTTTCAAAACTTTTCGGCATGTTGTAATGGATAACTCCTCGGACATTACTCTTATCCAAACCCATTCCAAATGCCACTGTAGCCACCACAACTCTTAGTCTACCAGACATAAAGGCATTCTGTACTCTCTTCCTAGCAGCTGCAGACAGCCCCGCATGGTAACTCTCAGCATCCCAATAATTATACTGTTTCTTCCCACCTATTGAGGAAACAATAGATTTCAGTTTTAAGTTCAATTTTGGTCTTTGTCAGTATGCTTAAAATTTAAGTAAAGGTATGCAAAAATGTGCAGATCGTATTTGCCAAACTAGGCCAGAGATATACAGCTGATATCTGCAGAGTAAAATTTGGTTTATTACAATATAACTCAGCTGATATCTGTTTGTGGAATTCTAGGTCCAGTTATACAAAAAATGTAAACTTTATCAAACACAAATTCTGTTTCTTATCAATTTTCAAATATGCCATATAGAAAATCATTAAAATAAAGCAAAGATAATTTATCATAGAACTTAGATAAATACAATTTAATATTAAATTTCATCACAAGGTCATATGAAAATCCTATTAATGATTTATATTAAGTTGTGTTTCTGGGCAAACTATGATATGTATTTCTTAAAATAATAAATCTGCCATATCTAATCAATTTATATTATTAACTAGGTTTGTTACTTCTATTGGGTATTAGTGTCATCTCATAAATTACATTCAACAGTTCAAAAAAGGGCTTTTTATAAAAAATAATTCCATTTCCTGTCATTAATCAGGAACCATGTTTGTGTTTGCCTGTATTGTAAAATATCAATTTTATTTTTTGGTCCATCAGGGAATTTTGTGTTGATGGCATATCTTTTATAATCTCTGTAAATTGTATTCTGAACTTTTCTAGAACAATGTGATATTTTAAGCTTGACATATAAAGACATGGGTCTCTTGTTGAAGATTATATTGACCTCCAGGTGTTATTTTTTTGTTGTTTTTTTTTGGTTACATACAATAGTTTTTTTTTAATATTCTGCATAGAGATAACTGAGCCAATATTATGAAAACAAATGACAAATCTGCAATCTCCTGCTATCTTATGGCTTAGTATAGACCACTGTTATTAAATCTTAATCAAAAGATGTCTGTGGTTCCTCACTTTACCTAATTAAAGGTTTTACTTTATCTTAAAATTTTCAGCTGACAAAAGGTTTCTATATATGACAGTTGTTATACATTTGTTTGATCTGATAACTATTTGAGCTTTTGATTTTGCCATTTGATGAGGGACTTTCCATTTTGATTTTTCCTCAGCGTTCAGTAACTTTGTGAATTTACTTTTTTTTTTATCATAACTCTTTATATTTCCATTCTGGAATTTTTCATTCTTTTGAAATTAACATAGTAATAATTTCCCTGAATGGTTTACAACAAGGTATCTTTAAAGCTAAAATAATAATGAACTAGAGGCTCTAAAGAGCCTGTGTCGCTCACCTTGGTCTATGTGAATATTAAACAAAGGACGCAGATAGATTCATGACAAAATTGTGTTTTGGTGATGGTGATGTGTTTGTACATCTTACTTTACTGAAAATTCTTGCTGCTTACAATTATCTCTATCTATAATGAACTTGGCCAAGTAGTTTCAGTGGAAAATGTTAGTAAAAATTTACAAATTTTATGAAAATTTTTAAAAATTGACTATAAAGGACAATAACTCCTTAGGGGGTCAATTGACCATTTCAGTCATGTTGACTTATTTGTAAATCTTACTTTTCTGAACATTATTGCTGTTTACAGGTTATCTCTATCTATAATAGTATTCAAGATAATAACCAAAAACAGTAAAATTTCCTTAAAATAACCAATTCAGGGGCAGCAACCTAACAACCAGTTGTCCAATTCATCTGAAAATTTTAGAGCAGATAGATCTGGACTTGATAAACAATTTCTCCCACTGTCAGATTTGCGATTAAATGCTTTGGTTTTTAAGTTATAAGCCCAAAACTGCATTTTACCCCTATGTTCTATTTTTAGCCATGGTGGCCATCTTGGTTGGTTGGCCGGGTCACTGGACACAATTTTTAAACTAGATACCCCAATGATGATTCTGACCAAGTTTGATTTTATTTGGCCCAGTAGTTTCAGAGGAGAAGATTTTTGTAAAAGATTATTAAGATTTACGAAAAATGGTTAAAAATTGACTATAAAGGGCAATAACTCCTAAAGTGGTCAACTGACCATTTTGGTCATGTTGACTTATTTGTAGATCTTACTTTGCTGAACATTATTGCTGTTCACAGTTTATCTCTATCTATAATAATATTCAAGATAATAACCAACTAGAGGCTCTAAAGAGCCTGTGTCGCTCACCTTGGTCTATGTGACTATTAAACAAAGGAAGCAGATGGATTCATGACAAAATTGTATTTTGGTGATGGTGATGTGTTTGTACATCTTACTTTACTGAACATCCTTGCAGCTTACAATTATCTCTATCTATAATGAAGTTGGCCCAGTAGTTTCAGTGGAAAATGTTAGTAAAAATTTACAAATTTTATAAAAATTGTTGAAAATTGACTATAAAGGACAATAACTCCTTAGGGGGTCAATTGACCATTTCGGTCATGTTGACTTATTTGTAAATCTTACTTTGCTGAACATTATTGCTGTTTACAGTTTATTTCTATCTATAATAATTTTCAAGATAATAACCAAAAACAGTAAAATTTCCTTAAAATTACCAATTCAGGGGCAGGAACCCAACAACGGGTTGTCCGATTTATCTGAAAATTTCAGGGCAGATAGATCTTGACCTGATAAACAATTTATCCCCCGTCAGATTTGCTCTAAAGGCTTTGGTTTTTGAGTTATAAGCCAAAAACTGCATTTTACCCCTATCTTCTATTTTTAGCCATGGCGGCCATCTTGGTTGGATGGCCGGGTCATCGGACACATTTTTTAAACTAGATACCCAAAAGATGATTGTGGATAAGTTTGGATTAATTTGGCCCAGTAGTTTCAGAGGAGAAGATTTTTGTAAAAGATTACTAAGATTTACGAAAAATGGTTAAAAATTGACTATAAAGGGCAATAACTCCTATATGGGTCAACTGACCATTTCGGTCATGTTGACTTATTTGTAAATCTTACTTTGCTGAACATTATTGCTGTTTACAGTTTATTTCTATCTTTAATAATTTTCAAGATAATAACCAAAAACAGTAAAATTTCCTTAAAATTACCAATTCAGGGGCAGCAACCCAACAACAGGTTGTCAGATTCATCTGAAAATTTCAGGGTAGATAGATCTTGACCTGATAAACAATTTTCTAATGTCAGATTTGCTCTTAATGCTTTGGTTTTTAAGTTATAAGCCAAAAACTGCATTTTACCCCTATGTTCTATTTTTAGCCATGGCGGCCATCTTGGTTGGTTGGCAGGGTCCCTGGACACATTTTTTAAACTAGATACCCCAAACCAAAGATAATTGTGGCCAAGTTTGGATAAGTTTGGCCCAGTGGTTTCAGAGGAGAAAATTTTTGTAAAAGATTACTAAGATTTACGAAAAATGGTTAAAAATTGACTATAAAGGGCAATAACTCCTATATGGGTCAACTGACCATTTCGGTCATGTTGACTTATTTGTAGATCTTACTTTGCTGAACATTATTGCTGTTTACAGTTTATCTCTATCTATAATAATATTCAAGATAATAACCATATAACGGCAAAATTTCCTTAAAATTGCCAATTCAGGGGCAGCAACCCAACAACCGGTTGTCCGATTCGTCTGAAAATTTTAGGGCAGATAGATCTTGACTTAATAAACAATTTAACCCCATGTCAGATTTGCTCTAAATGCTTCGGTTTCAGAGTTATAAGCCAAAAACTGCATTTGACCCCTATGTTCTATTTTTAGCCATGGCGGCCATCTTGGTTGGTTGGCCGGGTAACCGAACACATTTTTTAAACTAGATACCCCAATGATGATTGTGGCCAAGTTTGGTTAAATTTGGCCCAGTAGTTTCAGAGGAGAAGATTTTTGTAAAAGTTAACGACGACGGACGACGGACGACGGACGACGCCGGACGACGACGGACGCCGGACGCCAAGTGATGAGAAAAGCTCACTTGGCCCTTCGGGCCAGGTGAGCTAAAAACAGCAAAATTTCCTTAAAATTACCATTTCAGGAGCAGCAACCCAACAACCGATTATCCGATTCATCTGAAAATTCCAGGGCAGATAGATCGTGACCTGATCAACAATTTTACTTCCTGTCAGATTGGCTCTAAATGCTTTGGTTTTTGAGTTATAAGCCAAAAACTGCATTTTACCCCTATCTTCTATTTTTAGCCATAGTGGCCATCTTGGTTGGTTGGCCGGGTCACCGGACACATTTTTTAAACTAGATACCCCAATGATGATTATGGCCAAGTTTGGTTAAATTTGGCCCAGTAGTTTCAGAGGAGAAGATTTTTCTAAAAGATTACTAAGATTTACGAAAAATGGTTAAAAATTGACCATAAAGGGCAATAACTCCTAAAGTGGTCAACTGACCATTTTGGTCATGTTGACTTATTTGTAGATCTTACTTTGCTGAACATTATTGCTGTTCACAGTTTATCTCTATCTATAATAATATTCAAGATAATAACCAAAAACAGCAAAATTTCCTTAAAATTACCATTTCAGGAGCAGCAACCCAACAACCGATTATCCGATTCATCTGAAAATTCCAGGGCAGATAGATCGTGACCTGATCAACAATTTTACTTCCTGTCAGATTGGCTCTAAATGCTTTGGTTTTTGAGTTATAAGCCAAAAACTGCATTTTACCCCTATGTTCTATTTTTAGCCATAGTGGCCATCTTGGTTGGTTGGCCGGGTCACCGGACACATTTTTTAAACTAGATACCCCAATGATGATTATGGCCAAGTTTGGTTAAATTTGGCCCAGTAGTTTCAGAGGAGAAGATTTTTCTAAAAGATTACTAAGATTTACGAAAAATGGTTAAAAATTGACCATAAAGGGCAATAACTCCTAAAGTGGTCAACTGACCATTTTGGTCATGTTGACTTATTTGTAGATCTTACTTTGCTGAACATTATTGCTGTTTACAGTTTATCTCTATCTATAATAATATTCAAGATAATAACCAAAAACAGCAAAATTTCCTTAAAATTACCATTTCAGGGGCAGCAACCCAACAACGAAATGTCCGATTCATCTGAAAATTTCAGGGCAGATAGATCCTGACCTGATGAACAATTTTACCCATGTCAGATTTGCTTTAAATGCTTTGGTTTTTGAGTTATAAGCCAAAAACTGCATTTTACCCCTATGTTCTATTTTTAGCCATGGCGGCCATCTTGGTTGGTTGGGCGGGTTAAATTTGGCCCAGTAGTTTCAAAGGAGAAGATTTTTGTAAAAGTTAACGCAGGACGACGACGGACAACGACGACGGACGACGACGGACGCCGGACGCCAAGTGATGAGAAAAGCTCACTTGGCCTTTCGGCCAGGTGAGCTAAACTAGAGGCTCTAAAGAGCCTGTGTCGCTCACCTTGGTCTATGTGCATCTTAAACAAAGGACACAAATGGATTCATGACAAAATTGTATTTTGGTGATGGTGATGTTTTTGAAGTTCTTACTTTACTGAACATTCTTGCTTCTTACAATTATATCTATAATGAACTTTGCCCATTAGTAACAGAGAAAAATATTTGGTAAAAATTTATATAAATTTACCAAATTAATGAAAATTGTTAAAAATTGACTATAAAGGGCAATAACTCCTTAAGGGGTCAATTGACCATTAAGGTCATGTGGACTTACTTGTAGATCTTACTTTGATGAACATTATCGCTGTTTACAGTTTATCGCTATCTATAATAGTATTCAAGATAATAACCAAAAACAGCAAAATTTCTTTAAAAATTACCAATGTGAGGGCAGCAACCCAACAACCGGTTGTCCAATTCATTTGAATATTTCAGGGCAGATATATATTGACTTGATTAACAATTTAACTCCTTGTCAGATTTCCTCTAAATGATTTGGTTTCAGAGTTATAAGCAAAAAACTACATTTTACCCCTGTTCTATTTTTAGCCGTGGTGGCCATCTTGGTTGGATGGCCAGGTCACCGGACACATTTTTCAAACAAGGTACCTCAAAGATGATTGTGGCCAAGTTTGAATTAATTTGGCCCAGTAGTTTCAGAGGAGAAGATTTTTGTAAAAGATAACTAAGATTTACGAAAAATGGTTAAAAATTGACTATAAAGGGCAATAACTCCTAAAGGGGTCAACTGACCATTTCGGTCATGTTGACTTATTTGTAAATCTTACTTTGATGAACATTATTGCTGTTTACAGTTTATCTCTATCTATAATAATATTCAAGATAATAGCCAAAAACAGCAAAATTTCCTCAAAATTACCAATTCAGGGGCAGCAACCCAACAACAGGTTGACCGATTCATCTGAAAATTTCAGGGCAGATAGATCTTGACCTGATAAACATATTTACCCCCATGTCAGATTTCCTCTAAATGTTTTGGTTTTTGAGTTATAAGCCAAAAACTGCATTTTACCCCTATGTTCTATTTTTAGCCGTGGCGGCCATCTTGGTTGGTTGACCGGGTCACGCCACACATTTTTTAAACTAGATACCCCAAAGATGATTGTGGCCAACTTTGGATTAATTTGGCCCATTAGTTTCAGAGGAGAAGATTTTTGTAAAAGATTACTTAGATTTAGGAAAAATGGTTAAAAATTGACTATAAAGGGCAATAACTCCTTAAGGGGTCAACTGACCATTTCGGTCATGTTGACTTATTTGTAAATCTAACTTTGCTGAACATTATTGCTGTTTACAGTTTATCTCTATCTATAATAATATTCAAGATAATAACCAAAAACGGCAAAATTTCCTCAAAATTACCAATTCAGGGGCAGCAACCCAACAACGGGTTGACCGATTCATCTGAAAATTTCAGGGCAGATAGATCTTGACCTGATAAACATATTTACCCCCATGTCAGATTTCCTCTACATGCTTTGGTTTTTGAGTTATAAGCCAAAAACTGCATTTTACCCCTATGTTCTATTTTTAGCCGTGGCGGCCATCTTGGTTGGTTGACCGGGTCACGCCACACATTTTTTAAACTAGATACCCCAATGATGATTGTGGCCAAGTTTGGTTCAATTTGGCCCAGTAGTTTCAGAGGAGAAGATTTTTGTAAAAGTTAACAACGACGGACG
Source organism: Mytilus galloprovincialis (assembly GCA_037788925.1). Lineage (NCBI taxonomy): Eukaryota > Metazoa > Mollusca > Bivalvia > Mytilida > Mytilidae > Mytilus > Mytilus galloprovincialis. The sequence continues at coordinate 90,886,530 of CM075333.1, read as the reverse complement.
ACGACGGACGCCGGACGCAAAGTGATGGGAAAAGCTCACTTGGCCCTTCGGACCAGGTGAGCTAAAAAGGCTAATCAGTCTAGTTTCTGGTCTGACAACTAATCCTACTAAATAGGGTCCTAAACTGGTAAGCATAGAAGTAAATTCAAAACTAACTAACTCGACTATGGTTTACACTCCCTAAGTCAGCTAGGTTACTTGCAGGAATAAATTATTATGAATTATTCCGAATCCTATTAGTTATTACTTTGATTCTCTACTTTATGCAGTTCCCTTGGGCAAATCTATTTCTTAAAAAATATGTAATCCAAAATAATTAATCAGCAAATATCTAATCAAAGTTTTATTATTAACTGAATAATAACATCTATTGGGTATAAGTGTCCTCCTATATATTGAGGACATTAAGCAACCAATAATCAAGCAATCCTATATATTGCAAACAACAGCTCAGAAAGGCCTTTATAAAAATAAATCCATTCCCTGTCATAAGTCAGGAACCATGTTGATGGTTGCCTGTGTTGTTATATCTCATATTATTTCCTGTTCCAGCAGGAAATTTGGTATTGATTGCACATCTCTGATAACATTTTATTTCTAGTTTTTCTATAGCAGGGAATATCATAGTCAGATATGTTGTATATGTCCTCCTCTTCGTTCTATGGTCAATACTGAAGAATACATGTTGTTGCGCATGTACATGTGATTGTTGAAATTTTATTTTAAGATTTTGTATTTCTGATTACTTTTGGTGTTCAGTTTCTACTTATGTGTTATAGTTCTCAAGATAATAGGCAAAAACATAAAAATTAGTAAAAAAAACAAATTGTCATCTACAATACTTAATGTTTGGCAGTTTTGGCAGTTTTGTAGTTCATGTATTGCTGATCAATTTTGCCTCAAATAGCAGATCTGATATAATTTTTGAGTTATAAGCAAAAAACATGAAAATTATATATTAGCCACATATTTTCATTTTATGGCAATAACTTAAAATCATCTAATAATGTTGGTGCAAACAGGAAGTAAATCTTGACATTCTTTACCATGTAATGTTCAATCAGATTTTTTCTCTGTCTACTAATTAAAGATTTGATTGCTAAAAGTTTCACAAAATCCCATTAAGGTTTGCCAAATTTATTAATGTTTGAAAAATTGTACGACTAAATCTACAAGTTAACTGCAAAACAAATAAAGTTGATTTATTATCAAAATATCGAAAATTGATATAAAAATATTTTCAAAATTTTGATATGGATTCTGTCGGTCTTTTGATCATAAATATCTTGTCTATAAGTTGTGTAAAATTCAATGTAGGTTTGACAAAAGTTATTGATGTATAAATGGAACTTGAATCACACACTGAGCCCAAATGTTAAAGCCTCCAAGGCTGATGTAATGTAGGATAGCTAAATGTCTAGCCCCACGACAACATGTCACAGACATGGTGATAAAAGGAGTTGAATTAATCTTCTTAAATGTATAGTGGGAAATGGCACTTGAATTTTGTGAGAGAAGACATTCTAAAGGGGTGATTATCATGAGAACTATTTAAAATTGATTGCCTGCAGAGTTTATCTAACCTCTTCATCTAATTATGTGATCTAACAAACCTGACACACTAATTAGACACCGGGAAGTGACATTTCTCAAACATCTCAGCTTTTACATTTTAAAGTTTGGTTCTCCTTTGGAAATGCCAATATAATGATCGATCTTGGCTAATTCTAAAAGCTTGATAAAAGGATACGTTTAATGCTAAAACAAATACTTGGTACTTAAATCAGTTTAATTACTTTTACCATGCAAAGCAAAGACATGCAGTATGCAGTTTATCAATTTCAATTCAAAGCTATATTTTCAATACTGGAGGTTTTCTTCTCTTGCTCAGAAGATCGTCAACGGTTCAAATTATCTGAAACTACATCTAATAATTATCAAATTTCCCCATTTATCAGACTTCCTGTCTATTAAAACAAATCTTCAAAAAAGGAAATTAGAAATTGTCTTAGATCACCATACCTAAGATTTGTCCTTGGATGGCCTTGTCTGTAATGTCAACTGTATTTAGAGATTATGACTTATAAATGCAAGTCTCATCTGTTTAATTGCCATTAAGCTCATTTATCTTATATTTTGATCACTTTCAAGGCTTCATGGCATTATCATTGTATTAATTTCACTGCCAGTGGTCTTTGTCTATAATCTTCTCATCTAGATGAACAAACTTGTTTACAGCTGATCGGACCAGTCTAGGTTACAGGTCTGTTGTTGAATTCAGTCAACAGCTGTACACATAAGAGTTAACTGCTTCATATATATACAGTCAATGCTTAATTTTTAGAAGTGAAATTTGGTCAAAGTATGACAAATCCAATACAGATATTCAGGTTGTTAGTCAAGGTAATTGAACACATTTTTAAACTAGATACCCTATGATGATTGTGACTTAGTTTAGACTAACAGTTACAGAGGAGAAATTTTTTTTTTTAAAGTTAATGAACAATGATGTTGGATGACCAGTGGCATAGCTAGGTCATTTTGATGTGTACGCCCGAATCTGGGCAAGAGGTCTAAAGGTCCATAGCGGGTCAAGATCAAAGCACTTGGTGTGCGAATCCCCAAAAAGCTATCGAGTTATCGAGAATGAATGATTGAGATACGATTCCTGCCATTAAAAAAAATCATCAATAGCACATACTTTTAAAAGAATCTAAATGGTTTATTTTTTTATGTTTAATTCATTCATGTGCTATTGGAATGTAATGGTTGAAGAGAAAACATCCAAACCAATAACTTTGAAATATGTGTAAAGGGAGCAGCAGGGTAATTATTACTTGACAAAAAAAAATTAGTTGTTATGAACATGAAATAAGTAATTTTCAGAGATGTTCCGGTGCAATATTAAAATTCGTTAAGAGTTCTGTGGTAACCTGATTTGTTTTCGCAAAAAGTGAATCCATTTATGATTTATTAGTCCTTTACAGGATTTAAACAAATTAAACTTTTTATTTGGATATTTTTTCTCGATCTGGAACATTAAAGTTTGCACAATATTCATGGCAATCTTTAAGTTTAACATGGAAAAAATCCCAGACCGTCTGTGAGTCCGTCTGTCAGTACAGCATTTAAAAATGCATGAAAAAAAACTTTCAAAATTTTTGCTTGAGAAATGAATATTTAAAAGAAACAAACTTCCATAGATTCATAAAATTTAATGTAGGTTTGGCAAAGGAATTAATATGCGTATCAAACTTAACTTTTAACCTCAAACTGTAACTTCTTGTTAACAGCAAACAAAAATTCTGTTTATCCGTTAAATATTGGAAAATTAAACATATCGTTCATCGTTATACTCTGGATACTCTTTTGATCATAAACAGTTTCTGGCCATCTTCTGTAAAATTTCAAGAACTCTAGGTTTGACAAAGTTAAAGATATTTAGAAAAAAACTTAAACTACATACTGAACCTAAATATTGATGCTGCCGCTGAAACTAAGGATCGCTAGAATTCGCTTTCGCTACATGAATTACAGACCCGACAAAAAAGCAAACCAAATATCAAATTTCATTATAAAATAAACTGCTTTGAACAGAAAAAAGTACGCAAAATTCACAGTAGTTTCAGACTTTTACAGAAATAAACAAATATATATAATATGATTCCATTTCTTTGAATATCAAATTTCGTCCCTTATATTCCCAATTGAAGAAATAAGTACAAGGATGATGTAGATTTCATCTGTTCTTTTTTTTTTTTATCAAAATTCAAGTGTACGCCTGGGTGTTTTGACATAAACGTAGCTACACGCATGATGACACGTAAAAAATTGTGTTGATTAAAGATAAACAACATTTAATAATAAGATACAGAAAAAATATTTGAAAAAAAGAACTTATTTGAACACAAATTCGCAATATTTTTTTTTCCATGTTTAAGGTTGATTTCAACAAACTGATAGACAATTTCCAGTTATAGATAGTTAGTAAGAGGCATGTGGAGTGTAACTAGAGGCTTTAAAAGATCCAGTGTCATCTTCAACAATGACCAATTTTTTTGAGAGAAAAAAAATCATCATTTAAGGGGGGACAACTCTATTGAGAATGAACTAACAATTTCAATTTGGTGCATCTTTCAATACCAGTCTGTAGATGTATTATTTTGAAGTAATCAGAAATTTTATGTTTGGATGAGCAAAGTGAAGGAGAACATATAACATTATTTTTAAAATATTCTCTCAATGTCAATTATTTACGTCTTCATTAAATGTAGCTGTAAACTGCCAAAAAGAACTAATGTATAAGTAAATTATTGAAACAAGAGTGCACACACTGAAATGTCTTGCCTTCTTTACTAATCATTGATATTATGTTGATACTTCTAAATATAAAGCTTTATTACGACTGTCACATAAAACTTAACATGAACCATGAAAATGGGGTCAAGGTCAGTTGAACCATATGCCAGGCAGACATGTACAGCTAACAATGCTTCCATACAACAAATATAGTTGACCTATTGCTTATAGTTTAAGAAAATAGACCAAAACACAAAAACTTAACACTGAGCAATAAACCGTGAAAACCAGGTCAAATAAAACCTGCACGACTGACGTATAGATCATAAAATATTTCCATACACCAAATATAGCTGACCTATGACATATAGTATTAGATAAAAAGACCAAAACTCAAAAACTTAACTTTGACCACTGAACCATGAAAATGAGGTCAAGGTCAGATGACATCTGCCCGCTAGACATGTACACCTTACAATCATTCCATACAACAAATATAGTAAACCTATTGCATAAAGTATGAAAAAAACAGACCAAAACACAAAAACTTAACTATAACCAGTAAACCACTGAACCATGAAAATGAGGTCAAGGTCACATGACATCTGCCCGCTAGACATGTACACCTTACAATCATTCCATACAACAAATATAGTAAACCTATTGCATAAAGTATGAGGAAAACAGACCAAAACACAAAAACTTAACTATAACCACTGAACCATGAAAATGAGGTCAAGGTCAGATGACACCTGCCAGTTGGACATGTACACCTTACAGTCCTTCCATACACCGAATATACTAGACCTATTGCTTATAGTATCTGAGATATGGACTTGACCACCAAAACTTAACCTTGTTCACTGATCCATGAAATGAGGTCGAGGTCAAGTGAAAACTGTCTGACGGGCATGAGGACCTTGCAAGGTACGCACATACTAAATATAGTTATCCTATTACTTAACAGTAAGAGAGAATTTAACATTACAAAAAATCTGAACTTTTTTTTCAAGTGGTCACTGAACCATGAAAATGAGGTCAAGGACAATGGACATGTGACTGACGGAAACTTCGTAACATGAGGCATCTATATACAAAATATGAAGCATCCAGGTCTTCCACCTTCTAAAATATATAGCTTTTAAGAAGTGAGCTAACACCGCCGCCGCCGTAGCCGACGCCATAGCCGCTGCCGCCGGATCACTATCCCTATGTCAAGCTTTCTGCAACAAAAATTGCAGGCTCGACAAAAATGAAAAAGAAATATTTTCAAATTTTTTAAACAGACACTTTCTTGTAATCATAAAATAGCTTTTGACAAAAAGTTCATGAATTCCATGAGGGTTTGGCAAAGTTATCGAGGTCTAAAAAATTTGGACTGAAGCTGAACATAGTGTCAAATTTGTTTGATAAAACATGTATTGTATTCATATAGTTTGTATTTGATGAACTCAAACAATCTTTTATTCTTTAAGTCTCTGGTGAAGAGTTCTCTCAACAGTAATAAATACCACACCTTCCAGGGGTTAAAAATTTTTGTTACAGCTAACTAGCCCAGGACTTATTGGCAGCAGGATTTTACTAGCCCTGTTGGAAGAACTGCTAGTCCATCAAAACTGACCTGCTAGCCCTAGTATGCCTTCAAAATCAAGAGTTTGCTGCATAATACAAAGTGGGTGTCCTTTGTTTTGAAGGAGACATTATACACTGTATTTAATATTTTTTGTTGTTCTGTTATTTATTCTTTTGGTGCTTAACCTAACTTAGTTGTTCCCACATTCAAAGCAGACTTTTTATTGGCGTGCTTTTGGCAACTAACGGCAATATTCACAGAGCACTGTCTGTTTTTTTTTCATCAGCAAAAGCCAACCTTGCCAGAGGAATCATTGTGTCCCAGTTCTGCCAACTTTTCAGGAAGTGAATTCGTGATGTTTTGGCCAAATTGTAAAGATTAAAGAGAAAAAACAATAGATCAAAGGAAAATGCCGCCAAATAAGCATGAACATGTGTGAGTCTCGCTCTAAAGACTTGACAGCCCTGCTGTCCTGGACACTATTATTTTTTTCTCCGCGGCTTTTCTCTGTCGTATTTAGCAGTTTTGGGGAATAAATTTTCAGCCTCGTTACTCCCTTCATCTACCGTTTTTCGTTTTGAAACTGACGAAGTTCCTGGGGTTCCCGTACTAAAATATTAAGAAATATTTTGTTGCATGGTTTCGTGCTCAAGAGCTGTGCAACAAGACAGGTCAATACCAATCAATACATCCTACCCCCAAATACCGTTAATTGAAAATCTCGGCACGATAAGCAATGTACAATACCCCAAGCCATGGTATGATAAATCGATATTTATAGTACAAGAATTGCAATCAACACATGATACCAGGCCACCCAGACATGCCAGAGTTATTTGTTCTATTTTTAAAATATATATATGTACAACAGGACCTGTACAAACCAGTTCAAATTATTGGAATCCCGGATGACTTAATTGAATCGAAATGGCTAACATAGAATAGTGATAAAGGGATTTTTCACTTTCTATTTTGGAAACGTCAAGAATTTTTTGTTACTAGTCCGTCGGGCATATTGGATTACACATTTTAATTGCCCGAGGCGTAAATGATCTAGTCCCGGGCGTCGGGCTAGTGGATTTTTTAACCCCTGACCTTCTCATTTTCATATTTTCACATAAAATTTATAAGTTCCCAGAGTTCCAAAATGAATGAAGTGACATAATAATTGTTCCTTTTGTCATAATTATTATTCCGGAAACAAAGAAATCTGGTTCCAGGATGTGGTTCCCAACATAATCCTCTTTTAATGATTATATGATAGCAGCTCATTATTGCAATTTTGCCAATGGCGTTGCTTTCGATAGAATAGTATGGTGGTATGATCTTCAGCATCAAATTGCTTTACTTTAAAGACAATAAACAACAATAATCATTCTGGTTATATTCTCTCACAACAAATCTATTTTAGGGGTTGAAATTTTTCTTGTAGACCTTAAAACACAAACCAAGAGTCAGGCCATACATTTTATCTCAAAAATAGATGAGAGCTACTGGTCATTTCCCTTACTATAAACCCAGGTAACATATGTAAACAAATATGTACCTTTAAATTTGTACTTTCCTGGGAAAGTGAATGGGTTATCATCTCTTAGAAAATATTATGGAGAAAGAAAACAGTCATTGTCAGGATTTTTTAAGCCTTTTTAGTCATGTCACAAGCATTTTTCTACAATGACGGCCAAAAGGTATGCAAACTACTAATTCCTCAATTATATACCACTATCAGCCCTTCGGGCCAGGTGAGCTAAAAATTAGAATTTGAGTTGAATAAGGGAACATGGATTGGACTCTTATGCCCTTTAATTAAATGGAAATTAACTGTTCCGATTAAGTCTTAGCACTTATTATTTTCAACATATCATGAAATACAAATTCATCTTCATTCTTTTATCCAAACACCCACATCTTTTACAGCCTGCTGTTACAGTTGTTGAAACATAGCATATTATTACATCTTGGGCTTCCTTTTTCATAGTTAATTATTGCATAATTGTCAATAGTGCAATAACATTGTCATCAATCTGACAAATTAAAGATAATTTTAGCTGACAAACAATTATCTAAAGTTGGTAAACAACAAGTTTATCATCATGTCATGTAATATTTTGACATTACAACACAAAAACATATTTCCTCCATGAAGGAGATAGATTTCTGTAAACAAAAAGGAAAGACTGTGCAAAATATTATTTTGTATGGTTCAATGGAATTAATTAAGTATTGAAACTACACAAGGAAATCCGTAACATTACATATTTAGTATTTGTTGATTTCTTTTTTTATGTCTTGTGTGGGTGAAGTTTGCTGTCTCAAATAGACCCTTTTCTCTTCTTCCTAATCTTTTATATTATTCCAATTTTACCACCAGGAGGTTTGGCTAGTCATAAAACCAGGTTCAAGCCACCATATTTATCTTAAAATGTCCTGTACCTTTAGACAGGAATATGGCAAGTGTTTTTAAATAGTCTTTTCTATATATGTTGGTGTTTTGTTTATGTTGCAGGTCAGTGTTTCTGTTGTTCCATAGTTTTCCTCTTATAATTGATGTGTTTCTTAACATCTAACAGATCCATCAGCTTTGAAAAATATGTTCAGTAGAAGCTGTATTTTTGTCCAATCACAATGTCCTAATACATTGACCTATACAAAAGAGCAAACTTAGTTCCCTGAAAGTACATATGAACATTCAGGTGACTACCTTAGATTTTTCTCATCTCCAACAAAGCAAGTTTGGTTTCAAAAACTAAACTCTTTTTAATCTCTTTGTAAAATTAAAATAGAATTATTGGAAGAAAATTCATTCATACCAAGTGATAACAAAGTGAAAATATATTAGATTTCACAAACCGATTGGTTAAAAAAACGAATATCTCCTGCAGTTTTTAATTAAGGCTCATATAAAACAATTCATGAAAAAATAATTTGTTGATAAATGAAATGGATGTCTGAAGCACTTTTGTGGATTTACCTTCATAAGGAATGATTACTGAAACATTTGGAAGCCAGGATATGTAAATACACTACAGTATTAGAGGCTAAAGAACTCCCAAAAAACTAAATAGAATGCTAGTAGCCTACTTCATCTGAGGTCAACTTAGCCTGAGGGAGTTGGAACTTGGAACCTTAGATTCTTTAATAATAATTTATGAATTTATGAACAAATCATGTCAGTATGAAAGCACTGACTAATGAGTTAATGATAATGGATAAGGTGATGACATATCATTAACCAAAGGTAATACATAATAGAACTGCAAATGTTATGTAATCAGGTAATACTTTTTGTGCAAATCTTAATAAAATTATATTTTAACATGTCATCTTACTTCATTAGAACAATTTCTAGTGAGCCACATTCTAGTTAACAACTCTATTTAATAATTACACATTACGAAAGAGGTTACATTAAAGTCAATCTGCACATCAATTATTCATAACAAAGACAGATGCAGTTTCATTAAACTGTTAATTCTCTGCGGCATATTATATAAGAGAAAGAAAATTGGTCTTCGTTTATCAAGGATCTGTTATGCTTTTCTTTTGCGTTTCCCCCAAGCTATCAGCCTTACATAAGTGACAATTTCATTCCATCTAAAGAAGTGACTATTATAAGATGTCATTTCACATCAAATTATATTGATTATAAAATTACACTTTAAGTAAGTTACATAACCATCAGCTTCAGGTTAATTATCTTTAGAAAGATTAATTCTAGGTTATTACTGAAGATTTTGTAACCCAAATATCTTAATTAAGAAGGATTTCTTTCCGGATTTCTTTTTTTTTTTTTTTTTTTTGTAACACTAAATTTTATTTTGTGCTGACCTAGAAAGGCATTTTGGAAACACTAAAGTATATCATATTTTGTGATGACTAATCAATCTAACAAGACTTTAATTTGTAGATCATTTGAACTGAATTATGATTTCTGCTGACATAAAATTCATAAGATGTCTTTGTAACATTGAAGCATAATTTATACTCACCAATGAAATTCATAAGACTTTTTTGTAACACTAATTCAAATATGACGTGCTTCTTTCGCTTTGTGAAAAAAAACCATGCTCTAAATCCAATAAAATTTGTTTGCACATGCATATATTGACTACTGCAGAATAATGAGTTTTATCAAATTGTCATGCATTTATTATATTTCATTAATTTAAAACACTTCCAAACTCCTAAATGATGCACATGTTATTACTAATTCATTTATTATGACTGTAATGTGTTGCATTTGGAAATATTTGACCAAGATACGACAACCGTTCATGCTGGCTGTTTAAATCCCCCCTCTGAAAAATCCCATTGCCAGTCGTTTGCTGGTTTACAAACAAAAAAGGGAGGTCCATGGAAGAGCTACACTAATATAACAATTGGACATAGAAATTACCCTAATTGTCCTCATCAGAAACCTGCCTAAACCAACACCTGGGTATTCCAAAATCCAGCTTTAACAGACACAACTTCATGGTCCCAAAATATGCATATCCTTGCAGAAAAAACATTAATATTTCAACACCCTGCGAAATCAGACATTTTTTCTGGTCCCCCAGTGTGTCTGATAACACAGGTTACACTGTATATCAAAGGTTTGTATCATTAATGTGTAGTACTTTGTTCAAAACAAAATCAGCATTGATCGCTTATTTTCTAAGGAGTTTTGTCTCATGGATATGAAAAATTGCGATGCTAGCATTTTCAAGCCACCTTATTTTGTCAACTTTTTATAAAATTCATATCAAAGGTTTATACCAGATTATTTTTTTTTAGAGCACTATTCTTTTCTTGTTTCCTGTTGTTTCAAGTTGTTGTATCAATAAATTTTTATTCACATGCTTTCCTGACTGATGACTTACTGAAAGGGCGACTATTTACAGGAAACTAACCCTCTGAAGATGTCAGTCTCCAAATATAGTTTTCAGATTCATCACAACAACTACCTGCTTACCTTATACTTTAAGGGGGCAGAGTATCATTAGTGAGAGTAGATCACAGATAACTTGTTTGATTTAATTTGTCCAAGAAGAAAGTCAGAAAGAATATATTTCTGGGTTATAGAGATCCCTTCTTGTTGGTTATGTCTATTTTCTGTTCTTGTTTTAATCTTCGACCAATTAAGGTATGAAATATAAAATAAGGTGATGAGTATAATTGCCAATGAGACACCTACCCACCTAAGTCCAAATGACGTAGGTATAATCAATTATAGGTCACCATATGACCTTCAACAATCATCTATTGTCCTTTAATTCAATTGTTTTGTTTTATGGTGATAAAAACAATAAAAGTGCATACCATTCTATAAAAGCATTAAAAATCCTTCCCATTAATTTTATTAGACCAGAGAATCTATATTGAATCTATAATTATAAACATTCATTTAACATCAAAACCTAAATGTTTCCTTTATTTCTAAGCCTTCTATTGTTACATCGCAATATATTTTTCCATTCTTGAGTTTATTAACGATAAATGTTAAATAAAATCAAACATTATAGCAAAATAATACTAAAAAGGACATAAAATAGTTTACAAAACACTGAAGAAAGACAGTAAAGCATTACAATGAATGTCAAAGTAAAATTAATTTACAAGCACTGCAGGTTTAGCAGTTAAAAGGTGAACAGTGATATATTTAAACAAAACACTGTACTTTTAATATAACATTAACTACAAGCATTGACCACATTTATCATTGTATCCAATTTCAGGCTCAACAAATCTGAAATTGTTCATCCCTGTGTGAATTCTTCATTGCACTAACTGTTTACATAACTAATTCTGGTGAACATAGACAGAATTGAGAGAAAAAATTGAGTTTTGGCAAGATAATTTGTTTTCTTATTGACTGAGTTGTTGATCTGTCTCTTAATAAAGAGTTTTATTAAATAACTTGGACTCTTATGATCGGATAAATTCTTAGAATATCATGGTTTTGAATTTCTTTTGCCTAGCTTAATTGAAAATTGGTTTTCGAAATAGACTAAAAAAGCAGTGCATATTGAAAATTGTTAATTTCTATACAGTTATAAATAAAAATACACTCTTATATTTTTAAATCTTAAGTGCACCAATAGTTTATAACTTTTTATGTTTTTGGAATTCCCATTGCAGTTACGGTTTGTTTACTAATTTCTCGAGACAATTCTCTCAGACATTGAAGTGGTATAATTACTCTAGCTTTCCTAATACTTATGAACTTCTCTTTATACCAGCAGCTGTATGACAATTTCTATACAATAATAATTATATGATGATATAAGTGTATTTTATTGTAATACTACATTTACTTAAGACATAACTACCTTGACCCTTAAGTTTGAAGAACAGGTGGCCTTACAAACACAAAACTACATTGCTTTTTCTTCTGAGTGCAGATAGTGCATACAAAATTTGATTGAAAATTGAGTGTTTTTTTGTAACTTTATTGGGGTGTAAAAGTGTTGACCAAAGCACATTCTGTATTAAGTGCAATAGCTCTTCATACTAAAAACGTGAGAACGATCAATGCTTTTACAACACTATAAAATTACAAAAAGAAGCATTCAATTCTTATAATTACATTTTGATGCTACAAAATTAACCATTAAATTGTGAACTTATTGAAACTGTTCATGTGTTTTCCTACGTATTGTTGTAAAACTGTCAAGAGAAGCATGTTTTGTCATGAATGTTAAATTCAATTGAGAAATACAATTTAATATAGAATGCCTCGCAATCGCTGTCAGCCCATCACAGGTATAGATTCTTATGAAACATTCATGTCATGTAATTATACAAGAATAAATTTAATTTTTTATAATAATCTCTTTCAAATTTGATGTAGACCCTTAAAGTTTTTTTTTTATATTATTGGTATTGCTCAAGGTTGAAGGTCATACAGTGACCTATAGTTCTTTACATCCTAATATATTGGTCTCTAGTGGAAAGTTATCATGCTTGCGATGTCTCTTTATTCTATATTTCAATGTTCATTTTAATCCCTAATGCAGTTATACAGTAGAGACTTTCCTGCTGGTACAGATCTTTGACAGTCTACTAATATTTCAATTGTTCTGATTAATGTAATAGACATGTTACCTATAGCCTTTACATTTATATATATTGTTATATGTTTGCATTAGTATTTCTAAGTTTATTGACATTAGACTTAATGCTGTTACATGGAAACGGAAATTATTCCTGAATAACACCGTCTAAATCATAAGTCATCAAACTTTAAACCATCACAAAATGGTTGAAAAATACAAAAGGTAACCAGAGATTCAAGGTCATTTGAAATTTTTTAAGGCACATATATATCTAACCCTTTTTAATAAAATGTTCTATTATTATGATAGTTGAACTTTCAGCAGAAATGTCTAAACATTTTGTACCAGGTTGCTGACAGTAAAAACTTTAACCAAACAAATCTCATAGAAATTGTGTCAGATGTTTTCAAAGAAGCTGATAAAAGATAAAAATTACTGTATTATTGAATAAGTTTTGCTCACATCTCAAATAAAATTGAGAATGGAAATGGGGAATGTGTCAAAGAGACAACAACCCGACCAAATAAAAAACAACAGCAGAGGGTCACCAACAGGTCTTCAATGTAGCGAGAAATTCCCGCACCCGGAGGCGTCCTTCAGCTGGCCCCTAAACAAATATATACAAGTCCAGTGATAATGAACGCCATACTAATTTTCAAATTGGACACAAGAAACTAAAAGCTCTGATATGAGAATTATTGAGCGACTGTGCAGGGTAAAGGGAAGGGAAATGATGATAAAATTGAATCTTGTCAGTATATTACAGCTGATTCACAGTATCAATGCTGCTGACAAAAATTGAAATCAATCTGTTTCATAGTTCCTAAGAAAAGCATGGCAAAAAAATGTTGCATTTCCTTTAATAAAATTTGTGTCAAACTTGGGTTTAATTCTGTCAAGCCGTTTTCAAGAATTTGTGAATCAACAAACTGATATAAGCAGAAATGGGTAAGCCCATGTTTTGGTATTGGAAAACCCCAAAATCATGTAGATCCAAAATTGAAATCAAAAGTGCACAAACTCATATACTTAAGAAGTACCTTTCTAAGTTTGGTTTAATTCTGTCAATGGATTTTTTTAGGAATTGTGTAAAAAAAAGAGTGTTTCAAGCACAAAGATACATGACACTCAACAATTACATTTCATAGAAGTTGCACAAGAATTCCATCATTTTCATTGGCAGACAACATTCATATGGTAATTTAAAGTGATGTTTTATGTCCAAATGAGACATAATATCAAAGAATGCAGGTGGTGCTATCCATGTCATGCAATGTTACAATAGTGCATTGGAATATTTATGACAAAATAAGTGAAAAGATAGATTTAATTAATTTGTAAGTTCCTGGTTTATTTGTTCTTTTAAAGGGTTGTAAAAAAATGCTGACTGTGCACAAATTTTCAGTACTAACACTTCCATACATTCATACATCGTACAAAATGTGCTGCACTTAACACTTTTAATCCCTAATAAAACTGCATAGAGAACCATTCTAATTTATATAATCTAATAAAGATGGCACCATGGTGTAATAATGAATCAGTAGTAAAATGTACGAAAAATATAGATTGGTGATGACATTTATAACACCCCCATTACCACTTAATCAGTCTTTGGATTAATACATTAGTAACTCTTAGTACTCCCTTGTGTAGGCCAAAGTCATAGATACATCTGTTAATCATCTCAAAATAGATAAAAAAAAAAGGGAGTATTGTCAAAAAAAAGAAGCTGATATCGTTTGAAAATCCTGTCCTGTAAACATGTAATGAAGGTCAATATGTCATACATTACTACATTGACCAAATTGTAAATGCTCGAGCCAGAGACAAAAGTAATCAGTGTGCATTCTTTAAACTGGACAACACTGTTTTCCTCCTATAAAGGAGAGAATGCTAGTCTACCCTATATGCAAACTTTAGGATGTCAATACAATTGTAGATCACTATCAAGAGTCGTAAAGTAAAACTTAATCTATGTCACTAAATCAAATTAAGTAGGACAGAATGATGACCTACTTCAAGTGAAAGACTCCATTAAAAGCATATTAAATCACACTTTCTACTTAAAACTTTAATGCACCACTAAATATTTCATCAAAATTGTAATGTCATATGTTTCCCTGACTGCTTTTTGTTTAAAATGTAAATTCTTCAGATTCTTCATACCGAATGATTATTACAAGGCTGTTTTTAGATAATTTTCTAAAAATCTAAAAACCAAACTCAGGCATAATGGGTAGTCATCATAACTAATGTTACCAGGATGAGAGAATCAGACTAGATAATATAAATCTAGCAACTAATGTCAGGTTTTTATAAATGTGAATAATGCATCTAAGTGAGTAACACAATAATGAAAACTCGTATTTTGATATCTAATACACAAATTTATATTTATCTGTATGCAACTTCTCCCGTAATCGCAATAGTGAATCTTGCATTTTTTTATACTCTAAAAAAAATTGTATTAATTTCTGCATTTACAGTAATCAGTGTAACCATCTAACAAATGTAGAAGCAACTAACATCAGCTATGAGAAAAATTACAAAATTACAGTTTCTATCTATTTTGAATGTTTTCCCTAAGGAAACATTAAAAAAGACATAACATTTAACAGTGCAAAATTAATTGTATGAGTAAAAGATAGTGATGCTAGCAGCTTGACTTGAAATCCTTGTCAATAGCAAATGACAGTCTGCCCTCTGGCAGAATGTAGTAGCAGATCTGCACTGTGATAATTAACAACAAATAGTAGTACAATGCTGCATAATATTTTACTGTAAAAGAGGGCAAACAAAAGAAAGCACTATCAAAATTTACTTTTAAATCTTATTAATTTTGCTGGGGTAGGTGGTATTAAAAAAGTGATGGACACTTTTTCTCATAATAAATTGATTAAATAATTGGTGTAAAACACCACTTAGAACACTATTGTGCTATTTCATGGCAGTCACATTTTTAAGATGGTTGAAGCCAGTGTTCCCAGAGAGAACCACAACCTTCAGTAGAAGAACCGACATTCCTAGTCAGATAAAATTGGAGCCCAATGCACCTGCTCTGTGTGGGATTCCAACTCACAACCCCAGAGTTGACAGGCTAGTGATACATAAGTTGACTACTTACACCACTCATCTGAACCTGCTCTGTGTTGGATTCGAACTCACAACCTCAGAGTTGACAGACTAGTGATACATAAGTTGACTACTTACAACACTCATCTGAACCTCCTCTGTGTGGGATTCGAACTCACAACCTCAGTGCTGACAGGCTAGTGATACATAAGTTGACTACTTACAACACTCATCTGAACCTGCTCTGTGTTGGATTCGAACTCACAACCTCAGAGTTGACAGACTAGTGATACATAAGTTGACTACTTAAACCACTCATCTGAACCTGCTCTGTGTGGGATTCGAACTCACAACCCCAGAGTTGACAGGCTAGTGATACAGAAGTTGGCTACTTACACCACTCGGCCACAGATGTCCCTCGTAAAATAGAAGAACTCCTTTTGTTCATTAAAAACAGAGATTACCATAAATTAATCTAAACACACATAATTAATCAGACTCCTGTATTTAAATGGTTCAGTCATGGTAGGTCATATATGTCACTTTTAAAGGTTACATCTCTAATAGAGTTCAAAGATGAAAATACACGAAAATATGCAAAAAAAACAACATTCAAATACAAGGAATTTACAAAGTAAAAAAAAAGATGCATAGCAAAACACTTCCTTATCAATTGTCGAGAAATGATTACAAACCAATTATATCTGTATTTGAATGAAGCCTTTTAAATAAGTATGCACTATTACATCATTCCTTAATGAGAGTGTTGAAAGTGCAGCTGCATTAAATAATGCACTATTTAGCGCTCCAATTTACAAAAGTTTATTAACTGTAGTGATATATACAGACTTTAAAAGTTCATCTATGTTTCAAATAGTTTTCAGATTGGCAGGATTAATCAGGCTCAAGCTATTTAACTAATTCTAATGTCTTAAAGTATATCATCTGTACGAACTGCCCTTTAATTCTTCATTGTGAATACAAAGAAGTAACAGTGATTACACTTTCAGTATAACAACTGCCGGTATAGACCAAGGGTCCGGAAACGGTCATATATGCCAAACATGACCAATTCAGAAACTCAAAAGTCCTAAATTATTTATTGGGATTTAGGTCAAATTTTATTTTTCAACAGAAATAATTTCGGTCATTTCGTTGAGATCGAATTTCAAAATCGCCATTTTGAACATATTTTTGTTTTGTTATCGATTTTATGTAATCAAAATGCCACTCCAGTAAAGTGTTATAATCCTGAGGGCCCTCCTGATAACTATATGAATGCCTCGTGGAGCTATTGGCTAATGATTGCTAATCTTTTTCTTTACCTGTGTTTTTAATTCACACCTGGCTATTAATCACAAGCTCCAAACTAATATTATAAAGAAATTAAAATTCCATACCAACTGTCTTCATTATTTAATTACTTTTCACTTAAGACAATTGTCAATTATGATTTAAAATTAAATTAAAACTTGATTTAATTTACATAGAAAAAAAGATGTGTTTCACTACTAACACACGTGCTTTGTTTACTATATATACGCATGCCTGAAATTCTCTTCCGCAGATTTGACACTAAATCTTTAATTTAAATGAATTTCATGCTAAATAAAGCAAGTGCAACTATTTTCATTAATATTCTTACACTATTAAAGGTAAAATATTAAAAAGCTGATGTTTTCCTGTGAATTTGATAAACAAAACTAATCCTGGAAATGTGAATTGTTTGCTTTAGTATTGTCGCATTACATCCGTTTTGAATTTTGACTTCAGAATCGAAAGAAACGTAACCAATGACTGAGAAAGTTACCATTTTGAGTCATTAAAATCATTTTATTTTTAAACTGTTGCCTTCCCTTAATTGCTCTTATCGATTTTGAAAAATGGTAGGATCTCCTGTAGAAATGGTAGGATAAATCATGAAGTAAATGCGATGCAACAGTGAAACAAGTTCGTTGATGCTACGATTATGAGCATACTCATGCAGTAATGAAATTTTGACAATCATTTCTTTGAAAAGGGGCACCAACTTTTAAGTTATATGAAAATGACCGAAATTAGGTGAAAAAAATTCCGGATCCTTGGTATAGACAATATATATATTTATGTGCAGTTTCCGTACGATTTTTGAAGTATGTTTATATATATTTTGTAGATGTTTGATTGCTGTCTTTTACCGGTATTGTTGATTGTTGGATGTTTAGAAACCGGGATTTGTTTTCCTAGATGCATGGTTTCCGTATTCAAAACATGAACTGTTAATGATGTTTGATATTAGAAATATTGTGATCTCTGGATCTATAGTTATAAAAATTGAGATGGTCATTGCGCCTAACAGTACCTAAATATGTATTTAGTTTTCTATTATGCCTTTCTCGTATAAAGGTACATATCTGAATGTGCTCAGATATGTATGTCATTGCATCTAACAGTACCTAAATATGTATTTAATTTTCTATTATGCCTTTCTCGTATAAAGGTACATATCTGAATGTGCTCAGATATGTATGCTTTACAAAAATCTAGAGAGAGATTTAGCACATAAATACTTAATGTTCCTTTGAACACAGTGAATTTAGAACATAAACTGTAATAGAATCAATAGCTAGTACCCCTAACAGGTAATGATGGTTAATCTTACCAGGAAATGAATAGTTTATAATAGATGTTACAGGAAATACGACATTTAAGTAATGATAAATGCTAAAACAATTAGCAAGTTGTGAAATGGCCGGTGCAAATATGAAGAACATCTTAGCAGAAATTACATAAGATTGTTTTGTAAAAGAAAACCCTATATTTTTCCTTAAAATATTTTATGAAGGTATTACTAGAATTTGTTTTTGAAACTGCTGCAGTAATGTTATTGCAGTTTTCCTCATTATGGTCCAAACTAGTCCTATGTTTACATAACAGGGTTAATTAAAAGCACTTATTGAAGACTCATTAGTGGCCTTTTGTTGGTTTCTACTCTTTGGTCAGGTTGTTGTCTCTATGATACTTTTCCCATTTCCATTCTCAATTTTCATTGGAAACTGTAAGTCATTTTAATGTGAATCATTGTCAAATTTAATTAGTGATGGGGGTGAAATATAGATTCCACAACTGCAACAAGTGTATTACGATACTTCTCCACTCGAGACAGTTAAATTTTAATATTTAAAGCGTGAGGCTTGCAGAGCTTTTTAAATAATTAAAATTTAACCGTTGAGAGTGGAGAAATATCGTAATACATGAGTGTTGGAATCTGTTTCTCTTATGATTTTTATCCTTCATTTTTTGAAGATTTGAGGAAAGTTGTGTACTTTTAATGTGACGTCATCAGGCATAGTTGCCTTTTTTCATGACGTCACAATAAAAAAATTTAGAAGAAAACAAGAAAATTTAACGTCACAATTAAATTTCAACCAATCATTTGCTGAGAACAGATTTTTCACTAGGGAGGAGAAATATTTTTCTCACACCGTTAAGGAAATGTGAAAATAGCACTAAAATTTGAAAAGCATCCTTCTATTGCATTCCTTACCTTTTCTCTTTGTACGATCTCCAGTCCAGTTCTCTCCCTTCTGATCCTGCAGACTTGTACGTATTAGTGTTGCTAGTCTTTCTGTGGTATCACGTCTAGTGCAGTATAGTATAATAGATTCACAATTTGAAAATCTGTCACCTTGTAACAACCCTATCAATGACTACAAAAATAAGATAACTTTCAAAAATGAACAAATGCAAGCTTAAGAATATTTATTAGTTTGCTTCTTGAAACATTTTTTTTATAATGAAAACTAACAAAAATGTGTCTGAGGACATAAATCTCACCACTCACGCTTTGCAATTTTCAATTTAAAAAAAAAACATAACTCTGGAATAGTTGATGACTCATAACCCAAATTTAAAAGCTGTCTGCATGTTATGGTTCTTAGCATTGTATGTGAGTTTTTAATCATTTGAATGAGACAAACTTTAGTTAGTGTGCTTAAATGGGCCCTTTGGGCCAGGGGAGCTAAAAAGGGATACCAATAAAACTGTTGCTTGACAGATCAATTTAGATCATAACATTGACAAAACATACTTTTCTATTCCATGATATGATAGTGAATTGTCATTGGTAATTTTTCTCTTAAAACAAAAATATAGAAAGATTTTTGTCTTTGTTTGTCTTAATTCCAATGGCAAATATTTGAGACATATTTTGAACAATGACAAATTGAACTTCACATGCATATTAGAAGTAGGTTCTATAAAGTTGGTCAACCTTTATAATTATCTTGACATTTGGTTGACAAATAATTCTAATTAACTGTTGCGTATGTCTATGTCGTTTGGTGTTGTTTTATTGGCAATCATACTACATCTTCTTATTTTGATATTAACAAACAAGTTGTAGACAATGTCGTGCAAAGTATACCCCCACTAGTGATTAGACATTGATGGAAAATTTCATGCTCAGTGGGCACAAACAATTAAAGTATGATCAAACAAATATTCACTCCCTTGCAGATATGAAACTCACTTACATGGTACAACTTATGCAATTTCAAACCAAATATCAAATCATTCCTTAATGACAAATGTGTAATAAACAATTTCTTTCTCAGAAGGTTGAATAAAATTTTGACAAATTATTGTCACATATGAAATGACAGTCTGACAAATCTGAAAATTTAATCCATAGTACAACTCATCATTAAAAAGTTTCACACCAGATATCAAATCATTAAAATATTGGTACAAAGAGTCAATTTGGACAAGTGAGTTTATGAACAGAAAGGACAAATGGATGGACAGAAAAGTGAAATGCATCATCATCAGGAAATGTATTGATTGATTGTTGTTGAATGCCACTTTCAACAGTATTTAGTGGTGGTCAGTGTTTATTGGTGGAGGAAGAAGGAAGCCAGAGTGCCTGGAGATCTAAGTAACATTGACCTTTTGAAGGAAAATTGACAATCCTAGTCAATTTAGATTGGCGTAAAGTACACCTGCCCCATTAAGATACTAGTTTAGTGAGCTTTCTTTAATCAGGGACAAAAACCAGAAAAATATATGGCCAATGTGGGGATCGAACCCACAACATTTGCGTTATAAACACTATATTATGTAAAACTGGTCAGTGACCTTTTTTTTTAAACAGTTCAAAAAGTCATATAAAACTAATGTTAAGAAGACTGACAAAAAAGTCAAGGATTCCATAATTTCTTCTCATGTCTGAAAGTTTGACATTTAAATTTATCCTGAGAGTCTATATCTATCTTCATTTTCATTAACAACTTGATTATAAGTCTTCATAGAAAGACAAGACTGCCACCTATTTTCCTTGTTTGATAATGGGAAATCCTAACATTCAATTCAAACAAAAATCAAAAATAAAAATAAGAAAGTGCACAACTTCATGTTCTGATACTGTAAAGACAGAAATTATTGCAATGTTTATATTATTGCAAAAAATGCAGCAGGATTATAATCGCAATAATTTTAACTCGCATTTTGAAATGTTTTATATGAATTAATCAGGATTTTTATAATTATTACAGAAAATTAAAATGCATTTTATCCTCAAATGACAAAATCGTAATAAAAAATGCATGTAACGGTAATAATTTCTGAATTAACAGTATTTAAATATGAACAAAATAGTTATTTTATATATCAACTGTAGATAAATGAAGTATCCCTTGAAAAAGTAAAATGTATACAAGTGTGGTACAATAAGTCAACTTTTGAAACTGAGAAATTAAAATAAGACCTTTTCCACAAAATGCATGCTAAGCATGGACTATTTTTCTATTGGCGAAAGTCTCAAAAATAAGTTGGTATACAGTATTTGAATCCCATAGATGAACCAAAAATCCAAGTTTCACTATCTAAAGCTTTAACACTCCATAATTTCTTACTCGTAAATAACATTGAAATTAAAGAAATCACTATATAAAGTCTTGAATACATCACACCAATAAAAGGTTTCTGACAATAATATTCAGTAATTCAATGTTAAAGTGGACACACTTTATATAAAATTAGGAAAATGGGTGTTTTCACACTATTCAGAAACAATTATTTCAATCACAGAAATAGACTCTCACTTGTGTATCTTTATCAAAGACAGTAAGATTGGTATAAATAATTTATTATCTTGCTTGCTTCCTAAATGGATTTGCTCCATTAAGCATTTGTCAGTTACATTTAAGGCAATCCAACTTAATTAACTCCAACTAAGAGATGCTTGCTTGGGCAAAAAATATTACAAGTTTTGTTTGAACCTCCACAATTCAAGAAGCTCAATTTTCCTTTAATTTTAATTATAAATTACAGTTAAACCTGTACATAAAAGTCACCCTTGAGAACAGAGAAAACTGACCATATGCAAGATGTATAGGTATAAGTACTGGGGGAAAACTTTACAAAGACCACATATACATAGTTATAAAATTTGTGTTTTATGATCTGTGATTATGTGATATGCCATCAGACTTCTCTTGGACTGAATTTTAATGTGCGTATTGTTATGCGTTTACTTTTCTACATTGGCTAGAGGTATAGGGGGAGGGTTGAGATCTCACAAACATGTTTAACCCCGCCGCATTTTTGCGCCTGTCCCAAGTCAGGAGCCTCTGGCCTTTGTTAGTCTTGTATTATTTTAATTTTAGTTTCTTGTGTACAATTTGGAAATTAGTATGGCGTTCATTATCACTGAACTAGTATATATTTGTTTAGGGGCCAGCTGAAGGACGCTTCCGGGTGCGGGAATTTCTCGCTACATTGAAGACCTGTTGGTGACCTTCTGCTGTTGTTTTTTTCTATGGACGGGTTGTTGTCTCTTTGGCACATTCCCCATTTCCATTCTCAATTTTATCAGTATTTCATGGACTCATGTGTATATAATTAAGGCCTTAGTTTTCTCGTTTGAATTGTTTTACATTGTCATTTTGGGGCCTTTTATAGCGGTTTAGGCTTTACTCATTGTTGAAGGCTGTACAGTGACCTATAGTTGTTAATTTCTGTGTCATTTTGGTCTCTTGTGGAGAGTATATTGTATCATTGGCAATCATACCACATCTTCTTTTTTTATATCTATTCTGTTCTTTTTTATTCTCTATCTGTTAAATGTGTCAACTTTGAGACTTTTTAAAAGATATATCATACCTCGTCTCTATTTTCATCTCTAGAAACAGACAGAAATAGATTTTTAGGGACTGGCGGACCACGAACAACAGCTTCTTCTATATCATCAATCCCAAGATGCTTTGCAACATCTGCAGCTGTTGACAGTGTAGCAGTTGCTGTAAGGCCAAGGAAACACTTTACACCAAACCTCTCTCTTAAAACCTGTAAAACACAGAAATGTTCATAACAATTAAGTCCATTAGGAATATACTAATCAACAAAAATTAAACCTGAGGGAATTCCCTGACCTAAAAATAGAGTTTTGTAGCAGCTGCAGTTAGAAGGTTACATTGAACTTTAGTGTGAAAAGAATGAAACTGCTAACCAATTAGTATCTGATTTCACAAAAAGATTATTTTTTTAACAAATAATGTTCTATTTTAGCTGACAGAATTAAATAGGAATAGTTTTTTGTTAACAAATTAACTTCCTTTTCATTTGAGATATGAGGAAAGAGTTCTTGTGAAAAGAGCCCCATAGCCACTAACTTTTAGAAGTACTAACAAAGTTATGGATTGGATAGGAAGTTTAGAGGTCAGAGAGACACAAAACCAGTACAAAGTTATCTACATAACCCAAAACACTGTTAACATTCGTAATTTTTGATGTGTCTTATGATTTATCACATTTTTAATTTCTGATGCATAATATAACCTTGTTCCGGTAGTTATAATCACAATTCAGTCCTGAGTGTCCTTTTCCCCAAATGTGATCAACCAATTTAGACTGTGGCCTTTGTTAATCTTGTTTGTTTTTTAATTTTAGTTCATTCATATGCTTTGGAGTTTAGTGTGATATCCATTTTCACTGAACTAGCACAAATTTTTGTTTAGGGGCCAGCTGAAGCTAGAACACCTCCCGGTAATGAATTTTCTCATTGTGTTATAGTCTTATTGGTGGCATTCAGACAGACAGACAGACAGACAGACAGACAGCTGAAGCTAGAACACCTCCCGGTAATGAATTTTCTCATTGTGTTATAGTCTTATTAGTGGCATTCAGACAGACAGACACTTTATAACTTTTGCATTTTTTCCTTACATGAGTGCATTTGATGATGTGTTTTCTCAAGTGATAAAGCCATTTAATGATATCCAACCTTCCTGCTAAATAATTGCATGCAACCCTAGGCCTGTAATGTACATAAAATATAAATGTCTTTGGGACCCAGACATTGTTTCATAGTAATAAGGCAATTATTGTAGAAACATTATAAGTTGTTTCCCAATTTACTGTACAATCTATTACCAGTGTATGCTGTTATACCATCTAATTGTCAGTGTTCACGCTGACTTTCCGACATACATATCAACCATACTTAACATTTAAATTAATGGTATACATGCTAATAATTAGATAGACAAATTGGACCATATATCAGATAAAAAAGGCTTGTTAGACATAGTAATGAATATCAAAGCAATAAATATTTGAAGGATATCCAATTTAAACTAATATTGTTAAATTAATTCAATCAAATTCCTCCAACTTGAACAAACATTAGACATAAAATCATGCCTTGTATGCATTTCCAAATTCCTAGTATAGACCTTTTGAAATTTCTTATTTCTGCATTCTTTGTGCTATATATACCTTTTTTTTTTTAGATCAGTGTCTCGCTTTAATAAGCTTTATGAACTTGAGAAACTGTATTAATTTTTAAAGTTTGTTTATATTTTGATTTTCCCCAAAAACAAAAACAAATGTACTTGCCTCATGAAATTGCTTCAGATCTTTTATTACCCCAAAATATAATAAATTATCATTTTCCTTAAGTTCAACATTTGTATGGAAGTATGTAAAATTTCTCCAAACTTTGTCAAAATTATCTCTAACAAGAATGTGTCCTAAGTACATGGATGCCCGATCCACACTATCATTTTCCATGTTCAGTGGACCATGAAAATGGGGGGAAATCTCTAATTTGGCATTAAAATTAGAAAGATCATATCATTAGGAACATGTGTACTAAGTTTCAAGATGATTGGACTTCCAACTTCATCAAAAACTACCTCAACCAAAAACTTTAGCCTGAAGCGGGACAAACTGACGGACAAACAGACTAACGGGAGAACGTACAACTGACGGACAAACAGACACACAGACCAGGGGCATAAAAACTCTTTTCTCTAAACCAAATACAAAAAGATTTTTCTTAGAAGGTATATGTTGCTGGCTGATAAACTTATGTTTTAATGATGTAAAATAATAATATGGTCACCCACTTAGTATGTTTGTTATACATCAGTTACATGTAATTACTGTTTTTTCTAATAAATCAAAAATGAAGTCTGTGACCGTATGATCATTTTATATCAATCAAAGGAAAGGTCATAGATTAACAACATATCATTTTTTAAGATAAATCTTTGCATTGCTCATTGATATTGTTGATGAATTGAAGACAATTTTTTAAGTACGTAATTTGATGGGAACAGAAATCAATATTAATGAAATAGTGCCCTACAAGTAACTTTAGTAACTTCATTTAGGATTTACCAGAGTGCGAACTGAACAATTTTGATTTCAACACTAGCATTTTGAAATTTTTATTAAACTGACAGTTGGGAAACAACACATGTATCATTTTTATTTTCCCGGCATTAAGTTTGCCTTTTATGTACCCTACTCCGATGAAGGAATGGACTGCATAAAAGACAGATGTTTTGAATTTTGATCACAAGCTCACTAGGAAGATGGTCATGCCAACATTAAATCTCAATTTACGTAAAAGAAACCTTTTATGTTTAAAATGTAAACAAATATTTTTTGGTAGATAAAATATTGTTATCGTGCCTATCTAAAATGATTTGGCCTTTCACAAAAGTATAAATTCATTTGTTTTTATACTGACAACTTTTAACTAACTAGATAGGGGAGGATTTTTACCATGAGACGAAATCAAAGTGCCACATAAAATTTGATCACCATCTTTTAAGAGATGATTACAATTTATAAAACTTTTACTAGTTATAGGCTTACAAAATTCACCAAGAAAAACATCGATAAACAAATTGTCCCTGTTGCCATGTTTGTGTTTTTATGTTAGTTGTTTTTTCTACTTCATGGCAATCTAATGAGACATGCCATTTCCAACTGTTTTTTACAGTTTATTCTAATGTTGTGTTGTTAGAGAGATACAGAGTCAGTTGTGCACTTACAAGCATGTATAACATCCAACATTTTATATCATATAAAAAAGAAGATGTGGTATGATTGCCAATGAGACAATGAGCCTGTTTTATCTCATATTTACTCAAATCATGAAATACAATATTTTATCAATTTATGTTTACATAGGAACTTTTCCCTAGTGTATGAAATTAAAAAACAGCTTCATTTCTTAATACATATTTTCATTTAAGGGCATACAATACAGTTTTGATCCTTTGTTTACAGTTTGCTGAAAATTTCCATATAGGCTATTTTTTGCCTTATTAAATCAAATATGTAATAATAAATATACCTTAATGTGCTACTTTTTGAGTTAAATGAGGTTGAAATTTTGTAAATATGCTAAAAATTCAGATTTATGGCCGTATTTTCCCTCTTGAAAAAAAGCCATAACTTTTTTGTTTTAAAAGATAAACACAAATTTTTTTTGTTAAATAATTTGTAATTTTTTTATTTTAAAGTATTCTAACAATTTATGCATTTTCTATTCAGAAATAACTCATATTAATCAAATGGTCATGAATTGAGAAAAAAACGTATTTTTTTGCTGTATATTTATCAATATTAAAACAATTGCACTATTTACAGTTTTATAAAATTTGGTTCACATAATCTCCCTGCAAAATAAAACAAAATGTCATTTTAAAAAATAGGCATCCATCCAGTCGTTTTCAAATTAAATCAGTTTGAGTGATAAAAATCAGTCAAAAAATGCATCTTTTCCCGATATGTCACAGTTTGACGTCGTGAAAATAACATTTTATGTTAGCAACGTCATTACCTCCCCTGTAACTGTATTGTATGCCCTTAAGGGCAACTTCCATGTTTAAAGTTTTTCTGGCTCAAAAAATAAAATGCTTAAAATTGTCACTAAAACATAAAAAAAATAATTACCCTGTCACACAAGAAGAAATAGCTCTTTCATAACTTGAAATATGAAAACATCTTTAGTGTTCCAGCTAACTTTAAACTTTCAAATTGGAGGAATAAACTTTAGGGGAAACAAAAAATAGACCAATTCATGGACCAATTCATGAATGTCAAGAATGGTATACTTTTATTAAAATGTTGTTCAAAAAGAACATATGAATTACAAAAATAAAAAGTTTCAGCAAGGCTTCAGCTTAAAATTTATAAAAATGTCTGAAAGGTTGTCAAACTACAACAACAGATTTTTATGGTTTCTTTTTTTTACAATGAAGTCAATTATTAACAATCTCAACAGGATACATTCTTTAAATTTGGAAAGAAAATTAATGGAATCATTTTTTATTATCTAAATTCAATGCCTAATAAGTCTTACAATTTGTTTACTCACTCCAGTAATTCATAATCAAATGTAAGGAAGTAATATAATCATTCTGCAAAGAACAAATTACAAGTTTTATTCCTATACTAGCGGAAGTAAATTAAATAAATTGCATACAAGCTGTGTAATGATATTGAAGATGATCTCCCACTCATATTTCAGATAAACAAATACAAAAAGAAAACAGTTAGTGGAGAGTTATCTCATTGGCAATCATAACATATCTCAATCCTCATTCAAAAATAAAAGTAAAGGACTTTAAGTACTTAAAAAGCTGTAGAGTTGGGAATTTTTCCTGTTTTTTCTATGGTAACTGGGATAAAGAAGTAGGGTCAACTTGGTCTTGATTAGCCGGACAGTAAAACCTTTGCTAAAGTGCAGCATCAGTTTGGCTGTTCTATATGTATACATTTATTTTGCAGTCATAACCAGTCAAAAAGCCAACATTAAATCAGATAACTTAGGTAGAGCTATTGCAACAATCTCTTTATTTTAAAGAAATGTGAAACAATAAGGCCAACCAACAGCAGGTGAATAGTTTTCAATCAATTAAAATGAAGGACCACTAGAAACTGAAAGAAGATCTAAAAAAAAACGTTGTAAAAACTCTTAGAGGGGTATGTAGGTGACAGAAATTTCTGTCCCTATCAAAATTACAATTGGTTTCTAGGGCCAGTGTAAATTTTTGAGCCTTCTTTACTGCTCTCCCAACTTGCAGAAACTACCATTTGTATAAATTATTGATAATTCTCGTTCCTAAAAATGATTGAAATAATTGCCAATGGATGCTACTTACTTACTGCCCTTGTATGCCATTGGTGTGTAAGCCAGTAAAGAAGAGTTTCCACTTGATGTTATTAGCAAGCAAAAATCATTTAACCAACCAATCATGTAAAAGAATAAAACAAAAAAACAAAAAACATTCATCATTTTAACACAAATCAAGATGAATCCTATTGACCTGTGAAGTAATACCTATGCAGTTTGAACCTCAATTCAAAGGTCCACTCTCTTGCAAGATCATTTGTAGGACCTGGTTATAGATGTCTCATTGGCAATCACACAACATTTCTTTTTTTATACTATATTACAACCCATAGTAATCAAATTACAGAAACAGACATTGGTTTTATCCAGGAGAAAAGATTGTAAATATTTTTTTAAATGGTTTAGTTTTGTATTAATAAAGGTTAATATTTTGTGAAATTTCCTCTCATTATCTACTTTTAATGTCAGAAATTTAAGGGTGATTTCAAGCAAATAATTATGCATAGGACAATTTAAAACATTTTTACTTGCTTAAAAAAATCAATTACTCTTAATTTCAACAGTAAAAGAGCTTGTGTTCCATTATGAAAGTAAAGCAATTACCAAATCAAAGAAATTGACATCAATGATCATAGTTTATTGAACAAGGTAAACTTTAAAAAAATAAATAAACAACTTTTGTTTTCTAAATTTTTTTTTAACATTCACATTGTTCTCGTCTTTTTTCTAGTTCATTGTAATTGAATGAAAGCAACAAGGACAAATTTATCAACAAAAAGTCTATGAACTGAAATTTTGTCAAGGTTAAAATGTAACAAATTTGTTAACACTATTTTGTTCAAGACATTGATTGCTAATTAATGAAATAATGTATATAAAAGATTGAAAAACAAGTCAGAGATATTTATTATCAGGGATTTCTTTTCTTATTTTATTCCCATCTTATTATTTGTCCATGCCATTTTTCAATATTTTAACATGAATACAAGGAGGAACTTTTGGAAATATGTTAACGAGACAATAATAAACAAAAGAAATTTATAAACATTGTGTATGTACATCTAAGGTAACATAAACACAATTCTGAAAACAATCAAAACACTGCCACCATCTTTTACAAAATCTCATGCCAATAAGAGGTGATCAATTGACACTTTTGCATCAGGTCATTTAACTTTTTTGTAGATCTTACTTTGCTGAACATTATTGCTGTTTACAGATAATATCTATCTATAATAATACTTAAGATAATAACAAACAAGAATGTGTCCTCAGTACACGAATGCCCCACTCGCACTATCATTTTCCATGTTCAGTGGACCATGAAATTGGAGTAAAAACTCTAATTTGGCATTAAAATTAGAAAGATCATATCATAGGGAACATGTGTACAAAGTTTGAAGTTGATTGGACTTCAACTTCATCAAAAACTACCTTGACCAAAAACTTTAACCTGGAGCAGGACGGACGGACGGACGAACGAACGGACGCACAGACCAGAAAACATAATGCCCCTCTACTATCGTAGGTGGGGCATAAAAACTGAAAATTTCCTTAAAACTACCAGTTTAGAGGCAGCAATCCAACAATGGGTTGTTCGATTTGTCTGAAAATTTCAGGGCTGATAGATCTGAACCAATTGAACAATTTTACTTAGTCAGATTTTCTGTAAAAGCTTTGGTTTTTGAAATATAAGCTAAAAACTGCATTTGACCCCAATGTTCTATTTTTAGCCTTAGTGGCCATGTTTGTCGTTGGATCAAAACTTCGGGTACAATTTATTAACTAGATACCCTAAGGATCATTTAGTTAAAGTTTGAAGATATTTGGCCCAGCAGTTTCAGAGGAGAAGATTTTTTAAATAGTTTATGATGATGACAGACGACTGACCACACCCGAAGACAATGGATGACAAGGGATGCCAAGTGATGGCATAAGCTCACATGGGCCCTTTGCTCCTCGGTGAGCTAAAAAGTGATTTCTGATTTCAACACATGCAATTATGGCAAAAAGACAAGACATTTGGCAATCTCTAAAAAGTATCAAAATTCTTAATAAATCTTGCCAAGTTTTGTGCACTGTAATACTTCCATGACTGGACCAAAGGGCAAAGAAAGCCCTCAAACATTTGTGCACTGAAATTTTTTAATTAAATGATGCTAAAAATAATTATTACTTTGTATTTCCTTATGAAAAAAAATTGGTTTCATTCCATTTTTAATGTAGAAATCACATAAAAAAGATATTATTCTATTTGATATGACACTTAGGTATAGGTATAAAACTTATCATAGATTGGTCTTATAACAAAACTTTATAAATAAAAATTAAAAAAAAAGAATGTGTCCCAAGTACACGGATGCCCCACTCGCACTATCATTTTCTATGTTCAGTGGACCGTGAAATTGGGGTCAAAACTTTAATTTGAAATTAAAATTAGAAAGATCATATCATAGGGAACATGTGTACTAAGTTTCAAGTTGATTAGACTTCAACTTCTTTAAAAACTACCTTGACCAAAAACTTTAACCTGACGCAGACGGACAGACAAACGGACGGACAGACGAACGGAGGCACAGACCAGAAAACATAATGCCCCTCTACTATCGTAGGTGGGGCATAAAAATATATCAATCTATTTGATAGGACATTGAGGTATACATATAAATCTTATCAGTGATTTGACTAACAAAAAAACTTCATAAAAAGAAAAATAGAAAAAAATAGTAAACTCAGCACTTAGGAAGAGTCAACATGGAAACCTCTGATGAAGTTTAATGACCAACATATATATATGTATACTGCCATTTAAAATCAATTTTAAGACTACTTTTTCTTATTTTAAGGGATTATTTATTCATTTGAAATTTGTAAGGATTATTTTAAAATGGCTTTCACTATTATATATTTCTGTAGTTCTAAACATATAAGTTTTAATCCTATTAAAGAGGAGATTAGATTCTAGCAATCTTATAAAACCTTTTTAAGAACTGATAATGTAAACTAAACAATTTATGTATTTTCCGACTATCTAGCATGTCATAGTTTCCAAGATAATAAAAGAGCACAGCAAAAACATCTAATATCAATTTTCTGATTCAAAAGATACAGAGTAATCTATTTTCATGTTAATTAATGTATATATATATTTCTTCATTCTCCAACAATAGCAAGACTAATTTGATTAAACCTAAACCCAACTAGAACAAATTCCCCAATGGTAGAATAAATTGACAGATTGACGTTACATCCTGAAGTCAAAAGTATTATTTCATAATGAACTTTTTTTATTTCAAAAGAAAATCTGTCTCATCCCCAGACAACCTTTTGTACAAAACAAAAAAACTTTATCTCTACTCTAATGTTGTTGGCTATGCAGAATATGGACTGAAAAGATCAAAATATTAGAGAGAAAAAATTAGCATTTTACCTACATGAATGTCTTAAAAGAATGTATACAGATAATATTTCTATTAGTTTAAATATAGAATACTTCTGACAAACTAAAGGGTTGCACTTAATAACTTGAATACCAAATGTTTATTTGATACTTGTTTTATAAGTCTCAAATTTCACAATAATCAATTACAAAAAAAAAAACCTGTGAGTGTATTGGTAAATATGAATGCCACCATAACCGGTCCAACAATATACAGAAAAGAGCGACAATTTACAGAAAAGAACCAAAAAGGACCAAAAAGAACTGAAAAGGACCGAAAAGAACCGCAAACTAGAGGCTCTAAAGAGCCTGTGTAGCTCACCTTGGTCTATGTGAATATTAAACAAAGGAAGCAGATGGATTCATGAAAAAATTGTGTTTTGGTGATGGTGATGTGTTTGTACATCTTACTTTACTAAACAGTCTTGCTGCATGAATAAATTGTGTTTTGGTGATGGTGATGTGTTTGTACATCTTACTTTACTAAACAGTCTTGCTGCTTACAATTATCTCTATCTATAATGAACTTGGCCCAGTAGTTTCAGTGGAAAATGTTAATAAAAATTTACAAATTTTATGAAAATTGTTAAAAGTTGACTATAAAGGACAATAACTCCTTAAGGGGTCAATTGACCATTTCAGTCATGTTGACTTATTTGTAAATCTTACTTTGCTGAACAGTATTGCTGTTTACAGTTTATCTCTATCTATGATAACATTCAAGATAATAACCAAAAACAGCAAAATTTCCTTAAAATTATCAATTCAGGGGCAGTAACCCAACAACGAGTTGTCCGATTCATCTGAACATTTCAGGGCAGATAGATCTTGACCTGATAAACAATTTTATCCATTGTCAGATTTGCTCTAAATGCTTTGGTTTTTGAGTTATAAGCCAAAAACTGCATTTTACTCCCTATGTTCTATTTTTAGCCGTGGCGGCCATCTTGATTTGATGGCCGGGTCACCGGACACATTTTTTAAACTAGATACCCCAAAGATGATTGTGGCCAAGTTTGGATTTATTTGGCCCAGTAGTTTCAGAGGAGAAGATTTTTGTAAAAGATTACTAAGATTTATGAAAAATGGTTAAAAATTGACTATAAAGGGCAATAACTCCTAAAGGGGTCAACTGACCATTTCGGTCATGTTGACTTATTTGTAAATCTTACTTTGCTGAACATTATTGCTGTTTACAGTTTATCTCTATCTATAATAATATTCAAGATAATAACCAAAAGCAGTAAAAATTCCTTAAAAATTACCAATTCAGGGGCAGCAACCCAACAAAGGGTTGTCCGATTCATCTGAAAATTTCAGGGCAGATAGATCTTGACCTGATAAACAATTTTACCCCGTCAGATTTTCTCTAAATGCTTTGGTTTTTGAGTTATAAGCCAAAAACTGCATTTTACCCCTATGTTCTATTTTTAGCCATGGTGGCCATCTTGGTTGGTTGGCCAGGTCACCGGACACAATTTTTAAACTAGATACCCCAATGATGATTGTGGCCAAGTTTGGTTAAATTTGGCCCAGTAGTTTCAGAGGAGAAGATTTTTGTAAAAGTTAACGACGACGGACGACGACGGACGCCAAGTGATGGGAAAAGTGAAGAGGAAACATATATATTTATTATATAAAGTTAAAACAATGTTTATATACACAGATTTTTTTATATTGTTACCAATTCTTCGTAATAATTAAAATGAATGTATAGGTCAAATTTAGATTGTGCATTTATAGGAATATGTGAACTTACAAACTAGAGGCTCTAAAGAGCCTGTGTCGCTCACCTTGGTCTATGTGCATATTAAACAAAGGAGTCACAAATGGATTCATGACAAAATTGTATTTTGGTGATGGTGATGTGTTTGAAGTTCTTACTTTACTGAACATTCTTGCTTCTTACAATTATATCTATAATGAACTTTGCCCATTAGTAACAGAGAAAAATATTTGGTAAAAATTTACATAAATTTACCAAATTAATGAAAATTGTTAAAAATTGACTATGAAGGGCAATAACTCCTTAAGGGGTCAATTGACCATTTAGGTCATGTGGACTTATTTGTAGATCTTACTTTGATGAACATTATCGCTGTTTACAGTTTATCGCTATCTATAATAGTATTCAAGATAATAACCAAAAACAGCAAAATTTCTTTAAAAATTACCAATTGGAGGGCAGCAACCCAACAACCGGTTGTCCAATTCATTTGAATATTTCAGGGCAGATATATATTGACTTGATAAACAATTTAACTCCTTGTCAGATTTCCTCTAAATGATTTGGTTTCAGAGTTATAAGCAAAAAACTACATTTTACCCCTGTTCTATTTTTAGCCGTGGTGGCCATCTTGGTTGGATGGCCAGGTCATCGGACACATTTTTAAAACAAGGTACCTCAAAGATAATTCTGGTTAAGTTTGAATTAATTTGGCCTAGTAGTTTCAGAGGAGAAGATTTTTGTAAAAGATAACTAAGATTTACGAAAAATGGTTAAAAATTGACTATAAAGCGCAATAACTCCTAAAGGGGTCAACTGACCATTTCGGTCATGTTGACTTATTTGTAAATCTAACTTTGCTGAACATTATTGCTGTTACAGTTTATCTCTATCTATAATAATATTCAAGATAATAACCAAAAACGGCAAAATTTCCTCAAAATTACCAATTCAGGGGCAGCAACCCAACAACAGGTTGACCGATTCATCTGAAAATTTCAGGGCAGATAGATCTTGACCTGATAAACATTTTTACCCCACATCAGATTTCCTCTAAATGCTTTGGTTTTTGAGTTATAAGCCAAAAACTGCATTTTACCCCTATGTTCTATTTTTAGCCGTGGCGGCCATCTTGGTTGGTTGACCGGGTCACGCCACACATTTTTTAAACTAGATACCCCAAAGATGATTGTGGCCAAGTTTGGATTAATTTGGCCCAGTAGTTTCAGAGGAGAAGATTTTTGTAAAAGATTACTTAGATTTATGAAAAATGGTTAAAAATTGACTATAAAGGGCAATAACTCCTAAAGGGGTCAACTGACCATTTCGGTCATGTTGACTTATTTGTAAATCTAACTTTGCCGAACATTATTGCTGTTTACAGTTTATCTCTATCTATAATAATATTCAAGATAATAACCAAAAACAGCAAAATTTCCTCAAAATGACCAATTCAGGGGCAGGAACCCAACAACGGGTTGACCGATTCATCTGAAAATTTCAGGGCAGATAGATCTTGACCTGATAAACATATTTACCCCATGTCAGATTTCCTCTAAATGCTTTGGTTTTTGAGTTATAAGCCAAAAACTGCATTTTACCCCTATGTTCTATTTTTAGCCGTGGCGGCCATCTTGGTTGGTTGACCGGGTCACGCCACACATTTTTTAAACTAGATACCCCAATGATGATTGTGGCCAAGTTTGGTTCAATTTGGCCCAGTAGTTTCAGAGGAGAAGATTTTTGTAAAAGTTAACGACGACGGACGACGACGGACGACAGACGACGGACGACGACGACGACGACGGACGCCGGACGCAAAGTGATGGGAAAAGCTCACTTGGCCCTTCGGGCCAGGTGAGCTAAAAAGAAACAATATAACAGCTTAGTTTTTTAGTAATATTTTTTTAATATATGTATGTTTTATTATCATTTATTGTTCATCAAGGATTTTAATCTTATCATTTAAATATTTGTTTATATAGATATAAGAAGGTGTGACAACTCTCCATCCAAGTCATAATTTGTATGGGGGTTTTTAGTGCGCGATAACAATTTTAAAGCTTACAATTTTTAGTGAAGTATTTTGTGCGATTTGGATTGTTTAGAAAAAGTGTCATATTTGTATGATGAGCTTACATGCCTTTTTTTTTAATTCTGTTTGCATGATTCTAGCTATTAAATCAGTAGAAAAGATGAACATGTAGCTAGCAGACCAGGATTTATTTTCTTTTGTAAGGATATTAAATGCTTGTTGAAATTTCCAATTTTGAATTATTCACAAAGATGGACCTTTAACAGGTTGGGAACAGCACTCCAAATAAGGGGGGACCTGTTTGTTGGTCATTGTGAAAAAAAAAGAATAGTACATTGTGCTTTAAATGATTTAATTGAATACAAAAGTTAGTGAAAAAATTACTATTTATTATCTTTATGGTAGTACTGCATCATTGATTTTTGTCAATCAGCCATGCTTTTATCCTTCAGCTGTGTAAGAACCTCCTTGCAGATGAAAATTCACCTGCCATGTTCACAATTTTACAACTAGATGAAAACAACACAAGTTCAAAATCTAGCATGTGAGAATAATCTTCAGAGAAAACGTTTTTGTTTGGCTTATTAATTTGACCACGAGAAACATTGAATTTGATTGGCTGAACACGATTGTCTTACCTTGGGAACAAAATAAGGAACAATCATATTTTTGTGATGATTTTCACAAATTCATGTTTTAGAGGTTTTTTAACGATACCCTTAATATAAATGTTTTTTAGTAAATGCAAGGACGTATTATAAAACGTCCTTGATAAGAGTAAAGAGAATGAACACAGGGCAAACGTACTATATGGGCGAAAGAACTCAGGACGAACAGACCAAGGGCGAACATGTAAACAGGGCGAGTCGACCCGATACCAAATTCACGCATGCATACTACAAATATCTACATTGAAAACATCCAGTTACAAGTAAACAAATAACGTTCATGTAGATGAGATGAAATCTAATAGTTTACTTAAATAAAAGGGTATATATTTACAATAGTGATTGTTTGTTAATCCTAATTTACAAATTAAATGATTCAGATGCTTAATCATGTGTAAAAATCGGTGTCCAGAATCGGAAGTTGTTATGAAATTGTAATACACAGAAACGGATGCGGCATAAGGATGTGGTAACAGTTCAATGATTTTACAGCCTGCACCATAGGCCAGAAGACTTGAAGTCTTCTTCTACCAAAAACTAGAAACAAGAAACGCTTATGAAACACAAACCACATCAACAAATGAAAACAATGCACTTAGGACAGGTGAAAATAAATGCAGCGGGTTTATACGTTTTAATAAGCATATTACATGTTTTCATAATACACAGTAAAAATAAATGAAAAAGCAAATATTCTCGTACTATAATTGTTTATCCTAACATTTATAAAAAATATTTCGTTTGTTTATATCAAGCTACTCCACCCTTAGGCAACAGTCATACAAGAACAGAGTAACATGGGTAGGAAAAGCACCTCCTTCATTTGAGATCAACGTCAATGCAACTGTCGTGGAATTTGAAAGCAAATGCCCTGGTTTTTCTGCCCATGGCAATTCAAAGAATGGAAAGGAATTTCGTTCTTACCCCAGCACTGTTATTTGAAGAAATGTGAGAACTTGTAAAGACCATGCGTCCAAAAAATGCATACAATAAATTGCTAATCATTTGTAGTGATGAAGCAACCGGGCCTTCAGCACCAAGACAGATACGTGACAAAAAATACCATGATAAGAAGAAAGAAATTTCAGAATATAACTGTCGTAACAGTAACAGGAAACCGTGGAAATATGGCAGATAACATACAAACTCAGTATAGAAAATATGATGCAGAAGGGACACAGTTTAATTAAGCATGTGGCTCATTTTTGAGGTAAAACACAGTGCGTTATCCTGTATACAGAAGAAATGATGAAGGGTGTTGTGAACTTGTGCTGTAGTGGACAAACTCTTTTGGGTTTCGACAAAACATTTAACATTTGTGACATTCATGTGACACCATCTGTTTTCAAATAACTTTCTGTCACGAAGGTTGAAACAGGAGAACCGCCTTTGTTTGTCAGACCCATGTTTTTACACGACTGTTCACATTTTGATACTTATAGTATTTTTTTTCCTAATTTCCTTGATTACAAATAAAAATCGATTTCCTTTTCGGTTCTTTTCTGTAAATCGTCGCTCTTTTCTGTAAGTTGTCGAACCCACCATAACAGAGTAAATGAGATGGACACAAAGTGCCCTTATTCCATCACACAAGTATGACATCATCAACAAAAGGTACTTGTTTATTGTTGAAGACTGAATGTTGCCCTCTCGATGTCTTTCTTTTATTAGTATCTTTGGTTTCCTGTTTCCTCAATATATCATAAACAAATCTTTTTTTTTTATTTGTGCTTAACATGCTTCATATTATAGTACAATACACAAAAATTAGATGAAATAAATAGGCACCATAAGAAATAGGTGCAAATTTGAATTTCATTTTAAAAGACATAATTCTTTCATATTCAAATTTACTGATTCATGAAATAACTACAATTTTTAAATTGAGGCTTGATAAAACTGTGAAGGAAACTGTTGTTTTTTTTAATGAAATACAAATACTGTGCATTCATTTATTTTGAGGGTACCAATTTTCGTGGATTGAGGAAAAGCATATTCAAGGTTTTGGCAAAACTTGCATACATTCCTTTACAAAATTTGTGTTTCATTGAACATTCAAATTCGTGGTTCCCCTATCCCAAAGAAATCCACAAAAATTGGTACCCAATAATAATGAATTCATAGTACACTATTCTTTTTCCAATTTAAAGAAAAGTCAGTTGCCAACCCCTGAAATCAACAAAAGGCATCAGAATATCCTAAAACAATACAAATTACATTCATATAAACCAATAACTTGTTCTCTTTTTAAGTAAAAAATAATACCAGTATCAGAAAAAAAATTTGTACCAGTCAGTGTTAAACATTGCGGGTAAATTGACGAATAAATTTCACCATAGATCCTTGTAGCTATGTAACTTCTTACGTAAAATTCAGTAATTAATCAAGTGCTAAACTTACAATAAAGTCAATAAATAACAGTAAATAGAAAAGAAATATTTAATCAATGCCATTCAAATATCCTCTAGATACCAGATATAAACTTTGTAATTTACAATATTCTCCTAAACAAACTGTCAATAGCCTGACCAGGATTGGAAAAAGTGTCATATTTATTCATTTTGGTTTAGAA
Source organism: Mytilus galloprovincialis (assembly GCA_037788925.1). NCBI lineage: Eukaryota > Metazoa > Mollusca > Bivalvia > Mytilida > Mytilidae > Mytilus > Mytilus galloprovincialis. Next base: position 90,847,694 of record CM075333.1, on the reverse strand, counting down.
AGTATGAATGTAATTAAATCTATAAACATCAAGTTCATTCCACTAATGAAAATTCTCTAAATGTACTGATGTGATTTTGTTAATCAGACATATGTATGAAAAGATGTAAGTTTCCCTTATGGTCAAAGGTTTGAGGTCAAAAAATCATGTGCTATTGACCAGGACATTCTAAATAAACTGGAAAAACATGTTTTTTATAAGAAACAACCTATTAAATAGAAAAAAAGAATATTTCTATACCACTAAATATTTAGCTATGCGACATTAACCATACAAGAAAACTCATATTGCAAACCAAGTCAAATGAAATTCATGATATTTGGAATTTTTCTGTACGTCTAATTTTTGTGGTTAACATTTTTCCATGTAATTTATATATAGAAACACAACCACAAAACAGATTTAACAGCCTGATTTAAGGTCTAAATCTGAACCACAAACAAAACTTGACAAAAAAATTATCTGATATCATATATACACATCAACTGTCAACTACCTGAACCTACAACAAACATACTACATGTATCAGCAAATTTTATTCTGTACTTAAACTTTATTTAGTAACAAATATAATCCAGAGTTACTGAGTATATATTTTTTCCACTAAAAAACTAACTTAATTATAGTTTTACCTTTGTTAATCTGAGATAGGATGGCCTAAAGTTGTGTGACCACTCTGACAGACAATGGGCTTCATCAATACAGACAAATGATATGGGAGGAAGATTGGCAGCAGATGTTAAGGCAGACATTGTTCCTCCAGCTATAGCCTCAGGTGATACCAACAGGAAGTGGACATTGCCTTCCTTTACAGACTCCATTACAGACTCACGTTGGGCCTTGGTCATGTTGGTATGGAGACAAGCCCCTTTCACTCCTGGGGGTAGACCAGTGATCTGAAAATAACAGGAATGGTTATTTTAATATTTTTATCATACTTAACTTAATTATAATCAATTATACTTTCAAATTCATAATGAAACTAACAATCTTTTAAAAACTGCAAATTAACATGCAAGAAAAAGTTATAAATACAGAAAACTTTGACAATATTCTTATACCAACTATAAGAAGATGTAATGTGATTAATAACCAGAATTGCATGGTTTTTTTGTAAACTAGTCTAAAAAAAATATAATTCAGATTAAAAATTTAACAATACATACATGACATATTAGTTTTCTCAATATTAAATTGTTTCATATTTTCATGTAGGGTCTTTTATAAATAGGTGACGACGCATATTGTATTTCCTATCTCTAAGATTTTTGTGTACACGTTAATTGTATAATTGTAAGCTGATTGCAGAACAAAGTGGATAATATCACTTTCATGTTACCAAAGATGTGGAATATTTATATTCTATTTATACAAAGATATATTTTATCTACCTTGAAGAATAAGAGTAAATAACAATGTAATTTGGTTGTGACCTATTTAGTATCCATATCCATATACTGGAGAAAATGATCGGCTATTATAACTCTAATTGCAAAGTTTCTTAACAAATCTTGTTTAGAGTTCAGCTTTCAGGTCAATTTCTTCTAACACTTCTTAAGGTGGTACCTAACACTACAGGGAGATAACTCTGTAAAGTCAGCTTAACGTTTTAATAACGTTGTATTGTAAAGGGAATATTAAGTTTCTCAATTATCAAAATTGGTGTTTGTCAAACTGCTATATAACCAGTGTAATTTTTCTGACAAAACGGTTGGTTCAAAATTTTTGAAATTTTTATATTTTTGTTAATGACAAAATTTTATGAAAATTAAACGAGCCAAATTAATTTTAGTGAAAGTGTTGGGTACCACCTTAATTAAAATTTATTAACAAAATAAAATTATCCCTTACTTGGATTTTTTTTATGTTATTACTGATGCTTTATTTTCACCTTTTAAAAAGAAATTTTGGACGGTAGATTAGCATAAGTGAAGCAAACATGTTTTAAATGACACACACTGAAATCTTCAAATCAAATACATCACGTTTGTTTAACAATTAAATATTTTGTGCTAAATCTAATTACTAACAGCTCAATCTTAATTGAATTCAAATTTGTTTGGTTGTATTCTATAACTTGTTTTAAACAAGAGTGCACAGGCTGAAATGTCTTCTCAGCTTTAAGTCATCATGATTGAGTTCATGTTGAAGGTCTGTAATGTGAAGGCTTTATTACAGTTGTAACATATACTACACATTATCAATGCTCCATGCAAATGAAGTGATGAAAATAGACATGTACCTATTATATGGTATTTACCTAAACCATTTACAGAAGTTGTATTGCCTGTAATATCTGAGAAATAGTCAAAACCACAAAAATTTAATATTGAACAAAAACTAAAAAAAATCAGGTAAAAATAATATGAGCCCTGACAGACAAACATGTACACCTTCCAATCATTCCAAAACCAAATATAATTAACCTAGTTCATTAAATGTCTGCTGAATTAACAAAATTACAAACAAGAATGTGTCCCAAGTACACAGATGCCCCACTCGCACTATCATATTCTGTGTTCAGTGGACCGTGAAATTGGGGTAAAAACTCTAATTTGGCATTACAATTAGAAAGATCATATCATAGGGAACATGTGTATTAAGTTTGAAGTTGATTGGACATCAACTTCATCAAAAACTACCTTGACTGAAAACTTTAACCTGAAGCAGGACGAACGGACAGACGAACAGACCAACAAACAGACCCACAGACCAGAAAACAAAATGCCCCTCTACTATCGTAGGTGGGGCATAAAAATGAACATCAACTAATGAACTATGAAAATCATGTGAAGGTCACATGAACCCAGCTAAACAGACATACATGTATAAAACCTAAGTGGAAATATTGCTTAAAGTATCTGAGTTACAAACTGATCCATGAAATGAGGTAAAGGTCGAGTGTTTGACAGACATTTAGACTTTGCAAGGATCACATATATACCAAATATAGTTATCCTTTTCTCATGAGTATTTTACATAACAAAGAAAAACAAGAGTGCACACGCTGGAATGTCTCGCCTTTTTTTACTAATCATTGATATAATGTTGATAGTCCTAAATATAAAGCTTTATTACAACTGTCACATAAACTAAACATTAACCAAGAAAACTAAACATTGACCAATGAACCATGAAAATGAGGTCAAGGTCAGATGAACCATGTCAGGCAGGCATGTACAGCTAACAATTCTTCCATACAACAAATATAGTTGACCTATTGCTTATAGTTTAAGATAAACTGTTATCACAGAGATATGTCTCGCTTTTTTGTAATTTCGATAATGCAAATGTTGAAATAAAAATTACAACACTTCAACATGTAAGTTTAGCAAATATTCAAAGTCAATGAACTATGACTTGGCTAAACAATCTCCATGGAAATGAGATGCGCCAATGCTAATACAACTGCATACCAAATGAAAACTGTCTGACAGGCATGAGGACCTTGCAAGATACGCACATACCAAATATAGTTATCCTATTACTTATAATAAGAGAGAATTTAACATTTTTCAAGTAGTCACTGAACCATGAAAATCAGGTCAAGGACATTGGACATGTGACTGACGGAAACTCCTTAACATGAGGCATCCATATACAAAGTATGAAGCATCCAGGTCTTCCACCTTCTAAAATATAAAGCTTTTAAGAAGCTAGCTAACACTATCCCTATGTCAAGCTTTCTGCTCAACAAAAAATTATATCTGTTTGAAGCAGTCAATGAACCACGAAAATAAAGCCAAGGAGTCCAGGACACTTGACAAATGACAGACAGTGATTTCATAACATACAGTATCTGTATACAGAAGTGTGAACAAAACAGGTCTTCATCGATCTAAAATATATATAAAGCTTTATACAAATAGTTTATGCTGTCGTCGCCACTGAATAGAAATCCCTGTCACACATTTTGCAAACTTCATCACAAACAAGACAAAAAACAACCTAAATAACTTCTTCATTTGTGTTTGGTATAAAAGAACTAAAGCAAGATGAAACATTAAATGAAGTAATTAAAAAAAATTTAATTTAATCATTGTAGAACAGTATGACACAAGCAAAAGTTTTTTTTGTTATAGAGAAGTAAATTATGTTTGTCTATATATAGTCTACTCAAAAGACAACGGTTTTAGACATTGATGCCCTATATATAAAAAAACAACCTAGAGAAGTAAAAAATATATGTTGAACACACTACTACATTTATATGTTCATCTTACTATGCAATCTATGTCAAAACCCTTATCTGGTATGTAAACCAACAAAAAAATCGGAAAACATAATGCCCTTAGGTGGGGCAAAATAAATGAATACAGACCTGATCTTCCATTAAAGACACAAGTGGTGAGATAACAAGGGTAAAACATGTAGATTTCTCAGCATACAGAACAGCTGGCAGCTGATACGTCAATGATTTACCTCCCCCTGTTGATAATATCACCATTGTAGATTTACCTGAAACAAAAGTTAAATACATTTGTATATTCATCTGTAGTGATAGGTTAAATCTTGACCTACCCTCTGTTGATATCACCATTGTGGATTAACATGAAACAATTGTTAAAAAAATACAGCAGAATCATCAAAAGTCAAAGTTCAAGATCTACCCAACAAAACTTTTCAACTCATCTTTGGGCCACATTCAAAAGAATTTCTGTTTTCCCTCCCCCAGGTCTACCCTTTGTAAACAGACCAGAAAGGCAGGTTAATTTTTATTTTTTTAACTGGATGTCATTGCATGGTCACATATAAAAAAAGAAGATGAGGTATGATTGTCAATGAGACAACTCTCCACAAGAGACCAAAATAACACAAAAATTAACAACTATAGGTGACTAATCTGCCTTCAGCAATGAGCAAAGCCCATACCGCATAGTCAGCTATAAAAGGCCCCGAAATGACAATGTAAAACAATTCAAATGAGAAAACTAACGGCCTAATTTATGAATGGTTTGACTTATCCAGTCTAGGCCACTTATCACTTGTTTGTGCTCAATTTGAGTGTTTAGATTATCAATCCTTTTGCTTTCAAGCACTTTTCAGAAATGGAAACGAATTATTTTGGGGAATAAAAATAATTTCTATTTTTTTGTGGAAAATAATTTTTTGACCCAGTCACCGGGTTCACTTTTTAGGGGGTTCAAAATACCATATGACACCGGGTTCAATTTTTAGGGGGTTCAAAATACCATATGACACCGGGGGGCTTAAGGGGGTGGGTGAGGGGAAACACTTTTAAACATATTTTTAATTTTGGCATTGGTTTCATTTATCAGATGTGTTGAATTACATCATGTTTCTGATTGTATGGTGATATGTAGTGATAGATAAACAAGTACAATCTCCTAATGATAATGTCACCACTGTGGATGAACCCAATCTGATAAATAAAAACAAGAGGCTCTCAAGAGCCTGAATCTCTCACCTGGATTTTTTGGCAAATATCTTTCGTTTATTAGTTTAAGTGTCCAATTTCATCGTAGTTTTTTTTTTTTTATTTAATGTAGATCTTACTTTGCTGAAACTTTTTGTTGTTTACAGTTTATCTTTATCATTAATAATATTCAAGATGTTAACCAAAAACTGCAAAATTTTCATAAAATTAGCAATTTAGTGGCAGCTACCCAATAATGAGTTATTAAATTCATCTGAAAATTTCAGGGCTGATAGAACTTGACCTAGTAAAACTTTTATCCCATTTCAGATTTGCTCTAAATGCTTTGGTTTTTGAGATATAAGCGAAAAAACTGCATTTTACCCCTATGTTCTATTTTTAGCCATGGCGGCCATGTATTTGACGAAACAGAAAATAAAACACAAACTTTATTCTAGACACTCTAAGGGTCATTCAGCTCAAGTTTGGTTGGAATTGGTTCGGTGGTTTCAGAAAAGAAGATTTTTTAAAGTTAGAAAACATGATAAACAAATTGTGTAAAATGTCCTTTAAGGGCAATAACTCTTTAAGGGGTCAATTGACAATTTTGGTCATATAAACTTATTTGTAGATCTTACTTTGCTGAACATATTTGCTGTTTACAGTTTATCTTTATCACTAATACTATTCAAGATAAAAACCAAAACCTGCAAAATTTCCTTAAAATTACCAGTTTAGTGGCAGCAACCCAACAATGGGTTCTTAGATTCATCTGAAAATTTCAGGGCTGATAGAACTTTACCTTTTGAACACTTTAACCCCCATGTCAGATTTGCTCTCACTGCTTTGGTTTTTGAGATATAAGAAAAAACTGCATTTTACCCCTATGTTTTATTTTTAGCCATGGCAGCCAAGTTTTTTTGACAAAACAGAAAATAAAACACAAACTTTATTCTAGATACCCTAAGGATCATTCAGCTTAAGTTTGGTTGGAATTGGTTCAGTAGTTTCAGAGGAAAAGATGTTTGAAATAGTCTGAACAGTCTGCTGTTTAAACTTGTCTGTGCCAGCATGCCAGATTTCAAGACAACCTATAAGGGGTCGTGGTTTTGCATCCTATAAAAACTTTCCTTACAAAAGTTTCTATATACTCCAAACTTGCCTCACAATTACCAATGTTAATGTCTTATATCTATACTTTTCATAATCAAACATATAACACTACCCATAATAGAACTTTTCATTTGCCATATTCATTTTTTTTAACTGACCAGGCTTTGTTTTTCGTTCAATAGCATGTAGTTTTTATTTTGAATGGTTTAACATTTGTCATGCTGGGGCCTTTAATAGCTTTTTATATAAGGTGTTGCTTATAGACTGAACAGTGCCCTGTAGATTTTTCATACCATATTTGTCATAATTTGGTTATCTCATGGATAGTTGTTTCAATTGCAATCATTCCATATCTTTTCAATTTTATGTATACTGTGGATTTATTTATTTTCGTGGGTATCAATTTTCGTGGAGTAAGGAAGACTTACGTTTTCATGGATATTTGAATTCGTGGTTTTGCCGAAGTCTGCAAACAAGCTTATAAAATTGTTGTTATTCGTTGAACATTTAATTAATTGGTTTCCAACAAATAATAATGAATCCATAGTAGTTTTCTATTGTTCATGAGATAAAATATGTTATTAACATTCATATTAAAATGTCAGATTTAAATTGGCTAATAAGAGGAAGATAATTACTATATCCCATGGCTCAGCGGGAGATAGTTTTTTCAATGTCACCTTCTTGTGAGGACCAATCAAAAATTGATATTATAAATCTAAATGACAATCAATTGATTTTACATCAATAATGTTCAAGACAATGTTAAAGTTCTATGTTTTAGCCTCAGAACATTATCATACACTGTCAAAATGAAAAAATTTCTTGCTTCACCTTTGGGATTTTTCAAATAAACATTTTTGATTCACTTTTGGTTTTTTTCCAAAAAAAAACTCTGCCTCTGTTGATAATGTTTTCTAGGGTTTACAATCTGCTCTATCACCTATTCAGCTATGTGTTAATCATTAAACATAAACCCACAAACCTGACAATATCCTCAATACTGCTTTCTCTTGTCCATGTCTAAACCTTTCATAACCAAACATCTTCAGTCCTTTTCTTACAGATTCTGGAATATCTAAACGAGTGAAGCTTAGATATTATTATGGAGTAATTGCAGTAATGGATAATATAAAACTAAAATATGAACTATTTTGCTTACAAAAAAAAAACTCAATTCAACAAAAAATCTGTTTAAGATTCTCATTCTCATTTCTGAACAAAATAATTTTCTTATTAAATTTCATCTAGCATTTGTATAAGGATAAAATAAATTCCTTTCCATGCAATTTCAGCCACCAACGTTAACTTCTTTCATTCTTATCTCAAAAGCCAAAACAATATCCTTGAATTGATGCAGAGTGTTTGGGAAGATCAATGAAGCCTTGGCTATACATAATTAATAAAGTGATTTATTTCAAACCTTGTGACTGGGATTCCTCCAGTGTAAAGAATGGTTCCATGGGTGGAGGCGTGTCTAGTTGTTCTCTGGTATTTCTGACAACTCCTGCTTCTACATCTAGATCATCAAAATCTTCTTCTTCTTTTTCTATAACCAAAAATCATAATATCAAAACGTTAATAACTTTTTATTTCATAGTTAATGCCTTTCGATCCATTCCAATTTCCTTATTTTGCTGGGAAAATCAGAAAATACCCCTTGAATAATTAGGAGTACCTTAAGCTTACAGTCATACAACTTTCAACTTTTCAAGTACAATTAATAAATTGTGCTCAGACTCAAAATTCAACAAAAACACTTACTAGATTTTGGGATTTCAATAGATTTAAGAAGATGTGATATGAGTGCCAATGAGACAACTCTCCATCCAAGTCACGATTAGTAAAAGAAAAACCATTATGGGTCAAAGTACGGTCTTCAACACGGAGCTTTGGCTCACACCATAAAACAACCTATAAAGAGCACCAAAAATGAGCATGAATTTTGTACTCCTGAGTACAGAGTAAAGTTATATGACTGAAAGACCTGATGAAGCTTTTTTCTTGATCTAATTATTTAATAATTGCATTAACAGGGCTTTCCCTTTAAATTGAAGTAGAAGGCTTAATTAAAATTATAGGCGGCTGTAACATGCGTTCGGCAAAGCCGGACGCCCACCAAGCTGTAAGCTTGGTGCCTTATGACAGGGAGTCTGGGGGCCACTCACAGCCCCCAGAAGCTCTTGCATAAATAGAGCAAATTCCTGCATTCTCGCAATCTCCTGGCACCTAATTTCATCTTTTTATGTATGAAATATACATGATAAAAATCTCAAAGAAATTTAATTTTTTTTTTATGTTATAGTTTTTTTTATTTTTTTATTACCTTATGCTTAAAATTCATTTACTTTTAAAGGAGTTTTATTTAAATAATAATCCAGTTTGTTAGAAATCTTGATTGATTTATTTTGCATAACTACGTGCATTTGTAAACAAATGACCTCCCTTTTCTCTCAAGACTGTTACACAAATCATACAACTTTCTCAAGTATTGACAGAAAATTGATATATTCTCTGATTTTTTCTTTTTTTTTGGAAACTGTTCAATAAGTCGGATACATAAATCATTTGGAAATATTATTTATTTGAGGTCGAGTCGACAATATTCTACTTTCGTTTTTGACCTTGATTCTCTGAACACCACATGGGCTTTGAAAAATGAACTTCAAAAGATACTGTTTTCCAGATTCTGACAATATGATCTACTACACTTTCTTTAAATTGACTGATATTATTCCATAACATAAGATTGTCATCCTATCTGATTTTATCGGACCACAGATGAATTATCACGTTGTGATTGGTTAAATGCCGTCACGTGGAGACCCCCTATGAGACCGTATGGGGTTAGTAAGCTTCATATGGGGTTCATGACGCGTTAATGGCGACGTCATCTATTAATGTTGTTGTGTTTCATTGTTTATTTTTCAACAAAACGCCGCAGAAAAAGACCAGCGTCCGATAAATTCGTTATACAGTTAACTACTGACCCCTATGGATTTTACTAACCCTCTATGGATCCGTATGGGGTCTGTAACGAACCATATAACTTATAGTCTTCGCGTTTTAAAAGCAAAAAAACAGCCAACGAGTTAATGACCATCGGAACGTCTCTATTGTTAACTTTGAAAACGATGCATTCTGACTTTAAATAGACAACCATTCAACGATGCATTCTGACTTTAAATAGACAACCAATCAGTGACCTGAATTCATGTGAACTATATTTAGCCCAAGGTAAACACTGACTTTTCATCCCTTGTTTATCTTGACCGCGACTTTGCAACAATACGTCTCTCGGCTGCCTGTAAACATTTGAAAAGGATATTTTTTTTCTTTTTGAATTTATATTTTTGTCAGTGAAGTAGCCGGCACTTGAAGCCACCGTAAACGGCGGATTTCCGCCAGCTACTGGCTTCAATGGAAAGCCCTGCATTAACCACGTGCACATTAAAACAGCTCTAAAATAAACAGATAAGATATAAAACGATTTGTTAGCATTTCTGAAAAATCTAACAGTATATCCATCCTGTGTTTTTTACAGAAATGAATCACTATTATAGATTTGATACTATATATTTTTTGTAGATTTTGTGTTAGAGATAAGCATAATTGAAACTTTCAAAGAATATAATTGAAGCAGTAATTGTTTGATGAAGAATATTGTAAATTAATGAAATCATGAATCCTCAAACCAAATGCTACCTCCCAAAGCAAAACATTTACACTGAACTAGTGCACATTTTTGTTTAGGGGCCAACTGAAGCACGCCTCCAGGTCAGGATTTTCTCTATGCACTGAAGACCCATTGGTTGCCTTTGGCTGTTTTCTGCTCTTTGGTCGGGTTTTTGTCTCGTTGACACATTCCCGATTTCCATTCTCAATTTTATTTTAAATTTTACAGTTGATTATCCTAAGGAAAGAGAGGTAACTCAACTGTTTAACCTGACTTGGTAAACCAAAATATGCAATAAAATCCCTGTTCTATAGTTCTTTTTCCATTTCCATGACAACATTCACCACAATAATGCAGCTATCTTAATTACCTTCCTGGTTGTCTTCTGTTTCTTCAGATTTCTTTACTTTTGCTTTTCTTTTATTTTCTTGGACATCCATCTTAACACCTTTAGCCATCATTGTAGCTTGTTTCAGGGTTGGGAAATTTTCCTCCAGAACTGGTGGCTTATCATCAATTTCCTCCTTTGCTTTACCTTGACCTATAAATCAGAAACCAACGTTTAACCTTGACCTATAAATCAGAAACCAACGTTTTTTTACCTTGACCTATTAATCAGAAACCAACATTTTACCTTGACCTATTAATCAGACACCAACATTTTACCTTGACCTATTAATCAGAAACCAACATTTTACCTTGACCTATAAATCAGAAACCAAACGTATTTCAATATGGGTACTGTGGATTCATAATTATCAGTGGGATACCCATTTTCATGAAATTTTTTTCAGTATAACAAACTTTCTTAAGGTTTGTATGACTACTATAGACAAAACTATGAAACCAAAAAACAATGAAAAAGTTTTCTTCAATCTTTGAAAATTAGTGTCCATGAAAATAAATGTAAATCACAGTATTTCAAATTCAATTTTTCACCTCTTTGGCTTGGAGCTGGTCACCAGTATGGAAAATGTTATCAAAATATTCAAGTAAAAATCAAAAACTGGTCAAATCTTTCTTTTTTAAATATTGACTTATTCATAACGGATAACTGGTATATATATCTACTTATTCATAACGGATAACTGGTATATATCTAAACTGTTGTTGTAAAAAACAGCACTGATTCACTTAAAATAACATTTTGAAACACAGCTTAAAGGTTAAATTCTTTTCATTTTCTGTTCTTTACTTTTAAGGCTTTCAAGACGATCAAATTCAAAACATTGCTGATAAAAATATGCCTCAAATTACATTGGTAGATGTTACAGTGAAAGTTAGTAACTGTAAGAATGCATGATTTCTGTATCTTAATTTTTTGGGGTCTCTTTAAATCAATTCAAATGTATCTGAATTTGTCTTGTCAAGACTTGTCTCATGCTGAAGACCTCTAGATGTCTCAAAGTTTTTATTTCATAATTGGGTTGCTGTTTCATTTAGGTGTAGGCTACATATTCTTTTATTCCCAACTTGCTCTAATAAGAGTTTAAAAGTTAGAACACTAACACTGTTACTTTACATAAATAATTTGTGAAGATAGAACTGTCCTCTATTTCATTGTAAAGTTGAACAGAAAAACCCCTACTATTCTTGTAAAATGCTAATTAATTCTTTTTTTTTACTTTCAATTTACCTTTACACTTATTAGCCCAATGTCCTTCCTGTCCACATTTAAAACATTTATCTCCATAACTTTTGCTGCGAGACTTCATTTTCTGTTTCCATTGAAATCTTCTCATCTGTGGTCCTGTCATGCCTTTCTTTCCTTTCCTTTTATACGTCTTTATTTTCATATTAAGACGGACAAAATTTTCTGATGATGCAGATGAAGAGGCTTTAGTCCTGTAAGAATAAGCGTCATGGATAGAAAATCAATTTAAAAAAAAAATATTTATAAAATATTACTTAAGGAATAACTAATCAAAGATTTCAAACAGAGAAGAATATTCAACACATGACCAAACAACACATTAATTCATGAATGTGTGTAGCGCACGAGTTAATTATCAGTGGTGTTCGGTCACAAGTTGAACATTTTTCAATATTTGAATTCTTTGATTAATTATTCTTTATTACATTGGCAAATGGCTTTTTTGTGAAATTAAAGTAGAAAATGTAAGGAAGTATATCTTTTACTACGCATTCACAATTTGTTTTTATCCAATGTCTTGTTTGTCATATGAGTTTGACCGTCTCTCTGGTATCTTTTGGCTCTCTTTGACAACACCTATTGATGTTTGACTTCAGAGGAATGAAATAACTACGTTTATTTCACATGTGAAATTATATTGGGTTTTATTTCACTGGAAAATCAATGTAATTCATTGCAACCAATGTAATAAATGTCTTCTATACAATGAAATTCTTAAATCAATTAATGTCTCATGAGCAATGGTATTCTTCAAACTAAAAGAATGTTGCCAAATAATTCCAGGAAGGAAGTCACACCTGATAACAGTGTTTAGAGAAAAGTTGTCTTTTTTACCATATATTTCTAAGAGGGTCCTAAAGAGGGTTATAGGCATGGACAGACTGGAAATAATACAGCCATTTCAAGATGAACAATAAAATTTAATTATAGCTTGCATATTGTTTTTTTTTTTAATATTTGCACTAATGAGCTCCTAGCACAAATTACATGTGAAACAAATGAAAATTGCAAACTGGTTGCACAAAAATACAAGCTTTACATCCCCCTCAAAGTAATCAGTGTTTAATGTTTGTTGATGTGGTTCATAAGTGTTTCTGGTTTATTTTTTTTTTTATAGATTAGAACATTGCTTTTTCTGTTTGAATGGTTTTACACTATTCATTTTTGGGGCCCTTTATACCTTGCTGTTTGATATGAGCTAAGGTTCTGTGTTTAAGGCCATACTTTGACCTTTAAAATGGTTTACTTTTACAAATTGTGACTTAGATGGATAGTTGTCTCATTGGCACTCATTCCAGATCTTCTTATATCTATTTACCTTGCTGGTGCATAAGATTTTTTTGCCTTTGGCTTTTCATCATCATCAGCTCCTTCAACACTGTCCTTCAGTATAAAATATATTAACAAAATAAAAACAACATCGATAACAGTGTTTATTTATACAATTACAAACTATATGCAAGTAGAGCTCTGAAGTGTTATAAAATTTTACTTGTATTAATATTTTACCTTCTAATTCAAACTGCATGAGGCCAGTGACCCTTATTTCTATTATATTTTTGGCCAGAATCAAAGCTATTAAAATTTTAAATTATGTAAATAATGAGAAAATATATAAAGGTACCATATATGTAAACTAGGGTACAGATTTCTTAATATATTACAAAATCATCATGGTAGCTAGGATCCATTGTATACAATTGACCTCCATTGTTAATCAGTGATTGGTGATTAAGACTCATTTTTTTTAACAATGTTAATGTGATTTAATTTTTGTGTTTTTGACGCCACCTTTAAACACCGCTTTTTTTGCTATTTCATGGCGGCCAACTTTTATTGGTGGAGGAAGACGGAGTGACTGGAGAAAACCACTGACCTTCAATAGGAAACTGAAAATCCTAGTCAATAAGAATGGAGTAATGTGCATCCACACAAGCCGGGTTCTAAGTCACATCCTCAGTGTTGATATGCTAGTGATTTCAGAAGTAACTAGTTAGACAACTCGGCCACCTAGGCTCCCTATAACCTTGTTGAACTTGGATTCTAACCATTCTAACCTTATCTTTTATGAAGAACATATTATGAGAGGTACTGCATATGTTGGGGGTAAAAGATTCTTATTCTTTTAAGGATCTTCTGTAGCTTGATTACAAGTAATTCAAACACTACAGTATGTCAAATTTGTCTATCAAAATTTTAGTATGCATACAAGCTTCATACAATAACTAAATCTAAATGATCATTCATGAATTTAAATATATGATGTATATGCACTTTAAATTTTTGATAAACAAAAAACTTTTAACATTCATCCTTACTTCATTCTCTTCTTCAACAACTTTTATTTTTCTTTTCTTACTGGGTCCATCTGTACTGTCGTCTGCTTTTCTTTTCCCATGCTTTGGTATTATAGGAACATCATCATCAGGAGCATCGAAGTTAAACATATTACTAGAGAGTTGCATTGTGTCTTCTTTATTCATTTCTTGATTCTCAGTATTTTCAGGAATACTTTTCTTCTTCATTCTACTCACAGGTTTCTTCACCCTGTGTACATTAGCACTATTGCTCTTATCATCAACATCCATTGGTTCATCATGATCAGAAACAAAATGATCATGTTCAATATTTGAATCAGAACTCTGTTCTTTCTTTTTATTAAAATTCTTTATGCTATCAAGTTTTTTAGGAGATTTTCCAACAAAAACTGGATCTTCATTAACAACTTTTGAAGAATATTTATCAGATTCATCAGCAAAAGGTGTCATATGATCAACTTCATCCCATGCCTGATTGGATGATTTTTCAACTTGACCAGTATTTCCACTTTCATTCAAATCATTATCACAAAAACTCTGAGAAAACTGTGAAAGGTTTGTCTTTAGTTTGACCTTGAACTTATCATGGTAAATTACATGCTCTGAATCATTATCAGTTGGTATCTGTTTTTTATTAACAAAAGAGGCAGCTTTTTCAAAAAGCTCATTTTTTATTTTAAAATTTTCCTCTGTGATGGGATGGTCATAAATGTCAGTCTTCTTCTCCCTGCCATTATTACTTTTTAACTCTTTCCGAACAACTACTGGTTCAGAACGTCTGTAAGTTGGTCTAGCATTACCCATTTTCTTAGACCCATCAAACAATTTACTACTAAGTTTCTGAAGATATTGATTAGATTTTTTTCCTGTTGAATCAGTTTGCCCAATACCGGTAGTCTTGTTAACCTCATTTTTCTTTTTATCAAATTCTCTACTCCAAACATCAGGCTCATTTTCACATGTATTTGCATTTATTTGTTTTTCTTCTTCAAAAGATTTGTCCCTATTTGTCTCCCCTTCCTTGCTTCCTGGTGTGGAATGGTTAGAAATGTTTTGATTTTGATCATGTCGTTCTTCTGAATGATCTTTCTCACTGCTTTGACTTGATGTCTTCTTGTCTAATCTTTCCTATAAATAATACACTTGTTTTTTTACATTTTTGTACTATCATTTATGTTAAGACTATCATTTATGTTAAGAGAGGTTACAGAATCTTGTAATGAAAGCTATATCCCTTCCTATCCAAAACAAAACAAATCCCATCCAAAACAAATTTCTAGATTTGCTGATTTGATTGATGTATTGAACCAGTCTTACATCCAGGCCCTTTATAGCTTGATGTTCGGTGTGAGCCAAGGCTCTGGTTTGAAGGCAGTAGTTTGACCTTTTATTGTCTACTTTTTACACATTGGGAATTGGATAGAGAATTGTCTCATTCGCACTCATACCACATCTTCTTATTTCTATTATACAAATGAACTGTTCTCTGCTGTCTTTTGTTTATCATATATTGCATATATTTCCGTTTGCGATAGCATGTATAAGCTTCTGGCAACTAAAGTATTCATTAATTCATTCAAATTCAGCGTTTGTTTTAGAAAAAGTAGGTGACCTGCACTGAATAATTTTTGCTATGTAAAGCATATCTAAAGGTGTTTTGACCTGAAGGGCACTTGGGTGTTGATTGCAGATCTTTGCATCAACTTTTCTAAATTCTGGACAATTTAGACATTTACATATTAAAAAGGTACAAGTCTAATACTGTTGAAACATGCATGTATGCTGATATGTGCATACTAATGTCTTTTGATACCTTTTTTTTCGTGTAACTGGCTGACATAAGCACATATATATGTTCTTCTTACCCAAAAATATGAAATAAGAGCAAGCTTTTTTACCAAAGGACAAATTATTTATTCATAGTTAAAACATATTGCAGTACAAAGAATAAGACAACAGGCCTACCTGAATCTGACGCTTTAGCTTGTTATAATCTTTGTATGTGTCTAAAATTAAAAAAAAGAAATTGATGGCATAATTAACTTTTTATCATCTGGTACCAAAATCTGGATCATTTTTATGAGGTGATTTAAATACATGCAGAGATTTTTTAAACCAAATAAAATAAGCAACAATAGACCATTGGAAACAAATTGCTGTAGGAAAATGCTGATCAATGTATAGTTTGAATAAAATACATGTGTTTAGCATTACTGTAAACCAACTTATTTTCGCGATTTATTTTCCCAACTTTCAAGACATGAAAGAGTAGAATATATATTAATCGTCGCGAAAATGTACAACTTGTATGTTTCCTTCTTATTAAAACTACATCATATAAATTTGAAAATCATAAAACTAAATAGCCACAAAGTGGACTCGAAACGGTAAAACTCAATATAAAGTATTCGCGAAAATAAGTTGGTTTACAGTATATGTTCATTTATATGCTTTGGAGTTTAGAATGGCCTCCATTATCAATGAACTAGTACACATTTTTGATTATGGGCCAGTTGAAGCAGGCCTGCCAGTGCAGGATTTTCTCACTGTGTTGAAGGCCTGTTGGTGGCCTTTGGCTGTTCTCTGCTATTTGGTTGGGTTGTTGTCTCTTTGACACATTCCTCATTTCCATTCTAAATTTTATTGTTGCATTTTCACCGTATACATGTGAAGAAGAATCTGCTTACTCTTCTAGAGCATCAACCTGTGATTACCATCAGGTTTGGTTGTTTGTATTGCTCAGTCTTTGGTTTTCTTTGTTGTCCTATGTATTTAGTGTTGTTGGTCTTTAGTTTTCTAAGTTGTCCTATGTATTTAGTGTTGTTGGTCTTTGGTTTTCTAAGTTGTCCTATGTATTTAGTGTTGTTGGTCTTTAGTTTTCTAAGTTGTCCTATGTATTTAGTGTTGTTGGTCTTTGGTTTTCTAAGTTGTCCTATGTATTTAGTGTTGTTGGTCTTTAGTTTTCTAAGTTGTCCTATGTATTTAGTGTTGTTGGTCTTTAGTTTTTTCTTACAACATTCTTTTGCTCAGTCTTAGTTTTTCTATGTTGTGTTTTGTCTTTTAATCTATTCTTTTTCATGGCAATATTTTTCTATTATTGAGTTTGAATTTCCCTCTCATATCTTTCCCTTCTCTTTCCCAACTCCCTTAGGTAAAGTTGACCATGCATGTATTTGGCTATTCATTTTAAGTCCCTACTTGGTCATATAGCTCCTAGCATACTCTATTACTTGTATATCATTTGGACATCACATTCTGGGTTTGAGAAATCCTAGTGAAGAAAAACCAAAAATATTGATTGGGACACACCAAATCTATACATTGTTTTTTCTTCATTATGATAAAAGCTGACATGGACTTTTAACTGTTGGCTAACATGTGAAATATTAAGTTTTTGAATTACTGGTAGGTCTTAAGTTACAATGATCATTACCTTGTATGTTTTGTGGAGCTGCATCAATATCTTCCTGAAAATAAGAATCAAATAAACATAATTTAGATAGTGTAATATGATAGTTATAATTCTTTAACCATAAACATTTATGACATCTCATGTTTTAAAAATCTATATTTCAATCATTGCCGATCTTCAAATGTGAAAATTTATCATATTAAATATCAAATATTAGAAATCTGCCATCCGCACATGAACATCTTAAATAGACATGTATTTTTGTCCATCTGATGAGTTAAGCCTTTTTCAACTGATTTTTATAGTTCGTTCTTATGTTGTACTGTTATACCACTGTCCCAGGTTAGGGGAGGGTTGGGATCCCGCTGACATGTTTAACCCCGCCTCAATATTTATGTATGTGCCTGTCAGGAGCCTGTAATTCAGTGGTTGTCGTTTGTTTATGTGTTACATATTTGTTTTTCATTCATTTTTTTAAATTTTCTCGTTTGAATTGCTTTACATTGTCATATCAGGGCCTTTTATAGCCGACTTTGCCGTATGGGCTTTGCTCATTGTTGAAGGCCATACGGTGACCTATAGTTGTTTATGTCTGTGTCATTTTGGTCTCTTGTGGACAGCATACATGCTAAGTGACATGATATTCGTGTGTAATACACGCTTTTTCAACCGTTTACCATGTTTACACGCGAGGATTTTATCCCATGGCGTGTACACGCTTTTCACCACTTTACACGCTTTTTCGTTCTTTTCATTTTTTGGTCGTTAGTGATATCGCTTTTCTCGGTTTTTTTCATTATTCGGCGATAAAGACGGAAAAATTTGAAGTAATTATTGCCATATTGTTTATTTTTCTATATGGACAAACACTTCAAACAGTAAAAGGTAAGTAGTTTGTGATTAGTTTTAAACGATTTTGTGACTTTCTTTCAAGTTCACTTTATAGAGGAAATATGCACAGAAAGAGTTAACTTTCAGGGCCTGTACGTCGTCTAAAGCGCAGATTGTTAAGCCAAAACGATGTGTACGGCAAGATTCAAAATTTATAAATTATATTTTGGAGTTCGAGTTTAAATGATCGAGTGACAAGTAAGGCATAATTTGTGCATTCTATGATGCAATGATAAAAAACAATACATGTTAGAGGAGAAATACTATGTAGCTACATGTATTTGAATAAGCATTCAACATGTTTATCTAATGGAAATCAAATTTATAAAACATTTTTCTTTTTCAATTTCAGTTTCAAATCTAGCCAACAGATTTCTACAGGCCATGGGATGAAAATATCATAGAACTGTTGGGTCAGCTCTCATAGTACCAGCTATCTTCTGATGAACCACCCAGTTTTGACCAGGCAATAGCAATGGGAGCAATGGCAGAGATATTAGATGACATTTTACATTGCAAAAAAAAAGACATTATGACATTCTAATCTTTCAAATCTTGATGAAGCTACATGTACATGTAATTCAGTTAAATATCAATTCCTACTGTTGGAGAGCATTTTCAATTATAAAGAAATTGACACTGAATTCTGATCAGAACTTAACTATGTTACATTTATATTGTGTGCTGCTATCAAATAAATGTAACTAAACTTGAAACTGGCAGTTGTTTTGAATATATGCCTAGTGGTGGTATTTTACAATAAAAGTTAACAGTAGAATATATATTGTTTTTTATATTAACAAATTTGTATGTGAAATTATGAACATTACCACATCCATATTAAAAGGTCCGCATCTACGTCACGCGTTTTCACACGCTTTTTGACATGTCATGTCATGTCATGATTTCCCATTGTCAGAGGTTGGCAAGTATGGTGGACAGTTGTCTCATTGGCAATCATACCACATCTTCTTTTTTATACATATGTACTGCATAATACATAGTTGTATTGAATTATCATATATTTCACATTGAACATTTTCAGGCTGAATGCTGTTGAAATGTACAAAGTTGACAAACGATATGTTATAGACACACAGGAGGTCAACTACCAGATGAATTTAGGAATACAAGAAGTTAGTGCAAATATCTAACTGATGCATGAACATTTCTTTTGCATTTTGTTACAATTTCAATTATGAACTTACTCAAACAGACATGCTTACCTTTTTAGGTTTTCTATCATGCTCTGATATAAAATCAGCTTCCCATTTCTTCAGATTCTTTTTCAATTTTTGAGCTTCATCAGAACTACTTCCAGACATCCTGTTTCATCCTAGTTCATGATCTTCTTTTAAATATATCTGAAAAACAATAAGAGATAGCTTTAAAATACATAAAATGTTGAACTGTTAAATACCTGTTCAATTAAAGTATACAGGAGAAACTTAACAAACAATAATCTTTGTTTAAACATGCTTAAAGGAATTGATATTTTTTAATTAGTCTTTCTATGTTGTGATGTTGCACTATTTTTTCAGGTAAGGGTGAAGATCAACTCATAGATAGAAAATAAACAACCCCATGGGTAAAAAATAAAAAACAGACAAAATAATAGTACACAAGACACAACATAGAAAACTTAAGACAAAGCAACACGAACCCCACCAAAAACTGGAGGTGATCTCAGGTGCTCCGGAAGGGTAAGCAGATTTTGCTCCACATGTGGCACCCATGGTGTTGCTCATGTTATTACAAACCCAGTAAATAGTCTAATAGGGTACATTGTAGGTCACATTCGTGGTGAAAAGGGAAGTGGATGTTAGTTATAACTTAAGGAACATATCCAATATCATTTGTGAAACGGTTATTCCTTAAATAATGCCAAGGCTCCATGTTGAAGGCCATACCTTGACCTATAATGGTTTACTTTTGATAAATTGTTACTTGGATGGAGAGTTGTCTCATTGGCACTCGTACCACATCTTCCTATATCTATTTATTTTTTTATAGGAGTGCAGAAGCAAAAACCGATTTTAATGTTCTCGGTAAGACCACACAGGAGTTAGATCCAACGCATTCTGGACCTCTATGGCAAACAAGAGACCACCAATACTGAGAAATAAAGGCAATAGTTGTAAAATAGTTTCATAGTTTTCTCCTTTTTTTATGGTGTTGTTGGTTTTTCCACTTTTATAGATGCCCATGCTGCCTTGGTGTCTTTTCATATATTTATGATGGTGATTTTTTTTTATCTGAGACTGTTTGATTAATGAGGGGGAGGACAGGGGTAAGGGAGACAGGGAGAAAGGGGATAGGAGAAAGGAGAAAGGGGGTGGGAGAAAGGAGAAAGGGGGTAGGAGAAAGGAGAGGAAGGCTGGGAGAAAGGAGAAAAAGTTGGAGAAAGGAGAAAAAATAAAATATCTCTCCTTTTAAAAAATTTTCTAATATTTCAAGAAAAAATATCTCAAAAGGAGATGTTTTATTCTAATGGGAGAAAGGAGAACGGGGGTAGGAGAAAGGAGAAGAGGGGTGGGAGAAGGGAGAAGGGTACCCCCCTGTCCTCCCCCTCATTAATGCTTGCTTAAGTTAATGACTTATGTCCAATGGCAATTATTTCATGAATATTCATGAGGGGGAGGACAGGGGGGTACCCTTCTCCCTTCTCCCACCCCTCTTCTCCTTTCTCCTACCCCCGTTCTCCTTTCTCCCATTAGAATAAAACATCTCCTTTTGAGATATTTTTTCTTGAAATATTAGAAAAAATTTTAAAAGGAGAGATATTTTATTTTTTCTCCTTTCTCCAACTTTTTCTCCTTTCTCCCAGCCTTCCTCTCCTTTCTCCTTTCTCCCAACCCCTTTCTCCTTTCTCCTACCCCCTTTCTCCCTGTCTCCCTTACCCCTGTCCTCCCCCTCATTCATGATTATAGAAGAAATTGCCTATAAATTTAATAATTAGTGTATTTATTGAATTACCTTATAACCAGTGTACGTATATATTAATGTTCATAACATGATTTAAGTAGTTGATAACGCTGTTGGAGATGTTTAATTCAATTTGAACCATTTGTCAACAAGTTCTCTTTCCCGCAATATTTAATTCAACATAACTGGTTTCCGATTTTAAACTGTTGATATCCGTAGGTAAAATTACAATGAAACCAGATTGTACAGAACAGTAAAGTGTACATTCGAAATGATAAAGTGTTGGTTCAATTTTTGTGAAATTATTTACCGCTATCGTAGGGATTAGATTGAAGGTCACGTGAATACGGATTCCACAGGTTGCCGATTATTGATTTACCATACCTTCCAATTTTTCAAATGCCCATTGGGGGTTTTGTGTGCAAGTTTGCTCTACAAAATCGTCAAGGCGGCCTTCTAATGTATTTTAAAACTGTTATTTTTCGGCTTCTTCATACTTTGAAAACCCTACAGCTATGGTGAAAATTGTTTTGTTTAAAATTGTTGAAAAAATTGCTCCGCATTCAAATTTAAATTTGGAAGCTTTCATGGGGGAAATATCCCCGGCGCAAATAGTGACAGTTGGCAGGCATGACTTACAAGTGAATAATACATCACTGATGTTTAGAGCTTATTTTAACATATTTGGGTCAAACTGACTGCTTATTACGAACTATTACTTTAAAATTGCCCTTTCATAAATAATTTTGTTGATGTTCTAGTGTCGTATATGCGACATGCCCCTATAGTTATTAGTGATGCGGTATGATATTCTAGTGTTGTTATTGCCAACTTCATCTCGCCATCCTATCACCTAGCTGTTTCAAATGACTGACGTACGTAGGAGGGGGTTTGAGGTGTCCAATCTCAAACGCGGTAGTCGTTCATTTCAGATTAGGCTGATCATCTTTGCACAATATCTAATTGTTACATGAATGGTGTTAAAAAGTGAATCCAAAACTGTGCCTGCGTACTCAAGCAGTGGATTCTAGCATCACTGATGAGTCTTTTGTAGACGAAACGCGCATTAGGCAGAAACACAAAATTCAATCCTGGTATCTAGATGGTGAGTCTATTTACGAACACTGCCTTTAAGTTTGGGTCGATGCCACTACTGGTGGAGTTTTTATTCTCCGAGGGTATCAACAGCCCAGTAGTCAGCACTTCTATGTTGACATGAATTATCATTAATATGGTCATAATTGTAAATTAACAGTTTACAAACCTTTGATTTTTTTAAATACTAAGACTTTTCTACCTCAGGAATAGATTACTTTAGCTGTAATTGGCAAAACTTTAAGGACTTTTTAGTCCTCAATGCTATTCAACTTCGTACTTTTCTGGCCTTTTAAACTTTTTTGGATTCAAGCGTCACTTGTGAGTCTTTTGTAGACGAAACGCGCGTCTGGGGAAAATACAAAATTGTATTCCTTGTTTCCGATATGATGAGTTTATTTATTAACTAACGTTGACATGGTTGAATTCCGTAAAAGCAAATTCCAAGCGTTCCCATGACATGTGATAAACGAGCTTAGGCCATATTCCAAAATGTACTCGCATAAATTATAATGGGCTGACTCGGCTTAATACCGATAGATCTGGGAACAGTATATCTAACATAGTATGTTCCTGCCAGTGGATAGATGTAACAATTCATAAAACCTTAAAATGACACACACACACACAAGGAATATAAATTAATCAACCAGGGCCTGTATCAAAAAGAAACATACCCCACTATCAACACTGAGCAAATAATCTATATATATATATACCCGTCAGGTAGTTATTCAGTGATGTTAAAAATGAAAAACAATGAAGCCTTTACCGAAGATGTTGTTTAATCATGAGTTTAAAAACAGCATTAAAAAACAATCATTGAAAATGCTTAACTGGGTAAAACATGCATTTATAACAAATGTCCAATACTTTGAATACACATTAAGTTGAACAAAATTACATACAGAAACTGGAAAACCCCCGGAACTTTGAAGTGTTAATTACGTTAATATTTCTGAACAACCCCTTCTTTATTTTATTCTTTTTCAGTTTGTAAAATACCTTGGACTATTATACTAACAAATGTAGGGCAGAAAGTCACTGGACAAAAAGTCACAGACAAAAAGTCACGGACAAATAGTCACAGGACAAAAAGTCACAACTCATTTTTTCTCCGCATTATTTTCTTTAAAAAAGAAAATAAATTAAATGCTTATCTTCCCAAAAACATTTTTGTATTTTTCTTAAACTATTGCATATAAACCAACTTTGTAAACAAAATTTATAATTTTTTTTTATCAAAGATGATCAAATAACTGTTAAGAAAAAAATGTACTAAGAAATATATCCTTTGCATGATTAAAATTAAATAAATCTTATTTTTTCAAGCATAATGACACATTTCCTAAACTTTAGTATGAATATTTGTATTAAAAAGTAAATATTTCAAGATATTTTTTCAATATATTCAAACAATTGTCAACAAATTATTTGTGACTTTTTGTCCTGTGACTTTCTGTTCGTTTACCTACCAGCACAGGCACTCGTCTCCGAAAAAAATCCTACAATATCTTTTATTTTCAATAAACTATCATTTTGACAAGGTATAGAGAAATTATATATAGAAATTTATACATTTATATAACACAAAGGTATATAGGAAAAAAAATCCTGAGACAAGTGCCTGTGTATATCAGGTGCCGATTTGACCAGAAGATGCCAATTTAACCAAGTGCCGATTTGACTATATCATTATTAACACGGGGGGGGGGGGGGGGGTAACTTCGATATTTTCTTCGTAGGGGTGTGCCATTTTTGCCTCAAAAAACGTACCCATTTTAATATAACATTCACTGAAATTCAGTACCTATAGTTATATAAATATTTAAGAAAGAATGACCTATACTTATATACAATATTTAAAATATGAGCCATGCTTATATAAGCACTGCTTATATAAGCACTAACTCACAGGGGTTCATTTGGGAACTTATTTGAAAGCACTTTGTTTGAAAGGTGAACTTTCAAATGAATTGATTTAATTTAATATAATAATTGACCATTAATAATGTATGATTCTCAATAGCATATTTATATATGATATGTAGATCATACCCCGAATCAATATATAGTTATCAAACGTAAATGCATTTTAATATAGGATGTCATTAAAAAGGAGGGTAATTTTTATATAAAATCTCGCAAAATTATGACCCATATTTTTGGCACATCCCCGTATACCCAATAATAGGAAGTTGACCCCCCGTGATTATTAAACGCAATATGCTTTATTTGAAAATAAATGAGAAAGTAGTCTAAACCTGGGGTTAATGCATTGGTTTTATAGTCCCATAATAAAAAAATCCTTCACAATTGTTTTCCAAATTTTGGTAACGCGGAATATAAACGTTGTCCTTATCCGAGATCCAGTCCTGCATTTAGAATAGATCAACATGGCTGCGCCCATTTGAAAACATGCGATAATTGTTTACAATCTTTAGCACTGTCCACACCTGATTTATTTGATCATAGTTGATGGTTAAGGTTTCCCTTTGCATAGGTAAAGTTTGTAAATAACAAGTTGTGTCGTTTGACAGACCATAGCAAAAAATATGTCTGTTTACTAGGCCTAGGGACAATGTTTTTAATATAGTTTTAATTTTTATCTAAACATGTCTTACATGTCTTAATGTAATTTTTCACATGTATATATACATTTTCAGTTAAAAAAAAAACAGTACCAAAGTCATTATATTTAGGCATCTTCATCAGTTTGTAAATCATTTGTGAATATGTAAATATTATTTTATTCAGACACAAAATTTATTTTAGTATTGACTATTGATTGTACCTGGAACTAATATACTAACAGGACTGGAAACTGTTCGATCTGTTGATATTTCAATGCCCTGACAGCGCGATTATTGATTTTTTGAAATGATTGACAGCTTATCGTGTTTATATGTAGTGAATCAGCATTCGGTACATGTAAACAATAGATTTCATCAAACAAGTCAGCCGATAGAAAACTGTTAAAATTGGTGGATTTAAAATAAAGAATAATTATTAAATCAATAAGATTAAATGCAAAAAATTGATATTGTTTACGAAAAATTAATATGAGGCAGTTCATCATAACAAATGGACAAATATGGCCGTATTTTCACCTCAAAAACTGCTCTGTGTACAGACTTACCTGTGCTGTTTGGAAAGTTTTAAGGCCTAGCATCCACTAGATATATAAAAGTTAAATGCATTTTGTGGTTAAGAAAGATGATTTTATCTTGGTTTTTGATGGGCATTTTTTTTCATTTCTGCAGAAGGTGTAAAAATAAACAAACACCTGAATTACTTTGAGACTGTCAACTCACTGACTCAGATAAACGCTTTAACTCACCTGTATTTGTGAAGATACTCTTGTCCATGTCAATAAAGGACAATCAAAACAATACAAACATGTTTTTTACCTGAGGGAGCATCTCAAAGTTGTACCACAGCTTAGTTAATTTTCACACCTTAAGCATGAAGGAAAAAAAATGCCCATCAAAATCCAAAAGAGATTTTACATGTA
This sequence comes from Mytilus galloprovincialis, assembly GCA_037788925.1. Lineage (NCBI taxonomy): Eukaryota > Metazoa > Mollusca > Bivalvia > Mytilida > Mytilidae > Mytilus > Mytilus galloprovincialis. The sequence goes on along the minus strand of CM075333.1, from coordinate 90,821,719 downwards.
ACTTTCTGAATCACAAAATGCATTTAAATTTGATATATCTAGTGGATGCCAGGCATTAAAACTTTTCCAACTTCACAGGTAAGTCTGTACTCAGAGTAGTTTTTGGCATGTAAATACAGCCATATTTGTTCGTTTCTTATGATGAACCTTAACTGTGAACATGGTGAATGGGGACGAAGTCTGTATGAATTAATTTTTTATTCAAACATACATGTATTTTAACTTCAAAAGAAGCGGAAATACCGTAAAGTTTCCGATTTCTGTTGTTGGGGATTTTAGTTGTGACGTTATTTATGTTGTGACGTCATATTCAATGTAAACAAAGAAACGCTATTATCAGGTAATGTTTTTTCATGTCAACAGAGCTCCAATAAGCTGCGTATATGCTTGATCACGCAATAAAAATAATTGAAAACCCAATGCAATTGCCCATTATTGGATGAACATACTAAATTTCAAAGTTTTTTATGAACTTATCTGCTTTCTGTAAATAATTTTTAAGTTATAAAATACATTGATAATATACTAAATTACAAGTGTTATTCGGATATTAACAGTGTTACCTGGTCATTCAAGGTACCGATATTTAACTGATATATTTAAGTAAATGTGTAATTAATGTATAAACTTTTTTTTTGTAGATAAGAAATGGGTGAATTTAGAGTACATCACATAAGATTTTTTAATTACCAACCACTTGCCATACATTGTATAGATTATAATAAAGAATTAAACCGAGTGGCTGTGTCAAGGTAAGTTAATGTAAACCTTGATATTTTTATTCTGATTCTAAAAATAAACTGAATTGCATGTAATTAAACACTAAAAATTTTAAGCTCTAGCCAATAGGGGATGGGAACATAAGTTGTATTTCTGTACATACATATACCTATATATGTATGTTTGGAAAATTGGTTTCTTTTTGCTTACTTCAGTAAGCCTCAATCAAATCATATTAAATTTCGTAATATTGTTAGAGGCCACTCAACATGCTTAACACTGACCTACTTAGAATTTGACTGATTTCAAGTTTGTCTAGAAATTATTAAATGTGTGTAACAATGTGAAAAATGCAACAAGATTAATATTGCAACAAGCAAAACTTAATAGTTGTAGATTGTAATATTCTTGTTGAAGGAAAATGAGGAGAACAATTTTAAATGAAACATTCACAGTAGTTATATCTCATGTGTGCTGATGCAATACTAAATATCACTATCAAGAAAAGACAAAGTATCTTAATTAATTACATAAAAAGGGGTATTGAATGTGTTTTACAGCAGTAAGTTTTAGCATAGCACGTACATACATCAAATTACTATTTTCCCTTCTTTGTTTTTGTTTTTGTTTAGATCTGATGCATCAATAGAGATCTGGAGCATTGGAGATGATTGGTATCAGGAGAAGGTAAACAACACAAACACATAGATGTCATATATAGATAAGACAGCCAGCACTTATTAGTAATTTAGGTATCTGAGAATTCCTTAAAAAGTGTCTTTAAGTAAACATCACATGGTTGACTCCATTTAGGATATCAAGTCAAAAACACAACTAGAAAATAGTGAATAACAGAAGGAATAGGTAGAGTGCAAAACTTAATTGTAGGTTGAACAATGTGTTTTTCAGATTTCAAGTTAAATGTCAAATTTTGTTATTGTATATGTGCATTAAATGTACTTGTGTTGATATTAAATACTTGCAAATTTGAATTAATTTCATGCTCTATTATTTTTAGATGATTCCCGGTAGTGAGTCAAGGTCAGTTGAAGCCATCTGCTGGCAGGGCTCAAGGCTATTCTCTGCAGGATTAGATGGTAATGTGACAGAATATGATTTAAAGAAACTGAAACCAAAGGTACATTTTAGTTTTATACTCATACCTTCAAATGATACTTGTGCTATATATTGTATCAACTTAAAATACTTGTTGATATTTGTTATATCTAGCAAGGTGATCCAGATATATATGCCATGCTGTGATATTATACTGTATGCTTGTAAAGAAAATAAAATAAAATCTGTTTTTTTTTTAAACTTTTTATTTGTGATTTAAAGTTATCTAATGAATTCTTGCAAGTTTCATTTTGCTTTTTACAGTTTTGAAAATTACTGTCAAAATAGTAATTTCTTATATTATTCTTTCCACAGGAACTGGCTCCTTCCAATGCTGGACCAATATGGTGTTTATGTAAATGTGCCACTCAACAGTTGTTAGCTGTAAGTTTTGAATAGTTCGAAAATATAACATATTTGTAAATATTTTTATCTTAGCTATAGGACACCTAAAACCTTATTTATCTATGTATATTTAAAGACGGGTATAAACACAACATGTACAAATATTGCTGCAGTTGATGAGGTATAAATATTTGTAATGCTTCAAGCCTTTTAATTTATATGGGGATGATAACTGTTTTGAACTATTAAACTGGTCATCATACCACTTTACCTTCAATGAGTTACATTATAATCACAAAAAGCATAGAACTCGTATTGATTCACCCCAGTATGTTTGTTATTCTTTTATGAGTGATGTGACTATTGTCACACAATTGTTAGAGTATTTATTTATGTGCAGAATTCCAATTTTCATCTTCAATACTTTCATGATTTTTCCTGAACTATTTTATTTTTTGTTGTAAATATTCCTAAATTTCTTATGCCATAAATAAGTCTGTTTCTAACTTGATCTACTCAGAAAAGAGCTGCCCACTCAAAATCATTCATTGTCCTGATGTGATTTTTTTTTAATCAGATACAATGTAGACATGAAGACTTATAGTGTCCGACACTTCAAGCTATCTTTGCAGAAAAAAAATGCCTACCTACCTACCCACCCACTGTCTCTACCTTTGGGTAGGGTTTGGGGAAACCTAAATAATTTTAAGTGTGGCCTAATTTTGCATACATTGAGGAATTTGATTATGCAGTTGGTTTATAAAATATTAAATAAAAAAATTGAGAATGGAAATGGGGAATATGTCTAAGAGACAACAACCCGACCAAAGAGAATGTTTTGTTTTAAAAATTAATTGATTTGATTGACAGGCAGGAACAGAGGATGGATGTGTTGTTGTGTTCAGTACACAGGACGATTCTCTAATGTATCATCAGGCATTTGATAAACAGGAGGGTATGTATTTAGTACACAGGAAGATTCATTAATGTATCATCAGGCATTTGACAAACAGGAAGGTATAAAGTTAACTCTAAATAATATGGAATCCTAGATTCACCTGTAAAAAAGCAGGAGAAGAGATCAGGGGGAACCAAAAACCATAAATCAAAGAAAAACAGACAAAACTAGCAAAACAACAAAAAACAGTGAAAAGGCAAACAACAATCCACAAAACACTTCACAGTAAACTAAATTACCGAACCAAGAACCAGGAACAAAATCAGGTGCTCTGTAATGTATAATTGGTAGAAAGCAATATGTTTTTTTTTGTTTTTTTTTTAAATCTATGAAATTGCTAGGCCAGTCAGAAGAAATCTTAATCTTCACAGTTCTGATAATGTCTAGTTATACATGTAGTATTGAACTTTTTACTGATAAAAGGGGAAATAAAATATTTATTTTGATATTTATCTATTGGAAATAGCAAAAACACAAGAGAATAACAAGTATTGTTTATTTTCAGTAAAGGACTTCTTTTTACATCTATTTTGTCCAAAAATATCATTGCATAAGATTTGTGAAATTCTCAGTTTTGTTTTCAGTTTGGCAAAAGTATTGAATAATCAAATAGATGAAGTGTCAAAAAAGGATTACTGTTCCCAAGTGTGCTCAATATAAATCTTTTTTTAGCACAAATTTAAAATTTACATAAGTATAGGTAATTATTGGTACATTATATTTTTTTCTAGGTAGAATATTAAGTATAGCCTGGCATCCAACAGAAGATTTAATAGTGACAGGGGGTGTAGATAATATAAGGATATGGAGTATTAACTCAGGCCATGCCATACAGAGACTGACACTCGGCAGACAAGAGAGAAATAAAGAAACCATTGTATGGTGTGTGGCTGTTACAAGGTATGAGTAGAAGAAAATCAGAGTTTATGCCTTGCTTTGCATTTATTTAAGAGAAAGCATACAGTAGCTATATACATTTTCAAATAAATTGTTTTTACTCAAAATATTAGTTTTATTAAACAAAAAGGATGAAAACAGGAATCTTTTATAAAATTTAAAAATTATGATATAAGACCACTCAAGACTTTAACGAATATGCTTCTAATAAATATGTTTGTTGTTGACATATATAAATCCTTGAAATTTCCATGTTTCAATTCTTACAGCGAAATTGCCCAAAATTTCTATCAAATTTGTCATAATAAATATTCAATGCAGTATTAAAATTTCGAGTGTGATAGAATGATATTTTGTATTGTAGTGACTTCACAATAATCAGTGGAGATTCCCGGGGAAAGACCTCTTTTTGGAATGGAAAGCAAGGAACACTTATAAAGGTAAGATACGTGTAGCATGGTCATGATTTCTACAAACTTTGACTTTTTTGTCAGGCATAGGACCAACGGAATGCAGGGGTTTGTTGGTAAATTAAAAATCAAATGGTTCCACATGGTAGTCAAGACCCAGAGGTAGGACAATCTTCCAGAAGTCTGTAAAGAGACTGATAAAGTTTTGATTTAAGTGCAGTGATTTCATAAGTAAACACAATTTATTGTAAGAAATAGAGTTGTCTCCCATGGAATTCAAATGGTAATTCACACACACTTGTCATGAGATTTTTCACAATTATTAATGCCGGAAATATTGTAATGTATAATTTTCCTTGAATCCTGCTAAGAAGTTGTATTTATTTTTATTTTATTTTTAGACATACCAGAGTCACAAAGCAGATGTTCTATGTTTAACACTGAATGAGGTAACTACTTTATTGTTACTCTAGATTTTTAAGAAAAAGATTGAATCCTTAATATTCTTACATTTGAATTTTCAAAATTCAATTCCAAATACAAAATGGATTTAAAGCTGTATATAGCTGATTCAAAACAACCAAATGAATTTAAATCAATGTTACTTTGGACTTGTGATGAGTATAACAAGATTGAGACAAAAACGAAGAGATGTGGTACAATGCCAATGAGAGTGCTATCTATCTGAGTCTAAATGTAGTAGATGTAAGCACAAACCATTAAACTTTGAGTAAAACCCATGATTGTGAGTGATTATAAATAGGGCTTTGTAGTATTTGAGTACCTTGTTGTATTAGTTTCAATCTTTTTTATCTGTATTTTAACCTTTTATTAGAAACCAAATGAATTAAAAAAAGTTTCTAGTGTTTAAACAATAGAAAGATTTGCTAATTTTTCAGGAAGAGAACAAGGTGTATACGTCTGGTGTAGACCCCTCCATTGTAGCATTTGAGTATACCCCAGCTAACATTGAGAGTGATTGGAAGTTATGGGTCAAGTCAGATGTTTATCACTTCCATACTCATGATGTCAGAGATCTTGTCGTGGCAGGCGATAAAATTGTTTCTGGAGGTAAGAAAGTCTGTTAATGTTAAATTAGGGATGTCAACTCGGTGAAGATTTACTAATCAAGTACTTGTTGGATTTACTCAGCGATACTCAAGTACTTGCTCTTTTAAATATTTACAAAATAAAAACACAAAATTATACCAATTTTATGTATTGTGGGTTGTCTTAAGAACACAAAAACCCTCAATATTATCAATATTCCAAGGAATTTTATACCATAATTAATTACTCATTTACATGTACTCACTATGTAAACGGGCAATAATCTAATCAAGTAATTAAATAATTTCTATAGAAAAATTAAATACTCAAACAACAGTATATGGCAAGTGTAAAAATGCATTTAATAATTAACAAAGAGGGGATGATTACAACTTACTGATGTCTTAAATCATTTTCTGAGGGTCGACACAGTGCGCATTGAAATTGTTCTCATTTAAAATTATTATCTTGATAACTTTTTCTGGGACAAGAAAATTTCTTAACTTTATAAAATTGAGAAAGGAAATGGGGAATGTGTCAAAGCGACAACAACCAGACCATAGAGCAGACAACAGCAGAAGGCCACCAATGGGTCTTCAATTAAGCGAGACACTCCCGCACCTGGAGGCTTCCTTCAGCTGGCCCCTTCAAAAATATGTATACTAGTTAAGTGATAATGGACGTCATACTGAACTCCAAATTATACACAAGAAACTAAAATTAAAAATCATACAAGACTAACAAAGGCCAGAGGTTCCTGACTTGGGACAGGCGCAAAATTGCGGCGGGGTTAAACATGTTTATGAGATGTCAACCTTCCCCCTATACCTCTAGCCAATGTAGAAAATTAAACGCATAACAATACACACATTAAAATTCAGTTTAAGAGAAGGCCTAGTCCGATGTCAGAAGATGAAACAAAAGAAAATAAAGAAAATGACAATAATACATAAATAACAACAGACTACTAGCAGTTAACTGACATACCAGCTCCAGACCTCAATTAAACTGATTGAAAGATTATGTCTTCATCATATGAAGATCAGGCACAATCCCTCCCATTAGGGGTTTAATATCATACTATCATAAAATATATGAGAACATAACCCGTTGCATGCCAACAACTGTTTTTTTTTTTTTAATAAATGTGTTTAGTTCCGATGCAAAGACCCTATAAGTGAATCAATATTAAAGCCAAAATATGCAATCTTTAATGACCTGACAACAGTATCGTAATTATATCCCTTCATAACAAGTCTATTTAAAGGTTTTGTAAGCTTTTGAGGTGAATACTGACATTTTTGTGCTTTGTAAAGAATATTACCAAAAAAATTGGATGTGAAATACCTAAATGTATAAGATGTCTGCTATAAGTTAACTTAAAGTCCTGCTTATGAAAATATATTTTTTTGCTCTGACGGTATAGAGGTGTGGGAAAGACTAAGATTAGCTAAAAGTGTTAGATTTGGAAAAATGGTCTTGTTCATAGCCTACCAGTCTGTTTGGGACAATTGAAGAAAGCACCAACATTCTAACAGGGGACTGATTAGTCGAGTATCATTTTGGTATTCGATAATCAGTACTTCCGAGCGATACTCAAGTACTTGAGTACCCGTTGACATCCCTACATTAAAAAAATTGAGGCAGATAAACACAATGCTCTGTTATATATACAGCTTATCAAGATTTAATTTAGAGCTTGACATTTTTTCAACGGGTTTCCAAAATACAAGATCTCACTTTCCTCTTTTCACACATAAAAGGCAAAAGACTTATAACTTTTCCAAAATTTTAGCTATTTACAAATTAATTGTTTTGAATCATATGCTTAAGTTGTTGTTATACCCTAGCAATAGTTTATTTTTTTTAAATTACCAATTTTCTCTGATTGGTTGTTAGTTGCTGAGACCTACATTTTTAGCAAATTGTGTATCATAGATTCTTAACTTTCCAACTCAGTTGCTATGAATACTTTTCTGTATGTTTTAGGTGTTGATACAAACTTGGTTGTTGCCATGGCAAAGGAAACAAAGGGTATCAAACATAGGCGGAAATATGCAGGATTTCCTAGTGTAAGTTTATGGGTTGCCTGTATTTCGTCGTCAATTCTTTTTAACAGTTTGAATAGACAGTAGAAAGAACCTAAATCTTGTCTACTTTGTTTGATGATTTATTACTAAAAAGAATCCAGTTTAATTCATAATTGTACTCATATAGAACTTTTCAGTTATAGGTTCATTATATCATGTTTAAATTGAGAAATACTTAGAACAATAACTATTTTAAGAACAACCTCATGTTTTCCTGCCAAATATTAAAAAGTACATAATAGTTTGATTTTACAGTAGTACTTCTCTTGAGACAATAAGTCAATATGATCTATATCGTATAAAGGCCGTATGGTAACCTATAGTTGTTAAAATTTCTGTGTCATTTGGTCTCTTGTGAAGAGTTTTCTCAATGTAACACTATGACTGTGACTGTGAATAATATATAACAGAAAGTAAGACCAACTACTGTGAATTTATTTATTTTCCTGGGTACCAATTTTTGTGGATTGCAGAATCCTTGCAATTTTGTGGATATGTGATTTCATGGTTTTGCCAAAGTCTTGCTTCAGCTTTACAGAAATTTGTATTTCGTTGAACATTTTAACTTGTGGTTCTTCTGTACCCACGAAACCCAGGAAAGTTGTTATCCAACAAATAATAACGAATCGGCAGTATAGGTCAAAACTATAGCTTTTAATCATTGATGCTACCTATAAAACCCAAAAATCTTTCATGGTATTCCCTCTTTGAGAAGACTAAGGTAATAAAAGTCAGCAGTATTGTTCATACTAATACATTTTTTTGTTGCAAAGTCTTAGCATAAATTGTTTGTTTTATAGTATTCCATGGTCAAAGTTGCATCAGAGGCCAAAGTTGTCATGTTACAATATGCAAATTACTTAGAAGTTTGGAAACTTGGACACACCACTAAAAATTCAGGTAGATATTGATTTTTATACTTCTCTGCTAAAAAGTCATGATTTGCAAACAAGTTTAAAAGAATTTATCTATGAGAGATTTTTATGTCAGACATCATAATACTGCAACAAGAGGAGACACCAAAGTATGGTATCCCTAAGTAGAAATTGTTTCTTTTATTTAGACGTGACATTACACCATATTTTCTAAGTGGTCAGAGATTGTAAATTTGTCATGAGTCGAGTATTTAATTTGGTGGATCACCTGTACCAACAAACTCAATTAAAATTTGTATCCCCCGATAAATAATAATTAATCCACAACAGATCAGTAGGATCTTTTCTCTTTTGTTTTACAGATAAAAGTGGAGAAATATTACCATTGATGTCAAAACCAATCAAATTGTTACAATTGAAGACCAAGGATAGTGAAAGAATCGTGTGCTGTGCCATTAATAAAACTGCTGAATATCTGGCTTATAGTGATCAAGACACAGTCAAAATATACTCATTATCAATGGTGTGTAGTCTAAATATACTCATTTTTAATGGTGTGAAGTCAAAATATACTCATTATTAATGGTGTGTAGTCAAAATATACTCATTATCAATGGTGTGTAGTCTAGATATACTCATTATCAATGGTGTGTAGTCTAAATATACTCATTTTTAATGGTGTGAAGTCAAAATATACTCATTATTAATGGTGTGTAGTCAAAATATACTCATTATCAATGGTGTGTAGTCAAAATATACTCATTATCAATGGTATGTAGTCTAAATATACTCATTATTAATGGTGTGTAGTCAAACTATACTCATTATTAATGGTGTGTAGTCTAAATATACTCATTTTTAATGGTGTGTAGTCAAAATATACTCATTATCAATGGTGTGTAGTCTAAATATACTCATTATCAATGGTGTGTAGTCTAAATATACTCATTATTAATGGTGTGAAGTCAAAATATACTCATTATTAATGGTGTGTAGTCTAAATATACTCATTATTATTGGTTTGTAGTCTAAATATACTCATTATTAATGGTGTGTAGTCAAAATATACTCATTATTAATGGTGTGTTGTCTAAATATACTCTTTTTTAATGGTGTGAAGTCAAAATATGCTCATTATCAATGGTGTGTAGTCTAAATATACTCATTATTGGTTTGTAGTCTAAATATACTCATTATTAATGGTGTGTAGTCTAAATATACTCATTATTAATAGTTGCTACTAAAAATATTCTCATTTTCCAGGGTATGTAGTTATACCATACTCCTCAATATCAGTTATAAATTACTAAATAAAGGCAACAGTAGTATACCGGTGTTCAAAAGTCATAAATCGATTGAGAGAAAATGAAAATACTGAGTATCAGTTATAAATTACTAAATAAAGGCAACACTAGTATACAGGTGTTCAAAAGTCATAAATCAATTGAGAAAAAATGAAAATACTGAATATCAGTATTTTGTATGCAGAGATATTCTTTTTCTTATGGTTTGTTGTCAAACTGTCTTACAGAGCAATAGGATTAAGTAAATACTTCCTTTATGGTCATAAACTCAACACATGTTTTTTTTGTATGTTAGACACACTTTTTGATTGTTTACTGTCCATCTTTTAAACATTTTCAGTGGTCTGTATGCAAATTTGATGCTTTATGAGTAAGAAATGTACACTTAAACATATTGTTAATAAGGGGACAAAAAATTTTAAAAAAAATATAAAAAAAAAAAATCATTCTACTAATTATTTGAACTCAAAATCGTGAACTTTTTTATTTTCAGACTTTTTAGTTTCCCACATTTGCGCAGAAATCTACTTCCTTTTTCCGGTCTTGTTTGCAAGAGACTTTGAGTAAAATATATATTTATCAGTCTAGTTGAATAGAGGAAGGAACGCAATACCAATTTTATTTTTAATAATTCCTTCTTATGAAAAAAAAACGTTATTTGATGATAGGGTTTCTTTGTTTACATTGAATATGTTATAACTTAAATAACTTCACAAGTTAAATCCCTAACAACAGAACCAAAATCTGAAAAGTTACAGTATTTCCGTTTCTTTTTTTAACAGATTTTGAAGTTAAAATATGTTTGAATTTAAAAAAAAATCATACAGACTTCGTCCCATTTCACAGGTAATGCCTGCCTCATATTAAAAGATGACAAACTCAGTAGTGACAGACTAATGATCAAGTTAGATGAACAATAAAAGAAAGAATACCTTCAGAGTTTTGATGTTAACACATAATCTGTAAACTGAAATTTTCTTATTTTGTCAATTTTATACATTTCAGGACAACCAATATGCAATGACACCACAGGTCACATTAAAGAAGGTTAAAAGTAAATCTAGTCTTTCACCAGCACACAGAATGCAGTTTTCTCATGATGGGAGGAGCCTTATCACTGTGACTGACAGTACAGAAATACAAGCCATCAGTCTTGAAGACAATGAAGCAGTTATTACAGCAACCATTCCACCATTGTCAGGTTAGTTACATCAACACTGGAAATTGTCCTCAAGTCTGTGAATTGTTCATCAGTATTTCCTATGAATTATTATCATTTTTAGCTCACCTGGCCCAAAGTTGACCCCTTACAGAGTTATGGCCCTTTATATTCAATTTTTAACAATTTTTGGTAAATTTTTGTAATCTTTTACAAAAATCTTCTCCTCTGAAACTACTAAGAAATTTAACCAAACTTGTCCACAATCATCATAAGGGTATCTATTTTAAAAAATGTGTCCGATGACCCTGCCCCCGAACTAAGATGGCAGACATAGCTAAAAATAGTACATACAGTGATCTGGAAGGTTTTTTTCACTATGGGCCCAGGGCCCCTCAAAAATAAATTCAATTGGCCATTTTAAAAAATAATGGGCCATGTTGTCAAATGAGTGGGCCATTTGAATTAACTTCTGTAAAAAAATAAAAAGTATCATTATTTTTTGGCAAAGAGGTGTTGGTACTTACCTATATGATTTTAAATAATATCATGGATATTGTTCCTGTGATTCTGTAATTTCAATGAATATACAATAACTTCTTCCAAAAAGGAAAATATTAAAAATAACCTGTATTTACAATGTTTAAACTGGTACTGTTGCCTTGGCTTGTTCATGTTCATGGTTGTTTTTTTTAACATTAAATTTGGGTCTTCGTCGATACCATACTTATTCCAGTATTAGAGGACATTTCAGGCACTTCCTCTGCACTTCTTGTGTTATTATTATAACTTCATCAAGATGACAAGATTAACAGTAGAGAGTACCATTAACTGATAGAAGAAAACAATAATTCGCTGAAGTCATGTTAACAAAATGTCAAAACGAGCCGAAGACCAAAAAATGACAAAGACAGTTAAGCGCCTTTTATGGAGACAAAAACTATAATCATAAAAAGGCTTCAGGGGTTTTCAATCGAAATAATAGCAAGCTAAACTAAATTAATAGATTATTATTAGAGTTAAATCTCCTCTGTAATAGCCAAATTTCACAAATTTAAAGTTGTTTATAAAAAATTATATCATGAATGATGGTTAATTACGTTTTTTGGGTTATCAGTTAGACCGCATGGTTCTATTATTACCATAAGAAAACACCTGAGACGTTAAACCGCATGGTTCTGTTTCTATAGGAAAACACCCGAGACGTCCTAAAAATATATAGGTGCTCCTATGATTGGAGGAACATTATACTGTTGTGTACACACACATGGCGGCACGGAACACAATCGGAAATCCATTTGACGATATCTAAACGTTTAGAAACGATGTTAAAAATATCCTGCGCCACGTGGGCGCTTACATTTGTCACTCTTTGCGCCATTTCTGGTCAATATGCGCTATAGGCGCAGGGCGCACGTCCTTCCCGATCACTGTACATAGGGGTAAAATGTAGATTTTGTCTTATATCTCTGACACCAAAGCATTCAGAGCAAATCTGAAAGGGTTAAATTGTTGATCAGGTCAAGATCTATCTGCCCTGAAATTTTCAGATGAATCGGAAAACCGTTGTTGGGTTGCCGCCCCTGAATTGGTAATTTTAAGGAAATTTTGCCGTTTTTGGTTATTATCATGAATATTATTATAGATAGAGATAAACTGTAAACAGCAATAATGTTCAGCAAAGTAAGATCTACAAAAAAGTCAAATTACCAAAATGGTCAGTTGACCCCTTACAGAGTTATGGCCCGTTACAGTCATTTTTTAACAATTTTTGGTAATTTTTTGTAATCTTTTACAAAAATCTTCTCCTCTGAAACTACTAAGACAAATTTAACCAAACTTGTCCACAATCATCATAAGGGTATCTATTTTAAACAATGTGTCTGATGACCCTGCCCCCGAACCAAGATGGCAGACATAGCTTAAAATAGTAAATAGGGGTAAAATGTAGATTTTGGCTTATATCTCTGAAACCAAAGTATAAAGAGGAAATCTGAAAGGGTTAAATTGTTGATCAGGTCAAGATCTATTTGCCCTGAAATTTTCAGATGAATCGGACAAACCGTTGTTGGGTTGCTGCCCCTGAATTGGTAATTTTACGGAAATTTTGTCGTTTTTGGTATTATTATAGATAGAGATAAACTGTAAACAGCAATTATGTTCAGCAAAGTGAGATCTACATTTAAATCAACATGACAACAAAGGTCAGTTGACCCCTTAAGGAGTTATTGCCCTTTATAGTCAATTTTTAACAATTTTGGTAAATTTTATTATCTTTTACAAAAATCTTCTCCTCTGAAACTATTAAGACAAATTTAACCATACTTGTCACAATCATCATTAGGGTATCTTGTTAAAAAGATGTGTCCGATGTGCCTGCCCGCGAACAAAGAAGGCCGACATGGCTAAAAATAGTACATAGGGTAAAATGCAGTTTTTGGCTCATATATCTGAAACTAAAGCATTTAGAGCAAATCTGACGGGATAAAATTGTTCATTAGATCAAGATCTATCTGCCCTGAAATTTTCAGACCAATCAGGCAACCAGATATTAGGTTGCTGCCCCTGAATTGGTAATTTTAAGAAAATTTTGCAGCTTTTGGTTATTATCTTGAATATTATTATAGATAGAGATAAACTGTAAACAGCAATAATGTACAGCAAAGTAAGACCTACAAATAAGTCAGCATGATCAAAATGGTCAATTGACCCCTTAAGGAGTTATTGTCCTTTATAGTCAATTTTTAACAATTTTCATAAATTTGATAAATTTTTGTAAATTTTTACAAAATATTTTCCACTGTAACTACTGGGCTAAGTTTATTATAGATAGAGATAATTGTAAGCAGCAAGAATGTTCAGTAAAGTAAGATCTACAAACACATCACCATCACCAATTTTGTCATGAATCCATCTGTGTCCTTGTTTAATATGCACATAGACCAAGGTGAGCGACACAGGCTCTTTAGAGCCTCTAGTTTGTTATATTAAGAATTTTCATGTTGAGCTGGATGTACATTTGACAATGAGTAGAAACATCATAAATACTTAGAAACATGTAGTGTTGTATTATATCACAACTTTAATTTTGTTTGAGAAATTGTCTATTTTTTAATTGCTTTGGAAACAAATTTGAGTAATTTTGGAACTGAGAGAATGTACTGTTTATTCATTTATTGCCATGGATACCAATTTTCATGTTTGAGAAAAAATATTATTTTCAAGGACCTTTGGTTGGTTGGTTGCCAAAGTCTGCATACAAACTGATTGAAATTTTCATACGAACTGATTGAAAGTTTCATACGAACTGTAATTTGGTACTTCACTGAACATTTAGATTTGTGTTTACCTTAACCTGTGAAATCTACATAAAATGGTATCCCAGAAATAATACTGTAGATTCACAAATTATTGCCATGTTTTTATTATTGTAAATAATGCTACTGGATGGATATCGCAATAATAAGAACTAGCATTCTGATAACTGAAACATAGATCTGTATGCAGTTTTGTTTTTTTTTCGAAAATCGTGATATTTGAAAAATCTCAATAATAAATGCACACAATAATTTCTGATTTTACAGTAATGAATCCCCAGTAAAGGGTTTTATAAGTGATATTGTTGATAAAGGAAAGAAAATATTTAAATTTTGTTAATGAAATTGTAATAGTTCTTATATATATTGTTTATAGATGATGTAGACTCTGTCCATCTGTTATGTGTAAGTCCAGATGATACAATGGTGTGTTTAGCTGATCATACTAGAAGTATACTCATCTTTAATTTAACAAAACAGCAGGTAGGGATCATACTAAAAGTATACTTATCTTTAATTTAGAAAAACAACAGGTATAGGGATCATACTAGAAGTATACTCATCTTTAATTTAATAAAACAACAGGTATAGGGATCATACTACAGTCGATTCCACTTAATTGCATACCGCTTAATAGCATAATTCGGTTAATTGCATAGTTTTCTCCTGCACAAAACCATTTCCCATTCATCTAATGTTAAATTGTCCGGTTATATGCATAGCTCTACACGTGGCCTTTCGGTTTATTGCATAGAAAATTATTGCCGTCTAGATATGCTTAGTTAAAACTGACGAGATTTTTGACCGGAAACGGTCA
Source organism: Mytilus galloprovincialis (assembly GCA_037788925.1). Taxonomy (NCBI): domain Eukaryota; kingdom Metazoa; phylum Mollusca; class Bivalvia; order Mytilida; family Mytilidae; genus Mytilus; species Mytilus galloprovincialis. Next base: position 90,806,661 of record CM075333.1, on the reverse strand, counting down.
TTTGTCAAGTATATTTTTCTTGAATGGATCCTTATTTTCGTTATTATTTCATATTTACTTTTGTGTTATTGAAATAAATTTTTAAAACAGTTTCTTTCGTGTTTATATTATGGAATTTGATTTAAAAATAAACCTCGATGTCTACACAGGTAAAGTTTCCCATGTTCTATTTTAACCCTCCACGTCATAAAAATGTCAAACAGATAATTGTTGTAAAAACACTGACCATTCTACTTCAAAGGGCGTTAATAATTGATTGGATTTAAACAATTGTCCATAGATTACATTTGGGGTTAATTTTTAAAACAAAAACTCCTGCTAATTATCGTTCATAACCAATGTGAACTCTATTGGGCTTGGGGTGATCTGTATTAATGTTAATATTATAGGGCATTTACATATGGTTAAAGAATTTTATACATCAATCATTTGTTTTTAATATTTTATGAAAAGAGCATTTACTTTTAATTATTATATTTTCTCACTTTCAACACTTGTGTGGAGCAATTAACCCGTACAGGGCCCCACCATTACTGCTTTGCATATACAAAACTAACAAGTTAATTGTTACTTCAGTGCCCAACTGCATATCAACAGCAATTCATTACACATCTATTGTTAAAATAATTATAAACTGTGAAGTATTGTTTAAAAGTTTATTTTAATCAAAGCCTAACAATGTACATTGTATATATGGGTCATAGAAACAAATCTATTTTTAGAACAGTTTATTTTCGTATCCCAGGTAAAGGAAAGTCTGAATGCAAATAAACTAAAACTAAATGTGTTTATAATCTTTATTTAAAGAAACAAAATAAAATAACACATATGACACTAGAGTAGACATAAAAATTTTATTAGAATAAATCAACATTCAGTATATTGTATGTGGATTACAGACGTTCATCTTTCTTCAGGAATTTCTTTTACTGATCTGTTCTATCGATGTTATTTGACTCGGTCATTTTGGCATTTCGGATATAAGCATACTCTGCTTTATTGCATAATTTTGTCTGACAAATAGGCTATGCAAATAACCGGAATCTACTGTAGAAGTATACTCATCTTTAATTTAGAAAAACAACAGGTATAGGGATCATACTAGAAGTATACTTATCTTTAATTTAGTAAAACAACAGGTATAGGGATCATACTAGAAGTATACTTATCTTTAATTTAGAAAAACAACAGGTATAGGGATCATACTAGAAGTATACTCATCTTTAATTTAATAAAACAACAGGTATAGGGATCATACTTACTTACTTACTTAGTCCTTGTTATGCCTTTTGGCACATAGGGCAAGGACAAGTTGCCACCACTCCTCTCTGTTTTCTGCTTTTTTCTCAATAGTTCCCCAGGTGTAACCTCTCTCTTTCATCTCTGTTTCTATTGTTCTACGCCATGTTGTTTTTGGTCGTCCTCTTTTCCTTTTTCCCTCTGGTGTCCATCTTAATGCAACTTTGGTCATGTCTCCTTGTGGTTTTCTTAGGACATGACCAAGCCATCTCCATCTTTTCTGTAGCAGAGTGGTTTCAATATCTTGGCTTTTTGTTTTCTTATGAAGATCTTCATTTGTTATTTTGTTTGGCCAGTATATCTTCATGATTCTACGTAGGCAGGTGTTATGAAAGCTGGATAACCTGTTAATGTCTTTTTCGGTCATTCTCCAGCATTCAGCTCCGTAAAGTAAAACTGATGTTACACAGCTGTTATAGATTTTCAGTTTGGTCTTTTTTCTGATTGATGGTGTTTTCCAGATGTTTCTTAGTCTGTGAAAGGCTGATCTTGCCTTGCCAATTCTAGTTTTGATGTCCTGTTCAGCTCCACCTTCTGATGTTACAACACTACCTAGGTAAGTGAAGGACTGTACCAATTCCAGTTGTTCTCCATTTACTTTGATGTCTGGTGTATTAAGCATGTTTACTGTCATTATTTGTGTTTTCTTAGAGTTGATTTTCAGACCAATCATTCTGGCATTCTGTTCTAATCTCTCCGTTTTTTCTTTCATTTGATTTTCAGTATGGGATACTAATGCTAGATCATCTGCATAGTCTATATCCTCTAGGTTTGAAGTGAGTGTCCACCGTATTCCGTTGTTGGTATTTGACATTGTTGATTTCATCACCCAGTCGACTGCAATGATAAACAAGAGAGATGACATCACACATCCTTGTCTCACTCCAGATTTTACCAAAAAACTAGTGTCTTGGTCAGAGTCTACAGTGCATTTAAAGTTGTCGTAGAAGGCTTTGATGAGTTGTATTATTTTTTCAGGAATTCCATAGCTTTTTAAGATGGTCCATAATCCCTGTCTGTGTAAGCTGTCAAAAGCCTTTTCAAAATCTACAAAGTTGATGATTATTTTTCTTTGCCATTCTGTACATTGTTCCAGGATGTTTCTGAGGACAAATATGTGGTCTATACAGCTTCGTCCTTGTCTAAAACCTGCCTGTTCTTGTCGCAGTGTTCTGTCTATAGCTGTTTTAATTCGTGAAATTAGGATTTTGCAAAATACTTTGCTAGGAATAGAGAGAAGAGTGATACCTCTCCAGTTATTGCAATTGGTAAGATCACCTTTCTTTGGTATCCTTATGATGTCACCTTCGGACCAGTTGTCTGGTATGATGTTGTTCTCCCAAATTTCTTTAAAAACTGGGTAAAGGATATCTGATGTTTGCTTAACATCAGCTTTAAAGAGTTCAGCATTTAATTGGTCAATGCCTGGTGCCTTTCTATTCCTTAAACCTTTTAGTGCTCTCTGGATTTCTAGTTTGGTTGGCGCATAAAGATCTATATCTAATTCTAATGGTGTTTCTGTGATATCGATGCTAACTGTATTTTCTGGTTCTTTTCTATTGAGAACTTCTTGAAAATGTTCTTTCCATCTTTCCTTTTGTTCTTTTTTGGATGATAATGTGTTGTTTTGTTTGTCTTTAATTGGCATGCTCTTATTAGTTTTCTTGTTGCATAGCTGTTTTACAACTTGGTAAACCTGTCCCATTCTCTGGTTGGATGCAGCATCTTCTGCTTCTTTTGCAAGGTCTTCTGTATACTTTCTTTTGTCACTTCGTGTTGCTTTCTTCACTTTCTTATTGCATTCTGAGTATTCCTTCCTCAGCTTATCTTTTATTCTTTCTGAATAAGTCTGACAGAGTTTGTTGTTTATTTCTTTTCTTTCATCAATCAATTTCCATGTTCCTTGTGTAATCCATTCTTTATGTATTTGTCTTTTATAGCCAAGAACTTTTTCACTGGTTTCTTTGTATATTTCTTCTACTTTTAGCCATTTGTTGTTTATCGATGCTGGTTCTGATGTTTCTTCTATTGTGTCTTCTAGGACCTGACATCTGTTCTTTATCTGCAGGTTAAATTCTTGTTTTACTTTGGTGTCTTGCAATTTATTTATATCAAATTTTCTTTTAATGGTTGTTGGTGAAGACATCTTTTTAAGTTTCAACTTTATGTTGGCTGTTATTGGAAAGTGATCACTTGCAATGTCAGCTCCTCTCTTTACTCTGACATCTTGTAAGGATCTTTTCCATTTTCCATTGATCATAATGTGATCTATTTGATTTTTGTCTCTTCCATTTGGTGAGTTCCAAGTTAGCTTGTGAATGTCTTTGTGTGGGAAGATGGTTCCACCAATTACTAAGTTGTTAATTCCACAAAAGTCAACCAGAAGTTCTCCATTTTCATTCATTTGCCCACATCCATATTTACCCATTACTCTTTCATTTCCTGTATTATCGTTGCCAACCTTTGCATTTAAATCGCCCATTACAATTGTCAAATCATGTGTTGGTACTTTTCTGATCTCAGCTTGCAAGGTGTTATAGAATTCAGTTTTTACTTCCTCTTCCGCTTCATTTGTTGGTGCATAGCACTGAATAAAAGTTACTTTGCCTTTCTTTGCATGGAAACGGGCTCTTATAATTCTTTCATTTACAGGATTGTACTCAATAAGTGATTTTGCTGTTTGTTTGTTCATAATTATAGCAACACCTTGTTGATGCTTGTTGTCTGTCCTTCCAGAATGTATGATTGTTTCTCCTGATCTTGCTATAGACTTTCCACAACCTGTCCATCTACATTCACTAATGCCTAGTAAGTGGAGCTTATAATTTTTCATTTCATTTAAAATTTGTGCTTGTTTTCCTGTTTCATACATTGTACGAACATTCCAACATCCTACCTTCAGTTTTGTTCTCGTGTTCAGAATACCATTCCTGCTGCTAGCTTCCTCTTGGCTTTCACTGGCACCATTCATACTTGCATGTGATTGCTGGTATTCCGAGTGTCCGAGACGAGTTAAGTTTCTTGTCCTTGTTTCCGTAACTGTTTGTTTTTTTGCGAGACGAGATAGTTGGTCTTGTGCTCAACCCCTAACCTGGAGGACCAGGAGATTTTCTTTCAAGGTTCTCTTCCTTTAGATCAGTTGTCGTCCCCGACTATGAGTCATGATCTACCCATGTTTCAATTCAGAGTTGTCTCTCCTAGATAGATAGTCATCCCTGACTACGACCTCTATCTGACCGTTTATTTTCCCATAACTGGGGCAAGGTTGATGAGTGCTAGGGCGTATCCACACACCGATGGGCCTACACACTGCATCTCTAGGGTCCTTGCTACTCCGAGATCTCCAACAGATTAGCCTGACTAACTAAGTAATCAGTATCCATGTGTTACCGCGAGGAGGATTCTGCTGGAGTCTTGATAATACAGAGGCTATGTACTGGCAGGAAAGGCTTACACACTCGGCTTTCTTTTCACAATAAATTGCTAGCCAGCGGCATAAGACATCCACAAGGGACAGTCCCATACACTAGACGCATGATATTACCCTGTGGTATACACCACCAACACACATAGGGATCATACTAGAAGTATACTTATCTTTAATTTAGAAAAACAACAGGTATAGGGATCATACTAGAAGTATACTTATCTTTAATTTAGAAAAACTACAGGTATAGGGATCATACTAGAAGTATACTTATCTTTAATTTAGTAAAGCAATGGGCAAGGGAAAGAGAAAATCTTTTGACCCATGAATTAATATCACATATGAAAGGAAATCATATTTTTTAGATATACCCAAAAGATAATATTTTAATCAATGTTTAAACATCTTGATTTGAATATTACATTTCAATCTTTATTATTAAAACATTATTTTTTTCCTTTCTTTTTTAAATGGTGTTGATTTATATAATATTAATAAACCTTTTATTAGATATAAAAAAATGTATTTAGTTTTTTACCCTGCTAGATAATTGTTTTGCATGGCTATTTTTAGATTCACTGCAGATTACCAAGGTATAGATGCCAAGCAACAGCTGTGTGTTTTAATGCTGATGGAAGTAACTTGTTGATAGCATATGCAGACCAAAAGGTAAACATCCTCTACCAATAGAGACTGGACGAATAACGGAATTGAGCTGTATTGAAAAAAATATATAATCATTAGAAAATCAATGCTTTTCTTTAAAGCATACAAATAACTATTTTATATTTTGCATTTTTATAATGTTCTGTTTGCTCAAAACCATATAGCATAGATACAGGCATATCTGATACCAAGATTTCCTTCCAAAAGTTTTCTTGCTAAATTAAACATTTTTTGCAATATTTCTGACCACCCCAAAAAAGTTTTGAAGATAATAAAAGATGCTGTATAAAAGGAGAAATGTTCCTTATGATATGATCTTTCTAATTTTAATGCCAAATTAGGGTTTTTAGCACAGTTTCACAGTCCACTGAACATAGAAAATGAAAGTGCAAGTTTGGCATCAATGTATAATGGACACATTCTTGTTTTCCTATATTTTCTACTTTCAAAAATCCATATTTAATGTTTATTACCTTATTTTTGTTCATTTTAGATTTATGAATATAACCTAGAAACAGAAGAATATACAACATGGTGTAAACAAACTTGTTTGAAGTACCCTAAACAATGGCTGACAAGGCATAGTAAAATTATAAACATACAACAGCACCCTAACGACCAGAATAAAATTATATTTCATGATGAGCAGATGTTGTGTGTATTAGACAAATCACAGGTAAGTTTTCATAGTAACTTTATACGAAAATTGTAAATGCCTCATTGTTGATGGCCATATGTGACCTGTTATTGTTCACATTCCTGTCTTTCTTTTTTAAGTGTCTTCCTCCATTTCAGAAAGGAAACACTTCCATTTTGGTAATGACAAAAAAATATGCCTTTCCTTTAGTAGGGTCACTATGATTTCTGGTCTTTGCATTCCTTAGTCTGTATGGTCGTCTATTATATAATTCATGTATTATGAAAGTTTTTGGTTAAAGTAGTTTGCCAAAAAGTTACGGTCAGATCCACTTGAAATCTCTTGCACATGTTCATTATGATAAGAATCTTTAATTGTATGCCGAACAAGGATTGAGGCCCAGATTTTGCAGTTCATGGAACATGGCAATTTGATAGGGTGTCCTATCTTCTGACAATTATCATATTCTAATTTACAACTATCACTATATGAATAATCTAGAAAATAGCATTCAATTCTAAATTTTATTTTGTAACAGACAATAATGAATATTCAAGTAATACATAACAACAATGAATATTCTTAGTAATTATTAACACACACACTATTAGTAATTAATAAAACACTATGAATATTCTAATTAAAAACAACCCATACTGAATATTTAATGTAATTGATAACACACAACACACAAATGAACATTGTAATTATTGTTGATATTTAACAGCAATGAATATTTGAAGCTAAGTAATTCATAACACACAATGAATATTGTAGTTAATTGATATTTAACACACAATGAATATTTTTAGTACAAAGTTCCTCAGATACAAAGCTTATAATGTTTTATGCCAGTTGCATGTTATGACTTATTTTAGTGACCCTCCAATCAAAAGGTTTAAATGCCAAATTAAGTAATTAAAAACATGCAATGAATATTATTACAGAGATTTCCACCAGTAGAAGCTCCTTTGTTCAGTTATTCTGCATGGCAACATCAGGATAAAATACCATCATCCACAGCATTTCACATCAGTAGTAAATACAAGGTAAATGTTCAGTATATGAAGTATGTACATTTAAGGTGGTACCTACAGTACTACCTGTGACTTTATCTTATTAATGGTGGCCATAAAAAATATGTTCACCATGGTGGCCCTATATGTCCCTGTTGCTTTTTTAATACACAAGGTATTAATCAAAAACTAGTCAAGGATAAAGGGAAATCTTGAATGCATTGAAGTGTTAAAATTATGTAACTTACAGGTCATGTGTCTCAGGTAAAATATACATGTATGTGTTTGTAAAATTTAATAACTGTGTTTATGACAAGAAATTCAAAAATAAAATGAAATAATAAAACTAGGTGAACAAACAGCTCAAAAAAAAAAATTGTCTCATGACTATTAGTTTTAATATTATACCTTTTAAATAATTTTTAATCAATTTAAGTTATTTTTTATATTAAGTATCATTTTCAAATATAATTGCACACATTTACAATGCCTGCCTTTTCTAATGAAAAGTTGTTTCTCAAATTAATTTTCTTAAATCAAAATTGTTTATTATTGTAGATAGACTGATCTGCATTCAACATTGTTTAACATATATGTTTAAGATTGTCTTTAGGACTTACGCTAAATCAAATTTAGGCAGTTAATTATTTCACAATTAAATAACATATAAATATTAGAAATATTCATTACAGCAAAAGTTGATAATATTTTTATTGTCATATGATATTTTAAACATGATCCATGTTTTAGAGGTTAAGCATTTCTTTTACTTTTTGTTTTTGGGTAAGAGACATTATTATGAGAAGGTAAATAATTTTCATATAGATTATCTCAAAGTTGTTTTGTTAATTTTACAATCAAGGAATAGGTGTTTTCGTTGACCTACAAGAGACACTGTTTACATATTCTATCCTTTCTAGGTATTTTATATTGTCCATTATTTTCTATTTCTAAATTATGACCTAAAATTCTACCTATTGACACAATCAAGTTTACAGGTTTTATCATAAGTTTTTATTCTTAGATTTTTCTTTAAATTCATTTTTTATTAAGGACTTTAAAAGTCTTAATTCATTCAAGTCCCTGCAATTATTAACTTTATCTAAAAGGCCTCGGTTGGGTGAAATATTCTTTGCAAATGTATACCAAGAATATGTATCATGCCAGTCCAGCACTTTCAACAATATAATACACTGAAAAAAAATATGATTTAATTAATAGACCATAAAAGTGTCACCATTTTTAGAAGTGCAAATTATTTTTTCTGGAGACAAATTTTGAAAGAAATTAACCAAACTGAAAATAACATATTTAATAAATTTCAATTTCTTAAAATAATTTCTTTTCATAAGATTCACTTTATTCATAGATAAGAACATTTTTCATTATGATTAGCATTTTCAATGAGCATTTATCAAAATTTGATGATAACTAGGTGGGCATTTGGAAAATAAGTCTTTTCAGTGATTGCATGTTTGTGCACAACTCTTGTTTTGAGATTTGAAAAAAATTTAGATAAACAAAATTAGTTTTTTTCTTAAACCATATAATGAAACTTGTAGTTTTCCTGAATAATATTAGATGTTATCAAAATTTATTGTAAAAGGATTGATATTGATCATCTTATTGTGTTAAGAAACCGACTTGTTTAATACTTTATTTTTTTTTAAATATCATTTGCATGATTATTAGTTATTATTAATAGTAATAACTCATTTAATAATGCTAACAAACAATTGAATACAATGTACATCATGTACATTTATATAAACCTTTTACTTAAAAAAACAATTATTAAAAGTGTTTATTTCAAATGCTAGTCAATAACTTTATCTTTGACTTTTTGCCATTTCTACTCAAGATTCTTACCAAGAAGAAATTAAAAGAATAAGAAACAAAAAAGTAATGAAAAAAACCCATACAAAAATGAAAAAAATACAAAAATAAAAATTTTAAATAGCATTAAAACAAAAAAACAAATAATAAATTAAACAGACTAAAACAATATTTTATTCTACATTTTCAAAAAAAGGTGAAATGTCAATTTTCAAAGAAACCTGAGTTACCTGTACAGGTAAATTTTAATGAAACATACCAGCTGAAAACTTCAACCCTGATTGATTTTAACAGGTAACATAATGAGATAAAAAATCTACCTATGTTTTATGACCCCCAATAAATGGCCAACATCTCAAGATTGAATACCCCAATAAATGTTCACCATTGGATGTTGACCATGCAAGAGGGTGGACATAACTAAGAGGATGTCACAGGCTGTACTGTAACACTACAGGGAGATAACTCTGTAAAATCAGCTAAACGTTTTAATTATGTTGTGTTGTTAAGGGAATATTAAGCTTCTCAATGATCAAAATTAGTGTTTGTCAAACTGCTATATAACCAGTGTAATTTTTCTGATAAATTGGTTGGTTCAAATTTTTTGAAATTTTTATATTTTTGTCAAAGGGTCAAAGTAAATACTTGTCAAAATTTTATGAAAATTAAACAAGCCAAATTAATTTTAGTGAAAGTGTTGGGTACCATCTTAAAAAATCACATTTATTCTGTGACATAAGAATATATATCAAAGCAAAATGGCTTTGTTATTGTTATCAGTTTTGCATACTGTACAAACTGTTTGATGGATGAGTAGTCTAGCTAGGTATTTTACAGACCTCTTTAGATTGTGACAAATAGAAATAGGGTTTCAAGAGTTCAGTCATTTGTATAAATTGTAAGGTCCAACTGAACTAGTATGTGCCAAATTGTATAATGTCGATTGTTGATATTGTGTATGTAACTTCTTGCTACCATTACATTGTGATTAATGTGCTAATAAATCTCATTTTAAAGAAAATTGTGTCTCATTTTGTCAAATTAAGTTTTTAATTATCACACATGCTTTTAAAAGTAATATTCTTTTACAATTTTACTTTGTTTATAGCTAATTATGACCTCATGTTAAAGAATGAACCAATAAATTTGTTTTGTATCTTTTCAGTTTTTGTTACATTTAGAGGCTATAAAGGATAACTGGTTAGTGGCTGTAGAGAGAACACCATTAACATTGACTGAATCATTACCTCCTACTCTGAAGGAGAAAAAGTTTGGTACATAATAATAAAATTTATAATTGTGTATGTTTCATTTCAATCTATGTCGTTGATCAACAAGCTAAATTGAAACCAACCTTGAAGGCATATAAATAAGAAGAAACGGTATGACTGCCATTGAGACCACTCTCCTTCCAAGTCATATTGCAATTAAGTACAGTATTAGACAGAACCTTGGCTCACATCTACCAGCAACCTTCAACGGGCCTGGGGAATGAATCAATTAAACCAATTCAAACCAAAGGTCTAATTTCTATAAAAAATGAGAAACCAAAAACACCTAGCAACCATATCAATAAACGGCAACCGGACTCAGAATTTTTTTTATTCATTACACCCTAACCTAATATTAAGGTTGAATAGCATAGATTTCAGATATTAGTAATCATTAGAAATTAGAAGATGTAGTATGAGTGCCAATGAGACAAGTCACAATTTGTAAAAGTAAACCATTTGAGGTCAAAGTAGTCAACATGAAGCCTTTATTAAAAATGTTAAAAGAATTTGGAACCCAGAGCATATCTTTGAGAAAAAACAGGAATAGATAACATTCCTTTGAGAGGGAAAAAAAAAGAATAGATAACACCTTTGAGAGAGAAAAAAAGGAATAGATAATAGATAACATACCTTTAAGAAAAAACAGGAATAGATAAGTGGGACGAAAGATACCAAAGGGACAGTCAAACTCATAAATCTAAAACAAACTGACAACGCCATGGCTAAAAATGAAAAAGACAAACAAACAACAGCACACACGACACAACATAGAAAACTAAAGAATAAACAACACAAACCCCACAAAAAACTAGGGGTGATCTCGTGCTCCGGAAGGGTAAGCAGATCCTGCTCCACATGCGGCACCTGTCGTGTTGCTTATTTGATAACAAATCCGGTAAATAGTCTAATTCGGTAGGTCACATTCATGAAAGGGAAGAGGATTGTAGTAACGACGTAAGGAACATATCTGATATCATTTGTGAAACGGTTATTCCATAACGGTCAACCAACTCATGATGGCGTCCGTAAAATTTACGAAGGGATGATTTCAACTTCACCATTTGGAACTTTTACTCTCAAAGGATAACATTCCTTTGAGAGTTAAAAAAAACAGGAATGGATTCATTTATTTCTTGAGAATTATCTAAAGGTCTGCATAATAGGAATTTGTTATTATTGGTGGAGAATGTGTGATTTTGCAGGTTAATGAGAACCCTAAATTATTTTTTTTTGAAATGTGCAAAATTCCTATAGGATTGAATGAAACTTGACAAAACCACAAATTCAAGTATGAATATCTACGACCACCAAACCTGTCTCTTGTGAATTGAATTATGAAAAGGAACCATGTAGAGATACATGATATTTCTTAACATAAACTGCATGTTCCTGATTATATTATAGTTTCTCATGCAGTTACTACATGACAAGACTCAAACTTTATTTGGGCAAACTATGGAATGTCTGTTTTAGATTTGGTTCTGCAGTGAATTGTAGATTTTGACCCTTTTTAATGGTTCATTTAGCAATGTTAAGCTTATATCAGTAGTTTATCAAAATCCTCTTGTCATCAGTCAACTTAATTTTGTCTATATTCTTGTAAGATGTACATGAAGGTGAAGTTTGGTGCCTGTTTAAACCCTCTGCATTTGTTTGCACCAGTCTTAAGTCAGGAACCTGTTGTTCAGTAGTTGTCGTTTGTTGGTATAGTTCATCAGTGTTTCTTGTTTATCCATTTTGTAATAGATTAAATCGTTATTTTTCCTGTTGGAATATTGTTTATCACTAATCATTTTTTGGCACCTTACAGCTTGTTTTTTGTTGTGAGCTGTACTTTAATCTATTATGTCACTCATAATACATCTTATATCTACTAGTATGTCCGTATAAAAAGGACTTTATTTTCATGACAAATATATTTAACATTGTTAATCTATTAATATAAGTAGGTAAGTTTCATAATAAGTCTTTTACATGATTTCACAGCCCCATTGTTAATTTCATCTTTGACCTAAAATAATTGTTAGCATGTTCCCTGACAATGCTGTTGATCTCAGAGACTTTCAATATAGCATGTCTACTGTGAGATATTGGAGTGTGTCCTTTTATTATTTTTATGAGTATATATCAATTTAATATATAAAAACAAATTAAAAAAATACCGATTAACTTTGATTTTGTCAGTTGGATGTTTATTGTTCCAGTGAGCTGCAACACGACGGGTGCCATATGTGGAGCAGGATCTGCTTACCCTTCCAGAGCACCTGCTATCACCACCAGGTTTTGGTGAGGGTTCGTGCTGCTTAGTCTTTAGTGTTCTATGTTGTGTCTTGTGTACTATTATTTGTCTGTTTGTCTTTTTAGCCATTGCGTTGTCAGTTTATCTTCAATCTATGAGTTTGAATGTCCCACTTGTATATTTCGCCCCTCTTATAATGAAGAGTAGAGGTTATCGTTAAGTACTATTGCCATATTTTTTGATTGACATATTTTGTCAGGGTCCTTAAAAAAAGTTAAATCTATTATCACATTTTGCATCTCTGAAAATACGCTCTTCGAGTGACAATTATACAATAATAGCATTATACGTCTCTGGCACTTTAATATTCAAAATTCTGCTTAAGTGACAATTATCCTTCTTACGGAAGCTTGTTGAGTGGAACATGATGTTATTATATAATCTTATTTTAGTTCTGTAATTAAGAAACTTTCCTTTGAACTTAGAGAAAATGTAACATTAAACCTAACGACCTTGTAATAATGGTTATACTATACTGCATATCCTCTCTGATAAATCCAGACGTTATTTAATTTTCTGGTGAAACTAGCTTAATTAAGTCTAAAATCAACACAATCATGTCATCTTAAGTAAAATCATCTTCGGGCAATAGGTTAAACAATATCCAGACAAAGGTGGTGATGAAAGTACTTTTAATTTCAAAGTGCAACAAATTGTATTATGCTTGTAAACCCTATTAATCCTGTCGTTAAATTCCACTGCTCAAAGATGACTGAGAGGGCCAGAATTATTCGGGTTGAAGGCTTGTAGTATTTTTATGATAAGGGTTGTGGAATTATATTTATTTTTTATGTATAGCTATGCATTCAAAGTATAGTCATACTTTAATGCAGCACTGAACAGTTTGTAGAAAATGTCTTCAAAATAGAAACAAAGTTCAGACGGGTTTCTTAGTTCCTTTTTTTGGTAAGTTTGATATCTAAAAAATAACAACTGCTTAAAAAGGGAATTGCGTTTTCTGAAGTTCTTACTACAGGACATTTCAATAATATATAGGTGACATTTTAACAGGCGACCTTACGATTCATAACAATGATGAATAGGTATCCTTTTGAGTCCTGTAAGTAACCGATAGCAGGTTAGGATCATGTCAATGACAAAGGGTCGACCAAACAATAAATCACAAGATGCATCTCAATTACACAAGGTTATGCTCATAGTACTAGTAATGATGTATTTCAACTTACTAAAAAAAAAAACGTAGAGATCATGATATCAATTGCCATGTGCCAATGTTGTCTTTTAATGGTAAAAATGTGACATTTTTAAGATTCATTTCAATAAAAAGGGGTGATTTAAAAAATAATCTTCAATATGTGATCGAATGATGCTACATGGTGACTGAATGATAAAAAGAGACATTTTTGTGTTCACCATGATAAGAAATATTTTGTCCTTTCATTTAAAGGTGACCTCACAGTTAATATCTATGGAATAAATGGCATTCAGGGTCATTTAATATTGAAAAGTTGACCGTCGTTTTTATTTCAATAATGAAAAAGGTAACTTTCATGTCCATTTGAATAATGAAAAAAGTGACCTTCATAATCATTTCAATAATAAACAAAAGTTATCTTCAGGTTCATCTTAATAATGAAAAAGATGACCTTCACGTTCATTTTATAATGAAATAGGTGACCTGGAGGTTCATTTTAATAATGAAACAGATGACCTTTAAGTTCATTCAGTAATAAAAAGGTGATCTTCAGGTTCATTTAATAATGAAAGAGATGACCATGAGGTTCATTTAAATAATGAATCAGATGACCTTCACGTTCATTTTATAATGAAATAGGTGACCTTCAGGTTCATTTCAGTAATAAAAAAAAGGTGATTTTCAGGTTCATTGTAATAATGAAAAAGGTGACCATCAGGTTCATTTCAAAATAAAAAGGTGATCATCAGGTTCATTTGAATAATGAAAAAGGTGACCATCAGGTTCATTTTAAAGTGACAAAGGTGACCATCAGCTTCATGCTAATCATAAAATAGGTGAAATTCGTGTTAATTTGGAAATAGAAAAAGTTATCTTCAGATTCGTTTTCCTTCATAATAATTAAAGGTGATCTTCAGGTTCATTTTCAAAATGAAAATGTAATCTTCAGGTTTATTTTAGAAATGAAAATTTGATCTTCAGGTTAATTTCGATAATCAATGAACAAGTTATCATCTTTATTATGTGGTGACGAAAAAAAAAGGTGACTGTTTTGTTTGTTTCTGTGATGAATGAATATGTGAAGTGGATATTTGAGTGATCAATGAATATGTGACTCTTTTTGTTCATTCGGTGGTGAATTAATAGCTGTCCTTCGGATTCCTTAAGGTGATGAATGAAAATGGGACCTGGTTTTGTCTGTGATGAAGTAATAGGTGTCCTTTAAGTTCAGTTAGATGATAAATGAATAGATGACCTTTTTGTTCATCTCGGTAATTAACAAGTGAACGTCTGGTTCATTTTAATGATAAAAAGGTGGCCTTGAGGTTCATTTCAATAAAAAAAAACGTCAGGTTGATTTTGTAAATGATTAAGTAGATGATCTTATTCGAGACATAGGGATTAACATAAATATTGCTCATCTTTTAGGAATAGCAAAATCTTATCAACGATGCCAGCCTTATAATTTTGTACGCCATAGGCGCTTATCTATAGTGTGTGATACTGTAATACTTTTGAACCTAAATTCTTGAAAATGCATGAACAGATCTGTCACATATTCAAGTTAAGCATTTGCCGTTGTTGTAGGATTGTAAGATGAATGTTACTCATGTGTCCTGCTTAGGGAAGTAAGTCACTTTTTTCTACAAACTTTTCAAACGACTGACACTGTTTTTTTCAATCAATTATTGTACTTTATTTGGCCTTTATAACTTTTTTGGATTCGAGTGTCACTGATGAGTCTTTTGAAGACGAAACGCGCGTCTGGCGTATATATAAAATTTAGTCCTGGTATCTATGATGAGTTTATTTAGACCTGAAGTCCTCGAAACTCCACATAAAATTTGAATACTATTTTTATAATTTTTATTTCCATATATTTGAATGTTTGTGTTTTATAACACTGTCTTAAAGCGGGAGGTTTAGCTAGCCATCAAACCAGGTCCAATACACCATAGTTTTTCTTAAAATGTCTGGTACTAAGTCAGTAATTTTGCAGTTGTTATCAAATAATTCTTTTTTATGTATGTTGACATTTGTTTTTGTTGCACATCAGTGTTCCTGTTGTTTCTTTGTTTTCCTGTTATAGTTGATGTGTTTCCTTTGGTTAAGTTTGTAACCCGGATTTGTTTTCTTTCAATCGATTAATGACTTTTGAACACCGGTATACTACTGTTGCCTTTATTAAGACCCTTCTCAATTAATGGAAAATATTTCTAATCAGGTCATTTTTGTTTTTGTCAACTTTATTTTTAATCCATAAAAATCTACACTTGACAGGAACTTTTTATAATTGACCTTTATTTAAAATGTCAAATGAGAAAAGTAGCTTGAAGTAGCACACTATAAAAAATGATATATGTACTTCAGTGCAAAAGGTTATTTGATCAAATAATGTTATGGTGTCAATGAACTTTGAAAGAATATGTAGGGTTATATCAATAGGTTTGTGTAAGTTTTAGATCCCAGTCATGCAATATTAAAGTTGAAGTAGTTCATTGATTTTGTTGTCAATATTTTTAATGCTATAATGCTTTACATGAAAATTTCAAACACTTAACATGACTATTATTTTTCTTTTCAAATTATGTGTTACGTTATGTGCGTTATTTTGACAAACAACACATGTTGATGTTTTACAACTAAATAATGATAGTTTAAAAACCTTATATAATGAAAATGTGAAGGAAAATCATGTCATGCATCCCAGTTATCTAGGCAATCTAGCTAAATGATAAAACTTCAAATAAATTGTAATAAAATATATATATATGCATTAAATAATAATGTAGTCATTAAAACTTCGATCTATCCAAGATTGGTAGGTTCGTGTTATAACATTAAGATTGTGGTTTGATGGCTAATAAAACAAAAATCTAGCGAAAAATAAAAAAAAAAACATAAAGGTAGAGTTCTCCAGTATGTCTAAGGTATCCCGACAATAAATGTGTTTAGGCTCGATATTTTCTAATACTCTGTACTATGACGAACAACCTACAAACAGTAAATATGGCCTATGATCAGTAGAGTCACCTTTCGTCGAATATGTATCTCTGAATCTATGTTAAAATTTTCAATAAATTGGACACGTTGTAAATATTTTAACGGCGAGCAATTACATTAAAGTGAACGCTTAAATTAACCATTTGTATTGATATTCGGTGTAATTAAATCTAGTATCAAATATTTTCAAACAATCCAGTATTTTTGATTGTGTACGAAGCGAAGAAACTTAAAACGTTAGACGCATACAATTAATAGCATTCTGACGATAGAGGTTTGAATTTTTATTTCAATTAACCCGTTAGTTTTCTTCCACAGACATTTTTTGGTAAAACCCTATGTCGTGAATATTGGTTTCCATTTTTGGATAGACATCTAAAAATCAAATGACTATACATTTGAAACTATTATATTTATATTTTGTAATAACAAATATCATTTCATATCAATACTTTTGTTGACATAATCAGACACTAAAATTGTCAATCCGACGCGGATTTGGTGATATGAACCCTTAATTCATATTAATTGGCATATGGGCGTTTCTGACCATTCAATTTAAAAGCCTGCACATTAAAATATTATATTGTCATTAAAAGTTGTGGTTTTGTATTTTATTATGGAAATTACAGTTATTGTCCTTGAATAATCTTCAATGCTTAACACATCTGTCAAACCCACTCTAGTTAAGTAGTAATGCTATAAATCACCTCCAACTGACCCTGTGTTGTCAATACAAGGGTTTTATATGTCAATACTGAATAAATACAATCCAAGTTCATGGTCGCTCCTTATTTTTTATAGGATTTCTTTTTTATTCCACCACACAAACAACAGTATCGTTTAATAATCTTACCTAATTCAAATTACTCATAATTGGTAAATGCATGATGTTTCATTAAAGTTATACAATACAAATAAAGTAAATTACACCCTTTCTTGTACAATTAAATTGATATCCTTTTACAGTTTTTTATTAATACATCAATCAGCATATCTTATTTTAACCTTTTTTATATTGGTTTTCTCTATGTTTAGTTCAGAAACCTACTAGTTCGAGTAAATATCAGTTGCCGCCTTGAATCTTTACGTTTATCATTTCTACTCTTTTTAATATATAAAAATAATTGAAAAGAAAATCAAATTCTAATTAAAATTGAAAAGAAAATTAAATTCCAATTAAAATTTGTCTTTTTAAACATGTGTATGTTGACGACGTAAGAAAAAGCGCAATATTATGCTTTTACAGGTTTAAGCTTGAGTATCGTGACTTTCTTTTAGAATTCTACTTGTTTTTATTTATATTATTATGGTACATGTGTTTTTATATTATTATGGTACATAAAGGTTACAGTAGTATACCGCTATTCAGAAGTCATAAATAGATAGATAAAAAACACATCCAGGTTACAAACATAAACATAGAGAAACACAACAACTATGAAAGGAAAACAACGGAACATCAGGAACATCAGGAAGTGTAACAAAAACAAGCTCTAGCATTAATAGAAACGAACTGCCATTTTCCTGACTTGGTACAGGACAAATTTAAGAAAATAATGATGGGTTGAACCTGGTTTTATGGCTTGCCAAACTTCCAGCTTAAATGACAATAGCAAAAAATATATCACAAAAATGACAACACTGTACGTCAGTATACAGTACAAATAAACGCAAAATTACTCAGCACAGAGTAACGCATAAATAAATAATATAAAATGTATATTAGAAACATGCAGACCGCCCATAAAAGTGACAGCACACTCCAACTACGAGTTCTTGTGCATGCTTTTGTAAATATTATGGGATTGTGTCTCCGACACTTTGAACATATCCGTGCATGGTCATCTGTGACAAAACTTAATCAAAACATGTTAATCTGCTGAATATGACTTCTTCTTAACAACTAAAAACTCTTTGGGCGTTTGGTTTTGCCATTTTATTAGAGACTTTCCAATTTGAATTTTCATTGGAGTTCAGTATTTATGTTACTTTACTTTGCAATAGCTCATTCGATAGAAGAATGTCTCTGCCAAATAAAATATGATAGGAAACGCAAGCTAGGGAACAAATGATAATTGGTTTTGCTCACTCTCCTAGAAGAACTCATCAATGACACTAGGCTTATAATTTGAACACCTGACGCGCATTTCGTTACAAAAGACTCATCAGTGACGCTCGAATGAAAAAAGTTTAAAGTTCAAAAAAGGTACGAAGCATTGAGGAAGTTTTATGTCGCAGCATATCAACATGTTATCTGTTTCGAATACAATTTACTAAAGGTTGAGATAATTCAGTTTGGTAAAAAAAGCATATCGATCAAGTGAAATAACAAATATGCCGAACTCCGAGGAAAATTCAAAACCGATAGCCCGTAATCAAATGGCAAAATCAAAAGCTCAATCACATCAAACTGATGGATAACAACTGTCATATTCCTGACTTGATACAGGTTTTTTCTTCTGCACAAAAATGTGGGTTAAAACTGGTTTTATGGCTACCATAACCTTTCTCTTGTATCACAATCGCTTTAAATTCAATTATATTGAAAACGATGTGTGAACAAAACAAACAGACATAATGGGTAATAATGTAAAAAAATAGGGGTACAGCAGTCAACATTATGTTATAATCTTATTCACTTTAAAAACAAACAAATAGGTAACAAAGAGGCATATATACAAGAATAAGATGTAGAGTGATCGATGACAATTGTTTTGATTACCAGACCATCAATTGTAAATGGAACATCATTCAGACATCACCTATATATACACTAACCTCAAGAATACTTGTTATTTATAGTCATGTAAATCCTATTTTAAATATTGCATGCATTATTTAACTCTGTACAACAAACCTATATCTGTATATTATATAAATTGTAACTGATGTATTCGAGTGCATTTCTGTTATATATATAAAATAAATTTTTTACTTTAGAAGCTATTGAATATTTTATAAAAACTTTTTATATTATATATCATTTATCAGGTGAAGATCTCCAGTAGCAATTCTCTGGAATTATATTGATATGTCTAAATATTTGTTCCAGTACCTATACACTCATGTATAAATAATAAAACGAGAAAAGTTTTTGCATTTTTTTCTTAATTAAACACAACAGGCTTTTGTGCAAGATATAAATCTAGATAAAGTTTGCGTAGACGTTTACGGACATATCCTTCATTATATAAAAGCCATCGTGTGGCCACTAATTATCCATTAAGCAATATGTATACATTCGGCCTATAAAAGTAGTTTGCAAATTACTAGCATCTTATTATCTAAAGTAACCTAGAAATTAAGAATGACACCCTACCTTTGTCTACTATTCAACTGAATACCAGAAAACTTTGAACAAAACAAAAACAAAATCACACAACTCTTTTTGTGTCTTGTTGTCAAGCTAATTGGTTTTCTATGTAGTGTTTTTGTAAGTGCATTCCCATAATGTGATACAACAATTTCAAAGCCATCAATTATATATTTGTCTGTCTTTTTCATTCCGTCTATGTTTCTTTATACATTTTGATTGGCCTGTATTCTGTCATACTGATTTTCCTTCATTTTCCCTTAAACGATTCCCTCCTCATTGATCTACGAACAGTCTCTAAGGCCATGTTCACACCAAACGCCATGTACAGTAAACATGTTTACATTTAGTTTAATGTAATGTACACTGGTTTCACATTAAATTTGTTCACATCTATAAACCTTGTTTAATTACCTGTACATAAGATTTGTTCACACTAGTAAACTATATGTCATTTAAATGTTCATTACGTAGAACCGAATGCAAATTTTTCGGACAACTTTTCTAACAGTTAGGGAACGACCATTTGACTTTAAAAAGGGGAAATATTCTGGTCATAGAGATGATAAAAAAAAAATATTCTGAATCCAGAGTTTCCCCATACATTACAGTGTTAAATATTGAAAAAAAGATATTTGATTGTTGGCATCGAAAAAAAAGCATAAAAACGTTCATGCAAAAGAAATTGTGACTCAGAAAAATAATATACACCCCTTTTTGTCGAGCCTGCAACTTTTGTTGCAGAAAGCTCGACATAGGGATAGTGTTCCGGCGGTGGCGGCGGCGTTATGTAACTTCTTTAGAGCTTTATATTAAAGAAGGTGGAAGACCTGGATGCTTCATGCTTTGTATATTGATGCCTCATGTTACAAACTTTCCGTCAGTCACATGTCCAATGTCCTTGACCTTATTTTCATGGTTTAGTGACTACTTGAAAAAAAAGGTTAAGATTTTTTGTAATGTTAAATTCTCTCTTATAATTAATATGATAACTATATTTGGTATGTGCGTACCTTGCAAGATCCTCATGCCTGTCAATTTTCACCTGACCTCGACCTCATTTCATGGATCAATGAACAAGGTTAAGTTTTGGTGGTCAAGTCCATATCTCAGATACTATAAGCAATAGGTCTAGTATATTCGGTGTATGGAAGGACTGTAAGGTGTACATGTCCAACTGGCAGGTGTCATTTGACCTTGACCTCATTGTCATGGTTCAGTGATCAAAGTAAAGATTTTGAGATTTGTTTTGGTTTTTTTTTTCTTATACTGTATGCCATAGGTCTACTATATTTGTTGTATGCAATAGGTCAACTTTATTTGGTGTATGGAAATATTTTATGATCTATTTGTCATCGCGCAGGTTTTATTTGACCTTGACATTTGCACGGTCCATTGCTCAGTGTTAAGTTTTTTGTGTTTTGGTCTGTTTTTCTTAAAACTATAAGCAATAGGTCAACTATATTTGTTGTATGGAAGAATTGTTAGCTGTACATGCCTGCCTGGCATGGTTTATCTGACAAAGACTAATTTCATAATAAGAATAAAAACAGTTTAAACAACAAATTTTATTTGTAGTTTGCGATATTTCATGTATAAAAAAATAACAAATTTTTCTACATAAATAAATATATATATATCAGTATAAATCTTTAAACAGGTCACACCGGGTGTAGTAAATTATTTTGATTAACAAAGACATGTATGTACAACCGGATTTCTGATAAACATAGAAAAATAGACTAATTTTTTTAATTATTCTGAAAAATCTTACTTCTGAAGCTTTATACATGTATGTTGTTTCAAGATACAAATTAGTGCATGTTATATTTCTCATTTTCTTTTTCCTTCCACACTTAATTATTTATCACGTACAATTAGAATGAAAACAAAGTAAACTTAATTTTACATTCACTGGTTGAATTCAATTAATGGGTATTGCTTTTGAATATACAACATCAACGTAATAAGACTGGTATATATACCTGACGGGATTTTCAAGTCTATTAAACAATATTAAACTATCTACATTTTCAAGTTTCATATTAATATTAGGTGATCAAATATAGAACATTGTGGATTTTTTTTAAAGTAGGTAAGGGTCTTCTTCTAAAAATGAAGAATTGTGCCCCTACATTTCACAATTCAAATAATCCAATTACAAATTATTTACATTTTCCCCACTCATTTACCACAAGGTAATAACAAAGTCCCATAAACCATCAGCTTGACCACAAGGTAATAACAAAGTCCCATAAACTATCAGCTTGACCACAAGGTAATAACAAAGTCCCATAAACCATCAGCTTGACCAAAAGGTAATAACAAAACCCATAAATCATCAGCTTGACCACAAGGTAATAACAAAGTCCCATTAACAATCATCTTTACGAAATACGAAACTTGCAAGCTCCAGTTTATGACCGGGTCAGATTTCCAAAATAGTATATCAACAATCAACAACAACAATAAAAACAACAAGTAAATAACAATGGATATTATAACAAAACAACACAACAGCATTAGCATTCTAAAAACCTACATAAATAAAAATATCATTATATGCAACCGTGAAAGTATTTAAAGCAACCACTATCATATCATAAGCATTCAAATGGTTTTGTAGTAATCAAAATGTAATATTTACAAATGTGACTAAGCTAATCAATACAAACTTGAACCGATATATTTTAACAAAAGATATATTAGTATTAGTCCAAGATATAAATAATACAGCAATGAAAGTTCAATAGAAGGAAACTGTGTATATTCATTCATGTTAATACCATAACAATGTGTGTGTAAATTTATAGCTGCCAAATTCAAATGTTTCCTATTTAAGTACTAGTATATGTGTGATTTTATTTTTTCTCTAATTCAAAATGTACAATATCACATTCAGCAAAAATGAAAAAGTGTTTGAAAAGATATCAGGGCAATGCGAGAATATTTTTATTATACAAAAATTAGTAATCAAAGATGCAACTAAGAGGGAAATAATTTGGATGTTTTACAAAAGTTCATATCGATAATAATCAAAGATACAGAATATCTGTTCCCCTCCTCGCATGTTAAAAAGAAATATTCAAGTGTTAAAGAGCTAAACAAATAGCGACAATTAATAAAACATCTTTGAAAAAAAAATCGAATATGAAGATGACACTAAATTGTTGTCAAGATCAACATAAAATATTAAAACGGGTGATCGATTCTTTTTGATAAGTATAATTTCAGGTTTTTCTTAATTTCTTCCCAAATACTGAGACTATTATTTTCAGTACTGTATAAAACACCACCTAATAATTCGTATGGTAATGTCTGAATATCTAATTTCCAGATACAAAAATTCAAAATAACATGAAAACTAACCATTCCTATGCCAAGTAAGTTATCAAAGTAGGCAGCTACGTCAATGCTAACGTAATACATACATTTTGGTATAAGCTACATGTGATATGTGGATAAGTCCTAGCTAGAATAACTTGATTGTCTGGGTTTAAGGCACATATTCACCGGCTCTTTTGGTGTTGGAAACAGAAGCCGAGTTGTTTTAATTTCTTTTTCTCCATTCGGTAAAGAAACTTCAAAATTTTGTATAATCTACAAAGAAATAAAGAAATTATATTTAATACTTATGGTTAAAGATATTTATTTTATGATATAAATGAAAAAATGTATACACATATTTTTTCCTTTATAGGCGATTTGATTTTCAACTTTATTCATAAAATTTTAGTTTCCTTATCCCCTGTATGGTATTCATATTGAAAGTACAATTGAGAGTTAACAACACAGCAAGAAATCCTTTGTTTACTATCGTAAATGAATTGGTTTTGTATTGGAAATTAGAAAATATTTTCAATTGTTTATAATTTATGTAATATTTGCAAAATATCATATTTTGAGACGATACGTCACCAGAACTTATATTCAATGACTTGCATCATCAACACATGAATAATTCACATCGTTGACGGAGTTGCTAGATTTACTGATTTGTCTTTTGAATGTAAACTTACTTTAGCCACAGAGAGCATCATGGTCGGTTTTGCCACCCTTACTCCTGCACAGCTTCTTACTCCAAATCCGAAAGGTTTCACAATTACATTTGGAAAGTTTTGGTATCCTTTATCAATAACATCGGTATTGCCATCTCTCGTCCATCTTTCCGGAATGAATTTTGTAGGTTGGGGGAAAAAACGTTCATCTAAACTCATCATTTTATGATTGATATTGATACTTGTCTACAAATATCAACATGGTCATTTTTACTTGAGTAAATCTTTTTATCAACCAATAGAATCATATTTTTATATTGCTAAAAATAAATCAGCGACATCAACAGCATAAAACAGACAAAAACTCGGGATCATCATGAAATCTTTGTGTTTTATTACATACGATAAAAAAAAAACAGCAACAGCAAGAACAAACAAACAACAACCATTGTTTCTTTTCATAGATCTTTAACATTATTGTCAACTGAATGAATTAAACAAAACATATAAAAGACTTTTTGGATGTTAATCCGCTATTCTTTTCCGATAGGTTATCTTCATACTATAACTTTGAGATATCTGGAAATTTGGTATATTTAAGTGTAATAATAAGCTTGACTTTTTTATCTGCTAAAATAACATAAAAAGTTTACAAGAAAGGAAACCGTTTATCTGGTTTTTTTTCTACACTTGCTTATACCGTGTCACCAGCGTAATCCGACACTTGAGTATTTCAACATCCTGCTTTAACCGACACATTTTCATGATCCCAAAATATGCCTATCCTTTCGGAGAAAAACCTGAGTATCCGACACCCTGCTTAATCCGACATTTTTTCATATCCCCCCCCCTCGTCTATGTGTCGGATTAGATAAGTTAGACAAGAATCATCCTCACCCCTTTGGGTATTCTGTATCCAGCAATAGTAACGTCTGTCTCGGGTATCCTCAACGTGCCAGGAAAAGGAGCGGTTATTCTGCAAACAGTATATTTTATTACACATTTAATTACATTTGAGATTAAGATTTGGTAAAATTATTATTAAATTTCAGAACAAGAAATATAGAAATTACGAAACCTATCCGAAGAGTCTCTTTATAATATTTAAGCATTAATACCAATTAGCACTTTAAACCACTACGAGAATTTAAATCAAACCAAAAAAATAAGATGATAACAATACACAAATTTGATTCTATAAAATTTGATGACAATAACTTGTATTATTTCCTATTGTTGTCGAAAGCAGATGTCGAAGGTCACTTATCTTTGTTTGATTTCAACATTGGGTTCTTCTTTCATTCTGCCTTATATATTCTCTTTTACAGAGCTTTTTTTTCTTGGTAGCTCGGGAATATGCACTGATAAGAAAAAAGAGTTCTGTTCTTAGTAAACATGTATTTTAATACATATTTTATTACCTCTGAGATTCCTTTATACAAGCCTGAAGATAAGACATCTTTTGTAGAGCATCAATGCCTATCACTGATTGGTCACCAGCTACTTGAGTAATTTCTTCATAGAGAGTATCTTGTTTGTCAGGATTTAGGGCTAGATCACACAATACAAATGTAATTCCATTGCCTAGCTGAAATACAAATACAGAAAATAACAGTTTTGTTCATTCTAAACAGCATTTTTAAACAGGATAATTTGAATATGTTCTTAAGTAGGACTGAAATTCAAAAAGTAAAGCTCCAAGGTAAATAAAAACATGTTAATACTGTTATTTTGCTATGTGATATTGTATTGTTTGTCAATGTTAGGTGCATGTTAGTTAAATCATAAAAGCTTTCCAGTTCACCCATCAAGTTACAATGCTGTCTCTAAATTTCAATCAAAACTGAAGGGAAATAGTTCTGGAAACAAAATTCAGGGAAAAAAAAGCGGTACCTTGTAAACATTGAGTACCTTTACTGCTCCAGTGTTAAAGTCACTTATCAGTGTGAAGTAGAATGAAGATTTTACAATACTTACTCCTTCAACCGCTCCAGTGTGAAGGTCACTTATCATTGTAAAGTAGAATGAAGATTTTACAATACTTACTCCTTCAACCGCTCCAGTGTGAAGGTCACTTATCATTGTAAAGTAGAATGAAGATTTTACAATACTTACTCCTTCAACCGCTCCAGTGTGAAGGTCACTTATCAGTGTAACAATTTCTTCAGCAGACAGTTTTCCATCTGATAACATTGCATAAATCAAATTATATTCATCTTGTAAGTAGTCCATTAATGTGCCTTCATCTCTCATTGTATTAAGACGTAAGATTTGTTCTTCCATATTTTTCTTTAAAAATCTTCAAAAGAAAAAGAAAACAATGCACATATTTTACATGTGTCATATCATAGCTTGCTATGCGGTAGGATTTTTACTTATTGTTGAAGGGTGTACTATGACCTTTAATAGCTTACCCTCTTCGTTATTTAGTTTTTGGTGGAGAGTTATCTCATTGTTAATCATATACCATCTTTTTGTTTTTATAAAAGACTTGCCTTTTGTGTTATTTTATTAAAATGTTACAAATTCTTCTTCAAAATAATTCATTGTGAGATTTGGAAAGGTGCTCTAACATTAACATCAGACTCGAAATTGTAACATCGTATGTATTCTTGCTGGATCGTTTATTAATTTGTTAAACTTTATACGGACTTATTTTCTTCTTATAGTTGATGCATTTCCCTCGGTTTTGGTTTGTGGCCCGGATTTGTTTTCACTCAATCGATTTGTGACTTTTGAACAGCGGTATTCTACTGTTGCCTTTATTATATCTTCATGTGATATCCAGTAAAATGTTTAGTTATAGTTAAAAGGTGGAACATAAAAAATAGTTTTGTTCTTGCATATTTTCAAAAGGAAAATTCAAATAAGATACTTTATATATTTGTGATTCAAGATGGATTTAAACTTTTAACTAAAAAGGTAAACTACTGCTATACCGTATCTAAAATAAGGAATAAACACCAACTGAGTTGTAATTCTGTTTTAATATTGTTAATTTTCTAATCGTAACTTATTATCAATACACAATATGGTAATAAAAATCAAATTCCAACATAAAAACATGTGAAACAGAGGCAAAAACATAACAAAGGGACATTTTAACTCATAAGTCAAAAATAGTCAACGCCATGGCAAAAACAAGAAAACGACAAACAGACGAACTAATGTACACAAAACACACTAATGAAAAAATACGAAAAATACAAAACAAACTAGAAGGGATCTCAGATGCTCATGAAGGATTGAATAGATTCAGCTTATAGATATAGGAATATGTGGTATTTGTGCCAATGAGATAACTCTCCATCCAAGTCACAATTTAAAAGTAAACCATTGTAGGTCAAGGTGCGGTCTTTAACACGATGTCTAGGCTCAAACCAAACAGCAAGCTATAAAGAACTCCAAAAATTAATAGTATAAAACCATTTAAACTGGAAAAACAATAGTTTAATCTAAATAAAAAACGAGAACGAGAAACACTTACGAACCACATAAACAGACAACGTCAATTACTGAATATCAGATTCCTGACATAGGACAGGTGCAAACAATTGCAGCGGGGCCTATATGCATCATACAAAAGACACTTGTACTATAAGTAAATGTGATATAAACTTACTCTTGTAACTGTAAAAAGGTTTGCTCAAATTCTCTGTATGTTTTGGTTTTATAATATCGGTTAATATCAAATGGCATTAGAAATGCTGTTTGTAATGTCTTTAAAATTGTGTTCAATAAATTTAACATTTCATCCTGGGAACTGTCATTTAAACAGCCATATCTTTTGTTGAATGATGCTATACCAACGCCTACAAAATACAAAAAATCCGCGTTCATTATTGATATTCTTTTAATAGTATAAAAATCGAAAAACTCATATTGGTAATACAATGTATACCTACCTATTACCATAAATTCACAAGGTTTCGAAAAGAAGATCCAAAAAAAAACCTTGAGACGACGGAAAGAAAATCTAGTTTGGCACATTGTAGCTTGAATGAAATTACAGAGTATATATGGTTTACACTAAAAACAAACATCAACTTTGAGACGATATCCAAAACGAAATGGGATTAACATACCATAAAATGGGCGTTTAAACCTTTGATCTCTGAAAGCACAGGAGATGAATATCCATGTATGTACTGCTATCTTAGATCGGTCTGTTCTTTTTTCATTTTGTTAGTTATACAGCCCTGGGATTTAGTTAATTGCTTTTCAACTGATTTATACACTGTTTTTTTTTTTTAATTTTGTGCTGTTTCATCACTGTACTATATAGAGGGAGGGTAAAAAGCTTGTTTAACCTGTTATATTATTTTTGTCGATGTCCTAAGTCAGGATAATTTACTGTTGCATGGTCTTTTGTTCGTGGTGGTGTTCTCGTTTAATGGAAATCGTTTAAAATAAAGACTTTATTTTTCTATTTGAATTGTTTCACATTTGGTTTCATATTTGGTGCTAAAATATACAAAATAGTGAATAATGAGCAGAATTAATGAAGATTATAGAAAAAATGGCCTAAATAAAAATAAAGGAATAAAGAACCTGCCAACCAGACCTTCCTACAGGAAGTCTGTTCTCACAAAAAAGGACCTTTGCTGATTTCTGAGATTTAGAGTTGAATGATAATGCTTTATAACGCATGATTTAATCTGAAATAAAACTCACATTCATATGCGTATTTCGAAATTTCCCGAACTGCATCATTAATTTGGAGTTCTGTTTTCAGATTGTCTATGAAATCATTAGCAACTCTTTCAAGTAGTGGAGTGAAATTCGCCATTGCTTTCGGCTTTAATAGATGTTCGTTTGAAGGCATTCTAAGCTTAGCCCAATCTTTACCACTCCTGGAACAAAATATTACAAATTTAATACTTACAACATCAAAGAATCAAACATATAAGTCTGATTATAGTAAAAGAATAAATAACACTTTATCAAATTTTAATAGAAAATATTGCAATCACGGTAGTAAATTCAAGAAGCTTATAAAGATGATGGTATATCTTTTACCTCAACAAAGAAGTATGCATCTCTTTATTGTTCAGAATCTTTATTCAATTAATAGAATATAAAACATATATGATATTTTATTTATCTTTATTAGTGTGTTGAAAATTTTGGAAAAGCTGTAGCCGTCATCTTCCATACTTTTAAAAAAAACTTCATGGATTTAGAAATATCCAAAAGGTTGCCTACTATAAGATTTTTGTAGGATTTTGCATACTTTCATACTTTGTACCAAACAAAACTATGGGCCTCTGTGGCCGAGTGATCTAAGTAGTATATACTGTAATCACGGGCCAGTCGAGAAGGTTGTGAGTTCAAACCCCGCTCGTGATGGTACATTCGACTTCAATGTACTTTAAAGTGGCGTTAAAATACACAAAAAAAAAAACAAAATAAAAAAAACCAAATCTAAACAAAACTTACATCTTACCTCATACTTAAGGAGCGTGGTATGTCATTATATTTATAGAAAGCTTCTATCATACCAGGGAAGTGTCGATGATTCTCCTTATACGGCAGCCGGAAGACCTGATCTGCAATATCTGGATGGCATACGTGTAGAACATGCCTGTTACCAGCTCGTACTTTGAAAATGTCGCCATATTTGTCGCGAAAAGATATCATAACCTCGATAAAATCATCCAATATTTCATATTTTGCTGTAAGAAAGTAACAAAAAATGAAATCACAAAAATATCAAACCTCCGAGGAAAATTCAAAACGGAAAGACCCTAATCGAACGACAAATCCAAAAACTAAAATACATCAAACGAATGGACAATACTGACGACCTGTCATATTCCTGACTTGGTACAGACATTTACAAAAAAAGTAAAATCACAAAAATATGAAACTCCGAGGAAAATTTAAAACGGAAAGTCCCTAATCAAAAGGCAAAATCAAAGGATAAAACACATCAAACGAATGGACAACAACTGTCATATTCCTGACTAGGTACAGGCATTTTATAGCTAACTATGCGGTATGGGCTTTGCTCATTGTTGAAGGCCGTACGGTGACCTATAGTTGTTAATTTCTGTGTCATTTTGGTCTCTTGTGGACAGTTGTCTCATTGGCAATCATACCACATCTTCTTTTTATATTTAATCCACCATTTTCTGCTAAAGAAAATGCCTGTACCAAGCCAGGAATCATACGATACAGTTACAGGGGAGGTAATGACGTTGCTAACGTAAATTGTTATTTTCGCGACGTCAAACTGACTTAAAAAAGGTTCAGTTTTCGACTGATTTTTATCATTCAAACTTATTTAACTTGAAAACAAGTTCATGGACCCCTATTTTTTAAAATGCCATTCGGTTTGATAACGTTAGAAGATTATGTGTGCCAATTTTCATGAAAACGTAAATAGTGCAATTTTTTAAAATTTGAAAAATATACAGCAAAAAAATTATGTTTTTTCTACATTGATGAACATTTGATAAATATGAGTTATTTGAAAAATAAAAATGCAAAAATTTAAAGGACATTTTTATAAAACAGAATTTACAGATAATTTAACAAAAAAACAGTTTGCGTTTATCTTTTAAAACAAAAAAGTTAATGTATTTCTGTCCAAAGGAAAAATACGTCCGCAAATCCGAATATTTGGCAAATATATAAGATTTCGACCTCATTTTACTCAAAAAAGTAGCACATGAGGGTATATTTTTTATTACATATTTGATTTTATCAGGCAAAAAATAGCCTATATGCAAATTTTCATCAAAATTTAAATATGGGATCAAAACTGTATCGTATGCCCTTAATGTGTTTGAGCTTTTGATTGTGCAATTTGATTAGGGACTTTCCGTTTTGAATTTTCCTCGGAGTTAAGTATTTTTATGATTCTACTTTTTATCCTCTTTAAATAAAGAATTATTATCATTAGTATTATTATCTGCAAGATGAAAAAAAAAAATAAAATAAAAATCTTGCTAGTACAATTTTAAACTTACTAAATGGTTTGAAATTCAAAGCCATTCCCAAATATGGTATATCATGTAAGCCAGTTGGCCCTGGAAGTTCACTGAAAGTTTTAACATTGCCGCCATCCGTTTGTGGGAAAGCCGCAGTGGTTGAAGCAATTGTAGATGTCCTTCTTAATGATGACCGGAAGTGAGATTGTAAGGGTGTGATTATCTTCTTCACAGATTTCATACTACAATACAATGATATCAACAAATAGAAAATACGTGCACAATAATGTCAACAAATAAAAAATACGTGTAGCTAGAATCAGAAAAAAAAGATCATAAAAAATATAGCATAAGTTTACCTGGTGTCAAAATAATATTTTTTTATGTTTTGATAGTTGAAACTTTGTCACGAGATCCTGGTTTCTTGAAGTATCCTAAGACGGGTGTGGAGCAGGATCTGCTTACCCTTCCGAAGCACCTTAGATTACCTCCGGTGGGGTTCGTGTTACTTAGTCTTTAGTTTCCTATGTTGTGTCTTGTGGCGTAGTCCGTTTATTTTCAATCTATTAGTTTGGGTGTCCTCTGGTATCGTTCGCCCTCTTCTAAGACATATCCTAAAAAAAGTCACGTGACAAATTTTAGGGCTATCATATGAACATCCTAGGATACGTCTTAGACTGTAAATAAAATATGTCTTAGGAAATCATTAGGAAATCCTACTGTATTAACATCCATTTAAAGGCATTCTTTCTTTCTACAGTGAAGAAAAAAAATCTAATTTTGTTTGATTATAACACGATGGTTATTATACAAAGAATGATTATAATTCGTGTGATGATTCAAACGATAATAAAATTATAATAAAAAGTAGAGAAAATAAATACATTAACGTTATTTACGATCAATTTGTTGTTAAAATGAAGTTTTTGTGCTTTAGTATAAGTCATATGATATAATATGTGAATTATTTTGTTGAGGTTTTAAAATACAATTGAAGGATCTTTGCATATCACCTTACCATTTTAGTACAAAAAGGTCACATAGTCATTGGGTAAATTTATGGTTAAAAAGATTTCGATTTTGTCTGAATTTTGAAAATTTGTGTTACTCTTTTTGCACGTCGTACATATGGATATATGCAGAATAATAAATTCTTCTATGTGCTCCTTGCATGACCCATGAATCAAATAACTTGTTCAAAATTTGAACCTTTATTAAAAGAATTTATTTACGACATTATACTATAAATAATGATTTTTTTTTTACAACCACTGGGTTGATGCCACTGCCGGCAGAATTTTGGGTACTCTATTCTCTTCAATTTCGTTTTTTATTTAGCCATTATTTTTCACTTATTTGATTCGAGCGTCACTGACTGTTCTTTTCGTAAATAATGAACATTTCAGAAAGTACCGCTGACTGTATCAAAATTCTTATTTTCAATACAACGTGTGAGTCAAATAATACATTTAAAGCTAAGGGAAGCAACTAGATGTGTTATCGATGCAATTTCAGAAGAAAAACATTTCATACCATCACGAGACCATTTTAGACATGTATTTTGATGTCTTTTGATATTAATTTTAGGATCATTTGTGACTTCAGACATTGAAAAATCCACACACAGGACTAGGTGCATATGTACTATAAGTATATACGAACTTAGAAATGCCCTGAAATAGATTTTGGATATATTTTAGTAACCAATGATAGATATAAAATTAGAAGGTGTGGTTAACAACAACAGGTCCACATACTGCCTTTAACAATAAGCAAAACCCATACAGCAAAGTACGCTATAAAAGGTCCCGAAATTACAATTGTATTTAACAATTCAAACGAAGAAACTAAAGGCTTGAATTATGTAAACAAAACAATAAATTCCTCTGCCCAACAAATGGCGAATTAAACTGAGTAACTGAAATAGAGAGCGTGTTCAATTCAATATCTTCTGTCGTGATAAAACAAAAATTAATCTCAAAAACAAAAAGCAAAAAATTCTGAAACACAAAATGCATTGACTTAAATATGCATTGGTGCTCCCAGCAGGGTTAAAACTTTTCCACTTGTAAATGTTAGAATGTTCTCAATATAAATTACGTGTAGGGTGTACATGTACTTGTACGACTGAATTTATTAAAATTTTAAAGATAAACATGTTATGAACATTTATTTAACAAAAGATACCCTAAAAAGAGCTGAAATAGAGCATGCAAAAATGAATTAAGTTGCATATACAATTATGCACCTATACCGCGCCATACATTTTTTAACCTTGGTAGGTTTTAAACATTTCTTTTGTAATCGTAAAAACTGCGACAAAAGGCCTCGAATACGATATTATCTTTACTTATATTGAAATTATCCTACTATACAACAGTTTTCAGAACATAGACATATATGTTTTGATTTTATTTTTTTATACCCGACCTTTGTATTTTTCCTATCATTATTATCAATATATAAATCATTTTTATGACTATTTGAATAGAGCAAATAAATTGAATTTTTAACCTCAATGTATAAAAAAAGTGAGGTGCCAGTTTTTATACATTTACATACAACATAAGAATAATGCTATACTAAGTAAGTCTTTCATATGAAAGCTTTGAATAACAGCCAGCTATATAAAATACTAGTGAGTACCATACAGTCGCCATAAGATAATCTTTAAGTCTGTCGTAGAAAAAGTTTTAGGACATGTCTTGGGATACTTTCTAAATCAAAGAGAATCGTTAAACTATCATGTTATAAAAAAAAAATATTTCAAGTTTACATGACTTTCGAGGTGTCCAGATTACATATTCATACGGCGTCTTTAAGTCTTTCCATTCGACCATTGTTAAAATATATACTACAGGTCCTGCGACAGGATTTTTGATAATTATAAACAAATTAAGAAAATTATTTTGTGATATTATTTTTCTGCATATTAGAGATGTATATGTGTATATGTTTCTGGTTTTATTTAGAGATAGGAGACATATTTATAAAGACATAGTACATACATTGTATATCATAATAGTTTATTTCAATATAATTTAATTTTGGATGTAACGCGACTTCTGATTGGCTGACGTTATTTTGTTATGAGCCCATAGACATAATTTAGTCATGTGACAGTGACGTCATCAACGTTTTTTCATGGTTTTCTACGATTTAAAATGGAAGTTAGAATTAAATTATAAGAAATGACTGTAATATTATTTCTGTCTATTCGAAATAACATAAAAAATGTGGTGCACACTCTTAAATGATCTTAAATAACCCGCTACGCGCGTTATTCTGTGTGCACCAAATTTTTTATGTTATTTCTTCATAGACAGAAAAAATATTACAGTCATTCCTTAATTGAAAAGACAATTAAAACAATTTATCTTGTGACAATGATTGAATAGTGTTTGATTTATGTCGCATCAGCACAATGGGGCTATATCGCGGCGACCTTATTGTAACGTGATTGCTGTAAAGATAAGAAGATATGGTATGATTGCCAATGAGACAACCAAATGACGCAGAAATCAAGGTCAACGTACCTTCAACAGTGAGAAAAAGTTATTTGAAATAATAAATAAATGATAGTTATCAATAAAAACTAGAAACTGATAACAAGGTTATTTTTAAAGCAAAGAAATGTAAGCCGCACAATATTTTTCACAAGAAAATTATAAAAAAAACATAGTCAAAATATGAATGAAACAAAAATGAATAAACTTTACACTAGAATAGGAGGTGTCTTTATACAGTGATCTAAAATGCTAAAATATATGTTTTTATGAGTTCAATGTTTGCTGTTGGTAGATAACTAATAGCTGAATTACATTAAATGTCACTGAATATCACTTACTATTACAAATCAAAAACAGGTGGAATATTTTTACCAAAGTTCTCTCATTTTCCTGTTTTGTAAAGATTAATTAATTAATTTTTCTCTTTGTGTCTAGACATATAAAACAATAAGGTTATCTGGTCTTATAAAATATCCTGGAAAATCAATGTATCCGACACTTTATACCAGGTTTTAAAAGGAGACAATAATATAATATAATATGATATATATTAATTTGAACATTTAATTTTGATAACACTGTCTTTCTGTTTTAGTATTATACAATACAATCACCATCTCAGTATATATTCATGCCTTTAATTGCAGAGTAAATACTAAATTGTAATAAGAATTTTATATTCTTCCTTTAAAACAAGTATAAATCTATTGAAAGTACAAACAAACAAAATGCCTTGTAAGGTTTTTTGTTGTTTAAAGCTCATAATAGACTGAAAGCACTTGAGCAGAACTTATAACGATTATATAATACGTCCAATAAATTTCAACAATTCATTTGAAATACAAGTTGCATTAAAATCCTTCTTTGGTTCAAAATTCAAATTCAAAATTTAAATACTATTAAAAGAATACATGAAATTGGGAAATGCATATTACACCTTAGAAAATAGTGCAAATAAGTCAGGGTGATTTTCCGATTAGGGGTAGCTAACGGGTGTACACAAAACAATCGCCTGTTATTGCCTTTTTATTACTGTAGTGTTTTATTTGCAACTTTTTTTCATCCTTATACAAATTATGAAGAGATACATTTTGGTTATATGATAAAACACATTTGTCAAACCATTATGAAAAATTAATGATATGATTTGATTTTTTCTTTCTTGAAATAAACCTCAACTTTAATTTTTTTTTTATCAAATTGCTGATTTATCTAAATATTGGAAACATTAAAGAAAAACATATTGATAGTTTAATCGTTGAGCTAACAATTAACTATATATAATAAAAAGCACTGTACCTATCATAAGAGTACTTAAAACAATAAACTGATCAGTAAAACAAAACTCTCGACTTTTTCAGTAGCAATTTATCATCTTACATCAATTTCTAAATTTAAAAAATATTAAATTAAAACAATTTTTATATTTACTAACACTGTACCTGACAAGAGAAAATTAATAATATTCCTTTTCTTGTGAATAAATTTTGGAAAATAAAATATTATATAGTTAATCACTACATGTCGCTGTGAAGTCTGTTTCTGTCATACAAAATTAAAGAGCGTTTTCTTAAGATCTTCCAGTAACACAGCTGATCACAAAATAAGCGTATTTATATCCAATATTTAACAAATCATATATTTGTCTAAAAAAAGAGAAACAACTTCATGCATCTAGAACTTGTAGACTGTTTGTTTACAAATAATAAACGCTTTTTATACTTAAGTTACGAAATTGGATAATAAAATACCTCCCATTAATTGACAGGTATATTCAAATTTATCTTTAAAATCAGACTTAACCATCGGCGTGGAAAATGTCATTTACCGGGACATGACCCAGCAGGGTGAACGACCTAAAATTAGCAGAAATCGATGCATAACTTATTCTTTACTGATCAAGTGTTTCAAATCAAATATTCAATACAACACAACTCTAAAATTGAGTTGTATTGAATAAAATACAACAGGCTTAATCTAAAAATACAACGTGACCTACTAATAAATATATTAAAGTTTGTAGAAGGCTGTTGCTTAGTTTAACATTGAGATATCGGATATTGTAATATGAGCTTTATTGCAAGACAAACTAATGGTGCATCAGTTCGAAGGACGATAACAGATAAAGTATCAATGTAGAAATAGGGAGGGATGTGGTAAGTCCAAATAATTATGACGTCAGGCAAGGCTATTTTAATTGGCCGTTTCAGAATCTAAAGGACTATGGGTAATTGCATTGGCCGTACCCCAAAATGAAAATAACGTTACGTCATTGGTTGAATTTCCATTGTTTATGACATTTATAACCAATCACGACGTTTTGGTGTACACTTTTGAAAATATTACCCATGATTCCTTAGATTCTGAAACGGCGAATTAGGAAGGCGTCCCAGAAAAAAAATTAAAATAGCCTTGCCAGACGTCACAATTGTTTGGACTAGGATGTGGTATGATTGTGAATGAGACAACTGATCACCAGAGACTAAAATACTAGAGTATGTCAACAACAACAAGACACACGACCTTCGTATCGTATGAGCAAAACCCTTACTGTACAGTAGGCTACAAAAGGTCCTTATTGCAAACTTGAGTAGCGTTAATTTGTCATACTTGTTTGTACCTTTGCATCGTATGAGCAAAACCCTTACTTTACAGTAGGCTACAAAAGGTCCTTATTGAAAACTTGAGTAGTGTTAATTTGTCATACTTGTTTATACCTTTGCATCGTATGAGCAAAACCCTTACTTTACAGTAGGCTACAAA
The DNA here is from genome assembly GCA_037788925.1 of Mytilus galloprovincialis. NCBI lineage: Eukaryota > Metazoa > Mollusca > Bivalvia > Mytilida > Mytilidae > Mytilus > Mytilus galloprovincialis. Next base: position 90,769,527 of record CM075333.1, on the reverse strand, counting down.
AGGTCCTTATTGAAAACTTGAGTAGTGTTAATTTGTCATACTTGTTTATACCTTTGCATCGTATGAGCAAAACCCTTACTTTACAGTAGGCTACAAAAGGTCCTTATTGAAAACTTGAGTAGTGTTAATTTGTCATACTTGTTTGTACCTTTGCATCGTATGAGCAAAACCCTTACTTTACAGTAGGCTACAAAAGGTCCTTATTGCAAACTTGAGTAGTGTTAATTTGTCATATTTGTTTATACCTTTGCATCGTATGAGCAAAACCCTTACTTTACAGTAGGCTACAAAAGGTCCTTATTGAAAACTTGAGTAGTGTTAATTTTTCATACTTGTTTATACCTTTGCATCGTATGAGCAAAACCCTTACTGTTCAGTAGGCTACAAAAGGTCCTTATTGAAAACTTGAGTAGTGTTAATTTTTCATACTTGTTTGTACCTTTGCATCGTATGAGCAAAACCCTTACTTTACAGTAGTCTACAAAAGGTCCTTATTGCAAACTTGAGTAGTGTTAATTTGTCATATTTGTTTATACCTTTGCATCGTATGAGCAAAACCCTTACTTTACAGTAGGCTACAAAAGGTCCTTATTGAAAACTTGAGTAGTGTTAATTTTTCATACTTGTTTGTACCTTTGCATCGTATGAGCAAAACCCTTACTGTTCAGTAGGCTACAAAAGGTCCTTATTGAAAACTTGAGTAGTGTTAATTTGTCATACTTGTTTGTACCTTTGCATCGTATGAGCAAAACCCTTACTTTACAGTAGGCTACAAAAGGTCCTTATTGAAAACTTGAGTAGTGTTAATTTTTCATACTTGTTTGTACCTTTGCATCGTATGAGCAAAACCCTTACTGTTCAGTATGCTACAAAAGGTCCTTATTGAAAACTTGAGTAGTGTTAATTTGTCATACTTGTTTGTACCTTTGCATCGTATGAGCAAAACCCTTACTTTACAGTAGGCTACAAAAGGTCCTTATTGCAAACTTGAGTAGTGTTAAATGTTTCATGTTTAATACTACAACGAAACATGTTGGAAAACTTTCTAGAGGTTTGCAATTTATTTGTAAATGCTTTCTTAACTTTAAATTAATAAGTTTACTTTATATTGATGTAATGAATTGAAAACAACAGCAAAACAGTCAGTGTTTTCTAGATCTAGCCATTTTGCAGAATTTTCTTTTATCGGGCATGCTTAGAAGCATGCTTAGAACCCTGATGTTTTTTTTTTAGAGATCTATATAAATATGGAAGGAGCTGTTTCATATGTTCATGTCGAAAGTGGCCAGTATGCCCTTTTCCTTATGAAATTGCCACTTTTTTTTTGTGTAAAAAAAATATGAATAAAAAATGAATACAAGTGATAATGCCAAATGCCGATATAGTAACTAATACTTTAAGCATGGTATATTTATAGCATTTTATACACACATATCGCCACTATATTTTCACAATTTCATTTTCCATCATACATACATCTAGTACACTATCCAATTGAAACCTAGATGAGGATACCTCTAAGTACAAATGTAGTAATTAGTAAAGAGAGAGTAGATGCTCCGTATTTACATGTGATAAGATATAACTTATAGTCTAGTTAAAATAATTTCAAATTTATTATAATCATAATCTCTAAATTGTACTTCGTGGGGCAGTGAAAAAAAACCACAAGCATACGAATAGTCCAAATAAATTTAATGAACAATTTGATTGAGGAAGATATTTTAAATCGATATTAGTCTTGATTATCTGATTAAATTATCTAGTAAAAATGATAACAAGATAGAGATGTTGTATTTATAATTATAATTACGAAATATTGCGCGTTAATTTTACACTATGAACTTACTTTTTTTGTGAATGAAGCGTCCAACATTCCTAGCGTGTTTTTGACAGGTCAGTTAAACAGAATGACCAGGTTAATTCAATATATACATATGTTATATATAGTTCTAAAAGTCCACTGGTCACTGAACTTTTTAAATGACCATGACCAAGTTGTAGGCGTTTAAAAGTCAGCATAAAATTAAAGAAAATTCAATGTGCATTAAGGTACAAGAGAGGTAAAGGTGTCCAGTCTTGTTTGTTTCGTAACACCGTATAAAGCTAAAAAAACATCGTTCTAAAATAAAACTGGTACTTTGCTACTGAGGTACAAATTATATTAACCTTGAATTTGGAGCAAGTTATTTGTTGAAGTTTTTCAATTCATTCTTTTAAAACACGAACACACACACAAACCAATTCGTTAACAATGATTTATGCTTGGTGGGGACCGTTTGATAACTTGGGGAGTGACAATTAGGATTTCGTCAAACACCTCCGTGCAGGATTTTCTCGCTGTGTCGAAGTCCATTTGTGGCATTGTGCTGTTTTTTGCTCTTTAGTCCGGTTGTTGTCTGTTTAACACATTCCCCATTTCCATTCTCATTTTTACTTATTTTACAGAGTAAAATTGACTATACTTGCACAATAAATTAAACTGTTAATGATTCGGGATCATTATTTTCAATTTGGTTCTGAGTAGATTATTATAAGGATTTATTTTTATACTGCAATTGGCTATTTTATGGTATCCTGGCTCAGTTACAAAATTAACGGTTACATACAAAATTACTGTTTTAAATTCGTTGTTCATTTTGGCGCCTAAACGTAGAATTGTTTTATACTCGGTTTTATACTGTAAATAATGCTATTATAAATATGTTTTATAACAGATGCATTCTTTATATAATGTTTTATAGTCTATATGTACAGAATGGTTCTCTTTTAATTCTATATCTATATATTTTTACACTGAATGTAATATTGTATATATTATTAAGGGATGAGACTTCAATAAAACATTGAATTTAATTTGATGGCCTTCTTCAAAGTCCGCGTCAAAGCAACCTCTGTTTTTGTTAAATCACAGGTTAAAATCAACTAACATAAAATTTCCGTTCGCTCTACGAGACATTCCCAATTGTTCAACCCCTTTGTATTATCAATGCAATATTTGAAATGAAATAAAATGAAATACAATAGTGTTCGTGTCCTTGGTCATGTTGACATACACTAAAACAGTCATAACATATACAGCCTTTTGTTTGTATAATAAATATCTTAGTTGCAACACGGAACTCGGTCAGTTACCTATCATGACCTATTTGCAAAATCAATGATTATAAATAGTTGACCGTTGTTTGCAATGTCATAGGGTTGAATTTCATCTAAATATAGCAATATGTACTGTCCTTGGTTATGACCACGAGGACGATATTTATTTACTTTGAATTAGAGTTTTCGACCTTGTTCTTGAACAAAAACAGATGTATATAGGCGAGTATATAGGTGTACACCGACGAGGAAGTAAAAAAAAAAAAAAAACAGGCGAAAGATACAGTATACCTAATTTGTCCAGGATTCTTTAGTGTAGTGTCGAAATGACAAACATTTTAATCAGTGCTAAAAGGTTTTAAATGTCAAATGCACACCATAAATAAAGGCACTTATTTACATCAATAATGACTTTGATAGATAAACCAAAAAGTCTTAAAACAACATTGAAAAAGTAAGTTAAATTATGTGTATTTTAAAGAAACGTTATTTTAATTAAAAGAAAAACATGAATGTCGGTTCCAGAGACCAAACTTTCACTAATCGACTTCAAGCAACTAAGGTAACGACCATATGACTTTTTTATTTTTTCCTGCAATGGGATTTTGTTTTCGTACAACGCAAGCTTGAAACTTTTTAAACACTCATTCAGATATTGTTTGCTTCTCTCTGATCTAAAATATATGTTTCTTAATTTGAGAATTAGGATAATAAAAATAATAAACTAATCCAACCACACTACACCAATCTCTGTTGGCAAAGATTAGAAGTTTTTTGTTTGCAATAATTGAGTCTTTGGCGGAAATAAAAACATCTGGTATTTTTGAACTTAAACAAAAGAAAAAGGTAAAACATGAATTTTAAGTGATGCCAAAATATTTCCTTTTTTTAACATCAAAAGCGCATATCCAAAACCAGCAGCCTGTTATTTTAGTTGATGTCATTTGTTTGTTTTTTTTCTGTCCTGCTTTTTTATTTTTTCACATAATATGTCTTGCCTTCTTATTTTTTTACATAATATGTCCTGCCTTTTTATTTTGGCAAGTTGATCATTCTGCCTTTTTTTTTCAAAAATCCTGTCCTGCCTTTTTATTTTTTTTTTATCTTTATCTAAGACAAGTGCCTGTGATGGTGACAAAGTTTCTTATTTTTTTTATGTCATTTGGTTTCTGATGGGGAGTTTTTTCATTAACAATCATGCCACATCTTCTTATTATTAAATAAACATTATACTTCAAATCAATCATAAGTCAATCTAGCCTTCATGACTGAATTAAGATGCTAGGACGATTATCCAGGTATACAGTTAATTTGAAGGCCGTGCGGTGACCTATAGTTGTTAACTTCTGTGTCATTTTGGTCTCTTGTGGACAGTTGTCTCATTGGCAATCATACCACAGCTTCATTTTTATAGCTGTTCAATACAATTTCTTCGGAAAGTGCATGTACCAAGTCAGGAATATGACAGTTGGTTTCTAGTTGTTCTAATGTCAAGCGTTTGATTTTGTCTCTTTTTATGGACTTCCAATATTTTTTATTTTTATTTGATTCAGACCGTTTTGTTATATTTCATATCTTTATATCCTTAGATAATGGTTTGCAAAAATATTCTACAGTTTCTTTTAATAAACTCGAACGGGTTCAATCCACTATGTTCTACATTTGAAAATGCCTGTACCAAGTCCGGAATATGACAGTTGTTGTCCATTCGTTTTTGATGTGGTTGTCATTTGATATTGAAATGTGATTAGGGACTTTCCGATTGAATTTTCCTCGGAATTAGTATTTTTATGATTTTACTTTTTGATAGCAGATCGTAAATCATACCTGTCACATCAAAGATCAAATCTGATTAAATAAGTACGTTAAATCTACAAAGGGAAAACAAAATGTTTATGAAAATAACCCCCACCTTTTAACTCACCTGGCCCAAAGGGACAAATGAGCTTTTCTCATCAGTTGGCATCCGCCGTCCCTCGTTGTCCGTCGTTTAAAAAGCTTTTACAAAGTTCTTCTCCTCTGACTCTACTGGACTAAATGTTACCAGACTTGGCCACAATCATCATTGGGATATCAATATTGCTCACATAGTTATTAGTCACTCTTCATACGAGTGATTTCCCAAAATTGTTTTACCTTTTTTTCTGTTATGAGCAAAAATTAAAATAAGATAGGGAGAATCCCAACAGATCAGCATTACAAGGTCAACAAATGTTCGAGAGAGTCCATTGTTGAATGTTGAATATTCACATTGACATAGGTGAGAGACACAGGCTCTTTAGAGCCTCTAGTTTTTCGATATGACACAGGCTTTTAAGAGCATCTAGTTTTTTTCTATTAGAATTAAATTGCAATCATAAAGGTATTGGGGACTAGTATTTACTAACTGGACACGTCATGTCCTTGCATTCAAAGTAATTTAATCCTATAACCAGACAATAACTGTAAGAACTGCAGATGAAGAATCAGCTGCTGTCTGTCTACAAAATTTTCTACCTAGTGTTGAAGCAAATATGGTTAGCATGGAGCCTTAAGCCTCTCATGATTAATCTTCTTGAAAGTATTGAAAATCGCTTGGTTGATGATTAATTTTAATTCTTTCATTCATTTTATCAAAGTATGTAGTTTTATTGTTATCATTTGTACGACAAATATGCACACTGACACTCTTCTCTCAAAAACAACTTTTGTTTTACCTTTTGACTCCAATTACATTACATTTTTGTAAAAAAAAAAAAAAGACACGTAAGCGAACTAAGTACGATACGGTTAACATTTAAAAGGCATATAAATAGTAGGTCAATGAACTTTACAGAAAAAAATGAACACAAAATAGCAATAATCGTCATCACCAACAGCAACAACATAAACAAAAGTTCAAAGAATCTTTAAATATCTCCCAAAAATGGCTCATCAAAAAAATCTACAAAAACCTTGCCATTTTGCATACGAAACATATAATATCTTAATTATTAGTGTTTTAATACATATATTTACAACCAGTCAATATAAACATAGCATGATATAAAAAATACAAGACCCGTTCATGAAGCTAATCAAAGTTTAATTGATAGAATGGATTACAATAATCATTTTAAAACTCTTTTAAGATATGTTTTACAAGTGATAAAACCAGGTTCAATCTACCATTGTCTACATAAGAAAATGCCTTAACCATGTCAGGAATATGACATTTGATCCATTCGTTTGATGTGTTTGAGCTTTTGGTTTTGCCATTTGATTAGGGACTTTTCTTTTTGAATTCTCCTCGGAGTTCAGTATTTTTGTGATTTTACTTTTTAAACTACAATGTATGTGTGGTCTAATAAGGTTTTACATATTTTGTTTTTTTATGGCTAAGTTAAGTGGCAATCTGATATTTTTTTAACAACAAGCAAGACGAACATCTAATAGTATTGGTGCTTTGAGAATTGGATGGTTTTTGCATAGTATTTCATGGCTTTTTGTCTGGTGGTGCATTCATACCCTTATACTTTGATTTCCGAAAGAAAAAAAAAAATGGCAGTTTATAAAGTGACTTGAACTGCGCAATTCAGACGTAAACTTAAATGCAGAATAATACTCATTCCACTAAATATATTTTATATAAATCTTTAAGGGATTCAATGTATAAAACATTTTGTACTTGGCTTTGACGCAAAAAGGTCCAAATTGTTGTAAACACATATGCATGAAAAAGGTGTTAGCTGATTCCAATTGCCCAAATATGAGACTCAACTAAAGGTGCTTACTCTACCGAGGTGTCTGGAGTCACTCAATGACTTGTGATTAAGATTGCTTGCTCTATCGAGGTGTCTGGAGTCACTCAATGACTTGTGATTAAGATTTCTTACTCTACCGAGGTGTCTGGAGTCACTCAATGACTTGTGATAAAGATTGCTTACTCTATCGAGGTGTCTGGAGTCACTCAATGACTTGTGATTAAGATTGCTTGCTCTATCGAGGTGTCTGGAGTCACTCAATGACTTGTGATTAATATTGCTTACTCTACCGAGGTGTCTGGAGTCACTCAATGACTTGTGATTAAGATTGCTTACTCTACCGAGGTGTCTGGAGTCACTCAATGACTTGTGATTAATATTGCTTACTCTACCGAGGTGTCTGGAGTCACTCAATGACTTGTGATTAATATTGCTTACTCTACCGAGGTGTCTGAAGTCACTCAATGACTTGTGATTAAGATTGCTTACTCTACCGAGGTGTCTGGAGTCACTCAATGACTTGTGATTAAGATTGCTTACTCTACCGAGGTGTCTGGAGTCACCCAATGACTTGTGATTGAGGAAGTTTTCACTACCATGTTTGTTTTGCGAATGAGGCAGTTTTCACTAGGTAGTACCATGCTTGTTTTGCGAATGAGGCAGTTTTCACTAGGTAGTACCATGCTTGTTTTGCGAATGAGGCAGTTTTCACTAGGTAGTACCATGTTTGTTTTGCGAATGAGGCAGTTTTCACTAGGTAGTACCATGTTTGTTTTGCGAATGAGGCAGTTTTCACTAGGTAGTACCATGCTTGTTTTGCGAATGAGGCAGTTTTCACTAGGTAGTACCATGTTTGTTTTGCGAATGAGGCAGTTTTCACTAGGTAGTACCATGTTAGTTTTGTGATCGTAGAACTGACATCGGCACACAATGTATTACTATATCTTGTTGATATTATACAGCTGTTATCTTTTTTTTTTGTGAATTTAAAAACATGCAACTTTTGTCATTTATGTCTGAACTAATTTCTTAGTACTTAAATGTTAGTAATCTTGTTTTTTTTTAGTTTTAATTTTGATTTGAACATAGCATACTTCATCATCGTATATTTTTGTTAAGAAAAACAATCGTAGTAAAATTGTCTTATCCTTCAATTCGGTTTATAGGTGTGGGCTTGACCAAGTAGATGAATGTCGCGGCAAGTATAAATTTTCATGTCTAAAGCAAGTCAATATTAAATATATTTTCTTGTCTTATATTAAAATATATTTCGAGAAAAAAAAAATCAGTGGTGAATATGCACTTATTTTAAAGAGATCAAAATTTGACAATACTTATAAAAAAAAATTAATCAAATTCAATTTATACAAAATGCTATATTGAATATCTAATTTGTTGCGAGTTTTGTATTGATTTCAAAATTTAAAACAATAAATAATATTGGTACACTTTTTTAGTTTATTTTTCTAAAGCAAATATTTATTAAATTTATGACATTTCAGGGGTTTGTACCCTTATTTGACTACAATCCAAAAGATTATCAGATATATCATGATTTTTGTTTTAAATTTAAGGGTATTGCTTTATTGCAACATTTGAAAATAAATGCAGAAATAACAAAAAATAGATGTTTTTTTTCTTGTCTTCGATTAAAAACAATTATTAAAAATATTAGCAGTTCTTTGAATCTACTATTCAAAAATGAAAATATCCTACGATTGATTTTTTTGTTCGTCCTACTGAAATGCGCAGTACTTACAATTAATAATACCAGTAAGCTTTTTGTGAAAAAAGGTTGTAGCTCTTTCCCAAAGAATTTTTTTCGACAAGAACAATTTGTAAAATATTAGTTCTGAAATGACTAACGATAATCATTCCTATTAAGATTTTTTGTGAAATCGATCGCTGATCGGCTGCAAAAACAGAAGTTGAACTTTTCACTATCGTAAAATTTTGACAAATTAAGTCGCATGACGGTTGATGATTCCACAGCAGGACACTCTTTCTCTTGTTTCGTTTTGGAAATAATGCGATTACCTTAATTTTTCAAAAACCTTGATTTGTAAAAACAAATCTCGAGAACTATAAGCACAATTATTTGTATTCTTTGTCACAGTGACACATATGTTTTATGGTATAACAATACAGTATTATTTATTATAAAGTGAGTTTATAGAAGGAATTTTACTTACGTTCTTTAAGTTTCCTTTATAGTTTCCATTGGGCATGTGTTCATTCGTACATAGAAAAAATATAAAATCAAACATTGAGAAAATTATGTGACAAAGATAAAGCCTTATATACCTGTCGATATACCTGTACACAAAGTTGATTTTATACTGTTTTCCGTTGAAATGAAATGATTCCTCGTATTTTTGTGTACATACTACAAGGCTTGAATGATTATTGCCTAATTAAAAGATAAAAACAATTACCCCCGTCTTTCCTCCAAATTTAAATACTAATTATTTTTATCCATTTGTAAAATACAATCATCCTTTAAATGCAGTAGTATCTTTAACTTTTAAAAAAAAATGTGTAAAGTGTTTGGATTTTAGAAAGTCACAACCTACGCTAACAAGTGATAATAGTCGACTTTGCATGCATGGGAAAGCCATATTTTTGTGAATATTTTGGTTCAGTTCAAATAAAAAAAATATTTAAAAAAAAAAATGTTTAACAGCGACTCATTTTTGCGCCTGTCCAAGTCAGGAACATATGGCCTTTGTTAGTCTTGTATGTTTTTAAATTTCAGGTCATCTATGTTTTGAAGTTTAGTTTGACATCCACTTTTACTGAACAAGTACACATTTTTATTTAGGGGCTACCTGAGGGCAACCTACAGATGCGTGATTTCCTGGCTGCGTTGAAGACCCATTGGTGGCCTTTTGCTGTTGTCTGCTCTTTGATCTTTGACATTTTCTCCATTTCCATTCTCAATTTTAAGGTGGTTTTAACGGGATCCATAAAGAATGGAACTAATGACATTTCATGGTAAAACAAAATAAGCAACGGATTTCATAAACTTTTTCATCTCCTGTGATCAAATGTACAATATTCATCGAAAATTTGTGCTGCATAGGACGACGTCTAAAACGAATTAATGCCGCCAAAAAAGGTTCGTTATTTTCAAAAACAGAAATCATGCTTGCTGTGCAAAACAATTCGATGTCAATAATTATGTAATGTCTTACTAATTATGCTTTTTATTATTCATTTGAAGAAGAGCTAAATTAAAGTTGTGTGTCTTTTTTTTTTTTAACTTTATTTACTATTGTTTCTATTTATGATCGATTGATATTTGCACTCGTAGTTTACTGAACTAAGTGCACTTCTGGTTTAAAAATAGATACGGTCGTCCTTGAATACGATCCACTCCTCAAGATAAAAATAGTAAATAAATATTTATATTAATGACTAAGCACAGGAAATGCACAATAACAAAATATGTTCTGATCACCTAAAATTCATTTATACAAACATGAAGGCATCCAATGAAATACTTCAATGTTTCAGCCTCGCAACACCTGGATATACCTCGGACGGTCGGATACTATTATACTGTTCTCTGTAGTAATAAGGTCTCTGTAGTAAAACAATACATCATTTTAGTTAATTCCAACGTAACCGAGGCGATAAAATGTTTTACAGTTTGTTCTAATGCCATTGTCCTAGATTTGAAGAGGATCGCGAACTCACAGACTTGTTAACTTTAACTTGACCCCGCCACATTCTGTATGTGTTTTTCCTAAGTAAGGAGCTGTAATTCAGATGTTTGTCGTTATTTGCCTTCTATTGCATCTGTTTATCATAAATCAGGCCATTGTTGTTTTTGTTCACATTTCATTTTGTCTTAGCTATGTCTTTTATAGTTTGTATGAGTTTAACTCATTTTTGACCTATATTAGGATTAAACGCACGTTGTAATGCTCAGATGATTGTCATATGTGTTGCTAAGTTTACTTCCGCTGATAATGCAAAAAAAAACCAGTATGACCTTCTCGCCGAAACACGGTTTTTTATGTTCTAATTTATTAGACTGAAGCAACTTATTTGGTAACGTTGTTATAATTTGTAATTGTTTTATTTGGTCTGCTGCAAAAATACAAAGCTTTTATTAATATAGAATAGAAAATGGAAATGGTGTGTGTGTCAAAGAGACAACAACCCAACCAAAGAGTAAAACAAAACAACACTAAAGCAGAGGCCACCAATGGGTCATACATGCTCGATTTATCTTTTTATAAATTGCAAGATCTTAGCATGATTTATTTATAAGATTACCCTTTGAGCTATATTGAACACTGAAGTTTGGAACAATGAATATGACGAATAAGAGATTGGTAGAAACGAGTTAATTTATCGAACACATTTGAGGTTATTATTATAAGGATAATATAACAAATAATATCAGATAAACATTTTTTTGTCATATAAGAAAGATATGAAGCCAAACTCTATATCGAAAACTTTAAAGCAGTCTAATACTCTATGGGTTTTTTCTTATTGTTGAAGGCAATGCAGTTGCCTATTATTGCTTGCATCCTCTTCATTTGAACTTTAAATTGGTGGATAGTGTTCTTATTGAGAATAAAAACATTTTTTCTCCTTATTTTTATTTTACAGCTCTCTATTTTTACATGTAAAAACATGCATTACGATGACATATTCAAGTGAGATGTTTGGCTAGCTATAAAACCAGGTTTAATCATCCATTTTCTATATAAGAAAATGCCTTTAACAAGTCCGTCATATGAAAATAGTTGTCCATTCGTTTGATGTGTTTGAGCTTTTGATTTTGCCATTTTTTGGGGAGTTTCCGTTTTAAATTTTCTTTGGAGTTAATTATTTTTGTGATTTTTCTTTTTTTCAATAGAATTATACCAGTGGACGTCAAGCAAGCAATAACCAATCAGTGAAAAGAACTGGTTTGCTCCATAGAAAATTATCTTTATTGTCATAAGTTCAATCATGGAAGTATTATATAATACTTCCATGGATGTTTCAATCTTATGATTTATATATAATTTCATATCACAAAAGTCTACAAATTTTGATAAAATCTGATTTTATATATTTATATATAGTAATAGTACATATGTATAGCTCGGTTTAAGTGTACTGTCTGTAATTTTCATATCTTTTTTTACGCTGGTCGTTTTACTTTATAAGATAGAGAGAGAGAACATTATGTAAAGGTATATATTTAGAATAAGAGCTAAATGTTGATAGCAGCCATATAGTATATTTGTCAATTTGAACCAAGGTTGTTTTTTCCATAATGAATACCAAATCAATGAGACACAACAGTTTATAAAGGGTAATGTCTTATTGAATAATATAATAATAAAAAAGATATAAACAAAAACGGTGTGATTTTCTGTGCGCAATAGGCATATTTCTTGAATAACCGACAGAAGCTACGCTCATGGCCAAATGAATGAGAAGTCAAAATAAGAAAACTTTGTAAAGCTTAAAAACCAAAGGGGCATAACTTGAAGAGGCAATTTAAATAAAGGGATACTTTGGGTATGAACTCGTGTTGGGAAAACTTTGCCTGATGTAGTTACAGCTTTAGTTGCAGAACAACTACTAGCATATAAGTACACGTTGGCGTTTTAAATTGAAACTTAATAACACGATGTTCAATTTTAAACATAACATTTCCAAGACACTGGTTATTGGGCCGATGTTACCCCGGGGACTGATATAAAAGATCAAAATTCTTTTAATATTAGCTAGGACTTAATATGTAGAGGCAAGTAGAAAGTAAAAGCACAAAAATACTCAACTCCGATTATAATTCAAAACTTAACTGAAGTCCCTAATCAAATGGCAAAATCAAAAGATCAAACACATCAAACGAACGGATAACAACTGTCATATTTCTGACTTGGTACAGGCACTTTATGTGGAAAATTGTGAATTGAATCTGGTTATATAGATAGCTAAACCTCCTACTTAGTACTTGTATGACAGATGCATCAAATTCCATAATATTCACAACGATGCTTGAACAAAACAAACATACATAAAAGGGAAAAAAATCAAAAATAGGGATACAGCAGTCAACCCTGTTATAATCTTAATCACTATGAAAACAAACAAATATTAAACAAAGAAAAAAACAAAAAGGTACAAGTCTGCTGCATATCAAAATGTTTTTGACCAACCTTTAACGTAATTTTACAGTTTTCTTATTGTCAAATTTCCATTTTAAGTTGTTCAATGTCATCCTTTTTCATATTGTTTTCATATTGTCAAATTGACATTTGTGATTTCTAATAATTAAATGTCATCTGGTACAACTTGTGGTGGATTATTGTTCGTCACGAACAACATGACAGGCGCTATTAGTGGGCGGGATCTCGGGTATTCGTCATGAACGTCTGACTGGTGCTATTAGTGGTCGGGATCTCGGATTTTTTCCAATCTTTAGTTATCTGTGTTATGGGTTTTGTACTTTGTCTCTTCGTCTTGTTTTCCTTCCCAATTGTTTTCTTCGATTTTAATTTTAATTTGTATCTTTATACTTATATTATGATGTATGATATTGTTTTGTATTGGTATGTGACACTTTAATAAAATATTCTGTCTGTCTGTCTGTGTTATATATCAATCTTTAACTGGTGATGAACTCTTGCTGCAAATCTTTAAATAAAACCAAATCTGAACGTACACATAAAATAAATTTCAAAATAGTTATTCATCGATGTATTCTTCAAATTTCATCAATCAAATATCCTTTGCTTTTCAATGCGATTAATATATTCACTTTGCATTTTCTGTTACTAGAACCAACGTTTAATTTATGATTTTTCCAAAAAGATTTCATTCCATAATTTATGTCAATCAGACTTTGCCTATTATGCCTTCCCTTAATAGTAATGATCTGATTGTTCCGTCTTATTGAGTCCTATTTGAATCATATTTCACACAAGGGTAAATCAGCGTGTTTGGTTTTATTGGAAATAATCTTTCTGTTAATAAAATATCTGCTATTTGCTAGCTCAGTATAAAACCAAGTTTAATCCACCATTACCTACATAAGAAAAATTCAGGAATATGGAAGTTGTTGTCCATTCGTTTGATGTGTTTGAGCTTTTGATTTAGGGACTTTCCGTTTTGAATTTTCACGGAGTTCAGTATTTTTGTGATTTTACTTTTTTTAAACAGAATTATAACAGTTGACGTCAAGCGAGCAATAACCTATCAATTAAAATAACTTGTTTGCTCCATAGAAAATTATCTTTGTTGACATAAGTTTAATTTTATGATATAGATATAATTTCGTATCACAAAAGTCTACAAATTTTGATAAAATCTAAATTTAAATATTAAAATATAATAATATGTAGCTGAGTTTTAATGTACTGTACATGTAATTTTCATATCATTTTTGTTCAATGGTCGTTCCACTTTATAAGATAAAGAAAGAGAACATTATGTAAATGTATATATTTAGAATAAGAGTTAAATGTTGATAGCAGCCATATATTGAACTAATGTTATTTTTACCCCTAATGAATTCTAAATCAATTGGGCGGGCTCTCGGGTATTCGTCATGAACAGCATAACTGGGGCTATTATTGGGCAGGATCACGGGTATTTCTCAATCTGTAGTTGTCTGTGTTATGTTTTTTTTTACTTAATCTCCTGACCTTTTTATTTGCCAATTGTGTTATGTGTCTATTAGCTTTTTTTTGTCAATTGTGTTATATGTCTGTTCGTCTTTTTTTTTGTCAATTGTTTTATATGTCTGTTCGTCTTTTTTCTATTGCCAGTTGTGTTATATGTCTGTTCGTCTTTTTTTCTATTGCCAATTGTGTTATGTGTCTGTTCGTCTTTTTTCTTTTGCCAATTGTGTTATATATCTGTTCGTCTTTTTTCTTTTGCCAATTGCGTTATATGTCTGTTCGTCTTTTTTTCTATTGCCAATTGTGTTATGTGTCTGTTCGTCTTTTTCGTTTGCCAATTGCGTTATGTGTTTGTTCATCTTTTTTCTTTTGCCAGTTGTGTTATATGTCTGTTCGTCTTTTTTTCTTTTGCCAATTGCGTTATGTGTCTGTTCGTCTTTTTCTTTTGCCAATTGTGTTATACGTCTGTTCGACTTTTTTCTATTGCCAGTTGTGTGATATATTATCTTCTAACAGTGATGGAATCTTGATGGAAATCATTGAATTAGGATCTAATGTACGTACACTTAAAATAAATGAATAGCTATTCACTGACGTCTTCTTCATAGTTCATTTAACACATATCCTTTGCTTTTCAATGACATCATGTTCACAAATTTGAATTTTCTCTTACTAGAACCAACGTTTTAAGTGCTATATAAGAGACAACAACCCGACCATAGTGCAGACAACAGCTGAAGGTCACCAATGGATCTTCAATGCAGCGAGAAACTCCCTCACCCAGAGGCGTCCTTCAGCAGGACCCTGACTTGGGATAGGCGAAAAAATGCGGTGGGGTTAAACATGTTTTTTGAGATATAAACCATCTACCTTTACCTCTAGCCAATGTAGAAAAATTACACACAACAGTATGCACAGTAAAACTCAGTTTAAGAGAAGTCCGAGTCCGATGTCAGAATAGGATACAAAAGAAAATAAACAAAATGACAATAATACACAAAAACCAACAGACTACTAGCAGTTACTGACATGCCAGCTCTAGACCTCAATTAAACTGATTTAAAGATTATGTCTTCATCATATGAATATCATGACTGTCCCTCTGGTATCTTTCGAACCTCATTTAGACATTAAAAAATTGTGAAAATTTCCACAGTCTTCATTTCCTAATTTATGTCAATCAGACATTATAAGTATGCCTTTCCTTGATAGTAATGTTCTGTTAATTCCTACTTATTGAGTCATATTTCTCACCAGGGTAGAACAGCGTGTTATGTTTTATTGAAAATAACGTTTCTTCAAAATGTATTCATAAAAAATCTGCTGATAAAGATAAAATTATCATAAATCAGTCACGTAGCTTTGACTTATATGGGCGTATTATGGAAGAGCGGTTAGACTATCAGGAATTTGTCAAAAATAATTCTTGTATTTGGTCGTACAGTTTAAACATATTTAATGGCTAAATATCAAGAACTTACAAATGGCCTCTTCAGTTAACAAGCACAAATTATAATTCACAAGCATTAGAAATGTACATATTAAGGAAGTTCTAGATGGGGGTCTTTTAATTTCATATTATTAAATTTTCTATTCTTTTTTCTCTATTTGTTGTAAATTTTGCCTATTATTCTCTATTCTTTGTACATTTTGCCTATTAATCAGTATTTTGTATATTTTGTCACCCAATTATTCTCTTAGTTGCCTGATTTTCTCTTTTCTTTATTTTTTTGCACTTCATTTTGCACTATTTGCCCAGTATTTTCTGTTCTGTAACTTCATGAAGACCGACCATAAAGAAAAAAGTAAAATCACTTAAATACTGAACTCACAGGAAAATCTAATCGGAAAGTCCATAATCACATGGCAAAATCAAATGACAAAACACATCAAAAACGAATGGACAAGAACTGCCATATTCCTGACTTGGTACAGGCATTTTCAAATGTAGAAAATGGTGGATTAAACCTGGTTTTAAAGCGCTTAACCTCTCACTTTGACGACAGTCTCATCAAATTCCGTTATATTTACAATCATGCGTGAACTTAACAGACATAATAATTGAATAGTCAAAATATGGGTACAGCAGTCATTATCGTGTAACAATTTTTAAAAGAACAATTTAACAGAACACAAAAGCATCTATCTACATACACATTTATTGATTCGCGTGTCCGACGTCAGAAAATTTTATACGTCACATATATTTGTCGTTCAATGTATATACAAACAATTTAAAAATTTCACATGGACAAAGAGGTTCCATCAATGTAAAAGTCACATGATAATCAATTGTAAATAAAAAAGGAAAAGAACAGTTATACTGCGCGATGAAATTATTTTATAATGTACATTTCTAAAAAAATGTTAAAAAACAAAAAAGGAAGAGAAAAATTACATCCAGAAAGAAAATTTTAACAAGAACACAATTAAAGACGCACGCTTTTGTGGTTATGAATACAGCTTCCTTTTGTTAAAGAGTATGTTTTCTTTCTTTTCTTTTTATTCCTCATTCATTCATTTCCTAGTTTTTAGTTTTGGATGTTGTATTCTAACTGATTTTGATATTGAATGCATTTACAGTTTTCGGAACATTCTTGACTTGTCTATTGGGGTAAAGATGTGGACTTAATATGCCAGATATTAAAGTGCTATATTTCTGGATGTTCGATATTTTTTTTAACAGTACACACATAAAATTTGACAAAAATAAGTGGTGCATTTTTTTAATGCGACACAACCTTATATAGAACTTAAAAAGAATTTTTTAGTGGTATGTGGCTAACTGTTTCAAAGTTCATATAAAATAAAGAGGAACCGATTATTCCTTGTACTAATTTAGCAAGTACATGCACTCTTCCAAAGTGAACGTAAATAAAACAACAGTTTTTAAAGTACATACGGTAATGTAATTAAACGTGCGTTATTCTAATTTGTTACCAAGAAATTGTGCAAACCATATTTTCCCCAAAGATGCAAATTGAAAACGTTTACTAGTAATCATGTTTGTGTAGAAGGCGAGTAGACTAACATCGATGAATGGAGAGACCCTGTAATACAACTAATTAGATTTTCAGTGGAGCGACCCTGTAATACAACTAATTAGATTTTCAGTGGAGCGACCCTGTAATACAACTAATGAGATTTTCCTTGTAATACAACTAATTAGATTTACAGTAGAGCGACCCTGTAATACAACTAATTAGATTTTCAGTGGAGCGACCCTGTAATACACCTAATGAGATTTTCAGTGGAGCGACCCTGTAATACAACTAATGAGATTTTCAGTGGAGCGACCCTGTAATACAACTAATTAGATTTTCCCTGTAATACATCTAATTAGATTTTCAGTGGAGCGACCCTGTAATACAACTAATTAGATTTTCAGTGGAGCGATCATGTAATACAACTAATTAGATTTTCAGTGGAGCGACCCTGTAATACAACTAATTAGATTTTCAGTGGAGCGACCCTGTAATACAACTAATTAGATTTTCAGTGGAGCGACCCTGTAATACAACTAATTGGATTTTCCCTGTAAAACAACTAATTAGATTTTCAGTGGATCGACCCTGTAATACAACTAATTAGATTTTCAGTGGAGCGACCATGTAATACAACTAATTATATTTTCAGTGGAGCGACCCTGTAATACAACTAATTAGATTTTCAGTGGAGCGACCCTGTAATACAACTAATCAGATTTTCCCTGTAAAACAACTAATTAGATTTTCAGAGGATCGACCCTGTAATACAACTAACTAGATTTTCAGTGGAGCAACCCTGTAATACAACTAATTACATTTTTAGTGGAGCGACCCTGTAATACAACTAACTAGATTTTCAGTGGAGCGATCCTGTAATACAACTAAGTAGATTTTCAGTGGAGCGACCCTGTAATACAACTATTAAGATTTTTCCTGTAATACAACTATTAAGATTTTTCCTGTAATACAACTTATTAGATTTTCAGTGGAGCGACCCTGTAATACAACTAATTAGATTTTCAGTGGAGCGACCCTGTAATACAACTAAGTAGATTTTCAGTGGAGCGACCCTGTAATACAACTAATTAGATTTTCCCTGTAAAACAACTAATTAGATTTTCAGTGGATCGACCCTGTAATACAACTAATTAGATTTTCAGTGGAGCGACCATGTAATACAACTAATTAGATTTTCAGTGGAGCGACCCTGTAATACAACTAATTAGATTTTCAGTGGAGCGACCCTGTAATACAACTAATTAGATTTTCCCTGTAAAACAACTAATAAGTTTGTCAGTTGATCGACCCTGTAATACAACTAACTAGATTTTCAGTGGAGCAACCCTGTAATACAACTAATTAGATTTATTTTCCCTGTAATACAACTAATTTCATTTTTAGTGGAGCGACCCTGTAATACAACTAATTAGATTTTCGTCATGTTCGGTCTTGATTTACCACATCTTACCATACTGCCGCTGGTTTATATACATGCAGATTGTCAATACTCAATGGTAAAATCGTCCAACCTATAGTCAATCTGATTTTGCACTGCCGTGTGTTATTTCCGACATTCTAATAAATTATCAAGAAACCAATTGCTAATCCTCTTTTAGTACATAAGAGCCAACAAAGCTATACTTACTCGTTCATTTTATGTCACTTTTGTTTACCCCACCCCCCTTTAATTTTTTCCTGTATCTTGTCAACTATAAAGCCCCGAGTGTTCTTGGTGGAGGAAATACAGAAGACACGTCGAGCGCGGCAAATTGGTTATGGTTGGCTGTGTAAGTTTTAGACAACTGATAATTGAATATGTCGAACAAAAATCATGATAACGAAAATATTATTTTTTTATCATGATTATTATTTTTTTTTTAAGTATTAGTATTATTATTATTATAATTATTATTATTATTATTATTATTATTATTATTATTATTATTATTATTATTATTATTATTATTATTATTATTATTATTATTATTATTATTATTATTAATAAAAATGTTATAAAAATTATTATTACTTTTTAAATATAAGTAAACAAAAGTAAAACCGATTATCAAATAGTTCTACAATTCATGAATATGAAATGAAAATTATTTTAAAATATGTCTTTTTTTTTAATATGCGAATACAGTCTACAAGATGAACATGGAAATTTACAAGCCTGAACTTTTTAATTTTACAGGGTCGATCAACTGACTCAATTTTACGAAAATTTTATTTGGATTCTGTTTGCTTGTAGATATTTTATTTGGATTCTGTTGCTTGTAGATAAGAATATTACAAAACCAGAAAGCCTGGGCTGGTGGGCTTCTGGTTATGCATGAACTCTGAAACATAATTGGTGTTTTATTGTACCATTTGAATAAACTAATTTGACCCTTTTCGGGATAACGTTTGATATCCCTTATACCAACTCCATCGATTAAATGCAGAAGTCGGAGGTTAATACCTACCCATATACTAACAGAAGAAAGCCGATATAAAATAGTGCAACATCATGATGATTGCTGTCAGGTGATTGTAAAGGGAATAATGTTACTAGGTCGGTCATTCACCTTTAAAGATCAATACAAAATAACTGCTGATCACCCGATTTATTTACTAATTTCAGTCATAGATGTATAAACACACATATATAAAGCTCGTCAAGAGTTCCCTACTGGGTTATATATCTATGTTACTACGAATATAAGTTCTTTAACGACTGTAAAAACAGGCTAAAAGACGCATGGATCTGTTCACATGCACTTTTAATTTGTTGCATTTTTAATAATCTATCATAGCATTCAGGCAATTGTAAATCAAAGAACATAGAATATTGGATTTGTGAAAACAATTACGAGGTGGATTTTGTTTACGTTACAACGGGACATTAAAATTTCTTTATAAAACAAAAAAGATATGGAGTCAAGTTCAGAATTTTCAAAATATAACGTTAAGAAACAAATTAGCATATCAGAAAGACTGAACATTATACTATTTGACAGATATTAACCGCAATAAATACAAATTATTTAAACGAAAAACTGTCTCTAAATAATTAAGCTTTAGCTATACGAATGAAGCAATCCACCGCATTTTACACTCACGAAAAAACAATGTTGACTGTAATTATGTCATATTTTTATACCTAATAATGATAATTTTCAAGGAAATTCAAACTTAATACACCAAAAAGGTTATAAAGAAATCTTAGAAACAAAATCGGACGAACCTGTTCACCTTTCCATAAACTTATGACTACATTTTTGCAAAAAAAAAATTTTGTTTTAACTATGAGTTGATAAACTAACTAACTACTTATAAATATGAAATCACTTGATAGGTTCCCTGGTTATGCGGTGACTTATTCACAGGGATACTCGACAAAATGCTGTAGGTAGAGTTATTTTTCATTATTGCAAAGACAAGTGCAATAAAGATATTTGTAGAAAATGAAACGAATTGACCCCTTCTTTGGCGTTCTTTCCATTTATTAATTATCGTTTTTTTAAGGTGATGTTCCATTTGCTTTTTCTAATGGAATGTCCATCTCGTAATGTGTTCGATGTGCACGTGTTTGGACTCGTTGATAACCATCTAAATAATTGATTTTTTAGTGATTAAGATTATAACACAATATTGACTGCTGTACACCTATTTTTGACATTTGTACATATAATGTATATTTGTTTTGTTCACATGTCGTTGTCACTATAATGGAATTTGATGCGACTATCATACAAAAGAGGGACGAAAGATAACACAGGGACAGTCAACTCATAAATCGATAATAAACTAACAACGTCATGGCTACAAATGAAAAAGACAAACGATAACAATAGTAGACATGACAAAACAAAGAAAACTAAAGAATAAACAACACAAACCCCTAAAAATAGTAGGGGTAATCTCATATGCTCCGGAAGTGTAAGCAGATCCTGCTCCACATGTGCCACCCGTCGTGTTGCTTATGTGAGAGGTTTAGCTAGCTTTAAAACCAGATTTAACTCACCATTTTCTATATAAAAAAGTGCGTGTACCAAGTCATGAATATGACAGTTGCTATCCAGTCGTTTGATGTGTTGGAGCTTTTGATTTTGTGATTTGATTAGGGACTTTTCTTTTTGAATTTCCTCGGAGTTCAGTATTTTTGTGATTTTACTTTTTACGGCAAGCACATAAATTAAATTGTTCCAGAATTTTCCTAGATTTTAATGGTATTTGCTGTGGAATTTGCGTGCATTTGATGAAAAGGCGGTGTCACAACACTTTTATCATTTACATATATTTAACTTAAGGAAATTTTCCTTCAAATCTCGGCTTTTGGCCATACAGACTTATCACTTAAATTTATTTTATAATTTTACCGCTGTTAATCTCTTTTGAACCTTTTAAAAATTAATTACAATTCCTTTATTTTATGTTTGAAGCAAATTTGAAATTATTATCATGTTTTTCTGCTTTAAAATTCTACATAAATTTGATTAAATTTTTACTAATTGTTTGAAATGAGTATATGTTTTATAAAACTTAATATTAGAGAGTCAAGCTCAGGATTATTCATTTGTGAAAAAGACGTATATTTTCTATCATTTATTTACTTTACGCTGTCATAATTTGTAAATAGTTATTTTGTATGAGTATGATATATTGTCTCAAAAGTCAGATATTTGGCTGGATATTGGTTTTTTATTATGTTTGTATCTTGAGTATGAATTATGTTTATCATCAGTGCAATCAATATGTGACACTTTAACAAATTATTTATATATAATTAATCTATCTATAATATTTGGACTTTGCACGGAACGGTGTAATCCTGCACTGTTTAAATAAGCCAGATGCATGATGAAATAATCTCCAATGTACATTCACAGATATAAAAGTGTAGAAAATCATACTTTTAAGGACTTTGATCTTTGTCTTCAGTTATTACTAGTGTTCTTTGTTATGTTTTATATATTATTTCATTTTTTATGCCCCACCTACGATAGTAGAGGGGCATTATGTTTTCTGGTCTGTGGCTCCGTCCGTCTGTGCGTCCGTTCGTCCGTTCAGGTTAAAGTTTTTGGTCAAGGTAGTTTTTGATGAAGCCGAAGTCCAATCAACTTGAAACTTAATACACTTGTTGCTTTTGAGATGATCTTTCTAATTTTTAAGCCAAATTAGACTTTTGACCCCAATTTCACGGTCCACTGAACATAGAAAATAAAAGTGGGAGTTTCAGGTTAAAGTTTTTGGTCAAGGTAGTTTTGATGAAGCTGAAGTCCAATCAACTTGAAACTTAGTACACTTGTTGCTTATGATATGATCTTTCTAATTTTAATGCCAAATTAGATAATTACCCAATTTACGGTCCATGGAACATGGAAAAGGATAGTGCGAGTGGGGCATCCGTGTACTTTTGACACATTCTTGTTATCTCATCTTTTTGTCTCTATTGTAGCGGGGTTGGTTGGTGGAGACAGTTTCTCTACTTTCACATCAGTAAATTATTTTGTGGATTACCACGCTATTTTTAATTCAAAGATACACTAATTCGTAGAGTTTTCGCATTTAATCCAATGTAACTTTTTTTGCAAACTAAGCAACTTTTAATACGTTCACGTGTATTGATCGGTCGTTGTCCTGAATAATCAATTAACCATCACATATATAGTATAGAATATTAAATTATGTTTTCCATCTTTTGACTGAATGATTCCATATTTTCAAAGTGTTTTTTCAAATATGTATATCTTATCATCCATACCAACATATTTTTTCTCATTTTTTTTAATGTAATTTCACAACATAAACAGTTGTTAATTTCTGTGACATTTGGTCTCTTGTAGAGCGTTGTTTCATTAACAAAGTATACCACATTTTCTTATTTTTATAATTAGTCAAAGAAACCATGATATAATAAAATTTAGAATGGAAATCTGGAATGTGTCAAAGAGACAACAACCCGACCAAAGAGCAGAAAACAGCCGAAGGCGACCAGTATATATGAAATGCTAGTAGATCAGACGGCAACTAGATATCTATATGAACAGAGGTAAAGAAAAAATATTATTTGCGTTACTTTAGTGTAATGGTTGAGCGGAGAGAGTAGAGATTAGCGAGTACGAAAAATTGTTCAAATAAATGACGAGGCATATTTATATATATGGACCACATTGAAAATAAGCCATATTGATTTAATGGATAATCCTGTTTAGGTATCAACAATATTTTTTTGTCTAATTTAAAAGATTTCATGACATGTTTACATATCTCCTATTGTTTCATAGTACTTTTGTAATGTTTTATATTGATAATTGATGAAACATATCTTTCTATTATAATATTTATATTGGCGTGGGAATATCAGACTGATTCAAAAGGAAAAAAATAATGATTTCGAACTGCGATACTATAGTGTATTTCCCATAATTCTGTACAAAAATCGACCAAGGTATTCAATAATAATTACGAATACATTAACACAAATATTATTGATTGACAAGCGGAAAGATATATTTTACTTTGACGAATGTACATATAGGTGAATGACTGACTTTTACAAAACCTGTAAAAATTAATTCATAAAATATTAAAAACTATTTATTTGACGGTATGACTTGTAACAATGTAATCTTTAACGGTACATAAACAATTAATCTACCGCCAGCTTCATGTCAAACTACATCACGTTCACCCGAGATGAACCCGATCAGAAAAGGCATACCTTAACTATCGGAAGTGTTTTATACAGTATAGGTAGTGTTGTCTCGATATCCCAATAGCATGAGTGCGAATCCCGGCGAGTTAAAACAAAATTTTGCGTAATATTCTGCACCTTTGCAGATTTAACATTGTTGTGTTGACATGTAGAGTAGTAATTCATTTAAAATGTGTTGTCAGCCATATGTCACGTTCACCGGCGATCCAATGAACTGATATGTCGTAGAGTTGTCAATTCTTTAGTACATAAGGTAGCACTCCACAGTTAGAAAATAAAATTAAAAATGAGCCACAAAATGTTTAATCATCTCCTATTCCTGGATTTCTAATACATTAACCTAACTGTTTGTGTTGTACATGTGCATATGTATGTAATCAGTATCTTCCATATATTTGATTTTTAAAAGTTAAAAGGGTGAGACAAAAATCCTTTTCTGTGTATCCATGGCAACATTCTGCATTTATTTACCATAAAAATTGTAAAAAGGGGGGTAAACATGTCACATATCCCCCAAAACTTGGATCAAACTAGAGTTTCAATACCTTTGAGTGATATTTTTTTAGAAACTGTTTTCATAAATCTTCCTAATGATCAAATAAAAAATGGGTGTCTTTCGCCTCATTTTTTCGTAAAATCTAATCACAAAGTTCGTGCGTCAAAGAGTTGGAAAAAAACTTTACAATAATTGCCAGACCAATGTATGGTATGGACATACAAATACGGACTGTCATACAGAAAACAGCCTATATTACATACATTATATGATCTTAATATTCATATAAACCCAATACGAAGGCTATTTTAATACTCAGCTATCCAAAAATGAATTTTATTGCATACTAGCTCTTATATTTGAAAAATCCACAGGGGCCAAAATGCGAAACTGCACACCTAATTGTGGAGTGGTGCCTTACTTATATAAGTAAATTTAGCATTTTAGAATCGACTGTATCCGTACGTAATATCTCAAAAACAATTTCAACTCTTCATGTTTACTTTTTCAGTTTTACCTTTCGTACGTATCTAAATAGTTTAACAATGAAATTCAAACTTTGTCTCAAATGTTACAAATCAATGATATTAACAAGAGAATGTCAGAGCGACAGCAATCCGGTCTTTTCAACATTAAATTGTGTCCTGGCATTTTTCAATATCAAAAGGAGCATTACTCCTGAACTGGGGAAGTTAAAAGCATCAATATCAAACTGGACAACATCAATAACAACATATTAACATAGGCTTTGGTTGAACGGTTCATGAGTAAATGCACGGACATTGTTTGATAGCCGACCGACCACCATACATTCCCAAATCCGGTAAAAAATTGTTAATATATAAAAGACTATGTGGTATGATTGCCGTAAGAAACTAACAGCTATAGGTCACCGTACGGCCTTCAACAATGAACAAATCATATACCGCATAGCTGGCTATCAAAAGCCCCGAAATCACAATTGTAAAACAATTCAAATGAGAAAACTAAAGGCACATTCAACATGTCGATAAAGGATTACGAATTAAAATCATATTAGGGTTGGTTTTACATGGCATTTAATAATTTGTGTAATACGTTACATTTTCCAAACACGGGAAAAATAGGTAAATTGTACGTTTTTGAAAGGACATTCCAATCTAACTTTAATTTGTCAGTTACAGGTAATGCTAGTTACATCTGACGTTGCGTCTTACAGTCTAAAAATATATCTTGAGCATTGTCTATCATGGTATTTGTTCGTTTGTATCATCGGTACTGTTTAGCATTGGGTTTGTATCAGATAGTTCTATGATTTGTACATAATATTTAATTTATAAGTTGTACTATATGGTTTCAGGTTGATTTTTTTAATATCATGATGGACAGCCGATGTGTAAAGCTAGTGACCATAGCTGCGTCTATCCGAGTAGCAGTGTATACTTATTGACTGGGTATGAGTGGAATTGTAAGTTTATTCTCACCAAGATGCAACTATTGCACTATCATATTCTCCGTACTAAAGGAGGATGTACTAGATAGAATACATTAACCACCAATTTTGTCATTACAGTCATAGAGTGTTGCAGTTTTGCTTTCTAGAAACCAGTAGTCTTCCATTTGTCCAAGGAAAATTGTTTTCAAGGGATAACGGTTAGTTCTGTGGCATTTACTTTAGATAACGTGAAATGGCATAGAAAGCATTGAATGATCCAATCGGTAGACATTTTGATTGTCACTGTCATTTGCGTTGTTGTTAATGGCTGGTTTATGATCGAACAAATACCATCTTTCAAAGGTTACACTCTTTTTCGTAAACAAAAGTCAAGGCGATACCGCCTGGAGATTTCCAGTATGTTACAATTAGCTAGAATTATCTATACAGGCAGGTTTGGAAAGTTTCCTACATGTCTCAATCTCTCGACTGCATCAGTTCTTTTCCTTTTAAAGCATTCCGTTCATACCGAGAAAAGAAATTCTAACCGGGTTATGAATAAATTGATTAGTCGATGAGTGCTAAAAGTCGCCGGAACACAAAAAAAAAAAAACCAAGCAAATTATATTTACCCGAAAGTATAATGTACTTGTACAAACTCTGCATCTAACTACTAGTAACTTAAACCAACACAAGTGAGAGCGGTTAAATATATATTAAAGGTATGTTTAGATTTTTTCAATGGGTAACAATCAACATGTTTATTTAATATGAGGTCGGAACAGATTCAAATAAACCTGAGCGGTTATTTACCTGATAAATGATATCTGCACGGTGATGGAACGAATTGTACCCTGCAATGTCATTTCCAAAGAATTATAATAAAGACAGAAACTTAATAGGTCTTATATGACATTTGTTTGCAAATATATTAATAACATAGTAAGGGTGTTGTGATCTGATCTTTTAAACACGAGTTGAAAAAATAGTATACGTCGTCAAAATTAAATATTATATTTGCATTATGTAAAAACATTTGACATGCTTAAAGCAAATTTTTATTTCTACCTTTTTACGCTGCAGCATTGCTGTTTTACCAATATACACCGAGTTTCATCAAAGTTAGCAGGTGTTTTGCTATCCGATAGTTTTTACTGTTTTCCTGCCACGTAGTGTTGTTATTTTGGCAATATTTCTTTTAAAATTGCCATATATTAAAGCGAGAATTTTGTCTACCCATAAAACCAGGTTCAACCTACCATTTTTTCTTGAAATGTCCTGTACCAAGTCAGGAATATGGCACTAGTTATCAAATAGGACGTTTTTTTATATCTTGGCGTATGTTTTGTTGCAGTTCAGTGTACGTTTTTGTTCCGCTGTTTTCCTCATATGTGATGTTTCCCTCCGTTTTAGTTTGTGACACGGATTTGTTTTACTTGATCGATTAACGACTTTTGAACAGCTGTATACTACTGTTGTGTTTCAGCTTTTTGAATTTTACTTCGATTAAAAGAAAGAAAACTTCTTGCTGTTTTTTTTTAACCTGAATTACAGTGTTAATTATAGTATGAAGGTTAATTTACACTTATACACGAGGAGTTAAACAGTTTGTCCCTTTGTTAAGTGTTTTACCTTTCACCGTAGATATCATTATTTGATAGATAATAATATTTGAATGCTTCAGTGAACAGATTGTAATAAATTAAATGTATATGCCTAGCCATTGTATGGGCAATCAGCAAATTTCAGAAGTATTTATATTGTAAACAGTTTAAATTAGAGACAGACCATCAACCTATGATATATTTGCAAAAGTCTAAATTAGCAAATGAACGATTGATGAGATGGTCACTCTTGTTACAGTCGTATAGGTTCCGGATTGTTGCAATCAGAGAAAAAGGACAACGTTGGAGCAGATATTTTGAGTCGTATTTAGGATCGTGGAGCTAAATGAAAGTAAGAATACTTTCTCAAATTGGGGAGGCGATGTCACGATCAAGATGAATTTTGTAGAGTTATTCACATATTTATACAGTCAAACTTGTATATAGATAATAATGTGTGAAATTGTCGTCAAGAACAGAGAATTGCACTTGCAGTCTTTGCGCAGGACACCTTTTTTCTCACAGTTTATTTTATACATAGTTTTAAAGTCATAAAACCAGTGAGTGGTGAAAAATAATGTTTATCCAATTCTTGAACCAATGCATGTATATATCATAAAATTATGACTTAAAGTCATATATGCACGATTTTTATCATTTTTTACGCAAACATATCGTATAATCGTCAATTTGTTTTCTCTCTGTCTGTTATGATTTAACAAATATGGCTGCTCATTAAATGCCGTGTTTTGAAGCCGAAGTTTAACTATTGTCACCTTATAGTAAACAAATATCAAAAAGCATGGGTATTGAGCACGTGTTTAACATGTACAATCAGATAGTTGTTTATTTTAATGACAGATTCATGCGTATTGCAATCACCGGATGTTTACGAGGAGGGTTACGCTCAGGTCACTATGCATACGGAAAATATGTCGGCGAATTGCTTCCTGAAAACAAGCAATTAAAAATAAGTGAACTTCTTCTAAATGTGGACATATTGAAGAACTTTTCTCATTAAAAAGTATATATACATAAGTTGTATAATGAAACTATCCATTTAGTTATAAAAAACATATGCATATTTTTTTTTAATTTGAGGTTTCTTATGACTTTAACATACGCTCTTATGTATATATTTACGTTTGGCCTACGTTTGGTTCACCTGTGTTTAAACGCACACTGATTAGGCTTGGCCTAATTACACACCTGTTGACTATTTTTAAATAGTGGTCAATCGAGTTCTTCGGACAGGTTTGGCTATTTTTAAACAGTGGTCAGATGAGTTCTTTGGACACGTTGTCATTTTATTTCTCCTTGGGATTTTGGTGTGGTAGGATGCCACACTCGTTAGAGCATTTCATATTTGATATCGAAATTAAACCTACAATGGTTCTACTGTATATAGTGCATCAATTCCGAGGTAAGTGTTTTATTTTTACATATTTTCATACTTTTCTGTGTGTTACTTTTGTTTATCAAATTCCGAAACCTTCAGACTTCTGCAGACAATTTTCCATTATGTAAATTGTACAATTTAGAATGCTTTGTAAACGGATTTAAAGATATGAAAACAATATTTGCGTTTTTACTAGTGAACAAGAACAAGATTGTTAATTACGGGTACAAATTGAATGTACGTGATATTTATGTGTACAAGGTTCCGAATTTCCTTATGTACGTGAAACTATCATGCAAATTATGATATTTATTAAAGTATGACACATTTTGCTACATATAAAATGTATGTGCGTATTTATCTTCGTAAATTAATAGAATACATATGTTCATTTTATGAACTTTAGATTATAGAGTTCATGTTAATGTTGCATGATGCTGCAAGTAAAATGCATATCTAAATCAATAATCGTACTAAAGAGTTTGTACAATTATATTATTATTAGGTTCCAGCCTGCACCAGAGTAATACAATGCTGCGGTGTTAAGAAGTGGTCATACAGATTGAACGCCATCATACATCATACAACAAACAACATATCTACGTATTATAGTGAAACTGTCATGCACGATACCATAACCGTAGCATGTAAAAAAAATGCTGGATTAAACCTGGTTGTAAAGCGCTAAACCTCACACTTTGATGACAGTCTCATCAAATTCTGTTATATTTACAATGATGCGTGAACTAAACAGACATAATAAATTAAATAGTCAACATATGGGTACAGCAGTCATCATCGTGTAACAATTTTTAAAGGAACAATTTAACAGAACACAAATACATCTATCTACAAACACATTCATTGATTCGCGTGTCTGACGTCAGAAAATACGTCACATATATTTGTCGTTCAATGTATAAACAAACAATTTTAAAATTTCACATGGACAAAAAGGTTCCATCAATGTTAAAGTAACATGATAATCAATTGTTAATAAAAAAAAAGGAAATGAACAGTTATACTGCGCGAGGAAATTATGTAATAATGGACATTTCTAAAACAAATGTTAAAAAAAAAAAAAGAAGAGAAAAATGACATCCAGAAAGAAATTTATAACAAAGAACACAATTAAAGACGCTCGCTTTTGTGGTTATGAATACACATCCCTTTTGTTAAAGGGTATGTTTTCTTTCTTTTCTTTTTATTCCTCATTCATTCATTTCCTAGTTTTTAGTTTTGGATGTTGTATTCTAACTGATTTTGATATTGAATGCATTTACAGTTTTCGGAACATCTCTTGACTTGTCTATAGGGGTAAAGTTGTGGACTTAATATGCCAGATATTAAAGTGCTATATTTCTGGATGTTCGGTATTTTTTTAACATTACACACATCAGATTTGACAAAAATAAATGGTGCATTTTTTAATGCGACACAACCTTATATAGAACTTAGAGAGAATTTTTAAGTGGTCTGTGGCCAACTGTCTTAAAGTTCATATAAAATGAAGAGAAACCGATAATTCCTTGTACTAATTTGGAAAGTACATACACTCTTTCCAAGTTGACGTAAATAAAACAACAGTTTTAAAAGCACATAAGGTAATGTAATTAGACGTGCGTTATTCTAATTTGTTACCACGAAATTGTGCAAAAAATATTTTTCAAAGTTGAAAACATTTACTAGTAATCATGTTTGTGTAGAAGGCGAGTAGACTAACATCGATTAATGGAGCGACCCTGTAATACAACTAATTAGATTTTCCCTGTAATACAACTAATTAGATTTTCTAGTAATCATGTTTGTGTATAAGGCGAGTAGACTAACATCGATGAATGGAGCAACCCTGTAATACAACTAATTAGATTTACTAGTAATCATGTTTGCGTAGAAGGCGAGTAGACTAACATCGATGAATGGAACGACCCTGTAATACAACTAATAAGATTTACTAGTAATCATGTTTGTGTAGAAGGCGAGTAGACTAACATCGATGAATTG
This sequence comes from Mytilus galloprovincialis, assembly GCA_037788925.1. Lineage (NCBI taxonomy): Eukaryota > Metazoa > Mollusca > Bivalvia > Mytilida > Mytilidae > Mytilus > Mytilus galloprovincialis. The sequence goes on along the minus strand of CM075333.1, from coordinate 90,738,465 downwards.
AGCGTCCCTGTAATACAACTAATTAGATCTTCTCTGTTATACAACTAATTAGATTTACTAGTAATCATGTGTGTGTAGAAGGCGAGTAGACTAACATCGATGATTAGAGCAACCCTGTAATACAACTAATTAGATTTACTAGTAATCCTGTTTGTGTAGAAGGCGAGTAGACTAACATCGATGAATGGAGCGACCTTGTTATACAACTAATTATATTTTTTAGTAATCATGTTTGTGTAGAAGGCGAGTAGACAAACATCGATGAATTGAGCGACCCTGTAATACAACTAATAAGATCTTCTCTGTTATACAACTTATTATATTTTTTAGTAATCATGTTTGTGTAGAAGGCGAGTAGACTAACATCGATGAATTGAGCGACCCTGTAATACAACTAACTAGATTTTCTAGTAATCATGTTTGTGTAGAAGGCGAGTAGACTAACATCGATGAATGGAGCGACCCTGTAATACAACTAATTAGATTTACTAGTAATCATGTTTGTGTAGAAGGCGTGTAGACTAACATCGATGAATGGAGCGACCCTGTAATACAATTAATAAGTTTTACTAGTAATCATGTTTGTGTAGAAGGCGAGTAGACTAACATCGATGAATGGAGCGACCCTATAATACAACTAATTAGATTTTTCTAGTTATCATGTTTGTGTAGAAGGCGAGTAGACTAACATCGATGAATAAAGCGACCCTGTAATACAACTAATTAGAATTTCTAGTAATCATGTTTGTGTAGAAGGCGAGTAGACTAACATCGATGAATGGAGCGACCATGTAATACAATTAATTAGATTTACTAGTAATCATATTTATGTAGAAGGCGAGTAGACTAACATTGATGAATGGAGCGACCCTGTAATACAATTAAATAGATTTACTAGTAATCATGTTTGTGTAGACGGCCAGTAGACTAACATCGATGAATGGAGCGACCCTTTAATAAAACTAATTAGATTTTTCTAGTTATCATGTTGGTGTAGAAGGCGAGTAGACTAACATCGGTGAATGGAGCGACCCTGTAGTACAACTAATTAGATTTACTAGTACTCATGTTTGTGTAGAAGGCGAGTAGACTAACATCCATGAATGGAGCAACCCTGTAATACAACAAATTAGATTTTCTAGTAATCATGTTTGTGTAGAAGGTGAGTAGACTCATTAGATTTCCCCTGTAATACAACTAATTAGATTTTCCCTGTAATACAACTAATTTAATTTCCCCTATAATACAACCAATTAAATTTCCTCTGTAATACAACTAATTAGATTTTCCCTGTAATACAACTAATTAGATTTTCCCTGTAATACAACTAATTAGATTTTCCTTGTAATACAACTAATTAGATTTTCAGTTGTATAATATCGATAATTCCTGGGAACGAAAATACATCAGAAATATTGAATGTTTTAATTAATGAATTAAACCAGTTATTGAAAGTAAATGTTGGTGTATATAAGTTCATGGTTAATGTAACACATGACTTTGTTATATTAACCATAAACAGACAAATCCCATTAAAAAGTGCATACACGATAATATTTGATGGAATTTTAAAAAGAAATATTTTAATATTCATCTCAAAGTTCTTACAACGTCAACATTGCAATTCAATTTCCGCGGGCTTAAAGAGCATAACATTGAATGAAACCCAGAAAGGACTTTTCGTCTTGTTCGGCCTTGATTTACCACATCTTACCATACTTCCGCTGGTATACATTTATGTAGTTTGTCAATACCCGATGGTATAAACGTCCAACCTATAGTCAATCTAATTTGGCTCTGCCATGTTTAATTTCCGATATTCCAATAAATTATCGGTCAATCAATTGCTAAGCCTCTTTTAGTACATTAAAACCAACAAAGCTTTACTTACTCGTTCATTTTACGTCACATTTGTTTAACCCCCCTTTCATTTTCCCAGTATTTTGTCATCTATAAAGCCCGGAGTGTTCTTGGTGGAGGTAATATAGAAGACACGCCGAGCGCTGCAAATTGGTTATGGTTGGTTGTGAAATGGAAATATTGATAAAATGTATACATAAACACTACGATACAAAAAGGCCAAAACACCAATTAGTGGTCAATAGTCACAATTCTGCAAGTTTTAGACAAATGATAATTGAATTTCTCTTATTCTACGTCAATTTATCCCTTTCTGCACCCATTGTATAAAAAAGATTAATCAACGTGAGGTTCGTTTGATCTCAGTTTTTCATTGTTAAAATCCGATTATGACGTCGAATATTCTTGTTTTCCTCTGAATTTCCTATTGTGACGGCATGCAAAATGGCGACCATATCTGATGACGTCACATAGAAAGAACACATCTTTTTGCAGATCAGTCGCAAAGAAGTAATAAGTTTGCCTGCGTATTGAAAATCATTAGAGAAACATATTCCACCACCAAATCTCGTGTAATACGATATTCATCCACTCTAGACAGTTAAATTTTAAATATTTAAAACGCTCGGCGAGCCTCGCGTTTTAAATTTGAAAATCTAACTGTCTCGAGTGGATAAATATCGTATTACACTCGATGCTGTGGTAGAATCTATAAATGTCGAACAAAAATCATGATAATGAAAATACATTTTTTTTTATTATTATTAATATCAAATTTTTTGAATTATTATTATCATTATTATTATTACTATTGTTATATCAAATAGTCATTATTGATACAATTCATGAATATGAAATGAAAACGATTTGAAAATATGTTTTTCTTTTTTTCAATATGCGAATAAAGTCTACACGATGAACATGTACAAGCCTGAAGCTCAATTTTACGAAAATGTTATTTGGATTCTGTTTGCTTGTAGATAAGAATTTTACAAATTCAGAGAGCGATTTTAACAGCCTGGGCTGGTTGGCTTGTGGTTATTCGTGAATTCTGAAACATAATTGGTGTTTTAGTGTACCACTTGTATAAACTAATTTAACCCTGTTTGGGATACCGTTTGAAATTCCTTATTCCAACTCCATAGATTAAATACAGAAGTCGGTAATTAATACAAACCCATATAGCGATAGAAGAAAGCCGATATATATTAGTGCAACATCATTGCTGTCACGTGATTGTACAGGGAATACTGTTACTAGGTCGGTCATTCGCCTTTAAAGATTAATACAAAATAACTGGGAATCACCCGATTTATTAAATCATTTCAATCATAGATGTATAACCACACATAGATAAAGCTCGTCAAAAGTTCCCTACTGGGTTATAAATATGTGTTACAATGAATATAAGTTCTTGAACGACTGTAAACAGGCCAATAGTAGGATGGATCAGTTCACATGCATTTTTAATTTGTTGCATTTTTAATAATCTATTATGTCCTATTATAGCATTCAGGCTATTGTGAATCAAAGAACATAGGATATTGGATTTGTGGAACTAATTCCAAGGAGGATTTTGTCTACTTTACACTGTGACATTGAAAATATCATTATAAAAAAAACCGACATGGAGTCAAGTATAGATTTGAAAAAATATAGCGCTTAGAAACAAATTAGCATATCATTAACGCAAATCAAATACACAATTTCTTCTGCAGAAGAAACTGGGTTTTTTTTCTACTGCCACGAATAATAGGTTATGGACAAAATTCATAAAGACTGAAGATTATACTATTTGACAGATATTTTCCGCATTACATACGAAATATTTTAACTAAAAACTGTCTCTAAATAATCAAGCTTTAGCTGTATAAATGAAGCAATACATTGCATTTTACACTCACGAAAAACAATGTTGACTGTAATTTTGTCCTATTTTTTGTACCTTATATTGAGAATTTTCAAGGAAAGTCAAACTTAATACACCAAAAAGGTTTTTAGAAACAAAATCGGACGCACTTGTTCACCTTTCCATAAACAAAAATGTTGGTTATAACTATGAGTTAACTAGGAGATGTTAAACTAACTACTTATAAATATGAATTCACTTGATAGTTTCCCTGATTATTCGGTGACTAATTCACAGGGATAATCGACCAAATGCTGTAGGTAGAGTTATTTTTCATTATTGCAAAGACAAGTGCAATAAAGATATTTATAGATAATAAACAAAGAAACGAATTGACACGTTCTTGTGCGTTCTTTCCATTTTCTAATTTTCATTTTTTAAGGCGATGTTCCATTGGCTTTTTCTAATGGAATGTCCATCTCGTAATGTGTTCGATGTGCACGTGGTTTGATTACCATCTAAATACTTGATTGTTTAAGTGATTAAGATTACCACACAAGGTGGACTGCTGTACACTTATTTTTGAAATTCGTATCTATTGTGTGAGTTTGTTTTTTTCACATGTCGTTGTCAATATAATTTGATGCGACTATCATATACAAGTGAGAGGTATAGCTAGCTTTAAATCCAGGTTTAATCCACCTTTTCATACATAAGTGCCTGTGCTAAGTCAGGAATATGACAGTTGTTATCCATTCGTTTGATGTGTTTGATCTTTTGATTTTGCCATTTGATTACGGAATTACCTTTTTGAATTTCCTCGATGTTCAGTATTTTTGTGATTTTACTTTTTACAGCAAGCATATAAATGACATTGTTCCAGAATTTTCCTAGATTATAATAAGATTGAGAATGGAAATGGGGAATGTGCCAAAGAGACAAAAACCCGACCATAGAAACAAACAACAGCAGAAGGTCACCAACATGTCTTCAATGCAGCGAAAAACTCCAGCACCCTGAGGCGTCCTTCAGCTGGCCACTAAACAAATATATACTAGTTCAGTGATAATGAATACCATACTAATTTCCAAATTGTACACAAGAAACTAAAATTCAAATAATACAAGACTAACAAAAGCCAGAGGCTCCTGACATGGGACAGGCGCAAAAGTGCGGCGGGGTTAAACATGTTTGTGAGATCTCAACCCTCCCCCTATACCTCTAGCCAATGTAGAAAAGTAAACGCATAACAAGACGCACATTAAAATTCAGTTCTAGAGAAGTCCGAGTCTGATGTCAGAAGATGTAACCAAAGAAAATACACAAAATGACAATAATACATAAATAACAACAGACTACTAGCAGTTAACTGACATGCCAGCTCCAGACTTCAATTAAACTGACTGAAATATTATGATTTCATCATATGAACATCAGGCACAATCCTTCCCGTTAGGGGTTTAGTATCATACCATCATAACATATATGAGAAGAACATAACCCGTGTCATGCCAACAACTGGTTTTTGAATAAATGTGTTTAGTTCCGATGCAAAGACCCTATAAGTGAATCAATATTAACGCCAAAATATGCAATCTTTAATGACCTGACAACAGTATCGTAACTATATCCCTTCTTAATAAATCTATTCAAAGGTTTTGTTAGTTTTTGAGGTGAATACTGACACCTTTGTGCTTTATAAAGAACTTTTCCATACAAAATTGGATGTGAAATACCTGAACGTATAAGAAGTCTGCATGTTGAGCTATATTTACGAATGATGTCCTTATACCGATGATAAAATTTAGTAAATGTTTTGACTAGTTGGTGATATCGTAAACCCTGGTGTAATAATTTTTCAGTAATACATAAATTTCTCTCGTTAAAATCTAAAACATTGTTACATACACGAGCGAATCGTACAAGTTGAGATATATAAACACCGTAAGATGGTGACAAGGGAAGTCGTCATTATTTAGAGCCAAAATATCATCCAAATATCTAAAAGTATTATTAAATTTGTTTATGAGATGGTGTTTCGATGGGTCTTTGCTTATTTTTGTCATAAATTGTAACTCATAGCAATACAAAAAACAGGTCCGCAATAAGTGGTGCACAGTTAGTCCCCATTAGAATTCCGATAATCTGACGATATACGGAATCCCTAAAGCGAACAAAAATGTTATCTAGTAAAAATTCAAGGGCATATATAGAATCAAAGCATGTCCAATTGACATAGTTTTTTTGTTTATTGCTACTAAAAAATGACCTAAAAGAGTTTGAACATATATATTCACATTCTGATTTTTTAAATGCCCATTTAATTAGGTGTGTGAATTTTTTCTTAATGAAAATGTGAGGCAATGTGGTATACAGGGTAGAGAAAATCAAAACTTTGAACAGATTCAAAATCACCAATATAAGCGTGCAATTTATCAAGTACTTCCAACGAGTTCTTGAAACTCCAAAAGTAATTAATTCCACTATTTTCGAAGGCCTTATTTGAACAATTTATCATCAGGTTTTTAATGGTACCAAGTGTGCTGGTAAGAAGAATAGACAATTTAGTAGTGGAACAATGGCTTGAAGACGAAATAAATCTATATTTGTAAGTTGTTTTGTGTAGCTTCGGAAGCCAGTACATAGTTGGGACTTTCATTGTATTTGGCTCTGCTTGTAAAGCGGTAGCTAAAAGTTTATGTTTGTTACATATGTCGTTTTCTGAAAATGGAGTCAGTTGGAAGATTGGTGAAGTGGTGATTTCTTTTTTCAGAACCTCAATGTAAAATATACGTCAAACAATAATAATATTATTAGCAGCTTTATCGGCCGGGACAAAAACAAATTTCTTGGCTAGTTCTTTTAGTTTACGTTTGATACGAGAAATAGGTTTATTGTGGTTATTGTTAATAGTAAAATGTTCTTTAAAATGTTGAACACGTATATCAACTATCTTCATTACTGAATTAAAAAAAAGAGTCCAAAGATTTTTTGTCAGCTTTTTCCCGTTTTATCAATTTCATACAGTAAGTATGGAGTGAGTGAGTCGTGGATGATATCACGACACTCATTCCAATTAATAGTTGACGGGGGACGATATTTCGGTCCTTTACTGAGGAATTATTTTAACTCTCGGTCTTGAACGATGTTAAGATCTCCTGTTATAACATGGGAAATGGGTCCATAAATATATTCGGAGGTACTACAATTACATGAAGTAGGTGTATTTTCACTGATATTAACATCTTTACACAATTGACTCTAATCAAACACAAATTTCCGGGTAGATTTCTTGTAAATGTAACAAATAAGAGGTAGCTCAGTATCGTCAAAATATCCAGGAATTTATTCTTTAACAGAATAGTCGTTAAATATACCGGCAATATTTACAAAATCAAAACCTTTATTGACATAATTTATTTTAATAAAATGTTTTTTATGATCTTCAGGGCGATCAATTTTGGGAAATAGTTTAGAATAACAATATGCCATAATAATTTGAACAATTTCATACTGGACTGCTATATAAAATTGTGTTGCAATCCTCCAAAATTTTATTTAACTTATTAACCGGTAATGAACAGAGTTTTGTTAACAGATAATGTCTGCCGTTGTTTTTTGAAATAGAAATTAGGTCCGAAATATTGGTATGATTGGTCCGAAATTTTCTTTGATTGTGATTTGTTCTACGACCGTGAGAACGGTTTTTACGAACAGTTTTAGAAACTATATCCAAAATGTTAACGGAATCGGTTCTAGATATATTACCAATTCCCATGATATTATCATTAAGACCGAGAGGGTAGACTGTCTGTAATTTTTTAATCCAATTTAATTCAATTATTTTCCGTGATCGTACAAACTTTGAATGAGATTCACCAGGCTGCTTATTTACTACTTTTAAAGGTTGAACAGCTAAATATTTAAAAGGATGGTTGTGCTTAAGATATTTGTTGTGGAAGAACTAATCCATCTGTATATTTGTTTAAAAGGCGGTATTGCAGCACGTTCATTTTATGACAATACCATTACCATTTACACAAACTTTACTAAGGAATATTCTCCTCTCTGCTATTGGCCTAACACATTTATCACTAAAATTGATAATTTTATTGGTGTATTGCTGTTGATCTTATATAATATACACATTGAGAAGCTGTTTCCTTTAGGTTTGAAATAAGTATATGTTTTATATTACTTGTTCATATTAGAGATTCAAGCTCAGGATTTTTTATTTGTGAAAAAAATCGTATGTTTTCTATCATATATGTTTGTCAGTAGGATATGTACTTTCAACTTTGTTTTCAGTAATAACTAGTATTCTTTGTTATGGTCTTATTTGTTATTTCATTGTTTTTGTATTTCATCACTTATGATTGTTCTCTTTTGAAGCGGGGCTAGTTGGTGGAGACAGTATCTCTACTTTGACATCAGCAAATTGTCTTGTGGATTACCACACGTTCTTTAATTTTATTTCAAAGATACACAAACTCGTAGAGTTTTCACATTTATTATGAAGTATTTGGAAAAAAATATTCTTCGTATGCATTTTTAATTCACGGATATCGCATGTAAATGTACTAGTAACTTTTTTTGCAAAATAATCAACTTTTAATACGTTCACGTGTATTGATCGGTCGTTGTCCTGAATAATCAATTAACCATCACATATACAGTATAGAGTATTAGATTATGTTTTCCGTCTTCTGACTGAATGATTCCATATTTTCACACAGTGTTCTTTTTTAGATTATAAATTATTTTTCATCATCCATAAAAAAAAACAACATTTTTTTAATGTAATTTAACAACAGAAAAAGTTGTTAATTTCTATGTCATTTGGTCTCTTGTAAAGTGTTGTCTCTTTTGCAAGTATACCAAATTTTCTTGTTTTTCGAATAAGTCAAAGAAACCAGGATATAAGTACATGCATGAAATGCTAGCAGATTTAAGGCAATTAAATGTCTATATAGACAGAGGTAAACAAAAAATTTCATCTGCATTACTTTGGTGTAAATGGTGTTGAGAGTAGAGAGTAGAGAGTTGAGAGTTCGGAAAATTGCCCCCATTAAATGACGAGGTATAAGAAGATGTGGTATGAGTGCCGATGAGACAACTCTCCATCCAAGTCACAATTTGTTAAAGTAAATCATTATAGGTCAAAGTACGGTCTTCAACACGGAGCCTTGATTCACATCGAACAGCAATTTGTATATATGGCCCGCATTGAAAATAAGACACATGGATATCATGGTCAATCCAGATTAGGTATCAACAATTGTCTTAAGATTGTTTTTATTATGATATGTTTACATGTCTCCTATTGTTTTATAGTACGTTTGTAATGTTTTATAGTGATATTTGATGAAACATATCTTTCCATTAAAATATTTATATTGGCGTGGGAATATCAGACTGATTCAAAAGAAAACAAATAATGGTTTCGAACTGCGATACATATAGTGTATTTCCCAACTAATTCTGTACAAAAATCGACCAAGGCATTCAGAAATAATTACGAATACATTAACACAAATGTTATTTATTGACAAGCGGAAAGATATCCTTTACTTAGACGAATGTACATATAGGTGAATGACTGACTTTTACAAAAACTGTAACAATTAATTCATAAAATATTTAAAACTATTTATTTGACGGTATGATATGTAACATTGTAATCTTTAACGGTACATAAACAAATAAACTACCGCCATCTTCATGTCACATCACATCACGTTCACCCATGAACCCGACCAGAAAAGGCATACATTAACTATCGGAAGTGTTTTACATGGTACATGCGGTGGTGTCTCGATGTCAAATATAGCACGAGTGCGAATCCTGGCGAGTTAAAACAAAATGTTGCTTAATATTCTGCACCTTTGCAGATTTACGATTGTTGTACTGATATTTTAGAGTAGTTATTAAGATAATATTAGTTCTGTCGAAGAGTTGTCAATTGTTTAGACATACTTACTTATATAAGTAAATTTTATTTGAGAATCGACTGTATCCGTAATATCCCAAAAAATATTCCAACTCTTCATGTTTACTTTTTCATTTTAGCACTTAGCACGTATCTAAATAGTTTAACAGTGACACTCAAACCTTGTCTCAAATGTTGCAAATCAATGCTATTAACAAGAGGTTGTCAGAGCGACAGCAATCTGGATGTTTTAATTGTGTTCTGGCATTGTTTAATATCACAAGGAGAATTACTCCTGAACTGGGGAGGTTAAAATCGTCAATTTCGAACTGGACAACATCTATAACAATATATTAACATTTGAAAAGCTTTGGTTGAACGGTTTATGCACGGACACTGTTTGATAGCCGACCGCCCGCCCAGATCCCAGACCGCCACATATACACATTTCCAAATCAATAACCGATTTTTACAAGAGACATATAGAGACAGAAATTAACAGCTATAGGTCACAGTACGGCCTTCAACAATGAGCAAATAATATACCGCATAGCTATCCACTAAAGGCCCAGAAATCACAATTGTAAACAATTCAAATGAGAACTAAAGGCACATTCATCATGTTGATAAATGATTAAGAATTAAAATCATATTAGGATTGGTCTCACAAAGGAATTTAATATTTTGTGTAATACTTGAATTTTCCAAAGACGGGAAAATAGGTAAATTCTGCGTTTTCGAAAAGACATTCCAATTTAACGTAATTTTTTCAGTTACAGGTAATGACAGTTACATCTGACGTTGCGTCTAACAGTTTAAAAATATGTCTTGAACATTGTCCTAACCGATAGTTGTTCGTTGTATCCAACCTGTTTAGCATTGGGTTTGTATCAGATAGTTCCATGATTTGTACATAATATTCAATTTATAAGTTGTACTATATGGTTTCAGGCTGATTTTATTTTAAATATCATGATGAACAGCCGATGTGTAAAGCAAGTGACCATAGCTGTGTCTATTCGAGTAGCAGTGTATACTTATTGACTGGGAATGAGTTGAATTGTAAGTTTATTCTCCTTGAGATGCAACCATTGCACTCTCACATTCTCCGTACTAAAGGGGGATGTACTAGATGCAATACATTAACCACCAATTTCGTCATTACAGTCATAGAGTGTTGCAGTTCTTCTTTCTAGAAACCAGTAGTCTTCCATTTGTCCAAGGAAAGTTGTTTTCAAGGGATAACGGTTAGTTCTGTGGCATTTACTTTAGATAATGTGAAATGGCATAGAAAGCATTGAATGATCCAATCGCTAGACATTTTAATTGTCACTGTCATTTGTGTTGTTGTTGATGGCTGGTTTATGATTACTAATCACTCTTTTTCGTAAACAAAGGTCAAGGCGATACCGCCTGGAGATTTCCAGTCTGTTTGTATTAACTGGAATTATCTATACAGGCAGGTTTGGAAAGTTTCCTACATGTCTCAATCTCTAGACTGCATTAGATCTTTTCCTTTAAGTGCTTAAAGTCGCCGACATGCAAAAACCCGATATTGCAACAAGCAAATTATATTTACGCGAAAGTATAATATACTTGTACAAACTATGTATCTAACTACTTGTAACTTAAACCAAAGCAAGTGAGCGCGGTTAAATATATTAAAGGTATGTGAAGAATTTTTCGATGGGTAACAAGCAACATGCTTAATCTATATGAGGTCGGAACAGATTCAAATAAACCTGAGCGGTTATTTACCTGATAAATGATATTGCACGGTGATGGAACGAATTGTACCCTACAATGCCATTTCTAAAGAATTATAATAAAGACAGAAACTTAATAGGTCTTATATGACATTTGTTTGCAAATATATTAATGACATAGTAGGTGTGTTGTGCCCTGATCTTTAAACACGAAGTGAAAAAATAGTATACGTCGTCAAAATTAAATATTCTATTTGCATAATGTAAAAATATTTGATACCTTTAAATGCAAATTTTTAATTCTACCTTTTTACACTGCAGCATTGCTGTTTTACCCATTTACATCGAGTTTCGTCGACGTAAGCAGGGTTTTTGCTATCCGACAGTATGGACTGTTTTCCTGCCCGTAGTGTTGTCATTTTGGCAATATTTCTTTTAAAATTGCCATATATTAAAGCGGGAGTTTTGTCTACCCATAAAACCAGGTTCAGTCCATTATTTCAGGAATATGGCACTTGTTATCAAATAGGACGTTTTTTTTTTATATCTTGGCGTATGTTTTGTTGCAGTTCAGTGTTTTTGTTCCGGTGTTTTCCTCATATGTGATGTTTCCTTCCTTTTTAGTTTGTTACACGGATTTGTTTTCTCGTTATCTATTTAAAACTTTTGACAGCAGTATTCTACTGATTTCGTTATTTTTGTTATTCTACTTTTTAAAACGACTATGGTTTTTAAATACGATTTTAGGATATCCATTAAATGTTAAACAATGGTTTTATTTAAAATTGACCTCATGATTGCAGTCAATCTTGTTAGACTGAGTATTCTGTTCTTCATATGTCAAATGTTGCAGTATGGTAACGTAACTGGTTATTCTTTGATTTACATCTGTATAAATAACCATACCGCGAGCGTATGTTCGTGGGGATTATGAGCTGATAATTTTTTACCAGTTGATTAGTAAATGTGCATGTACATTTTTAAGACCTTTTCTGAAATTAAAACTAGCAGACAATCATTTATCGTAGATAAGGAATTTTTCAGATCTCATACACAAAACTAAACTTTTCTGAAAAAGTGAAAAACTTTCAGATCTATGAAAACCTAATTTCTGAAAATAAAAGTTTAAGGACAAATTTTTCAAAATCTATACACCCTGACAAACAAATATAAATTAACCGATGGTGGATTATTAATTTAAACATAACTTAACTCACTAATCATATCCCGTCTTAAAACATCGTTATTTGTATTTGGATGTGCGGTTAAAGACTTCATTTTGAATATTTTTTGGTTTATACAATCAAAATAACGTTAACGATTGACTATTTGAAAGAAAGGAAACATTTTGCTGATTTTTTTTAAACTGATTTACAGTGTTAACTATAGTAAGAAGGTTAATTTACACTTATGCACGAGGAGCTAAACAATTATTTCCTTTATTTAGTGTTTTATCGTTCACCGTATGTATTATTATTTGATAGATAATAACAGTTGAATGCTTCGGTCAACAGATTGTAATAAATGTATATGTGCAAATAAGTGGAAAATAAATGGATGAATATTACACAACCTTCATGGATGTTCAACAAACATTTATTAGATCACTTTTTATGTATAAAAAACATTTCCAAAAATTTCCAAATTTATAACTTATTTAGATAATACACGGAAACTTGTGTTGAGTGAACATCATCATTTAAAATATAGAATCAAAAATATCCAATTTACTTCTCGATAAATCAAGTAGACACCTACAGTTCGTGGCCACAGTAGTAACACTTTATTCACATTTTGTAATTTCATTCATAATATGCAAATCAAGGTAACAAAACGATTTGAGAGAATGGCATAAATAAACTCATCATAAATACCCGGATTATATTCTATATTTACGCCCGATGCGCGTTTCGTCTACAAAAGACTCATCAGTGACGCTCGAATCCAAAAAAGTTAAAAAGGCCAAATAAAGAACTAAGTTGAAGAGCATTAAGGACCAAAGTTCCTAAAAGTTTTTTATATCCCAGATTTGACCCTTTATAAACTCACCTCTTTCGAAAACCGGACAGAAAACCGTCGGCAAATACGGTGTTTATTTTGCACAACAATGGCTAACAAATCATTTATTTCCCAGTAAGTTGTGTCACTTTTCTTTTAGGTACAGTGTTTACTCGAGAATAGTTGTCGCCTTATGTTATCAAAGTCACAAACAAAAGTGTATTTGTTTCGAACATATCGAAACAGACATTAATAACAGTTTTTCTATCACATATTCGTAAATGCCAAACTAACGGGAACAATAGTTTAACGATGTTAATATTTCAAAAATCAAATCCTTTCAGAAGATAGAAGAAGTCATATGAAACCTCAAATTAAAAACAATTTATGTATATGATTTTTATAACTAAATGGACAGTTTTCGTTATACAACTTATGTATATATACTTTTTTTCTGAGGAAAATTCTTTAATTTGTCCACATTAAGAAGAAGTTTTCTTATTTTTAATTGCTTGCTTCCAGGAAGCAATTTGCCGATATATTTTCCTATGCATAGTGACCTTCCTCGTAAAAATCCGGTGATCGCAATACGCATGAATCTGTTATTAAAATAAACAATTATCTGATTGTTCATGTTAAACACGTGCTCAATACCCATGCTTGTTCTTGATTGTTTGCGTAAAAAATTTTAAAATCGTGCACAGAGAACTACGTTTATGAAATATACATGCATTGGTTCAAGAATTGGATAAACATTATTTTTCACCAGTCACTTGTTTCATATGACTTTAAGGTAAGACAAAACTGATGAAACTGAAATGATGGAGAATAACTGCGTGAAATAATAGAAATATGTATAATAAAATAAAGGAATATAATAAAATTCCGAACACCGAGGAAAATTCAAAACGGAAAGTCCGTAATAATATGGCAAAATCAAAAACTCAAACACATCAAACGAAAAGATAAAATGTTTTAAAGTTAGCTTCTTAAACTCATCATCGGTACCAGGATTTTAATTTTGTATTTGCGCAAGACTTGCGTTTCGTCTACAAAAGACAAAAACTACATCAGTGACGCTCGAATAAAAAAAAATAAAAAGGTTAAACAAACTGAACTTCATACTTGTATGACATTCGCATTAATTCCATTATATTGACATTGATCAATTTGTGACAGAAGCTAAGTCTAATAAAGAAGCCAATAAGATACTCACCGCAAAAAAACAGTTTGAGCTATTTTCACGATTTTTGCTCTCCAAGAATTTTGGCCGAGAACACGAGTTATTTCGTAGTGCATTTCTTTTAGACCATAAGTTCAAATTAAAAAAATCGCACCTGCTTTTTCTCAAAAAGATTTTTACAGTGTAGTGTACTACCAGTGAGACAAATAATATCAAAATTATAGAAACTTCTACCAGCTCTAACTTAAAATATTGATAATTCTGTGTTAAGGGGGTGTGAAATTCAGTTTGACAGCTTCAGACGTGATAACATTTGACCTTTTTCAACTGGACCAAATCACTACTTCACATAAAGATTTAGCACCCAAACTTTTTTAACATGTAATTACATCCCCCTACTTAATATTTCATGCATTTAATATCAAGAAATAAATTGGGAAAGTGTATTAAATAAAACATGCAAGTTATACACTGTTTACACTAGGGACTATATACGTAGACAACGAAATCAAAAGGACGATAACTGTATCCTTGGACCTTGTGTACCAACCCTGTCTTTAAACGTTGTTGAATAAATATTTCAGAAAATTAACACTTTGTTGGTGACATTGAAACATCAAGCGATTTGTTATTTGTAAGTCGAATTCTTCAGGACGAAATGAAACTATTCAAAAAAGGCAATAAGAGTAGTATACTGCAAAGTGTTCACAAATATAAAAAGTTTAACTGCCACTATGAATAAAGTCATCATTGATACCAATCTTGAAATTGCGTACGCCAGACGTGTGTTTCTTTTACAAAATACTCATCAGTGGCGCTCGAATAAAAAAAAAATGAAAATGCCATAAAAAGCACGGAGTTGAAGAGCATTGAAGTATAAAAAGTCAGAACGGTTTTGCCTAATACGGCTAATAGTGTTGTAAACAGTTAATTATAATTTTTATCATATAAAAGATAATTCATGTCAAAACAAAGGTACTTGCTACAAGGCTGGTGATACCTAAGGAGATGAGGTATGGTTTTGCATGTTTAGGAAAGACTACATTATTTTAGAAATTTACAAACAAAACCAATTATGTGAACATGTTTATTAGTTCGGTTAATCTTTTGTTTTAACGGACGCCTCCGTGCAAAGAAAATAAAGTAGATTGTGCATTTTGAAATGAACTGAAATTATAATTAAGTGACCTAATTATTATTAAACCCCAAGTATAAGTTCTGAAACGGTAAAAGTCAAAATTGAATGTGACCTGTATTTTAAGTTTTTCAAGTTTAAAGATAACTAAGGGGAATAACTATTGAACGATAAAAGCCAATCGAAATTAACATGTGTTGTACTATCTTCGGAAGATTTGATCGAGTGATACTTCAAAGTCAAGGTGTAATAATTATATGGGCTATATCATATATTTAGGAAATATCGCATACAACTTTGGCTCGTTGATTTATATATATGAAAATCGAAAACAATTTCCAGTTCCATGAAATATTTTAAATATATCTGATTGAAATATTTCAAAATAGGTGACCTTTGTATAGAAAGCCCAAAAAATCGGTTAAATACATTCATAAATTTGTCTTAAAATCATCAAATTTATGAATCCTAATACATAGTAGTTTTTTTTACAAACCATGTTTCACAAACATTTCTGTTTCAATGATAAAAGATAATCATATGGTCATCAACTTTGTCTTTGGTTTATTAACCAACCTAGTATATTATTGGTAGTTTAAAACGTAAAACAATCGATATTTTTTAGCCTACAACGTGATGACGCGGTGTCTTTTACGTGCAAGAGATGTGGCTCTTTCCTAACACTGGTCAGCCATTTATCGTCCCTTTTTGACGGACTATTATCGTTTCTCGAGACCATACTCGCAAATGGTGTCAAGGGAGGTAAGAAGTAAAGGAAAACTCCTAGAAAGAAACATATCAAAACCAACGAAATAATATTTCAATGGTCATGTTTGGTCAAATGATACTTTATCATCTTATCGTCCCAAAACCTTCTTATATCGTGTAACTCGTGACAGACGGATGAACGAAGAGACGGACGAAAATGAACATCACTATATGCTACAAGCATTTTAAAGCGATTATATGATTACTTCAGTATTTATTTCAACTTTAGATTCATAGTTTTATTGTATATTTATAATGGCACCTTTAGGAAAATTGTGCACATAGTGTTTATACCTAAATAGCAAAGAAGATAAGTAGTTTGATATTTTTTATTTCATATCTCTGGTTTTCAATCTTCATGAAAATGTTGTGTTAAACTTCTAAGGCAATTGGAAATGTTCGTAAGTAATTTCGACTGATATACTGTAACCTCATTCTAACCAACGATTATTTAGCACTTGTTTTAGTAAAATCGTATGGATAACTATTGTTATATAGTGTTGAAAGTTGCATTATATCATATTTCTCACGGAAGAAATGACAGTAAATCAAACCATCATTAACGATTCATTTGTTTACAATTGAAATGTGAAACATGATTTTTTAGAAACAAAATCAAGTGGTGGTCTTTACAGTTCAATAATTTCAACCTGTTTCCTATTCAGTTGATGGTTTTAAGTTGTACCTCTCAAAGATTTGATAATCCAGAATTTTCATTTTCTATGAAGATTTCCTTCATAGAGGATTGCTGCCTTTAAGGAAGATTTTAAACCAAGAGTTCCAAGTAGTGGAGTCTTATTTTTATTCAATAATTTGTCGGAAACCATCACACGAGTAGGTAATCGTTTTTGGAATATCTGTTTCACTGATTACGACAAATATGTCCAAATTGGCGTAGCCACTAACACTCGTCTATATCTCCTTGTTTGTATTAACATAAGCAGCATGACAGGATACATATTTGAAACAGGATCTGCTTACAATTTCGGATCATCTTGAGATCACCACTGTTTTTTTGTTTTTTTTTTTTTGGGGGGGGGGGGGGGGGGGGTGGTTTCGTGTTTCTCCGTATTTATTTTAATATGCTGTGTACTGTTGTTTGTCTTTTCGTATAGACATTGATTTTCGATTCAAGAGTTTGATTATCCTTTAAGTAAGTTTTGCCTCTCTTTTAGATTAAAAGGCTTGATTAAAATGACAAAGACTAAACATTTCAGATGATGATGATGATGATATTTTGACAAGAACACATTAATGCAATCTTAGTATGAACCATGCTACAAGAATGATACACGGATCCAGAATTTTGAGCATTCTAGTCTACAGGACGACAGATCACCAAACACACATTATTCTTACTCCAATCTAACCAGTCTTTGTTCATTATTTCTAACGGAGAACAACAAATACCAAATTTGAAGTCTTTAAATCACAAGCACTAACACATGACCTCCGGCGACGAGCACGCTACCACAAGACTTTTGAGTTGATATAACTTAAAAGGGTCTATACAGAACATCAGAAATGATCTAGGGTCAATAACTACATCTTACATTAATATGTATGGCTTTAAACAAAGAGGACAATAAGCCGAGTTTGTAGAATATACGGAATATTTTGTTAATAGTGAACAAAAAAACTACACAGAAGAAACAATTGATCAGTATGCATGAGTTTCTTATCGACAACATATTTGTTGAATTTGGAGGTCGACTTTTTTAACAAATTGTGGCGGCATGTCTATGGGAACGAACTGTACGCCTCTCCTTGCCGGCCGCCTCTTATTTTCATATGTATCGGAGTTTCTTCACACCAAAGAAGCAAGGTCATTTAATTTTTGAAATTATAGATCTCCCCACCTTTGTTGCAAAATACTAACTGCTTATGGAATATACATTTCCCAACTTATTCGGTATTCAAGAGCATTGAGCAACTTCTCAGACTTTGTAAAACGTCACCTTTGACTGGGTAGAAAGTTGATTAATAAGGGGTATGTAAAAGAACTTCTAATCCTTTTTTAAAGGTTCTTTGGAAGGTAATAAGACCTTGTTGATAAATTCACAAATAATATACGATGGTCTTAAAGTAAAGATTCAGGATACTTTTAAAAGTTGTTGATCATCATGATAACGTGTTATATCATTCTTATAATTTATCTTTATGCATACTACCACTACTGTTTTGTCTGTGTCTGGTGGCCTCCATTTGACGTGGCTCTGTACTTATACAGCCCGTCATTGTGTTATTGTTCTTTGATAACTTTTGCATTCTTGTCTTCTATTTTTGCTTATATGCTTTGTCTAAAAAACAGGGGGCGAAAGATACCAGAAGGACATTTAAACTCATAGATCGAAAATAAACTGACAACACCATGGCTAAAAAGAAAAAAAGACAAACAGACAAATAATAGTACAAAAGACACAAGATCAAAAAAACTGAAGGCTAATCAACAGAAACCCCTTAAAAATCTGGAGATGATCTCAGGTACTCCCCAAAGGTAAGCAGATCCTGCTCCACATGTGGCACTCGTCGTGTTGCTCCTGATATTTCAAATCCGGTAAATAGTATTATTCGTGTGGTCACATTCGTGAAATGGGAACAGGATTGTTGTTAAGACACAAGGAACATATCCGATATCATCAGTGAAATGGATGTTCCATAACGATCAACTAACTCGTAAAATTTGCGAGGAGATGATTTCAACCTGATCATTTGTAACTCTTGGGTTAATAGCTTCCTTGTAGCAGCAACCCGCTATCAAGGAAATCTAAAAGGAAATACATTCCTTCCAGGAATAGCTTATAAATTGGGAGATATATACTCCGTATGCAGGCGCTGCTGGAATGTTGCTACATAGAAATTGAAAGTTCTCAATTGGAAAGCTGAAATCATCTCTTTTATTTTAAAGTTTTGTTTTCAGCCGACCCTCATTGTCAACTTCTAGATGTTAGTCCAGATATGAGGCAGACTTATTTAGTGAGAGAAGATTATCTATTTAGCGGAAAGTAAAGTTAAAAAATATTGCTAACTCCTTTTCTTTATTCCTAAGAAAGTCCTGTATGAAGTCAGCCGCATTAGAAAAAGGAACAAGACAGAAAGAAGAGGGCCCAATTAGTTCCCATGGGAACGCCGACAGTTTATTGGAAAACACGTCCTCCAAACGTAAAATCAATCAAGAAATCATGCATCTTGAAAATGTCAGTTTCAGAGAATTTGTTGTTTGAATCAGAATGATTATTTATGAAAAATTCCAACGCTTTTCAATTTGTTTTAGTTAGGAATGGGGAATACTTGTGTAACGTGTAAACAATGCAAGTGTTTTAATACTATTGCAAGATGAAAGAGTCTTACATTGTATGTACTCTAAATGATTTTTGGGACTTTTTAGTACTATTTAGTATCCACCTCTAGAATAGGGAGTTTCACAATAACTTTGAAGCCCGGCTTTGATTGCTGATAGAACAGATGTTAATAATTTAGTAAGATGTTTCGTGAAGCACTTAAAAGTACTACATTTGTTCTATGTGTCCCTTTTTGTGTTTCTATTTTTACATAAGAAGTGGCTCTGTACTTATACATCCGGTGTTGATTGTGTTGGTCAAATGGCATTGATTGTTCGAATTTTATGAATATAAAATATTTTAATCAAGATCGTCACCTCTACTGTCCTATAGATTTATCGGTCGAATAAGACAAAACATATATGAAAAACTACTTTATTTATACTCAAAAAAGCTGCGGATTGCAATTTATTCCTATTTACATTCTGACATGCCGAGTGAGGTGTTACATAATCTTATCGACTAGCTAGAACTTAGAAGTACTATTAGCTAAAGTGCATTATGTTCGGCATGTCTCTTGGTCGGTGATTGACACAGACAAACTTTATTAACTGACATTATTGTTTCACATGTAGGAGAGAGTTCAGATAAATATAGTCAATACAGAGGTGTAACCGAATTTAACTTTTAAGCCATAAGAAAATTGAATAACGAATGAATAACGCAATTTATTAACTGACATTATTGTCGCACATACGAGTTCAAATAAATGCAGTCAAATACTGAACTGTAACCGATTTTCTTTGAAACCATAAACATGTTCAATGACGTATGGGTATCTGTAACACTGCTGCTTTCTGTAAGGGTACATGCGTTGATTTAAGAAAAATGTTATTATTTTTTGACATTCGAAAGTCGAATAAGTAGAAATAATGATGTTCACTATATAGATATATTTGTTATTTTAAATTACAAATAGTTGTACCAAATTCAGCTGTGCATAACAGAAAACGAGATATTTATCGACTAAATTGGAAAATTCGATAAGTGACCAATAGTTCGTTGAGTGCTTTTTCTTTAATAAGACTTTCAAAGAACAGAAAGTATAAAAATTAAAAACAATGTAGTATAATTGCCAATGAGACAAATCTCCAACATAAAATAATAATAATCAGTTGAAAAGGGCTTTACTTGACAGATCCATACAAAATAGAAAAACCCAGTAATAAAAAACCCAAACCGGACATGGCAGGGTAATTATACAGCTCTGAGAGTACTCGCTATTACTGAAAGGTATTTCAAAGCAACTAATATTCAATAAAAAATCATGTATTTAAAACTATGCTGTTGTCTATGGTTGGGTTAATGTCTCTTTGACACATTCCCCATTTCAATTTTATATTTTAAGAAAAAGTATCTATCTACACATCTAACTTCCAATTGATTTAGTGTAAAACAGTAATTTTTAGAAAACTCCAAAATGCCGGTATCGACTAGCTGTAGAACCTTGATTGTGCATATGATTGCACATTAGTGAATACGTTTCATATGATTGGTCAAAATCGCTTCGAGTGGTGGTTTTTGATATTATCTATTTTTTAAATGACGACGTTGACCTAACTATTTTTGGTACCCAATGTAAACATGATGGCAGCGATAACAACATGAACCGGCTCGACGTTAAAGATATGTATGTTCACTTCGCGTTAAATTGATTAATGAATAACACTTTCATTCGAATTATTGCTTCGCATCACGATGCGGAGCTACTAGTTTCAGTAGACATACACGCCATCTTGAAATAATTACTGATCACTGATTGGTTACTTTATGATGCGGCTGAGAATCAGCAACAGCCATTGGTTTAAATGAGGTAAATAATTACAGATTTTTTCAGGATAAGTCATTAAAAGCCGGAAAATTAACTATGTGTATATCAGTTCCGATCAACTGTCATTATTTCATGTTCGTTTTATTATGCGTATTTTGCATACTCAAATTCTCAATATTGAAATATTAATTATCAATACGCGTTTATTTGCTTTGTCAATCTGCAATATGCACGATTTGTTTTGCTAAACAATGTTTCTATACAACGTTTTCAAAAAAGCATTATCTGAATTTTATAACTTTTCCTAATCTAGGCACACCTCCAGAGAGGCACACTCATAACGCACACTCTTAAAGTAAAACCATTTTATATCAATCAACTATATAAAAATACCACATGCACACACATTAAATCAAATTAGGATAGATCGAAGCAGTCCACGGCTTTTAAGAAAGCTTAAACTGGTTACGTAGTTACAAAAGTATGGGTTGGGTTTATTTTTTTTCCAGAGAGCAAATTTTATAGAGCAAATTTCTGTATTAACCAAATTATTTATGCGTGCTCCAAGACAATTCAATGACACAAATATACAGTTACATGTAATTGAGGCTACGAAAAATTACTCTCCATATATAATGAATTATAAGGATTAAAGACATTTTTCAAGGAATGTATTGGTCTGTAAACTGGTCTAATTCATTCACAAACAAATCAAAGTCCGTAAGATTGTTATGATATGTCTAGTAAGTGACTTGGTCAAGTTAATACACCAATAAATTCCTTGAAAATTCGTTTATTCCTATAATGATATAAGTTTAGTTTAAAATTAATGATTACAATTTCAAAATTTGTACCAATAAAACAATATTCAAAAATCTATTTACAGTGCTAAATTGGTAACCTTTTATAGTAAGTGTATTTAAGGATCGATAAATTTACTCATTGTAAATCATCAAATATTTGAAATGTGTGATTAATTACAGAGAAAACATTATTCCAAATGATAGCGACTTACGATTTTTGAAGTGTTGATGTCAGCAAATCTTATTAATAACATCCTTCAGGATTTAACTTCGTCAGGAATAATCTAATCAATACATTTGAAAGCCAATTATGTACAAGACATAAGGACGTAAAGAGCTATATGCCCAAAAGGACGAGATGTACAAGACATAAGGACGTAAAGAGCTATATGCCCAAAAGGACGAGATGTACAAGACATAAGGACGTAAAGAGCTATATGCCCAAAAGGACGAGAAGATAACACACCAATGGTAGGCGTCTCTACGAGACGTTACTACTTCTAAGTGGCAGCTTCCTATTCGATCTGCGAGTCTTTTGTTCGTTTGTTCTGTTCACAAATTGCTTCAATGTAATGTAATTTATTGCGACTGTCATACGAGTGAGAGATTTGCTAGCTTTAATGTGGATTTAATCCACCATTTTCGACACAAGGAAATGCCTGTACCAAGTCAGGAATATGACAGTTATTTCCCATTTGTTTGATGTGTTTGAGCTTTTGATTTTGTCATTTGAAAAGGGACATCCCGATTTGAATTTTCCTTACAGATTGGCTTTTTATTTATTATTTTGAGCTGCTTTTCCGAGAAGTATACCTGAGTTCACCCCAAGTTTAAAAGGGGTTCATGTAGCTCAATCTTCAGTTTTCTATGTAATTTTCTATGTTCCTATTTTCTTGCGTTTGATAATGACGTTGCCTGTCTTTCTTCGACTTATAAACATTTCTTTTCTTTTTTTCATAAAAATGTCTAGTTTATGAATGAAACAAATCATATATTGTCAAAGAGAATGATGTACATGTACTTTATTGTTATTGACAATTTTGTTTTGTTTTGTTTAATGGACAATTCCCAAAGACGATGTGCATTCTTATGGACATTAAAAGTGCCGTTCGTCAACTTATCTTTTTTAAATAAGTGACTCGAAAGAGGGGGGCAATAGGGGGTCAGGTAACATGTTAACAACACCTCGATTTCGGCAATTGCAAAAAATGCTTATAACATTTAACACACTGGGTTTAAAACTGCTTAATTTTTTCTCTGAGAAAAAGTGAACAACACCTTGCAAAAGGCCAATACAGGTTAATATAAAAAGGTATTGACCCCCCCTTTTCCATACACGAGAATTATTTTTTAGAGAAAAGGTAAAGTCTTTATCTTTGTCAATGTGAATTCACCATTTTTATTTGTTATACTTTACGTTTAAATATCAGATTATGATTGACCAATTCGAGACAGTTAAATTATCTTTCCCATAGCTCAGCGGGAGACAATTTTGTAATGTCATTCTGCCGTGCAGACAAATAACATCAATAACTATAAAGTTCTATTTTTTTTTTATTCAAAACCTGTTATAGCTGTAACGTTGTTATGTACATTACGTCATAGAAAAGTACTTTCAATTTAAAATTTTAAAGAACATTTGTATCAAAAATTTAATAAATTAACTAAACATAGATACCAGGATTGGAATTTTGTATTTACTCCAGACTAGTCTACAAAAGACTCATCAACGCTCGAATAAAAAGAGTTAAAAAGTTAAAAAGGCCAAATAAAGTACGAAGTTAGAGAGCACCAAAGACCTACAATTCCTAAAGAAATTTACCAAATAATGCCAAAAAAAATTTGTTCCTGAGGTAGAAAAGCCTTATTATGGCAAAAATTCAAAGTTTTGTAAACAGTTAATTTATGATTATGACCATATCAATGATAATTTATGCAAACACAGAAGTGTTGACTACTCGACTGGTGATACCCTTTGGGAATTAAAACTCCATAAGCAGTAGCATCGACCCAGTAGTTGTGTACTAACTCATCACAAATACCAGGTTAGTTAATATATAATTGACAGGGGTGTTTTATCACCCTCTCAGCTATGCATTATCTATGCAGTGTCAACATATAAACAGCACTTGCATATTGGATTAATGTAACGTTAGGTTGATAGAATAGTTCAAAATTTGAATTCCCTTAAAGCACTTCATTGAAAGAATTAAGGAGGTAACAGATATTTTCCATTTCTTAATGATTGCAATGATGATTTTCAATTATAAGCATTTAATTATGTTGAATAATTTGCGCAATGTAGTATCATATTTTTGAAACCGCTTGCTCAACATGTGAAGGAATGGCCGATTCTCCTTCACGCATGCATGATGTTCACTAAAACTAAATTTCTTGACTTAAATACAACTAACTCGAAAGTGGTATTATGTTTGCAACATCGAAACTTTTAAAACAAGGATAATTTTTGGTAGAGTAAACGAGAGACGAAAGATACAAAAGGGAAATTCAAACTCATAAGTCGAAAATAAAACGACAACGCCATGGCTTTTGAAGTCCTATCTTTCGAACGAAACCATTTTTTAATGTACTTAATCGAATAGGTGACATAGGTGACCACATATATGTCCCATTTGTTCTAAACAGAATTCTGACCTCTTTTTGGACGTTTATGATACATCTGAACGGTATTTTCGGCGCGATGTTTGTTGTCATTAGGAAACCATTGAATGATATAAATTAGCAAGGACTTTACCAATTAATCTGGTTAACACTGGTTTCTAGCGTAAATTGTGTTTCTAGGACTTTACCAATTAATCTGGTTAACACTGGTTTCTAGCGTAAATTGTGTTTCTAGGACTTTACCAATTAATCTGGTTAACACTGGTTTCTAGCGTAAATTGTGTTTCTAGGACTTTACCAATTAATCTGGTTAACACTGGTTTCTAGCGTAAATAGTGTTTCTCCATTTACAGTATTATGGAGACGGATGTTTATCTTATCATAATTTACAGTTTATCATGTTGTTGTCTTGGTTTTTTTGGACCCATGGATTTCGCCCTTGGTATTTTCGTCATGGATAATTGTACATAATAAACATTAATGCCGACGGATAAGTCATAACTCCGTTTTCTCTTCAATAACTTCAAACTAATTTTAAAGGAGTGATGATGATCCTAAACGCAAGAATAATGTTCAATTAAACCTGATGTTAAGAATCATTTACGTTCATATCTATGAGTTTATCTAAATTAATAACTTAGTTTCTTGTCTAAAAGTATTATTTACGCTTTCAGTCTTGCGAATTTCTTTAATCTAATGAATTATTCCGAATGATTAGTATACACTAAATAATTGGTTTTTACACGATATCATAGCTATTAACAATTTATTTTTAAGTCTAAAATATTTAAATAATTGAAAATTTCGATAAATTCACTGATCTCAATTTTAAATTGAAGTTCTTATCATTTGTCATAATTATTTAATAGATGTGATATGAGTTCCAATTAGACAATTCTCCATCTAAATAACAAATTGTTAAAAGATCTTAAAAAGTAAACACTTTGCAGTGCGTAGCATTTCCGTCAAAAAGTAAAATCACAAAAATACTGAACTCCAAGGAAAATTCAAAAAGGAAAGTCCCCAATCAAATGACAAAGTCAAAATTTCAAACACTTCAAACGAATGGCTAACAACAGTCATTTTCCTGACTTGGTACAGGCATTTTCTTTTGTAGAAAGTGGTGGATTGAACCTGGTTTTATAGCTAGCTAAACCTCTTATTTGTATGACAGTCGCATCAAATTCCATTATATTGTTACCGATGTGTGAACAAAACAAACAGACATTATAGGTAAAAATGTCAAAAATAGGGGTATAGCAGTCAGAATTGAGTTCCAAATAGACACAAAAACATTGTTTAAGTGAACATCGTTCATGCGTTAAGGAGCATCATCACTTCGTTTAGATAAGTTGGCTGTTGTTGAAGAGAAAAGGAACTTATCCGAAGGCATAAATGTGGAGTTAATCTTGCATTTCAAAATTTTAAGATCAACAAACTTCCGGTGGAATACTTAAATTATATAACACATCAATGTAAAAAGACAACTACAAGCAACCATGTAAATTTCTAAATCAGCTTAAAACTATTCGTCAAGTCATAGCTCTTATATCATGATGTTCAAACAGTAGGTTTTATAGATGTAAACTAATCATTACAATAATTTTTCTGGTTTGTTTTATGTTTTATTTTAGTTTTTGTTGTATTTTCTTTTTGGAAGAGGGAGGGATAAGAGACTTCAGTTATTTTTAAACCCCACCTTCCCCATTTCAGCAGCTTATAGTTTAGTGGTTGTAATTGGTTTTTATGTCTGTCATATATTCATTTTCGTTGATTTTTGTTGTTGTCATGAATACGAATTGAATTGTTCCATATTTGTCATTTCAGGTCCTTTTATAGCTGACTGTATAGTTATATATTATTTCTCATTGTCGAAGGCCGTATGGCTGTCTAATATTGCTTACATCAACTTCATTTGACCTTTGGTGAATTGATGTCTCATTGACAATCATACCACTTATCCATTTTTTAATATAACCATAATGCATCACTATAAGGCATCTGACAACAGATGATCCATTATTAAATACCAATGCTATTTTCAAACCATATTGAGTAGAAGGTGACGGTGATGTGTATAAAGGGTGTAATGACAACATTCTGTGCTTACCAAAAGAAAATTATGACGAAAACAAGGTCTGAAAATCAAAGGTTGGAATGTAACTCACAAACTCTAACTCATTGTAGATTCTCGGATAAAAGGATCTAATTGAAAATAGTCTGAAATACAGCTTGTGGCCATTTAAATTTTTTACTTGCGTGATTCGAGAATATATGATATTTTGTCTTTCATTACGATAATTATGTCCTTGACATCAGCTGATTTCCTAGGAAATATTACAGAAAACCTGTTAATATCATTTTTAGTTCCTTGTTGATAAAAGATAATGACGGTTGTTTATCCTTTCAATGCTGGATTAAACAAAAAAGCATCGTGACAGACGCAGAATATTGCGGACATGACTTTGAAGATCATTATGGAGATATCGATTGATAAAAGATGACATGAATGACTTATATGTATAAGACAAACGTAATATGAGTGTCCTAAGGCACACTGCATAAAGATTATTATAGATTATGCATCGCTGTTATGTTTTCTTAACTGGATTGAAAATGTACTCACTTTGCACTACGCACAATATGTCCTGTGGGCAGCATAGACTAAAAAATGCACTTTAAGTTTACCAAGTTACAACGTACGATTAAGTTACTCATCTACTAGTTCATTGGAGTTAATATCGTCAAGAAAATACACAATTTTATAAATAGCTTCATGCTATCTATTTGGGGAACTTTTTATCAAATTATAAATATGTTTAATTTCAAACTTGTGGTTATAATACTTTAGCACTACGTACAGTGTGTCCTTTGGGCAGCATAGACCAAACACTGCACTATAAGTTAACCGAGAATATTGTACGATTAAATTACATTTTAATCATAATCTTTTTTGCCCATTTTTTTTTTTTTTTTTTGCATGAGAAATCGGTGTGCACGCAAGTGCATGTCGGCGTAAAGGGAGCTTTGCGTCTGCCTGAGTCATCTACTAGTACATTGGAGTAAATATTATCATGATCATTATTCAACTTAGAAATATCATATATTCAAACTTATGGTTAGAATACTCTTTTGTCAAAGCAGGAAATAATTGATTTAAGGAATTAAATCACAGCAAAAAAAGACAAGAGGTGGAAATAACAAAGAGTCATTCAAAACTCATCACTCGAGTTAAAGTGACAAAGTTTTGACAAAAATGAGATACTTCGAAAAAACAAACAATTTCACAAAACACTACATACAAAAATAAATACTGAGCATCACGAATCACATTACAACTTGGGTAATCTCAGAGTTCGTTTGATTCAGACTGTTTCTACAAGGTATGTACATTTATCTAATGTTTTTTTTCTGAAAACTTTTTTGTAGGTATCTGCTTAATTTTTTTTTTCAAAATAATTTCATATAGTTTTCTTTATATTCAACTAAAATCGTTTTTCCTTTTATGATCCATACGAAATTTGTGAATACTTTATAACTTGAAAATTAATCGTGATGGCCTGTTTATTATTTCTATTTTCAAAATTTATAAATAAGGAATTTTATTATGTGTCCCTAATTTCTATATTTTGCATATAACTTATACCCTTGAAGCTATTGGTGATAATTGCGGTAGTGATTAATAACTATTGTTTGCCTACTTAAAAATAATGAGAAATGCATGTTTTTAAAGATGTATAGTTAAAAAATAATGTTGATGATGAGGTTTTTTTGAAAACATCCTTAGATCCTTATTTCTACAAAACTTGTCTATATTAAAGTTTTTCTTGAAAAGAATTATGAAGTTGTTAGATAAATAAATCGGCATGCCATTAGCTTTAACTAACCCATGAAATAAAAAAAAATATAACGTATGGCTGTTCTTAGGGATGGTATCATGTAGACACTTGAAATGTCTTTTTTGATGTCAGTATTATTTGCATGATATTTAAACATAAATTTTGACAACAATAAGAGAACCTTAGTGAGCGTGCTCACATACCCCACGACCCCACATAGAGACGCTGGAGAAATAAAATAACTATAAAAAACAAAATTAAATCATAATTTCCTGTCGATATGCACATCTTCATGGTATATCCTTATTATCTAGAAAGTTTCATGAAAGAGGGACGAAAGATACCAAAGGGACAGTCAAACTCATAAATCTAAAACAAACTGACACCGTCATGGCTAAAAATGGAAAAGACAAACAAACAACAGCACACATGACACAACATAGAAAACTAAAGAATAAATAACACGAACCCCACCAAAAAACTAGGGGTGATCTCAGGTGCTCCGGAAGGGTAAGCAGATCCTGAAATTTTGTTGTGTGGTTTTAGAGTAGTTGCGATGACAAACTGTTGCAGAAGTATATTGAAGCAAATAAGTTTAAAGGAGCGCAACTCCTTGAAAAAAAAAGTGAATCATAATTTCCTGTCGATATGCACATCTAAATAGTATGTCCTTATTATCTAAATATGTTTCATGCAATTCTGTTGTGAAGTTTCAGAGGAGTTGCTATCACAAACTGCTGCATTAGTACTATATATCGAATAAGTTCAAAGGGGCGTAACTCCTAGAAAAAAAAATCTTAATTTCCTGTCGATATGCACATCAACATAGTATGTCCATATTATCTAAATAGGTTTCATGCAATTCTGTTGTGTTGTTTGAGAGGAGTTGCGATGACAAGAAACAGAACAGACACAGACGGACAGACGGACCAAAAACATTATACCCTGTGCAACTTCGTTGCGTGGGGTAGAATTATTACAATTATAATAGCATTATCAAGTTCAGTTATAAAAACATTATGGAATGCTAGTACTTCTAATCGTATGAAACCAATTTCCGTGTGTTTTATTTTCCAGCATGTTTCTTGTACGACTTTCACCAATTATGTTCGGGATAAACGTTGAAGACAATAAGGTCAATTTTGAATTTTGAAACAATCATTGGTTAGCGCCAAATGTTTTTTTTTTTTTTCACTAAACCTTAGATATCAACCACATACCAAACCTCCCTTTTGAACAGGTTAAGGATGATCACTTGTCATGTTTTAGGATTTTTGTCAGATTTTCGGATTCCTCTGGTTTTATCCATTACATTTCCTCATATTTCACTGCAAAAATTCTTATCCAAAATCATTAACTTAATATTCTTATTATTGTTGAACAAAACATTCGGTCAAGAGTCAATAAATAAGAAAGAACCGGTTTTAACTTTTTTTCAATTCTGGAAATAGTAAAGAAATATGAAATTCATAACAAATGTCAATATGCTACTTCTGATGATAATAATACTGTTTTGTAAAATATTTGATGCGAAAAGTCACTGTGACATGTAATTTCAAATTTGTCTTTTCTTTTTCTTTTTATATTTGGTTCTAACAAAATTATTTTTGCAGTGTTAATTTCAATAAGGTTTAATTTGACTTAGAAAAGATGAGTAGGCAGTTATTATACAGATTTGTATACCAACATATTTATCTATATAGCACAACATGGTTCAACATATATAGAGTTTCTTTTGAAAGAAAAATCCTTGATCAATCTGGTTAAAATGACATTAAAATAGTTCATTGACCCTACATTTTGAACTCGGTTTAAAGATGTTTCTGAATATTTTTATAATATTAAACTTCGATATATGTGTACTTGTTTAGTGAAAAAAAAATGTATAGAAAATATAAATGACATTAAAAATAGTTTATTGACCCTACATTTTGAACTCGGTTTAAAGATGTTTCTGAATATATTTATAATATTAAACTTCGATATATGTGTACTCGTTTTGTGAAAAAAAAATGTATAGAAAAAATAAATGATCCTAAACATAATACCATTGCGCTTGTTGCTAAAACGTTAGTGTCTATTTAGAAAATAAGGCGATCAAGTACAAAAAAATACAGAAATATTGATGTTCTAAATTTACATATTAGGTCGTTGAACAATTCAAATTCAAGATTAACTCCATTTAAATTGCTTGCTTTTTCTTGTACCCTCCTTCAAATATATCTCAATATTTTTTTTTAAATTTAGTTTTATTCTCGATTCTGTGACGAGAGATATATTTGAGTCAACCTGCAATCGATTTCATCTTCATGCCTAATTTATCATGTACTGTGTTACAACTCTAGATTCTACATTACATTGAGCAACAAATCATTACATTGAGCAACAAATCATTACACTGAGCAACAAATCATTACATTGAGCAACAAATCATTACATTGAGCAACAAATTATTACATTGAGCAACAAATTATTACATTGAGCAACAAATCATTACATTGAGCAACAAATCGTAGGGCGTATCTTGTTTGTATTGGATACCTAAGCTTCAAAAAATTCCGTACAAACAAAGATACATTACCGGTTCATCTGAATGTTCCACTAAAGAATTGTTCATTAGATTGACTAAAAGTCTGTCCGCAATGAAAGAGGGACTTCGGAAATCTGTGAAACTATTTACTCGCATATTGGTATTAACCATATGTGGATTCTTCAAAATTCTAAAGAACTTCTAGAAAATTTCAAATCTCGGTCTTTTTCTGAAATTAGTTCTATCAAAACTTTTGATTTTTCAACCTTTTATACCACCATTCCCCATATGAAATTGAAAAATCGCCTGAAAGAAATAATCCACAATACCTTTCAACATAAAACTGTTGCATACGCTATAAATGAATTACTTGTGAATATCATAAGACATATTTTGTCTTCATCTTTTATATAAGCTTTGGATTTCAAATATTTTGGCCACGAGCATCACTGAAGAGACATGTATTGTCGAAATGCGCATCTGGTGCAGGAAAATTGGTACCTTTAATGTTATTGTTAAGAGTAAACAAAAGAGTAAAACATGCTACATAAAGGAACAAGTGATCAGTATGCCGGAGTTTCTTATCGACAACATATTTGGTGAATTTGGAGGTAGACTTTTACAACAAATTGTCGGCATTCCTATGGGAACGAACTGCGCGTCTCTCCTTGCCGACCTCTTCTTATTTTCATATGAATCGGAGTTCCTTCAGACACCGGTCAAAAACAAGAAGATCAAAGAAGCCCGATTATATAATTTCACTTTCAGATATATTGATGATATTCTTTCCATTTACAATCCGAACTTATCTGATTGGGTTCCATTAATATACCCCCCCCCCCCCGAACTAGAAATTAAAGAAACAACAGACACGGCTTCCTCTGTCTCATTTTTAGACTTATACCTCGAATTTGACATATAAAAAAGAAGATGAGGTATGATTGCCAATGAGACAACTATCCACAAAAGACCAAAATGACACAGACATTAAAAATCATCTCAGTACCAGAATCTATGACAAACGAGACGATTTTAATTTTGAAATTATCAATTTCCCCTTCCCTAGTAGCAATATACCATATTCAACTGTATATGGGATATACATTTCTCACCTTTTTCGATATTCAAGAGCTTGTAGCTCCTACTCAGATTTTGTAAAACGTCACCGGTGTCTGAGCAGAAAGTTGATGAACCAGGGGTATGTCAAAGAACGTCTCGTCCTTTTTCTTAGAAAGTTCATCAGAAGTTACCAAAATCTTGTTGATAAATTATCCGTATCAACTTCACAAATAATACATGATGGTCTTGATGTATAGATTCTGCGTACTTACGTTGTTTATCATCTTAACAATGTGTTATATTGTTATATCATTTGTCTTTGTTCTATTATTAATATTAATTTTACCGTTTGGTCTGTTTTCTCTGATATCCATTTGATGTGGCTCAGTACTTATACATCCCGTCAATGTGTTTGTATTATATTTCATTTTTGCTGGTGTGTTTTGTATGTACGACTTTTTTGTATTTTTCGTTCATATAACGTGACTCTGTACTTTTAAAAATCCCGCCACTGTGTTATCATTCTATTATATGTAATATGTCATTACGTTATTGTTCTATTATGAAGTTGAAAATGCTTTTAACGACAAAATTATTTTATTCGCGTAGGGGTATCAACCATATGTGGATTCTTATAAATTCTAAAGAACATTTTGATAATTTTAAATATCAGTCTGTTTCTAAAATTAGTTCTAACAAACGTTTGATTTTTTTACCCTGTATAACACCATTCCCCATGTGAAATAATTTTATTTTTAAAAAATTATTCTATATTTCTATATGTGACGCTTTTTTGTTAAAATATTTGTTTATTTTGAGATTGCGACACAGTGATGTCTGCTGTAGCCATATTTTAACTATTTACCTAGCTATGTCTGTTTTGTTCACTGTTTTAAATATAATGGAATTTAATGCGACTTTCATACAAATGCCTGTACCAAGTCAGGAGTATGACAGTCGTTGTCCATTCGTTTGATGTGTTTTATCATTTGATTTTGCCATTTGATTAGGGACTTTCCGTTTTGAATTTTCCTCGGAGTTCTATATTTTTGTGATTTTACTTTCTACTAACGAGGACAGGTAACACTAAAAGCCACCAAGAATAAAACTTTGCTTCCTCAAATTTTCAGATTTAACATTGTCGTGCTGATATTTAGAGTAATTATATATGTATGAATACATACTCATTTTGTCTCATAACAGACAATACTAAACTTTGTAATCCTTACTCGTTGTAAACAAGCTTTTGCTACACCAACAGCAACACTCCTTCATTTTGTCCAGCGCATTAGACATGTTGGCCTATTACGTAATAAAAAGTTCTCCAGAAGTCGGCAAATGTCGTTCCTAAGCAGTTTAATCGTGAATGACAAATTGAAAAGTACGATGATTACTTGTCATAATTATGATACAATCACAGAAATATGTGTTTATACATTTCTCTTTACTTGAGCCAATTCAACGTTATATGATATTTTACTGAATAGCAGAGGCAACAATAAAAGAGACGTTTCACGATATATATTTACATTCAATCCTGCTAATCGCCCAAGAAGTTCATCTGTATTAAACAAAAACCTGTCTTTTCAGGTCAATTTCTATTGTCCCGCTGTATTTATACAGGTACTGATCACCAAATCAAATGTACTTTCTCTTATAAGGTCATTTTTCTCTCGTCTCGAGGATATGACTTTCATATATAATATAGGTTTGACTAATTTAAAGACTTCAAGCTCATGCTCGGTATGCGTCAATGCGATAGCTTCAAAATGAATTAATATTCATCTAGAGGTCAGCATACGGGAAATCGGTTCCACAAAATTCAAAACACTGATCGCCTTGAGACTGGAAGATTTGCAAATAAACGTAAATAAATTTATCCCTATATATAGTTATCAAAGGTACCAGGCTTATAATTTGTAACGCAAGGACGCGCGTTTTGTCTACATAAGACTCACCAGTGACGCTCAGTTAAAAAAAGTTAGAAAGCTAAACAAGTTTAAAGTTGAAGAGCATTGAGACCCAACATTTCAAAAAAGTTGGCCAAATACGGCTTGGGTAATCTATGACTGGGATAAGAAAATCCTTGTATACCGAATAATTTACACATTTGCAAACAGCAAAGTTATAAAAGTGACCATATAATTGAGATTCAAGTCAACACCGAAATGCTGACTACTGGGCTGTTGATACCCTCGGGAACGAAACGTCTACCAGCAGTGGTATATACCGAGTGGTGTAAATAGTCATCAAAGGTACCATGCTTATAATGTGTTACGCCAGGATGCGCGTTTCGTTTACATAAGACTCCTCAGTGAGGCTCAGTTCAAAAGATTTAGGGATTAGAGTTTGTAAGTCAAACGTTTCGTCTACAAAAGGCTACAAATACAGTTCGAGTTTGAAGAGCATTGAGAATCCATAATTTCAACTCAAATAATTATACCTATTAATGTTTTTGATGTTCCACTAAGTGATTATGTCATTTGTTGCTTACGTTTTATTGATACATAAACACTTATACATCAATCTGTGTTATGATTTGCAAAATTTATTTGAACTTATAACAAATTATTAATATGGAATGTAAAAGCTAAATTTTACTGTGGTTTTAATTGATCGCATCTTCATTTGTGTAATAACAATGTACACATAAAGAATGAAAAAGAAAACTGAGTACAAGAAAAGCAAAATTTAATAAAACATAAAATGTAAAATATGTAAAACATGTAAAAAAAAATGACCAAGTAATGACAAAATAATTAATGTCAATTAAAGTGACAGTTGCTTACCGATGTTCATATCTTGTAAAATGCTAATGAAGAAACAAAATAAACAATAACTGAAGGAATCGTAGAACTCCAAACTGTACCGAGACTGAGTGAATCGAAAGGATACGAATGTCAGCGTATCATGCCATGCATGCATAACCGCCATCTCAATTCACAATTGGTCAACATGTCTCAATCGGGAATATATCTTAGAACGAGACATACCAATTATTAACATGGTTATGTGAAATATTGCTGTACTACAGTAAGGAGTTAAATTCATCCGGCAACGTCTAAAATTTGTTGAAAAAACTCAATATTTTGCCATGCCCAGAATAGATTTGCACTTAATTCCAATGCAATAAAATGAAACATGTTATAAATACGTGATTTGATTGTCATTGAAACAACTCTCTCAAAGAGAATAATATCATAAGAATTAAACACATATAGGTCACTGTACGGCCTTCAACAATGAGCAAAAACTATACCACAAGACTTTAAAATGTCACGTAATGAAAAATGTAAAACAATTCAAACGAGAAAACTAACGGCCTGATTTCTGAAAAAAAAACAATAAACAAAACAAAAACATGATGTAAGGCAAAAACCGACAATCACTAAATTGTAGGCTTTTGTCTTGGAAAAGGTACATACAGAATGTTGCTTCAGACTTTTATTAAAGAATTGGTCGAAGTCTCAAACCATTATCAAACAGTGACACTATAATGTTAGTCGTTTACGATAAGTCTGGTAAGTATTAAGTAAACAAATTTAATGGAAAGTGCCTTTTATAATACTTGTTAACTTATATTTCCTTTAAAATCTGGGACTAAAATACCACTTCCTATTAAATTCTTGCGGATGGAATTTCACATCCTTTCTTGTACTTCAACTTTCGTATTCTTCTTCTTTTCCTACTTCTTCGTTTCTTCTTTTTATTTAAAAAAGGGGAGGGGTCTTGTTTCTATGTCTCTATGGTCGATTCTTTTGATTGTTCTAGTGCACTGGCATCCTGAAATTACATTTAATTAACCACTGGATGTTATCATCCATCCACTCATCATCTACCCATCCATCCATTTATTGTAATAGAAACAGGTCATGCGTTTATTCTTTGATATATCAACAGCTTGAGGTACAATCCCGCTGAAGGATCAATTTATATATCATGTATATTGTTTGCAAGTGGCCAATTCAATAGTGTCGGGCGGAATTGATGACACAAAGAATCATAATATTAAAGTCATGTATTGACGTTGCCATGTTTTTTTAAAGTAAGATGTTCGTAGAATTGTTAAAACCAAAAGATTGTGTTTAAACAAGTACAAATATCCTCCTTCTACTCTATTTTCATTTTTAATATCAATTAAATTCATCAAACACGGTAGAACCAGCAATGAGTTTATATAAATGTCGCGTTAATTGGCATCGCTCTTGTGTCTGACGTACTTATATCTATATGCACAACCCACGTACTGACGTGTATGTGTGGGCAAACTGTCAAAGGAAATTTATGTGAAGGTCATTGTCTATAGACTACATGTCTGTTATATGTGTTCTTTTCAAATTTCACATTTTCAGCGGACTTTGCGGTATGGGTTTTCTCATAATGTGGCTATAACTGCTGATAACTACTTTTGTAAACTCTGGTAGATGATATATGTCCTACTGTAAATCATACCATATTTCCTATATTTCATACAGATTGTACGTACTGGGTTTGGTTCAATGTTGAAGGTCACACGTTGACCTAGTTGCTTACATCTACGTCATTTTGACTCCGGCAGGTATAGTTGCCTTATTTATTTGCAATTATACCCAATCTTTTTTTATATGTTGTTTATAGATATAAATGATATAATTTTCAGACATCTGTCAATAATTAGAGAGTGTGTCTATGGGTCACAGATGCCTCAGCTTGTAAATATGCATGAGTCAACTTCAACTCCTTCTGACAAAGAAGACCTTAAATGGATTTTTCTATTTGTTATGTACTTTTTGGTTATATAGCTTTTCAATTTTTTTGGCTCTTATTTATCATCGCCATTCGAATTTCGGCTTTGAGCGTCCCTGATGAAGGTATTTAAAAAAAAACGTTCTTCGGACTCATGAAAATTAATAACGTGTTGTTTGTTTTTTTACAGCACTAGGTCGTATCTCTGCTGTTGGACTTTTTCCCTGAAACTAATATCATCAGTTCAGTAGTCAGTTCCTCAGTATTCACATGATTAATAATATAGGGTTATTGCATGAATATTGGGAATATTGTCCCGAGTGGAATTTTATATTGCACGAGCTTGCGAGTGCAATATATGTTCTACGAGGGACAATATTCCCGAATATTCATGCAATAACCATTTTATTGTATAGCAATATAATATTTGAAAGTAAAAATTGTTTTAAACTAAAATTTGGTCGTTGGTGACGTCATGAATTTTGAAGATTTATTGCACTAGTGCAATATTTGAATAATTGCACGCTAACTTTTGGTTACTTTCTGTGGGAAATATTATATTGCTATACAATAATAAACCTTACTAAAATTGTTCGTATATGAATCTAAAATTATAAAGAAAACTAAGGTATAAACTTCTTTAGGCTAAATGATAAAAATCACAAGGTTTGAACTACATCGTAGGACGTAACGTACGGTAAGGTTGGTTGGTGTGTCTTCTTCCATCTTAGATTTTGAAGAATCAGATGTCAATTGGTCTTGATCTTAATGAAATATGCGATTTTTTAGAATAGAAAGATTTTCATGTACAGGTAAATATTTTGAAAATTATGTGTCGTATCATATTCACGGCTGTTTTTTTCTAAAATAAACCTCACATTACTTTTGTTTATTCATTTTTGCCACAAATAGGTAAGATAACTCAGATGAAATAATTTGTAAAATAGAGAGTGTTGTGAATCGAATGAACCTATTTTGTCTTGTAGCAAGAAAACCTTATTTCTATCTTTACTTATATCTAAAAGCATACTTAAAGAGCTGTCTTCTCACATTTTATCTAAAACTTCTATAGTGTAACAGTGTAGGTTTCTTTTTATCACATAAAATTGAGGGTTGGAAAGCCCGTTACCGCCAGGCGTCAAACGGTCATTTTCGTGATTCGTCAAAATCAATCGATTTCTTATCGTCTAAAATTGAAAGTGTGCGTTTTATCGTTATGCAGCAAAATTTACCGATATCGTCGTTTGGCAATGTTTTTAACCGTTACGC
Source organism: Mytilus galloprovincialis (assembly GCA_037788925.1). Taxonomy (NCBI): domain Eukaryota; kingdom Metazoa; phylum Mollusca; class Bivalvia; order Mytilida; family Mytilidae; genus Mytilus; species Mytilus galloprovincialis. The sequence goes on along the minus strand of CM075333.1, from coordinate 90,700,078 downwards.
GTCATGAAAATACACCCGTTACCACCCTCAAAATGGATTTTCGATACATAATCTATACAAAATCAGACAATTTTTACCAATCCGGTAAGCCATACTTTTTATTATAGTTTGGAAAAAGCATGATAAAATGACATGACAAATTATTAAAAAATTCTATTGATGTTGATTAAGATCCCCACTTTCCATACATTCCCACCATCCTAATGAACACAACGTTTTGAAAGTTTGAAAAAAACATGATAATTCAGGCATTCTCATGTTTTGAAATTTCTCAGACATAAAAAAACAAAACAGAAAAACATCATTAATAATCATTTGATTGGTTCTTTTTATTTATGTTTATGTCGTCAATGCCCTCGGGAAATGATTGTTTTCATGGGTAGACAAAACTTCTAATCATACCTCCTTAACACTTCTAGGCATACGATTGGTTAATAATAACCTCATGGAGACCTTGTATATTCCATAGTAGTTTAGTAGGCGGGGCTTATTTCAATACACGGTAAGCCTGGGATCCTGGTTCACTGCTCGAAGTCTTCGATTGGGTCAGAATGCCAGGCTCATACACGATAAGAAGTGGTGTTACGTTCCTTTATAGTGATTACAATTAAAAAACAATGTTGACTGCTGTACCCCTATTTTTGACATTTTTACCTTTTATGTCTGCTTGTTTTGTTAACCGTCACATATTTGTCAATATTATTGAATTTGATATGACTGTCATAAAAGCGAGAGAATTAGCTAGCTATAAAACCAGGTTAAATCGACAGTTTTCTACATAAAAAAAGCCTGCACCATGTCAGGAATATGATTCGAAAGATACCAAAGGAACTCATAAATCTAAAACAGACTGACAACGCCATGGCTAAAAATGAAAAAGACAAACAAACAACAGCACACACGACATAACATAGAAAACTAAAGAATAAACAACACGAACCCCACCAAAAAACTAGGGGTGATCTCAGGTGCTCCAGAAGGGTAAGCAGATCCTGCTCCATATGCGGCACCCGTTGTGTTGCTTATGTGATAACAAATCCGGTAAATAGTCTAAACTACACAAATTATAATATTCAAACAAGCATAACAAAATATAAGAGCTAAACAAACTTAACAAAATGTGTAAAGTAAACATTTGTTTTATCTTTGAATTGAACACAACAAAGCAATCATAATAAACAAAATATCAATCATCACTGTATAATCAACATAATGTGACACTTCCGGTGTTTTTGAAAGAACAGCTCTATTTAAAAGACATATCAGTTTTTCAATGCCATTCAGACATTTCATCTAACAGTTTCCAAAATATAACATAACTAAAACAAAGTGAAATATAACAGCATTTATAGTTTGTTTTCAGTATGTTCATGTCGAAACTCAGAAAATGCATTTTTTAAAATTGTATCCTAAGTTGGAAAAAATAGGTATATATTATTGTCAATGAGACAACTCTTTACAAGAGACCAAATAACACAGAAATAACAGCTATAGGTCACCGTACGATCTTCAACATTAAGAAAAAGCCCATACCATATAGTCAGCTACAAAAGGCCCCAAGTCACTTATGTAAAGCAATTCAAGCGAGACTTAAAGACACTTCAAGACGAACGACACTCCCAAAAAACAGTGGTAGAAGAACATCTTTGATTAAACTTCAACAACAAAACAATAAAAAAACCAAAAGACAAGGCAAGCAAACATAACAATTTGTTTGAGCTTGTGATTTTGCCATTTGATTAGGGACTTTCCGTTTTGAATTTTCCTAAGAGTTCAGTATTTTTGTAATTTTACTTTTTTCTGTGCTCATTAAGAGTTCTTCTTGTGCACGTGTATGAATAGGAATTTATATACTAGAACCTTTTCAGAGACAAAAAAAAAAAACAGTGTTCCTAAATGTCTCTTTCAGATATATTTGGTGATGTCCTGTCGGTCACCAACCGGCATTTCAGCGAGTGTTTGTATACCAATTATCCAAGTTAACTTGAAATTAAGAATACTACCGAAACCAGATGGTATACTTCATATATTCACCTTTTTATTTATTTGACACAGATGGACGACTTCTATGACAAACGTTTCCAATGTTGACATCCCACTTCTCAGCAGCTACATATTCTCTGCCCCGTCGCTTATTCTTTACACATCTCAAATAATACGTTACGCTCGTGGGTGTTCAGATTATACGGACTTCATGATGTGCTACTTTTATCATATCTGCTTAAACTGGGTTATAATAAACAACGAATGAAGTTGACGTTACATTTGTTTTACGGCTACCATTATGAATTGCCGGTACAATATGTTTGGGTCGTAACGGATGCCTGACACATTTTGCTGTCTTTGATTTCTAGATACGAGAACAGTCTATTATTTTATCGATTGTGTCCTTTTCTTGATTGCGACAGATTAATTGGTCGAGTGTTAATGATGCATGTGTAGCAGGCGATTCATATACCATGTTGATGGTGTTGCTCCTTTAAGATTCGTGTTGCTTATTCTTAGTTTAATTTTTTTTTTTTTTTTGGCAAATCCTTAAACTGCAATTACAGGAAATATATACAAAACCAGAGGCGGATTTCGGACTATGTTGTGTCATGTGTACTTTTGTTTGTCTGTTTGTCTTTTTCATTTTTAGTCATGGCGTTGTCAGTTTATTTTCGATTTATGAGTTTGACTGTCCCTCTGGTATCTTTCGTTCCTCTTTAAGGAGTTCGTGGATTTCCCTTAGCTTTCATTACATTAATTTGCATCGTCTTTGTCGGTTTATGAGATTTGAAAATAGATTCACTACATTTGCCCTCATCAAAAGTGTATTGAAAGTTTTTGACATTTGGATAAATGTTTCAATTTACACCTTTTGTCGATCAATTTTCAAACAGTGAACCTCAAGGTTTTAGTCAACACAGTTTAAAAGTTGATAATTTTTCAAATATAGACTTTTATTCCTAAACTCATCTGGGAAGTAGAAGTCGTATTAAAAGTAGGAAAAGGAAACGAAGAATGTCTACGTCTAACTTAACCAAAATTCATGCAATTCCTTGTGTTGGCTGTAACTCGACATTTTTAAATATATCATTTTGGGACCAAGATTTGTTTGGTGATCAAACGAGAACAGAAGATGATTTTTTCGAAATTAATTCGCTACCGTTATCATTTGTTATTCTCATGCTGCTCTTATACGGCATTGTAGTTGTCGTTAGTTTTGGCGGGAATATTGTTGTTTGTTACACCATATGCGATATGAAAGCGTTACATACAGTGACGAACTTTTTTCTTGCAAGTCTATCTATTAGTGACGTTCTGACGACTATTTTCAGCATTCCAACTACTATTCTCAGTAATATGATTTATCAGTATTGGGTGCTTGGATCATTCATGTGCCCTGTTATGCAATATCTTCAATTAGTGGTATTTCTGCAAAGGGCATTTTCAATGATAGCCATAACATGTGATCGGAATTTTGTTATTTCTAAACCACTCCATAAGAGAATGACTAAAAGAGCAGCTAGATTGCTTGTTCTTCTGCTTTGGGTTTCTGCATGTATTATTGCTTTGCCAACAGCCATCTTTTCTCAAATCTACTATTTGCCGTATGAACCAGGATCAAAGGGAATTTGTATTGAAGTATGGAGCATGTACCAATTACGATTCATCTACAACATCATGATATTATTACTACAGTATTTCATGCCCTTACTCATAATGATATGCGCATACGTCCACATTGGATACATGATTTGGAACAAAACTATTCCAGGAGAGGCTGACAAAAAACGGGATAGAAGAATTGCATCTTCTAAAAGAAAGGTTTGTAAAATAAGTAAAAGATAGAAACGCTGTAGACTTACAAATTGATATCTAGATAGAAAAATCCTTACATATTGTTACCTTAATTTTAAGAAGTAGACTTAAAATTGTATAGAGTACATTTTTTTCCAGCCTTAGCATGGTCTTTCCTCAGATATCTGTTCCATGACGTCATGTCAGTGAAATCGGCGGCCCTTTGCCTATACAAATCTGTGTTCTTTCAATAGGTAGGCTTTCAGTAATGAAACGTGATTTGAAAAATGCACATATAGACTGTGGCGAATTTAAAAGCGCCGCGTCAACATCGTTTTTATTTTTTTATTTTTCTTTTTAAAATGATGACATTTAAACAATTTTATATTATTTCTAAATGCTGCAATTTTTATGATTCCTTAAAAAAAATAAAATTCAGCATATTTGTATAAATTATAAATTGTACTGGGGAAATATCTATTTCTATGTAGTAATATCAGGAATACAATAATCGCATCTTTTGTTTCATTTTATTTTATAACAGCATTCTGTATGAGCTACATATCATCTAATATTTATTTATTCTTCCATTAGGTTTCCTTAAAAGTATAACGGGTTTTTTTGTTGCGTAAATAACACTGAACATATGAGAGTTTATAGCCTGTTGCTTAAAAAACAAACTCGTTGACCTTATTATCAAGCCTCATTACATAATTAAATCTTCCATGATAGACTATTTATAGTTTAAAAAAGAAAAGAAAAAGGAAACGACTGTTCAGAACTTATTGTACAATATTATTTTTCTTTGATCTTAAATTACTTGGCAGATTGCATAAGTTATCTAATGACATCTTTTCTATTGTAGAGTTTGAAAATGTTATTCATCGTGGTATCTATCTACGCAATCACATGGCTTCCAATTCATATAATGACCATTATTGGCGATCTTAATCCAGCATTATATGATGATATGTTTGCTCACATAATGTGGCTGTGTTTTCATTGGCTAGCAATCAGCAATACAGGTATCAATCCTATGGTTTATTGTTGGATCAACAAGACATTTAGAATTAAGTTAAAAATGTTACTTAGTTTGCCTGTTTGCAATCGCAGAAAAGCGTTAAAGGAACAAAAAAGAGTATCAATAATTGCTTTGATGGATTCTTCTAAATGGAAGAAAATGAACAGTCACTTAGAAGCAAAACGAAAGTCTTATTTCTCAGACCTTGTATCTCAAATAAAGGAATCAGAATCAACAGAAATTACATTAGATAAAAGTAGCATGATCGACACTGTCTTATGATTGGTTAATTTACAGTCAATAACGATCGACATTGTCTTGTGATTGGTTTATTTACAGTCAATGACAAAATTAAAAATATATATGCATTGGTGATTTTGAAAACATAAATATCAAAATGGATTGAATGTTATATTTGAAAAATAATACTATGATTATTTTTAGAGCATACATTGATGTTACATGAACAATTGTAGTCTTAAAATTGTCTTAATGATCGAAATAAAAATTGTTTTGTATCTTGATAAATTTCATTTTGATTGGTCTAATAACATTTAAGGGGGTTATTATAAAAATAAGGTGATATGGTATGATTGTCAATGAGACAACTATCCACCAAAGTTAAAATGAAGTAGATGTAAGCTTTTTTGTATTCAACAATTAGAAAAATCAAAACCATATGGTCAAAAAGCATCGACAGGAAAAATATGAAAAAATTCCATTAAGAAAACTAACGGCAAATATATAATGAATAAACACATAAAACACAAAACTACAACAATACAAAAATGTATTTCTATGTTTTTCTGTTATTTTTTATGTTTATGTTATTTTCACTATTTCCACGAATATAGAATACTTGTCAAAAAGGTAATGGTAAAGTGATAAGTATTGCTTAAATTGACTGGTATTGGTAGGGAGATCTTTTTCTTATACATCTTCTGTCATCTGCATAGAGATTGTTATATTTGTATTTACAGGATAGTAACATGGTAAATACCATATATAATACTAAGGCTCTTCTATGCCAGAAATAGATATTGTTTTTGTCCCGGCCGATAAAGCTGCTAATAATATTATTATTGTTTGACGTAAATTTTACATTGAGGTTCTGAAAAAGGAAATCACCAATTCACCAACATTCCAACTGACTCCATTTTCAGAAAACGAAATCTGTAACAAACATAAACTTTTAGCCACCGCTTTACAAGCAGAGCCAAATACAATGAAAGTCCCAACTATGTATTGGCTTCCGAAGCTACACAAAACCCCTTACAAATATAGATTTATTTCGTCTTCAAGCCATTGTTCAACTACTAAATTGTCTATTCTTCTTACCAGCACACTTGGTACAATTAAAAACCTGATTATAAATTGTTCAAATAAGGCCTTCGAAAATAGTGGAATAAATTACTTTTGGAGTGTCAAGAACTCGTTGGAAGTACTTAATAAATTGTATGCTTATATTGGTGATTTTGAATCTGTTCAAAGTTTTGATTTTTCTACACTGTATACCACATTGCCTCACATTCTCATTAAGAAAAAATTCACACACCTAATTAAATGGGCATTAAAAAAATCAGAATGTGAATATATATGTTCAAACTCTTTTAGGTCATTTTTTAGTAGCAATAAACAAAAAAACTATGTTAATTGGACATGCTTTGATACTATATATTCCCTTGAGTTTTTACTAGATAACATTTTTGTTCGCTTTGGGGATTCCGTATATCGTCAGATTATCGGAATTACAATGGGGACTAACTGTGCACCACTTATTGCGGACCTGTTTTTGTATTGTTATGAGTTACAATTGATGACAAAAATAAGCAAAGACCCATCGAAACAACATCTGATAAACAAATTTAATAATACTTTTAGATATTTGGATGATATTTTGGCTCTCAATAATGACGACTTCAGTATGTATATTAATGAAATTTATCCTGTTGAACTTACTTTAAATAAAGCTAATACTAACAATGACCACTGCCCTTTTCTCGATCTTGATATCTATATCACTAATGGAAAGCTGAATACTAATATTTATGATAAAAGGGATGATTTTTCATTTCCTATCGTTAATTATCCGTTTTTAGATGGTGACGTTCCCTTGTCACCATCTTACGGTGTTTATATATCTCAACTTGTACGATTCGCTCGTGTATGTAACAATGTTTTAGATTTTAACGAGAGAAATTTATGTATTACTGAAAAATTATTACACCAGGGTTTTCGATATCACAAACTAGTCAAAACATTTTCTAAATTTTATCATCGGTATAAAGACATCATTCGTAAATATAGTTCAACATGCAGACTTCTAATACGTTCAGGTATTTCACATCCAATTTTTTATGGAAATATTCTTTATAAAGCACAAAGGTGTCAGTATTCACCTCAGAAACTTACAAAACCTTTGAATAGACTTATTAAGAAGGGATATAATTACGATACTGTTGTCAAGTCATTAAAGATTGCATATTTTGGCGTTAATATTGAGTCACTGATAAGGTCTTTGCATCGGAACTAAACACATTTATTCTAAAAACAGTTGTTGGCATGACACGGGTTATGTTCTTCTCATATATGTTATGATGGTATGATACTAAATCCCTAACGGGAAGGATTGTGCCTGATGTTCATATGATGATATCATAATCTTTCAGTCAGTTTAATTGAAGTCTGGAGCTGGCATGTCAGTTAACTGCTAGTAGTCTGTTGTTATTTATGTATTATTGTCATTTTGTTTATTTTCTTTGGTTACATCTTCTGACATCAGACTCGGACTTCTCTTGAACTGAATTTTAATGTGCGTATTGTTATGCGTTTACTTTCTACATTGGTTAGAGGTATAGGGGGAGGGTTGAGATCTCACAAACATGTTTAACCCCGCCGCATTTTTGCGCCTGTCCCAAGTCAGGAGCCTCTGGCCTTTGTTAGTCTTGTATTATTTTAATTTTAGTTTCTTGTGTACAATTTGGAAATTAGTATGGCGTTCATTATCACTGGACCAGTATATATTTGTTTAGGGGCCAGCTGAAGGACGCCTCCGGGTGCGGGAATTTCTCGCTACATTGAAGACCTGTTGGTGACCCTCTGCTGTTGTTTTTTATTTGGTCGGGTTGTTGTCTCTTTGACACATTCCCCATTTCCATTCTCAATTTTATTCTCAATTTTACCTTAGCTGTATTTGGAGAAACTATTAGGAAATGTTGGTCCTCAAAGCTTTTCAACTTCGTACTTTTTTTTGCCCTTATTAACTTGTTTTAGTTCGAGCGTCTGTTAAAAGGCTAATTTTAGTATTATTTGTGTAATAGACATTACAAGAACTTTAACTGTGACACCTGTTAACCGTTAAATAGTAATATTTTCTTAGCATCTGAATGAACTCTCTAGAACTGTCGCAATTAATTAGTGCTATTTATCTATGGTCATAAAGTTGCCACTGAAGAACATTTAAAGTTTCTGGTTATTCTAATGTGTTTAACATTCAAAGATAAAGACAGAGTTAATGTATTTTCTGGTCAGTTTTAAGGTTGTTGCTCGATGTGAAAAGTTGGTTACATGTTTGCAATATATAAATATTGTATAAGAACTCGATGTTTTCTTTTTAATTCATATTGAGGTGTAACAGCGTCTGAGTCTTTTGTGGACGAAACGCGCGTCTGGTGCAAATATAAAATTTCAATCATGGTATCTATGATGAGTTTATATATGCAGTGTTCATTTCCTTATTTGTGGTTATACTTTTTATCAGGACAACGACCTCGTTTGTTATTTTGTGAGGTTGTTTTTTATTACGTGTACCGGCAGTGCTAATCTGATATGACTTTATGATTCAAATCAATCCGTAAACCAGCTGTGGAGTATTTATACCCATTCAGTAACCGATCGGTCATTCACCCCGAGACTAACATCTCCGACATCTAAACATGGACATATTTAAAAGTAATTAATCAATGATTGGAACAATCCATTATTCTTAAGTTGTATTAAAATATCTGAAATCTTCTATACTTCTTTTCCAAATTTCAAATTAGATTTATCTTTTGAAGAATCCAATACTTACAGAGAAAAATAGTTTGTTTCCACTATCACCAAACACAAAACAGTTTATTAAATTGGTTGGCTGACGCATTATTATTTCTATCAAAATAATGAATTTTCGTGCAATCTCGGTGCCTGTTAATGTCCGATTGGAGGGGAAGGCGGAATGACAACAGACAATATCGACTTTGTTTTTTTCAAATTGCGTTGATAAAACTTTTACCTTTAAAATGGGTCAATGAATTCGATTATGGTAAATCTTAAACTGAGATAAACAGTAATAGAATTGTCACATAATTTAACCGTAATGCATATCGCTTTTTATTTCATAATTTTTGCATGGCTTTTTTTTTGGCTCTTTTTTTAAATAATATTCATCATAAGAAAATCAATATACAGGTGACTTTATTTATCACAAATGTAATTAAAAAGATAAAGAATAAATGACTATTTTTTAATAGCAGTAATAAAGTGAAAGCTCATTTTCCATTTACGAATGACAAATATTTGTTGCTTTAAAGGTAATTTTGAAGAAAAAAAGTAGATTTGATGTGGATATTACAAGGGAAAGAACTGTTACATCATATTTTAAATTATAGCTGTCATAAATAAAAGTGAATAGCTTTTCGTGTTAATATAAAGTTAATGGATTATTTCGCGGAAGTGGAGTGCAAGTTTCAAGACACTGTCATAGTTTAGGTTTTTTATCACCTCACTTAGAGGAATATACCAGAAATAAATTATGCATGAAAAAGAGCACTGAGATAAATTGATGAAATGAGTTCAAAGATACTGATACCGTGAAATTGCTGCTCTTTTTTTATACAAAAATTGATTTGACTTGTTATCGTTTATAAACAGATTTAGCGGCTGTCTGCAGAACTATGGAGACCAAATGTCCTCATCTCGTCGACATGTTCCTTTATGTATGTAATGCCTTGATACCTCATACTAATCCGTTAAGGGGACACAGCTAGCTGTATGTGGTCCATTGCTGGAGGGAACTTCAAAAAGTGGAAGAAGGAGGCGGCGATGAAATTTAACTAATTTGAATTACGTGTTCTTATATACTAGCAATTATCCATTTAGTGAAAATTTCAAACAGTATCTACTTTGTGATGGGATGCATTTTTCCATTATTCATGGCCATGCGATTGCCTATAAATAATTACACCCAACTCATTTGAACGTTGATCGACAGTTGTCGCATTGGTAATCATGCAATGTGTCATCATATGATTATCTAGGACTTTGAAAAGGATAACAAAATGAATTATGACGTAAAAAAATTTGTTTTACATACCTGGTCACTGAGCGTAGCATAGAAGCCATAGAAATATTTCAATATATACTAGTAGTACAAAACGAATTAAAATTTATTTGTAAAACAATGAGTTTAACAATACGTACATAGCTTATTGCGGGATAAAGGATAATACCGAGCAGTAAGGTAGCAATAAACAGTTAGGAAAAAATATTAAAATTTGCCCTTATAAATTTTACCATCCCCTTTTCATTGCTTTCTTGCAATATCAAGCTTCCTGTTTGTGTCATATATGGGCATATGTATGTAATCAGAATCTTCCATAGATTTTATATCCAGTATATAAAATGGTAAAATATAATTTCTTTTTGGGTGTATCCATGGCAACAATCTACATTTATTTGTTATAATATATTGCAAAAAGGGGGGGGGGAGATATCAAATATTTCCCCAAAATTTGACTAAAAGTAGAATTTCAATCGCTTGAAGTAATACCTTTTCTGAAACTGTGTACATATATCATTCAGCAAATCCAATGAAAATCATATGTCTTTCATCTCATTTTTTTGTAAAATTGCGTCAAAAAATTTGTGTAGAAAAAAGTGTTTGTAAACATTACATTAATTTCTGGAGCGATTGCCGGTCTAGCTATGAAAATACGGATTGTCAAACAGAAAACAGCCCATAAAACATGTAAAAAATAATCTTGATGCTCTTATAAACCATCTTTGGAGGCTAAATTAGCACAGCTGTCTAAAAATGAATTTTATTACACAATAACTTTCCTATTTGAAAAATACAAACAGGGGCCAAAATGCAAAACTAAACTAACTATGTATTGCTACGTGTACCTAACGTCTGACCTATATCTTGACAAACACCTGAAAGTCATTTCTTTGAAAGTTTAATGTCTTATGTTGTGGCTGACAGTCGTGTTGTGGCAAAACTACGTCACAGATTATCACATGTGTATACTCATGTGGTCGGACCATATAAATATATACACGTTTGGTTATTAACGGGTTGAAAATATGAATAATTAGTCAATATAGGTATTTTTGGAATAAGTATCATTTGCGTCCACACCAAGTGAAAGTGTTTTTCACAGGAACATGCAGCTCATTCAAAAAAATCAAAATCAAAATCAATACTTAGGTCCAACTGAAATCCTTTAATTTTAAATGTGGGTGTATTCTTGCCTCCGCTACTGTCAATTAACGATTCTTTTTCTAGTGACGTTTTCATGCGTAAGTGAAATAGGCACTCCTTCGTTAAATGGTTCAGTTCGATATTGAAATTGGATCCTGTAACATTTGGTATTGGATCGTAAAAGAAATCTAAATGACAAGACGAATGCAAGGTCAATTTACAATCTAGTTTATTGAGTTATATGGACACATATTGGAAGAAATGACTTGAAAAGGTCTGCCAAATTGTTCAACATTGTGATCAGTATCTGAGAAAATCAAAGTTTAAAAGTTCCCCGTTCACAAAAATGCAACAGACAAATTTTCTTCAATATCTCAATGACATTAAAACAAGTATACAAAAGAGACTTTTTTAAATGGATAATCCCATTTATTTTGCTAGAATTTACTGAATCAAAAATATATAAATGAAAGGTATTATATGCTTTTCTTTATTTATTCCCAGTATCGAAGATCGTTCGTCCGCTTTAATTTCCAAATTGATCATTAAAAAATATGAATAAAACTTAATTAAGAAACTGAATATTTTCGTTTATATCTATTTAAACGATGATAAATGATATGATCCATACGAGTGGACAAGAATAATAAATCAAGTAAATTTTGCTCTGTAACGATATGATGAATCAACCCTTTCCAACTAAATTTTACGTTCTACTATTTCACTGCTCACAACGATTGTTTCACAAGTATTAAGTATTAACAGCAATGTTAAACGTCGTAACAACTCTTTACAGCAAAATGCATTGCGTAAGATATGTTTGGTTAGATTGTTTGCTAGCTGAACCGAGAAGTTATTATTAGGTTAGGTACACTACTCTCCTTTCGGAGTAGTCTAGTCTTATCTACACACCCAATGCATTTTCTTGAAAATAGATGTGCGATGAAAGTGCCTGTCATACAGTGCTTGTAGCTGATTGTAGTCTACCGTTATTGTTTATTTTACTGGTGCATGGGTTTGCTTATTTTTTGGTGTTGTACTGTGACCTATAACTGTTTAAACCTTTTTGTATTAGTTGTTTCATAGGCAAACGTTCTTCAAAGTCTTTGCTTTAAATAACCCAGATATTCAGAACTTAATTTTGTTTTCGGATTTTCTATTTTACATTAGCTGATAAACCTATAATCTAAAGTACATTAGATTATTTGCAGCAATTTATTCTCAAAAGGTTTGTAATCTATTAATTTCGAATTGTAAATAGCAGAGGTTCATGATTAAATGTTTCACGGCCGCGGAAGGGCTAAATAGCAATAGTAAAAATAGATCAAATGATACAACACAAAATATGCATTCGGTGTGATCCAAGGCTCCATGTTGAAGGCCGTACATTGACCTATAATGGTTTAACTTTTTTTTAAATTGTCATTTAGATGGAGAGTTGTCTCATTGGCACTCACACAACATCTTCCTATATCTATGAAATATGTGTCTTTATATAGAAGTTATGTAATCAGGAATTAATCTTTGATATATAAACCGTGTCAAACATTGAGCAATATCAATATTAGATTTTATTTGCAGGGTTATTTTTCACCGTGTCAACATTACGCAACGTCAATATTGGATTTAATTTGCAGTTTTATCTTTAACAATGTTCATAATGCTGTTCAACTTTGTACTTTATTTGGTCTAGTTTAACCTTTTGATTTGAGTGCGTCAAAGATGATTCTTTCGTAGGCGAACCTCTTGTCTTACGTATACAATTTTAGTCTTGGTATAATTGTTGAGTTTATTTACATGCTTAACAGAAGATTTAATTGTCTGTTTATCATTTTACTTTTGGACATGGTGTTGTTTGTCTGTTATCCCGTCTGAAGAGGTATAGAACTATTGTCATCCATATATTTCTATCAACTTGAACTACAGCTCGACCTAAAAGGTATAGAACAATGGTCTTCCATAGAATCTCCCATCCGGCTGTAGAACATTGGAGTGTTAGTTCGGATGTGTAAAAATACGCAGTCACGTCTGATCGGAACGTGGAAATCAAATCCGAGGGCCCATGTAGAACAACACTTTCTGCCCGACGTGAGAGATAACCAAAACATCTGCGCACAATTTATGCAACTTTAAAATATAACCTAAAGATTCAGCAGCAATCAAAATTTACCCAACTATAAATTTTACCTAAAGTTTCAGCGGTAACCATAATTTCGACACGCCTAGCAGAGTATCTACTGGAGTAATTATTTTCAATTATGACCATATTTAGTCTTTATAAAAAATCAAATTGTTCTCGACAAAAGATTGGTAATTATTACATGCAATTCTTTTCAATTTGGCATTATAACTTAATATTTGTTTGCCACGTTATGATGTGTATTTCGTGAGGAAAACAGAAAGGAGCAGTATAGTCTTAGTCTAATCATCGTCATCCTTTGTTAAAAGAACTATTTCGTTGGCTTTAATCTTATGACGTGTGACAACAGCTAGGGTCTTTGTTTCTTGGCAATCATCTATTTCTTAGCACTGATTACCAAGATCTACTTAATTTAACTCCTTTCCTGTACAAACATTCCTATCATAAAAGTGAGAGGTTTAGCGCTATAAAACAAGGTTTAATTCACCATTTTCTACACAAGAAAATGCCTGTACTAAGTCAGGAACACGACAGTTGGTATCCGTTTGATGTGTTTCAGATTTGGGTTTTGACATTGAAGGGAATTATCGTTATAATTTTCCTCGAAGTTCGGTATTTTTGTTAAAAACTTTGGCATTTTACGAAGAATTTTATATTTTGTGACGATATATGTGATTAACAATTGAATTACAAAGGCAATCATTTCACAGTAGTTTCTAAATAAAAAAAAAGAAGACATTTTTACGTAAAAGATAATTTAAAATGTAATAGTGCACACATAATATGTTACTGTCAACCTCTATTCTCCTTTCGCATATTATTTTGATATTCAGAAGTCAGAATATATATAATATGCTGATCTCTTCAAAGATAATAAAAAAAATCATCCCTCCTTGATCCATGGCCTTGATTTGATAAAAATGACATTGCACGAATATTGAAAATTACATAACGTTTTGATAAAATCGATGCTGAGTTATTTCTTCATTTTTAGTTCCTGGAAGAAGATAATCAATTTCTTTATTTGTAAATGAGATGACAGTGTTGGCGAAATCAAGTTCTTACGTCATTATCATAGAAATAGTAAAACTGCTATTTTGGACATGCTCCACAACAAATAAATCTTTATGTTAATATCTACATAATTACTACTATGCATCATTTTGTTTATAATTTCAGTAGTTAATTGTAGATCAGGAAAATATTGATTGAAACATTTGTAAATTTCTTACTCAATTATACCATAATGTTCAACTATTTATTCCGGGTTAATAGTTATCAAAGGTGCCAGGATTATAATATAATATGCCAGACGTGCGTTTCGTCTACATAAGACTCATTAGTGATGCTAAGATCAAAAAGTTATAAAGCCAAACAAGTACAAAGTTGAAGAGCATTAAGGACCCAAAAATCAAAAACAAATTGTGCCAAATACAGCTAAGTTAATCATTCATGGGATAAGAAAATCCTAAGTTTTTCGAAAGATTCAAAGTTTTGTAATAGGGATTCCGAAATTTATATAAAAAAATGACCATATAATTGATATTCATGTCTACACATTAAACCTTACAAAAAAGTAACACTGTACAATCAATTAATTTACAACCTCCAATAACATGTCTATTAATATAATAAGTTTGAGTAATGAAGAAAAAAGAGAAAATATAATAATAAACTTTAAAGATCTATAAAATGCTCAATAAAACTATTACATTTTGTTTCAGTTTAACATTCATTGAAATCATAAGTAATCAATATTTAAAAAAAATCTGTTATTCAAAATAAAATTGGAATGTATGTGCATTTGTTCATACGAGACAGACTTTATACAGGAGATACAAAATAAGAATGGAAACAATTTAGTATTATCCTTTTACTTCATATTCCGCTATATAGATAATTTCATTTCATTGAACTATTCAAAGTTCGGTTACTCTGGTGAATGCATCTATCCCATGGGCTTGAAATACAGGATATACAGGATATACAGATACAGTCAAGTCTGACTCAAATCTTGACTTGCATCTAGAAATTGATAACGAGGGTCAGTTGAGATTAAAAATATATGACAACAGATATCAGTTCAGCTTTCTAATTGTTAAATATCCATTTGCACTTAGCCATATTCACACTACTATGTGTATGTTTGTGATATCGGTCATTTTGATATTAGCATCATCTTTAAATTCTGAACAATAATTTGAAACGTCACGTCCAATCTTTCAGTCAATTCTGAGACTTATCTACTGCAGTCAATTTAATACTGTACAGACAATTCGCTTTCAGACAATTCAGTTTTTAGTATGATGTTAGTGTGAACCGGGGAGTAACAACAACTGAACAGTCTGAACAAAGAAGGAATATCTTATTATATTATTTTAAGGGAGACGACCCTGGAAGTGACCTAAGTATAACAAAACTGGATTTCGTCTTTTGTCTTACACATTTATTGAGCTGTCTATTGAGCCAAAATATTTGACATCTGCTTTTGGTAGACTATGTTTCGAAATATAACTTCACTGTATATAGTTTTAGTTCCTAAAACGATTAACAATTCATTAGAGTATAACTCTATGCTGTCTGCTGTACCCATTTTTTTTTTTTACATTTATACCTTTTATGACTTATTGTTTAGTTTTGCCAAAACCAGCTAAGGTATTCTATGCCTGAGGTAGAAAAGCCTTAGTATTTCAAAAATTCTATATTTTGTAAACAGTTAATTTATAAATATAACCATATCAATGATAATTCATGTCAGTACAAAAAGTGCTGACAACTGGGCTGGTGATAACCTCGGGCAAATAAATCTCCACCAGCAGTGGAATCGACCCAGTGGTTGTAAATAAACTCATCATAGATAGTGGAGCGGCGGAGCAGACAATTTCAGAAATTTAAATTACCTAAATACCTCATGGACTTTTAATAGCTCGTTGGAAAGCTGAAATCGTGTACTTTTTGAAAATATGTGTCGTCAATATGAAAGCTGGTACCATTATGCCGAAAATCAAGGTCAAAGGTCATCACTTAAAAAATCCTATTTTCATCTCGAGAAACAATACCATTGATATTTTTCAAAATTAATAATCTATTCAATAAATTAAATGAGTATTACTATGTATCAATGTGTTAGTTCATACAACTTTGTTTTTTTATTTGGACTTGACGTCAAAAGAACGTTATATTTAACTTTTTTGAAGGTAGTCCGTGGTATACAAATTTTAAAGCCTAATAAAAACCAGTAGCAAAATAACCTTGATATTTCACCTCGACAAATAGCATTTCTTAAATACTTCAGGAAAAAAGTGTTTAAAAGAGTATCCGAAATGCATAGTTTATAAATAAAACAATAAAAATGTGCAGCCGTGCTAAATTTCCTTTCAGTTTTGAAGGATAAGACATGTCACTGAGTTTTCCTTAAATGAACTTTCTCAATACAAGATACCTTTTGATATAATATAGATATTGGAGTGGTAAACTACACAATGAGAGCAAGCATTTTGTAGAAATTATTCAAACATTAAGACGTGAACGTTAATTTTGGTACTAGTATCTATGATGAGTTTAATTTCATAAAATTGAAACGTGGGACAAATAACCATAATAAACCAAAATAAAACTATCAAATATTGTAACAAAAACTATTTTCATGATATTTCATCTGTGTCATCAGCTATGTCAGCGGATACTGACTGGACATTATTACAATTTCCTACATTTTGGCAAAAACATAAATCAGTGCAGGGAAGACCCTGCTCCTTGCAAAAACATGCTTCCTGGCATGCTTTTTTCCCCTTACACGAACAAATAAGATCTTGTAGAAAGTCTGATGCCATTTGTCCTTCAAAGAAAACTGGCTCTAACTTGTCATTTTGTGCAGTTTTCCAACCAAAAGCACATGGGGAGCCATTATTTGGGTTGGCCAAATTTGCCGACACCCAAACTTTGCTTTGCCAGATTGCACGCAGTACGTGTTGTTTAAATACGGATTCACATGGCGGAAGCTTTATAAGACTTTTATCTTTATTGATAGCCAACTGATGTCTCAGCAAATTTAAATCGTTGTGACATTTCTTAAATTTGTACTTTGAGTCGTATAAAGCAGCAACAAACTCCCTAGCAGCAACTACCGCACTATCAACATCATCTTGTGTTAAGGCTACAAGATTACTGAAACGGCTTGGTTTTAATGTCAGGAGGTTGAATACTGACTTTTTACCGATTCCAAAAAAACTTGAAGTGGAATCACACCCACTCAGAGCATGAACGACCGGCAGAATACCGGTGACAACTGGGTCAATAGACGAAACAATGTCGTGAACTGGTATAAAACGTCTATTATCCTTCAAGCTACCTATTGAACCAGTTTGAACCCATAATTCTTTTGTATTTTTAAGCATTGGGTAGAAATGTACAGCCAGAACAAGAACATCAGTATCATCTGATTTTATAACAATTCTACCCTTGACGTCTTTCCCAACAAACATTTCATCCGCGTGAAAAGCATGAAAAATCATTCTGGTATCTGCTTCTTCATGGTTACACCGCAATGTCGGACAACTTATAACACTACTATGTGTCAGTTTTTTTGCAATTTCCGGATCAGTAAAACAACCAGCCATGTACAAAGCGTTTGGAAACGGCAAGTCAAATTTAGTATTTACATTTGATGTAACATATTCACCAAGGAAATGTAAAAAGGATTTTTTGTTTTGAGAGACAGACAAAAATCGTTTCCAGTCTGGCACAAGTCGACTTTCAATGACCTGGTAAAGTCCTGAATATCCTGTTTTTGACGACCTTCGTTCTCTTTCACTAGATTTGACTGATAGTAACACGTCGTACCTGTCAAAAACATCAATCACAGTTTCACTTTGATGGTAATTGGATAGAGCCCTGGCAACATAGTCATTAGCCAGGTCACCGAAAGTTGAACTTTTTTCACATGAAATGTTTGAACAATTGCCATTCCATCTCTGATAAACACTGTTTTTGACTTACCAAAATCAGGAAGCACTGGAACAGACGAAGCAGTTTCCTCGAGCTTGTGGAGCAACTCAGCTTTAACCGATTTTCTCATTGATCCGTCATCATGAAAAATTGAAGTTGGGACTGGGCCAATGGGATGCTCCATGATTTATCATTTGATTTTGGTCTATATGCCAAGTATGTAGTCAGACATGCTGCATGATACACTGCTTTATTGAGCAAATTCTCTTTCTCTATTCGATCAATCATTTCAGCGTCGCATGCTCTAATAGCAGCATCTTTAAGATTGGCTAACCGTTCAGCGGATGAAATGGTATGTAATGTTTTCACCCTTTATGTGACATTTTGCGGCAAATAATACACTTTGATGTATCGAGAGGGTGATCATAATTTCCAGGCACCAAAGAATTAGAGAAATCGTAATTTATATCTGGTGTTTCCTTTTCAGCTGAAGAACATGCTACTGCTTTTAAATTATGTTTACTTGTGTAGCTTTTAAAACATGATCTATGGTACCTAAATACGGGTAATTTACTAGATATTTCATTGCAGAACTCATCAAAAAAACTGAACAAATCATCACGTCTCTTTGCTGCAGCATTTATCAGGCTTTTTCTTCCAGATTCCGTTGATGTTATCAAATTTTCATCATCAACAGAATTGCAGATAATGCAATTGTCAACACCAACTTCCACTCTCCTTTTTTTGGCATTCGGAGGGACTAGTTTTAATGAGACTGATAAATTGTCCATTTGATGAAATAAGAAACAAATCAAACACACCTGAAAACCAAACAAACCCTACAATGATATTCACTTTTCCCGTTGAAATCAACAAAATCTAATACACAACAATACCAAACAATATAAATTAATCACAAAGCTTCGGAAATTACAAAATGAACAAGAAATATGCTTGAAAACGACTACAATCAACCTTCGAAAAATTGCTGAATGTTGGACTATAAATAGAAACCACAACAATGTCGGTAAATTTGTGACAAATATTCGGACTTCAAATCTCAATAAAAAGCCGATATTTAGCCAAATATTTATCTTATAAAGAATTTACTGCAAAAAGTAAATCGAGTCGATTGAAGTATTATACGACGGCTTTATTGTTGTGCCTTTAAAATACAACTATACTGCACGTGCAAATAATGCTAGGTGAAAAACGATGATTTTTCACTGTTATTTTCAACCATTTTCAGATGCATTGTGCTCTCCATATAGGACTTTTTAAAAATGCTCTTAAATTGTATGAAGTTCAAGAATAACTATATTTACCAATTTCGTTCACAAATTATTTTTTAGAACGTGTTTGATATGAAATATGAGTACCGAATCAGCAGTGGGGTATACGATGCAAGTTGGGTAACGTCAGTTAAGGCTATTTTTAACGTCATTTGTACCACATTTTATTTTGACGACAAACATTTTTCAGAAGTTGAATAATCGATAGACATTTTAAGCCATTAAAATCCCATGAGGTATTTAGGTAATTTAAACTCGTTAACTAAGCGACTTTTTTAACTTTCGCCGCTCCACTAAGATACCAGGACTACAATTTATATATACGCCAGACGCGCGTTTCGTCTACAAAAGACTCATCAGTGACGCTCGAATCCAAAAAGGTTAAAAAGGCCAAATAAAGTACGAAGTTGAAGAGCATTGAGGACCAAAATTCCTAAAAGTTTTTGCCAAATCCAGCTAAGGTATTCTATGCCTGATGTAGAAAA
Source organism: Mytilus galloprovincialis (assembly GCA_037788925.1). NCBI lineage: Eukaryota > Metazoa > Mollusca > Bivalvia > Mytilida > Mytilidae > Mytilus > Mytilus galloprovincialis. The sequence goes on along the minus strand of CM075333.1, from coordinate 90,679,947 downwards.
GCCTTAGTATTTCAAAAATTCTAAATTTTGTAAACAGTTAATTTATAAATATAACCATATCAATGATAATTCATGTCAGCACAAAAAGTGCTGACTACTTGGCTGGTGATACCCTCGGGGAGATAAATCTCCATCAGCAGTGGCATCGACCCAGTGGTTGTAAATAAACTCATCATAGATACCAGGACTACAATTTGTATATACGTCAGACGCACGTTTCGTCTGCAAAAGACTCATCAGTGAGATTCTTTATATTGACGGCCTGAAAAATCTAATAAATGGTCAACTAATGAATTATGAAATCCAGGTTGTAGCTTGATAGGAAGATATGAAAATAACTTTAGATTTGTTTGTTATACTCTAAAGATGGCTAAAATATCATCAATCAATACATTCTGTTTTTAGTTTCCCTAAAGTTAGATTTAGTTAGACTTTTTTTCTGTTTTTATTTGAGGTATAATGCTAAAGATTAAAACTTAAAAATCTTCTGTTGCAATTAATTCAAGGTAAAGATCAAATTTATGCTAGATTGAATGGATTATAAATAAGAAAATACCGATACAAAGTGAGGAATATGACACTTGTTATCTATTCGTTTTGTGTGTTGGATGTTTTGATTTTGCCACTTGATTACGGACTTTCTGTTTTCAATTTTCCTCGGAGCTTGGAATTTTTGTTGTTTTACTTTTGATATATTAAAGACTAAATATTTGGTCTATGCCTTATAAAAGTGGCCTATGTTATTGCGGACATGACATACAATAAGTTAAGCTTGGTTCAATATTTACAGAATTGATGAACATTCCAAACTAAGAGACAAATTGAAAGAGTTGGTATTGCTTTGCTTCGTAAAAAAGAATGGCCAACGTAGATACAAGTATCTTGTCTTAGGGAGGAATAAATCCTACTTTGTAAAGGATCACTCTGATTCAAACAAAAAATTCTCTGAAACTGATATTATCAAGATGCTTGATTTCTTGATTGACAACATATTTGTTACGTTCGGAGGACGTGTTTTTCAACAGACTGTCGGCATTCCAATGGGAACAAAACTCTACTTGCCGACTTGTTTCTTTATTATTATGAGGTTGACTTCATGCAGGAACTTCTTAGGAAGAAAGATAAGAAGTTAGCAATATCCTTTAACTCTAATTTCCGCTATATAGATGATGTTCTTTCACTAAATAATTCAAAATTTGGTGACTATGTGGAACGCATCTATCCCATCAAGCTAGAGATAAAGGATACTACAGTTAAGTCGGCCTCATATCCTGACTTACATCTAGAAATTGACAATGAGGGCCGGTTGAAAACGAAAGTTTACGACAAAAGAGATGATTTCAGCTTTTTTTCCAACTGTGAACTTTCCATTTCCAAGTAGCAACATTCCAGCAGCACCTGCATACGGGGTATATATCTCCCATATGATACGATATTCCCCTGCTTGCATTTCCTATCATGATTTTCTTGATAGAGGGTTGCTGCTCACAAGGAAGCTATTAAACCAAGAGTTCCAAATGGTGAAGTTGAAATCATCCCTTCGTAAATTTTACGGACGCCATCACGAGTTGGTTGACCGTTATGGAATAACCGTTTCACAAGTGATATCGGATATGTTCCTTACGTCGTAACTACAACCCCCTTCCCTTTCATGAATTTGACCTACCGAATTAGATTATTTACCGGATTTTTTATCACATAAGCAACACGACGGGTGCCACATGTGGACCAGGATCTGCTTACCCTTCCGGAGCACCTGAGATCACCCCTAGTTTTTTGGTGGGGTTCGTGTTGCTTATTCTTTAGTTTTCTATGTTGTGTCATGTGTACTATTGTTTGTTTGTCTTTTTCATTTTTAGCCATGGCGTTGTCAGTTTGTTTTAGATTTATGAGTTTGACTGTCCCTTTGGTATCTTTCGTCCCTCTTTTATAATGATATCATGTTTATGCTTTATGATTTCAGTCGATAATTGCATAATATTCTGGAGGAGATATATAAATAAATCAAAATTCGAAGAAAAAAATCAATTTCGAAATAAGAATGAGATGAATTCCAGAAACTAACGGCCTTATTTATGTAAAAAAATGAAGTTTAGGTGGCAACAGTATTTACTGGATCAAAATAACACAAAATTTATATTGATTGCCTAATTCAACATGCAGATCAAATTGAATTTTGTTTTATTTCTAAGATCTAAAGTTCAACCTTAAATCAAGGTTGAATTTTAGATCTTAGAAATAAAACAAAAGTGTACGCAATCAATATTTTAAGAAGAAAAGGTTAAACGAAAATATATTATTATTATCATACTCATAACTGCAGAAATAAATTAGAAACGCATGTTGTACTTAATGACTGTTTTCAATTTATTCGAACAAATTAAATTTCAAAAATAAAATGTCAAACTTATATAGGTGTTTGTGCGATAATAGTATGTATACACCGTCAACAGCAATGTGCATTCCATCAATTTATCTAGTTCTCCAAAAGAAATATCAATGCCTGCTCTCTCAGAAACAGTTCTGTTAAAAACTCAGAAAAATCAGATGAAAAGTCCATTTACCTTATCATATTACCAGCATATCAATAAAGGCAACAGTAGTATACCGCTGAAATACAACTATAAGAGGAAAGCAACGAAACAACAGAACACTAAAGTGCAATAAAAAAACGAACGACAATGAAACATACGTAGAAACGAACTATAAGATAACAGCCATGTTCCTGACTTGGAACAAGACATTTTAAGAACAAAATGGTGAGCTGAATCTGGTTTTTTTTTTGGCTAGCCAAACCTCGCGATTTATTCTCTATGTGTATTTCACAGTATGAATAGTTAAAGACCACACAAACAGAGTGTACAGAACATTCTCTTCCGAATGGTTTACAATATAGCCGTTTGTTAGTTGAGTTAACAGAAACTTCAATAATATGCATAAAGTCACCCCAATACATTGTGTACCAAATATTTCATAATTTTCACGTTTTTTCCCCTTTTAAACACGGTCTAATAATCGATCCTAGTGTAAAACCTTGCATGCATATATCCAAAAATCACAATTCACAATTTAAGTTATCTGTCTTACAAAAATGTTTCGAGCATTAACTCCAAGTATAAGTATTCGCATAATATCTGAATACATATATTTTCGTTTCCATCGATTATATGCCCAAAACTTTACCGTTCGTGGTTTGTTATGCACTAACATTAATCATGTACCCAAATTTTCGTTTACCAAAAAGTTTAGAGTGTGTTTATTTTTAAACAATCACAATTTAATTAGTTCCGTTATAAATTTTCACTGATATCATTATTACTATATCTCTATTTGTCGCAATCGAACAGATCATATTGTCACTACACATTCAGATGGTGGCATCCCCCTTTGTAAAAATAGAAGCGAACGACGCAAGAGGGACATTTAAATAGAATTACCATGCCATGGCTAAAAAAGAATAATACCAACACATAAACATAGAAAACTAACGTCTGAGCAACAACCACAAACCTTACGAAACACTGAGGGGATAATCTCAGGTGTTTCGGATAGGGAAGCAGGGTCTGCTCCACACGTGGCACCTGTCATATTGCTTGCAGCAATCGAAAAACATATTTAAGTTTTCGTTTTCGTCTTGCAATTCGGATGTCCGATGCTCATATTCAAATGCATTTTATAATTGTATTGTAACTGTGATGAGTTTGTCTAGGATGTCAAATGCTTTCGAAAACGACCATTACCTTTCCTTGTGGATAGAATCAAATATAAAAAAGAAGATGTGGTATGATTGCCAATGAGACAACTGTCCATAAGAGACCAAAATGGCACAGACATGTACATTAACAACTATAGGTCACATTAACAGCTATAGGTACCGCCTTTTTCAAAGTCTGCAAAGTTGATGTAAATAGGAGCACTTCATGTATGTACTTTTTCCTATTTGAAACCAGCTTGTTATTGTCTTATTTCTTCCCCTATTCCTACCTGAATCCTTTGAATGCTGAATTTGGAGAATACATAACTTGACACATATAGTATAGTTATGCCTCTGTAGTTTTCGCGTACTGTTCTATCTTCTTTCTTTATTATCTTAAAAATAAGACCTTTATTCGATTCTATTTGTATCACTTCTTCGTTCTATATCATATTGAAAAACTTTAGCAAATATTTAGTAGTTGTTATTGTGTCTGGGTCTTTTTTTCTTCTGATTTCCCATTTTGCAATCTTTCAGATGCCTTTTCCCAAATTCAAGTTTCCATTATTTGTTGGAGATCCACAGTTTATGTCTATGCTCTTGGATTCTATAGTATTTGTTGCTGCTTCTTTGTATCATTTCGTCATCCCTTCCACAAATGTAGTATGCCCTGTAGTTTTTTTTTGGAGTTGAAACTTTTTCTTTATTTCAATTGAAAATGCTCTCATAACTTCTGGACGTTGCAATATGGTGGTATCAAATCGCTTCTTTGTAGTATGTATTACTACTGCTGCTCCTCTCAAAGCCCTTGTGTCAAGGATTGAAGTTCTATGTTGTCTTGGGACTAAGATATGGTCTGTTTGATTTTCTATTCTCTTGTTTGATGATATCCATTCTACTCTGTGTTTGTCTTTATGTTGGAAGCTGTTTCCAGTAGTAACTATGTTAATCATTAGATATATCATGAAGGTTCTTCCCGTTTTCGTTTCTTCTTTCTATTTCGTGCCTTCCCCTGATTATCTCTAGGCCTACGTAGTTGATTTCAACCTTTATGTCTCCCATAACTTAGAGGATGTTAAGCGTTCTTTTGATTCGTCTGTAGCACATTTTGTCTGTAGATATACCAGTATAGTGATGATATTTATTTAAGTGTAGATATATAAATTCTGGCACACATTAATCTCTCATTGATTGATTTCCATTCAATTAATGACATTTCAGCTCGCTTTGACAACATCAATATAACTCCTGCTTGATGTAATTCATCAATACTGCCCGAGAATAATACAACTTTACCGCTTTGAAGTGAAGTGTGATCTTTCAGCAGTCTATCCATCTGACTTCCGTTGTCTCTCTGGGTTTACTCCCAAAGCCTTTGATTTTCCCAAATCTACACACAAGGCATTGCTTCTATGTACGCATAGTTAGGACAAGGTTGATGAGTGCAAAAATTTCAATCCTGTTATGATGAGTTTATTTATACGCCCACGCACTATCTCTGTGCCCTTACTGATCCGAATACCTCTACAATGCTGCTAGACCCTAGTTATCAAGGAGGTATGTACTGACAACCGCGATTGACGCATACACAGACATGTGGTAAAATCACCGCTATAAGTTTGCTTACATTTTTTAATCGCGGGTTTTCTGTCTTAATTAACTTAAGAATTGCGCGGGTTGCCGAAATTCTCTCGAGAGGTTTTCGTGGGTAAGGTCACGCAGACAGAAAAGCTATCAATCGATAATTTAGAGTACTGGAAGTCAATTCAATAGCATATTTCTACTACGTTTTTTTTATAAGATTTATGATTCTCTGTTAAGAGAAAGTTTATGCACATGTTTTTTTTTTATGTAGAAAAAACTTATCCATTCAAGTACATGTATATAAAACTATTTAACTTTTTTTATTTGAAGTATCATGATATGACTTTACCATTCATGCTGCTTGATTCTATATCGTTGTAATTAGCTTAAAACGATTGAGTAAGGTTAAACTCAAACTTTGTCTATTCTCTTGAAAACCAATTGAATAAAAATATATAAAACATGACAGACGGTGATAACAATGTTCAAAAGGATGAGATCTTCCTTTGACCGATTACCATCAAAACTGTCAGACAACTTCCTGTGGGACTGATTATTGCCCTAAAAACGATTTTTTTCAAAAATCATTTCACCCATTATCTAGAAAATGGTATAAGTAACAGAAAGAAGGGAAAATGACAAGAAAGAACTTTTCTATAAATTTTGCATAGGTAAAATCGTTAGTTGGTTTCTTATTGAGATAGGTTCCCATTATTGGCTATGATATCCTTGTCATTTTTGCGATTTTGCCTTTTATCTTGAAAACAATATTAGATAGATAGCAACGTTAAAGAAGCAAACATTATAAGTAAGACACGATCTACTTAGAGGTAAATTGTGGAAATTGTAAATTCAAAGTCTTCTTTTGTAAATCAGTATGTCAGTCCTCTTGCTGATAACATATATATATATAAGATAGGATAATATTCTATTAGCCCGGCAATCATTGTGCCCAAAATTTGAGCAATCAAAAGACTTTGAAAGGTCCATTAAAACAGCAGCTATATACTGTTTATCTAATGCTGTACGCCAATCTTCAAGCAGTCGTAAAAGTGTGGTCTGACACCCATGACCACGTCTAAAAGCACACAGATAAGGATGAAAAATAAGTTGAATAACATCACCAAGTTGACTTCAAAAACTGGCCTGTTCATAAATTTCATAAACAATATAATAAAAACAGCTGTTTCTTCTTCTTCTTCTTTCGTAATTCCCTCCTGTTTAGGAGCACTCGGATGAGACCGATAAATGTTAACAGTATATGTACATTAAAACACACAATAAATCCTCTGTAAAATATGAATGAACAGCATCCTCCACCATAAAAAAACCAGTGTATTTACAACAAGTCGTGAATTTATATATAAGCATTAATATAGGGACTTTTCAAGTAATGTAGTATCAAATTGGCAAGAGATATACTAAATAAATTACATGTTCGCAGACTCATAAATTTAAACAGGTGCTTTTCAATGCAATATAAAACATAAGCATGACTAATTTGGATGTTGAGTTACATTATTTAATTAGGCTTAACGTTAATTTAAACTGCCAAGATATAGTATAATTATCATGTACTTTTAGTGTAAGAATAAAGTATCTAAGTTTTCTTATAAGATGAAAATTTATATAAACTGAAACCATGACTTTGATGTTATAGAAGTATTATTTTGATGCTGCAACTTTCAATTATTGATGAAATCCTCCACAGTAGAGTAGAGGTTGGTTGTACCCCCTCCCAACTCAAATCTAAAAATAGTATTTCTAAGGGAGAACCCCAATAAAGCAGATGTCTATATGTGGGGTTTATAATGATTGAACCCCAACTATAATAAGATATGCCGTCAATTTCTAAAAATACCCTATGACAAAGGACAGATGTCTATATTGATCTTTATTTTTGGGGTTATACTACTTTTAAACTTTTGAATAAATTAGAGAAGTCGTTGATTCCTGAGCCACTTGTTAGGGGTTATAATTTTCATCGGTTATTTTCTAGTACTATAAGATATGACGTCAATTTCTAAAAATACCCCATGACAAATGACAGATGTCTTTATTGATCTTTATTTGGGGGTTATAATACTTTTAAACTTTTGAATAAATTAGAGCAGTCGTTGATGCCTGAGCCACCTGTTGGGGGTTATAATTTTAATCAGTTATGTTCTAGTACTATAAGATATGACGTCAATTTCTAAAAATACCCCATGACAAATGACAGATGTCTTTATTGATTTTTATTTGGGGGTTATAATACTTTTATACTTTTGAATAAATTAGAGACGTCGTTGATGCCTGAGCCACCTGTTGGGGGTTATAATTTTTATCGGTTATTTTCTATTGAGTAAGGGTATAAAAGCCAAGCAGTCAATGTAAAAGACCGTATACACAATCTGTGAGTTCAGATATACCGATAGAAAGCAGTCGTTACAAGAAATATAACTTATGTACACGCGTTCAAATAAGCAACTCCTCATCCTGAATTAATGGTAAGAATAATCTCAAAAAATTTAAAGAAAAATATTTTTGTATTATTCACAATTGAACACCTGATTACAATAAAAAAACAAATCTCATTAATATCAAATCGTTCTTGTCTTTATTGACCTAACTTTGAACCCATCAGGGCATTCGTTATTTTTATATTTTTTGACCGCCCCGTATCCATACCCTTAGTCATACTTTATATTGGTATTGCAAAGTGTTGTGAAATAATGGTTTTGTAAGCACAGCTGTCCTTTTTTGATCATCTACTTTTTGAATAGAACACGATTAAACAGATCTTTCATTGTACCTAATCGTTAAGCATACATTGCGCCATTTTCGTTTAAATATAAAACAGCATAAAGTTTATTGGTAAAAGTAATAAACTAACTGAAAATAGGTGTTGATGGTAAGGAAAAGGGGACATTTGTTTTAATATATTTTTCATTTAAGACCCGTTTTTATGTTGTTATTGAAATTTTCAACCAAGAGTTATGGTAAACATCAATATATTTAAAACATTTGAGTTTACATAGCAAATAAAATTGTTGTTTTTTGGGAAGGTACATTGAAATCTATATAAACTTAAGTATATTTATTATTAGGTATAAAATATAATTTTAAAATTTTACTTTAAACAAATTCATTTTAAATGACATTTTTATTAGATAGGGGAAAAAGGTTTATTGATAAAAAAAAATGTTCTAATAGTTTTCTTTTTTTTCTGAATTTTTATCTTTAAAAAGTATTTTAGTGAGCTTTATGGCAGGTTTGTTTTTCAAAGAAGAAAACAAATATCAAATAATAAAAACGTTTTTGGAATAGATTTCAAACAAGCAAATGAAAATCATAAAGTAAATGAAAATCAAATAAAGTAAATGAAAATCATAAGTGAAGATTGAAAAATTATTTGAAAATCAAATAATAAAAAAAAAAAAATCAAAAAGAAAATCAAATAAAGTAAATGAAAATCGTAAGTGAAGATTAAAAAAGTAATTGAAAATCAAATGATAAAAATGAAAATCGAATAAGTAAATTAAATCGGTTAAGTAAATGAAAATCGAATTAGTCAATGGAAATCGAATAAGTAAGTGAAAATGGGAAAAAAAGGAAATTGTATTTCCAAATGATTTTTTCAAGAGAAAAAAAGAAAAAGAAAAAGAAATTTCAAGAATTATTTTTTGAGAAATAAAATAGTTTTGACTAAAGATATATTTTTCTAATTTGAATAATGAAGTAATGAAAACGTGAATAAATAAAAAAAAAATGGAAAAATGAGAATAAAACAGTTTGAACTGAAAGTAATTGAAAAAGAAAATTCAAAATCGAATATGGAAATTAAAAGCGAATGTCAATGGAAATCGAATATTAAGTAAATGAAAATAGAAAAAAAATAAAAATATCAAAATAAATTTTTCAAGAGAAAAAAAATATTAAGAAAGAAAAATTTGAAGACATGTTTCTTTTTAGAAATAGTTTTGACTACAGATATTTTTTCTAATTTGATTAACGAAGAAGTAATGAAAACGTGAATAGATATTAAAATGAAAAGAGAAAAAGAAAACAGTTTTGAAAAAAAAAAAATTAAGTAGACTAGGACTATATTTCAATTTAGAACATTGACACAAGTTTTAAAAAAAACAGTACTATTTTAATCGCAAGAATCATTATGTCAGATACATTAATTTGCTATCCGTTTGTCGTGTAATTCTTCTAAAGTGTTCCTTTTAAGCTGTCTATTAAACACACTATAATCTTGTTACCCTAAAGTTCAAAGGGGGAAGGCGTTATTTGAGATAATAAAGTTTTATGTTCACCATTGTTAAATTATTCACGATGTATCAACAACGAGTGAGACACAAAACACCCTTGAGTTATTCTCAATGAATGATTTTGACAAAAGCCAGTGTATTTCTATTCACAGATTGTAACCATAACAGTGTAATTGAAGTTTTTATTACATTAACATTAGCAGAAGTTTCAATACACGACTCTTCAATGATAAACTAAACTAACCAAAAGTTTTAGAAAATAATACTTGTGTGACATTGTCATTGAAGAAAACAATTTGTTAATCATTTAAATACCTTTAGTAGACCTCAAACTCCACCCCTAACATTAATACTATAATAACGGATATTTGAAAGTGAATACTGTAATAATGTTTCTTTAGATTAGTACACGTACTCATATTTTGTTTGATTCTTGTATGTTTAATATTTTATGAAAAAAACGAATCTAAAATTGAGGAAATTTACCTCCGCTATACGTAGCTGAAACAATGGTAAACACCCCTTGCTCAGTACATATGTTTTTTTTAACATATTGGATCTCATTTCTTTTCTTAGATGGAAGGGTGTCCGATTCTAACAGACATCATAAACTGTTTTACGTCCACTGATCAATTGCTGACTTTTGTTCGAGCATATGGTTTGGAGGACGATCCGTATGTTCAACTCCGCTTAACTCATTTGAGACAAACCAATTCAATGGATTTCAAATGCACGACATGTGGAGAATGGTTCAGTAACCAAGAAAACTACGAGTTTCACATGTTATACCACGAGACAATTCAAGATTTTGACTTAAGTTTATTTGATGACACTCCTCCTGACAAAAATCATATAGAACCGACTATCAACTCTAATAAAAGGACGACATCCATTCCCGATTCATGTGACGTTTACACACCACCTCCAGCTAAAAAAGCAAGTTTCCCATCCGACCAGTATGGTGCCGGTGACGACAACCCTACAACACACACATTTCACAAGAAAAGAGAACGCACCTACGCCAACAATGGGGCTACAGACATTACGTATGAAGTTAAATTCTCTAATCAGTTGCAGAATAAAAAACTGACGGACATAGTCGACGATTTACACAACGTATTCGACGATGTTCTCGATCAAGTGCGTGTAGGATCTCAAGACAACAGTCTTGCACGACTTATCATCGAACATAATGGTTTAACGGACCCAATCGTCGTCCCTTTACAAGAACTTCATACAATGGATGCCTCCACGGTGATGGATGAAATAAGCAAAGTCCTGCAAAGCAACGAAGAGCTACCTGTAGACGATAGTTTTTCTGTTACGGTAGGGCGAATAGATATTCCATCCGGTGGTGGTCGAGTATATATTACAAAATTGACGGGTGACGATAACAGTTTAAAACGCAAACGTTCTATTATCAGTAGGCCTAGTGACACAATGTGCATGCCTATGGCAATTTCGGTTTGCTTCCTGAAATAAAGGCAACAGTAGTATACCGCTGTTCAAAACTCATAAATCCATGGACAAAAAACAAAATCGGGGTAACAAACTAAAACCGAGGGAAACGCATTAAATATAAGAGGAGAACAACGACACAACACCGAAAAGCAACACACAAAACACCACGAGAATAACAAATATAACATCAAAACCAAATACAAGAATTTGGGATAGATAAGTACCGTGCCACGTCTTATCTAAAAAATAAAAGAAAACACAAACGACTCAACGTTAAAATGCAACACACACAGAAACGAACAATATTATAACAATGGCCATCTTCCTGACTTGGTACAGGACACTTTTAAAGGGGAATAAAAGTGGTGGGTTGAACCTGGTTTTATGGCATGCCAAACCTCGCACTTTAATGGCAAAGTTAAATATAACATTGAAATGACAACATAATATTACAGGACTACAATACAAATAAAAAGGAGACCATATTAGACAAAGAAAAGCATGATTAATAGATAACAAAAAGCATCAGGTTTAAAATTCAATACGCCAAAAACGCGTCTTGTCCACACAAGACTCAATAGTGACGCACAGATATAAAAGATCGAAAGTGAAAAAAGTACAAAGTTGTACAGCACTGAAGATCAAAAGTTGAAAAGGTTTTGCCAAATACGGCATTGTTTGTATGCCCGGGATAAGAACATTCTTATTATATAGAACAATTCATGCTATTGCAAACAGTAAATTTTATCAAATGAATATGAAATCATGATAACGAAACTGAAGTATTAACTAATTACAGAAAACTAAACCCGAATACATAACGCCCAGATATAAAAGATCGAAAGTGAAAAAAGTACAAAGTTGTACAGAACTGAAGATCAAAAGTTGAAAAGGTTTTGCCAAATACGGCATTGTTTTTATGCCCGGGATAAGAACACTTTTATATAGAACGATTCATGCTATTGCAAACAGTAAATTTTAACAAATGAATGTGAAAGATATATTCATAATGAAACTGAAGTATTAACTTATTACAGAAAACTCAACCCGAATACATGATGCCAAGTTCAATACAGCATAGACACACCCGAATCAATCCAGGCGTCAACGCAATTAAAAAATAAATGACGTCACATACGATGGTGAAAAGGCAAACGTTATGCCACATTTGAATTTATGAAATTTAGAAACAGCATGACGTCACACATGAAAAACTATAATTCAAAAGTGAGATAGAATTAGGATTGCTTTGAGATTCTATTAGAACTAAATACTGATAATTTATTAAAACAAAATGCATATTGCAATACTTATTAATAGCAATTAACTGTAATATATATATATCCAGTTTGTTATGAATCCAACTTCAAACGTAATTAATCGTACGAAATTAAATATAATAAATAAAGGCGGTGATTAATTTTTCCATCCGTAACACCTAAATATAATAAAAAGACGTCAACACATTTTGACAAAATGAGAATTACAAATATAACATTAAACATGTAAACTAAATACATGAATTTGGGATAAACAAGTACAGAAACACGTCTTATAGTAATACGAATTCACATTCAGCAAAACAGTCACAATCGGGAATAAGTCACGTTTGGTAATTAAAAGATTAGACGACATAATGACAAACCACAATCTACCATGTGGTAAAAATGTCCTTAGCTAGTTTGGTTAAAGAGACATCATATGGATCCACCAATTCGTGATGGTGTCCATAAAATTTACGGAGTGTCAATTTTAATCTGTCCTCCTCATAACTTTGTTGGAGCAGTTTCTGCGTAAGGAGCACACTCCTGTATATGAAGTCCGTATAGTGTGAACAAGCACGTGAATAACGTATCAATTGTGATATGTAAACACCATACGAAGGGGCAGAGGGTATGTTACTGCTAAGAAATGGGAAATTGATAATTGGGAAGTTGAAATCGTCCCGTTTATCATAGATTTTCGTGTGAAGTCGTCCATCTACGTCAATATTGAGGAAAAGATCAAGGTATGAAGCAGTCCATCTAGTATCAGTAGTATCCTTAATTTCAAGTTCACTAGGATATATGAGATGTAAGTATTGGCTGAAGTATGGGTTGTTCAATGATAAAACATCATCAATATATCGGAAAGTAAAATTAAAGAATTTCGCAAGGTGCTTTTTCTTTTTGTCTTTTAGAAGGTTCTGAATAAATTCTGCTTCATACGAATACAAAAACAAATCAGCCAGCAGGGGTGCACAATTAGTACCCATTGGAATACCGACTGTCTGTTGAAATATAAATCCTCCAAACTCAACAAATATATTGTCGATCAAAAAGTCCAGCATTTTAATAATATCATCTTCAGTATATTTTCTGGAAGATTCAGTGTGATTCTTTACAAAATATGAATTATTGTATCCCAAAACAAGAAATTTGTATCTACGATTCCCATTTTTATAGAAAAAGCTCTGTTTTATGAGATGGTGAAGTCGATCTTTCAACTGAGCATGGGGAATAGTAGTATATAGCGTAGAAAAATCAAAAGTTTTTATGTTGCTGCAAAATTGCAAAGATTGTGATCGAAGGTTAAGCAGTAGATCTTTCGAATTTTTGAGAATCCACATCTGGTTAACACCACTGGTAGAATATATCTCCTCACAATATTTTTGCAGCCCATCTTTAACTGTAGAAAGAATAGTAGTCAATACTTTAGAAAGGTGTTTAGTCGAACATTTTGAAGACCCAGCTATGTATCGTTCTTTATATGGAGTTTTGTGTAATTTAGGTATCCAGTATAATGAGGGCAAGTTTTCTTCGTTTTCTTTGATGCTGATACCAAAAGAAAGAAGGACAGATTTATGATTTTGTAAAATTTCATCCTTGGTAAATGATGTTAAAGAATATGTAGGATTACCAGTAGTTTTATCAATTCCAAGCTCTGTAGTGAGACATTGCAAATAATGTTTTTTACATATGAAGACGATATTATTGGAGGCTTTATCTGCCGGAACAACGACATATTTGTCATGCAAAGAGGATAAAGCATCCACAACCTCCGGATTCTTGAAAGGGTTAGAAACTCTAGTACTCATATTACATCGTAGTTTTTGTATGCGCCTCTGAATGCATGATCGAATAGCTTTGATCCATTCAGACAAAGTGTCCAGTTCGGGTTCGTCTGGTTCGCGCTTTACCCATTTTCTTGCATAGTCCTCAACTGCATCCATCAGTAACTTGAAATTCTTTTTCCAGTTGATGGGCTGGGGGATTCTATACTTTGGTCCCTTGGCTAGCAACTCTCTTAGTTGTTCATTGGTAACAATACCAAGGTCACCAGTAATAATATGACCAGCTGGACTATAATTGTATTGAGAAGATGCACATGAGCAATCCGGAGGCTTGGATTTTGTATCTTTGAGGTTAAAAGCCACTAAAACTCTCTTGTGGTTGAAAATCTTTGATGCAATAGACTTGGTGTAAGTATAAGAAATAACAGGTGTAGCTTTATTTTTGAAGTAATCAGGTATAGTTTTTTGTACAGATTTTTGATGGAAAATATTGCCAATATTTACAGCATCTAAACCTTTATTGGCGAATTCTACCTTAAAAAAGTAACGTTTTTCCTCACTATTGGATGTAGTCAATACGGGTTTGAATAGTCTATGGTTAGCAATGTCCATGATAATTGCAACTAATCTATACAAAACAGAACGAGAATCAGTAACGGAAGTATTTTTGGCATCTTGAAATAGTAAAGAAAGTTTTGACAATGGAATGGAGTATAATTTAGTTCTAATATGATGAATTCCTAAAGGTTTTTGAACAGACGATAATAGACTATCAATTGTCACGGTGTGTACAGCAGGTGGTATATATTTTCTGTGACCATGACTTCTATTTCGTCGAGCAGAAGTATTAAATAATTTTAATGTATTGACAGTACTACACCTGGGACTAGATAAAATACCTACACCATCAATTTTGTCATTGCATCCATAGGGAATGGCTGTTCCCAACTCTCTAATCCAAAAGTCTTCTCTTTGTAAACGATATGGTGTACTCAATATGGGGTCATTTGTAGGATGATATATTTTCTCTATAATCCGGACTTTCATTGAAACAATAGAATGGTCAGGCTGATTAAAATGTTTATAGAGAAATTTGTTGTTATTAGGATCATTAACATTTGACCGATGATCATTCATCCTAAAATTGAGTCTTTGTCGAGTTTCCCCGACGTAGATCAATCCACAAAGAGTACATTCAATACCGTAAACAATATTGGAGGCAGTGCAATTCAAATCCTCATGGCTATGTGTATTGTAATTTTTGGTGGTTAAATTACTTTGAAAGTGGGTATCAGTTATTAGTATATCACAGGTTTTACAATTTTTACGGTTACATTTGGAAATAGAGCAATATTGATGGTTGTCATTGAAATCTAAAATATCTGAAAGTTGAACAGTACACGGCCGAATATATTCAAACTTGTCTAAATTTTTATAGTACAATGAGGATTCAGAAGACTGCACATGTGTCATTTTCATAACATCATTTAAGATGATCCTAGGGACACCTGATAAAATCGGTGTTGTTGTGTCCTTGACAACAGCCGATTGACACCTTTTTATCCTGGGCGTCGTGTCATCCAGTATAATATTATTTGTTCTACTAGTTTTCATGCTGTTAGGCTACCGGACTGGTAGAATCCTCGGGGACAGATTGTCCACCAGCAGAGATTCCGGTCCGGTGGTGATAAATAAAGGCAACAGTAGTATACCGCTGTTCAAAACTCATAAATCCATGGACAAAAAACAAAATTAAAAACCTGTCGCGTTGTATCCCCTAGGGAATGGAAAACACTGACGTCAGACGACACAGAGTGTATGACAGATAAAGTTCTGAAACACAGAACCACCCCGAAATGGTTCTACAATCATGTACTTGATAAGGGGAGAAAGGAATGTATTAATTTTGCGAAACGTCTCTGTGCATTAGCCGATGTCAGTACGGAGAAACAATGTAACATTAATGACATAGAACGCTTTGAAAAGGTGGTGGACTTGCAAATTTTAGTCATTTCATCAAAACTAGGAAACAAATTCATTCGTGTTGGTGAAGGAGAAACGGACAGAAAAAAGGTGTTTCTCTACCTTATTGAAGAGAACGGTTGTGGACACTTTGCAGCCATAGTGAGTATATCGGGTTTCTTTTGTTGTAGCTACTTCTGTACAGACTGTCTTAAACCGTACAGTGCCAAAGATCAACATTCTTGCCAAACGCATTGTACCGTATGCTGCAGTTCGGATTGTGTTCTGACAGGGAACAGTTTGTCTTGTCGGGCGTGTAATAGAACGTGTAGATCCATCGCTTGTTTTCAAAGGCACATAGAGGAAAAAATAACAAAGAAAGGAGTTTCTTACACGGACTGTGGTAAAAAATACGAGTGTAAAACTTGTAGAAAAGTGCTAGTCCGAGAGGAACGACCATCCGAACTTCACCAATGCGGAGAATGGAAATGTGTCTGTTGCCGAGATTATCAACCCGAAGAACATTTATGCTACCAGAGGGCAATCAATACCGAGAGAACCGACAGACAAATGATATTCTTCGATTGTGAAACGACCCAAGACACACTCCTACAATGTGAAAACGGGAATCTACCATCCACTTCGAGATGCCAAAATTGTAAAGACAAAGAGGAAGCGTGCAATCAGTGTACACTTTGTCAAAACTGCGGCAAATCTTGGTGTGGTTCAAAAGAACATAAAGTGAATTTCATCTGTATGCAAACAGCATGTGACCACTGTAAAGACAAACAGATATCTGATGAACCAAAATGTAACTTTTGCGGTGTTCGCTGCTCGATGTGTGATAAAAAGGACAAAAAAGAATTTAAAAAAGAACCATGTTTCAAAACATGTGGTTTTAGGGAAAGAATATTTCGCGGTGAACTCGCCACTGATGCATTCTGTAGAAGGGTTTTCCCAGAGCAGTACACAAACGCAATCGTGTTGTCCCACAATGGATCTGGTTACGATAATTATTTTCTGATTGACTGGTTGATAAAGAATTCTATTCGCCCAGACGTTATCTTCAATGGATCCAAAATCATGTACATGGCGATAAATCGGGGTTTAAACATCCGAGTTTTAGATTCGTTGAACTTTTTACCTATGAAGTTATCGAAAATTCCGAAAGCGTTTGGACTAAAGGAATTGAAAAAAGGCTACTTTCCTCATTTTTTCAATACAATGGAAAACCAAAATTACATTGGCCCATACCCGGACAGTACATATTACGGTTGCGACTACATGAGTAAAGATGACAGGAGTGATTTTTTGTCGTGGTACAAAACGAAAACAAACGAAGTATTTGACTTTGCAAAAGAAATAAAAGAATACTGTTGCAGTGACACGACGATCTTAAGGGAAGGAGTCTTAAGATTTCGTGATTTGATGTTGGAGGTAACTGGAACGGGGAAAACGAAAAACACACACGGGCAAGGGGTTGATGTTTTAGATTATGTGACCATTGCAAGTGTGTGCATGGGTGTTTACAAGACTAATTTTTTAAAAGAACAATATGACTTGGAAGTATTGAGGCATGACACTGACGATATCGACCAAATACCCATGACATTTACAGAGAAAGGATTCGACGTTTTAGATCATGACACTTGGAAGTCTTCCGAAACATTTCTCTCCGAAAATCCACAAAGTAAATTTGGTCAGCGAAAATTTGTCAAAAGTCCGCTGGCCCACGTACCATCAGAGGGATACACCAAAAGATACAATCATAGCAAAAGCTCGATAGTATGGTTGGAATGGATGATGAAAGAAGAAAAGATGTCTATTCAACATGCCTTGAATCGAGGGGAATTCAAAATTCCTGGAACAAAGTTTCATGTCGATGGGTACTGTCAAGAAACCAACGAAGTCTTTGAATTTTTAGGGGTAAGTTTTTCCTTTGTTTCTAGGGGTAGGCCACCCGCCCGCCCGCCCGCCCGCCCGCCCGCCACCGCCGCCGCCGCCGCGTGCATATTATTGATACGCGTTTTAACGGATAACTTAGATACGCGTATTGTGGGAAACGTTACCATGGGGGTGTCACTTGATAACGCGTTTACTCAAACCAAAAAAAATGAGCTGTCATTTACTGATTTGTCTTCTGTTTCAGTGTCTTTGGCATGGCTGTAAAAAATGTTTTCCATGTGAAAGAAGCGGAACAAAAACATCCTTAACGAAACAATCGATGGATGAATTGTATGTGGTGACCAAAAAAAGAGAGAAGACCATACGGGAACTTGGCTTTGGATATCGAAAGATATGGGAGCACGATTTCGCTAGTCAATTGAAATCAAACCAGAGACTGAAACTATTTACGAATAATCTTGATATCGAAGAACGTCTTGATCTTCGCCTTGCCTTTTTTGTAAGTATATAAGCATTTTCATTTTTGTAATTCCTCCCCTTACAAAAAAAATGTATTTTGAAAAATAACGCTATTGTGTTTTTTTGAAAGTGTTCCAAAATGTTTTGTTTCACATTTCCTTATTGTTATTATTTTCTTTTACAGGGTGGACGAACAGATACTACAAAGTTGTATTACAAAGTCAAAAATGAAGAAAAGATCAAATACGTAGATTTCACATCTTTATACCCATGGACAAACAAATATTGTCGCTATCCATTGCATCACCCAGAGATCATTACTAAAGATTTTGAAGAGTTGGACACATATTTTGGTTTGTGCAAAGTAAAAATTTTACCACCTAGACACTTGTATCACGCTGTTCTACCTTACCGATGTCACGGAAAGCTCACTTTCCCACTATGTAGAACATGTGCTGATACAAAACATCAAGGTAAATGCACGCATAATGAACAGGAACAAAGTATTACAGGTACTTATGCTACACCTGAAGTAATGGTAGCGAAAGAAAAAGGATACCGAGTGTTAAAACTGTACGAAGTGTGGCATTTTCCGGATGATACACAGTACGATAAACAATCTAATTCCGGAGGATTGTTCACAAACTACGTACAGCTGTTTCTTAAAATAAAACAGGAAGCCAGTGGTTTCCCCCCACACTGTCGGACAGAGGAAGAAAAACGAGACTACATTCGATTGTATAAAGAAAATGAAGGCATAGACTTAGATTACGACAACATCAAGGTAAATCCAGGTTTACGTAGTCTTGCCAAACTGTGTCTCAACAGTTTCTGGGGGAAATTTGGACAACGACTGTTCCTGAAAAAGCACTCTTTTTTCCACGAATCAGAGGCCGACAAATTCTTTCAGATCATATCAGACCCTACTAAAGTAGTCGAAAATTTTCACATTGTATCAAACGATACAATACAACTAGAATGGACACAAAACTCCAAGTTTCCCCCTGTGGATGCGAAGACCAACATCTTCATCGCTATTTTCACAACGATGTGGGCTAGATTAAAACTGTATGAAGTTTTAGACATGTTGGATGATAGAGTTCTTTACACAGACACTGATAGCTGCATCTACGTAAGCCAGAAGGGAAAACCTGAACCGTCGTTAGGGGATTATTTGGGGGAACTGACGTCCGAAATACCATTAGACGAGGGGCATATTGTAGAATTTGTGTCAGGTGGACCGAAAAACTATGCTTATCGGACACTCAAGACTGAAACGTGTAAAGTCAAAGGTTTCACGCTTAAAGGAGATGTGACATGATTTTTTTTTTTTTTTTTTTTTTAGATAAATATTTATTTATACATAATTACCCCCAAAAAACATCGATAACAATATAGTTATCGTTTAAATGGATAAAAAATAAATTTAAATGTATCGATCTGTCGCCATACTAATTATGCATATTTCAATCCCGGAAGTCACTCAGAACGAGGCTGTGACGTCAGTGGTTACATCAATCATATTTGACTGATGGGTGTAAAGGCATAATAAGTGCAATTTCATATTCGAATATCTTCCAACAAAACCCATGACAGTGATTAAAAATGGTTCTGTGTTCTGCCAGTAGATGCAACAATAGGCATAAGGACAATTTGATAAAAAAAAAAATCCGTTTTCTGAGTAACCCGCAGACTAGTCCCAGGAAGAGATAGGACTTCTTACCAAGCACTAGTCATAGACTTTGTTCCGCCCACTTTACAAATGCATGTTACGATTGTGACCCAGAAGTTATGAAGAATCTCGAGGGATGTCCTACCATGAAGCCAAAACTTCGTCCAAATGCGGTACCTGACATTCCATTGACACAACCAACAACAGCTGAGCCCCACCTAAGCGGGGAGCTTGTGAGAAGCGGAGAATAGCTGAGGGAGAAAAAAAAAAAATTTCTTCGCAAATATGTTTTGTGTCCCTTATTAATAATTTTTTTAATAGTTTAGTCATATTTGTGTATAATTCTACAGCCAAATATATCTTAATGTTTAAAATTTGGTATTGTGTACCTCACTACCTGTTCACGTGTGCAGGTGTGTACACTGAAATTGGACATAATGAATTAAAAGTCATCAACATCGATCAGAAGTTACAGGTATGCGGCACACTTTCTCTGCAGTGCTGGGTTACCTTTGAAGTTGAAAGCTACAGGTGTCATGCCCCCGGGTGGTGATATATATGACATCGGCAATACGCACTATTGCGTAACATGCGTCGAATCTGTGTACATCCATGATCACCTGCTGAGTGCACAGGTGAGGTTGGAAAATATACTAGAGCAATGGTTACAGATATAAGTTACGTAATGCATATCTGTTTAACCTGTTTGAATAAACAATGGTCAATACCTTACTGTCGGATATGGGGGTTAACAGAATAGAGAAAAGAGGACTGACAGTGCAGCTTAAAAAAGGGGGCGGATACAAAATAATGTGTTTGTGAATTTACTTAGTAAAGAATGGAGTATAATAATATTAGATAAGCAAAATAAATAGAGAATTAAGAAGAAATGCTTCTAAAGTAAATAATTAATAATAAAAAAAAAAGCCTGTCAGTCCCCATAACTAATACATAACCTGTAGTGGGTACATAAATTTCCTTATGAGTTTTCTTATAAAAATTAGGCAGGTATGAAGGGTGTATTGCAATAAGTTATTAGTACTTACCTATTCTACTTATTTATTAAAAATCATTTTATTTCTTAATAAAAAAATAAATTGTGAAGAGATATCAAGTGATGCTTTTAAAATGACAGACCATTGACACAAGGTTATCGTGGTGAAAAATTATATGCAAAAGGTGACTTGAATGAGAAACAAATATTTTGGCTAGTGAATGTATGCAAGTCTTTATATTTCATAAGACATGGAGATGAATAACATAGTTTTAACTTAAATAATTCAGATAAATCCAATTGATACAGACCTGGGAGTAGTAGATAATGTATGAGTATAGACTGAGTTAGTTAAAACATATTTTACTTGCTGAATTAAAGCAAAAAGGATTAGACACAAGTAAATCATACTTATGAAGTCTTCTCCATAATACAATATAAAATTACAATAATAGTATGATGAAATGGACATGCATATAAGGAAAACAGTTTATAGAATGATACTAGCTTTCATACGTAAAAAAAAAGAGAAAAAGAAAGTTTGAAAAGTCATATGATTCTGTGACGGTGACGTGTGTACTGATGATGACAATGATGTTCCGTGCCAGTAACAATAACCTCTCTCAAGGCATAAAAAATCTGTTTGACCATTTTATGAAATTTTGAACATGTTTGAAAATTTGAATATTTTGTTCATTCGAAAGTTCCATGTGTCCGCAAATTAATAGTTTTGTATCTAAAACAATGTTTTCGGATAGCCAGTTGAGATTATTGAATAAGGTTTTTCTACATAATGTGTATTTTGGACAAACAAAGAAGTAATGGTAGACATCATCAATATCTGACTCACAATGACAAGAAGGATCATTTATAAATTTATAATATTAGCTCTAAATAGATCATTGTTTAAGAATGAAGGGGAACATCTCAATTGCGTTAGATGATATTCAATTTCCTTGGGCCGTACAAATGAAACGTTTCAATTTTACATAATGGCCTATCGTTTTTTTAATTCTTTCTGTTATGCATTACTACTCTCTGTTTTCTGTCGTGTAGATAATCCTGAAACCAATTCAATAAGTTTCCGTCAATACCATAAGCTTTCATTTTACATATAAGGCCCCTATGCCAAACTTTGTCGAAGTTGAAGAGAAGTCACAAAATACAAAACAATTTATAGACTGAGGATATACAGCACGGAAAAAATATCACAAAAAATAAGCCAGTACTCATAGAACATTTTCAATGGGATTATTATGGAGGAGAAAAAGACATGAATATATATTATATATTACTGTTTTAAATCTTACTTATAATACTCCCCCCCCCCCCACCCTGTTATGTCATAATTATTACACATTTATTTGGGGCAGCTTTAGTAATTCAAATTTTACACCCAACACTCTTGGTAAGGTGATAGGTAATTTATGACGATTGTTGAGAATTGTAATTTATGACGATTGTTGAGAATTGTTTTTAAATTATAAGAGAGTGATCTTGAAATATTTTATTTTATTACATTTATTCATTTTCGAGTTTAGGAAATTTTTTATGAAGCTTCATTAATGAAAAAAATTTAAATTTAAATCATACAAAGGATATAATTCATGCCACAATGAAGCCATTTATAGATACCAAGCCACTTTGACATGTTGTTTTTATAACAATTATTTGATCATTATTGATATCTATTTTGAATAAATTTTAGTAACAAAGTTACTTAATATAAAATAGATCAAGAATTTTGTATTTTTTAAAATTATTTCGAAAATAAATTGTGACTTTTTGTCCTGTGAATTTTTGTCCGTGACTTTTTGGCTGTGACTTTTTGTCCTGTGACTTTCTGTCCTAAATTATTTATGACCTGTCTTTTTGTATTATTAAATGTAATTCAATTACCTGTTAAACGTAAACATTTTTAAGAAACATCTCTTTATTTTTGGTGAAATTAAATATTGATATATTATATCGGCATTGCTTGAAAGATCGTCAATGTCGGATGACGAATTTATATCTTCTACTTGATTATTTTCAACAAGAAACGGCTCAAACTGATACGGTTGAATATCTAAAGTTTGAGAATTGCCTTGAAAACTGCTGTCAACACCGTCCATTGTTTAATTTTACAGGAATATGATCGACTTCGTCCTTTTTGAGACATTTTCTCAGATTGTATCCACTGACGTCATCACGATCACGTGACCGGTATCTCATTAAAAATCAAAGATTACGACAAGCGCTGGATTCTTTGACCATTAAAAGGCCGTTAAATGAGGTTTTGACAAGAAAAAATTATTACAATATGTTATTTGACCAATATTTATTAATTAATTAAAAAAAAAAAAAAAAAAAAAAATTGTGTCACGTCTCCTTTAATTTTACGAATTCTAACATTGTTAACTTCAATTCTGTCAAGGAGATGATCACATTGGACAGGGACATGTCCAAAACGTTAACTAATCCAACTAAAATAAGTCGACTACCTCACCAGAGAAAAATATTCAGCAGAAAAGAAAACAAGAAGTATAAATTCGCGTATGACAAACGTGTTATTCTTGACAATTACGATACAGTTCCTTATGGGTATTTATAGAAATAAAAAATGACTTTCAGCATGATTTTTATTGAAAAAATATATATAATATATGTTATACAATAAAGTCAGTATTTTATCCAACGAATCTTTTCTTTTTTCTGCGTCGTCCCAGGCATGATGTCTCTCCTCCCCTTTTTCTTAACGAATAATCCTCCTGTCTGTGTTAACGATTTTTTCCCTCGTTCTGCTATTAATGTCTTTGGTACATTCATTTTTCTCAAAAGGATTTGAAACTCCTTACTTCCAATTGGCTCTTTTCTTTGCCGTGTTGACACGGTGTAGTGAATAAGATCTACAATATGCGAACCAGTCACTGTTTTCCCGTTTCGTATTAATTCGCCTTGTTCGTTATGATTTACCACGTTTTTGTCTTGAGCTAAAACGAATCTGTAAAGGTCGGCAGCATGTTGTTTAATTTTTTGGGGTAAAGTACTATCTATCATTGGCATGAAGTTAGTGACGGGGTGTTCTCCATGGTCGGTTTTCGATATTTCTTTTTTTCTAAAGTCCGTTTGATTGGTAGTTTGTGTTTGATTCACGAGACGTTCGTATCGTTCTTTAGACACGAGTATGAGCTCTTGGGCCATTACTGTTCGTTCAAAAATAACAAAACAGGTTTAATCAAAAGGCAAGTCAGTGTAGGATGTCTCACTAAAATATTCCTTTTCCGTGTGTATGTGATCGATCGGGATGACAAGGAACGAATGTGTAATATGTAAGGTCGTAGTTTTCTTATATGTGAGGGGCTCACCGGTATACTTCCTCTGTACACATTCAATGATATTTCCGATATGATATCCATTTGGTCGTTCGAAGCTGACTGAATTAAGACTTTCTGCTGTCTAGGGGCAGCATCATATGCAAATTTAAGAAATGTACTGTATGACGTGATACTCAACGGCATATTGTTTGTCAACTGGTGCTTTACGTTTGCTCGTCACGGTTTTATTACTTTGGGGCATATACAATGGTGACGTCATCACTTGGAAATATCAAAGTACGTAAGCGGTACTTTTTATTCGTATAAGGTGACAAGTCGCATACTAGGTACCCACCAACTGAAACATAATTGATAGCTTTATCATAAGCGTCTTTGAAATATTTCGTCTCCCCGGGAAATGCCTGACTTGCAAAGGCGATGAGTTGTTTTTTTATCTCTGTTATTAGCCATTAGAACAAAAATATGAGTGTTCAAACTTATCGATCGGAAATGTGTCCCTTTTTCAAACAGGTTTTGGGTGATGAAAATTACCGAACAGTTCCTGTGATGTGATAGAGCGGTAGCCAGGTGTAAAGCCTCATCACTCTTACTGATCAACCTCATCATGTCATCCAGAACAAGGAGTGTGTGCTTGTCCGGGTTGGTCCATTCCATAAGGTCACTTCTTGTGGGGAAGCCTTCGTGCAGAATACAATTGGGTATATTTTTTTCAGCTTGGTCGAAAACAGGTTGAAACTCGGTATAACAATACACTGTTTGAACCGGAGGGGTCTTAAACATGGCAGTTGCATGCTTTAGTAATTTCATAACAAACGTAGTCTTTCCGCTTTGAGTAGCCCCCGATATCATGAAAGTGCATGGACTTTGAAAAGGTAACACGTCGTGAGAAGTTGTCATCTTGACGTCCGGATGAGGTATGAAGGAATTGGACACAGCATAAATAACTTAATACGATGGACAAATGTATATATATTTTATTGACACAAACTATAATAGGTGTTGACAAAATTAAATACAAAATGGTCGTTTACATTAACGTTTGAATCGAAAATCTTGACAATACAATCTAACGAATATTTAAAACATAGGTTCAACATGAGAAAAGTTAACACAAATAATCCACAATGAGAAGACGACTTTGGCTGAACTTGAACATTAAAACACTCGTATTTTTTCACGTTACAGTTCAGAAAATGTTTTAATTCTTCTCCATAAAATTCAGGTGGTCTGCCAAAACTGTCGAAAAACATCCCGTGAGATTTACTTTTAAGCACAATTGCCATCCAATGTTCTCCCGGCAGATCACTAGTATGGTTGTTGACGATGTAGGCACTGGGGTAATGTATCTTATTTGTTGGTAAATTGTTCCTAGCAAATACTCCTTTCACGTGCCGATGTATACACGAATTTGATCGGAGGGCACATTCTAGTTCGTATCCGTTCATGACTGTATATAGCGAACGTTTCGGGAATGGTCTATCTCTAGAAATGAATCGAATACTCCAAAAGCTATGCAAGTGACAGCAGAGGGTAGTCCAGTCTTGAACTTTATTTCCGCTCTCACATTTCCATGCTTCACCAAGTTTATATAGTCATCTCCAAGTCCTTTCGGGTCCAATGGAAAAGCATACAAGGTGTACCCTTTTCCATAGTCTTCTCTTGTTATAGCGAGTCCTGCGTCTCTGTTAATTTTTTCACAGACCTCAAATAAATTAGCGTATGCCGTTGCATACTGTCGGTTATCCCCAAAGTCAAGCTTTAACGGTCTCGCTGGAACGCTCTCTCCGTTTACGTACAGTCCTACGTCAGTAGCATTGTAATGGTTGAAACAGAAGGGGTTAGTATCGTACGTACCATTTCCGCTTTCTTGTGAAATAAGCCCTAAGACTAGAGTACTTGGACGGATGTTGAACATATTGTCCCAAATGAACTCCCTAGAGTCTTTATTGATAGTGTTTCTTTTTACTTCCGTCCTTTGGAAATAGTAACGGACAGGCTTGGTTTCTATCTGTTTCATATGGTTAACAATGATTCCTGGGTCTACTTTAATTTTGCATGCCTTATAAACACAATCTAACAACTGTAACTTGTAAGCGGGGGTGTCTTCACCCGAAATGACAAAAAACTGGTCGCTACTACGATAAAGTTTTATATACAAATCGACGCCTTGTATTAAATGGCGATCCAGTGAAAATATGTCTTCAAACAGCGGTCCCTCCATTTCAAATTCTCTACTGTTCTTGATAAAATCTCGACGAAGAATCAATCCAGTGTTAGCTCCATTTTTTCCATCCGTACTCGCTAAATCACCGGAATCTTTCATGAACAATTGTGACTGAAGTTGTGATTTCTGTTCATCGGTACCACTGGTAAGAATAGTGTTGATATAGGCTTTCCATGGGTAGTTTGACGTATTTAACGACACTAGTTTATTGTTCATATACACATCCATTTGTGCCCACATAGCTTGAAGAGGCAAATTTACAATACTTGACGTATCGGTATCGTCTAGTGCCGTTCCATCAGCCTTGACAACTTTTGCCCGAACATATAATCTACTGCGTCTTAAATCCATATATTCGGGACCTTGTCCCGAAACGAAAAAATCTACTGTAGATACATCTGGCGAAGTGAAGTTTGACATAGGCCTAGTTTCCGAAAAAAATATTCGATCGATAGCTACTTGATTCTTAGGTTCGTCAAACAAATCCAACTCCATTGGAATGCTAATGTCTTTATTTTCTTCGTTTAGATACGCCATTTCTTTGTTGTCCTTTTATCAAAAATGGATGGTTCAATTTCTAAATTGATCTTTCTATTCTTTGTATAGTGTTTTGTCTTGGGTGGTGCCCTGTTTTTAGCTTTCTGCGTTTTACCTCTTGCTCCTTTAAGTTTTTCGACTTGAATGGTTCTTGGTTTTGATTTCTTTCCTTTTATACCCACTGACTTAGCTTTTTCTTGTTTGATGTGCGGGTCTTTGTCTCGCGTCTGTTGTATAAGTTCTGAAACAGCACGATGTTCGATTGCGGCTGTTGGGGCTACCTGTTCCACCCTGGTTTCATTTTTAGGTACGTCTTTCTTCAGAATTACAAATCTTTTTCTACCATAACGTCTCGAAATTCCTCTTCCAAGTTGATTATTATGTTCCTTTTTTAAATAGCTCGCTTTATTTATGGCCTCTTGCCATAACAATGCATCACTTATGTATGGGGATTTCGACATCTCTACAGAAAAGGATACTTTTTAAAGTGAAGTGTTACACAGGCTTCCAAATTGATAACTGAACACGGTTGTCCCTTGTCGTCTCTTAAATAGATATGAACTTGATTCACTTGCCCCAAACGAACAGGAACATAATATGGAGTGTTAAAGATCACGTTTGTCCTATAGTGTTTCATCTTCCTAATGACGCGTGCGTCTGTTGCGTCTTTACTGATGTGAACTTTCCGTAGGAGTGGTTTCTCGGATGAACCCACAAAACTCTCTTCACAAATGTTTGAATAGACGTAAACATCGTCTATATATTTCGACGCGTTTTTATAAGTGATATCGATTTCTGTCAATGCCACAACCCAGTATGCTTCAAGATTTATTTGCCTATCTAATTGTACTGTGAAGTCGTAAGCCATATTCTGTTCAAACAAATGTGATCCATCGGACGATTTAAGAACCATACGTATACTCATCTTGAACAGAAATGACGTTTTATGACAAGAGATCGTGTTATTTATTCATTTTGGATATCTGAAACGGGAACCCATGAGTCGAACTTTTTAGGGTACCCTAGCCAACGCACCAGTACCTGCTTAGTCCCATTTCTTTTTCGTCTTTTAATAACCTTTTCTATTTTCCATTTGGTCTCTCCATCCTTCCGTACTTTCTGAACTTCACTATCTTGGAAGGTCCCTTCTATTGCTTCATCTTGAAGGTCAACGACCTTGTACAGACTAAGCTGTTGACGGAAATACCGACGTGATATCTTGAATATCTCCTCTGTCCATTTCTGTAGATAGCCACGTTGAAATGGATGACGTTTGAACGTAAGTCTGACAAGATCGTTTACCTTGTATCTAAAGCTTTTTTTCCTACTTTTGATCTTTGTTTTTTTAACGACTTTCTTTTCCCTTCTCTTAGGGTTTCGAGCAAGATATGCACTTAAACGAACTTCACCTGCATTGTGTTTATTTACTTCGAACGGTGCGAATCCACCAAGGGTACGATGCGGTCTTGCGTTATACCCTTTGACCATATCTTGCAGGACATTCACATATTTATATGTTTGGTTGTGCCTGAAATACCTGAATAAAATCGACTTCAGACTTCGAATGCTTCTCTCGACAATTGCACATTTTGTATCGTTAAGAGAATAATACGTGTTAATCCCCTGGTTGGAAAGATATTTCCGTACGTATTGGTTTTTAAATTCTTTCCCCAAGTCTGATCTAATAGAGGAAGGCTTCCTGTTTCCACTCATAATTGTTTTTAAGGCGTTAAGTACACTGGTGTGGGTTTTATCCACAATTGGTTGTATCCATAGAAACTTGGAAAAACAATCAATAACAAACAACAAGAATTTATTTCCTGAGTTGAAGTCTTGAAATTTATCTAATTGCGCCAAGTCCATTTCCCAGAGACTATCTATTGTATCCACAACATATCGACTCCGTTTAAATTTGTGTACATTATTCCGTGATAGACTGTAAGCGTCCTGGTTTTGTAACCATTGTTTTATTTTGTGTCTTCCTATTTTTATTTTCCCCTCTTGTTTAACTATGTTGTATAATTTGTCAGAACCCGTAAATGCAGCAGCATGCTTAGGGTCATGCCATATTTTATCTAAATAGTCCTCATAGTTTAACGAACTCATCTCGAATAATGTTTTTTTTATGTGAACATGTTATTTATTAAGGATTTATCAAGATCAAATTCTTTATTCTGTTACCTTTTGTCTTAATCTCCGGTTGAAGTTTCAGTTTTTGGGGTGTGAATGTATGTTTTAATTTGTCAATGTCGATAGATCGAAAATAGTTCACTTCTCAGTTAAAATAAAAACAAAACATTTGATATTTTATTTTAAAAATTTATTATAATAAAACAGTATACTAAAAATAACATCAAACTAATCGAGCATGTCTATTGTCTCAGTTCTTTACCACCTTTTTTCATAGCACTGTTGATACTTGATTGTAATCTCTGCAGATATCTCCATTGTTTAGTGCTGAACAGTATACCGCACCTTTTATGATGTCTTATATCTACCTGGACTTGTTTTCGGAATAAACACACAGTGACTTTATAGTGCCCCGGTAGATCAAACTGTTCAAAATATTTACAGGTCGTGTTGTTCATCGTCGGATCACTGTTTTTATGAGCTATCGTAATCCTTTTACAGTCCGTCTGGTTTGTGGGTACCCTCCGAGACATTTCACTGGTTACCGCTAAACTTGTGGACATTAGAGCAAGCATTAAAACGACACCAGTCCATTTAATCACGTCCAAATGAATTGAATATTTTTCATACATTGAGGAAAGATTAGATGCCAAACTTAACTGAGACGGCATTTTATGTCCCATAGAAAACCTAATTGGTTGCTCATCATTTCGTTCTACAGACTCAAAAGATATTGCTCGTGAATTCATGTTGTACTCTGACCCAACAGGAGACAAAATGGATTACTCTTTAACTGTTAACGTTTTTATACCATGACTTCATAAAGGTTCAGCGAACGGGTTACAGTTTGAACACCTGAGCATCCCTTCTTGGTTTTGATGGTCCTCTGATAAAATACAAGGGGTCGTGGTTTCCAGTTCAGGAACACTCTCTCTGACGTCAGGAAATGTGCCTTTCAACGCTTCCCACTTATCATATGTCAGAGAAATACCCTTCTTTGTTGAAACTATCTTATTGGAATCAGGGATCTTCCATCGTTGTCTGACATCAACGGTTGGATACGTTTTGTTAACAGAGACGTACACACCTTTACCAAGATGAAAAGTCATTTCAGGAACCCCTGTAACGTCATCAATCATCTGACCTATAGCCGCATCTATTTCGTTCACATACATTTCTAAAAGCTGCCACTGGTTCAAACGCAATGCTATTCCCTTTTTTGTAGGAACATATGTGTCTGCTGAATTCTTTTCGTATTTTCGGATGTGAATAAGCACTTTGTCATCCCATTCATTGACGACGACAAAGATATCACCTCCTATAGGTATCATAACTCGATCTTTTGATACTTCTGATTCAATCGTTGACTCTTTTAAAAGCTGTACTAAACTGGACTTGCCTTCATCTACCAGTGCTGTACAAAAACATTCGAATGCCATTGGTCCCCTTCTCTGAAGTGTAGAAATAAGTTGTCTAGTTTTCGAATAAATATTTGAATTCTGTAAAATTTCTTCTCTCAACTCATCTGTTAGTATTCCATTCTGATATAAATGATCAACCACAGCATCTGTTGGTGTTTCTTTCACCAATTTCACGTAGTTTTTCTGAAGGGACTCTATGTGTTCTTTCTGCATGTTGACAGTCGAATTGTTTTTCTTATTCTGATACTCTGAACAATTTTTAAACGTGTATTTATAGTGATTTGGTAGAACAGGTGCTGTAGTTGAAACCTACGGATTGGGGGTTTTAATATCAGGAGATCGTGAATTTTTATACACCCTTTCTCTGTGATCACGGGATAAAATTGGGGAGCATATCTTCTCCATTGTGTGAATACGTCGCCTGAAACGATGGGCATCAATGGCGTATGTCATCCAATGACCCTTTCTTGCCTCTCGGGAGGCAAACGACCAGACTACCATGGGGTGTATTTCTTTAATTCTTCCCTCTGGTAAAAAGCGAACCTACGAAGAATCAAATCAAAACAATAACAAAGACTTTTTCTAAAACAATAACAAAAGTTCGAGTGAAAAAAATAGTTGTTTAACGCTACTCACCGTCTTAATTTCCTTTGAAAGTACGTTTGACATTTCAAAACCTAGATTAAAAAACTCACGACGGACTAATTTCTATATAGTAAATATATGTATGTTTAAATCTACTTATAAAGTAAGGGGAAAACACAGATGAATAAATTAAAAAGCAATAAGTACAAGCATCTCATTCAATATTCATAACCCCCACATTATGTTTACAATAATCGATAACATTTAGATTATAAACCCCAACAGGTGTGCAGGTGAAGTCTCACATCTATTTATAAAAGTTATAACTAGACATCTGCTTTATTGGGGTTCTCCCTTAGAAATACTATTTTTAGATTTGAGTTGGGAGGGGGTACAACCAACCTCTACTCTACTCTCCACCCTGTGTAAGGAACATATGTTTTTTTAGAGCCTAGAGCTAGTTAAAAATTTAAAAGTCATCAATGATGATTTATTTTCTAGCTATGCGTAGGCAGATGTACAGAGTCTCAATTGATGTTCCACAATAAATCATCGAAATAAGTACTTTGTCAATATTGTTTTCCACTTTAGAATATTACGGGAAAATATCTTGTCTGTATCCGACTATGGTCTTCGGTTAGTTTTTCAACCGGAAACAACAATATTGTACTATACAAAATGAAAACACCGGCTTATTTCTGTCTGCTTG
The DNA here is from genome assembly GCA_037788925.1 of Mytilus galloprovincialis. NCBI lineage: Eukaryota > Metazoa > Mollusca > Bivalvia > Mytilida > Mytilidae > Mytilus > Mytilus galloprovincialis. The sequence goes on along the minus strand of CM075333.1, from coordinate 90,647,985 downwards.
GTAAAATATATTTTAAATGTTTTATAAGACAACGCATTCTTTGAGCTCATGTTGTCCTGTTTGCAAAATTACAATATATATTTTTCATTTTATTTTTTTCAGTCCAAATAGGAAAAATTGTTGGGCAAGTCTTAGAGTTGGATGAAAGGTGAGATATTTTTTTCGCATTTTCCCGGAAATATAACAAAGTAATAATATATAAATATTTTAGCAAGTGTTAATCTTTTTTTAGGTACTAGCACTTTGATATTGTTGAAATTTTACATTGAATTCTTTTGGACAAGTCACCCTTGACCAGTAGTGCACAGATCAGTGTAGATCACCTTGTATATATTTTTTTCCATAATTTCCTCTATTCTCTAATAGATTCTATGGTCTAACCTTTTTTTCATGACTTTAGCCATGGGATGTCAAGACACCTTATCTCTATTTGGAAATATGTCAGTTGACCCAGAGTCTATGCCAGTTGAAATATTGACTTCATGTAACAATTGCTCAACATTGTTATATCATATACTTTTTTTATGAGGTAAACAAAAATCAGGAACCTTTGTGATGTCAATGCAAGTAATGACTAACAAATAGCGATAATGTGTAGTGCAGCTGATACCAGAAAAAAAATGAAATTGCATCTTTTTCTCTTGCTATACATTGGCAATATTTCCTCCACATCTGTCATCAGATGATTACATAAATGTGTTTGTGCTAATAAATATTGTCTATTGAAAATAGGTGCTGACACAGATGGCCAGTTTCTGTCTCAAACTGAAAAAATATAAATCAATCCTGTACATGATTATTTATTTTTCTATACAATTAAGAGATCTTCATTTATTAACTATTCCCCTACATTTATCAGTTAAAGTTTTATGCCAATTATGTAGCATATATATGTATCATTCAATAGCAATTTTCTTTTTTGAGCAGAATACTAGATCACAGAAAAAATGGAAAATGGTTATTAGAAGTAAGTATCCAGTATATTTTGAAGGATCCATGTTGTCTATAATTTGGTAAAATTATATTAAGCTGTGGTTCAAGTTTCTAAGACAACCATATTTTTTTCTCCATCATAATCAAAGGCCCTAAAGCTGTAAGGTAAGTTAAAAAGACAAATGAAGCCAAATTCAAATGACTTTGGCTCTTAAATATATAGTATACTGTATACATTAGTATTTTTGAAAGCTGATAAATATGAGCCTTATAAGATATGAGGAAAAAACAACTTATATTATATTATCATGGATTTTTATTATTTATGTCTGATAATTATGTGACAGTGACATGCTATGCTCATCTTTACAATTTATTTTACTAACTTAAAATGATGATTGTTTTTGGCATTATGTTTGATGATTTTTTGCAATGACTTTTTTTTGTCATCTTACAGTTCTATGCACCATGGTGTGGACATTGTAAAAAGTTAGAACCAATCTATCACCAAGTAGGAGCAGCACTCAGGTCAAGTGATGTTAAAGTTGGGAAAATTGATGCTACAAGATATACACATGTGGCATCAGAATTTGATGTCAGGGGATACCCCACAATCAAATAGTAAGATCTATTATAGTATGATATACATTGATATATATTTATATATATTAAAAAATGAAGTATGTAATTTATGTTAATGCTATTTTGGTATTATATAATTTGTTCTTTAATTTGTCTTCACTATAAGATACATTTGTACATGAAGCATGGCAGTTAGTTGTAGTGGACATTTGATTACCAAAAACATATGTTTTAATTTACATATGTAACAGTAAATGAACAAATATAAAACTAAAATTTTTACTTATGTTTCAAGTGACAGCAGCACATATTTTCAATTGACAATAGTACTCACATTTAATAAACATCTTATAAATAATGAACATTTAGGTGGCATCTGTACACATATATGGTCAGCATCTTTACATGCATGAAACTCACTGGCAGTCTGCAACAAAAACTTTTTCAATTCCTAGTCCGAAGACCAATATTCTGACATTTTTCTTATTAATCCAAACAAAGTTTTGCAAAAACTTACTAGTCCGAATGAAATTTTACTAGTCTTGGGCATCAGACTAGTGGCTAACCGTGCAGACTGAAACTGTCATCTGAACAAACATGCAGATATCTGTCATCTGAACACACAAGCAGATGTCTGTCAACTGAACACACAAGCAGATGTCTGTCACCTAAACACACAAGCAAATGTCTGTCATCTAATTAACAAACAAGCAGAAGTCTGTCATCTGAACACACTAGCATCTGTCATCCGAACACAGAAGCAGATGTCTGTCATCTGAACACACAAGCAGATGTAAACACAATAGCAGATGTCTGTCATCTAAACACACAAGCAGATTTCTGTCATCTAAACACACAAGCAGATGTCTGTCATCTAAACACAGAAGTAGATGTCTGTCATCTAAACACAGAAGTAGGTGTCTGTCATCTGAACACAGAAGTAGGTGTCTGTCATCTGAACACAGAAGTAGGTGTCTGTCATCTGAACACACAAGCAGTATTTGTCATCTAAACACAGAAGTAGGTGTCTGTCATCTGAACACACAAGCAGTATTTGTCATCTAAACACAGAAGCAGGTGTCTGTCATCTGAACACACAAGCAGTATTTGTCATCTAAACACAGAAGTAGGTGTCTGTCATCTGAACACACAAGCAGATGTCTGTCATCTGAACACACAAGCTGATGTCTGTCATCTAAACACACAAGCAGATGTCTGTCATCTAAACACAGAAGTAGGTGTCTGTCATCTGAACACACAAGTAGATGTCTGTCATCTAAACACACAAGCAGATGTCTGTCATCTAAACACACAAGCTGATGTCTGTCATCTAAACACAGAAGTAGATGTCTGTCATCTAAACACACAAGCAGATGTCTGTCATCTAAACACAGAATTAGGTGTCTGTCATCTGAACACACAAGCAGATGTCTGTCATCTGAACACACAAGCTGATGTCTGTCATCTAAACACAGAAGTAGATGTCTGTCATCTAAACACACAAGCAGATGTCTGTCATCTAAACACACAAGCTGATGTCTGTCATCTAAACACAGAAGTAGATGTCTGTCATCTAAACACACAGGCAGATGTCTGTCATCTAAACACACAAGCAGGTGTCTGTCATCTAAACACACAAGCACATGTCTGTCATCTAAACACAGAAGTAGGTGTCTGTCATCTGAACACACAAGTAGATGTCTGTCATCTGAACACATCTAATTAACAAACAAGCAGAAGTCTGTCATCTGAACACACTAGCATCTGTCATCCGAACACAGAAGCAGATGTCTGTCATCTGAACACACAAGCAGATGTAAACACAAAAGCAGATGTCTGTCATCTAAACACACAAGCAGATTTCTGTCATCTAAACACACAAGCAGATGTCTGTCATCTAAACACAGAAGTAGATGTCTGTCATCTAAACACAGAAGTAGGTGTCTGTCATCTGAACACAGAAGTAGGTGTCTGTCATCTGAACACAGAAGTAGGTGTCTGTCATCTGAACACACAAGCAGTATTTGTCATCTAAACACAGAAGTAGGTGTCTGTCATCTGAACACACAAGCAGTATTTGTCATCTAAACACAGAAGCAGGTGTCTGTCATCTGAACACACAAGCAGTATTTGTCATCTAAACACAGAAGTAGGTGTCTGTCATCTGAACACACAAGCAGATGTCTGTCATCTGAACACACAAGCTGATGTCTGTCATCTAAACACACAAGCAGATGTCTGTCATCTAAACACAGAAGTAGGTGTCTGTCATCTGAACACACAAGTAGATGTCTGTCATCTAAACACACAAGCAGATGTCTGTCATCTAAACACACAAGCTGATGTCTGTCATCTAAACACAGAAGTAGATGTCTGTCATCTAAACACACAAGCAGATGTCTGTCATCTAAACACAGAAGTAGGTGTCTGTCATCTGAACACACAAGCAGATGTCTGTCATCTGAACACACAAGCTGATGTCTGTCATCTAAACACAGAAGTAGATGTCTGTCATCTAAACACACAAGCAGATGTCTGTCATCTAAACACACAAGCTGATGTCTGTCATCTAAACACAGAAGTAGATGTCTGTCATCTAAACACACAGGCAGATGTCTGTCATCTAAACACACAAGCAGGTGTCTGTCATCTAAACACACAAGCACATGTCTGTCATCTGAACACACAAGCAGATGTCTGTCATCTGAACACACAAGCTGATGTCTGTCATCTAAACACAGAAGTAGATGTCTGTCATCTAAACACACAATCAGATGTCTGTCATCTAAACACACAAGCACATGTTTGTCATCTGAACACACAAGCAGATGTCTGTCATCTGAACACACAAGCTGATGTCTGTCATCTAAACACAGAAGTAGATGTCTGTCATCTAAACACACAAGCAGATGCCTGTCATCTAAACAACACACAAGCAGATGTCTGTCATATGAACACACAATCAGATGTCTGTCATCTAAACACACAAGCATATGTCTGTCATCTAAACACACAAGCAGATGTCTGTCATCTGAACACACATGCAGATGTAAACACAAAAGCAGATGTCTGTCATCTAAACACACAAGCAGATGTCTGTCATTTAAACACAAAAGCAGATGTCTGTCATCTAAACACACAAGCAGATGTCTGTCATCCAAACACACAAGCAGATGTCTGTCATCTAAACACACAAGGAGATGTAAACACACAAGCAGATGTCTGTCATCTAAACACAGAAGTAGATGTCTGTCATCTGAACACAGAAGTAGGTGTCTGTCATCGGAACACACAAGCAGATGTCTGTCATCTAAACACACAAGCAGATGTCTGTCATCTAAACACACAAGCAGATATCTGTCATCTAAACACAGAAGAAGATGTCTGTCATCTAAACACAGAAGTAGATGTCTGTCATCTAAACACAGAAGTAGATGTCTGTCATCTAAACACAGAAGTAGGTGTCTGTCATCTGAACACATAGGCAGATGTCTGTCATCTGAACACACACATGCAAATGTCTGTCATCTGAACACACAAGCAGATGTTTGTCATCTGAACACACAAGCAAATGGTAGATCATTACTTTTCTTATTCTTTGCTGGTTTATAACATTTACCATGTTTTTTTATCATATGACTTGTGATTTTTTTTTCTCTCAGACAAAACAGCAGCTGACATTTATCAGTTATGATGTCAAATTTCCTTTCTGATTTTGTCATCCTAATTGCAAATATATAATTATTAAAACTTTTGATGATGAAAAAACTCACTTTAAGCAGATTGCTTGAAAAAGGATTTGTCCATAAATCCTGCACTACATGTATATGTTGTGTACAAGTTGTAATGTTGTACAAATTATAATTTGTACAGATTTTTTTGTACAAGTTATCAGTGTTTTATGATCTGCTGAACACAAATGGATGATGCAAGTACAGAGTCTTTTGCTTCACATATTTCTGTCATATTTTCACAACTTCACGATACAGTCGAAAACTGAGCATTGATACAAAAACATTATCAGACCACACAAAGATTTTGTATGGAGATGAGTATGGTATAAGGAAAAAAATAAAATTAGAATTTAAACCATTCAGGTATCCTCATTCCCAGTTTAAAGACAAGGAGAATAGCACTCAATGTTAGGTTGAAGTATAATATTTTGTATTTGAATCATTACACTGGTACATTTTATAAGATACACTTGTATCACCTGTTGCAAGAAGGTAGGTGTAAAAAAACTTATAACTTGTACAAAAACCTTGTACAAATTATAATTTGTACAAACTTACATCTTGTACACAACATATATATATAGAAAAACATAATTGCACCACATCAAAATGCAGTTTATGTCATTTATTTTATATTAATACATATTTTGTACTGATATGTACATTTTTGCATGGCCAATAATAGACGGAAGTCAAGGTTGGTTATCAGCCCTGGAAATCCATATCAAGCCTCCGAGTTTAACTTCCGGTAACCTGTCAATCAAAAACTATTTGTAAACAAGTTGTCATTCGAAGCAGTTAGACGATCAGGATAGATTTCTCACAGATCAAATGACGATGCATATAAATTCATACAAAAAATGAAAAATGAGAACACAATGAAAAGAAATTTAGAAGGTTACAAATCTGCTGTAGTAGAAAAAAGAGTAAAAATCAAAGTGGAAATCACAAAAGTTCCTGTAAAATTTTGACGTCATAAAGAATTTAGAAAATATCTGACGCCACAATGGAAAAGTGATTGTTGTATGACACTGAAAGTTCAAGCGGAATATATTTTCAAATCATAGTAGAGATATGGTGTATTCTTCCTCAGCATTATTTGGAACTATAACACTTTAAGTCATTTAATAGTTACAGTTTTGAGAATTAATATATTAATGGAAAATTATTTGTTAATATAAAAAAGAAGATGTGGTATGATTGCCAATGAGACAACTATCCACAAAAGACCAAAATGACACAGACATTAACAACTATAGGTCACCGTATGGTCTTCAACAATGAGCAAAGCCCATACCGCATAGCCAGCTATAAAAGGCCCTGATAAGACAATGTAAAACAATTAGCTTTTCACAAAACTTTGTTTATTCACTGTGATACGAACTTTGTTAACTTACTGTGATACTTTTTTTTTTTTTTTTTTTTTTTGTAAAATGTTTTTTTTTTAATTTTTGTTGAAAATATCAAACATAATTAGGTGCAAAATGTATATGCTATCTTTTGCCTCTTGTTTGAAAATATGTTATAAATCGATTATTACATTTCATTTTCCATATGGTCAGTTGTATCAGCCCACGACCCATATCAAGCCCTCTGTCTTGATATGGGAGTCTAGGGCTGATACCAGGGCCAATATGGAAAATGCCATGTAATAATCTATAAATATTTATCAAACTATTTTAATTTGATATTGAGTATGTAGTTATTATCTACTGAAAATTCAGAAATTATTTGGAGGTTTTAAGTAATGCAAATAATGCGACTGAATGACAAGATCACAATAATAAGAACTCACAGTCTGAAATCTGTAACATATATCTGTATGCAGATTTTCATGATATAATAATAAAATTCGCATTTTTGTCCGTTCTTAAAAATTTCGCAATAATAAATGCACACAATAATTTCTGAATTTACATTGAATGGATTATTTGGCTAAAAGATAATTTCTACAATGAGAACTGTTAAAGGCATTAAATACTTAAATAATTGAAATTAATTATTTATTCTTGTTGTTATTTTCAGTGCTGAAGGGGAGAAAATGTACACATTCCGTGGTGAAAGATCCAAAGAGGATATCTTAGAATTTGTAAATAAAGCTCAGGGGTAAGTATTGATAATTGATGTATGAGTAGATAGAGTTTGTAAATAAAGCTCAGGGGTAAGTATTGATAATTGATGTATGAGTAGATAGAGTTTGATGATAAATAAAGGAGATAGCACCCGACTACACAATAAGACCAAAAATTATAACATGGCTTTTCTAAATAAAACAAAATTACACAGTTTAAATATAAATAAGAATGCAAAGGTGGTCTCATGGTAGCATATTTGATTGAGGACAAGAGGTTGTGTGTTTAATCTCAGGCTACGTAAAAAAAATAGAATAGATAATTAGTATTTGCTTCTTCTGTTCTATCTGCACAGCTTTATGGAGTAAATGCAAAGACTGGTCAGCTTTGAATTATGTGTCCAAGTAGAGAAACATGATCACAGCAAATGTAGAGTTTTTGTATGGTTGTCATCCCTTAAAAAACACTTGAATAAATTATTTTTTGTTTTCTAAGGCTTTCCTTTAGGTGTTAAAACCTTATTATTGGATCACTACAGCAATATTTAATAATCAACATAATTTATACTGAAAGTATTGTTTGCAATTATATTTAAGAACAAATGGTAAACAAGTTCAAATTAAAAAATTAAAAAAGTTTAAAGCACAAATACAACTGATATTAAACTACACTTTATCTAATGAAAAAATCAAGTTCAATTAGACATCTTACAAACAGCAGGCTCGGAATTCACTACAAAGACTTGATTAGTGTTCCTCTTGCCTGTTTCTACACTGTTACCGATGGTACGATTCCACAAGCGATGGTTAAAACGTTCCCAAATCCATATTGTTGTTCACCTAAAGTATCAATTAGATTTGGAGGGCAATTACACATTTGGCAAACAAATTTCAAGCCATGTGAAACAGTTCCAACTACACGTCTGCCCTCCTTCCTACTTTAAATTGTGTGGCAGGTTGATGATATACTTATGTCTGCTCCTACATCATGGTCTGGTATGGCATACTAATGTCTGCTCCTACATCATGGTCTGGTATGGCATACTAATGTTATGAATAACTTCATTTTATAGTGTGTCTTTTTTTCCAAAATTAATGATAGAAAAAAGTTAACCTTTTTGGTTAATTTTCCAGGGTTTCAGGAACTAAATTTTTTATAAGGGGAAATTACTACACATTCTTTTGGTAAGCAATAAAGTAGAGTTACCTCCCTTAATACTGGAATTCACCTGAAGACAAACATCCTGTACTTTGGTCAGAATGAATGGTAACAAGTTTTGACCAGTCGGCTTAGAAAAGTTATCTTTGTGATAAATGGTTTTGAAATATTTTTTGTTATTCTTGTAGACCAGCAGTTAGAAAGATTGCCAGTATAGGAAAATATTATAATGTAAAAAGTGATCACAGTGACCAAGTATTTTTCCTTTATATCGGAGATGAAGATCCTCATGATGACTTGCTTGTAAGATCTTTATTTCTATATAGATATAAGAAGATGTGGTATGGGTGCCAATGAGACAACTCTCCATTGAAGTCACAATTTGTAAAAAGTTAAAAATTATAGGTCAAGAACAGTCTTTAACATGGAGCCTTGGCTCACACCGAATCACAAGCTGTAAAGGGGCCCCAAAAAGTGACAATTCAAATGGGAGAACCAAAGGTCTAATCTATATCAAAAGCAGAAATGAGAAACATTTATGAACCACATCAACAAATGACAACTACTGAACAACAGGTTCCTAACTAAGGACAGGTGCAATGGTTATATTTCATTTACTGTAAATTCAAAACTAATTGCAGTGGGATATAGTATTCCAAGCACAAGAACTGATTTTAAACTTGATGATATTCACCATTTGCCGATGTTGCAATAATTGATCTCACATTTTTGTCTGATGTTCAACAATAGCAATAACAAACGTACAAAATAATTTGTAAAATCTACAGTATTGTAGTATTGTAGTGAAATGAACTATCTTTTTTTAGTATTATATTTCCTATGGAACTATCTGTACTATATATTTCTTAAATTACTATGACAAACATTACCATCTGGTGTGACTTCAGCTTTGCTCTAAAGACTTTTTGTCAAAACACAAATTTTGAATAACATTAAAATTTGAGTTTATATTAAAAAAACAAACAAAAAACAAGCCATTGTCAGAAGTATGTAATGATAAGTTGAAAATCATTCAGGTATCTAACTGTTTTTAAAATGTAATGGGTTTGGTTTCAAAGACAATATTGTATAATGGAACATATAGAAGCCTTAAAGATTTGAGGTCACTAAAGCTAAGATATAGGTCATAGGAGCAATTGATTGCTTAAACTTTGGTTTTTAAATTAAACAAATAGAATGATACATCAGTGCTTGAAACTCCTTTTTAACAGGTTTTAAACTGTTTTACTGTTTTTAAAAAATATTGTGAGGAATTGATTTAAAAGATAAGCACATGATTGTGGTATGATTGCTGATTAGACAAAATACTAATTGTTAAAAAAAAACAAAGATATGAAAAATTACATGCAACCATATGGCCTTCAACAATTAGCAAAACAAATATCATGTGATAGAGTAAGCTTTAAGAGGCCTGAATATCTCAATTATTGCAATTTAATTCCAACAACAATCAGTTGATTGATAAAGTTCCTGGCTTTGGACACACACAAAATGGCAGGGTTGAACATGTTTATGAGTGCTCAATCCTCCCTCTTATCAGAGCCAGTGGTAATACAACACAATATACGAACAAACTTACAATTTATTTGGATAGAGCTTGACTCATCCTATCCGTACTAAGCAGTAAACATATGGTTTGCTGAAAATCCCAAAAATATGTCTTTGTAAATCACACTATAATTTATTTTAGATCTAAATAATATTTTCCTTTTGTAGGTAAAGTATAGTGAAGTAGCAGACAAATTTATTGTACAGATGTATTTTTACTCAGGGAAGAAAAATATTTTACCAAAGGTTTGTGTTTTAGTCTAAGAAAATATACTGGTTAAATAATTTGACTTTTTTAAAAAGAATATTAAACTAAGTAAATTTTTATGTTAACAAAACAACCCTTGATTAGGTACACTGAAACATGAATAGATCACTAACTATTTGGTCACTAACAATAAAGGGCCATGCGAGTGGTCTTAGTAGTTCAATCACTTTATCACTAGCCTGTCATTACTGAAGTTTTGAGTTTGAACTCTGCAAAGGGCAGTTGTGTTAAACTTCAATCTAACTTGACAGTTGTTCTCTCAAGGCACTCCAGCTTCTTCCACCAATAATAAATGACAGCTGCCTATTGTGCTGTAAGTGGACTTTAACACAAACAATCAATTGCAATAAATCATTTATTGAGCAAAACTAATAGTGTTTTTTTGTATAATGTATATAGGTTGTTTGACATCACTGATGTTTTAATATATGACTTGCTAACAAAATCATTGCCAATGAAAAAAAATTGGTTCAGAAAATAAAACAGTCATTTGACATCAGTGATATAAATTTAACTTCATTTTATGTATACCATCTCCTAATTTATTTTCAATAGTCAGTGTTTAAAACTGTTTTGATTGGTAACATTGATATATTGATATATAGTTACATAACATATCAAATATCAATTGAACCAAATGTTTCTAAATTTGTTTTTAACATTTGTTTTTTTAGGATATTAAGCTTAAAAGCTATCCAACAGTGCTAGTTTTCAAAGATTCAGAATATTTTGAATATGAAGGTAAGTATAGTCCTGGATTATCAGATTTCTCCCCCCCCCCACTTCAAGGGAGAAAGAAATGGTAAGCTTTTGATTTAAACATGCAGGCTTAGAAGGGCTTTAGAGTCATAGTGCAGATCCCAGCACAGAATAATGTTCTTTTAGTATAGATAGATCTCTAAGATGTATTGTTTAATAAGTTGTCACAGATCTAACAAACTTAAAACATGTTTAACAACTTAATTTTCATGCCAATACTAACTTTTTTATGGGTCATTTATTATCTGCTTCATTGAAAAGGAATTTCATAACAGTTTTTATATCGCCTGCGACAAAAATGGCAGAAAGTGAGACATTGTTTGCTTTTCTGGCTGCAGCGTAAAAAATTGTTACTTTTTCTTCTTAAGTTAGTTTGATAAGAACTACATGAAATAGATCATTGCTATTTAATGTGCAGTTGCATTTCTATCAGTTCTATGATTATTTTCAGGCCTTGCCCACTACAATATGGTCTGCAGACTGAATTGAAAAACCTGATTGCCTTTTCAATGAAAATAATTTTTATAAGAGTAGTTTATTAGATGTCATAAAGTTGTCTGTTGTCACCCAATTTTTTGTACACATTTAATTGTCATTTAAGCAAAATTGACTAAATAAGACCTCAAAATCCTAGCTTGAAACCCTGTTATTATAAATAATGAGTCTTTAAAATGTATATAATTTATATGATAGCTCCAGATGGTATACCGACTAAGTCCTCATTAGAATTCTGGGTAAATACTGAAAGATATCAGGCCTTTCCCAAGGTGGCAGGAGGTAACATCAATGATGTGGCAGAAATGGGCAAGATACTGGTAATGGTGGCCATTGATGAAAATGATAAAGAAAATGAGAAAGTTAACTCTAGGTTTGTCAAGCATGTTTTATTATATTCTCTAATATATAGATTTTCATTCAAAATAGTTGAATTGTCTCCCTTCCTACTGTAGCCATCATCTTCTTGTCACAAAAATCAGATTTATTTTAGGTATGTGTACATATTGTTATTACAAAGATGTGTTATCCTTTAGGGTACTGAAATAAATCCCTTGAGAAATCCCTAAAAATATTAATACTTCAACTGTTGCTTGATTTCTTCATGAAGTAGACATTGAAATAACAGAGTATTACTAGACGTTGATATACCAGAGTATTACTAGACATTGATATATAAATGTAAGGTGTTCAATTCAAACTTGCATAGAGCATGAAAGAACATTTTTTGAAGTGTCTCCTTTTGTAATTCTATGTAGACATGCAGCAATCAGCTCTTTGTCACAAACATCTGATTTATTTTCGGTATGTGTACAAGTTGTAGCTGCAACGAACGGTCATCCTTTAGGCTACTGAAAATCTCTTATGTGACCTTTTTTTTCTTTCCATTCTTCTGTGCTTCCAAAATTAAACAATTTCACTGTTATGACTATAGATGTTGAGCTGTTCTTGTTTTACTAATGTATATAGTTGTAGATCAAGTTGTGGTTTATTTGTGGATGACCTTCTCCATGTGATTACAGCCCTGAGTAGAGTTGTAGATCAAGTTGTGTTGTATTTTTGGATGACCTTTTTCATGTAATTACAGCCTGTTGTATTTTGGCAGCTCTAAGGGCCATTACTGTCACCCCAACACATCTATATAAATTATTCCTCTATTTTTGTTTGTTTCTTTCATCAAAATGGTTGAACATGTTTTGCAATAGCCAAACTTATTTTTTTCTGAATGATTGAACAATTGTATATAGCACATAGAAATTTTCTGGAACCTGCATTTAAACGCAGCCGTATGTTTTCATTAAATATCAGACATGCTTTTTCAGCAAAATATTCCCCTCGACGAATATAAAAAACCTAACATACATAAACATCCAGTGTAAGTAGAAGTCTCTCATAAAGTTGACAGACAAAAATAATCAAAAGAAATGCATGAAATGTTTCACTGGAATGAAGCTGTTATAATATATATTCCAATTTAATCTTTAATTTAATGTAACATATGTGTTCAAGTGGATAAAAGGGGGTAAAACAAACAGTAAACTAATTTAAATTTTGTCGTCTGCTATAATTAACTTCAAAACGACAATTATATTTGAACCTTAAAAGTGCAATGTCTAAAACTATGATGGCTGGTTAAATCAAAAGAACCACTTTAAATTCTTTGAATACTACATTAATGTTTAAAACTTGAACGGAATAGAAAAATAATAAACTTGAAGTTAAGACAACATATCAGAATCAATATTCATTGAGTAATAATTTCAAGATGGCCTTGACACTGAATTGAACTAATAGCTATATATTCACTATATATTCACTTTGATGCGAGGCAAAAGCATAAAGAAAACCGAAACATTTATATAACCTGCATAACAATTCATGTTTTCACTGACATTGTTTAATAAAGGATGCATGTTTTGACCTTGACATTTCTATGTAAACAATTATAGGTCAATAGGGAACGTGATTTTGAAGTTTTGACACATCTAATAATGAATGTAGGTACAGATTACAATCTTTTGCAAATGGCATGTGTACTTAATTGGTTTCACCTTCAATAGATGATTTAAATCATTCTTGAGGTAACCCATTTTATTGCAATTTTGGGTAATTCTTTTTTGATAATGATTTAAAAGCTATGTAACAATTGTAGATTGCAGCTGGCATCAAAATTGCTTCAGTGGTTTATGGTAAATCTAAGTAAAGCTGTTTTATAAATTGAATGATTCTATCATGGATAACTTAGTAAGATTAATTGTAGTATGACTGTAAAAAGACAGATCCAGGGGGAAGGTTCCAGGGTTGGAACCCCCACCCCTTTCTTTGGGACGATCAATGCATTTGAATGGGGACATATAGTTGAAACCCCCTTTGTCCTGGGTTATGAACCCCTCCTTTTTAAAATGACTGGATTCGCCCCTGATAGATTAGTGTTTATTTATTACTCTAATGAATTGTAAATTATTGATACTAGTAGAAAATTGATAGATTAAAAAAAGTAGAAAATAACACATTTTGAATACATATATGGAAATATTTTGAAGAAGTATTCAAGAATATGATATTATATCTGACATGTAAAATGTTCCCTTGAAATTTTCTGAAAAAACAGCTATTTGTATTTAAAATGTAGATTTTGTTCTGAGACTTGCCATTGAAAACTAATATCATTTGTTTCATGAATGTAAAATGCTAGTTTTCTATATATAGCTAGCAGATTACAACAAAGTTATATTATGTAACCATCTGGATTTACAGGAATTAATAACTTACTCCTTTATAATGTTACTCCTGAGTAATAATTACTTACATCCACTTCATTTGAACTTTGGTGGATAGTTGTCTTGTTAGCAATCAGTGGATTTCACTAATATAATGGAATAAAAAGTAATCCTTTGAACTTTGAAAGCATCACATGCAATGTTTTGCCAGAAAAATAAACAAAAAAACTTGCTCCTTAACTAATTTTTGGAAAATGTGTTCTGCTGACAAAGTTTTGGACATATGCAGTTTGGTTTTCATAGATATTTTTAGTAATGTACAAAGCTATAAAATATAATTATCTTGAATTGAATGAAACTAAAATTAAAAAGATAAAAGAAGAAACCAATAACATCAATTTGAAGCTCATATTATGCTGTGTGAGTTGGAGTTGTATCTATCGAATTAATGCATATAATACATATTTATACTTTGATATAAGAAGATGTGGTATGAGTGCCAATGAGACAACTCTCCATCCAAGTCACAATAAGTTAAAGAAAAACTATTATAGGTCAAAGTTTGGTCTTCAACACAGTGACTTGGCCTACACTGAACATTAAGGTATATAGGGCCCAAAAAATGACTATTTTAAAACCATTTAAATGGGAAAGCCAACTGACTGATTTAGAGAGAGCGTCTAAAAACACAAATAAGTTTAAAATTGCAATGCAGGGGCGGATTTTGAAGGTTTTTCAGGGAGTCCGGGCCCCCCTTTTTTGGGAAAAATTTGGTTGGTTATATAGGGAACCACTATAGCATGACAAGAGTGGGCAGCCAGTGGGTTCCCTCTTATGAAAATTTCCAGATCCGCCACTGCAATGTGTCCATAGCACACAAGGACAAAAATATTGATTTCTACAATTTATTTGTTGATTGGGTCATAAAAATATTCTTTAAATCTTAATGATTGACTTCCATATACTGAGGATTAATTTATTTCTTATTTTTGTGGATTAAGGGATTAAGGAAATCTTGCATGTATCTATGAATATTATAGATCTGCCCAAAAGAGGTGTGGTTTATGAAATAGCTGTATTTACAAAGTGCCACCTACAGGTTGATCTACAAGAATGTTTGATAAATATATATCCTATTAATTATCATGTTTGGGGTTGGTAGTGCTTAGAAAAGAAAAACTTATTCAATTCTGTAGATTTTCAAAACAAGAAAAGTTATAGATTTGATATAAATCTGCATCTATAAAGATTTATAAAACAGTGAATAACACTGAGTTAGCAGTGTTAAGAAAATTTAAACAAAATAAAATGATGGAAAAGTGTTGTGATAACCTTTTTGAATGGAAGATAACTTAAGCAATACTAGAGAAAATAATTCGTCAGCTATTATTTGTTATCTTTTAAAGGTAGAAAAAAACCAAAGACTAGCAGAAATTTAATCACTATATATGTTTGTTTAGATGAGGTGTAGACATTCAAATATGCACAGACCAAGATTGTTCACATCAATCATGTGCATTTTATATAAAACAAAACAGTAATTGAAGTAAGAATGTTAAATTAAATTACAGAAAGGATTTTTGTGGTCCTGGTATGATAATTTAGATGAATAGGTGAAAATCTTTTAGCATATGGTTTATACAATAATATTAAAACACAGGAAGTTACATAACGTTTTTAAAATGTCTTGAATGAAACTGTTCAGGGCATTCTGCTACGACAGGATTAATTAACAACTTTGACTAACCTTGTGAGTCTTGAGGGGTTGATAGTGATATCAATATGACAAAATTATTTCATGATTTTATTATGTCCATCATTATGTTATTGTATACCTATGTTCAGTATGTTGGTATACCTACATATTTAAGATTTTAAGATAAATCAAGTTTGCCCTGGATTTTAATCTAATTTCAAAGATAGATGTTGCTCTTTACAGCTTCCTCTTTATGGAGATGATTATGATACTGTTAACACCCAGTAGCCATTTAAATGCATTTTCAGGACAAGAGCATGAATCCAGCTTTATACTTACAAGATCAACATTCTAAGTCAGTTTTCTAAGGTATTTCATAAGGTTACTGCATGCAGGAAGACACATAATCATACATTGGCATATTACAAGCTAACCAGTTACTTTACTCCTACCCTAAATACAGTTTGCTTTGAGGAGAAGCAGCAAATACTAGTTTTCAAATCTTTGAGGGATGAACCTACAACATCCAGCACTCAATGCTTGTAGAGACCACAATAGCCATATGTGCAGGATTTTTAAATAGGTGAATTAGTACAAAAACATTAATGTTGTAAAATAGGATATTTTAAATCAGATTGATGATTATAAGTTTCTTTCTTCTAATTTTCAGTTTTTCTCCAGTATTTTGTTAAAAGTTATTATACAAATAAATCAACATTGATTTGTCTACCATCTGATAATTCTTATGCAATGATCGAATTGATGAAATATTTTACTATTTTCATTTATTTCAGATAAAAGTTACTAATTTTGAAGAAGAAAAGTTTGGTAATAAGAACTCCAATCTGTTTTGGATGATTTCCTATTTCAAGTTTGCATTTTTGTTTTAATGATATGAAAATATAATGGGATCAAAAGATGACTTTTTTGCTGCATACTAAATTTCATAATATCTGAAATACTGCCCAATTACATAATACTATACTTCGCCCTAACCTAGTTATACATTAAGAAACAAGCAATAAAAGCACTGTTCCCCTTCCTTTAGGTGTTTTTTTCATATGCATGTAGTAATATCCTGTCATGAAGTGAAATACCATATCCTTCTATTCCATTA
This sequence comes from Mytilus galloprovincialis, assembly GCA_037788925.1. Classification (NCBI taxonomy): domain Eukaryota; kingdom Metazoa; phylum Mollusca; class Bivalvia; order Mytilida; family Mytilidae; genus Mytilus; species Mytilus galloprovincialis. The sequence continues at coordinate 90,630,882 of CM075333.1, read as the reverse complement.
AAGTAAACATAACTTCATTTATCTATGGACAAAAGATATGTTATTTATAAAAGGAAATACCAGGTAAATGTCAATAAGACAGCAACAAAATATCCTAAAATTGACACTACAGTTAACATACAGGCTTTAACAATACACCTGTTGCTTTGTCTGCCATTACTGGACATCACAAAGATTTCTGTAAAATTTTGACGTCATTGGTGGCCTTCGGCTGTTTTCTGCTCTTTGGTTAGGTTGTTGTCTCTTTGACACATTCACCATTTTCATTCTCAATTTTATTCAACTGTGACCTTGTTAACATACTTTACTGTACTATTGCTTTGTCAAACTCAATTCTAATCATCTTCCTTTTAACTAATTACTTATATAATCCAAGGCTTTATGGCCATGTTTGACATTTTTCTATGAAACAACACATATATGCCATCAGAAATTTATTTTCAGGCTTCATGGCAATTTACTTTTCTGTGCTATGCTGTTTTGAATTCACTGCTCAGCAATTTCTGGTTAAACAAATACCTGTATATATTCACTTAATGGCCATGGCATGTATAAAATTTTTATCACAAGTTTACAAGAGGCTTCAGGGCTACTTCTTGGAATTTGTTATTAGGCTTTTTGTGAGTATACTATACCTTGTAATGCATTTTCATTTCCATGGCTCATCAACTTCCTGTCTACCAATTCCTTAAAGTGGAGGTATTAGTGGTATTAGTGGTGAGCAATAGCTCTCAGTCCTATTTGTTATTTTAAATTTACCAAAGTTTAGGTTTCTGTTCAATTATTTACGACTGTCTCAATCAGACATTTTAACCTTTGAACTTTCTTCAATTTTAAGCTCCTTATCATCTTTATCCTTATCTTTACATATTAAACCAAATAGAAATCTAGCAGTCTTAATAAAGAGGAAATGTTAAGTTTCTTCTGTGAAATAAACATGTCGTTTTTAATAATCAATAGCAACATATTAATATGTTATGTAAATGTAAGTAACTTGAAAATTCCTGTGTTATTTATTTTTTTTGTGAGAATAACTTTGAAATTGTTAATTTAGATGCCAATAATAGGCTTGATATAAGTGTTATAGCTTCAAAGTATTTAAATGCATAATGTACCTTTTGATGAAAATTTACATTTATTATTGTTTTATTACCATGAGAATAACAACCCTATTATTATGACAGTAATTTGTTTTAAGAAGAGAGTGTAAAACTTTCTCACCTTGAACTAGATATAACCTTCCCATTGAACTTAACATGGAAACTGAAGTTCAGCCAATCAGATGCTTCCTAGATGGAGTAGTGTTGTCACACAGGAGATGATATGGAAACTATATTTCTGTACCTGCTTTGTAGTTAATCTTAGGGAATTTATTTACATCACCATATTTTATTTGCATAATTTTTACTTTCAACTGACCTTGACCTTGGGCTTTAAGATGAAATAGAATGTAGTCGCAGAAGTTAGCAGTTACTAGCATTGACTACATAAGTAGAGGATCACTTGCAATTTATTTGCTTGGATGGGATTAAAAAAAGGGACCTTGATTTAATTTAGAGACTGAATTGAAATCATTAGTGTGGCTTAAAATATTGTAAATGTCCTTCCCCTGAAAATTAGATTTTTATCATTTACTTTTTTTTAGTATTATCAGCTCTCTGTCTTAACCACAAGGCTTGCTTAGGCTAAATAATTGAAGCACAAATATGTTATTAGAGATCCTGTTCCAAAAGAAACTTAAACATATTTTTTATTTGGAGGGAAAAGGGACTATTTTTTTTAAAATTTATTATCATAGAGTCTGTTTATAAAAAAACTCAATGCTTTTCAAACTAACTATCCTATCAGTTCAATTAATTTACCCCCTAATCATGGCTGCTGCTGGAATTAAAATAATGACATGCATGTTCTTTTTTGAGGAATTTTGAAGAAGTTACATTCATGTTCTTGCTGTCTTTCTTAATATAGGTATCATCCTTGTGGTTAAGGTTGAGTTATTATGGGTGTTGTTAAGTGTCAAAATAGTTACTTAAATGTTCACCCACTACTTGATTTTCTGTGGTTATGACCGAAAAAAGTTTACAAATGGACAAACATAGATGTTGCTTTAACTTTAAATTTGTGTTAGTTGTCCTTTTTTGCATTGCTTGTATGTAGTCTATAATTAAAACATGTAATTTTAAAGTCATCTTCTCAGAACCTGTATATTCAGACATAATTGACTCAGTCCATTTATTCATTTTAAAAAAAACTAGAAATAATTTCAATACTCAGGCACTATAGGTTTGTTATAAATGTGAAAATCTTTAAAATACGACCTATGAACTCTACTAACCAATTAACACAGAACTTCAATGAAAAAACACTGTTAAACTATGTCTTCATGTCCCTATATCATGAGGGGGAGTGTCACCCCAGCAAATATTTTAAACCCCCACATTCTGTATGAACCTGTTCCACTAGTCAAGAGCCTGTAATTTAGTGATCTGTCGTTTGTTGCTAATATAAAATTGTTTGTTTTTTTTTTGTCTATTATTTTGAACATACATCTAGCTGTTAATTATTATTCTTGTTTGAATTGTTTTACACTTGTCATGTTATGCCTTTTAGAGCTTACTATGCAGCACAGGTATTGCTCATTGTTGAAGGCCTTACAATGACTAGTATAGTTTTAAACTTTTATGTGTTTGATCTCTGGTGCAGAGGTGTCTCATTAGTAATTATTTCACATCTTCTTATTGTATTTCATCTCTCTGAACCAAATTCTCAGCAGTTTAGTAATAAACAGAAATGTATGTTTGGGCTTATTATCGCTATTGTTAGACTAAATTGTGAGAATGTCACATATTGAAATTACAATACCAAGTACACCAACGAACATAGTTAAACATTTGAAGGAATAAACGCATACATTCGAAAATACCCCAAGTGTAAATAAAGGTTGTTCAACATGAACTAGCTATATAACAATTTGCATTTATTACATCTTCTATACTATTAAATGAGAAGACCTCATTTTATGTGTCGCTTCTCTTCTTTCCACAATAAATTAATCATCATGCCTCTATGTCCTATAGGTACATGGCATAGTCGCATTTGTCATCCATTAATATGATTATTCAGATTGAGTTATTTTGGGAGAAAAACGAGAAAAAAAGCGTCCGGATATTATTCCGACATTGGACGAAATTTTAAGTCAGATTAGACTTCTGGTTTGCGTTTTCTTTATACTTTGAACATGCATTTACTACGAATAAAGAGTATTTTCTATATGATATCATTTTCAATTTAACTATCCATGGCGGTCACAGAGTTTATTAATTGAGAGAGTCTGTATAATATATCAATGACCGCTGGCCCGTGGATCGATTAGTAAAGTGAGAATTGAAAGTAAAAAACAAATACACTTTATTTATAGTAATGAATGTACATACTATACAGATAAGCGCTAAAATTATCCATGTGTTATTAAAATTAATAGAAACCAAAGGGGAATTTTTTGGGAAAAAAGGAGGAGCCGGGATAGAAAAACAACTGTCATGTCCCAATGTACCTATGACTTTTGATACCTTTTCTGAAATTCATTAAAATTTTTACAAAAATTTTTTGATATCAATAAAAGTAGATGTGGTATGTTTGCCAAAGAGACAGCTCTCCACAAGATACAAAAATGACACAGAAATTAACAACTATAGGTCACCGTACGGCCCTCAACAATGAGCAAAGCCCATACCCCATAGTCAGCTATAAAAGGCCCCGAAATGACAATGTAAAACAATTACAACAAGAAAACTAATGGCCTTATCTATATGTACAAAATATGAACGAAAAACAAATATGCAATTTATAGTAATGAATGTACATAATATACATTTAAGCGCTAAAATTATCCATATGTTATTAAAATTAATAGAAAATAAAAAAGGGGTAATTTTTGGAAATAAAGGATGAGCCGGGATAGAAAACAAGTGTCCTGTCCCAAGGTACCTTTGACTTTTGATACCTTTTCTGAAATTCTCCAGTCATTAAATCTTTTACAAAAGTTCATTGATTACAAAAAAAGAAGATGTGTGGTAGGATTGCCAAAGAGACAGTTCTCCACAAAATACAAAAATGACACAGAAATTAACAACTATAGGTCACCGTATGGCCTTCAACAATGAGCAAAGCCAATACCGCATAGTCAGCTATAAATGGCCCCGAAATTACAGTGTAAACAATTCAAATGAGAAAACTAACAGCCTTATTTATGTTCAAAATATTAACGAAAAACAAATATGTAACACGTTAACAAACGACAACCACTATTTACAGGCTCCTGACTTGCATGTTCATAATATACTAAATATATGTTCACACTGTAATTAATAGAAAACAAAAAATGGGAATTTTTGAAATAAAGAAGAAGGGATAATAAAGATATTTTCCTGTCCCCAAGTACCTATTCCTGAAATTCTCAAGTCATTAAATCTTCCTACAACGCTTTACATACTTTCAACCACCTCTGAATGCCTGCGATTTCACTGGTGTGTTTTAGTTAATACTGAACTATAAACTGAGAGTACTGGTGCACAAAACACTCTTAGCATCTTTTTAATATATATATCTTATTTATTAAATTTGTTAGGTTAATGCACCACTTGAGGTTTTTGCTAGAAAACTTTAAGGTATAACATTCTAAGTACTAAAGTGATGACACTTTTATTGACTGACAAACGTGACAATTTTAAACCTTTTGTATAGTATAATGCTTGTAATAAGGGTTTGATTTACATGGTTAAAATGTGATTAATGTTCTGACATTTCAATAATTGCTGAGGATGTAGAAAATTTAACATTGTCTTGATTTTATTGCTGGCACTCATAAACATACAGCTCCAGATTATGTAATATATTTACATTGCTTTAATGCTTCAAAAATATTTACACAAATGCCAATCACTGAATCATTAAAATCGTTTTATTAGCATTCATTCAAAATTCATTTATTCAAAGTATGTATAAGTTTGAATTGCTTTTTTCAAAGTATATAAGTGAAAATACAGAATTTAAGAGCTTGGATATCAGTAGGTCAGAATATGTTGATTATTTGAATAACCATATAATCACCACTCCATTTCTGTAAAAAATCCTAGACAAAAGTAAGGTTGAAAATAAGACGATATGGTTAAGTTACCAATCATAGAAATGAGTTATAATGCAAGCACTTTTGTGCCGACCTTTATTGCAGTTTTATGGAATGCATGTCAAAGGGTTTTTTATGTTTAAGGTTTAAAGATGAAATATGTTTGATGAGCTAAAAAATGACACTTAATGGACAAATTTTTATGGACTTATCACTGTTGGAAATTCAGTGTAAGTGCTCTCATACCTATAGTACTCTTTGGAGTTTAATGAAACTGGAAGATGCCCGCGAAATTGCGATACAATTGGTTAAGGATTGAATTAAAGAGTTTTTTTTAATTTTGCAGGCATGCACTTTAATGTATAAGATATGGATCAAAAATTGTCTCTTAGGTGGGTTATTTTCTCAAAATTTGGCATTTTTGTGGTCGAAAAGATTGTTTCAAAGACAAATTTAGGAAGAACAAAATAAAATTTAGAATGGAAATGGGGAATGTGCCAAAGAGACAACATCCCGACCATAGAAAAAAAAAAAAAAAACAGCAACAGCAGAAGGTCACCAACAGGTCTTCAATGTAGCGAGAAATTCCCGCTCCCGGAGGCGTCCTTCAGCTGGCCCCTAAACAAATATATACTAGTTCAGTGATAATGAACGCCATACTAATTTCCAAATTGTACACAAGAAACTAAAATTAAAATAATACAAGACTAACAAAGGCCAGAGGCTCCTGACTTGGGACAGGCGCAAAATGCGGCGGGGTTAAACATGTTTGTGAGATCTCAACCCTCCCCCTATACCTCTAGCCAATGTAGAAAAGTAAACGCATAACAATACGCTCATTAAAATTCAGTTCATGAGAAGTCCGAGTCTGATGTCAGAAGATTTAACCAAAGAAAATAAACAAAATGACAATAATACATAAATAACAACAGACTACTAGCAGTTAACTGACATGCCAGCTCCAGACTTCAATTAAACTGACTGAAAGATTATGATTTCATCTTATGAACATCAGGCACAATCCTTCCCGTTAGGGGTTTAGTAGCATACCATCATAACATATATGAGAAGAACATAACCCGTGTCATGCCAACAACTGGTTTTTGAATAAATGTGTTTAGTTTCGATGCAAAGACTCATAAGTGAATCAATATTAACGCCAAAATATTCAATCTTTAATGACCTGACAACAGTATCGTAACTATATCCCTTCTTAATAAGTCTATTCAAAGGTTTTGTTAGTTTTTGAGGTGAATACTGACACCTTTGTGCTTTATAAAGAATATTTCCATAAAAAAATTGGATGTGAAATACCTGAACGTATTAGAAGTCTGCATGTTGAGCTATATTTTCGAATGATGTCCTTATACCGATGATAAAATTTAGTAAATGTTTTGACTAGTTTGTGATATCGAAAACCCTGGTGTAATAATTTTTCAGTAATACATAAATTTCTCTCATTAAAATCTAAAACATTGTTACATACACGAGCGAATCGTACAAGTTGAGATATATAAACACCGTAAGATGGTGACAAGGGAACGTCACCATCTAAAAATGGATAATTAACGATAGGAAATGAAAAATCATCTCTTTTATCATAAATGTTAGTATTCAGCTTTCCGTTAGTGATATAGATATCAAGATCGAGGAAAGGGCAGTGGTCATTGTTAGTATTAGATTTATTTAAAGTAAGTTCAACAGGATAAATTTCTTTAATATACATACTGAAGTCGTCATTATTGAGAGCCAAAATATCATCCAAATATCTAAAAGTATTATTAAATTTGTTTATCAGATAATGTTGCGATGGGTCTTTGTTTATTTTTGTCATAAATTGTAACTCATAGCAATACAAAAATAGGTCCGCAATAAGTGGTGCAGAGTTAGTCCCTATTGGAATTCCGATAATCTGACGATATACGGAATCCCCAAAGCAAACAAAAATGTTATCTAGTAAAAATTCAAGGGCATATATAGTATCAAAGCATGTCCAATTGACATAGTTTTTTTGTTTATTGCTACTTAAACATGACCTAAAAGAGTTTGAACATATATATTCACATTCTGACTTTTTAAATGCCCATTTAATTAGGTGGTTTTTCTTAATGAGAATGTGAGGCAATGTGGTATACAGGGTAGAAAAATAAAAACTTTGAACAGATTCAAAATCACCAATATAAGCATGCAATTTATCAAGTACTTCCAACGAGTTCTTGACACTCCAAAAGTAATTAATTCCTCTATTTTCGAAGGCCTTATTTGAACAATTTATTATCAGGTTTTTAATTGTACCAAGTGTGCTGGTAAGAAGAATAGACAATTTAGTAGTGGAACAACGGCTTGAAGACGAAATAAATCTATATTTGTAAGGTGTTTTGTGTAGCTTCGGAAGCCAGTACATAGTTGGGACTTAATTGTATTTGGCTCTGCTTGTAAAGCGGTAGCTAAAAGTTTATGTTTGTTACAGATGTCGTTTTCTGAAAATGGATTCAGTTGGAATGTTGGTGAATTGGTGATTTCTTTTTTCAGAACCTCAATGTAAAATTTACGTCAAACAATAATAATGTTATTAGCAGCTCTATCGGCCAGGACAAAAAACAAATTTCTTGGCTAGTTCTTTTAGTTTATGTTTGATACAAGAAATAGGTTTTTTGTGGTTATTGTTAATAGTAAAATGTTCTTTAAAATGTTGAATATGTATATCAACTATCTTCATTACTGACTTAAAAAAAGAGTCCAAAGATTTTTTTGTCAGCTTTTTCCCGTTTTATCCATTTCATACAGTAAGTATGGAGTGAGTCATGGATGATATTACGACACTCATTCCAATTAATAATTGACGGGGGACGATATTTAGGTCCTTTACTGAGGAATGATTTTAACTCTCGGTCTTGAACGATGTTAAGATCTCCTGTTATAACATGGGAAAAACACTACATTTATGTCATATCACAAATATTTCGCACTTTGTATGGTTTAAGAGGAGATCAGTCTCATCCTTTAGTAGTATAGATATATGTGAATGTAATTTCTCCAATAAATTTAGAAATCTTTTTGAATTGCATTTATTTTTGAAAAGTTATCTCCCTTTTGAAATGTTAATAAAATGAAAATATCAACATAGTATGCAGTTCTTATTGGGGTAAGATGGAATTTATGTATGGGTTAACATCATATTAGATTAGCATTGCTAGCTGAATCATTATAAAACACAACATTGGACACACTCTTAAGCTAACACAACTCTTTGTTTATCGAACTTTATGTTGAGGGTTACATCAACAATATCTTGTATGAGTGAAACAGTCATTGCTGATATATTATTTTTGCTGGAAATGTTAATAATTTGAAGGATCAAGCTCTCTATCATCTTCATTTCTCATTGAAATTTTATGAAATCCATGTTTATAATAAATAAAGGTTGAAATCTTCATTCATTCGGTGAGTTTAAATAATTGAATTAATCAAATAATTGTTTTGAGTTATCTCCCTTTGAAATACTAATATAGAAAATCATTGAAAGCCTTCGTTAACCTACATTTCTTTTGGAAGTTTACCAGTGTTCTCAGTGTATTTTACTTATATACAATTGTATTTAAAAAAGGCACTTTGCATAGGAAAGTTTGAGAGGATAGTATTTCTAGCTTTGATAAATTCCTGTCATATACCAATACAAGCTCAAGATAAATTGTACTGAGTTATGATATTGGTGTCTTATTGATGTATGATGAATAAAAGTATGAAATTTAGCAGGAAAAAAGCCAACTAATGAAGCTGAATCATTGCCATGCTTCACATCCAATTATAAATCTCCCACAATAAATGTAATAAAACAGAGAAAGAATTTCAGACAAAACTAAAAAAACTAAAAGTAGTATCAAGCTATTTGGTGTTTGATGTACAAATTTTCAATTAGGAAAAATAATTGGAACTAAAGAAGTTCAAGATTTCAACACAACATTGTCAGATAGGTTAACACAAATAATTGGAAGTGAATAAGTTCAAGATTTCAACACAATATGTCAGTTATTCAAGGTTACTATAGAAAACAGATTAACTTCGAGACACAATCAAATAACAGATCTAAGTGGAAAATCTTTATTTACTTCAAATCCTTCAAAGAAGATAGAATTAGAATTAATACTCTCTGAGGCCTCTTTAGATATGTAATTTAAGCATGTCATTATCTTGATATTAAATGCATGGTGAAGTTTGCAGGCTGTTGATTCAATCTGCTACATTCTATATGTTTTTGATTTTGAAGTCAGTTCGTGCGCAGAATTACAACTCAAAGACTCTTATTTGGTCTGTGTTTATTACATGATGTCTTTCTGAAAATACCATTGTAACCCATTAATATATTTGACATATCAAATGGGACCAGTTCCAGCTCCCCCTTGTCATGTGTCACTGGATTAAATTATCACTTACAAAGAACAAACATAACAAGCACCTTCAGTTAATCAGAAACTGGTTATCCTTCTGGAACCAGGTTTTTCGAAGGGTTTGTAGTCTTTTGCTTTAGTTTTCTATATTGTATCTGTTGAATATTTTTTTTAAATGTCTCTGCTTTTTCAGCCCTTAACAGATTGAAGGCTGTACAGTGACATATAGTTGTTAATTTTTTATGTCATTGTTCTCTTGTGGAGAGTTGTCGCAATGGCAATCATACCACATCTTCTTTTTTATATTGTCAATTCCTTGTTCAGAAATTTGTTTTTTGTTCATTCTTTAGTATTTAATCATGAATGTATTAGGGTAAGTGAATTGAAATTCATTGATAAATTATAAATTGGTCTTAGGGCAAGACAAGACACATTTCTGAATCCTCTAATCTATCTTTTAGTCTTATATGCATGATTTTCTTCATTAGTTGTTGTTAGCTTTGAACTAGCTTAAAGTTAATGCTAGTACTCTCATATTTGTAATTAGTGTCTTTCTGTTGTGTAGATGTATATTAAAGTAACCATCCATGACTACTATGATTTGTTAGAGGTATTTTTATTTGTATCCATCTTCAAGTTAATCATTATACCCCCGCTTTGAAAAAAAGGGGGGTATACTGTTTTACCTCTGTCTGTCCTTCCGTCAGTCTGTCAGTCCATCAGTCCATCAGTCCATCAGTCTGTCAGTCAGTCCGTCCGTCCCATGAATATTTTTCGTCACATTTTTCTCAGGAACTACACTACCAGGATTTCTGAAATTTGGTTTCAGGCTTGATATAAGTCAGCTATACTGTGTGATGCATTTTCAGATTCATCACTCGACAACTTCCTGTTTACCGAACACTTGTATGATTTTACACATGATAGCCAAGTTGAAAATTTTCGTCACATTTTTCTCAGGAACTACAATACAAGGATTTCTGAAATTTGGTTTCAAAGTTAATATAAGTCAGCTATACCGTGTGATGCGTTTTCAGATTCATCACTTGACAACTTCCTGTTTACCGAACACTTGTATGATTTTACACATGATAGCCAAGTTGAAAATTTTCGTCACAATTTTCTCAGGAACTACAATACAAGGATTTCTGAAATTTGGTTTCAGGGTTTATATAAGTCAGCTATACCGTGTGATGCGTTTTCAGATTCATCACTTGACAACTTCCTGTTTACCGAACACTTGTATGATTTTACCCAAGATAGCCAAGTTAAAAATTTTCGTCACAATTTTCTCAGAAACAACAATACAAGGATTTCTGAAATTTGGTTTCAAGGTTTATATAACTCAGCTATACCGTGTGATGTGTTTTCAGAGTCATCACTCAATAACTTCCTGTTTACCGAACACTTGCATATTTTTACACTGTTAATATTATCCACTTGCGGCGGGGGTATCATCAGTGAGCAGTAGCTTGCAGTTTCACTTGTTTTCAACTGATTTTTATAGTTTGTTCTTTTTATTGTACTGTTACACCACTATCCCAGGTTAGGGGACAGTTTTGCTAAACAAACTAGTTTAACCCTGCCACATTTTGTATGTACCTGTCCTAAGTCAGGAGCCTGTAATTTAGTGGTTGTCGTTTGTTGCTGTGTAACAATTTTTTTTAGTTCTTTATTTTGTACATAAATTAGGTTGTTAGTTTTCACGCTTAAATTGATTTACTTTTGTCATTTCGGGGACTTTTATAGCTGACTGTGCTGTATGGGCTTTGCTCATTGTAAAAGGCCATATGGTGACCTATAGTTGTTAATTATGTGTCATTTGGTCTCTTGTGGAGAGTTGTCTCATTGGTAATCATACCACATCTTCTTTTTTTTATGTGTAAAAAGATTGATTGATTGGTGTTTAACGTAATTTTCAGCTCTGTGTGCTATTTTGTTGCAGTCATTTTTTTTTATTGAGAAAGCCAAAGTGCTCAGAGAGAACAACTAACCTTTGATAGGCAAACTGACATTCCTAGTCAATTCAGATTTCAGTCAAAATTCACAACCTCTAGTGATACAGTAGATAGACTAAAGAGAACATTTAGTCACAGAGGCCCTGACTTTATAAAAAGAAGTAACGGGATGTGGCATATGGAGCAGGAATTGCTGACCCTTCCTGACCACTTAACGTGACTTCTAGTTTTGTTAGAGTTTGTGCTACTCAGTCCTAAGTTTTCAACATGGTGTTCTATAAACTGTTGTTTGTCTATGCTTTTCTGGCCATGAAGTTGTCTTTATTTCAATGAATTATGATTTTTTTTACCCCTGGTATTTTCATTCAACTTTCTGAAAACACTTCAACACTTTGTCTCCTGTCTGTTAGGATACTAAAAACACTTGATTGTATCTGTTGATTTATTTTCTTGTAAACTCCTTATATATAAATATACAATGTGTATGAATTTGGTATGATATACATGTTTGTATGTTTTGTATTGTCTTGGTATCAATCCTGTAATTTTGGATTTCAAACCAATAAAAATTACTTACTTACTTACTTACTTACTTACTGTAAACACTTGGTTTATTTCTTTTCTAAATGCCTATTACATAAACACCATATCAGTTTGATACCAAATCAAGTTGCACTGTTCTGATCTTACAAATAATATTTGATAATTTCTATATACTATAAACCGACTTATATTTGCGAGTGATTGAATTTTCACAACTTTTGAGAATAGGAATAACACATTTATAAAACGTCTTGAATATTTAAAAGTTTGATTATTCTTTATATTTAACAACATCAAATAAATTTGAAAATTTTGAAATTTGATAATTGCTCAACAGGGCAGAAAGGGTTGAACACGAAATAAAGTATTACGGAAAATAAGTTGGTTTACAGTAAATAGAAATATAGATGTTTTTATTAAACTTGGTCTGTCAGCTAATAAATGTTTTCTTCTTGCTTATGAAATTTACTACTTATATATTGCTTATTTTCAGTATGTATTAAACACTTACTTAATCCCTGCCAAATGGCCATCATGTAAACTGTTAATTTTCTATTTATGGGGGCCTATCTCTCTCTCTGTAATAAATTTCCCCCTCTCTGATAGCATCTTGATAAAGAAATTAACTATAACTGTACTTTGAATTGTTTGTTCTCTCCAATGTATCCACTTAATCTCTACTAAATGGCCATTTATATAAGAACTTATAGTTTGCTCTCTGATGATCTCTGACTCTCTGATAAGTGTCATACATCTACCACTATTGTGTTTTTGTTACAATGTACATAGTGATGCTTTAAATTTATCCATGTGCATATCAATATTAGTTACATAGTGTGCTAATGACCTTATACAGTATTATATGGTGTCAGTAAATTCCATATGGGGTGAGAGCGAAATAAAAATCAGTACTTGATGAAAACTGATAAATTGACTGACTTTTCTGTATAAATAGTCACTTATTAGAAAATGTAAATATAATTATAGATTATCGTTGAGATGACCAATGATAATCTGTTTATCACTATTTTACCTGTGACGAAGTTGTCAATTTCATGTCAATTTCAACGCGGCATGCCTGCTTAGTTTTTAGTGATAATTTTCCATCTCGAGCGATAATTTTCCATCTCAAGCCAGTAGCATGATATGAAAAATTATCACAAAAAAAGATCAAAGGAAAAATGCACAAAATAGCGATAAATAGTTTAACATTGTATACTGATGAATTACCGGTACAGGCTTTTCTGTATAAATAGTTTTACTGATTCACCCATGAATTGACAGGCTTTTCTGTATCAATAGTCACTTATGAGAAATTGTAAATATAAATAGTTTTATGTGCATAAGACTTCAGTGATTCAGGTGCTAAGGGATTAATTTATCATCCAAAAATAATCTGAAGAACAGTGTAAAAATTGCTAATTAATTGTCCTACTGACTTCACTATTTATCATTTTCTTGTTTTTATTGTCTCAAAGGTTTTATAATTTTAGCTCTCCAAAAATTGGTCAAGAAATTATTCTAAAACAATTATGTTGTTCTCATGGAAATCCTTCATTTGGTTTATTTTCTACCCTGTTTTTGTTTTTTAAAAAGTTGAACTCTATTATTCTACAGTTGGATTGATTGATTGTTATTTGATTAATATCAACTGGCAAAAATAAGATTGATTGAATATATTATCAGACAGATGAACAAACAAAATTGTAAAGTGATTTGTACTATATTGTGTTTTTGTAATTGTAAGAGTAATAAAAACTCAACAATACTTGTAGTAAATAACATTTTATTACTGGCAACTTTTATTTGTTGTTATGTCAGCATCTTCTTTATCACAATAAAAATATAAAGAAGAATCTGAGTTTTAAAAACTTGCCATAATACTTTAAATAAGCTTTTACATCTAAAGCGATAATATGAAAATTAATGTCAGAATTTAAAAGTTTGGTGTAAGATTTTAATCAAGTTTATAATGGTATATCCATATAATTATGAAGATGATTTCAAATAAATGAAGAGTTGAAAGATGAAACAAAATTGATAATCTGTTAAATGAGATTTGTTATCTTTATTTCTTCACCTTTTAGTACCTTCTGCATGAAAAGAAACTTTCAGACATTTACTGGCTTTGAATGAAATAATCAAAATATCTCTATGAAAATCTCATCCATGTTGTTTTCAATTACAACCATAAAGTTAAAAAAAAAGTAACTTGAAGTAAAATCGAAATAATTTGAAATAAATTATATTGAAGCATTTGAAAATTGAGGTTAATGTAAATTCACAGCTATAGCTTATAAGTTATGCCTATTTTATTATAGCAAATAATAAAGATTAATTATTCTTGTGAAACAAATCCCTGGCTTCCAAACATACCTAAATGGCAGAAAGAATGGATTGACTTTTTTTCTCCTAATTTTTTAGTACTGTGGAAAACATAGTTGCAAAGAAACTAATTATTTATGAAAAGCAATGAATGATAGTCTGTGAAAATTCATAATATAATATTCTATATTAAATGTAATTTGAAACAAAGGAACACATTTATTTTAATACCTCTCTTTCTCTCTACATTTTAAAAAAAGAATAGAGCATTGCTTATCTCCTCTTGAATTGTTTTTGTTCTGTAAGGTTTTATACCCTTATGACGCTATAATGATACCAGAACATTCTAGGTTAAACAATTTTTAATTATTTTTTTAAGAAATTTAGAATTGTGAGGAAAAAAGCCAGATCTGGACAAAATCGTTCATTTTGTCCAGAGCAGATAGTTTTATAAAAGTCTAGATCAAAACATTGGTGTATTTTTATGTTCGGGAGGTTTTTGGAATAAACTATTTTACAGTTATAAAAGTTATCAGTTTATAAACACCTTGCAAATAGACATCTTCAGAGTACATTGTTTACAATGGTTAATTGGATTATAGGCAGCTATTGATAGCTGCTTACCTTAATAAAGACAAAGAAAGAAGGAATACATGTTTTGAAAATCAGTCCTAGATTTGATAGATGTTCCATTTGATTTGCATTACTGCCTTCATATGATGATGATGATGATGATGATGATAGGAGTTTATAATGACCTTGACTTCAGAAATGTTGTTTGGGGTCATATATGAGGGGAGGTCAGAGGGGTCCTGATCCCGAAATCCCAGGCTTAAAAACATGAAATCCTGAGGTCCCTATAAATTTAAAGAAATCTATATCCCGACATCCCGAAATTTGAAAAAAGAATTCCTGGATCCTGAAATGATCAATCTTGAAATCCCAAGCTTTAAAACACCTGATCCCGACGTCCTGAAAAAGATCCTAAATACTGAAACAAAATATCCAACCGGTTGCCCTATACATGTTAAAAACTATTGAATATATATATATATTAAAAGACTCATAAATAAATAGCCATCCCCTAAAAAAGAGTGACCATTTTAATCAGATAAGCAAAGAAAGAGTTACAGCTAAAAGTCTGCATTTTTGCACATTCTGTAAATTTTTGTTACATAAAGAAAACCTTGAAAAATTATGTAAGAGGACTTTAAGTGATTAAAACCTTTCTAATCCCTTATCATGAAAATCACAGCTTGACAATTATAAAAATAGATTGCAGACTCATAATCAATCTTAGTATTATAGACAAATTCTATACAAGATTACAACATAAAACAATAATAATACAAATAGAAATTATGAATTAAGATATCATGATATTAGTATGTTGGAATATTTAGTGAGAGATTAGATTTTATATAACATTATAATTTTTGTCTGCAGTTCCGGAAATGCTTCATATCTAAATGTAGTGTACCTGTTAACCTAAATATTGAGTTGTTATATAAACTGGCCTTGTTTTCCACCTAAATCTACATTTAGCTGCTCCCATTGTATAACAGTAAGCTATTTCCTTAATTATTTTGATTAATCTCAATTCATTGAAAAAATGTACATGTATAAATTGAAAAAAAAATATTGTAAAAAGTTAGCAGTAATAAATAATAGTACAAAAATATTGAGCATTTATTTGTTTATCCACGGCTATTGTGGTTCTTATAATATGTTCTACTTGGTCTTATTTTCATTTCAGTTTTAGCTAACTGCTTTGGTTTCCACTCATTCCAAGAAATAGTTCTATCTGATGGATTAGAATCATTAGTATATTTTCCATTCAGTAATGTAAAGTAGCATTTGTTAAACCACCATCCACACTGCCATTCTCTAGCACAGCTATAATTATGATAATTATCATTGTCTTTGTCAACGGTACTAAATTTCATATTGTTATGGTTAATTAAGCTATCCCTAGCACTGCCCTTAAATCCTCTCACTTCCAATCGGTACTGATCACGTTCTCCGTCTATTTTAAAACTTTCATAAGATGCATAAACTTTGTTGTCTTCAAAGTCCCATAGGTCTATTCGAAGTTCATAATGCCCTTGATTTGTAAGTAGAAACATATTATCTAATCCAATCCAGTATTCAGATGCAATATTGCCAAAACCCTCGCGATATTCTTTCCAAAACAAGTTGAAATCTACTTTTCCATTAAATCGTTTTTGTATAACTAACCATCCTCCAGGGGGGGTGTCCATATCACACCAGACGGGAATGGAACATGAAGAATAAAGCGGTGTTATATGGTAGATTCCACTCGTCTTGTAACCTTTCTCATAAACCTCCTGACAATCTGCAATACAAATATATAAGCAATATTTATTATAGATGCAATGAATTAAATAAAGTATGAAATAAACATCATCTAGACAGCAGTTTAACATTAAAAGACATACATATAGCTTCAGATTTTACTAAGCATTAGACTTTATACCAGGTTTGTACATGAGCAACACGATGGATGCCACATGTGGAGCAGGATATGCCTATCCTGGTACCCTTCTAAAGGGCCTGAGATCAAACCCAGTTTTTGGTTGGGTTTGTGTTGTTCAGACTTCAGTTTTCTATGATGTTGTTAGTTAATTTTCAACTTGTGAGTTTGAATGTCCTTTTGGTATCTAATTTCGACTCTCTTTTCAGAGACTTGCAGAATTTCATGAAAACTTGCATGTTTATTTAGGGAAAAAGACTAATAGTTTCATCTCAGGGTTAAGCATACCATAATAAGAATGATTAACAAAACCACTATATGGAGATTTTCAACTCATATAAAGGGGACCTGGCTAAACTTAAATAGACTGGGCTTCTGGGCCCCAGTTAATTTTCCACCTGAAATTTAAAAGAAAAAAAAGAATATATGGTAAATAAATTCATGACACAAAATCCCTTCTCTTTTTGACAGAACTCAAAACCTTAATTGATGTTCTTCATCAGAAGGACTGTGTCAGGAAATCAAATCATGATAATTACATTAGATGTATGTTTCATTATAATACTTTATTCTGATTGGCTAACTGCACATCACGTGTTATTCCGTATGCAGTTGCATTACTCAATACAACTTTTCATTCATGATAACACGTGGGCCAACAATAAAGTGCACAGGTGAATTAAATAAAAAAAATATGTAAAATTCGTGTTTTCATGATCATAGTAAAAAAAATGTAATTATAAGTATTGAATGCTTCATTTTGTAACTTTATAGGGTTGTAAAAGCGTTGACCGTGCGCACATTTTTAGAATGAAGCCCTTCCACGCTTCATACAAAATGTACTTCGGTCAACGCTTTTACACCCCAATAAATTTACAAAAAGAAGCATTCAATTCTTAAGTAAAAGATCAAACTTCTTTTCAAGTTCAAGAGGCCGCCACTCACACAAATTTATGTAGAATTCGGTGCTAGATTTTGAAGACGCTGCACCTGTGTATTGAATAGCAGATGGGGGTTATTCACAGTTAATATAAATGGATTACAAAAAAATGTAAATTGTTATATAAAATAAGAAGACGTGGAATGAGTGCTAATGAGACAACTCTCCATCCAAGTCACAATTCATAAAAGTAAACCATTATAGGTCAAAGTAGGGCTTTCAACACGGAAATCATTTTTCTGGGGATATAAGGATTTTTTTTACCATTTCAGGCACATAAGTTCTTGATTTTAATGCAATAGGACATTATATGAAAAATATTGCATTGTAATGTGCCAAGAAATTACAAATGTCAGATAGAAGGGTAGCATGACCGAAAACTATGTGCCAAGCAATTGAGAATTCGGGAAACAATACAATGTTTCATACAGAGCGTATAAGTAGCATAAAACATTTCAAGAAGATATATTACTTTACTTTTAGAATGACATAATTTAATAGAACAAAGTGATTCTTTTTCATGTCTTAAGAGTATTATCTATATAACAGAATTAGAATTGTGTCATATCAAGAAGTGCCAAACTAATTTATTTTGAATAAAGTAAACATGTAGTATATCATGTACCATATCACATTTTCATATTATGTCTTTGATGGTAAATTGAAAATCAGTAAAATGCTAAGGTAGGCAGTTTTTCGATTATGCAATACTATGATATCATTATTTTTATAGACTTCAAAGAATGCTGAACAAAGAAATGTATGTTTAATTTAGTTACACTAAGTTTCTTGCATTGGAACTTTTACAGAATTTTCAGAATGTTTGTAAATCAACAGGGATTTTTTTTCCACGTATTTAGTACTCCATAGTTACATGTTATAGTACATTTTTAGTGTCACCGATTTTTGAAATTTGGGAAAAACTTATAAATTAACCATATGATTGAAACCTTACATTGATCCTCCCAAACTCTAGAGTAATGATATGTTAGATTAAGTGATTTGGATAACATCACATGGAACATAGAAGGAAACCAAATGATATTTGACAAAAGATATAGGGGGAGATACATGTATGATGTCATGGGAATAATTCAGTACTTGATTAGCCAGTCAAATGATAGTTGTAAAAGTATTTTAACATAAATGAACATGAGTTAATATGTTTTAAGATGTCCTTTGATTGTGTTTAGCCATTTCAATTGATATTTTATAGTGTGTCTTTCTATGTTGTGATGTTTCACTATTATTTTAAGTTAGGGTGAAAGTTGGTACCTGTTAAAATGTTTAAACCTGCTGCATTTGTTAGCACCGCTCCTAAGTCAGGAAACTGTTGGTCAGTAGTTGGCGTTTGTTGATGTGGTTCTTAAGTGTTTCTTGCTTCTGTTTTTATTATATAGATTAGACCGTTGGTTGTCCATGAGTGGTTTTACATTAGTCATTTTTAGGGCCTTTTATAGCTTGTTGTTTCTGTGTGATCCAAGGCTCTGTTTTGAAGCCTGTACTTAAAAAGACCTATAATGGTTTGCCTTTTACAAACTGTGACTTGGATGGAGAGTTGTCTCATTGGCACTCATACCACATCTTCTTATATCTTTGAGCATTGTAATCCAAAACCACTTATAAGTACAGACACTTTGATTACAAATTGCCAATTAATTACATGTTTCATGGATTTCTGATAAGTCACGAAGCATTATATTTTTCAGACTTTTTTTTCTGTTAGAAATTTTGGTATCTTTTAACCACAGTAACCACAGAATGTTTAGCATAATGATTAGTATAACAGGATCTGAGTAATTATTAATTAATTACATATTTTGGACGTGCTTGATCATGCAGTATCAACACATACCACATGTAAACAAATGTACTAATTAATATGCAGTTATTATGTGTCAGTAGTAATATGCATTTCCGCTAACACTTACATAAATATTTATCTTATTTACTACTGTGCAGCAATTTCCTTTAATACTTGAAATATTATTTTATCATATTTGTACATATTATATATAAGGACCATTTCTTTATGATATATACTTGACATCGCCTGTGGTTGACACAGTGCTTGAACTGTTACAACACTGAGACTGGTAAAAATTTCTACCATTAAAGAAAGGAATTTTCATTTCATTTTTTCAGTGGGAAATAATAAGTTAGAAATTGAAAAATAATTATCAGAATTTTATTCAAGCTAAGATAGACATTTCTGCTTCTAGTATTGTAATACACTTGACATTATTTTGAGGAATTTCAGTGATATTCAATATCAGCAGATCTTTGTGTTTATTTTCTTCTTATCTTTAAGATGTGTTAGAGATAGTGCCATAGGCAAAGGTACTAAGTATGGATTTTATGATGTCTTTTTGAAAGGTGTGTCATGAAATAGTTTAATGTAAAGAACCTCAGAGCTGCATCAATTTGTCTTAGTTTTGTTTATCTGTTTAATAGCAAAATTATTTTTGAGTCTGATGACTCAGTTTTGATGTATGTAATTGTTATACGTTTTCTGGATATGGCTTTTTGAACTGAAATCAGACTCAAAAACATAGATGTTTTAAGCTAAATTAAATACTGTAAATTCACAAATATCATTGGGATGTTTTTATTAATGTAAAAAAATTCGATAGTATCCGGTTCAAAATAATAAAAATTGAGAAAAAGATTAAAAAAAAAAAAAAAGTCACAAACAATCTGCTGTTCACATTCCTAGACCTTTTGAGTCTTGAAGTTAAATCCATTGCACTACAGTTGTGAAATGTATTAGTAGATTCTGTACCTACTACTTCTTGAAAAATCCTTAAATTTTCATGAATAATTGTATAAATGCAATGCACCTTGGTTAATTTTTATTAATCATTCGTTATATTTTACAAGTGAAGAAATTCTTCTGGTAAGGGCTTACAAGTTTAATCAAACAATTTAAGTGGGAAGTGCTTTCTGACTGTTGTTTGTTATAGATTATAGTTTCCACTATTGAGGAAGATTATTTGTACTTTTTAAGTTATACAGAGTGTAATTTTATTTCTCGTTCAAACCTATAATTCAGTGTATAGCTGCTTGTTTGAATTCTTGTTTTTGTCTATAACATGCTCAGATATATTTGTAATTGCTTTCCCTCTCTTTGAACTCAAGATCAAGCTGTAAAGTTTATCAGATTTATAGGTGCTGTTTAATGTCATCAACCCAGGTGTTTAAACATTTGTTTCTTTAACTTACATAAGATAAAGCATAAAAGCTGTAGAATCTTCATTAATTGAATTTAAATGCTTTTTCAACTTTTAAAAACATGTCCCTTTTTTTCTTTAATCGATTTATTCAATTTGTCTATATACGAACTAGTTTAGTTCCGTTCACCTGGGTTGTGTTCAATATCGTAGAGGGTACGTAGTGATACGTAGATTTGTGACTATTGAACCTGTAGCTAGCCTAGCTGCTACATAGATATTGATAGCAGCTACTAGCTACTCGTTCAATAGTCATGAATCTATGTAGCACTACGTAGCCGCTACGATATTGAACGAAACCCTGCTCCATGATATGTTAGCAACAGTGGTAAGGCATGATAATGTATTGTATAGTAGATATGCTTTATCTAAACGTTGGCTGGTAGCTGAACTTAATAAGTTAGTTCCCTGGTGGTCCCCGAAGAAAACCTGCTTAAGTCATCGCTATTATTTCGATTTCAAAATACTAAAATTGTGTAAGTCCATGTAAAAGTTTGGTGGTTTAAACCTTGGGACCATCACTTTTGGAGAATACTGAATAAATATGAGTAAAATAGAATTCAAAATTGGTAGAAATACACTCCTGCTTTCCACAAGGGAAATAATTTCTATAACTTGAATAACAGATGATAGCATATTACATGTGTACTGACAAATGTCATTTCAATTGTGTGACAATGTTATTTGTACATTGAATAATTTTTCCATATATTTGTTTACTTACATAATCAAATACTGTTGGTCATTCATTACAATCAAAGATAGAAATAAAACCTAATTTGTCAGATTTTTGGAACATGCCTGAGTTTTAATCAAGCACTCACACATCATAAGTTTGGTAAGATATTACAATATGTCATGTAGATTTTTGTTTATCTGACTGCAAAGATAGCTGCATTTACATTCAAGTGTTGACTGCATATTTGAAATCAGTTATTAAACAAAATTATATAACAGATTAACATGAAACATTTATGAATGAATGTAATCAACTTTTGTGAGGGTGTACTCAATAGAGATAAGTTGAATCTAAAAAAAAATAGCATTTCATTCATAGCAGTAGGCGTAGTAAACTTTGAGTCAGTGTATTTTGAAAGTTTCTGACAGTTTTGGTTTTCAGAGACCCAGCTGTCTAATAAGTGTCAGATAAATTGCTTAGAGCACCTACCAAAAAATAAGTGGTGAACTGAAAAATGGGATAAAGGGAGAGGATGGAACTTCTGTATAGTCCTAAAGTCTTATTCAATATTTGTTTTTGCCAAAAAAAGTGTGGGGGGATTTATTTTCTGAGCTCCAATGCCAGTGAAAATAAATTACCATTATCATCTATAAGTTGTGGTTAGTTGATAACATTCCCTGAGCACATATTCATCCCCTGTTGTACTTGGATTCATTACTGGAAGTCATTTAAATTAAAAAAAAAAAAAGTAGAACTTATCTTGAAGTTCCACTATGAAGATATCATGCATATGGGGAAAGGGGAAATGTTAAAAACATTTTATGGTGAAAGCAAGTCAAGGGAGAAAGGGTGGGCACTAAAATAAATCTAGAGATGAGGAACTCTGTAAATATAAAAAAGCATAGTTAGATTATAAGAAAGTATTATTACTGGAAAAGCTAGAGGTGAAATATTTGTGAGCAGAGACACAAAAAAAATTGTATGTATTTGATATTAACGAAGCTCTTTATCTTATCTACTGGTAATGAATCACTGAGAGACTAAGTGAAAAATATCATTAGATCATGCTGATTTTATGGTAAAATAACTCATAAGCTAATTGGAAAACATCTAAGGATTGTCAGGATTAGCATAGAATTTGCTGCATTTCTGAATTTTATACAAAATGGAGAATTTCTGGTATTGCAGATTTTTTGTTCTGTAATTTTTCTGAATTTTATTTTTGTTTTTGTAGGTAAATGAGTTTGTCCTTGATTCATTTTAGTTACAATTTGAGTCTTTGGTGCAATTTTATCTATGTCTGCTGAGTATAACAATGTGTTTTAAAGTGCAGTTGCTGCCAGTTGAAGCAATAAAACATATTATGTATACTGCGATAATATTTTCACATACTTCTGTGGTTTTTTCTAAGCAAGTGCTTCTTTATAATTGTTCAGGACATTGCTACGATGCATTCCAAATGTTTTAAATTTTTTGTTTGTGTCAGCAGTGTTTAGATGAAAATTATAGTCCATGGACTTGTTTTTAGTACCTTTAGTATCACTCTGTCTGTCTGTCTGTAGTCATTCTGGTACTTCTTTGTCATACCAGTAGTCAAGATTGCCTCCACTACTTTCCTTAATTTTTATGCATGAACAATTTTTTTTTATGTCTAATTATTCGCAGTACCAATAAGAATGAAACCATATAAAATATTCATAGAAAATGCCAAACTTGTTATACTGATGTTTCATGGGCTTATATTACTGAAAATTTACAATATCAATTTTGCATTTAAAAAATAATTAAGACAAGGTACATGCCATTATAGTGCAAATCATCACTCATACTTAATGGTGTGGATAATTTTAAAGAATTACAGAATCCAGTGTGACGTGTTTTCTACTTAATTCAATTTTAATTTGTCTTTGGCCAATTTACAGTGAAAAGAGAAGAAACCAACAACTCCCCTTAACTAAACAAAAAGCTAACAAAGCATGTTCCTCAAAACTATATATTCTTTCTATACTCTGTCTGAAAATAAGCTGAGTTCTTGCAATATCAATGAAAGCCGGCAGCAGCCAATTGTATTCCACGGTTTATTATTGGCCTCAACATGACCTTGACCTTGTCATCTTCAGAGGACCATCATATTGGTTGACCATTAAATGTTGACCCAAATATTGACCTTTGTGGCAATTTTCAGAGGGTCATTTGGTTTCCATGTTGGTGGCTTATTGATCATCTTCCAAGGACCATCATAAATTTCACTCCTAGTATATTCTTCACCTGAGTAGTTTCTTCAAAGGGTCATCTGTCACAGATTGACCATCTGAAGTGTTGGCCTCAGTGCTTCACATTTTGGTTGAATAACCTGTTAGGTCTTATACAGGGTAAAATGTCAATGTACTTTACAATACTATATGAGTAACCTCCACATAAAACTGCAATAAAAAGGTTAAAAACACCCAGTTTATGGCTTTTAGAGAGCTTTATTCAACAACTGATACCTTTGATTGATGTTGAACAACCAAATTACATTTTATAGCCTAACAAATACCATAAAATTACCCATGTCAGCTTCAGCAATCTTGTTTGTCTAATGCCAAGGACTTGTTCCTTGATAAGATATCATTGAAGAACAGACAAGAATTCAAAATCAGCTGAGCATTTAGTGGAAAGTTTTCTGCTTCTTTTACCTGTCAGTTTATGAGTGGTAAATGCCAGTTAGCAGCCAGTGTATTGCAGAATAAATCTTTTATTTCTTTGCTCAGCTGTTTCTGAACTCAGAAACTATAAAGCAAACAATCTTGAAATTACAAATAGGAGGTAAAAATGCAAAGTAAACATCTAAATTTGAATTAAAAAAAAATACCAATACTCATGCAATTCCTCTGCACAAATGAACATTCAAACAGGGACTTAAGTTTTTGTTTTGAATGTTGTATAGACAATATGTAATTATGTCATTGTGTTCCTTACCAATCCCCATAACCTTTGCTTAAACATCTTCAATCAAATGAAATTGCTTCCAAAAATAGGAGAGAATTCATTCTAGTTGTAATAGACTTTGATAGTAAAAGAAACAAGTGTAATGTTGATCTGGATAACCTATGCTTATAATTACACATCTTGAATGCAATTGTTTCCTAAAATAGGAGAAAACTCATTCCTGATTTAATCTATTTCGATATTAAAAGAAACAATTCTTATTTTGATCCTAAGGTTGGTGGTATTATTTTTCAACTTTATGACTGATCTTTGAGTAAGATATTTGTATAACTGACAGTAACTATTGATGTTCCCTGTCAGACACATTATCAAACAGATCTTGTTTACACAAAAAAACAAATTGGTACATTGATAGATATCTATACAAAGATAAGTATAGAAAATGCTTTTTCATTGCTTGGTTGTTTTATCTTCATTAAAAGTTTGTACATTAGGAGTAAAACTAACACTTGTTATTAAGAAATGACTGACATATAAGGAGTAAAACTAACACTTGTTATTAAGAAATGACTGACATATAAGGAGTAAAACTAACAGTTGTTGTTAAGAAATGACTGACATCTAGTTACCATAGTTGTTTACTTTTAATTTTGTTGGAATCAAAACCTTCAGAATTGATCAAAAATAGATCTTGCTGCAGTGACATTATTGTACATGTAATGCATTTACTATCAATCTTTATAATTGGAACTGATTCACTAACAAATGACTGAACTAGAGTAAAGGGTAGAACTTCTAAACGTTGCAAATAAAAACCTAATTTTTTAGCCTAATTTGTTTTACCTTTTTTATTTTTTATTATCATTAATTTTAATTTTTTTTAGATATTTTTAAATAATATATCTAAACACTCTGACAGCTACAAATAGCTAATTTTAACCTCCAGATGAATTATAACGTATTGTGTCTGCTCGATATCTTCTTTTATTCATACCAGGAACTGAGTGAAAGGTCTTCAAAAATAGATAAGTTTTTTTCACAGTACGTATTTAAAACTTCAAATTTCTCAAGGTTCATATTTTCTATGCATATTTTCTCAAGGTATACATGCTTTCAAATATGTTTATTTAAGGGCAGTTTTAAACATATGTTGTTTTTCCAGATGATCAATCAAAGCTGACTTGTTATACATTTGTAAGTCAAATGTTAGTATGCCACAAGTTTGAATGAAATATTTGTATAATAGAAAATTATCATAATACTTTCATGCTTGTGATACTGTCACACATAATATAAGGTTACAGTTAAAAACATGTTATAAGTCACCAATCTTTTTATTATTTTATTATATATTAACATCATGTAAAATTAAGCGTGCTTCAAATACTGAATATAAAGATACTATACTTTAAAGACTAATTAAATTATTTTCACATTTCACGGATGAAAAGTAATATTATGAATTAAATAATATTTAAGTATGAAACTTGATGCTCTTTTTTTCAGATATTGTTTGATAAAGTTATTCAGTAAGCTAGAATATTTTAAGAGGCTGTGAAGAGAAATCTCGACTATGGAGAACTTTATAATGCATGGTTGCTTCCTTATGTCTGTCTGTATATTTCTGGCATTTATTTTTAAGGTTGGTCAGTCATGTTAAACAGCCTACACAATATTTAAGATTCTTATGAATCAGAGACCATGAGTCTTGAAAATATTCATTTAAGAAAATGAGCCAATTTTTCTGGAAAAATCTTAGCAGAATAAATCTGATGAAGTGGCAGTATATTCCATTATAGTGTAGTTCTATGGGTCCCAAAGTTTTGACTGACACCCTCTTATTATGTCTATCTGTAAAGAAATATGTTTTTTCATGGTTGTTTTTGTCTCACTTGATGGAGTCAAAAAAGTAAGACATAGGTATGCTGTTTCCAGCGTCTGCGGCGTCAACAATGTATTAGTTTGTGATTAGGTCTAGTTTATGGCGAACTATTAGTGGTAAGTCAAAGATATTTGGTATGCAGTTGTATAAGTATTGGCACATCTCATTACCATGTAGATTATTTGACCCCGCCCCCTCAGTTATGGTCTATTGACTTTGAAACTTTTGCTAGTTTTCATGTATTAGTTTGTGATTAGGTCAATTTATGGGGAACCACTAGTGGTAAAGTAATGATAATTGGTATGCAGTTGTATAAGCATTGACAAACCTCATTTCCATGGAGATTATTTGGCCCTGCCCCCTCATTCATAGTCTATTGACTTTGAAATTTTTGCTTAGTTTTAATGTATTAGTTTGTGATTAGGTCAGTTTATGGAGAACCTGACTAGTCGTAGTTTAATGATAATTGGTATACAGTTGTATAAGCATCAGCATATCTCATTTCCATGGAGATTATTTGGCCCTGCTCCCTCAGTCATGGTCTATTGACTTTGAAACTTTTGCTTAGTTTTCATGTATAAGTTTGTTATTAGGTCAGTTTATGGAGAACCAGTAGTGATAGGTCAATGATACTTGGTATGCAGTTGTATTAACATTGGCACATCTCATTACATGTGGAAATTTTTTTTACCCTCTCCCTCAGTTATGGTTTATTGACTTTGAAATTTTGCTTAGTTTACATGGATTAGTTTGTGTATAGGTTTGTTTAAAGAGAACTACTTATGATAAGTCAATGGTATTTGGTATGCAGTTGTATTAGCATTGGCACATCTCATTTCCATGGAGATTGTTTAGCCATGTACCTTCAGTCGTAAATATTTGCTAAACTTACATAAGTGTTGCTATTTTTTTTATTTCAACATTTGCATTATCGAAATTACAAAAATGCGAGACATATCTCTGTGATAACAGTTTATTTCAGTATTCCTCAGAAAATAAAAAAGATCCAATTTTGAATAAATTCAAGATTTTAGAATGAGAGAACAGTACTTTAATATTTAAACCATCCATAATGCAACTCTTTCTGTCTTCCTTAGAGATGTATGATATGATTGGAGTTTCCATGGAATCTCTTGCCCACCTTACACAAATTAAGTTACCTTGTCATGTTTATCTTCTGATCTCTATCCTAACTGGCTAAAACTGTTTTTTAGAGACAAGATAATTGGTCTTTAATATAATGCAGTCTCCATTTTTCATTTTAAATTATACAATTTTGCTATAATTGAGTGTTTGACGAGGTACTGAAAGGTTTATTGGTAATGCCACACAAAGGTCTTAGTTATTTATTAGGGTTAAGTGTTTTAGATTATATTGGTTTAACCTTTGATCTTAACAAATTGGAAGTAACATCAGAAACAGATAAGCCAGATTGTTGTATTTTTATCAATTAGTATAATGTATTTTGTTGTAATCTGTAAAGGAAAACTGTTTATTTTTATTGTTCAGTAAGTTTTCTGTTATAATTGACATGTTTATTAGCTAATGAATGTTTTTTTCTCTATAATTGAAGTGGCAAAGATCAGTATCAATTACATTAAAATTCTAGAAATCTTATTTGAAAAATATTTAGAGAAGTCAAAATAAATTGGATATTTAACATATTTTTTTACCTTTTACCTTTGGCTTTGGCCTATTTACCCTTATATCCTAATTTACTGATTTAATTTTTTAAACTTATTACTGTCTTTGCAAAGATAAGTATCATTTTATGCAGTCATCATTTGCTGTATTACTTTTAAAGAACGAAACTTGCCAATAATTTGTTCTTTACCTGAAGTCCATTGAATGAATATAATGAACTATCAAATTTTTGGACTTTATAAATGACTATACTGTATTTTTTTTGCTCATTGTTGAAGATCGTAACCTACAATTGCTTACATCAATGTCATTTTGGCTTTGGTCTTGTTTGGCACTGACATACCACATGACACATTTCCTTATTATATTAAATATGGTTTTACGTTTTCTATATATTTCGTTATTTATTCATTCCTTAAACATAAAACATTGCTAGGCATCTATCAACACTGGTCAACAGCAATGCATTCCTAAAGAGATAAATTCAGCCATTTTTAAAAAGAAGGGTTCCCAACCCTGGGTAAAGGGTGGTTCAAACTATATGTCCCCATTCAAATGCATTGATCGTCCCAAAAAAAAAGGGGGGTTCCAACCCCCCAGTCCCCTAGCTGCTCCACCCCCTGGATCTATCACTGTTACAGAGAAGTTTTACAAATCCTTTAAGAAAAAGTATTACAAAGAAGTTAAGAATTTTCTTTAGAATACCTGTAACAGATACTGGATGCACTACATGCATTGTTGGTGTGGCATGATAACACAATGTTTATATTGTAAATAGTCTGGGTATTTCGCTTCTTGTAAGATTATGTAAGAATGACTTCTGGTTAATGACTCTAATTTTAATAAGCTCACTACAGGTGACTGGATTTTGTGTGCATCATAGTTTATTTTTAAAATTCTTTTGTCTAACCTCAATAATAATGTGATTTCTCATAGGAAATGATGTGTGCTGTATTTCTATGCAATATTGATGCAGGCTTGTAATTGGGAACTGCATCTGTCATTGGTAATAAAAGAAGTGGTTATTAATAGTCACCTGTGAGAGGGGGTAGTATTACATAAAATAATCAGTGAGTCAATCAAGAATGTACCAATTTATATCTGTTTAAGAAGTCAGTCAGTTCATAGCACCACATTGAAGACAGGTTGAAAGGTACCAATTTCTTCTGACATAATTACATATCATCCCACAACATACTTTGACTTCTGTGGTAACCTATTACATGTGTACTTACACCTGCACAGGTTATTTGTTTCCCCTCAAAAAACAATGAACAGAGGCAAATTGGTGTTCAATTTCAGCAATTATGTTACAGTATTACAAAGGACCAATCCTCATATGCTATAGAATTATTATTATATATTATTAACCAACTAAGTACATTATTGCCAAAAATGACTGGTTATTAAAAATAACATATTTTCTGTAATGGCCCTGTTTTTCTGTAATGGCCCTGTTTTTTTCTGTAATGGCCCTGTTTTTTTGTAATGGCCCTGTTTTTCTGTAATGGCCCTGTTTTTTTCTGTAATGGCCCTGTTTTTCTATAATGGCCCTGTATTAATGCCCGGTTTGTCTGTATAAAGCACAGTAAGGGTTTTTAATAAAGTTAATAAAATTAAGTTGTAAAGAGTATAATACTTTTTTGTATTTTATTTAATTTAATAACCAGCAACCAATATTAAAGAACCATATATAGGGATCACTGTTCCTCCTGTTTTTCAACACATAACTTCTGTCAACTTAATATCTTGAATATTTGGTATATTAACACATACACTGTTATTCAGTTGGTTAATAAATGTATTAAGAAATGGGTGTTTTTATAATGGCTCTGTTATATGTCCTTGGTCAGTAATAATGGCCTCGGATGTCTGTAATGGCCCTCGGCGTTGCCTCGGGCCATTACAGACTTCCTCGACCATTATAACAGACCTTGGACATATAACAGGGCCATTATAAAAACACCCATTCATTAATACTATATAAATGCATAAGTGATTTGATTTTTTCCCTTTCACAAAAAAGCCACATTTTTCTAAGACAATAACAATCAAAACCAAGGAGTAAACAAAGACTCACAAAACCAAAAGACATTTACATCAACAGTTATAAATAAGAAATAAGAAACAACACGAACTCCATTTAAACAGGGAGTGAAATCAGGTGCTCCGGAAGGGTAAGCATTTCCTGCACTAAATTTGAAAAGATTTATAGTCATTCGAGATTGAACAACCATAATTAAAGCTAAATATTAAAACTGATGTTTTTTTAAATAGCACATCTAACCTTAGTTTTTACCAAACCTCAGAAATATGTTTGCCCTTTTATTCATATTTTAATAGATTTAATTTTATACAGTTTTTTATTGAATCTCAGCTTTTTCTTAAAAAAAAAAAAAGAAAAGTTTTTTTCGAATGAAATTATTTTATCAAGTGTCATTCCAACTTCAGCTTACAAGAATATTTTAAGTCTGGTGTATAAAATTAATACAGTGCGTTAGCATACACCAAACATTCTTATACAAAAGCATTTGGCAACATGACCGAGACACAATAAAGAAGACTTAGGATTATGACAAAGTGAAGAATTTATTGCTGTTTGTGGTATGTCTTTACTTTATAATTCTGAAGGATTATATAATACTTGGATAAAAGTGAAGATGGCATTAAAGCATATTTGTCAGTGAATTCATCATAGGAGCTTAGATTCCATCTACGATGGTATTACGTATCTGAGCTCGAGGTTAAATCAACAAATTCCTCTTATTGCACCTTTAATCTTGTTATTGTCAGCAAAACGTTTTTTGTTTCAATAAGTTGTAATAGTATTAACTAAGTGGGTATATTATGAGAAATCAGTTGTAATAGTATTAACTAAGTGAGTATATAATGAGAAATCAGTTATCTTGAAGGGCCTCAGTTGTGGAGTTCGGGGGAATAGTTCATCTAAAGTGATCACTATTGTCTACATTGTGGTTGTGAGTTTGAACCCTGCTCGTGGCTGAGGTTTGTACACCTCCAATCTTAATTGATAGGAATGCCAGTTTTCCTACCATAAACCTGGCCTTGAGGTGAAAAAAACTTTTGAGCAGACTCAGATTCAGACTCAGAAAGCAGCTAATTAAAATACTGTATTTGATGTTTTGAGCACATTGAGTTTGAACTTATAATCAGAGAAATTTTTTTAACTGAGACCCCTTTTGTTCTCTTCAAGAACTCATGCTTACTCCTACGCTTATTTAAAAAATGTCACCATGATTTAGACGAAAGTGCTGAAAGTGGTGTTAAACATCAATCAATCAATCAATCTTGTATCTAGATCACCAAAATCATCATCAAATATTTCTGATTTTTATAAGATAATTAAATTATATTATTTTGGACAAAATCAGTGTTTTAGAGTAGTAAAACTTTGAAAACCTGATTAAAACTTCCAAAATATTTACTGGTTGAAATTAGATGATGTTTTTCCAGGTCAAGGATAGACAGGTCTAGTCAGTTTCTCAAATGGAGACTGACCTGATTAGAAGCTTTAATTTAATGAAAACTTCACCTTTGGTTAAGCATGTTGTTATAAATAGTAAGAATTAAAAAAAAAAAAAGGAATACATATGAAAAAGCCAAAACAATGGTGCTTTCCTCCTAAATTTATATGTGTTTTTTTTTATTTGCATGAAGTTGACAGCACCAGAGAGCAGTTACAGACCAAACAAACTCCTAACAATGATAAGAATAATTGTAAAGATTCATATAAATCTTCAAATATCTTGTTTGATAGATATATCTTAAGTGCAAGAACTCAGTATGGCTACCTATTTCATACCTGACTGAGAAATTTGTTCTGTATGATTGAAAGCACAATTTTAAATTGTAAATTAGATGAAAAGTATAATCTTTAACCTTGAGTTCTACACCTCAATAACATTGTAAATATTGTTGATACATTGCTTTCTCATCTTGAAAATCACTTGGGAGGTATAGATATACAATTGTAGACAAAAACATCTTACAATTGCTTTTCCAGATTAACATATCTGAAAAGGAATAAATGCAACTATATTAGAATTTGAAGAGATTTTTTTATACCAAGTGACCTTCTAACAATGTTGATGATTGTTACTGAGTTTGAGTGGGAGGAGATTAGCAGGAATGCCTTTAGTAGACAAAACATATTCCTTTTCAGAGAATTGTAGGCTCTGTAATTCTAATGACTTGTTTATAGTGAATTCTAGTATTGTAAGTTGTAACCAGTTTAAAGCACTATTACTATGTCAGGATTGGTAAACATATTTTTAGTTTTTCTCTAACCCAGTTAAGGGGATATCATTAAAGAAGTGTCAATAGTATGAACATCTGAGCAGTCATTGTTGTGAGATTTATAAAATTGGGTTTGTAGGTTTATCTTGGATTTTATGCCCCATAGAAGGTCCCAAATTACATTCCCAATACCCATATCTCTTGATTCAGTGGTTTTAGATTGTTGACCTGCTATCATGTTATTTTGGGTGCGAATGCATCTACAATTAAGTATGACTGCTTATGATTTAAAATAGATCTCTGTGACCTAAATTATAAGCTGTACATGGATTTCAATTAAGTCGTATGTCCTATTTCATGACTCAGAAATTAAGGGACATTTTTAATTTTACTGCTTTGTTTAAGAATGTTAATTACAGAGTATTAGCAGCCTTCAAGGAAAAGTTGTCTTTCCTTACCACCCTGAGTCTCTCTCCTAGAATTTGTCTTACAACTCATTAAAGAATGTGTTACAGCCAAAAATAACCAGATATTTTAGGGTATAATGACAGAACTGTGTTGTCAGTTGACGAGTCAGAACACTATATTACCTAGATATATCACATTGTCCTGTGTATGACGCATTGAAAGCAGAGGTCTTGCCAGAAGTGTTAGGTTTGTCTAAGGTTCGTCTGTAAGAAGGACAGACAAGTTATATCGTTATTGAGTGGTTTATTGCATGCAGAAATCAGTTAGTCTGTATCATATACATAATGTATAAATTTTAATGAATTTAAAACACTTTCAATTAAAGAAACTCTATGAATACAAATGTATTTCTAATGGTTATACATTTAAAAAATCATGACATTTTATATTTATGGCAACTGTTACATCTAAATGTAAGGAAATAGATGGTATAGACTTTAGGAGTAAGTAAAAAGATATATCATTTGATCTTTTGTATTATTGTATAATGCCATATTTAGTCTAAATGTTAATATGAGCCCTGTACATGTGTACTTTTGTAAAAGTCCCAATAATTTAAGATGCATATCTAACCGCAGATGTCTAAAGGTTGGCGGTAGCATGGAATATATCAATGCAGAAGTGCACTTTCCCATTGACTTTAGTCATTTATTGTGCATTATTTGATGCTTTTGATTAACTACTGCATTGGAGATAGTCCTTATAAATACCACTTAATGCATTAGGATATATTTATTATATATTTATTTGCATTATGAAGATTGACAATAATATGTTTGTGTCGAATCATTTCACAATGATACTTTTGTGTCAACTCATTACATGCATCTAAAAGGCATTAGCCACCTGAATATTTTAGAGTATCAGTCTCAAGATTGCAAAGTATTTGGAACAAAAAGTAGTACATAGTCATTTTCATTATTTTTTAAAAGAATTTGACCGAGATTTAGGTTCACTTATCGACCTTTTAAATAAAATGCTTATACAAAAAAATGTCAGTGTAATTTGTATGTAAACCCACATCTCATAGACCCGAACTACTGATATAAAATACCCCATAAATCATACTGATCTACATTGATATGTTTATTTTTCTTTATAATAGAACTACAGGGATCATGATAAATAAAATAATCATATTTCATCAGGTATCAACCCCTTTCATCAAAGTTGTTATTTCAATAAACATAATTTACACACGAAGATGAGAAAACTTGTTTTGTCTGGAATACTGATCTGTTAGTTCAAACAGACTTTGTTTTGGACAGTACAAATAAATTTACCCTTTTCACCTTTTAACACCTAAGTCATTCGGATACATCTTCAAACGCTAAAGGCATATATGATGTTATCTTTTTATTCATTGAAATATTAATAAAGGTACACAATTTCAAAAGATTTGACTTTTTGACTAGATTGCTTGTGGTTATGTATTTGATATCTTTTTAAACAGCTAGTACATCGCAATTTAGAGAAAAATATTGTATGATCTTCATTATGAATTTAATATATTCTTTTAGCATTAATTTTGGTAATTATATATTTTTTTTAAAGAATTCACATGAGAAATAAGCAGAGTATCGCAACTCGATCATTTTGGTTGTAAAACCTTGGATATTCTTTTTGTTTTACAAAATATGATGAGTGCTCACAAACACTGTTAACCAGACCACATTTGTAAGTGCCTGACTATTATTGGTTTCCAACGAATATTAATAAATCCAAAGTAGTTGGCTACTATTATCTTCCATATTCTGTTTTTGGCTTATTGTTTTTAACATAAATAAGACAGGCCCCTTTTTTCTGATTTGAATTGTTTGGTCATGTGGGGCCTTTTATGCTGGTAGCTGTATATATTGTATGGGATATACTGATAGTTGAAGGTCGTACAGAACCCTATAGTTGTTTATTTTCTCTCTCATTGGTCTCTGGTGGATAGTTGTCTTATTGGCAATCACCCTTTTTCTCTTTATTTTTATATTATTTATATCTTATCAGATAAGAAAGATAATCTAAAATGATGAATTATTTTGTCTGATTTTTTTTGCATTGTTTACATAATGTGAATGGTGTTATATATTTTTATAAGGATCTTGAGCATTTTGTATGGGATGATATATGATTAATCAGATTAAACTGAATGAAAATTTTAATATAATCACAAAACAACACCACTTCACATTTCCTTAGATAACCTCAATAAGAAAGAATAATGTTGACAGAAGTGTCATTAATCAAAGTAAAACTAATACTAAAATCAGATGCTTTTTCTTCGATCTTGATCAGCAAAAAATCTCTTTTTTTTAAAAAGTAGAAATTGGGAGATTGTATGCACCAAAAAATTGAAAGAATCAAAATTGTCAAATAAAGAGCAACTATTTCAAAGGTGGAGTTGGGGGGTGGGGGGGGGGGGGGGGGGTGGAGGGGGGGGGGGGGGGGGTGGGGTATGTTTCTTTTACAGAGTAAGAATTTTATTTAGTTCTTCAAGGCTATCAATAGAATCATTTTATTCAAAGGCAAAATCCCCCCCCCCCCCCCCCCCCCCCCCCCCCCTCCTTCTCTCCATTTTACCTCAGTTAATGTTATAAGATGTTTGAAAACCTGTAGATAATTCTATGACTTCAAGTAGGACGTCAACATTGAATTGAAAAGGGTTTATAATATCACACTGATGAGATGTAAATATTAACACCTTTACCATATTTAGACAACCACATAGACTACTTCTTACTTTAAAGAATCAGATACAGCCAAGCAGTCCAAAGCTTTTTAGAAAGCTAAAACTTGTAAAGATTTGGTTCTCTTTTAACTTTACATAAACTAGTGTTAATATAATGAATGAAATCCAGCCAATATTGAAGTATGTATAAATATTTTATTGCCTAACTATTTTATTGTGAAAGATTTAATTTATAGCTGTTTAAGTGTCCTAAGAGGTAGCTAACAATGTGTGTCTATTCTTAGTAAAGCTTTCATTATACTTTAAAATTTAACATCATACTAGCTAGGTTACATTAAACACTTTTAAATCGGTTACAAAACTTCATGGAATACTTATTTTATTGAGTAAGAAATGATAATGGTTTAATTTGTGCTTTAGATTTCCATTTTGATAAAACCTTTCACCACATTAATCTGATGGTGGTTTTGCATCATCCAATACTGGATACATGTATCAAATAATAGCCTGTTTTATATATATGTTTTACTCTTGAAGTAGGAACTGTGTCCACACTTTACAAAATTAGACCTATTACACTAACGAGTAATTAGTCACTTGTCCTGAACATGCAGGAAATATTTGTCACTGGATGTTAATCAACAATCAATCAATCAGTTGTTGGTCATCAATCAGTGGAAAAACTTGGTTAATTATTCTCATAACAGCTCTTCATTTAGACGGTGTACACTGTCTTCTCCTCTGCTGTTAAATATTCCTCATTCCTTTTTCTTCTTTTCTCCATATTATATGTGGATCTCAATGTCTCTTCATTTATGTGTTCTGGGAGATAATTTTAGCACCCTTTACTCTCCTATAGATTATTCTGATCTTTCAACTTGTCTCTTACTGTTGACAGCTCTCATCTTTTCGCTTATTCATTCTTACTGCTGCCTTTATGTTCTTTAATCTGCATTGTACTGATTTTCTTTGCTGTATAGGGCAGACTTGGGATAATTGTAATTGTAATCGTTAATCAACTGTAATTGATTACAATTTTTCAAGTAATCAGTGTAATCATTAATCAGCAAAAAATCTGATTACATGTAATTTAATTTAATCAATTACTTTTCAAAATACCCTGTAATCATGATTACTTTTTGATTACATTCTGATTACAATGAAAAAAATCTAAAATTGTGTTTTTGGTCATTAAATGAACCTCTTTGTTATTCATATTTGATAAATTTTTAACATACTAAAATGGTTTGGTTATTTTAAGCATGTCTACTTCGGTAAAAAAATAAACTGTTACAGTATTGAAAAGTCATCATTAGCCTAAGCAGAGACATATAATACAATTATATACCTTTTATCTTGGTAAAAGATATTTTACATACATGTATATTCATCGTTTTATAATGATCTTCATAATAATATTTGATAATACCTGTTATATATTCAAGTAATACATTTCTTTAACCCTGAATTATAATCTTTTGTTAATTTTTGTGATTTTTGTCAACTTTGAATTGACAGGTAGGAGACTAATTAAGGTTTGCTTTTATTGCAATTACCAATTGAGTATAGCTGTAGGGAAATATATATGATAAAAGATAAATCAGACATGAAAATTTATCTAATTAGCACAAACTAAATTAAAAGTTGGACAAATATGTTGTTCAATTTTTTTTTTGTATTTGGACTGGACATGTGAAATGCACTGATTTTTAGTACTTACATATTGTTTACAATTTGATTAAACATTTCTTTCCTCCATAATGACGCCTTTTGACGCCACCCCCTTTACTCCATAATGACGCCTTTTGACGCCTGTGTAGTACCTCAGTTGAAACACTATGTCTCCAAAATGTCTGCATCAGACTTAAAAAAAATTGTATCCAATATGAAAAGGAGATTCATGAGAATATCTGACTTGAATTTCATTGATGAAATATTAGTTTTCACAATGCATTAACACTTTAAACCTGATGATTTTTTTTACTGAAAAAAATCCTATGCGAATCAAGTATTTAAAAAAAAAATATCCATGGAGTAAAGGGTTAAAATTTAACATAGTTTTAACTGCTAACTTTATTTCATCCATATTTAAACTTCCATAAACTGCAACTTGGAATACATATCAATTATGAAATCTCTAGGTCAGAAGACAAACAAAAAAACTCTTGATTATGATATATCTTTATTAAATTTAATTTTTAAAAAATTCAGAGATCATAGGTGATAAAGTGTAATGTATATATATGTAGTGAAATTTGGTGTTTATTTAAACATGTTAAATAAATGAAATTTAATTTCAAGTTATCATTTTATAATTGAACCAAATAAAATACTTTCTCAAAAATGCTATAGTTATATTGAACGTTTATTCATTCACATTTTTGTTTTTAAATCCATTGTAATCAGATGTAATCATGATTACTTTGCCAATGTAATCATTAATTTAATCAGATACTTTCAGAAATGATGTAATCATTAATTTAATTTAATTGTACAAATGACAAAGTAATTGTAATTTAATCAATTACATTGAAAGTAATTGGACCCATCTCTGGTATAGGGATCACACCATTTCCTTTCCATACTTTCTTGCTGTTTACCGTAGTTGTAATTTTAGTTGCTATCACATACTCCAGAAATTTGTTTTTATTTATCCTTTCTTGCTGTTTAAACACCTATCACCTATTCTACATGATCTTCTCTGATATTTCTTGCTGTGTTTAAACCCACCTATCTTTATTACATTTGAATCCACTAATCTTTGCTTTCTAAATCCTTTCATACTGTTAACACACATATCACTTATTCTATGAATTGTCTCTGATCTTTTCACCTTTTCTTTCATGCTGTTAATACGCCCATCACCTATTCCAAGGGAATTGTCTGATCCTTCCTTAATCTTACAATCACTTATGACCTTATACCCCAAAAGCTTTTTCAATGTTGACAGCTGTCATCTCCCCATCAAAATCATACTGTTTTCCTGTAATTTTTTTAATTCTTTGCCAAAGTACTTCTATAATTATTATAGGTTTATTATTAAATATCTACCTAACAGAACGTTACATGGTGAAAAACAACTTTATGTTATCTGGTCTAGACACTTATAGTAATTGATTAAACAGATTGCTTCAATGCAACACATAAACAAACTATAATAAACAATTTTGTAATTATTCTTAGTTGCTGAGTTTGCAAGTATTTATAATGCAGAAATTCCGGCAATGAAGAATTTTTTTCATCAAAGTTATGCCGCAAAGTATAAATAAATTTGGTAACAGAAGTTTTACACCTCTTTACTCCAGTTGTAAATGACAAGTTGTAAACAGAACCAGAAACAGGAAAATGGAAAGATAAACATATGCTTTAAAAAATACCCGTAGGTGGATCCAGGGGAGGGGCCCTGAGGGGCCGCCCCCCTTTTGTGGGAAAAATTTGGTTAATTATATAGGGAATCACTGAAGCCAAACTGAAGCAGGCCCCGATTATGTCAGACAGCGGCCCCCCTTACAAAATGTTCTGGATCCGCCACTGATACCTATACCTATTGCCTTATTGTCCAATAGCTATATCAGATCTTTAGCTACATTAGCAAAACTGTTAATTGGAAACTTCACTGTGTGGTAACAATATGTTCTCTACATATAAAACTATTAACTTGACAAAAATCAGAAATTCCTCAGGTCTATTCATGAAGCATACATGCAGTTACTCATAAAGGACCATAAACTTGACATGTGTCTGCACAGAACCTTAACCTGTGCACACGCCTGCACATAACTTTAACAGACTCCTGCATAGAACAACAAACTTGGCACACCTACACAGAACATTAAATTTATCAGATTCCTGAACAGAATCATGAACTTCACATGTAACTACCTATAACATTAGATCATACATTTCTATCTAATATATATAATTATATAACAAGAAGGAAAATATCTGGTACCAGAAAGCTAGCAGAATTATTAAACACAACTGTACAGAAAGATTTATAAAAAGAGTTAGAATCCTAGAGATATCTAAAACTTAATTAAAAGTCACCAAATTGACATCACCATGGCAAAAGATTAAGTCCACATTACTTTACAGCAAAAACTTAAGACGGTGAACACAAACCCCACCAAAAAACTGGGGATCATCTCTTGGGGTCCAGAAGGGTAAGCTTAACTTACCAAACACAAAACCTTTAACTTTAAAAACTTTAACACTTAAAACACACAAGTAGACTACCACAAACCTATTTTAAATCCCTGACATTGCATATAAAATGGTGACAAGCCTAAAATTGCATGTACTTGTGAAAACATACTATTTGGTTGATACATTTTCATTAACAAACGACTTACAGTTACAAGGTATCTAACTTGCAAGATATGTAGAAACCCCTTGCATTGACCAGTCAATGGAGAGCCTTGTATTTTCCCTGTATATCTTCACGGAGGGTAACAGAACAATACAGATGGTAGACACCTGTTCCAGGTATCCATACAGAACCATTAAATTGTCAGATACCTAGCTACAGGTACATAGAACTGTAATGCTACCTGACAAACACCTGTACTGAGACTCAAACTAAACAATTTAACTATAGACTTACAAACAAAATTGCTTGGTTGGAATGACTGATATTTGCACAGAAGCTTTAAATGCCTGTCAATCATATATAGAATTTCCAGACAACTTTACAAAACAGTTGAGTTATCAGACCAAAAAAATAAATTATCAAAATTTTGACTCTGATCACTTGCTTCATATTGGGTAAGTAATTAGGACTTGTCATATACCTGATCCTGAATATTTGAACCATGACAGATCACTTCTTAGAATATAAAGACATGTCAAATATCAACTTCAAGACATAAATTCAAATATCAGATTCAAGACATGTCAACTATATCATTATATGAAATCATGTCAACTATCAGTATATGAAAACATGTCAACTATCAGTATATAAAAATGTGTCAACTATCAGTATATGAAAACATGTCAACTATCTGGATATCAAGACATGTCAAATATCAGATTCAAGACATGTCAACTATCAGTGTATATCAATTAAGACATGTCAACTATCTGGATATCAAGACATGTCAAATATCAGATTAAAGACATGTCAACTATCAGGATATCAAAACATGTCAAATTTAAGAATGTCAAGACGCATTAAAATCAGTTTACTGTGAATTCAGTTATTTTCATTGGTTCCCATTTTTCATTGATGAGGACAAATGTATTTGAGTCAATATCTGAATTTGTGAATTTTATGAAGTCTTCATACAAGCCTATAGACAATTTTAAGGTAGTTGAACATTTAAGTTTGTGGTTCACTTGTACTAATCCCAAAAAACTTGTAAAATCCATGACAATTAATTGGTATTCCACAAAAAAAATTAAATCCGAAGGATCAAGACATGTCAAATATTACAATTTCAAGATATGTAAAATATCAGAATAGCACTTAGACTTATAGAAAACTCAAGGTTTATTGCACTAGATGTTTATCTTTATCATAATAATTTAACTATATGGTCTCCTTTTTATTTATTTTCAAAATCCTACTTTATTTTTTAAGAGAAAGTTATAGCTCATAAATGTGGCAAATTTAGTTTTTTGTACACATTGGCATTAGATTATGAGTACTTATATCATTAATATGATAACTCAAATTGTGTAAAATAATCATGTTATTTAAAAAAAATGCTTTTCCTTTTCATTACTGTACATTATTTAGCTTTGATTTATAATAATGCATTTATTGAAATGAGCATCATACATGCAGTATATTAGTCCAAATAATTATGACGTCTTGAAAGGCTATTATAATTTTTTTCTTTGAGCCTTACAGTCCAAATAATTATGACGTCTTGAAAGGAAAATTATAATAGCCTTTCAAGACGTCATAATTATTTGGACAAGCAGTATATATACTTTAGTTAAGAAATATGAGTTGTGACATTAGTGCATTTTTAAGTGATGGCGCGATCAGCTTTACTCACTGCAAAGTAAGAGCAAAAACATATTCTCATTTAAGTTCTTGTTTCTCAAAAAAAAATTAAAAATCTTGAAGAATTTTAATACATATTTATCATGGTTGATCTGAATGTTAGACTTTTTTCAGAAGTGAAATTAAAACATAGTTAGAGCTTAGCTGAAAGTCTATGTTATAACACTCAGACTGTTTGAAATGGTATATGTATGCCAGTCCAATTAGTATTTTTCTGAACACACCAGAAGAATGTCTAGGGAAGAAGAAAACAAATATTTTTATGTTCCAATTGTTAATAACTGGGTTAAGATAGGAATATTTCTTATAAGAATGCTTACTCGTGGAATTTTTACCGGATCATAGAGATTGTTGAGATCGTAGAGATTCCCCTAGCCTACTCAAAACTCATTAAGTGCATATGCCCTGAGTCTGCAATTTTTACGTTAGATGGTTGATAAAATCAAACTTCTTATAAATTTACTCTTTGAAGACTTAATAAAGTTATCTTAAAATATTAATAATGATCTTTCATACTGTCCTTTAATTATCATAAACCACAACCATTAAATGATAACTTTTCGTAAGTTAGTGACAAATTATGATAATGTACAAATCATGACCGAAAAATTAAAATTACAAAGTCCAGCTTCCTTTCAAAGAGAAATTTTAATTACAGTCATTCAAGTAAAAAGAAATGATTTTTATGTCTGACCACATTATAAGATGGATTATAATTTCTGTGATTTCAAGCTGTTAATTAAGCATTTGATGTCTTGGAAAAAAAGTATATTTAGTTTATTCGATAATATCTTCTTAAAAATTAGTAAGGGTTCCACGGAACCCAGTGTCTCGCCTACTTTTGCTGTTAATCGCAGACTCAACAAAAATGAGGAAAAACATCAATAAAAATTTCCCTCTCGATACTGTCTTTTGATTGAAAGAAGCTTCCAAGTTTGGTAAAAAAATCCAGGATAGTTTATGAATCTAATAAATGTTTTATAAACTTTAACTGCAGACTGTATGTAATGTTAACTGGAAGAAAAACTAAGTCCATTTATTAGTAAAATACGGAAAAAGTGAATTTTTTTTTTACAAAATTTACTTCTGAATAATATCTTATGACCAGAAACAAGCTTTTGTCTAAGTTTGGTAGAAATCCAGGATAATTTAAGAACATTATAAAAATTTTAAAAACTTAAACCACAGAGTGAATGTTTTGTTTCTGGCAAAAAAACTAAGTCCATTTATAAGTAAAATACGGAAAAGTGGAAATTTATTTTTACAAAATTTTCTTCTTGATACTATCTTATGATCATAAACAAGCTTCTGTCCAAGTTTGGTACAAATCGAGGATAGTTTATGAAAGTTATTAAAATTTTAAAAACTTTAACCACAGAGTGAATGTAATGTTTCCTCGCAGAAAAACTAAGTCCATTTATAAGTAAAATACGGAAAAGTGGAAAATTATTTTTACAAAATTTTCTTCTTGATACTATCTTATGATCATAAACAAGCTTCTGTCCAAGTTTGGTACAAATCAAGGATAGTTTATGAAAGTTATTAAAATTTAAAAAAAATTTAACCACAGAGTGAATGTAATGTTTCCTCGCAGAAAAACTAAGTCCATTTATAAGTAAAATACGGAAAAAATGGAATTTTATTTTTACAAAATTTACTTCTGGATACTTTCTTATGATCATAAACAAGCTTCTGTCCAAGTTTGGTAGAAATTCAGTATAGTTTAAGAAAGTTATTAAAATTTCAAAAACTTTGACCACAGAGTGAATATTTGTGGACGCCGCCGACGACAATGACGACGACGACGCCGACGCCGACGACGACGGAATGTAGGATCGCTTAGTCTCGCTTTTTCGACTAAAGTCGAAGGCTCGACAAAAATGAGTTCA
Source organism: Mytilus galloprovincialis (assembly GCA_037788925.1). Lineage (NCBI taxonomy): Eukaryota > Metazoa > Mollusca > Bivalvia > Mytilida > Mytilidae > Mytilus > Mytilus galloprovincialis. The sequence goes on along the minus strand of CM075333.1, from coordinate 90,587,436 downwards.
AACATATAATATGAACCGACACAATTTGACAACCTTGCAATTGTTTCAAATATATGTCTATGTATAGAATTGCATGCATTAAGAAAAATAAACAAATTGAGGTAAAAATAACAGATAATGGTATGTTTGCTGTTTCAAAAATATGTAGACTGCTTAACCTCAATATAGTGTTTCTGCACTTAGATGTTTATACATAAAGGAAAGATAATGAACAGATACCAAAGGGATAATTTGTGGCACGTTTTGTGTAGGTGGTCATCTGATATTTTGTACTTAGTTACTTTTGTTTTTAACATCAGCCATTACCAAAATATCCATCTCTCTACTTCTTGTGGTGAGCTCAACTTCAATCTTAATTGACTATCATTGTCAGCTTTCCTGACAAGGGCACTCCAGCTTCTTTCACCAATGAAAACTGATGCCACATAAGTCAATGACTGCAACGGAAGTAGTGTTTTTAAGACACATACAAACTATGCCAAGGTGCATGAATAAGGAAACCTCTGATTTCTGTACCAAACTCAGTGTTACTCAGTCGTTAGCCAGAAACTGTTGAACACTCCTTTTAAGGACAATGAAATAATAGGTTTACCATAGCATATCGGCTGGGCATGACACTTTACTAACATTTCAATTATTTTTTTATGACTTTTCTGTTTTTTATTGCAGTTTTAATTACTGCTATTTAAATTGAAAAAAAGGTAGGTTAATTATTATTTGAATAATTTACAATAACAATGACAGGTTTTCTTAAGTCAGCAAATATATAAGGTCATCTTAGTTCATAATTTATGTACCTAATATGAGCCAATATTGATAATTTTTCTCCTTGATTAATGTTATATAGGGAACCTAGTTTATGTCCTCTATCACGCTAACAATTTTACCTAAACGTTACTTTAAATTGGCATATAAGATGAGATTAAGACCTCTATAGGTCTATGATTGTCTGTAATATTGGCTGCATATCAAAGCAACCAACTATCAACAAACATCATACAATCAAGTTTGGATGCCACTATCTAGTAGACATGCTAATTAATGTTTGCACGCAACTGGACAAGTTACATACTTATGTTTCCTCACTGACACTCACTCAGATGCCTATAATTGCCACTGGTAGTTTTCTTATATTGGCCACTGCACATGTGCTTATATTGGCCACTGCACATGTGCTTATATTTGCCACTAGATATTTTAAGAACAATCAGACTGAATCAATGATAATGATTGATTTTCTTAAATGATCATTGTTGAAGGTCAACTGAGTTTTATTAATTCCTTGGTAGCATCATCCTCAAGTCTATTTTATCTAGAAAAGTCACTGAAATTTGATTTTCAGAATGAATTAATTTTAAGAAAAAATCAGTGAAATTTCTTCCCTTTGATTTTAAGGAAAATACAATTAAAACATGACCTTGGCAACGTGAGGTGGATCCATTATACAAATACACCTGTGTTCTGACTCTGTAGTCAATAGATCAATGATGATATAAACAGAGATATTATGTAATCATTCATACTTTATATCCATCATGATAGACTAAACTCATCACTTCCTCATCGTAAAATCTGCACAAAATGCAATAACACACTCTGCCTTCACTTCAACTGACAATTACTGATTAAGCACTTTTTACTTGTAGGAGAATATTAACTTATAATAATGAAATTATAAAAGATTCCACTCTTTTGCGTTTGTTTTTTTTAGCTGTGAGTAATAAATTTTTATCTTTTTTTTTCTTTTCTTTTATGATTTATGAAAACATATATATTTTCTTCTTTGATGATATCCAAAAATAGCACTTAACTTGTAACAACAATTTTTCATTCAAAGATGTAATAGTTGTATCAAATATATTATATCATATCATAATCTCATCCTGTTTTTATCAGAAAAATGATTGCTGAGTATACAACAATTGACTGTAGAATCAGTGGTAATATAACTGATAAATTTGCAGTTTTTTGTGCAATTTAATCTGTGAAATGTTTCAGTCGATTTGAAATTGAAATATAAAAAATATCAATGCTTACCTTTGAATGTTGCATCTGGATTAGATGTAGCACAGCTGTGTGTTTTTGCTGCACTTTGTACAGGAATTTCTTTCTGTGTTTCTCCCGTAGAAACTTCTGATAAGGTTCCCCTTTTAGTGAGTACATTATTCACTTCTGCAACGTCTAATTCCATGCCAATGAATTTCTTTTCCAGTTCATTATATTTTTGTTTTTGTTTATGTTGATCGATTTTCATATTGTTAATAAATCTGTACATATTTTGTAATGACATTTCTTGTTTAGAAATTGTCACGTTCAAATTGCTATTCTTCTGTTTTTCATGATCCAGTTCTTGTTCCATACTTTGGAGACGAGTATTTAAATCCTCCATATCATTTGAATTTCCTTTGAAAAGAGGTTTAATACGAGGATGCATGTCATTTCTAAAGTCCTCGGTAATAACCTCATTGTCCATTGGACGTTGGCTAGTAATTTCATTCGGACAACTAGACGTGTCCATTTCTTTGACCACAAATACGTATCTACATCGCTTTGTTTTAATTGTTTTCTTTGATTTTAGTGAACTAACTCTGTCCACTTTCATATATAGTACTACACATAATTGTGTGATAAAAATAAGTTGACTGAATTTCATTGTGATATTTTCAAAAAGTACGAAAAATAGATGACAATAAAATCTGTGGAATGAACTTTAAATATTGCAAAGCTAGCAGGTTCTGATATCTATTTATATATAACTTTGTTTGAGTTGAATCCAATATTTTGATGGAGCTTCTCCTATTATAGGATCTACCAGTAATGCAGTGAAATTATTGTATAAATTTGTTGTTCTTATCACTATAGAAATGTAAATGTTACATTAGAATAAAAAAAAATATTGCTGTCTGATGCAGTCTGTTAAAGTCGGCATAGTCTGTAGTTCTGTTGTAGTTGATAGTTTTCTCTGCGATGCTAAGTCAACTTAAAACCTACCTCGACTAAAAATGAATGAAAAATAATTCCTTTGATTAAACAACATGATTTAATTATAAACACTAAAATTTTCCCAATATGCACTTTCAATTGTCCTTTACAGTATCCAATTATAAAATACTAAACAGATGTCCAACTTCTGAAAACTTTCTATTGGCAGACGACAGTTTGTAATCTTTCAATTATTTCCTGATGTCCCCACATTCTGTAGCCATTGTCTAACAATACCAAACGACTTGCACTCTAGAACAGCATTGAATGTATCACACACATGGATGAAGATTAGCATGAAGAATTATATGATGTATTCATCATTGGTCTCTCTGCCCCCATCTTTTCTATATGTTACAACCCATTTTTAAAATATAAAGTGACACCACAGCTCAGTAGCTGCTGAGTAAGCATATCATTGGTTTACACATCTAACTACCAATACTACTATCACTTTACACTTAATCATAAAATTATACATCGTTGAGTTATTTTTGATGATGTTGATAACAATTTATGTTAAAATTTTGATTATACTTAATATATACTTAAAGGTAACCTAACTGAGCTTCTGAAATACTTTTTAAAGGGGTTTTAAATAAACAATTTTACTTATGCAATAAATATGAATGACCCTCCTTAATACTTCAGGTAGACGAATACGACAATAATGCATTCTTAATAACTGCCTGGGTAACATCACATGCTGTTGACTGTTGGTTAATATTATTTTTTGTCATACCACAAGTTAATAAAAAATTGAACAATGGAAATTAATTGTAGTATCATATATTACCAAATAACAGTACTTATAGTTTGTCAAGACAAATAACAGTTTACTTATTATTGTCTTAGATATTAATTGAATCTACATGATACACTGGTTTCGGAGATAATAAAATTCCATTCATAAATTATCAATAGTACTTGTAAATCCCTTATCATACCATTAATTGAAAATTTATTATTGTTGACTTTCTTTCTAAAAACAAATCTTTCAGGACTATCTTTAGTATGATGTAAAACATTTATAGGGAGGTTAACAAATATTCTTGCATATATTGCACTATTTCCCTTTGTTAAGAAATTTATGATGATTATTTCAGACTTTATACACCCTTCATCAATTTTGTCAGCTTTTTGTAAAACTTTTACACGTACATACATCTTGCATTCTTATTAAGTGACTTAAAAACAGTTTAAATTTTTCATATTATAAAACTGAGTCATTTTTGTAGACTTTAAAAAAAATCAAAGTTGCAAAAACTTGGTTATATTCTATACTTTGGTAAGAACTGAATAAACCAAACCCAACAGAATGAAATTTTAAGTAGTAGGAAGTTTATTTGACTTTTATTTTACAATTTATCTGTTATGCATTAATCAGAAACAACATAAATTGTGTGGTAAAAACTGTGTGTGGCCTAGAGTAAAGAAACAAACAATTGTCTTAGTGTATAGTGTATATCGGCACATGGTTTGAAATTAATCAGAAAAGCAATTAATTATTTTGTTTAGTCATATACAACACATTAATGTTCAACAGTGAATATACCTTTCTTGTATTTATTGTCAGAATAATTAAAGCAGTTGTATTTTGTGAGTAATTACTCAAACTCACTTAATTATTGACAGATTGGAACTAAATCCAACATCGCCAGACGTCTAAAAAAGTTCAGATAATGATTAACTTAATTCCATTACATGATCAGTTAAGAGACATCTTCTCAGTTTCAGGATCAGTACATCCCTTTCAGTCTAGATCAATAGACTTTCCTGTCAGGACCAGTACAGTCCCTTTTAGTCTAGATCAAAAGACTTTCCTGTCAATCAGGATCAGTACAGTTCCTTTCAGTCATGATCAACAGCCTTTCCTGTCAATCAAGATCAGTACAGTCCCTTTCAGTCATGATCAATAGATTTTCCTGTCAATCAGGATCAGTACAGCCCCTTTCAGTCATGATCAACAGTCTTTCCAGTCAATCAGGATCAGTACAGTCCCTTTCAGTCATGATCAATAGATTTTCCTGTCAATCAGGATCAGTACAACCTTTTCCAGTCATGATCAATAGACTTTCCTGTCAATCAGGACCAATACAGTCCCTTTCAGTCATGATCAATAGACTTTCCTGTTAATCAGGATCAGTACAGTTCCTTTAAGTCATGATCAACAGCCTTTCCTGTCAATCAAGATCAGTACAGTCCCTTTCAGTCATGATCAATAGATTTTCCTGTCAATCAGGATCAGTACAGCCCCTTTCAGTCATGATCAACAGTCTTTCCAGTCAATCAGGATCAGTACAGTCCCTTTCAGTCATGATCAATAGATTTTCCTGTCAATCAGGATCAGTACAACCTTTTCCAGTCATGATCAATAGACTTTCCTGTCAATCAGGACCAATACAGTCCCTTTCAGTCATGATCAATAGACTTTCCTGTTAATCAGGATCAGTACAGTTCCTTTAAGTCATGATCAACAGCCTTTCCTGTCAATCAGGATCAGTACAGTCCCTTTCAGTCTTGATCAATAGACTTTCCTGTCAATCAGGATCAGTACAGTCCCTTTCAGCCATGATCAATAGACTTTCATGTCAATCAGGATCAGTACAGTCCCTTTCAGTCATGATCAATAGATTTTCCTGTCAATCAGGATCAGTACAGTCTCTTTCAGTCATTATCAATAGACTTTCCCGTCAATCAGGACCAAAACAGTCCCTTTCAGTCATGATCAACAGACTCTCATGTCAATCAGGATCAGTACATCCCTTTCAGTCTAGATCAATAGACTTTCCTGTCAGGACCAGTACAGTCCCTTTCAGTCTAGATCAAAAGACTTTCCTGTCAATCAGGATCAGTACAGCCCCTTTCAGTCATGATCAACAGTCTTTCCAGTCAATCAGGATCAGTACAGTCCCTTTCAGTCATGATCAATAGATTTTCCTGTCAATCAGGATCAGTACAGCCTCTTCCAGTCATGATCAATAGACTTTCCTGTCAATCAGGACCAATACAGTCCCTTTCAGTCATGATCAATAGACTTTCCTGTTAATCAGGATCAGTACAGTTCCTTTAAGTCATGATCAACAGCCTTTCCTGTCAATCAGGATCAGTACAGTCCCTTTCAGTCTTGATCAATAGACTTTCCTGTCAATCAGGATCAGTACAGTCCCTTTCAGCCATGATCAATAGACTTTCATGTCAATCAGGATCAGTACAGTCCCTTTCAGTCATGATCAATAGACTTTCCTGTCAATCAGGACCAATACAGTCCCTTTCAGTCATGATCAATAGACTTTCCTGTCAATCAGGATCAGTACAGTTCCTTTAAGTCATGATCAACAGCCTTTCCTGTCAATCAGGATCAGTACAGTCCCTTTCAGTCATGATCAATAGACTTTCCTGTCAATCAGGATCAGTACAGCCCCTTTCAGTCATGATCAACAGTCTTTCCAGTCAATCAGGATCAGTACAGTCCCTTTCAGGCATGATCAATAGATTTTCCTGTCAATCAGGATCAGTACAGCCTCTTTCAGTCATGATCAATAGATTTTCCTGTCAATCAGGATCAGTACAGCCTCTTCCAGTCATGATCAATAAACTTTCCTGTCAATCAGGACCAATACAGTCCCTTTCAGTCATGATCAATAGACTTTCCTGTCAATTAGGATCAGTACAGTTCCTTTAAGTCATGATCAACAGCCTTTCCTGTCAATCAGGATCAGTACAGTCCCTTTCAGTCATGATCAATATACTTTCCTGTCAATCAGGATCAGTACAGTCCCTTTCAGCCATGATCAATAGACTTTCATGTCAATCAGGATCAGTACAGTCCCTTTCAGTCATGATCAATAGACTTTCCTGTCAATCAGGACCAATACAGTCCCTTTCAGTCATGATCAATAGACTTTCCTGTCAATCAGGACCAGTACAGTCACTTTCAGTCATGATCAATAGACTTTTCTGTCAATCAGGATCAGTACAGTCCCTTTCATCATGATCAACAGCCTTTCCTGTCAATCAGGACCAATACAGTCCCTTTCAGTCATGATCAACAGACTCATGTCAATCAGGATCAATACAGTCCCTTTCAGTCATGATCAATAGACTTTCATGTCAATCAAGATCAGTACAGTCCCTTTCAGTCATTGTCAATAGACTTTCCTGTCAATCAGGATCAGTACAGTCCCTTTCAGTCATGATCAATAGACTTTCCTGTCAATCAGGATCACTACAGTCCCTTTCAGTAATGATCAATAAATTTTCCTGTCAAACAGGATCAGTACAATCATGATCAATAGATTTTCTGTCAATCAGGTCCACTACAGTCCCTTTCAGTCATAATCAATAGACTTTCCTGTCAATCAGGACCAGTACAGTCCCTTTCAGTCATGATCAATAGACTTTTCTGTCAATCAGGACCAGTACAGTCCCTTTCAGTCATAATCTACAGTCTGTCCTGTCAGGACAACTACAATCCATTTTAGTCATGATCAATAAATTTTATGAGTACAGTCACTTTCAGTCATGATCAACAGTCTTTCCTGTCAATCAGGTCCACTACAGTCCCTTTCAGTCATAATCAATAGACTTTCCTGTCAATCAGGACCAGTACAGTCCCTTTCAGCCATGATCAATAGACTTTCCTGTCAATCAGGATCAATACACTCCCTTTCAGTCATGATCAATAGACTTTTCTGTCAATTAGGATCGGTACAGTCCCTTTCAGTCATAATCTACAGTCTGTCCTGTCAGGACAATTACAATCCATTTCAGTCATGATCAATAGGCTTTCCTGTCAGGACCAGTACAGTCCCTTTCAGTCTAGATCAGTAGACTTTCCTGTCAATCAAGATCAGTACAGTTCCTTTCAGTCATGATCAACAGCTACACTCCCTTTCAGTCATGATCAATAGACTTTTCTGTCAATTAGGATCAGTACAGTCCCTTTCAGTCATAATCTACAGTCTGTCCTGTCAGGACAATTACAATCCATTTCAGTCATGATCAATAGACTTTCCTGTCAGGACCAGTACAGTCCCTTTCAGTCTAGATCAGTAGACTTTCCTGTCAATCAAGATCAGTACAGTTCCTTTCAGTCATGATCAACAGCCTTTCCTGTCAATCAGGATCAGTACAGTCCCTTTCAGACATGATCAATAGACTTTCCTGTCAGTCAGGATCAGTACAGTCCCTTTCAGCCATGATCAACAGCCTTTCCTGTCATACAGGATCAGTACAGTCCCTTTCAGTCATGATCAATAGACTTTCCTGTCAATAAGGATCAGTACAGTTCCTTTCAGTCATGATCAACAGCCTTTCCTGTCAATCAGGATCAGTACAATCCCTTTCAGTCATGATCAACAGCCTTTCCTGTCATACAGGATCAGTACAGTCCCTTTCAGTCATGATCAATAGACTTTCCTGTCAATCAGAATCAGCACAGTCCCTTTCAGTCATGATCAATAGACTTTCCTGTCAATCAGGATCAGCACAGTCCCTTTCAGTCATGATCAATAGACTTTCCTTTCAATCATTATCAGTACAATCCCTTTCAGCCATGATCAATAGACTTTCCTGTCAATCAGGATCAGTACAGTCCCTTTCAGTCATGATCAATAGACTTTTCTGTCAATCAGGATCATTACAGCTTCTTCCTGTCATGATCAATAGACTTTCCTGTCAATCAGGATCAGTACAGTCTCTTTCATTCATGATCAATAGACTTTCCTGTCAATCAGGATCAATACAGTCCCTTTCAGTCATGATCAATAGACTTTCCTGTCAATCAGGATCAGTACACTCCCTTTCAGTCATGATCAATAGACTTTCCTGTCAATCAGGATCGGCACAGTCCCTTTCAGTCATGATCAATAGACTTTCCTATGTCCATCAATGAGGATCAGTACACTCCAGTTTCAACCATGATCAAAAGACTTTCCCATCAATAAGGATCAGTACACTGCAGTTTCAGCCATGATCAAAAGACTTTTTCATCAATAAGGATCAGTACACTCCAGTTTCAGCCATGATCAAAAGGCGTTCCCATCAATAAGGATCAGTACACTCCAGTTTCAGCCATGATCAAAAGACTTTCCCATCAATAAGGATCAGTACACTCCAGTTTCAGCCATGATCAAAATACATAGTTATTAGTCACCATCTAAGTTATGGTCAGCATGCAGTCACCCTCTCAGATTAAATAATTAAACAAGAATGGAGAACTAGGAATAGCAGATGCCTCGTCAGTCATTATAAGTACCTAGAATATGAACTCAAATGTTTAATGAACTACACATTTTCTATAGGCTTTGTACACAGAAATCGGCAAAACCAGGAAAATCAAATTTTCCTTAATCCATGAAAATTGATACCCAGGAAAATAAATGACTCCTTAGTACTTGACAGTCGTGGTAACCACTTTTTTATATTGGCCTCTGAAAGTTCAGTTTGATGATTAATACACTTACCAGAATTTATTAGACTTAAAATTAGCTACTGACAAACATTTCTTTTTTGTACAGTGTCAGTGCTCTGCATATAAAGAGATCAATTTGTGTGTTTGAAAGTTACAAATTTAACATCACTATTTACTAGTGATGCATAGCTTTACAAAAGAAATAGTTAAAATGTTACAGAAGACACACTCTTGTACTTAAATATGCTGCACACTCAGAGGCAAATTAAATGCCAATCAGTCTTGAGATTGATTAACAGTTACGCTTGACCATGGTGAAAAAAGTTGTTTTGTTTTGTTCAGATTATCTCAAAAGTCTATATATAGATATAGGATGTTGTGGTTTGAGTGTCAATGAGACAACTCTCTCATCCAAGTAACAATTTATAAAAGTAAACCATTATCGGTCAAGGTGGTCAAGGTACGGCCTTGGTAAAGAACCTTTTCTATGATCTTGTTTTGTAATCTTACAATAGATCAATATGTGACACTTAAATAATCTATTATTTATCTTAACGTATCACTTTTTTTCCAGATTCTTCTTCTTTTTTTGTTAGGTAGCTGTGTCAGTTGAATATATAAATAATGATTCAAAAGGCAAAGATTTTTAATTATGTATGACAAGGCTGGTTTTTTTTATTGATGAATTGTTTTACATTTTTCATGTCAGGGCCTATTATAGTTGAATTTATGGTATGTATGGTATGGGGTTTTCTGATGAAGGCTGTATGATGACCTTTAATTTATGATATATATCTACATCATAGTTTGGACTGAATAATGGAAAGATGTTTCATTGGGAATTATACCACATCTTATTTGTATATAAGGGTTCTGTTTGCAGGCAGAACAACTAGACTTAATAACTGAGCACTCAACATTTTCTGTAAATTTAATGCACTTGCAGTGATGATTCAGATATATAAAAAAATCTATTCCTTTGAACATATGGGCTTCTTTTAACATTGACATATTTCATTTGTATTTTACTTTATTTGACTCTTGATTTATAACTTTAACAAAAACCTGTTTCTTTTTAATTATTGTTTTGCCCTATTCAGCATTATTAATTTTTATCTATAAAATATAATATATAAATTTCTTATTAGTGTATTTTTTATTATCATTATTCTGTAAATGATCCATAATGAATCAGTCATATGATTGTTTTCTTTTCTTAGAGTGCTGCTGTTTTAGTCATAAAGAGGCTGAAGAACTAATAGTACTATTGTACAAATACAATTTATGCTACTTAATAATATATAATGCATTTCAGTGCATACTTATTTATATATATATATAGGTAATAGCTTTCAAAATAAGTAATGCATTGATTTTGTTGACAGTTTTCTATTAAATGCAAGATATCAAATTTCTATCATAAGGTTACATCTAAAGACCCCTTTCTTGAAAATGAATGACAAATGTTTTGAGACACCTCTGTGTTAGCAATATAAATGTTATCTTTCTATCTGATTGTGTGGACTATTTTCACATGTCTTATAAAATTAACAGACATCATTCTTTTATGTTTGGTGTAATTCTACTATTGTATTGACATAAAATTTGGAGTGTTTTGGAAACTGATACTAGTACTGTTTTTTGTGGGTTAAAATTCAATTAATCTACTTGTCAAGCCTGTAGTAGGATATCTTGGTTACAGGGGACCAGATTGGGAATGGTGTTGTGGTGGTATCATCAATCAGGATCTTATAATTTCTTAGGAGCACAATGTAAAGAAGGGGATGTAATTAATGTAATATGATGCATTGAAGTGCATAAAAAAGCAGGTTTAATATAGAGAGATCCATCAGGTTTTGATGTACTGCAGACAGATATAAAATTAGTCTAATAGACTTTGACTTATATGACTTCTTGGCAATAAGGAGAGAGTTCTAATAACTCTAAATGGTTTAATTTTTGCAGGTTTATATTTCAAGTTTTCAAGACCAAACCTGTTTGTCATGTTTTAATTTTGCATGTCATAAATTCTGATATGCATTTTTTAAGATTAAATTTAGGAAATAGTTTCAGGATTTATTATAATCGTGAAATTACAGAAATAATTCCTGTTGTAAAGATGTCCCATTATATAATAGTAGTACAAATGTTGAGGACAAGCTTCCAACTGCTGTTAAAGAACTGGGACTTCTTATTATCAATGCAATATAAACTAAACAAATAGGTCTATTTAACTTAGACATTGGAAAATTCAAAGTTCTATCTTATGTAAAAAATAGGATGACCAATGATTGACATATCACTGTCAAAGGTTTGCAAAATAACAATGAATTGCCGACCAGTTATATAATTAGCAAAGAAAATGATTAAAAGACAAGAGGTCAAGGAAAAATTAAGGTCACTGGATCTATAGTTAAAATTCATAAGTCTTTACCAGACATAATTTATATAAAATTCAGTATAAGGAAGTGATAATTAACCTCTATTATAAATTCAAGGTCAAGCTGAAAATTTTTCTCTTCATTTCTCAAAATATTCATCACCTGGTTCTTTGGTCATAAATTGTACTTAGTACTTAGAGTACAAAATATGTGTACAAAACATGTAATCAAATATTTTGATTGGTTGATTTTTGAGTCTGAGTAAGATAGTCATTCTTAAAAGTTTTATGAGTTTCAGTCATAATCCCAGGCATAGATAACCTTTGGTACAATTTTTTGGAATGTTGGCTCTTCAATGCACTTGTTTGGTTTTCTGGTTGATCTGAACATCACTGATGAGTCTTATGTAGACGTAAAGTGTGTCTGGCATATTAAATTATAAGCATGGTACCTTTGATAACTATTATGACTACAAAGGCCAGAAAAAACGAATTTCCCTGCACAATACCCTCACCATACAAATGTATCATTATACTGTTGATACAAAACACTTACCTTGAAGAAGTAACTACCTGGTGATTTATAATGTTAACATTGTAACAATAATACTTTCTCATTTAAAAATAACATGTAGAGCTGTCAGTCAAGGAAACAGATAGTTGGTTCCCTGTGTCTACTAGATGCTATGCTTGGTATGTGCTATCATACTTGCAATAAAAGTACAGCTTGTAGATATTTGAGAGAAAAAATTGGACAACATGTCTCCTATATTGGCTCTGTAAGATACATTTTGCAAAACCTTTTAGTCTGTAAATTTTGTCGCTTTTTTATCATCTTTTCTGAAACTACTAAGCCAATTTAGTACTATAAAATATTGAGATGTGGACCCTGATTATCAATGAGTAGGTTATCAATTAGAGTTGTGAAAACTATAGGACCTAGATTTGAGAAGTGTAAATTCTTGCTAAAAGGGCGACATGACCCTTCCCTAGATTTTCCATCAAACATGATGGAATTTTGTGATGAAACAAATGCCACCAAATTCCATCAGTTGATGGAGTATTGGAACAACTTTCCATCAACTTTCCATCAATGCTGGAAAATTGTTGATGGAAATTGTTTGATGGAATTTGTGTTTATGATGATTGAAAACTGATGGCATAATTTCCATCTGATGGATAATTGATGGTATTTTTACCATCTGATGGATAATTGATGGAACATTTTAACCGATGGAATATTTTCCATTACATGTAAAATGCATGGAAACTTGATGGAGAATTGACCATCAGATGGAATTTAATGGATGAGCAAGTAGAATGTCTTTAGAAAATCTTTCCATATATGGCATTTTCTGTGATTTAATAAAACAATATTTGTTCTCTGTGGTCAATAGGTAGTCCAGTTACATGTGTGTATCTTTTAGTTCAGTGTCCCATTGAAATCTTGAAAGTTGAATTAGTTGATGGCAAATTCTGCAAAATAAAAGTAAAAGAATCTAGCATTTAAACATGATAAATTAGAATAAGTTAACATTGTAAAGATATAAAGTTAGTTAGTTACTTGTCGTTTTTGGATATATAAATGTCTTATTGTCAGTTATACCACAGATATCTAATTTTATAGCAAAATTATTTTATTAGAATTAAGTACTATTTTATAAATCAAATAATGATTTAAAATGATACAAAATATGACTCCTGTCGAACACAATTTTATGATATGTATATATGCACATTTTTTTGTGTCATTTGGTCTCTTGTGGATAGTTGTCTCCTTGGCAATAATAATTATACCATGTACACCACATCTTCTTTATTAATAATCATTATAAATCTATAGTCTAGTTTTTCTCTTGACTCTTAAAAGCTAATAAAACATTTTAAATGTCACTTAACTTTGAACTAAAAGAGCATGCACATATATTCAAAATGGTGGAAATTCTAATACATTGTACTTACGGTGCAGTCCGGTGTATCCGCGCACCTAAGACTTTTGACCACTTCATTCAACTGATAAAACCAATCATTGGATAATTGTGTAAATACATTCATAACAAACTTTTATTTCATAAAATTATCAGTTTGTAGGGTTTCACCCTCAAGATTTTGTGTAATGTGTGTCCAAAATTGGGGAAACCCCTGTTCTGAGAATTCCTCCAATGTCCGGTGATTTCTCACATGCCTACCAAAAAGAACTTATTTTGAATAGAGGAAAGATTAGCACGGGGGGGTCTCAACATGGGATTTTGGGTACAGGTGTGCAGCTGGGATTTTAAAAACACCCCCCATTCATATATTGAATAATTGTGAAATCCCTACCTATACATATATTTCACAGCGAAATCATAACCCATTCATATATTTATCAGCTCAAATAGTACCTATATGCATATACTGATATATCACAATCGGTCAATTACTACCTATTGATATATTTCCTCGGTAAAATTGCACCCCATTGATATATTTGACGGATCAAAAAGGGGACCCATTCCAGCGGCACATATGTATATACCTTTATATAGGAAGAGACCCCCCCCGACAAGATTAGCTGCTACGAAAGGTAGCTAAACTCAAACCAAGCACACTGCCAAGGATGCAGAGCAAAAATTATTTCAATCTGATAAAAATTTGACTTAAGTAAAACAAATTTTATCTGATGCTGCATTTTTTTTAATGGACATTGGCCAAATACTGTAAATCATGGGATTGCAGTTATTATTTCAATCTGGAACTTATCAATTTTATTCTTTTTTATCCCTTTGGAATGTTTAAACAATGACAAGAACAATTTTATTTGCGTTACCTTGTTGATATAACGAAATCAGCTTATGCACGGTATCACCGGCCGCGCGGACAGCAGGGACTCCACTGTATTAAAAAGAGACAATTATTTCATCAGAAGAATACATCTGCACTATTCAATGTCAATAGAATTAATCTATATCCATTGTAAAATTCATATTTTGTTAATGATAGAAGACATCTTTGCTTCTTGTCTGCATGTTCATGAAAGTTCAAATTTGAATTTGTTGATTTGTTGAGGTTGTGTAGGGTGTTGTGACAATTTGATTCCTTTAAATTGTGCCCCTAATAAATTTTGTTAATTATCTAGATCTTGAATAATTGCTATATATATTATTTAAGAAATATTGATTTATTGTTTGTAGTTTATCTTTATGTTATGAGTTATTAGATATTGCAGAAAATGCATAAAAACATGTGCTCCCCTCATTTGGCCTCAAACTCTTTGTCCATTTATGAAGTCACATCCTGTATACAAAGGTTAAAGGAAAACAGATTGGCACCTGACAAATGTTTCTATCACCAGCTCATATTTTTAGTTCAAGTAGTTGATGGAAAAAATTTCTAAGTCCAAATTACCATCAGAGTCTCAATTCCATAAAATATTCTAAGTCCAAATTCCATCCCACTCTCCATCAAAGAAAATGTATAAGTCCAATTTACATCAAACTTCGATCATTTCCATCCTATTTACCATCAGATGGAATAAATGTCATCATACTGTCCATCAGGGGGTAAAAATGCCATCCAGTTTTCCTGTCAGAGGGTAAAAATGTCATCCAATTTTCCATCAGGGGTTAAAGATGCCATCAAATTTTCCATCAAAAGAATGCTGATGGAAATAGTATTCCTAATTTCCATCATCCTTTGATGGATGTTTTTGGTTTGGGATGGAATTCCATCAAGTACCATCAAATTTCCATCAATTAATTGTCCATCAAGTGTTGATGGAAAATGAAGAAATTGATGGAAGATCTAGGGAAAGGTTATTATTATCTCCCTTTGAAATTGAAGTTTTTGCCCCTGAAATAATAATTTTTTGAATTTTTTAGGTGTTATTGTAAACCATATAAGAGCTAGTTTTAAATTATAAATAACAAAAAGGATAAACTTTTAACAAGGTCTACTGACCCTGAAAAAATGTAAGGTGTAAATGTCTAGCTGTCAGGTGTCATTTGACCTTGACCTCATTTTCATGGTTCAGTGGTAAAAGGTAAGTTTTTGAGTTTTGGTTTTTTTTTTTCGAATAATAATTGCAATAGGTCAACTTTATTTGGTGTATGGAAATATTTTATGATCTATATGTCAGTCGCGCAGGTTTTATTTGACCTTGACCTCATTTTCACAGTTCATTACTCAGTGTTAAGTTTTTGTGTTTTGGTCTGTTTTTCTTAAACTTCATAATAATAAGCAATATAGGTCAGCTATATTTGTTGTATGGAAGAATTATTAGCTGTACATGCCTGCTTGGCATGGTTCATCTGACCTTGACCTCATTTTCATGGTTAGTTGGTCAATGTTTAGTTTTCTTGGTTAAGTTTATGTGACAGTTTTAATTTAAGCTTTATATTTAGGACTATCAACATGATATCAATTATTATAGTAAAGAAGGTTAAATTGTTATTATACATCCAATCATAATGAACAACTGTCAAACTGCTAGAGCACACAAACAGTGAGTACCCTTATTGTGATAGCATTTTATTTTTGAGACGAAAACAGTTCTTAACAGCTGTTTAAATGGCTATTAAACTATTGCTTGGTGTTTAAAAGCAATCTAAGTCTAAAAAGTACCTTAATGTAAAATCAGTACAAAATTTAAGGTCCTTTTACAAAAATCTGGAAAAAATTAAAAGTCCCTTTACAAAAATTGTTCAAATTTAGATACTTTAACAAAAACTAATTACAAAGTTTGTGGTTCAATCACAAAATCTATGGAAGATTCTCTTTCTATAAGTATATACATGCATAACACACATATAAAGCCTTCTTTGTTAGACAGGAGGGGAAAGAGGGTGTTTAAAAATTTTGAGTGTCAATTTTAAGTTTTTTTTCCTAACTATGTATTGCTACCTTATGGCATTTGACAAAGTAAAGAATTATATAATTTTTAATTGACTGTCATTTTATGTGTATCTAATTTAAGCAAAGGAATTCCTTTGCAGATAAACTTTAATGGTATGCTAATTAACACCTGCTTATTACATAATAATGTTAAAACACTACTAAAGTATATTGTATTTTATAAACATATTTGAGATATAAAATCAAAGGAAAGAACGCATAATGTTATGTAATACAAAAATATTGTTTATCTAAATTCAAGTTGATATCATATTATTCATAATTGCCTGTATCACCTGACAATAGATGTATCTGTCTAATAGTATATTTGTGGTTTTAAGATATTGCTAATTTTTAAATATCTGCTTCTTATAATTTAGATACTGCTTAGTAATTTTGAATTCCGGTCTCTAATTTATTGAAATTTTGATTAGTTGGAATGTAGACGTTATTTGATTATATACATGTATTGCTCCCTGTAATGAAACATTACAAAACATGATTCCCAAGGTTCATTATCGTAAAATGAGTGACTAATTGATTTAGGAAAACGAACTGCGGAGAACCAATCTGTTAATTCTCTTGTCTTAGAACGAGATTGTAATTTCTTCAGTGTCATTCACATCAGAATATTGTATGACTATAGTATATAAAGATGTTGTTGTGTGTTTGTCAGTTTGAATACACAGCTTAGCTTGACTTACTCTTACAAAACTCCCCAGAATAACTAGATGATTGAATAGTGTACTATTTTGGGAATTTCAGAATAATAAGCTGTCTAACAATTGTTCAATATGTAAGAGAAATTGCTCTTTTGGGAAGGTATTTCTTGGAAATGTTTATTTGATGATGAAATTACATTTATAACAAATTAATTATAGAGCACTGGAAAAGAAAATAGTGAAGTATAAAACAAATAAATAAAAGATTCAAGTATCAATATATTTATAGTAACCTTTACTGACTTATAGTTTTCAGGTTTAAATTGTTTTACATTTGTCATTTCGGGGCCTTAAATTATAGCTGACTATGAGGTATTGGTTTGGAGGTATTGGTTTTGCTCATTATTGAAGGCTGTAAAGTGACTTACAGTTGTCATTTTGTTTCTGGTTTGAAGTTGTCTCATTGGCAATCGTACCTTCTCTTTTTAAATATTAATAACATTTGGTCACATATAGCCCTTCACATCTTTAGGTCTTATATACATTATTGGTTTGAGCATTCCTGATGAAAAAATCAGTTTGGTTAATTTCATTTACAAAAAGATAGAATTGAGTTGATCAAAGTCATATTTTAGAATGAGAGTATAGAATACATGTAACTATTTTTATCACTATTTTGTGCATTTTTCCTTTGATCTGTTTTTGTGATAATTTTCATATCATGCTACTAGCTTGAGATGGAAAATTATCGCTAGAAAACTAAGGAGGCACATGGCGTTGCTAATGAAATTGTAATAAAATTGACAACATCATCACAGGTATAATAGTGATAAACAGATTATCATTGGTCATCTCAACTCAATTGCTTTTCTGGCTTTCGCTGTACCCAGCTCAAGCAAGAAGAGCAATCGCGTTGAGATGATAGACAGATAGCTTGCTTATATATGGAATGTTTGTGGTAGACTATGTTCATTTGTTTGTCTCCCTCAGTTCATTACGTTACAGCAAGGAATTGTAGTAGTTGTCGAGTTTTTAGAAAAAAATCAAAACACATAAAATTGAGAATGGAAATGGGGAATGTGCCAAAGAGACAACTACCCAACCATAGAGCAGACAACAGCAGAATGTCACCAACAGGTAGTATTTTTTGTTTTGTAATCCGAATACAGAGGTCTATTCTAATGAGAATTTACTCAATACAATATTACAAACCTATGTTTAATGAGGCATTAAAATGATACATAAGGCCTTTCCCTTTTCAAGGAATAAAAGTTTATTCTTAATTTCGGCTTTATCTCTCATTTATATCGTCTCAAGCAAGATGACCCCATGAATTAAAAGACTGATCTATATGACAGGAAATGGACCTCCGTCATGATTTTTATGCAGTTAAGCTGCATTATGCGAGCACCCTAGATTTGTGTTCTACCCAATAAATCCTGAAATATTTGCCATTGTTATTATCTAGCTTGCTACTATATTATATATAACTAATTGAACACTTTTTTAATACTTTTTATTCTGGATTACAAAAAAAATTACCAGAAAAACCTTAAATGATCGTCGATTTATCCAAAAGTTTTAAAGTTACACATAGGAAGTAGTGCTTTTTAAGAATCCTTGTGTAGTTCATTAGGACTTGTGCTTTTAGCTAAGATGTCAAAGAACAATTGTATGAAATATTTTATCGCCGAAAATCTCTTAAGACAAGTAGTTTAGATTTCCCAAATGACAAAAGTCGTAGGAATATTGTTTGTCATCAATACGTAGTACAACTACGTCAGTAGTCTATTATATAATAAGTTCAACTGTTCATGCTGTTGGCGGCAATTTCAAATTAGAAAAAGACATTTTCGTAGCTTTTCAATTTGGAGGCTGGTGTTCAAATTAGCGGTGGTCCGAGGTCCGCGACCTTCCACTTTTGCAAGCGGAATTTCGACTAGGATAGTTGGTTTCTACATTTAGCTACGACCGACGTACGTAGTCACCTTCCATTTGAAAGAAAATAAGAAATTACTTTGCAAACCTTTTCACCATGTTCACCAAAGTCTCCAATTAAACGAGCTAAAACTTATTTTTATCATTATTATTCATGACGGCGATGTTCATTTTGTTCAACCGCTAGCTTTATATAGAAAACCGCCGACAAATATTGTATAAATTCGAGTAAAATCGTATCTGATTGACAAAAACAACATTGTAAACACATAACAATGGCGGCCGTGAAGACAAAATTTTACAAAATCGGATCTGATTCCGGAAGCGGATAAGGGTAATTCCGGGTTTGGCCATCATTTTCAAAATAAATCCAAGCAGGTGTAAAAAATACATCTATGCATGGTAAATGAATATAAACACTAGTATTGTAAACCAAAAGATATATGTAAAAGAAAGAAAAAGCAGAAAAATATTTTATTCAGAAACTCAAAATTACTTTTTGACAAATTTTGATTTAAAAATCCAATACAACGTGACAGCATGGAACAGTATATCTAACAATATACATGGTCATGGTCACAGTCTAAATTTTCTTTATAAATGATAAATGATGATAATGCATGTGAGATGCTTTTAAAGTGTAAACATATTACTGCAATTTCGAGGGGTTATTTGTTTTTTCTCAATTTTGAAGGGTCAATTAAAGTAGCTGAAAGTTTCTTTCTTTATTTTCACAAATAATGCAACTATATTATATATACCTTAATGTAAGTAAATCATATGATATATAGGTGACATTCTTTGGGCCACTCTACCCCCTCCTGTTTGATAACTTGGAAACGGTCCAGCTCCCCACCTCTAAACCATATGAGGGGCAGATCTAGGATTTTAGGTTAAGAGGGGCGCAAACTTAAATTTTCGACGAGCAGAGCGAGGCTAAAAAAAATTTAGGTAAAATTATCGGAATATTCTTTATCAAGCTGAGAACAACCCATGCTTTGCAAATTAAAGGGGGTGCAAGCCTGCAACCCTCCCCCGTCTGAATCCGGCCCTGCATATATTCAAGTATAGGACAATATAATAAATAAAAAATGAAATATAGGGGGAGTCCCTGGAGTTACCCCACCCCTCCTGTTTGAGAACTTGGAAACGGTCGAGATCCACACCCCTTAACCATATATATTCATGTTTTTGACAATATAAAAAATCAAATGAAATATAGGAAAGAGTCGCTAGGGGTCACCCCACCCCTCCTGTTTTAGAATTTAAAAATGGTCGAGATCCCCATCCCTAAACCATATATATTCATGTATGACAATATAACAAATCAGATGATATATAGGGGGAGTCCCTAGGGTCACCCCACCCCCTCCTGTTTGAGAATTTGAAACCCATTGAGATCGCCACCCCTTAACCATATATATTCATGTACGGGACAATATAACAATTCAAATGAAAGATAGGGGGAGTCCCTGAGGTCACTGTTCACCCTCCTGTTTGAGAACTTGGAAATGGTCAAGATCCTTACCCCTAAACCATATATACTCATGTATGGGACAATATAACAAATCAAATGAAATATAGGGGAAGTCCCTGTGGTCATCCCAACCCTCCTGTTTGAAAACTTGGAAACGGTCGAGATCCCCACACCAAAACAATATATATTCATGTATGGGACAATATAACTAATTAAATGAAATATAGGGGGAGTCCCTGGGGTCACCCTACCCCTCCTGTTTGAGAACTTGAAAACCAATGAGATCCCCACCCCTAAACCATATATATTCATGTATGGGACAATATAACAAATAAAATGAAATGTAGGGGAAGTCCCTAGGGTCACCCTATCCCCAGTGGCGGATCCAGAAATTTTCATAAGTGGGGCCCACTGACTGACCTAAGAGGGGCCCGCTCCTGTCACGCTTCAGTGATTCCCTATATAAGCAACCAATTTTTTTCCCAAAAAAGGGGGGCCGGGCCCCCTGCCCCCCCTAAATCCTCTGCCTACCCCTACCTGTTTGAGAACTTGAAAACCGTTGAGATCCCCGCCCCTAAATTATATATACTCATATGTATGGGACAAAATAACAAATCATTTACATTTACTATGGGCAGGTCAGTCAGACCTCACCTTTGATCCCTGTTGTAGTGAACATTTGTCTGATTCGTGTCTCATAACTTTTGTACTATAGAACACAAACTCAGTTTTCTTTCCAGGGAAACCAGTCCATTCATACTATTACATGTTCATACTAAGTCAAATTGAACTTCTAGCAGTCAAATAAAACCAAGGTTAACTACCAAGTAGAACAACTGCAATCATTGGGAACTTGTACCACTGCAGACTCACCATAAAAAATATACATTGATATATGCATTGCTTTTGAAACCTTGATAACATATAAATTATTTGCCTTAATAAATAAATCATAAGATAAACATGAATGTACTCATATATGAATGTTTAATGTTGAGGCAACATTGCAACAGTTTTCATAATAACGGTTGCCTTGGTTTTTGGTTAACTGCCTTCAGCGCTTACAGCGCTTTGATTTATATTATTCATCATAACTTCCGCATGAGTCAGACATGGATTATAGCTCTGCGGGTGCTCTGCGGGTATCCCGATTGATCTCGAACCGCGTTTCCATTCCTTTAAATATACGACCTATAGTTGTTAATGTCTGTGTTATTTTGGTCTTTTGTGGATAGTTGTCTCATTGGCAATCATACCACATCTTCTTTTTTATAATTCCTAGGTTACAACAATGTTAACAGTTAATAGTATTGTTTTTGAAAAGTTGCCACAGTCATTTGGTGATTGCAGTTTTATACTTATGTCAATAGAACTGTCAATATTTGTGACCATAAAACCCCCAATTGACAGATGCAATTCTTATGCCAATAGAACTGTCAATATTTGTGACCATCAAACCCCCAATTGACAAATGCAATTCTTCAAATACAGTTCTGTTATTTTCATTCTAATGCTTAAGCAAAAGTAATCATTTCCCTCTTAGCTATGATCTGTCAACTCTGCCTGGATTTGACGACAAACAGTTGCCAATGAAAATACATGTTGATTAACAGATCCAATAAATATGTTTATATCCCTATATTATAGGGCTAAGCAGCCAATGTTATTTTGTAATTAATTTGACATGTAGGGTAGAATTTCTAAAACAATGGGCAAGAATATTAAGTCATAATCGGTACGTAATCCTATGGAGTTTTACTTTATTTTTATTATAAATTGGGTGTTTCTTTTTATCTTTCAAATTGAGCATAGAATACTTTTTTACTGCTGATAACTCAACCCACAACATTCTTTGATTTAATCCCTGCAGTAAACATGTGATAAATGTAAAAATTCTTTACATATGACAGAATTAGTTTCTTGAAGTTCCTGTAAATTCTTCTGTTTTCATAATCAAGATTTAAGATAAATGAGATCTGATTCAAATCAAAATCTGGTTTTGTAATTTTATAAATTTATTAATAATTGTATAAAGTTCAATCCAGTTGATGTTTTCACTGCCCTAACTGTTGTGTAATGTCATAAATCTGGTACCTGCACTGTGATACCTGTAGAAACCTGGTTTTAAGCCAGATTCGTCTGGCTTCATGGACTGCAAGCCATGTGACAGAACAGATTATGTGAACTCATACATCATCACACACAAATAGGAAGTGGTTACAACCTGATAGAAGCGTGATACATGTACAAATGTATTAATGTTTGGTTACAGGAGGAACAGCTTTTTAGCTCACCTGGCCCTAAGGACCAAGTGAAGTTTTCTCATCACTTGGCGTCTGTCTTTGTCATTAACTTTTTACATTTTGAACTTCTTGTGGAGAACCAGTAAATGGAATGAAACCAAACATGGCATGAATGTTCCTTATTTTGTCTTTACTAAGTGTTGTTACTTTGAAGCTGATCCATCATCCAAGATGGCCACAAGCAGGGTAATTCGGTTAACATAGGACCCTATAGACAATACATACAAACGTCTTCTTTTAGAGAACCACTGAATGGAATGACACCAGAAATGGTAAGAATGTTCCTTTTGAGGTGCCCGACCAATTGTTTTTACTTTGTAGCTATTCCACCAACCTAGATGGCTGCCAAGGGGGGACTTAGTTTAACATCGGACCCTATGGGAAATATATACAAATGTCTTCTACCGGTTAATGGATGAAACCCAAACGTGGTGTAAATGTTTTTATTGATGTGCTGACCAAGTGTTGTAACTTTGTAGCAAATTTGTCATTGTCCTCTTAAAGTCATTTTCAATAATTTCAATGAATTTATTGGTAATTTCTGTAAACTTTACAAAAGTCATTAGTGTTTTGTTTTTGATTAAATTACTGTTTACTATTTAAACCAAATTTGGTCTTTTGGTTTTAATCTATTAACATGATTTCCATACCAAGTTACTAAGAATCAGGTGAGCTACACAGGCTCTTTTTTGATGCATATTTTGATATAATTGCTGTTATAAATACATCATAAATAAATCCAGGCAGGTTGAATTTGACTGTTGCCAATAATAGACAGATATTTCATCTTTTAGAATACCAACAGAAATAGTGTTATAGAGGGAAAGCATATATTTTGATATAAAATAATTTATAAATCAAAAGTATGAAAGTTTACAGAAAAGTAACAGATAAAAAATTCTTTCAAGAGATAATGTGCCTTGATAAAGTGATAAATAGTAAAATATTTGGTTTCCAAATGACAACTTGATAGCAGATCTCCACTAATTCATTTGAAATTAAGAAATTTATATTGGACAACTTAAAACACTAATGATATTGAGATTGAGTTTGAGCAATTTCACTCAGTATGTGAATCATTAATAGGTGTTATGCAGGTTACTAAGATGAAGTAGCTGTAACATAGGCTGGTTCATGTAACGTTTTAGTATGCATTTATTACCCAAACCAAGCTTTATTATTTTAGGCCTATCCCTTTCCATTAGAACTAAGTGATGCTACTCCTGTATTTGTATAAAAGAGGGACGAAAGATACCAAAGGGACAGTCAAACTCATAAATCTAAAACAAACTGACAATGCCATGGCTAAAAATGAAAAAGACAAACAAACAACAGCACACACGACACAACATAGAAAACTAAAGAATAAACAACACGAACCCCACCAAAAAACTAGGGGTGATGTAGAGGGCATCTGTGGTCTATTGTATGGCATCAGTTTGCAATTTTCAAATTGTGTGTTCAAACTGATTGACCTGCAATTTTTTTTAGCCAAGTTATCGGGATAAGGTTGTGGTATAAAACAAGTGCCGTGTAATAAAAACTTTCTAAAATTCCAATTCCATTGATCATACTGATGGACTTTTAGTTTCACAAGAAAGTTTGTACTATTGAATACCTAGTTTCAAAATTTGATTACAATCTTCAATCATAGGAATAGTTTATATGGATTTTTAAGACATACTTTAAATTCAGAAATTATTGCATGCATTTATTATTTTAATTTTTGGATTATGAACCAAATTGTGAGATTAATTTTGGGAATTTTGGGAAAGACGAGAAACAGATATATGTGTAATAGATTTCAAAATATAAATTTTTATTATTTCAATACGCACCCAGTCCCATACACCTTATCACTATTTGTCCGCCATTACTGGACATCACACAAGTTCCCGTAAAATTTTGATGTCATAATAGAAAATATCTGACGCCACATTGAAAAAGTGATTGTTGTATGACATCAAAATTTCAAGCACAACAGATTAACGTGTCAAGCGGGAACAAAAATAAGGTGTATTATTTGCATCAATAAAACTCTGGCAATAATTTCTTTTTTTACAGTACATATCATATGAGGGTGTCTTTAAGTCATATGGGGGTCCGATCACTCAAAATTTACACCATGATATTTTAGTAAATGTAAAATAATAGATTTCGATAACTCTGGAAAATGACCTTATTTGAGGATAGAGCATGCTAAATGCATATTAAATAACATAATGGTGTAACTATTAAATCCTGCAATCATGATAAAATTCCCTATCACACCGACTGAGGATCCAAATAAATAGTAAAATTTAAACCCCTGCATTCATCTGATTGTCTTCATTAATGGAGAGAATGAATTATCAGGAATTATTTAAAAGGTCAATTATAATCCATCAGTGAAAGTGGGTGTTTAATCATTAAGTCTCATCAGTTATCTGACATCTTCATGATTCAGGCTAAATATTACCATACACATGCTAATTTGTTTATTCATATGTTTTCATTCATAAATAAAATACCATGTCTAGTCTTAACATTACATAATAAACAGCCTGAAAGAAAATCGGTTTGCATGCATTTAATCAGCTTTTGTATAAAACTGTTTGAATTGTTTTGTATAACACCAAAAGTGTATGTATTAAGTTAAGTGACTATGATTATGCATGGAAGTATTAAACATTTTCGAATACGTTTAATGTACCAATTTGACCTAATACTAATAAAAGGAGTTAGGCTTGCATGTCAATGAGATAGCAACCCAACAACAAAGTAACCAAAACACATCAAGAGGGCAGCATGGAGTCTTCAATGATAAACAGGGGTAATATAAAGGGACATAACTCGAGATCAGTAAAAAAAGACGCAACTTAAATTTGCAGAGTCTTGTGGTAAAAAGCATTGTGTATAATAGTTTCATAAAATTTGGTTTAGTCAAACTTAAGTTAGAGAATGGAAATCAAAAAATCATCAATTTTATACGACCGCAAAAATTTTAATTTTTCGTCGTATATTGCTATCACGTTGACGTTGTCGTCTGCGTCGTCGTCGTCGTCCTGCGTCGTCGTCGTCGTCGTCGTCGTCAGAATACTTTTAGTTTTCGCACTCTAACTTTAGTAAAAGTGAATAGAAATCTATGACCACTAAAGGAAGGTTGGGATTGGTTTTGGGAGTTTTGATCCCAACATTTTAGGAATTAGGGGCCAAAAAGGGCCCAAATAAGCATTTTCTTGGTTTTCGCACTATAACTTTAGTTTAAGTAAATAGAAATTTATGAAATTTTGTCACAAGGTTTTGTCGGAGTTTAGTATGACGTCCATTATCACTGTACTATTATGCATATTTTAGGGGCCAGCTGAAGGACACCTACGGGTGCGGGAATTCTCGCTACATTGAAGACCCATTGGTTGCCTTCGGCTGTTGTTTGCTCTATGGTCGGGTGGTTGTCGCTTTGACATATTCACCATTTCCTTTCTCAATTTTATTATGACCACAAAAGGAAGGTTGGGATTGATTTTGGGAGTTTTGGTTCCAACAGTTTAGGAATTAGGGGCCAAAAAAGGGCCCAAATAAGCATTATTCTTGGTTTTCGCACAATAACTTTAGTATAAGTAAATAGAAATCAATGAAATTTAAACACAAGGTTTATGACCACAAAAGGAAGGTTGGGATTGATTTTGGGAGTTGAGGTGCGAACAGTTTAGGAATTAGGGGCCAAAAAGGGGCCCAAATAAGCATTTTTCTTGGTTTTTGCACCATAACTTTAGTATAATTAAATAGAAATCTATGAAATTTAAACACAAGGTTTATGACCATCAAATTTTTGGTCCCGTTTTCAAATTGGTCTACATTAAGGTCCAAAGGGTCCAAAATTAAACTTTGTTTGATTTTGACAAAAATTGAATCCTTGGGGTTCTTTGATATGCTGAATCTAAAAATGTACTTAGATTTTTGATTATTGGCCCAGTTTTCAAGTTGGTCCAAATCGGGGTCCAAAATTAAACTTTGTTTGATTTCATCAAAAATTGAATAATTGGGGTTCTTTGATATGCCGATTCTAACTATGTATGTAGATTCTTAATTTTTGGTCTCGTTTTCAAATTGGTCAACATAAAGGTCCAAAGGGTCCAAAATTAAACTTAGCTTGATTTTAACAAAAATTGAATTCTTGGGCTTCTTTGATATGCTTTATCTAAACATGTACTTAGATTTTTGTCGAGCCTGCAACTTTTGTTGCAGAAAGCTCGACATAGGGATAGTGATCCGGCGGCGGCGGCTACGGCGGCGGTGTTAGCTAACTTCTTAAAAGGTTTATATTTTAGAAGGTGAAAGACCTGGATGCTTCATACTTTGTATATAGATGCCTCATGTTACGAAGTTTCCGTCAGTCACATGTCCAATGTCCTTGACCTCATTTTCATGGTTCAGTGACCACTTGAAAAAAAAGTTCAGAATTTTTGTAATGTTGAATTCTCTCTTATTATAAGTTATAGGATAACTATATTTGGTATGTGCGTACCTTGCAAGGTCCTCATGCCCGTCAGACAGTTTTCACTTGACCTCGACCTCATTTCATGGATCAGTGAACAAGGTTAAGTTTTGGTGGTCAAGTCCATATCTCAGATACTATAAGCAATAGGGCTAGTATGTTTGGTGTATGGAAGGACTGGAAGGTGTACATGTCCAACTGGCAGGTGTCATCTGACCTTGACCTCATTTTCATGGTTCAGTGGTTACAGTTAAGTTTTTGTGTTTTGGTCTGTTTTTCTCATACTTTATGCAATAGGTCTACTATATTTGTTGTATGGAATGATTGTAAGGTGTACATGTCTAGCGGGCAGATGTCATCTGATCTTGACCTCATTTTCATGGTTCAGTGGTCAAAGTTAAGTTTTTAAGTTTTGGTCTTTTTATCTAATATTATATGCCAAAGGTCAACTATATTTGGTGTATGGAAATATATTATGATCTATATGTCAGTCCCGCAGGTTTTATTTGACCATGACCTCAATTGCACGGTTCATTGCACAGTGTTAAGTTTTTGTGTTTTGGTCTATTTTTCTTAAACTATAAGTAGTAGGTCAACTATATTTGTTGTATGGAAGCTTTGTTAGCTGTACATATCTGCCTGGCATGGTTCTACTGACCTTGACCTCATTTTTATGGTTCATTGGTCTTTGTTTAGCTATCTTGGTTAATGTTAAGTTTATGTGACAGTTGTAATAAAGCTTTATACTTAGGACTATCAACATAATATCAATGATTAGTAAAGAAGGCGAGTCATTTCAATGTGTGCACTCTTGTTGATTATTGGCCCAGTTTTCAAGTTGGTCCAAATCAGGATCCAAAATTATTATATTAAGTATTGTGCAATAGCAAGAAATTTTCAATTGCAGAGTATTCAGCAATAGCAAGAAATCTTCAATTGCACAGTATTGTGCAATAGCAAGAAATTTTCAATTACACAGTATTGAGCAATAGCAAGAAATCTTCAATTGCACAGTATTGTGCAATAGCAAATATTTTCAATTGCACAGTATTGCGCAATAGCAAGAAATATCTAATTGCACAATATTGTGCAATAGCAAGAAATTTTCAATTGATTGGAGTTATCTTTCTTTGTCCAGAATAGTAGTTGAATCAACTTAAATCATTGTTTTATACAATATACAATGTATATTCACTTTTGCTACCAACTGATAAATTAAAACAATCTTTACCATTCAGTGATAACAAGCACTTGTTTTACATTTTAATATTTTAGATGTATTTAAATGAGTAGTTATTGCTATTTCTTCAATTTTTTTGAGAGGATTAATATTCAACAGCATAGCTATGAATTGCTCAAAGGCAAAACAAACATTTTAAGTTCATTAGACCACATTCATTCTGTGTCCGAAACCTATGCTGTGTCAACTATTTAATCACAGTCCAAATTTAGAGCTGAATCCAGCTTGAAAGTTGTGTCCATACTTGCCCCAACCGTTCAGGGTTCAACCTCTGCGGTCGTATAAAGCTGCACCCTGCGGAGCTTCTGGTTCCACTTGTAAAAGAGCATTAAATTCTAGAACAGTAAAAGTGACGCCACCACAATTCAAACTTGATCTGTGTTTTGTGGTAATAAGCATTGTGTAGAGTATTTATTGTATTAGATAGGCAGATATTTTGTGAACAATTAATAATATCTAAGTTGTATAATTACTTATATATGAACAGAATTATGTAATTGTATAACAATGTTTTCGTGATGAGATTTTCTAAATATGTGCAATTAGGATAAAGCATTTGTCCTTTAGTCACAGCCATAAATAACATGTTTTGAGTCCCATATATTTGGTGAATATCGGTGAGGTGCAGTTAATAGTACTATTGAAAACACAGAGCGCATAGTCTTCAATATTTTGAAGATTCAGACCAATTTACCATCTTGAGGCAGCCTTGCAACTTATGGGCTTTGTGCAGAGCATACAATAAAAGAAACTGCTGGCTTATTTGACACACTTTATTATTTGGTTCATTTAAATTCATTAAAATATTCTCAACTCTATGAAAGCATGTCAGTATTTCTCACAGCAGCTGTTCATATTCATTCTCCGATAGAAGATTATAGTCACATGATTTTAGACGAATCAATGCTAAGCTATGTTTTTATTGTCTCATGCAGAAGAGTGTTTTTTTGCTCCTGATTTTCCTTTCTGTTTCTTTGCATTAACTTGAGAACTATTCAAACAATTCATTTAACTTGTATTGTTGTTTCTCATGACAAAATGGAAGTCAAGTTTGAAATTAAGAGATTTTTGACATTTTCCATTCAGAAGACATTATGGTCTTTGAATGTTTGTAAAGAGGTGCTTTATGTCCTTAACTTACTAAAACTTGTGAAATGTTTAAACAGTTGTGTTTTTCATATTAAAAAAAAGGATATATAGGGCAAGGGGGAGTCTCAACATCTTTTTTTTTTGGTACAAATGTGCAGCTGGAATTTCAAAAACACCCCCCATTCAAGTTTTGTGAAATTGTTACCCATAAACATATTTCATTGCAAAATCATAACCCATTCAAATATTCCTCAGTTATTACCATTTATTTTTTTTATATCTTGACTTGATTTTTATACAACCACAAAAATAAATTTTTTGGTCGTATATTGGTATGACGTTGGCGTCGACGTCATTGTCCGAAGACATTTGGTTTTCGCACTCTAACTTTAGTAAAAATAAATAGAAATCTATGAAATTTTGACACAAGGTTTATGACCATAAAAGGAAGGTTGGGATTGATGTTTGGAGTTTTGGTCCCAAAACAGTTTAGGAATTAGGGGCCAAATAGGTCCCAAATAAGCATTTTTCTTGGTTTTTGCACAATAACTTTAGTATAAGTAAACAGAAATCTATGAAATTTTAACATAAGGTTTATGACCACAAAAGGAAGGTTGGGATTGATTTTGGGAGTTTTGGTCCCAACAGTTTAGGAATTAGGGGCCAAAAAAGGTCCCAAATAGGCATTTTTCTTGGTTTTTGCACAATAACTTTAGTATAAGTAAATAGAAATCTATGAAATTTTAACACAAGGTTTATGACCACAAAAGGAAGGTTTGGATTGATTTTGGGAGTTTAGTCCCAACAGTTTAGGAATTAGGGGCCAAAAGGGTCCAAAATTAAACTTTGTTTGATTTCGTCAAAAAATTAATTATTGGGGTTCTTTGATATGCCAAATCTAACCGTGTATTTAGATTCTTAATTTTTGGTCCTGTTTTCAAATTGGTCTACATTAAGGTCCAAAGGGTCCAAAATTAAACTTAGTTTGATTTTAACAAAAATTGAATTCTTGGGGTTTTTCGATATGCTGAATCTAAACATGTACTTAGATTTTTGATTATGGGCCCAGTTTTCAAGTTGGTCCAAATCGGGGTCCAAAATTAAACTTTGTTTGATTTCAACAAAAATTGAATATATGGAGTTCTTCAATATGCTGAATCTAACCATGTATTTAGATTTTTAATATTTGCTGGGCCCAGTTATCAAATTGGTCCACATTGAAGTCTAAAGGGTCTAAAATTGAACATTATTTGATATCCTCAAAATTTGAATTATTATATGCTGTATCTAACCATGTATTTAGATTTTGGATATTGGACCATAATAGGTAAATGTCCAATTTAAAATTTTGAAGTTTTTAAGTTTAAGTTCTTAGACCATATTCATTCTGTGTCAGAAACCTATGTTGTGTCAACTATTTAATCACAATCCAAATTCAGAGCTGTATCTGTACTATCAAGCTTTAATGTTGTGTCCATACTTGCCCCAACTGTTCAGGGTTCGACCTCTGCGGTTGTATAAAGCTGCGCCCTGCGGAGCATCTGGTTATAGATAGAGATAAACTGTACACAGCAATAATGTACAACAAAGTAAGATCTGTAACTAATGGGCCTAGTTCATTATAGAAAGAGATAATTGTAAGTAGCAAGAATGTTCAGTAAAGTAAGATCTACAAACACATCATCATCACCAAAACACAATTTTGTCATTAATCCATCTGTGTCTTTTGTTTAATATGCACATAGACTAAGGTGAGCGACACAGGCTCCTAAAAGCCTCTAGTTTAATGTCAGTATTAGAATCAAAATAATTTATGGAAGCCATAGGCCGTGATATTCTTTAATTTTATCCCTCGCTGAACGCTAAGGATTACATTCAAATATCATGGATCAGACCCAGGTAAAAGTATGGTCTTCAACACAGAGCCTTAGCTCACACCAAACAGCAAGCTATAAAAGGCCCCAGAAAACCAACCGTCTAATCTATATAAAAAAAGCGAGCCAAGAAACATTAATGAACCACACCAACAAATGACAACCTCGGAACATCAGGTTCCTGACTTAGGACATGTGCAAACAAATGCAGCGGGTTTAGGTGTTTTAATAGGTACCAACCTTCACCCTTACCTGAAACAATAGTGTAACGTCACAATAAAGAAAGACACAAAGGTCATTTTGAGGTCAATATGAGGCCTTCAACAATGTAAAATCCCTATATTAAAAACCCTTTTTCAATCCTGCAGTCATTTAGTAGGGAAACGTGTCACTTAGTGTATGATATATTCAAATGGTTCATTGTAGACTATGTATTCACAAAAAAGTTCAAACTACATATACCTGACAGTTGCAAAAAAGATTCCCTAACTATAGCCACAATTTCACTGGCAAAATGTTTATGATAGGTTGCCTGAGTTATTGTGGATGGAGACTGTAAAACAACTAAAGCAATTTAACAAACTTTTGTCATCACAAGTATCTGCATGGTTGCAGTATTATATGAAGGGGTGTCGGAGGGGTCCTGATCCCGAAATCCAGGGCTTAAAAACATGAAATCCTGAGGTCCTGAATTTTAAAAAAAATCAAATCCTGACATCCTGAAATTCGAAAAAAGAAATCCAGGATCCTGAAAGGGTCAATCCCAAAATCCTGAGCTTAAAAACACCCGATCCTGACGTCCCAAAAAAGGTCCTGCCCCCCCTCTTTTATCTACCACATACCAGAAAACATATATTTAAGATTCATTCAGATTAATTCAATATTTCTGTAAAAATGTTAGGTGAGTGAATCGGGTTCCTTTGAGGGCAAAGTGTATAACCTAAACTGGTCTGGACTGGATTGGACTGGACTGTTTTGAGTGTATAGATTATCATTAAATCTGTCAGACTTTGTCCAACATAACCATGGCCACCTAGAGCCTCTTGTTTATTCATACCAGTTATCTTTTGTCAAGGTTGAGTATCTATTTTAGTAGAATTGGATATTAATTAATCATGTTTTTGGTTATCTTCAGACAATTAAAACTGCCATGTGGATGATGTAACCAAACAAAAACTGTTTTAATTTTACTGATCGTTAGAAGAATTTGACAGAATAGTTGAATGAGACACATATCTTTGTAGACCTCTGACAGCCATCAGTCTAATTAAACATGAGGTACAATACTATATTGTCTTCATAAAACAGCTTCTTCTCTGAAATGACAGTTTTTCTGGTTAATTGGTTTGGCTAAGATGAAGTATGTCTGCATTCTTTTCTGTTAATTTTCTTGGGTGGTGTGTACGTATAGCTGTTGTCAGATGAGTTACTTTAGTAGCCAAACCTTTAAAATTTTAAGTAAAAACCTTATTATTATCCATAACATTTTTTGATATGTAGTAATAAATGGTTGATCTGTATCTAGATTTTATGCTGTCTCTCCTTACAGTGTACTCTGTAAATTTTCAAAATGATGACAAACGAAGGACAGTAACAAGTCATTTGGTTTAATAATTTACATAAGTACTAGACAGATTCAGTCAAAATAAACAACTGATAGATTTACTGAAAAGTGATGTTAATCTGTTTTATATAAAAATGGAAAATATCAACAATTTGAGATTCTTAATTGTTCAAATCAGATTTTACCTGTCATTTCCTGTTTTGATTTCTGAAACTTATACTGAAATATATCAAAAGCTTTTATTCAACCATAATTTATTCCATATTAAGTATTGTTGCTTCCCAAGAAAGGGTACTTTTCATCAAGTATTATAATTGAATTTAAAATGATAAATGAGTATATGCCTGTGGTAAAGGCCTTTATAATTTACAATTAGGGTTTGTTTGCTTGTGAGAGAGCTGTCTACATATTCCATTATATTATTTTTCTATTTCATTTATTACTGTGTTTTATCCCTGTCCTCTTCTTATTATGGTAATTTCAGGGCTTTTAATAGCTGATTTTGCAATATGGGTTTTGCTCATTGTTGAAGGCCATTATTAACCTATAGATGTTAACTTCTGTGTCATTTTGGTCAGTTGGAGAGTTGTCTCACCTTGAAAAAAAGGAAAATAATTAGACTAAAAAGTTGCTAGCATCTACATCAATTGTTCCTTAGTAGAAACTTGCCTCATTGACAATCAAACTATATTTTCCTGAATATGCATGAAATGTTTGTCACTGGACATTAAGCAAACGTCAATCAACCAATCAATCTTCTTCATTTCTTATATTGAATTAAAAAAAAATAAACTTTAAAAGAATGATTGGCATGGGCAACAAGTAATCAAATATTTTAGTACTGAACACTCAAAACTACCCATGTTTTCTCCAGTATTATGATGTTGTGAGAACAGTTTGTTTGTAGACAGTTACAACAAATACACCAGTTTTCCCAGTTGTCAAAGGATGTTGTGAAAACAGCTAGTTTAGTAAGTAACAACAAATAATTCATGTGTCCCTTGTTTCCTGAGGATGTTGTGAAAACCACTAGTTTAGTAAGTATATAACAACAAATAATTCATTTTTCCCAGTTGTCAAAGGATGTTGTGAAAACAGCTAGTTTAGTAAGTAACAACAAATAATTCATGTGTCCCTTGTTTCCTGAGGATGTTGTGAAAACCACTAGTTTAGTAAGTATATAACAACAAATAATTCATTTTTCCCAGTTGTCAAAGGATGTTGTGAAAACAGCTAGTTTAGTAAGTAACAACAAATAATTCATGTGTCCCTTGTTTCCTGAGGATGTTGTGAAAACCACTAGTTTAGTAAGTATATAACAACAAATAATTCATTTTTCCCAGTTGTCAAAGGATGTTGTGAAAACAGCTAGTTTAGTAAGTAACAACAAATAATTCATGTGTCCCTTGTTTCCTGAGGATGTTGTGAACACAGCTACTAGTAATTTAACTAGTTATAGCAAAAACCTCATTTCCAAAAACTGCATGTTAACGTCATGTGGGAACAGTCACTTCAAGATGCTACAAGTACCATAGTTTACCAAAGTAATTTTAAGAAGCAAGTTGTATATATATGTGTGTGGTGATGAAGGGAGGGAGGGAGAGCTCACTCCGAGGCTTAATATTCTGATAGAAAACTAACTCAGTTTTAACCTGTTGTCTCATGATGTTGTAGTTAAATTTGCTTGAGTCTTTGACAGCAAAGTATTGCTCCTGTAGTCTGACTTTTTATAAAGCCTTATTATTATGTCTAGAATATAATCACAGATGTTATTCATTGGAAATTCATGTATGCTGAGTTATCGTGTAGGGCTTGAAAGAAAGTGCAAACATCTAAAATGATGAAAATAATGTAGTAATTTTTCATGCGATTTTATTATGAAAGAATTACATATGATACTGTTGACAAGAAATATTATGTTAATTTTTATGTAGATTTTGTAATTAAATAATATACTATACTCAAATAGTTGTTAGAGGTTAACTAATCACAGCTGACGTTTATTGTTGAAAACGTGAAAATGCAAAGACACTAAATTTATTTATCTAAAGCTCAAAGCATTTTTATACAAAATCAAGCATATGACTAATTGGACAGGTGTAGCATCATATATGTTACTGTCTTATTGATATACTCGGGTGCAAGAGGAAATTTTACATTTCTAAGTTGTTAATTGTTACTAAATTTAATTGATTCTTGAAGATTCAGTCATTCATGTTTAGGCCAATTTTCAATGATATGCAAAAATCAAACAATAATGTATTAATCTTAGTGACTTCGATGATATTACAACATGATTTCATGGTTAATACAGAATGACTTGCCTCACAAATTTAGAATGGGGTCTTTAAGAAATTGATCGAATTTTACGATATATAGCATATAAAAAATAAAAAAAAAACAAGTCTTTTAAAATTTATATGTAACAACATTATAGTGTAAATAAGGTTGTAATTAACTCTAGTTATATTGTCATACGACTCAATTACCAGTACTTTAAGGAGATTTATGGGTCTTCTGTATTTTCAATTTACCTGAAATGCAAATCTGCAGACAATAAAATGAGGATTTTTATTTGATATAAAAGATTATCCTTTCTAACTTGTCATATTATGATATAAAAAAAATTACATGTCTAGATTTAATTCAAATATTAGCATAGTTACATAACATTTCACTTTAAGATTTAAAAAATTGTATTTACGGTACATGTTTTTTTTTTATTTCAGTTTTATATGAAATGTACCCATAGTTAGATGTGATTGATTGATATGAATACATTATACCAGGGCCTAAATTATAAATCAAACCTTAAGTTGATTTTTGTCTAGCCTGCAACTTTTGTTGCAGAAAGCTTGACATAGGGATAGTGATCTGGCGGCAGCGTTAGCTAACTTCTTAAAAGCTTTATATTTTAGAAGGTGGAAGACCTGGATGCTTCATACTTTGTATATAGATGCCTCATGTTACGAACTTTCCATCAAAGTCACATGACCAATGTCCTTTACCTCATTTTCATGGTTCAG
Organism: Mytilus galloprovincialis; assembly: GCA_037788925.1. Classification (NCBI taxonomy): domain Eukaryota; kingdom Metazoa; phylum Mollusca; class Bivalvia; order Mytilida; family Mytilidae; genus Mytilus; species Mytilus galloprovincialis. The sequence goes on along the minus strand of CM075333.1, from coordinate 90,551,137 downwards.
TGACTACCAGAAAAAAAAGTTAAAATTTTTTGTAATGTTAAATTCTCTCTTATTATAAGTAATAGGAAAACGTTTTCTTGGTTAATGTTGAGTTTATGTGACAGTTGTAATAAAGCTTTATATTTAGGACTATCATCATAATATCAATGATTAGAAAAGAAGGCAAGACATCTCAGCGTGTGCACCCTTGTTATATTAATATTGTTGAGAAAGGACCAGTATATGATGTAGTATCTACAATGATGATAAGTTATATACTACTTTATAAAGGAATAAAAAAAAGTGTATATTTCTTTTAACTGTTTAAATGTGAGTACTGTTGATTCATTTATTTTCGTTGGTACCAATTTTTATGCCCCACCTACGATAGTAGAGGGGCATTATGTTTTCTGATCTGTGCGTCCGATCGTCCGTCCGTCTGTGCCTCTGTTCGTCCGTCCGCTTCAGGTTAAAGTTTTTGGTCAAGGTAGTTTTTGAAGAAGTTGAAGTCCAATCAACTTGAAACTTAGTACACTTGTTCCCCATGATATGATCTTTCTAATTTTAATGCCAAATTATAGTTTTGACCCCAATTTCATGGTCCACTGAACATAGAAAATGATAGTGCGAAGTTCAGGTTAAAGTTTTTGGTCAAGGTAGTTTTTGATGAAGTTAAAGTTACATCAACTTGAAACTTAGTACACATGTTCCCTATGATATGATCTTTCTAATTTTAATTCCAAATTAAAGTTTTGACCCCAATTTCACGGTCCACTGAAAATAGAAAATGATAGTGCGAGTGGGGCATTCGTGTACTATGAACACATTCTTGTTTTTGAATGAGATAAACTTGCCTTTTAGTTTCAGTGAATTTGTGATTTCGAGATTTTGTCAAAGTCTATAAAATATGAATTTGTGATTTCACTGTACCCATGAAAACCATAAAATTTGGTATACAACTGATGATAATGAATCTACAGTAGTTACATACTGGTATTATAGGACCTTAAGAATTTAAAAACATTCTGCCCAAAAATGTCCAAAATCAAAGTCAAATGCATAACTTGTGTATATATGTAGAAACAAAAAATAACCAAAGTTTGAATTATGGAAAATTATTGAAAGTTTAAAAAAAATGTGTTTGCTATCATGTAGGCTTTGATAGAATGACATATGAGACATAAGAGCTGTAATTGATTAAAAGCTACTTTTTGTATTTATGTGAGTCTAATTTGTGAAAAGTATGTTACAATATGTACTAAATATTTCCCATGTGTTGTTTCCACATTTTATACCAACCCAAAGGACAGCTTAACATTTTTCAATGCATATCAAATGAATGAACAAGCACTTAGAGACTCAAAGAATTGCATTTAATAATCCACCCCTGCAACATTCTTACATGAAAACTTGATGACTTCATTGAGGAGAATTGATAATGTCTAATGGAAATGATTATATTGTATGTGTGTAATCTTATTAAAGTGTTAGAAAGAAGCTTGTGCTATTTAGCAGAATTCTTTCTATAAAGCCTGGTCATAATCAAATTAGAACTTAATGGTTACTCAGTTTATATTTATATTTGAGTGATTATTATCACAAAAATAAAAAATATAAACATATATTTCAATTCACACATACTTGAAAAAACTATTTGTTAACTGATTAAAATGACATAAAAATATGAATGGATTGATCTAGATATTAATGCTGTAATTTTGACATTATGATATTCATCTTCAAGATAGTTTACTTAATCACTGTTTGAGTTTTAAAATAGGGTAAATACTTGACTGATATTTACATTGAAAGACTAGTTAATGTAGTATAGTGCTTATGGATGAAATATTGGTTTGGTATTCCTTTCCATAGCTCTGTTCTGTAGCACTAGTAAATAAAGCATAGTGCTAATAATTACTTCATAGTACTTTATACAATGTACCATGCATGCCAATTCTAATGAAATATTGGTTATGAATTAAAGCATGTCAAATTCTTCCCTCTATAAACTTCAAAACAATCTTTGTTTGAATGTTCTATTATAGAGAATTGAGTATTCATCAAATGTTTTACATATATACTTCATTGTTTATAGATACACCCATTTTTTGCAAGCTTTGAAGTTTTCCTGCTTGTATGAGAATTTTGTTACAAAGAATAAAGAACTGTATTAATAGTTATATTTAAATGTATTTTTATAATGATTTTTACATTTCAGGATCAAAGATGTCATAACTATACTGGCGAAACATCAGAAAGACAAGTTCCACAGGTAAAAACAAACACTAAAAGGGAAATAACTCATATTTTTCTATAGATATTGATTGAAGTAAAACATTGTAAATTTATAGTATTTAGCTGTTCCTAGACCAACTTACGTAAAATAGAAATCAGAATGATATTCATATATAAGGTAAATTAAAACAACAAGAAATGTGTTTAGTCTTATAATACATACTAGAACACACCCTAAAAATTGCAGGCATTTACAGCATGTAAACTGTTGTAGGATGAATTTTGGTAAAAGATTTTATGTCTGGAGAATATTAGAAAAGGTATCAAAAGCACCCTCCCTTTTTTCCAAAGTCCGTTATTTGTTTTCTTTCTGTTAAATTCCATTATTTTCCATTTCTGGCCTCAGAACACAATTATTCTTCCCCTTTGCTACAATGCATTTTTTGGTAAAAGTCATATTAAATTTTTAAAATTGCACCGCTTCATACTATATTCCAAGACCACGAACAATGTGGTCTGAAGCCTTCTGTATATTATGAACATACGTCTATAATAAATAATGTGTATTTACTATTAACTATCAATTCCAAGCTTCTTCTCCACGGAGATCACTGCTATAATTATAGTAGTATAATCATAGTATACATGTAGTAAAACGCGAAAATAATTGTCCTCTCTCCGAGTCTCTGCAAGTTTAAACTGGAAGTCTTATCTATGACAAAAAGTCCGTCTGATGATGGAAACAATATCCAGATGCCTTTATCATGATCAATTTATTGTGGAAGGAGGAGATGTGACACACAAAATGAGGTCTTCTCGTTTAATAGTATAGATACTAGTGAAGAATACTTTTAATTAAAGCTATGGTGGAAAGGTTAACGAAAACTGCTTTCCATACAGCTGTATTTGACTTGATGATGATTGAATTGAAAATTGTATATAGATTAGGTCTCAATTGGAAAAATATTTTTCTTAACAATTTCCCCTTTCAGGATAGTAACAATGAAATTTTACCTGCCTGAAAGAGAAATTTCTCAACTGCAGTTGTGGACACAAAATCATTTTTTTTTATGTCTAGGTTTTCATTTCTCCCAACTGTTACTCAAAAATGACTATAGTCTTTTGCACATACCATGCAGTCATAAATATATTGTTCCGGCATCAAACTTTATCATCAGATTTTTTAAGACTTGCATGTTTGTGGATACATGTATTTAAGACTTGCATGTTTGTGGATACATGTATTTAAGACTTGCATGTTTGTGGATACATGTATTTAAGACTTGCATGTTTGTGGATACATGTATTTAAGACTTGCATGTTTGTGGATACATATATTTAATTTTATGGTTTTGTTGAATTCTATACATACAAGACTATAGACAATTTGTTAATTGTTGAACTTTCATTTTTGTGATTAACCTGTAACAATGAAATCCACAATAATTTGTATCCAACAAATAATTAGAAATCACAAAACATCTTTTGTAAATTTTATTACAGCCGGTTCCAGTTTCTATGGATGCCTGATGCTGAGACTATTAATAGTATCATGTTGTCTTTTGCCGCTGCTCCAGTTATGCTTATTCTTGACCCGGAGACACATTATTTTTACATGCCACCATTTAAGCTGGAGAACATCACTACAGAAAATCTAGCAGCTTACTTGGAAAGTATAAAACATGGTAAAGAAGATGTAAGTAAAAAGTGGGCAGCTTTTTATAAAAGCTAATATGAGCATGCAACTAATGTTAATTGAAGTCAGTTGTGTATTAAAGTTATATGAAACGAGTGACTGGTGAAAAATAATGTTTATTCAATTCTTGAACCAATGCATGTATTTATCATAAACTTAGTCTTCTGTGCATGATTTTATCATATTTTACCCAAACATATGGCATAATCGTCAATTTATTTTCTCTATGTCTGTAACATGATGTGAAAATATGGCGGCTAATTAATTGTCGTGTTTTGAAGCCGAAGTTTACCGACTGTCACCCTATAGTAAACAATCAACAAAGAAGCATGGAATTAAGCACATGTATAACATGTACAATCAGATAATCAGTTTATTTCATTGAGAGACCCATGCACATAGCGATCACTGGATTTTTACGAGACGGGTCATGCTAAAGTCACTTTGCATACGGAAATATAACTAAATATTGACAAATCAAAAAAAATCTTCAGAAAAAAAAGTATATGTACATAGGTTTTATGATGAAAACTATCTATTTAGTTTAAAAAAAAACATATGCATCATATTTTTTAAATTTGATATATGACTTTAAGAACCATGTGTATGAAGGACAGTTTATTTAAAGTTGTTTACATGATGTCAAAATAATGTTAACAAGGACACTGCAAGATTTATTTATTCAATTTATCCTTTCCTGATCAATATAGCATTCAAACACTTTCATTGTAATTTTAATGTTCAGTTTCATAGAAAGATAAAAGAAAAAAAAGAAGAAAAAGAAGAAAAAATGTTTATTTGTCTTACAGTACACAAAATGTTAACAAATGAAAGGGTAGTCCCCTTTTAATCAATGCATTGCATGTGTGAAAATGCAGACAATTGAATTGTACATACACTACTAGAAATTATTGCTTAAGATCAATTATTTCATGAAACTACAAAATGACATACAGATATGTTTTTGTCATTTTTTGTTCCAATTTAATTCCTTCGTTAATTTTTGTTTTTGGTAGTTTTAAAATTCTTTCAAAAACTTGTACAATCTGGCATCCATATTTGACTCTTTTTAAACTCTTTTTAAACTGTTTTCCTATCAAACTTTTGCAAGTAGTAAAAGATATGACTTAACCCCTTAACCCAACAAATAAGATAAAAACAGCAACATACTGCAATATACCTAAAATTTATTAAAAAAAATGACCTAAAACTGAACAAAATGAACTCAAATATTATTGGTCCAACTTCTGATTGACAAAATTGGGTAACTCAGACAAAGGAATAAAGTAAAATTTGAGTTTTTAACAAACACAATATTGTCAGTTACTCATCAGATGACATCATGACAATCCAAATATAGGAAATAGACATAAGAATCCAACTAGCATGACAAAGATTTCAAAACGTCAGCATATGAGATTTTAGTTTAAACAATATTAATTCAGATAAATCAACATTTAACAACATTATACAAATGAAATTGATATTAAAAATTCAGAAACAAGCAAATTTGCTATATAAATCTGTCTCCTTAAGTTTTTTTGATACAAAACATTTGATTACTATTGTTGTTTTTAACTGCCTATAGCACAAGTTTACAGTGCTTTGATTGTATTTTCAGGCCTATGGTGGAACTGGTTTCTTTATGAGAGTCAAGAGATTATTTTATGATTTACTTGTCATGGTAGTGGTAAGTATCCCAGATTTAGAACTGGTTTCTTTATGAGAGTCAAGAGATTATTTTATGATTTACTTGTCATGGTAGTAGTAAGTATCACAGATTTAGATATTTAAAAAGTAAAATCACAAAAAAACTGAACTATGAGGAAAATTCTAAATTGAAAGTCCCTAATCAAAGTGCAAATTCAAAAGCTCAAACACATCAAACGAATTGATAACAACTGTCATATTCCTGACTTGCTACAGGCATTTTCTTATGTACAAAATGGTGGATTAAACCTGATTTTAAAGCTAGCTAAACCTCTCACTTGTATGACAGTCATATAACATTCCATTTTATTGACAAAAGATGCTTAGATTTGCTTCAGCCATTTTCACAACTTTGGGTTCCAGAAAGACAACATAGCTATTCATTTTAGAAATCATAACTTTTGACTTTACAAAGTTAAAAACATTGTTTGTAAAAAAGTAAACATTTCAATGAATTGTTTGCTATCGGTTTGTCCAGTTCTTAAAAACATTAAATATTATTATTTAGATTTTACTTAAGTGCTATTCCAAATTGGTACATTCAACGTTAACATTGGGTTTCCTTTTGATTTTTATGCCCCACCTACGATAGTAGAGGGGCATTATGTTTTCTGGTCTGTGCGTCCGTTCGTTCGTCCGTCCGTCCGTCCGTCCGTCCGTCCGTCTGTCCCGCTTCAGGTTAAAGTTTTTGGTCAAGGTAGTTTTTGATGAAGTTGAAGTCCAATCAACTTGAAACTTAGTATACATGTGCCCTATGATATGATCTTTCTAATTTAAATGCCAAATTAGAGTTTTGACCCCAATTTTACGGTTCACTGAACATAGAAAATGATAGTGCAAATTTCAGGTTAAAGTTTTTGGTCAAGGTAGTTTTTGATAAAGTAGAAGTCCAATCAACTTGAAACTTAGTATACATGTTCCCTTTGATAAGATCATTCTAATTTTAATGCCAAATTAGAGAATTTATTCCAATTTCACAGTCCTTTAAACATAGAAAATGATAGTGCGAGTGGGGCATCCGTGTACTGTGGACACATTCTTGTTTAATTCTTGTTCAAATTACCATTGTAAAGTTACTGGACTTTTGCTGTCATAAAATGAGAATTTGTCAAGCTATAAATCAACTGTCTTAAAATTGTCTAAAAATGATAAAAATGCCACTTTTTTTCAGAGTGTTTGGCAGTCATCCAGATGGCTGTTCCTGTTAATGTTCTGCCTCCCTACGGTAGTGATTAGTATCGTCTGCTACAGTTTGTGCTGTATGGAACCCATTGATGATGAAAATGCAGATGAGTTTGATGAAGATGAGGATGAAGATGGATACCTTTTAGAGAACAGAGATGACCTTCCACCTGGTAGTATATTGACACAAACATTTTAAAATTTGGCAAAACTTGTGTTAAAAAGGGGGGTGAAAAAGATTCCCATCCGGCAATCAAACATATTTAGTAGAAGAGAAACATAATATGCCAAGGCAAAAAATAAAATAAGAATACACCATGTCTTAAAGAAAAATATTAATAGACAAAAAATAGTCTACTAAATACTACAAAGAAAACTAAAAATGGAGCAAAACAAAACATACCATACTACATGTATGACATCATGGAAAAAGTTGACCATACCTGATAATGTCCCACAGAAAGACCATGACTGAAAGTTAGAGATTGTCTCAGAAACCTGTTAAGAAGTTGATCAACTAAATACCCATGGAAGTAAATCCTCAAGAGTTTATATACAAATGCTTCATCTCTATACATGCTGTCAATTTTTAGCTCACCTGGCCCCATAGGGCCAATTGAGCTTTTCTCATCACTTTGCGTCCGTCGTCCATCGTAGTTAACTTTTACAAAAATCTTCTCCTCTGAAACAACTGGGCCAAATTAAACAAAACTTGGCCACAATCATCATTGGGGTATATAGTTTTAAAAGGTCAAGATCTATCTGCCCTGAAATTTTCAGATGAATCGGAGAACCCGTTGTTTGGATGCTGCCCCTAAATTGGTAATTTTAAGGAAATTTTGTCGTTTTTGGTTATTATCTTGAATATTATTATAGATAGAGATAACTTGTAAACAGCAATGATGTTCAGGAAAGTAAGATCTACAAATAAGGCAAAATGACCAAAATGGTCAATTGACCCCTTAAGGAGTAATTGCCCTTTAAAGTCAATTTTTAACGATTTTTTCTAAATTTTTATAATCTTTTACAAAAATCTTCTTCTTCTGAAGCTACTAAGACAAATTTAACCAAACTTGTCCACAATCATCATTATGGTATTTAGTTCAAAAAATGTGTCTGATGACCTCGCCCGTGAACCAAGATGGCGGACATGGCTAAAAGTAGTACATAGGGTAAAATGCAGTTTTTGGCTCATTTCTCTGACACCAAAGTATTTAGAGAAAATCTGCTGTGGATAAAATTGTTCATTAGGTCAAGATCTATCTGCCCTGAAATTTTCAGACCAATCAGGCAACTAGTTGTTGGACTGCTGCCACTGAATTGGTTATTTTAAGAAAATTTTGCAGCTTTTGGTTATTATCTTGAATATTATTATAGACAAAGATAAACTGTAAATAGCAATAATGTACAGCAAAGTAGGATCTACAAATAAGGCAAAATGACCAAAATGGTCAATTGACCCCTTAAGGAGTAATTGCCCTTTAAAGTCAATTTTTAACGATTTTTTCTAAATTTTTATAATCTTTTACAAAAATCTTCTTCTTCTGAAGCTACTAAGACAAATTTAACCAAACTTGTCCACAATCATCATTATGGTATTTAGTTCAAAAAATGTGTCTGATGACCTCGCCCGTGAACCAAGATGGCGGACATGGCTAAAAGTAGTACATAGGGTAAAATGCAGTTTTTGGCTCATTTCTCTGACACCAAAGTATTTAGAGAAAATCTGCTGTGGATAAAATTGTTCATTAGGTCAAGATCTATCTGCCCTGAAATTTTCAGACCAATCAGGCAACTAGTTGTTGGACTGCTGCCACTGAATTGGTTATTTTAAGAAAATTTTGCAGCTTTTGGTTATTATCTTGAATATTATTATAGACAAAGATAAACTGTAAATAGCAATAATGTACAGCAAAGTAGGATCTACAAATAAGTCAACTTGACCAAAGTTGTCAATTGACCCGTTAAGGAGTTATTGTCCTTTTATAGTTATAGTCAATTTGTAACAATTTTCATAAATTTTTACAAAATATTTTCCACTGTCAATTCTGGATCAATTTCATTATAGATAGAGATAATTGTAAGCAGCAAGATTGTTCAATAAAGTAAGATCTTCAAACACATCACCAACACTAAAACACAATTTTGTCATGAATCCATCTGTGTCCTTGTTTAATATGCACATGGACCAAGGTGAGCGACACAGGCTCTTTAGAGCCTCTAGTTTAAAAATCTGACATTTTATTTGTGATAATTGTAAAAGACCTTTGAATTACATGTTAATTGCTCCCTATGAAGTCATGATTTACTATGATAGAGTAATCATTGTATAAGCTAATTGTGAATTCGTCAGTAAAGTGAAAATTTTCTCATTCTTGTCAGATTCAATATTTATTCTAAGTAGGAGATACAATCAGACACACTTATTACCAACTGTCAATATGAGATTTATTTTACTGTTTCAAATTTGCTATGTGTAGTCCCATTCCTATTTGAAGATTTTATTTCCACATTTTACTTGTCCCTGATTCTGAAAGATGAAATTTAAGCAGGATATTTACATTTTATATAAATTACAGGGAAAATGACCCCTTGTTAAATTTCTCTAGTCTATGTCCATCTTCCTGATACTTTGATAAAATTATTTCACTTTCAACACACATTTCATATGAATATAAGAAAATGTTAATAGTGCCTCAGGGCCACAGTGAGGTTTTGAGGTCGAACCAGCATGTTGCTAGTTTTCCTATCAGAGCTCATTAGTTGCTTTGACGTCCCCAACCAATAAAAACTGACTGCCATGAAATAGTCTATGATATTAAACACCAATAAATTTATGAATCAATCCAAATTTCAAGACGACTCAGCAAGAATAAGTCTATTTTCACTTAACTAGTACACATTTTTATTTAGGGGCCAGCTGAGGCCCTCCTCTGTTTGCATGATTTTCTCACTGTGTTGCAGACCTATTGGTGTCATTCCTCTGTGTTCTACTCGTTTGTCGGGTTGTCGTCTTTTTGACATATTCCCCATTTTCATTCTCATTTTTGGGTAAAGATTACATGAAATGCAATCGAAACCCTATGTAACTGACTTGATATCTAAATTATTATCTTGCAAGGCTTATCACTACCTTTTTTTATACACAAAATATAGTGCATAGATTGTAACAGTCTATACATCATATCCATGAACATTTTTAGAAATTTATCAATGTAATATGGGCTCAGATATTCAAGGCACAAAATAATGCAACACTTGTCAAGAAAGTTATATAACTTTTACAAGATGCATGAATCTTATATCTGTTCCAAAAATATAAATGATGGCATTATTTATAGTCATCTTTAAAAATTGGAGTTATCTCCCATTATCGTGAATTGTAGTTGAAACAACTACAACCAATGCTGTATTCAATGCAATATTTATTAATTTTACTTCCCACTGATAAATGAAAGCAATATTTACCTTTCAGTGTCTATAGTGTCTTGTTTTTGAACAGTTTTGACTAATGGACTTACTGTTGTATTGAACAATAGTCAAGAACTCGCCGTTATTGAAGTTGTAAATTCAGTCAATACAAATATTGTGGGCAAATTCCGCAATTAAACAAATAGCAATCAATCAATTAAATATTTTGGTTTTGCATAAGTCAATACATTAATAATGATATTTTTTTAAACAATGCCATATTTTTTTCAGGTTATGATGAGCAAGCTTCTATAGAAACTCCTCAAGCAGTGAAAGGTCATGAAAAAGCTGAATGAACATTGAACCATACCTTATATGGATTCCATCTACCTGAATGACTTGAGTCAAGATATATCTTTCTCTGTGTACTGTACAAACCAAGGGAGGTACATGTTTTGAATCTTCTTCAAAAGATATTCGAGTTATTTGAGAAAGAAGGCAATTCACATGACAACTATATTTTTCAGGACTGAACTGTCTATAACAAGTGCAATATTTAATTCTGCTTGTCTTGTGCCTTTATCAATATGTATATCTTAGAGATTTTGTGATATATACTACTGTAGATTCAGAAATTATTGCATGCATTTATTATTGCAATTTTGTCATTTTAGACTAAAATGCAATTTTAATTTTTGTGATCTTGAGAAAATCTTGTTTAATTTACATAAAAAAAATTAAAATGCCAGTTTAAATTATTGCAAGAATAAAAACATCACAATTATTTCTGAATTTACAGTATTGTCTTGTTTTCATTATTGTTTTTAAGATAAGAATGATCAGGAAAAAATATCTAAAGAGTTTGATTTTGAAACAAAAATAATAGGTTAATGAGTTAATTAAATCACTGTTTTGTTTAAGAAAAGAAATAATTTCAAACTTAAAACCAATTTTAATAGAACCAGATTATGAACTATGAACATGGATGTTTTGTTCAGAAACAGTTTGAGTAACTATGGATCAATTCAGTTTTTTTTTGGCTACTTTTTTCTGTGGATTGTGGAAAGATTGTTTTTTCATAGATATTTGATTTTTTGTTTTGGCATTTAAGGCTTTAGAAACTTTATACTTCATCGAGTTTTTAAATTTGTGGTTGACAGCTTTACCCACATAATCCACAAAACTTGTTATCCCTCAAATAAGAATAAATCACATAGTTTCTTTAATTTTTTGGCCTTTTGAATACTGTATAAAAAGTGGCTTATTTTTCTAACCCATATATTTTTGCTTATTTTGCAATTCAAATGAAATCCCTAAAATATTGCTTTAACTTTAGAATAAGTAACAAGAACAAGATAAAAAAATTTGCAAAATAGTTTTGCCACAAAATTTGCCAAATAAGATACTGTGTATGGATTATTAGCCGTGGGATACCAATATTTGTGGATTTCCTGTGTGCAAACCAGCAAAACATTAAAATGATGAAGTACTAATCTTCTATAAGATTGTATGCACTTTTTAAAAACCAAGAAATCACATTTACATAAAAATACAAATTTTTCCTTAATCCAGGAAAAAATTGGTACCCATGAAATTTAAATGAATCCACAGTATGGGAAATTAAACCGCTTTCAAGTATTCTTCTGCTGTTGTCTGTTCTATGGTCGGGTTGTTGTCTCTTTGACACATTCCCCATTTCCATTCTCAATTTTATTCATAATGATATTAATCATCTGAGACCAAAAAAACTACCATGGCATAAATATATATAATTAATGTTTATGTGTTTATATGGAAATGTTACATTTATGTTGTTATTTATTATATTGTCTTTTTTTAATAACTTTAAAAAGATGGCATTTACTTGAAAAGAATCTATGACAAATCACCCCACTGGCATATCACCCCACTTAATGAAAAATTGGCCATCTTTTGTTTACCAACTCGCCCCTCTTAGGAAAAAGGGTAAAATCCCATTGAAAATACATGCAGGTTGGATAAAGTATGAAGGGCTAATGTTCCTCTGAAATAAGGTTTGCCCCCACTTGTGAAAAATAGATAAATCCTGATGAATTTAGTAATGCCAACTCTCCCCAGTTAATGCAAAGATGCAATCCCGTTGTATATCTATGATCCTGTCCCACTTATAAATAAGATCAAAATCTAAGAAAACCTTAGATAAACAGGTTTTTCCCGTTTGAATGGTTTTAAGCTAGTCATTTATGGGGCCCTTTATAGCTTACTTGGTGTGAGCCAAGGCTCCGTGTTGAAGAATGTACTTTGAACTATAAAGGTTTTTCTTTTACAAATTGTGACTTCGATGGAGAGTTGTCTCATTGGCACTCACACCACATCTTCTTATATCTATTTTGTAGTTCTGTTTTTTTTTGTTGAAATAAAGCATAAAGAAGTGATTAACAGTATTTTTGTGACCTGAATGCCAACTAGCCCCACTTGTGAAAAATAGAATAATCCTGATGAATGGAGTCTTGCCAACTCACCCCACTTATGAAAAATAGAAAAATCCTTATGAATTGTGTCATGCCACCTTATAGTCAATAAAAGTAATTTAATAAATTTTCATTTTTTAAGTGGGGCGAGTTGGCAAACCTGGAAATTATTATAGTATTAATGAATGGGTGTTTTTATAATGGCCCTGTTATATGTCCAAGGTCTGTTATAATGGTCGAGGAAGTCTGTAATGGCCCGAGGCAACGCCGAGGGCCATTACAGACATCCGAGGCCATTATTACTGACCAAGGACATATAACAGAGCCATTATAAAAACACCCATTTCTTAATACATTTATTAACCAACTGAATAACAGTGTATGTGTTAATATACCAAATATTCAAGATATTAAGATGACAGAAGTTATGTGTTGAAAAACAGGAGGAACAGTGATCCCTATATATGGTTCTTTAATGTTGGTTACTGGTTACTAAATTAAATAAAATACAAAAAAGTATTATACTCTTTACAACTTAATTTTATTAACTTTATTAAAAACCCTTACTGTGCTTTATACAGACAAACCGGGCATTAATACAGGGCCATTACAGAAAAAAACAGGGCCATTACAGAAAAACAGGGCCATTACAAAAAAACAGGGCCATTACAGAAAAAAACAGGGCCATTACAGAAAAACAGGGCCATTACAGAAAATATGTTATTTTTAATAACCAGTCATTTTTGGCAATAATGTACTTAGTTGGTTAATAAATATTCATATACCTTTTTTTTTATTAAGTGGGGTGAGTTGACAGGTGAAAAATAAACAGGATTTAACCCTTACCACAAGTGGGGCGATTTTTACAAAGTGGGTCGAGTTGGTAAACCAGTTTGAGGCTAGTTGGTGAAAAGTGAGACGATTTGCCAGTGGGGTGATTTGTCCTGCTTCCACTTGAAAATCAATCACACTTCTAAATGTAGAAGACAAATAAAATATGAAATAATAAACATAAAGTTTATTTGACAATATTTTTTAGAAAATTATTTTTCATCTTTTGTAAAAGCTGAAAAATTTAACACTATAAAACGAAATTTATTTTGAAATATTTATCATTTTTTTCCCTTCAGAAATTCCAGATTAAGTTTGTGTCAGGAGTAAAAAATGTATGTAAATTGCTCTTTAAGTGATGTCAAAATATATCTCCCTTTTCACAGACTCTGACTAACTGACAGTATATTTATCGTCACCAGCCACAACATTCTCAGGTTTAACGATCAGTATCTAGGCAAATATAAGTTTATAGTATATTTATTAAAAATTATATATGAATGAAAACATTATGTCACGTTATATTGCCAGATTTGTTAAAATACTCTCCAATTAAGTGTACTTTTGTAATTTATCAATGGACTTTAAATGTCAACTTCATGATTTGCAAAAGCATTTATTGCATTTATTGATAAAATATTTCATTGACTGATATATAAACTATGTTTTGAATGAAAGTTTAAGTACTCCTTCAAAAGTATATGCCGTTTTCGTGCTAAGGAGGAATATAAGAGATATCTGAATTATTAAAGTGTTCATTGCTGTTATAGAAAGCAACTACCGGGTACTTAACCATATTTCAATAGACAGTACTTATTTTAAAGGTCAAGGAACAGTATATGGGCTTTATGATAATTAAAAAAGGCAAATACCAGTAATAGTTCAAACTAGTACAATAGTGTTAATTTTAGCTGTTTCATGAATGTTTTTTGTTTGTAAAATTTGTTTTGAAGTGCTGAGCATGAGATTTTTTATATTGTTGAGTATTGTGTATTTTGATGTGAACTGCTCATTGTGTATAAGCTGTATTTTGAATAGGATGAATGTATTTCGTGACAATTCTTAATAAATATGAAATCCATTTTATACTTACTCACATCTCATGATTTATTTTCCATACAAATTTGTAGTTATTTTTGCTGCAATCAATTAAAAGTGGAGAAGACTTATTTAAAATGTTGTTTGTAGATGTCTGTCATCCAAATTTTACAGGTGTTAGTTAGGTTTTTTTACTAGTCTGTCAAATTTTAATTAACCATGAGGAAGATTTGTTTTGAATAGTTACCGTATTGAACACATGAAACAGCTTGCTTGTGTTAACTTTACAGAGCAATTTTGATACTTGATAGATCTGTTAAATCCCTGCTTGAAAAGAGGAGGAGGTAATAAGTGTACTTGTTTGTCCATTGGTCCCTTTCCTTTGTCCCAACATTTATTGGAAGATCATGGTCAAAGTCCGGACTTTGCCTCCGGACACTTAAGGCAAGGACAAGTTTCAGCCACTCATCAGGATGAACCAAGTTTTTTCGTTCTGGATTCAGTAATTTTTATTTTTTGAAACAATATAGTTCTTTTGCTCATCCAAAAGTAACACATAATTACTCAGTGTACAAGGGAACTTTCCGTCATTTTTAGTTTTAATTCTTACTGCACTTCTTTGAATTTCACATTGACACAATTATAAAACCAAGTTCCACAAAGGTCATCCAATAAGCTAAAGAAGAGGGTACAACTGAAGTAAGTTCATCTCTTTATTCTGGTTTGAATTAAGAAATAATTCATGGAAGCCATAGCTTGTTGGAAATTTACACATGTCCTGGGCTGTGATATTCGAATTTTATCCTGAGCATTAGCGAGGGATAGGGATAAAAGTAACGAATATCATGGCCCAGGCCATGTGTAAATTTCCAACAATCTATGGCTTCCATGAATTATTTCATTCTAATAGGACAAATACGGTCATTAAAATACTGAAGCGTGGGGTTGGTTTGGTGTGTGTGTGGCTGATCTTTTTAACTCCCTGTTAGATAAAGCTCAATTATCTTAATAAATCTGTAGCTATGCATGGGTTTTTCGTGAATAACTGCTAGAAAAAAAAACCTGTTTAATTCTTCTAATTCTCAAACCCAACATTTGCCATTTTTAATTTACATGATTTTCTCGTAAGCTTCCTTCAAATCCAAAGTTGACATTTTGTAACTAAGGAGCAGCCATTTTGACTTGCTGAAATTAGTCAATATGCAAATAATGCAATAGAATAGAAAATAAAACAAAAACTACCTCAAAAATCAGTTTTAATACAATATCATACCAATTTCGATGGTTCACGAAACAGAAAACTTTCAACTTTAGCGGTTTCACTTGTATGATGTCATGTTTTGAAATGACTTAAATGTGCCACAAAAAATTAATAGACTTTCGCGGAATTTTATTTTATTTTTATTTTGTTGTTTTCTCCGAGCTCCTGTGCATTACTTCTTTTTGTTATGCATCCGAATAAGAATAACAGTTATTTTGTCTTTTTTAATTGCACTTTTTTAAACAATAAAATCGGCAAAGGGTCTGCAAATAGGTTCCAATACATGTAGATTTACGAGGAAAGTATATTGTAACAGCCATTATTATGTATATCTCTTACTCTGCGCCAAGTATAGATATATGGAGATTTTTATCACAGTGTTGTTTAAAGCCAAAGAAGCACGTCATATTAGAATTGAAAATTAAAGTTCTCTCATAGATTTTTCTATGTTTTTTACAGGATCCAACATCTAATGCATAACTGTTAGTTGCTATGCTGGTGACTATATGGTTGATTCATTGACAGGAAAGTAAAGTAACTTTTGATGGAGTGGTGAATGTCCAGTAACTAATAAAATACATATTCAGTACACAAACATATAAATATGATATAGATACGAATCCTGTTTGTACTACATCAACATTCTGAGGTAGATTACTAGTCATCTTACATATTATTTTGACAGCTTACAAGAGAAGTATCAAATAATAATTTTCAAGTCTTTAGTTATTCAGCTGGAGTATTTTAAAACACTCCACCTCCCAAAATACATCATGAATACTGTTTTAAAAACTTTTAATAAACTCAATTGGTTTAGCAGTTTGCAAAATCAAATTAACCAGTTCAGCTAATCAGGAGATACATAAATCAGATGTTGTATAATTGCAAATGAGACAACTGTCCACAAAAGAACCCAAAAACAGAAATTAACAACTGAAGGTAATATACAGCCTTTAATAATGAACACAACTCGTATGGCAGAGCCTATTTTTTGAGATGGCAGCCATGTTTGTTTTATATTCATTAGAACCACGAGTAGAATATATCATACATCCTTCTTGAAAAACATTTTTGGTCATATAGCTCTTCACATATTCAAATACATGTACATAGTTGACTCAACAATCCTGGTGAAGAAAACCACAAAATGCACTTAATTTATAAAGTGTTACTTTCATAATGCACACATTTAAGCAGAAACTTCAGAAGTGTTGGATCAGCAGATTGGTAAAGAACTAGGAAAGGTCTTATAGGATTTCTGAGTAAAAGACCTAAACAATATAGTGAAACTAATGAGACAGACAGACACACAAGAGCAATGACAGACAACAACAAATGGAAGTTTTAACGACCTTGACTGGCTATACCGTCCTTGATGGTCGGTTATAAAACAGACAGACAATGGTAACACCTAAGGCCCCTTTCATTTGATGGGACTGGCATTTATAAATACACAACTGATTATAACAATATATGTTTAATGTTTATAAACATATCATATATATATAAAGTAAATGTGAAATAATAAAAGTTATGTAAAGGGTGTTTATAACACTACTAATCTAACAAAGTCAACAGAGAGTTATCTTTGCATAGATTATATTTGTATGGTCTCTCCTCTCCTTATATAATTGTATATGATGGGTCTATCTTCTTTATATTGGTCCAATAACAAAATGGGACTAAAACGTAAATGAAACATAACTATTGTAGTGTTAATATAGAACAATGTATATCAAATTTATTAAAAAATAACCCAAACCATTTTAACTGAAAATCAAACATGGTCCAACTTTAATTTTAAAGAACTACATGAAAAAAATGTTTGAAAGTTCTCTTTGATCTTTACCCATTAAAATCTAGCTTCTATTGTAAAACATGTCCTAACCTTGGTCTGTGAGAACTAAAAACTTTTTTTTAACAAATAAAGTCTATCCTGTACTCTTTTTGTGAATAATAAATAATTAGTACAGTAAAAAATAGTATAATCATAACAGGAAAAACAAAAAGAACACTACAATAATTATTATAGAAAACATATAACTGTATGACTGTTATTTTTAGTACTTTGAATATATATCGATGATAATTCCCATATGAACTTAATAAATATAAAACCAACAAATAAAGACAGGAAATCCTTAGTCTTAAGTTAATATATAATCATGAACACTTAACAAATAATAAACCAGAGGACATAACAGCTATGTGAAGTCTTATGGTGTAAATTCAACATTATATAAAACATATTGGTCCACTATCCTAAAAAATAAATATTAACAAAAAATCTTAAGTTTAACTTGAGATTTGTTTAATTTTGCTCACAGAGCATCATCTTTACCATAATTATACACTTAATGTGCAATGAATTATTTATGAAATTTGTTTTTTGACTATCGTTGTTCATTCTTGTCAAAAAGAATGTAAATACCAATGTCCTATAAGTTAAACATAATTTAATAACATTATTGTCTATAAATCTAAACATCTACATTTAATTAATAGAATACGAAGTAGTTTAGATATTTGTATGTATTTTTTAAAATTTCGGCTGACATGCAGTTATCCTAAAACAGTGTATCATACATTTTATTGGTCACGATCTATGTTAACAATAATTACAGTTAATCAATGAAAATTTACTACTGACTACAAAATCATGAGGAATATACTTAACATTATATTATTAACAATAGAGGTGTGTAAGTTTGTTTTAGTGTGTGTAAGTACTTTGAGTGTGTCATTTTAACTAAGTACTACAAGTTGGGACTCATTATTACATTGTTCTATTATAATACAATATCAACAAGTAAAGTAATAGGAGAAATATACAGGATTCCAAAATTCCAAAAAAAAAATGTTTTTATTTTATGATTTCCACTTTCCCTCTAACTATAAATAAAAATGTTTAAGCATGTATAATTCAAGCAAGACACTAAAAAGGAAACATGGCCCTTTTTTTATACGTATTTAGTGTAAAATCAAGAACTTGCTAGGTTAGAAACATGTAAAGGAACCAAATTTCAAAGATAAAACTGTGCATGAAAATACATTATATATAAATATATACAGATATACAAATGAAATGATGTAAAAAAAATATTTCAGTAAGTTTAAGGCTACATTGAACATAAAATTAATTTCATCAATATTATGTAAAGAACAAACTTTATATTGCCTATGACTAGCATGACTAGGTTATCCCCCTTTGAAAAACAACACATTTAATACAAATTCTATTTTTTTCAAACGTTCACCGATTTTATTTTCCCTCTGTAAGTGTCTTCTGTCAATTCTAAATTTTCCTATATTCTATTTTTTTTCTTTCTATCTTTGCTTTGAAGTTAAAAAATCTAAATTTCCCTATATTCTATTTTTTTTCTTTCGATCTTTGCTTTGAAGTTAAAAAATGTAAAATCTGAAGAACATTTCACTAATACTAAAAATTTCAAAGCAATGATACCTTTAGTACACTTATACCACATATAGCAGTTCCTCTTTAAAGCATGTAAATCTATAAAGCCACTTAAGTAACTGAAAAATAAAACATGAAAATCCTTAGGATGTGATTTACTGCTTAAATGTAGAAATCATAAAGTACATTGTGTAACATTAGTAAAAATTTAATGATTTGTTTAATAAAGCATTTATCATTCCTTATATACAGATATACACTATATACACAGTATCATTATGCTTATGAATATTCATGATATATAATAATTATTTAACATATTATGGAAATTTTTACTGTATAATTTAATGGAACACATGTTATGATGAGTAATAGAAACTTAATTTACATTTTTATAGCAATTCTGAGTAAATAATTCAATGGAACACATTATAAATTGAAACAACAATAAATTTCTATTTCTTTTAATATTTATGGATGAATTCACAAACAAAGTGATCTAAGTAGAAATATTCATTGTTCCTTTGCCTGTAAATAAAAAGTCTGCCAAACTATTCATGACTAAATGAAGTTATTAGCTTTTAATTGTATGGAGCTAAATAGTTATTCACTTAAACACACATAGTTTAAAAAGTAAATAAGTTATAAATTATTTAATTACTTTGTTGAAATATGAAAAATACGTGTTTACATACAGACACATGAGATAACCTTCAATTGTTAATTACATATATGACTAGCTGATGAACTTCTAATTATATAATTAAGTGCATTTCAATATATTTAGAAATATCCTCAACAAGAGTTATAACCCTTGTATCTGTACAAGAGTTGTTTCCCTTGTATTTGTACAATAACAAAAAACGTCAAATCATCACTTTATCCTAATTTTATCATCAATAACAATTTGTAACTATTTGGCACTGGAACGTGATTTGTTCATCTCTTTTCAAATTATTGCTTGCACAGAATTTTAAAACTATTCTGAACAATAAATTAACAAATGCTTGAATTATTTTTTCTAGCATGTAACAATTTTTTTTTAAAACAGATTAATAAATCAAAATTCTAGCATAAACATATAATCAATTTTCATAGCTGATATTTTCAGTTTAGTTTGTCGAGTCATATTTGCTGTTGTTGGTTTTTTTTTGCAGTTTATTAACATTTTTAGTGTTTTCTTTTATAATGAATAATTTTTTTCCGGTTAACATTTTTTATGTACTGTGACCAAAGTGGAAATGAATACACCATTTAAACTAATACTTCCTTTTATCCTTCCAATACTTTTTAAACACAACTACAGGAATAGATAAGTAACACGAGTAACGATTTAAGTCCAGAATAGTCCAGTATATACATATACATAGTGTATAAAGTGAATAAAAAATATTATATATAAAAAAAAAACCATGATATAAATCATCAAAAAACAATTATTGCACATGAACAGTTTCAGCAGATTTTGTACAGCACCACAAACTATTGTGCTCAAAATTTACATTGTTATTAACCTAAAATACTTATAAACATATTTAAGTCAAGAAACAGCACTTGTGGTAAAAAATAAAACAGAAACAAAATGGAAAAGTTTTGAATTAAGCATTTAAAATTAAGCGCTCACTACACCTAAACTCTGCATAGTCTTTTATCTTACAACATTGTAAAATTTGATTTTTATGATTTAAGTTCAAATACTGGTATGTTTTGATTTGATGAAGAAGAGTTCAGTTTTTGTTGAGCGTTGAACTATCAAAATAAAATCTTAATTACAGTTTTTTGGCATGGGAAATATCTTTGGAACAGACTGAATGTGTGTTTTATATAATATTTACATTTCATATTGCCAAAAAAATCACAACTATTAAAAAACACCCGAACGTCTTATACCATTATTACATCACTTTCAAAATCAGTTGGTTTTTCTTCATTAGATTCTTCAGAAACACTCTCATCAGATGATCTTTTAGAATCTCCATTTTCAGTCGGCTTTTTAGCCTCATTTTCATCTTTACTTTCTTCATTGTTGACCTCTTCCTTTATGCTGGTTCTCAAAGTAACATCTTTCTTTTCATCACCACCAGCATTTTCTCCATTTTCTTCATTTTTATCTTCCACAATTTTCTTCAAATCTTGAACTAAATCGTCCGTTTCTGTAAGATCACCAGATGACTTAGAAGGCTGAAGTGTCTGTTCCAAAACTTTTTCATTTTTACTCTGAGTAAACATAGATACAGGTCTACTAGAATCCCGGTCTGCAACAAAATACAATAAAATTTATATTAAAATATTTTCTTGAAATTATTTTAGCCAGGGCTGTCTTTCAAGATCAATATGTATTTGTTTATTAAATAGAAACAAGAGTGCAAACAATGAAACTTAATATCT
This sequence comes from Mytilus galloprovincialis, assembly GCA_037788925.1. Taxonomy (NCBI): domain Eukaryota; kingdom Metazoa; phylum Mollusca; class Bivalvia; order Mytilida; family Mytilidae; genus Mytilus; species Mytilus galloprovincialis. The sequence continues at coordinate 90,529,541 of CM075333.1, read as the reverse complement.
GTTTTACTAATCATAATTGAATAAGTGTTGAAAAAAGGTTAAACTACAAGTATCACATAAACTGAACATTATCTATGATCCATGTAAATAAGGTAAGATTAAGATGAATCCTGCAAGATGTACACTTAACAATCATTCCATACACCACATATAGTTGACCTGTCTCTTGAAATATCTGAGAAATAGACTTAAATATGAAAGAAAACTTAATATTGACCTATGAACAAGAAAATTAGGTCACAGTCAGATGAAGGCTGTATGATGGACATGCCCACACTAATGATACATTTACAGGAAGGTGCTGAGCAATGACTCTGAAAATGCATTACATACAGCAGGATAATGAATTACACAGAACTCAGATCTGAAGTTCTTAGAAAAATGTGACGGAAATTTCTCAGAATGTACAGACAAGGATAAAACAGATATCCTTAAATAAAGTAAATCAGGCAATGGTTTTGATACTTATCAATTACATACTAGTAATGTAAAGCAGAAATTTTCGTGGAGGATTTAATTTCGTTTATTTCGTGGAAAGAATATATCATTATCCATGAAATTACCCCCCCCCCCCCACGAAAAATTTAACCTCCATATAATACCACTTACATTTAAGGAAACCACGAAATTAAATCCCCATGAAATCTTATGGAGAGACAAAACCACGAAAATTAATGTTTCTACAGTAATGAACATGTGTCATCTATTTTACAAGCTATGGTTATAACTGAAAGATGTAATCACTCTTTGTGAATATCAAGATTATATAACACTAGGACTTCTGACTATGACAATAATAACTTTTGTTATTTTGGCATCAAACATTATTTTCTCTAGTGATGTCAAATTTTATCTATAATGTTTGTGATGACCAACAATGGAATTCAACGCTACTGTCTGAAAATAATTCATGCAAATAAGCAATCTTCTTTCAAATTTAGCAAGCGTTCAAAGATTTAAAGAAAACTGAATCCCTTTCATAAGCAAAGCAATCTTTTCAACAGAAGTCCTACTCCCTCCTTCTATTTTTGCTTTACTAGCATAGGATATTAAACCACATATTCAAAATATTCAAAATCACTACAACTACTTGTATAACACTTACAGTAAAACGTGCAAATTATATTCTCCATTTGTGAAGGTCTATAGGTAAAACTTATGTACTGTAAATTCAGAAATTATTGGGGTTTTTTTTATTGCGATTCTTGAAGAATTAATATAAATGTAAGAATAATTACTGTGATCTCAGGTAATCTGCACACAGATGACGAGATGTGTGTATTGATTAGAAATCAGAATGCAAGTTCTCACTATTGTGATACTCACCCAGTCCCATAATTTGCATTTGAAAAATGTGGCAATAAATTGTGAATTTACAGTATACAACGAATGATATTTGGAAAGACAATAATTGATTACTAACTTAAAAGGCCTAAAGGACCCTTCTTTCCATTCAGTTTTATTAGACTGAGTGATAAGGTCTTAATATATATTATAATGCATATTGTGTCATATAAATATTTGTATATACACCATCATAAAACAATTTATATTATCATAGTCTGTAACCAATTCTCATAGTTTTTTTCTGGAAAGTAACTACTTAGCCAATTTCTACTTTATTTTTGCCAACTTTGATTAAGAAGCAATAATAATTCAACTACTGTGAATTCATTATTACTAGTGGGATAACATTTAAGTGGATTTCAAAAGTTCAACAAACTGTATGTAGGCATGAATGCAGAATTTGACAAAACAAGGAAATTAGATATCCACCAAACTTAGTGAATCCACAGCATCAAATATCAAATATTGAATTTCTAAAATGTTTGAAATGGTCATTTACTAAAATCTTGAATTTTAATCAAACCAACAACAATATAATTTTCAATAATGTAATTCTCCAATTCTATACTAAAACAAGAACAAATAAAGTGATATAACGTCCAACATAATAATAACAAGAAAGTTTATTTTATCTATTGTCAGACGAGCTATCAACTAAATACTTTAAAATGCATATAACACAACTCCCAGGAATCTCTTTGTCATAGTTTCTGGACAATTTTTTATGAAAAGGAGTGATTTTTGTAAAAATTAAAAAATTTTTTTTGAAAAAGTCTCAATGTGATTTTTGCACATCATGCTTTCAATTATAACACCAAATATAAAAGTTTTAATCAGGAAATGATTTCGTAAACAGAACAAGTTATAAGTTCTTGTTAAAACAGTGCCATCTATGTTTGGCTTACTAACATTGTTATAAAAAAGAATTGATTCATTTTATTTATTAACATTGTTATAACAAACAATGTTAACAATAAATAAACCGAATCAAATCTTTAAATTATCTAAATTTACCAATTGTCCAGAAGGTTTGACAAACAATGGGACATTTGTGAAGTGAAGGAAGTATGTGCTCTATATTAAACAAGATTCCAATTTTCATCCAGCAAAATTCTTACACATAAAACTGATGCAATCTCAAAACTTTCTGTAGGCTAAAAATAATCATAACAAGTTGAGGATTTGTTGAATAAAATGATCTATACTAGCTTCAATATCGATTTGTATTTTTGCTTATTTCAAATCCAGATATATGAAGAGTTCACTTCTAAAATTTATTATTCCTGATAAAAAGCTATATTTTAGTATATAGTAAGTTAAATCTTATTGTGTTTAAACATATAGATAACCTCTGAAACTCCAACCATGTAAGAAATGCAGAATATGACCTTTTAACTTTCAGAGGTGTAAAACAAAATGATTAATTTCTTCTTAAGATATTGATTTTGTGATGAACAATGTGAAAACATGTGATCAATTTTAATATTAGTAGCTCCTAGCCTTATTCAAGCTAGGTAGTATGATCGTTTCAATTGAATTCAAAGTACTGTCATACTGATAACTTGCAAATCCAACAAAGTAAAGATAAACAAGAATATGTGTTCTTAGGACAACGTGTCCTGAACACACTATCATGTATCAATGTTTAGTGAACTATAAACATTTGGAATATAATTTAAAAAGTTGACCAACAATGTACATGTGTACTAAGTTTCAAGTTGATGTTACCACGACTTCATGCTAAAATACTTAAACCAAAATTTTTACCTGAGAAAGCAGTTAGTACTAATTTCACTAAAATTTTGATTAAATATAAAAATTCATAATATCGAAGCTATCAAAACTGTTTAATACCAGTAAAAATTTTTTTGCTTATTTCAAATTGAGTATTTTCAGGTCGGTATTTCAAAGTCAATGTGAGATTTGACCATCTACTCAATCAATATTCAAAAAAAAAAAAATGAACTTTTGAACTTTTGAGAACCAATGATCAGAATAGAAACAAACTAGAAAGAAAGTGTTCCTTAAGAAAATCCTAAAAATTTCAAAGTGGATTTGCAAGTAAAAACCATGACTAAGCATTTTAAAGACTATTGTTTTAGTTACAGCTATTTTCTTGCTTGACAAAAGACTCGGGTAAAACAATGAATAATGCTTGAACATTCCAGTTACCCTAAATCATAATGGTCAAGATTTCCTTTTAAAGGCTCCAAACCTATCTCTTAGCACTGGAACAAATAAGTTTAAAACAATCAAATATTGTCTGACTTGTAATAGCTGAAAACTTTTTTTTTAATAACTAACCAGATGCTCCGCAGGGCGCAGCTTTATACGACCGCAGAGGTTGAACCCTGAATGGTTGGGGCAAGTATGGACACAACATTCAAGCTGGAATCAGCTCTAAATTTGGATTGTGATTAAATAGTTGACACAGCATAGCTTTCTGACACAGAATGAATGTGGTCTAATGAACTTAAAAAAATTTTTTTGCCTTTGAGCAATTCACTATGCTGTTGAATATTAATCCTCTCAAAAAAATGTTTGAAGAAATTTTCTTATTTATGAAATCTGAAATGAAAAAAATTGACCCCCCAATTTTTTTTTCACATCCCCCTTTCCCTTATTTCAAAACTGATCTCAATTCAAATTTCTAATGAAGTTTGCAACGATAACTACTCATTTAAATACATCATAAAATATTAAAATGTAAAAAAAAGTGCTTGTTATCACTGAATGGTAAAGATTGTTTTAATCTATCAGTTGGTAGTAAAAGTGAATATACATTGTATATTGTATAAAACAATGATTTAAGTTGATTCAACTACTATTCTGAACAAAGAAAGATAACTCCAATTGAAATCCAATTGGAATTTCTTGCTATTGCACAATATTGTGCAATTAGATATTTCTTGCTATTGTGCAATACTGTGCAATTGAAAATATTTGCAATTGCACAATACTGTGCAATTAAAGATTTCTTGCTATTGCACAATACTGTGCAATTGAAGATTTCTTGCTATTGCTGAATACTGTGCAATTGAAAATTTCTTGCTATTGCACAATACTTAATATAATAATTTTGGATCCTGATTTGGACCAACTTGAAAACTGGGCCCATAATCAAAAATCTAAGTACATGTTTAGATTCAGCATATCAAAGAGGCCCAAGAATTCAATTTTTGTTAAAATCATACTTAGTTTAATTTTGGACCCTTTGGACTTTAATGTAGACCAATTTTAAAACGGGACCAAAAATTAAGAATCTACATACACAGTTAGATTTGGCACATCAAAGAACCCCAATTATTCAATTTTTGATGAAATCAAACAAAGTTTAATTTTGGACCCCGATTTGGACCAACTTGAAAACTGGGCCAATAATAAAAAATCTAAGTACATTTTTAGATTCAGCATATCAAAGAACCCCAAGGATTCAATTTTTGTTAAAATCAAACTAAGTTTAATTTTGGACCCTTTGGACCTTAATGTAGACCAATTTGAAAACGGGACCAAAAATTAAGAATCTACATACACAGTTAGATTCGGCATATCAAAGAACCCCAATTATTCAATTTTTGATGAAATCAAACAAAGTTTAATTTTGAACCCTTTGGGCTCTTTATTCCTAAACTGTTGGGACCAAAACTCCCAAAATCTATACCAACCTTCCTTTTATGGTCATAAATCTTGTGTTTAAATTTCATAGATTTCTATTTACTTATACTAAAGTTATGGTGCGAAAACCAAGAAAAATGCTTATTTGGGTCCCTTTTTGGCCCCTAATTCCTAAACTGTTGGGACCTAAACTCCCAAAATCAATACCAACCTTCCTTTTGTGGTCATAAACATTGTGTTTAAATTTCATTGATTTCTATTTACCTAAACTAAAGTTATTGTGCGAAAACCAAGAATAATGCTTATTTGGGCCCTTTTTGGCCCCTAATTCCTAAAATGTTGGGACCAAAACTCCCAAAATCAATCCCAACCTTCCTTTTGTGGTCATAAACCTTGTGTTAAAATTTCATAGATTTCTATTCACTTTTACTAAAGTTAGAGTGCGAAAACTAAAAGTATTCGGACGACGACGACGCCAACGTGATAGCAATATACGACGAAAAATTTTTCAAATTTTGCGGTCGTATAAAAAAGTTAGCCATTCTGTTCTTTCCTAATACATGTAAATTGTTATCTTTTACATTAAAAAAACAAAATGTTCTATTAAATCCATGAGATGAATGTTTGAATGTGAATGTGAATAATGAAAAAGATATGCAACCACACAACAAAGTTACAACACAGGTCCTCAATTCTAGGGGGAAAAAATCAAATAAAGACGTTTTCCCTCATTTTTATTCAGAATAAAAATTTTAAAAAATACAATTTTAGATTTCCATGAAAGCCACGTTGGAGTAGTTTTACAAGAATTAGTCCTGACCATTTTGACTTTACCTTGTTTGATAACTGGAGGTACATTTCTTGGTAGTGAAGCAGATTTACTATCTGTATTAGTTTTACTGCTATCTACTTTATCCTCTTGTAAGGCTGTAATATATAACATTTGTTAAACAATACACAGAAAATGCTGAATTAAACATTAGATTACCTCAACCTTTTTATATAATTCAGTTATTCACATATTCTCAAGCTGGAAAATGTGACCTATTCCAGCAGCACATCCAATTACCTTGTATAAAGGCAGTGCCCCCCCCCCCCCCCCCCCCCCCAAAAAAAAAATAACACACTGTTTTGTGAGTACTTAAAACCCTTTGTTATCAAACTGCTTTTATATATTGTTGGTCGGAAAAATTCTTTCCAAATAAACAAGTCAAGTTTGATGATACCAAGTGCAATGTATTAAGATATTTTTATCAATTACATAAAAGAGAGAAACAAAGATTCCACCACTGCAACAAGTGTGTTACTATATTTCTCCACATGAAACAGTTAAATTTTAAAGTGTAAAGCGCAAGGCTTGTCAACCTTTTTAAATAATTAAAATTTAATTGTGTATAGTTATGAAATACTTCAATACATGTGTTATAGTGGTGGAATCTATTTCTCTTATTATTTTTATCCTTCCTTCTTCAAAGATTTGATGAATGTTGCGTTCTTTATATGTTCTGTCTTCAGGCATGGTTGCTTTTTTTCAAGATGTCACAATAGGAAATTCAGAAGAAACAAAAAAAAATTTGATGTTATAATTAAATTTCAAGCAATCATTTTCAAAGAAATTATTTCACTAGTGAGAAAAAATGTTTTTCTCGATCTAATCAAGAAAAGTGATAAAAGCTTAAAATTTTGAGAAAAAACATTATCAGGGCCTTTTATAGCTGACTATGTGGTATGGGTTTTGCTCATTGTTGAAGGCTGTACGGTGATCTATAGTTGTTAATGTCTGTGTCATTTTGGTCTCTTGTGGACTGTTGTCTCATTGGCAACCATACCACATCTTCTTTTTTATATTAATTGACTAAAATTTTACAAAATGTGTTAGTAGATATAAAACTGTATCTAAATATTTCATGTATAGATTTACATTATGTGCATCTATAAATTATATACTTGTTTATAAGGCTAATACATATAAGAAACTATGTGTATAAAATTCAGGTTATGGAATAAATGGTAAACCTTACAATAAAACATGCACTTAGGCTTTATAATAAAGATATGACGCCTAATTAGATTAAAATAGCTGCTAAAAATTTAAATATTTTGGAGAAAGGGATAAGGAAAAGTGTTGACAGAAGTCAGATATTTATAAATGATGAAAAGATGACAGAAATCTAATCAAACAAGAATTTTCATCTTTAATAGTTAATTTCAAAAGAACTTCTGTAATTCAAAGTTTTTTCATGCACAATATTTACTAAGTTTACACCCAAAAGAAAAGACCAAATTTAAGAAAATCTGAAAAATAGAATTGCATTGCTTTCCTGGTTAGTTGTGCAATTTTATTACATTCTTGAAAAATGACAACCAAAGACAAGCAATTGAGTATTAGTAAGTAAAAGGTCACAATGGATATCTTGTGATCTTATTAAGGTATTATCTTTAACAAGCATTTCAAATTTTGTCAACATTTAGACTTCCATTACCAAAAAATTACCAAAAAATTACCAAAAAATTACAGATTTTTAAAAATATTTAAAGAAAAAAAAAAATTAAGTATAATCAACTCTCTACAATTTCAGCTATGTGCTAAATCGAATGTAAACACATCTCCTTTGACTTTTTATGGTGAAAATAAATCTAAAATTTTCCAGTAAATTGGAATCAAAGATTTTAAATAGGTATATAAACTTCTGGTTTGATAATTCTAATCAGATTTTTTTTTGCATTAGCAAGTTATATTCCTTGAAATTAAAAACAGGCTTATTAAATTTTTTTATAGGCACATGTAAGTGATTTTTAAAATCTGCTAATCTATTGATTAAAAAAAGTTACTTGCTCTAGTTATAGAGACTTTATCAGGTTCTCTTACACAAAATACACCCCCTCCCTTTGCATCAACCCTGGGCTTATATAAGAAATAAAATGACATGATTTTTTTTTCTAATTGTAAGAGGAAAGCTGTGATAGCAAACAAACTAAAGCCTATTTTTGAAAGCTTCGACAGAAAATAAACCTAGGAACTTCTGATACTTACAGGTATCACTTAAATCTACAGAATTTGTAAAAAAGACATTACAATATTTCAATTATTAAACACTTCTTTGGATATAATACTGTTAGTTTTCTTTTTTTGTACTGTCGATTCAATTATTTTCATTGCTACCAATTTTCATGGTTTAAGAAAAAATTGTATTTTTATGGATATTTGATTTTGTTATTTTCCAAGTCTGCATATATAGCCTAAAGAAAATGTGTGATTCGTTTTACATTTTGATTTGAAATTCTTCTTTACTTCTGAAATTGAAGAAAATTGGTATCAAGAGAATAATAATGAATCCTCAGTTTTTCTTGTTATTTAATTAAACCTGCTGTGAAAAAAATATCAAAACAAACGTTTTAAGTTTTGGTCCTTGTGGTTATAAATACTTGCAGTGCACATATGACAAGATTCTCATGGTGCATTCTGCTGTGGTATACTGCTGTGAATTATTTCAACTTTGGTTTTATCATCGGACATCATTCTGTTAAATCATTCAATAGTGTACTTTGACTTAACATGGCATCCATTAATCTGGCATTAACATAGGTTTAAGCAGTGGACTGGACTGTGGTTTGTTACAGGGTTTACAGAGGGCCTTGCTACTTACTGTCACTTTTGACATTTGTTGCCCCAGGTTTTGGAAGAAGATTTGGACGTGTTTTAAGAACTGGTCCAGAATTTTCTATCCCTCCATCTATAATGAGCCAATGTTAATTTAGCTTTTTAGAAAACATACATGTAACCATCTGAATGTGTAAAACATTACTTAATTATGAGGCAGCAATCTTTTTAACTCTCATATCACATTTTGGAATTACTAGACACAATACAATAATCTTATTGTTAAATCAAAATCCACATGATTTTCAAAGTATATTGACATGTTTTTCTTTTAAAAGGTTTCATTTAATAAGAAAATTAAGCCAACATCACCATCCCATGTAAATTACTCTCCAATTAGTATGCAGGATCATTCAATTAGTTTATCAAATATTCTGATGTTCACAAAACTTTTAATACATAGAATATGACCCCGAGTCCATTTACATTGTTGTCCAAATTTGTCATGGTGATGATTTTCAGGGATAGGGTGGGACCTGTGAGTGTAACTTACCATCACTCTGAGCACTCCCCCTAGGTCTGGGCGGTGGATTAGGGCGTGGTCTTAAAGCAGGTTTTGGAACTTTAGTTTCTCCATCTACAAGATATAATCATCTGAATATATGTCAAATACAATTTATAAGATTGTTGCCTTTAATTAAACGTCTTCCATAAACACTGTTTCTCCTTCCTATAATGTAGATGTATAGTGAAATGAAAGAATATATATTTACATTACTAGAATACAATAATTAAAAGAACAGTTTCTGAAAAGATTTCTTCTACTGCAATTTACATGCTATTAATAAAAGAACGACGATTTTAGAAAACATATGCACATAGATATGGAAAGTCAAACAAATATTTATTAAACACAATAAATACTATCATATCACATGCAATTAATTTTAAATGTTTTCCTGCTGTCATAAAATCATATTTGGGAAAAGTGTTGAGACTTTTAAACATGACTTTTTAATATCATGAATTTTATTTTGATTGTCTTTGATAAAGGATTTACCACAGGTGTCACATAAACTTAACATTGACAAATAAACCATGAAAACGAGGTCAAATTGAAATGAACCCTGATGACCTTACAATCATCAAAAACACTGAATGTAGCTGACCTTTTGCTTTTGTATTTAAGAAACTGACCTAATACAAAAACTATGTTAGAAGCACAGAAAGACTATCAAGTTGCAAGATAGTCCTAACTCTTTCGAGGTTATAAATTATCTTTGTTGGTCAAGAGTGATTTTAGGATAAAATTAAATTGCAACATATTATTTCAAATCTAATGTATTCTTTTAAAAACATTTAAGGGAATATTAAATTTATAAAATTGAATCCCTTATAAAATCCAATACAAATTCTATTAATAATATTACGGCTAATTTCCTACTGCATGTAAAGCAAGACTTTTGTTTGCTTGCTTGCTTGCTTGCTTGCTTGCTATGTGTGTATATTGTACAATTGTAATTGGGACAACATCCAATCAAATTTAAATATAATATATACAGGTTAAAATATGCCTAATACATATGGTTTGAAGATGTCAATGTTAATTACAAAGTTTGAATTAACATTTATAAAAACAGAGCAAGCAAGCCTACCAAAGTTTAACTTTACAAGCATTAGAAAATTAGCTGTAATCATTTTATATGTATAAGAATGGTGTGTCCGTTACCTTCCCCAGTAGCTGAAGTCCTTGAAGTAGCTGACGTTCTGTTACTTGCTGGACGAGGTGCTGGTTTTGGTCTGTTCTGGTCTTGTACCTGTTTCTGGTCGTGTACCAGCTTTAAGACAGATTTTGATTTGGGGTCGTTCTTTGTTTCTGAAGGTTTGGGTGATACTGTTGTGTCTATCTTTGGTGGCTTTACAGCTTCTTTTTCCTTATTCTCTTCACTTGGTGCTTTATCCTACAAAATATTTAATTTACTTTTAAAAGCAGAAAAAAATCAATACTTTGTACTTTTCAATAAACTGGACATGGCTGTTTATTTTATATATTCTGTACTGTAGATATTTCTATGGTGTTGGTGCTAATGGTTGCAAAGTCATTACTAAAAATTTAATGCAAGATTTTTTTTCTTCTTCAAATTTTAGTCAATTTTACCAAATTTGAGCACTAGTTCTGCCCAGCTTACAAGTAAAAATAATAAATAAGCAAATATTTCTGCTTGCTTTTTTTTTGTTTAAGTTGAAAGAATTTACCACCCCCGTAACATCCAGACCTATACATTCAATTGGAATTCTTAATGCCTTTTTCATTTAACTACCATACTTCATAGTCTCAATGTTCGTTAAATTATGTTTCACAGTTTCTGTTCTGTTGTCTGTGTTTCCTAGACCTATACCTTCTAATGGAAGCCTTAACGCCTTGTTTTGATATTTTACTTACCATAGATTTTTCTGTTTTCTTGTCTTTGTCTAAGTTGGGCCAATATATCCCCACCCATAACTTATAGACATATACCTTCTAAAATGTCTAACGGAAGCCTCAATGCCTTGTTTTATTTTCTGTTCTTTTGTTTTTTTTGTCAGTTGAGCCCATAACACAGAGACCTATACCTTCTAACATGTCTAATTAAAGCCTCAATGCCTAGTTTTATCATTTTACTTACCATAGATTTTCTGTTCTGTTGTTTCTTTTTCAGTTGAGCCAACATATCTCCACCCATGCCACCGAGACCTATTCCACCCATAGGAGGCCTCAAAGCCTTCTTTGGTTGTTTGTCTTCTTCTTTTTTCTCTGGTTCTGGTTCAGGTTTCTCTTCTATAAAATAATTTCATTCACTTATCACATCACAAAAAAAGAATTTCAGTACATGTAAAATAAAAATATGCATTCAAGTAAAAAAATATATTATGATGTACCATCAGGTAAATGGTGGACATTGCATGACAAACAATTTGACAAGCAGACTCTATTGTTTGAAAAAATGTACCGTGGATTCATTTATTTTCGTGGGTATCAATTTTAGTGGAATGAGGAAAACTGACAGTTTTGTGAATATTCCAAGGTCTGTATATAAGCCAAGGAAAAATTTACAATTTGTTGAACATTTAAATTCGTGGTCAATCTGTACCCATGAAATCCACAAAAATTGGTATTTAACGAATATTTATGAATCCACAGTATTGTCTAACTTTCCAATATTTTACTATGTTGGTGTATATTCAAGAAAAAAAATCAAATTAAAAAATCAGTATTAGCCAGATTAAAAAAACCCATCCAAAACCTCTTTGATGTGAAAATTCAAAAGGTTAACATTGTACCTTCTCCTATGTGTAAAATAATTACATTCTAAATCACCACTATTTTTTGTTATATAAAAAAAAATAAACCTTTAGGTTCCTCTTTCTCCACAGGCTCTTCCTTGACCTCTGGCTCCGTATTTTCTTTATTAGGTGTGTTTTCTTTAGTTTCTGATGGAGGGTCTTTCTCTACTTTAACATCTTCTTTCTTTTCAGGTTCTGCCTTCGTTTGCTTTGATCTTCCAAAAGGAAACTTACTAAACAAACTGGAACAAGATTCATTTAAAAGTAAATATCTCTCAAGAACTATTTTAGTTGCCTAGGAAACTGTGTTAATGGAAATGGGGTATTATTTGGAATTAGTGGGAGAAAGAAGACCATAAAATTGAGAATGTAAAAGGGAAATGTGTCAAAGATAACATCCCAAGGCCAACGGGTCTTCCAACACAGCGAGAAAATCCCGCACCCAGATGCGGGTTTCGGTTGGTGACGGTCCCTAAACAAAAAAGTGTAACACCAATTTCCAAAACATAAAAATTAATTAAAATTTAAAAAGCACACAAGACAAACAAGAGGCTCTCAAGAGCCTGAATCGCTCACCTTAATTCTTTTGGTTAAATCTCTCATCAATGATTATTTTGGCTTTTCAATTTATTTAAATGTTTTTTGGATCGTCCTATTTTCTTCAAAAGCCAAAAAAAATAATCATTTTCTCCTATGTTCTATTTTAGCCATAGGAGCTATGTTTCTTGACATACAAGGAAATAAAATATAAAATTTATACTAGATACTCTGAAACTCATTTAGCCTAAGTTTGGCTGAAATTGATACAGCAGTTTCAAAGGAGAAGATTTTTTAAAGTAAGTCAACATGATGAACAAATTGTGAAAAAAGTCTTTAAAGGGCAATAACTCCTTAAGGGGTCAATTGACAATTTTGGTCAAATTGACTTAATTGAAGATCTTACTTTGCTGAACATTATTGCTGTTTACAGTTTATTTCTATCTATAATTATATTCAAGATAATAAACAAAAACAGCAAAATTTCCTTAAAATTATCAATTCAGGGGCAGCAACCCAACAACAGGTTGTCTGATTCATCTGAAAATTTCAGGGCAGATAGATCTTGACCTGATAAACAATATTACCCACGTCAGATTTGCTCTAAATGCTTTGGTTTTTGAGTTATAAGCCAAAAACTGCATTTGCCCCCTATGTTCTATTTTTAGCAATGGCGACCATGTTTGTTGATAGATCATAACTTCGGATACAATTTACAAACTAGATACCCTAAGGAACATTCAGTTAAAGTTTGGAAGTATTTGGCCCAGTAGTTTCAGAGGAGAAGATTTTTGTAAAAGATTACTAAGATTTACGAAAAATGGTTAAAAATTGACTATAAAGGGCAATAACTCCTAAAGGGGTCAACTGACCATTTCCGTCATGTTGACTTATTTGTAAATCTTACTTTGCTGAACATTATTGCTGTTTACAGTTTATCTCTATCTATAATAATATTCAAGATAATAACCAAAAACAGCAAAATTTCTTTAAAATTACCAATTCAGGGGCAGTAACCCAACAACAGGTTGTCTGATTCATCTGAAAATTTCAGGGCAGATAGATCTTGACCTGATAAACAATATTATCCATGTCAGATTTGCTCTAAATGCTTTGGTTTTTGAGTTATAAGCCAAAAACTGCATTTGACCCCTATGTTCTATTTTTAGCAATGGCGACCATGTTTGTTGATAGATCACAACTTCGGATACAATTTACAAACTAGATACCCTAAGGAACATTGAGTTAAAGTTTGGAAGTATTTGGCCCAGTAGTTTCAGAGGAGAAGATTTTTGTAAAAGATTACTAAGATTTACGAAAAATGGTTAAAAAATGACTATAAAGGGCAATAACTCCTAAAGGGGTCAACTGACCATTTCCGTCATGTTGACTTATTTGTAAATCTTACTTTGCTGAACATTATTGCTGTTTACAGTTTATCTCTATCTATAATAATATTCAAGATAATAACCAAAAACAGAAAAATTTCCTTAAAATTATCAATTCAGGGGCAGCAACCCAACAACAGGTTGTCTGATTCATCTGAAAATTTCAGGGCAGATAGATCTTGACATGATAAACAAAATTACCCACGTCAGATTTGCTCTAAATGCTTTGGTTTTTGAGTTATAAGCCAAAAACTGCATTTGACCCCTATGTTCTATTTTTAGCAATGGCGACCATGTTTGTTGATAGATCATAACTTCGGATACAATTTACATACTAGATACCCTAAGGAACATTCAATTAAAGTTTGGAAGTATTTGGCCCAGTAGTTTCAGAGGAGAAGATTTTTGTAAAAGATTACTAAGATTTACGAAAAATGGTTAAAACTTGACTATAAAGGGCAATAACTCCTAAAGGGGTCAACTGACCATTTCCGTCATGTTGACTTATTTGTAAATCTTACATTGCTGAACATTATTACTGTTTACAGTTTATCTCTATCTATAATAATATTCAAGATAATAACCAAAAACAGCAAAATTTCCTTAAAATTACCAATTCAGGGGCAGCAACCCAACAACAGGTTGTCTGATTCATCTGAAAATTTCAGGGCAGATAGATCTTGACCTGATAAACAATATTACCCCATGTCAGATTTGCTCTAAATGCTTTGGTTTTTGAGTTATAAGCCAAAAACTGCATTTGACCCCTATGTTCTATTTTTAGCAATGGCGACCATGTTTGTTGATAGATCAAAACTTCGGATACAATTTATAAATTAGATACCCTAAGGAACATTCAGTTAAAGTTTGAAAGTATTTGGCCCAGTAGTTTCAGAGGAGAAGATTCTTGAAATAGTTTACGACGACGACAGACGACGACAGACGACGGACGACCACGGACGCCAAGTGATGGCATAAGCTCACTTGTCCCTTCGGGACAGGTGAGCTAAAAATGACAGAAGCTCTTGACTTGGCACAGGCGCAAAAATGTGGCGGGGTTTAACATGTTTAGAACATGTTTAGTGAGATCTGAACACCCCCCCCCCCCCCCCCCATTACCTCTAGCCAGTGTAAAATAAACAAACACACTACTATACGCACAGTAAAATTCAGCTCAAAAGAAGTGTGAGTCAGATGTCAGAATAGGCTTTTCAGATGTATTTAATTTCCATTAAAGACATACAAAACTAAAGTTATGTTTAATTTAACTGGTTGATGCAAGTAATGTTTATATGCATAATATTGAAGAATGTAGGTAACATAGAATCCTTTCTTTAGGTTTTGAATTTAAGAAAGTGTTCATCTTTAAATTCATTAAAAAAATCATTTTCATTTCAGCTACAAGACAAACAACTTATGAAAAGTATCATAAAAGCTATTGTAAGTTATTAAAAGCAGCATATATATCAATCAATATTAATGTAGCATTAAATTTTTAAGATAATGATCAATTATGCTTTTGACTAAATGGTAAAAACAAACAAACCTAGCACATGATTTTAAGAAATACGGTCTTCAATAATAAGCAAAACCCATACCACATAGTCAGCTTTAAAAAGTCACCGAAATGACAATTGTAAAAAAAAATCCAAATTCTTGTACAAAATATTGAACCAAAAACAAATATATAACATAGCAACAAACGACAACCACTGAAATACAGGCTCCTGACTTCAGACAGGATTCAATCAAGCAAATTTCAGATGTGCAAAAAATTTACAAGGTATGAAATTAAAAATATAATTACGTCTTTGATTTTGCTTCTTTTGGTGGTGTTTCTTTATCTTTTTTTTCTTTGTTTCCAAACAAAGATCTTGCATCATTCTTACTATCAGTGCTTTTGTTCCGTCTATATTTAAATAAATGTTGGTTAAGAATCTGATTAGATACGAACCCTTGTCAAGACCATCAAGATATTATTGTAGGAAACATTTTTTGGAATAATTTGTAAACTTAAAATGGATATATTTTTGCTGAAAAAAGATTAATTGAATTTTCAAAGATACTGCTTTTCGTGGCTTTTTCAAATTCTGAATTAAATAGGAAATTCTTTATTATTAAAACATTCTAATTTGTGGATCTCCTCTATACCCTCAAAATCCACAAGAAATATAATTTACAAATAACAATGAATCAAAGCATTTCCTTTACCTTGATAATCTAGACAGGTAATACAAACAGTGACAAGACAACCTGCATTTTATCATGTTACTTTTATTTTATAGGTACAATAAAAATATGTATGAAGAAGATGAAGTTGACTTGATGAACAATCTTATGATTTCAGGGCTGTTTTCAAAATAAATACTGGCATCGCAAATTCAAAAACTAAAATTTCTATATGATCCCCTTCAATGAATATCTATTAGAAAACATTATAGTCAGTACATGTAAATTTTTTGGTAAAAATTGTATTAACTATTTTGATCGTGTGTTTCAAACCATTAATACATGGTTTAGATAGAAATTTTGATTACTTCTTATTTATGACTTAAAATATACGAAGTATTTTTATTCAGATAACTTTCAAAATTTCTATCTATAAAATGTGTTAAAGTACAGTTTGATCAACCCAATCTACTTTCTTAATTTTTGAAAACAAACACAGACTTGGTTTTTATTATCTAATTCCTGATACTAGACTATCGCGATGAACTTTTAGAGCCAAACCATAACAATATATATATGACTAAAATATGATTTCTATATATAGCAGTAAGAAGCACTGATTAACATTTTGGGTTAATTCTCTTGACTTACTGAACTTTTTTGGAATCTTTTGTTGTGTTACTTTGAGCTGGTGCTGCCACCTGATCTTTAACAACCGTTGGTTTAAAGAAAATATCAATATTGTTATCAGCATCCGATGAATCTTTGTCCTTCTCTCCTAAACTTGCTGCAGGAGTTGTCGGACGACCAGGTCGGTGTGTTCTGTTCCGTCTAGGACGATCTTTGCCGAGGTGAGTTAATGGCGCCACTGTATCTAAATCAGGTAATGATGATAATGGTGGATCAGCCTTCAAGTTTTTAGCAGGAGTTTTAGATACAGACTTGTCAGCAGGTTTAGCCTTTGTCTCATTCAGAGATTTAGTTGCTGGCTTGTCAGCGGGTTTAGCAGGTGTATTGTCTACAGATTTAGGTGCTGGCTTGTCAGGAACTGATTCTATAATTCTCTCAACAGGCAAAACTGAAATAACAACATAACCTTTATTTTACATGAAGAAATGATTTAATACTCAGGAAAATAAATCCATTTAAGGTGGTACCAAACAACTTCACTTTAATTAACTTGGCTCGTTTAATTTTTATAAAATGTTGACAAAATATTTACTTTGACCCTTTGACAAAAATATAAAGATTTTTGAAAAACTTCAACCACACACTTTATTGAAAAAATTTCATTGGATATGTAGCAGTTTGACAAACACTAATTTTGATCATTGAGAAGCATAATATTTTTTTAAAATAATTTGACTAAAATGTTTAGCTGATTTTTACAGAGTTATGTCCCGGTAGTGTTATGTACCACCTTAAAAAATCTTCTCACAAAAATGTGTAATAGTAATTGTCCTTATTCAAAGCTATTGACATCTTTCTTTGAAACTTTAAAGTTATTTGTTTCTGTATACTAGTAGCCACTATATATAATTGGTAGAACCCTATGATAATTCTATCATGAATGTTTCAAAAATTGAACTTTTAAAAATTGTTTTTCTTAAAAGCAAAACACTAATTTTGTTGTTTTCTATTTTATATTAAAAAGAAGAACATGTATAAAAACATACCATCTAAGTCAGGGAGTTTTGTAAGGTCTTCCTGAGAACCAACTGAAATAAACAGAAAAAAGAACATAAGAATTCTATATCAATATTTTATCCAAACAATGCTGATCAGTTATTAATATTTCACATCATTTAATTAAAGCAATAGGGTATTGTTTATGCAAATAAACTATGTGAAGATGAGGATTACAAATTAAACAAGTGCACATCAATAGCAACATATGTCCATCACCACATGATGTTATTGTCACCAAAATTCAAAGCTAAAATGGCAGCTGTAGCATAGAGTGAATTAATAGTACAAATATTTATAGTCATAGACCAGTCAAACTATTGTTGGATATTTTTAATGAATTATATTAGAAATTCCAAATATATTTACTGAAAAGATATAAAATAATACAACCCTCACTACCAATTTATCAACATAATTGATCATCAAGAACAGTCATACAAACAGTTCAGGTTTTAACCATAATTAAATTATACAGATTTTGAACATGCTAATGTTAAGAAGATTTTCCATGTGTTCATACATAAATTCGCTTGTGTTTATCTATTGAAATAAAAAAGTGAGTTATGTCTATCCAAAGGAAGAAATGTAAAAAAAACAAGAAGACTTTTTTTAGTAAATGTCTAAAATTTTGACCCCATTTATCTCATAAAGAAGCACATGAAGGTATCTTTTTTATCATATTTTTGAATTGATTAGTTGAAAAATAGCTTGAATGTACATTTTTCTTCAAAAAAGTACCATGGGATTGAAACTTCATGGTGTCCCAGTTTGCCCTTGATAGAGGTATGCCCTTAATAGAGGTATGCCCTTGATAGAGGTATGCCCTTGATAGAGGTATGCCCTTGATAGAGGTATACTCTTGATAGAGGTATGCCCTTGATAGAAGTATGCCCTTGATAGAGGTATGCCCTTGATAGAGGTATGCCTTTGTTAAGAATTGCACATGAGGTGTTCCCGCTACCGCTCTCCATGTACACGACGTCACCGTTGTTGTGACGTTAGCTTTTCAGAGTTCAATACAAGTATCATTGCAAGCAGACGTTCTTATTTACTAAGCCTTAATTTGTGTCCGATACAACCACTCTACGATATTGGTACCGAGACCAGTATGAATCTGAAGCTACGTTCGATACGAGCAGGACACAGAAGTGCAGTTTCCAGACTGATAAAGAAATTTGAAGACGTTCAACAAGAAGAGGATGGAACCGTGGACACGGAGGATTTGTCAAACATATTGGATAGTCTGAAACGGAAGCAAGAAATATTACGCAAGTTAGATGAGGACATAGTACAGGAACTGGACGACGGAGATATTGAAACAGAGATCGTTGAAGCAGATGAGTATGCATTTAATTTAGAAGGTAAAATTTGTCAAGTCAACAAATTTATCTTAGTCAAAACTACATTGTTGAATACACACGCAGAAAGTTTTACTCCACGCATAGAAACTACTCAACCCGTTCATACTATAAACTCTTCATATACAGAACATCAGAACAATTCAAATTACCGTTTGTCAGATTTTCGCCCATCCTTTAGCTCAACTAGTGAATACAACAAACTACCCAAGTTGAATCTCCCTACTTTCGATGGAGATATACTTCAATGGCAATCATTTTGGGACTCATTTGAGACAGCCGTGCATACAAACCCAACCTTAAGCAACATCCAAAAATTCAATTATTTGAAATCGTTACTTCACGATGAAGCTCTAAAATCAGTGAAAGGTTTTGCGCTCACTAATGCAAACTATGAAAAGGCAATTTCCCTATTACAAGAAAGATATTGTCAGCAACATAAAATTACACAGAGGTATATGCAGGAACTTATTGATATTACGTCGCCTAGGTACACACTTTTCAACCTCCGACATTTTTATGACAACATTGAAATTTACATAAGAGGTTTAGAATCACTAGGACAAACTGATGATTCATACGGAGCGCTGTTAGTGCCAATAATATTGAACAAACTACCAGGGGAAATTCGAAAAAAACCTAGCAAGAGAATTTGGGTCCACAAACATACGCTTAGCAGACTTACGAAAAGGCATATTTAATGAAATAAATATCATGGAAGCCGGTAACTCAACAGACAGTCATGAAAATCCTACCGCTACTGCAGCATTTTTGACGAACACAATACCGCGAAATCGACAATCAAGTCACAACCACCAAAATAAGAATCACCAAAACACTAACTTCAAATCTAAACAGTGCGATTATTGTCACGAATCACACGCCTCGGTAAACTGTACCAAAGTTGTTGAATATCTAGACCGGATATCAATAGTCGAAAGAGACCGCTTATGTTTCAACTGTTTAGGACATCACAATTTGGTTGATTGTAAGTCAATCAAATCATGCAGAAAGTGTGACAAGCGTCATCACACAAGTTTATGTAAAGAGAATACACATAATGATTATCTAGACAGTGTAAATGTAAGTACCATACAACACAACGCGAAGGAACCGGACACAATTTCACATTCACAGGCAAACACAAATGTTTTGCTCAAAACTGCAATTAATCCTGTAAGATCGGGACGACACTGTTCAGATGCCAACATTCTTTTTGATGAAGGAGCACAGAGATCGTTCATCACAGAAGACCTAGTCGTTAAATTACAGTTATCAATAACTGGTACAGAAACCTTGAACCTATCCGGATTTGGGGACAGTGTAGAAAGTACAAGAATTAGACATTTAAAAACTAGTATTATTTATTTGCTAACAGATGAAGGACAATTGCCAATCAGAGTATTGATCGTACCGGAAATTGCCGCACCGCTCAAAACGTACATCCGTAAAGCCGCTAAATTGCCGTATTTATCCGGAATAGAACTCGCGCATCCAGTTACCGTGAACGACAATTTTCACATCTCATTACTCATAGGAGCCGACTACTATTGGTCAATTGTAGAAAACCATATTATTAGAGGCGAGGGACCTACTGCCTTGAAATCCAAAATTGGTTATTTATTATCAGGACCACTTCACAGTACACCAAGATACAATAACCAGCAAACAGCTACAATGAATGTAAGGATATCACAAAAGACAGAAGAGTGCAACCCGGAGAAGTTACGGAAGACAGAATCATTTGGTATTGAACATATTGACGAGAGGACAGGGCGAAAGAAAGTATTTCAAGTATTAGATTCATATCAGAAAACATGTATAAGTAACCATGACAACAGACATTTCGATACTTTATCCCGGAAAGATGATCACACACCTTCACCAGTGAACAAAGAGATTTCAAAATGGAGAAAAGAAAATGTTATTAAAAGACTTAAAAAGGAACCGCACTTATTATATCCGCTAGAACTGACAACTGAAGAATATGTAGGACCGTGATGAAGTACTGCTCGCCAGACGAGCGAAGACCAATGCAAAGGAAAAGATAAAGATGTGGACCAAATGAGACTATCGTATAATTTTATGGACTGTTAACCGTTTGTGCTTTATTACAGAAATAATTTTATTTTATTCGTGCTCATGATCAAAGACAGTTAAAGCTATTCAAAGTTTTCAGAGACAGTAATTCAAAGTGAAATTTTTCATAATTTATTTTCATTCTATTGTAATTAAATTCATTTGCGGGCCCCCAGAATGTTAAGAATTGCACATGAGGTGTTCCCGCTACCGCTCTCCATGTACACGACGTCACCGTTGTTGTGACGTTAGCGTTTCAGAGTTCAATACAAGTATCATTGCAAGCAGACGTTCTTATTTACTAAGCCTTAATTTGTGTCCGATACAACCACTCTACGACAGCCTTTGATAGAGGTATGCCTTTGATAGAGGTATGCCCTTGATAGAGGTATGCCCTTGATAGAGGTATGCCCTTGATAGAGGTATGCCCTTGATAGAGGTATGCCTTTGATAGAGGTATGCCCTTGATAGAGGTATGCCCTTGTTACAGATATGCCCTTGATAGAGGTATGCCCTTGATAGAGGTATGCTCTTGATAGAGGTATGCCCTTGATAGAGATGACCTTGATAGAGGTATGCCTTTGATAGAGGTATGCCTATGATAGAGGTATGCCCTTGATAGAGGTATGCCCTTGATAGAGGTATGCCCTTGATAGGTATGCCCTTGATAGAGGTATGCTCTTGATAGAGGTATGTCCTTGATAGAAATGACCTTGATAGAGGTATGCCCTTGATAGAGATGACCTTGATAGAGGTATGCCCTTGATAGAGATGACCTTGGGATAGAGGTATGTCCTTGATAGAGGTATGCCCTTGATAGAGATGACCTTGATAGAGATGATCTTTACATTAGGTTTGACTATAATCAAATATCTATCAGTACAAGATTAATATAACAAAATAGTACATAAAATTGAGAATGGAAATGGGGAAAGTGTCAAAGAGACAACATCCCAACCATTGAACAGACAACAGTTATTTGAGATTTCACA
Organism: Mytilus galloprovincialis; assembly: GCA_037788925.1. NCBI lineage: Eukaryota > Metazoa > Mollusca > Bivalvia > Mytilida > Mytilidae > Mytilus > Mytilus galloprovincialis. The sequence continues at coordinate 90,507,442 of CM075333.1, read as the reverse complement.
GAGATTAATGTAATTCAAATTAGAATTCTGTACGACAAGCTTCTTCATATAAAGAAATAAACTGAAAATAAGAGGTTAGCTGTCAGTTGTAAGCAAGTGAAAGGATGTTTGTTAACATTTCAAACACATCTGAGATATATACTAATTGTAATCAATGAAAATATTAATCTGTACTCACAAAATAATTATTTACTCATATAAAATTATCAATAGATTTAACAATAACCAATGTTATTCTATGTTGATAAAACTTTAGTACGTTTTTCTATATGAACGGGATTTTGAACAAATAAGCATAATTCACCTGCGGAAAAGAATATTCACCGTGCATAACGTCGCATGCTTTTAATTTTGGTAAAAAACGTTTGATGTACAATTGGTTTTTGATAAATAATTGCCATTACATACATTTATCTGTATTCTATGAATATGGGCTTTAAAAGATAAACTAGTAATTTTTTAATAAAAAAAATAGGCAATAATATACAATTACTGTCTTTTGTTTCGGTAAATATGTGGTTTAATTGACTTTTGAAAAGTCAATAACACTACACATTTACCTCATCAAAAGACAGTAATTGTATATTATTGCCTATTTTTTTTATTCAAAAATTACTAATTTATAAACAACAAGAGTGCACACGCTGAAATGTCTTGCCTTCTTTACTAATCATTCATATTATGTTGATAGACCTAAATATAAAGCTTTATTACAACTGTCACATAAACTCAACATTAACCAAGAAAACAAAACATTGATCAATGAACCATGAAAATGAGGTCAAGGTCAGACGAACCATGCCAGGCAGACATGTACAGCTAACAATTCTTCAATACAACAAATATAGTTGACTTATTGCTTATAAATTAAGAAAAACAGACCAAAAACACGAACACTTAACACTTAGCAATGGACCGTGAAAATGAGGTCAAGGTAAAATAAAACCTGCGTAACAGACTTATAGATCATAAAATATTTCCATACACCAAATATAGTTGACCAAATGCATAAAGTATTAGAAAAATAGACCAAAACTCAAAAACTTAACTTTGACCACTGAACCATGAAAATGAGGTCAAGGTCAGATGACACCTGTCAGCTAGACATGTACACCTTACAATCATTCAATACACCAAATATAGTAGACCTATTGCATATAGTATAAGAAAAACAGACCAAAACACAAAAACTTAACTATAACCACTGAACCATGAAAATGAGGTCAAGGTCAGATGACACCTTACAATCATTCCATACACCGAATAAACAAGACCTATTGCTTATAGTATCTGAGATATGGACTTGACCACCAAAACTTAACCTTGTTCACTGATCCATGAAATGAGGTCGAGGTCAAGTGAAAACTGTCTGACGGGCATGAGGACCATGCAAGGTACACACATACCAAATATAGTTATCCAACTACTTATAATAAGAGAGAATTTAACATTACAAAAAATCTTAACTTTTTTTTCAAGTAGTCACTGAACCATGAAAATGAGGTCAAGGACATTGGACATGTGACTGACGGAAAGTTCGTAACATGAGGCATCTTTATACAAAGTATGAAACGTCCATGTCTTCTACCTTCTAAAATATAAAGCTTTTAAGAAGTTAGCTAACGCCGCCGCCCCCACCTCAGCCGCCGCCGCCGGATCACTATCCCTATGTCGAGCTTTCTGCAACAAAAGTTGCAGGCTCGACAATAAAAATTCTGTTTTCAAATAAAAAAAGGACTGAAAATATCTTTATATGATATTTTATAAAAAACACAAAACGACATGATATCTTGAAATTTCTAAAAAAGTTAAATAAGAAGAGTTTCCATGGTGCTATTAATTGTCTCTGGTGTGATGGAACCTTGAAACAAATTTCACTGATTTTGGACTTTTGTAATTTGATAATTCCTAGATTTTTAGAATTTTTAAGAGATCTTGAATATGGGTTTTTTCATACAAAGTTTTGTAATCTGATAATTCCTTGGTTTTTAGTATTAGATATGTTTTTCCCTCTTTTTACTTTAAAATACTACAGATTATATCTATACATTGAACATGCAGGTCAGGTGACTTTTCTGACCAATACCTTTCTTCCCATTCTTCTGCTCCACTTTTTTGGTTTCTTTGGCATCTTTAACTGCTGTCATGGTAATATCATGACCATTTGATGTACAAGGTGAAGGCGGGGGTGTGGTGTCAGGATTAACACGGTTGTAAACTTCTAAAGCTTTTATTACGTGCTCTGCTTCTACAGAGGAATCAAGCAAGGTTAGCTAAAGCATGACACTACAAAGTGCTCAAAACTCAGAGTTAATATACTCCCTACACCACAGCTGATATTAACTCTAAGTTGTGAAAAAGATTGACAAGAAGATGTCTAAATTTGGTATGGTCAATAGAATTCTTTCATAAAAAAATAGTTTTCATTTTGTTACACATAAAATATGCATATTCATTTTAATTTTTAATTCTGATTAAAAATACAAAATGCAGCATTTCTTACATTTTTTTTTAATATCAATGACAATTAAAGAGTAAAAGCAAAGAAAACCTATGACCATACCAAATTTGTTTCATTAGCTTGAATCATATAGCTATAGCAATAACTATTATTTTACATTTTGCAGAAAGCATCATGTGAAAATGATTTTCAATGATTGAAATATACATTATATGTACGTGTGCACAGGTGTACTTTAAAACTTTTTTTTTAAGTAAAAAAAAGGGTCCGACATTTATTTAGTGAAATTTTTTTATTCACAATCTTCCAAAAGCGTGAAAGCAGCAAGCCTGTGCTGTAATTTTATAGCATCAATAATATGGATGACTTGGTGATCAAAATTTTCTTATTTTCATCGACTTGTTCTAATTACATAACATCTGTTTGATAATAGCTTCAAATATGAAATTGTTGTTCATAAAAACTTATAACTTTCATATAATATACTGTGGATTCATTTATTTTCGTGGGTACCAATTTTCGTGGATTGAGGGAAACTTGCATGTTCGAGGATATTTAATTTCGTGGTTTTGCTGAAGTCTGCATACCAGCCTATAGATAATTTGTTATTCGTTGAACATTTATTGGTTTACCTGTTCCCACTTAATCCACGAAAAATGGTATTCAACGAATAATAATGAATCCAAAGTAAATGAAATAAATGAAATGCATTGTACACGTTCATATCTGAAACTAAGACATTATTTTGTTTACTTGGAAGAGAAATATAAGTTATCTTAAACACATGACTATTAGTCAACTAGCAACTACAGGAAACATTTCAAAGAGTTGAACCAGTGAAACCTTTCTATGTCAAACCATGAGTTATCTCAGTAAATAATGTTTAATTTTGACATTAGCATAAATTATCTCAACTTATGGAGGTTAATTCTAGAAAAGATTTCCCTATAGAAAAATAGATCTTGGAAGATGATCTCAACTTTATAAAAGTATTTCAAGAAAGGTTTCACTGTATAAAGAATAAATTTTAGAAGATAAGATCTACATTATAAAGATTAATTCTAGAAAGGTTTCATTATATATTTAAAGAATAGATCTTGGAAGATGATTTCTATTTTAAAACCTTATGAGGCTGTTATATCATAGAGCATGTGATGTTAGTATTTTTCTGTCTTTCAAGGGACTGAAGTTTTTTCTATACACACTGAATGAAAACTGACTCCGTTCAAAAGTGTTTACATTTTCTATGTGAGCCATGTGTACTTGAAATACAAAGGCCTCGGATATTTTTCTCTCTTTTCTGATACTTTCACCCAATATCTTCAATAAAACATTTTCATTCCAAATTCTTACCTATTACAGTTGGTGGTCTTTGTCTCCTGTTGTTGACAGTTTTTCTCTTTGATGCAATATTTGGTGTCTCCTGCAAAACAAATAAATACACTTATTTATGACGGTACAATTAATATTTCAGACAAAAGTAATAAATCAAATCATAATAGAAACATTTGTTATCAAACTCTTCTTTAGAAATATGACAATTTATTTTAATTATTTCTTTTTATTAAACAAAAGTTGGTAGCGAAATCTATTTCAACTTAAACAATCTCTAAAACATTTCAGAAGTTTAAAATTTCTGAAAAACAAATTCAGGTATTCAATACAGTTTGGTGTGTAAAGAATTACAAAAATAACTAAGGAATGGCAAGCTAAAATTCTAAAAGTTAACTATAAAAAGCCTTGAATTTAGCTGAACAAAAGAATTAATTCAATAAATCAAGTATTCTGAAAACTAAATAGGTACAAAACTTGACTAGTTGCTTTCATATATCTCAATTTCTAGGCCTCACAGATATTGTATATTCTAAGACGTAGCATGCTTTTCCATGTTTAATTATGTACTTTTAGATATATTTTAAACTAGCTTTAATTTTTATAATGTTATTTTTACATAATATATTTCATAATATGTCAGAAATTATATTTAATATATAGCTTAACTATAAAGGATCCTGTTCAGTATAAATACAAAAATCAAAGAGGAAAGTACAGGGTTGTCATGGAGCAAATATATGTATAGTCTGAGTTTAAAGGTTACTCATCGCAAAATTGTTTCTCTTTAACTTTTCTGTGCCACAAATATGAAAACTATTGTTATCTTTTCATGATAAAGTTCCATGCCTTATGCATGTGTATCAGTATTTGCTTGAGCACATAGAACATAAAGATACACTACAGGCATTCATAAGTTGAATAGTTACGAATTATAAAACATTAATACATTTTCTTTTGAAACTAATAAGCAAAAATCATAAATGTGTAATAAATAAGTAACAGCTAATTATAAGCCAGGAGTGCATGATATGTCAGTCAACTTTATCAAATCCCTTTTTCATGACATAAAAAAACATAAATCATAATGGCCAAGAGAGAATAGTCAAAATCATAAGGAAATATAATTTTATCAGTGAATAGGTAGTTCAAAACAAAAGTCAACAAACTCAAATTTTTGTATGAAACTGACAACAAAATGTCTAATACCTTAGCCAAAAGCTCATTATAATTAGTCTATATTATTTCACAACAATCTGTCAAAGCTAATACAACCATGTATCCTATGACAGTGAAAAAATCTTATTCATGACAGAACTGGAGATTACAATTAATGTAAGATATATTTTGCCTGTGTAGCATGTAAACTATGAAACTTTCAAGATCATGGACAATATTAAAGGGAGAAGGCAATATAATCTTCAAGGAAATGGAATGAGAATTCTTAGATCATTATGTGGATGGTTTTTATGTACCGTAATCTGTCGTGTATAGTATGCATTTGTGTATAATACACCCCCATTTCCACCCCTCTCCTCCTTCATCATGAAAATTGTAGCTCACTGTAAAAAGCCTTTGATAGGGAACTTATAAACCATCTATAATCAGTGAGTACAACCACACACATCCCCACTCAGATGTCATTTATAATCAATGAGCACCCCACACCCCTAATATAAATGGTGTCATCTATAATAAGTGAGTATTTCTATATATGGGTTAGAAATGATAATAAAACTGTAAGGATAGTTATGTAACACTGTAATAACTCATCAGTATATCATAAACTTACGACAGGTGTAGAGAAAAATAAAGTCAGACCAGGAGAAGACTGAACCATGCAATTAAATAAAAGGAGACAGAAATAAAAGTCTTAACAAACAGTATGAAATAAATAACAAAATACAACATTCTAAATGCAAACTTGGCTTTTTCAGAAAAGAAAAATAAAGTTTAAGTTCATAAAGTATATAAATGTAGAGCATAGTATATACTTATGTATTACAAGTCATATATATTCATAACTTTTCATTCAAAGATTTCTTTTTCTTTTCATAACAACAAGAATATTCTTTCTTAAGCCTGTGCACTCATAACTTATAACTTACTCCTGTATTCTTCGTGGGGGTTTGCTGTCACATAATATAAATTTATATTTTTGAAAATATTTTGAGTACATGATTTGAGTTTTATCTTATTCTGACATTTTTAAACCAACATAAAAATATATATCACACACAATGATCTTGTGAACAATTTTTAAGATTAAATGGTCTGAGTGTAGCACTAGATATACATTTTATTTAAACTTAAATTTATCTGTAAGATGTAACAGATGTCTGATTAGAAGCATCAAGATGCATTAAAGTTCATTCATGCTGGAGTGGTTTAGTTTATCATACCTTATTTGGTCGAAGCTTAAAACAAGAACAGAAAATAGACATAACCAACCAGAATCGATTTCTTTAACCCCGAAGTAGATGTTTTCTGATTTTCTTCTTTGACAAATCAAATAAAATAAGTTTTCTATTAAGTCTGTGAGTTAAATAACTACTGGTATACAACATAAGCTCTGAGCCAGCTTTTAAACCGACATTTTTGAATGTCAACCATATCCTATCAATTATTACAAACATTTTTGTTCTGAAAGGGAATTAATGCCTCAAGCAAAAAAATTTGAGCCCAATTTATGATTGCCTGAACAGTAATTTATGTCTCCTACATCAATATCTGAGACCAGTCCATGACTGCCATTAAATTTTTTTTTCATAATCCTAAATCCCAAGCAATGATATCCTTTATATATTGATTGAGTGTTGGTTGCTTAACGTATCCACTTACAACAGGAGAACTGTCAGACGATTTGGAATCCATTGATTTTAGATCATCTGTACTGTCTTTCTCTTGTTTATCTCCCTTCTCTGTCTCTTTTATCTCTTCTTTCTTTACTGGTCTTCCTTGCTTACTCTTTTCCAGGTTCAAATGGTTTGTCTAAAAGTATTAAGTAATACCAGTAAAATTAGTTTTCAAATTTTTTCTTAAACATTATAATTGCTAACAAAACATACATGTCTTATGTCAGAATTTAACTGGAAGCATAAATAGACTGAAGTTTTGTTTCAAACAAGTCTTTTTTTTCATAAAATGGTTTGTCATTCTACTGATAACATGAATATTACAGAAGTGTTAATTCCCCCCTCCCTCCCATCCCTTCCAAAAACAAATTATGCCGCTTTAAGTTAGTAACTGTCAAAAATTTGGCTCTTTTGTGAATGTGCACATTTTTTTTCAATTTCTTTTTTTTAATGCAGATATGTCACTTTATAAAAATTTTTAAAATATCACACACTTCATTTTTTCTAACTTGTGAAAATTTTAATTACAAAAATACTGAACTCCAAGGAAAATTCCAAACGGAAAGTCCCTATTCAAATGGCAAAATCAAAAGCTCAAACACATCAAACGAATGAATAACAACTGTCATATTCCAGATGTGGTACAGGCATTTTCTTATGTAGAAAATGGTGGATTGAACCTGAAAGAAACAGTTTTGCCCAGGAAACCACTGAATTAAGCAAGTAATATCCAATATATTAAATCTCTATAACTAACTAGTAAATCTTGTACTGGTTACACCAGTCTTCAAATGATATACTGTGGATTCATTTATTTTCGTGGGTACCAATTGACGAAAACTTGCATATTTGTGGATATTCAAATTTGTTGTCTTGACAAATTTTGCATACATTCCTTTAGAAAATCTGTATTTCGTTGATCATTCAAATTCGTGGTAACCATGTTCCAACACAGTTACTTATCAACAATTTAGTCCTCAATTGTCTATCAAATTTTGTAAGCAGAAATAGACATCAGGCCTGCATTTACACAGATGTTCAATTTTAGTCATAAGATGTTTTGTGAAACACAGGCCAGGGTATTAAAGTTTATTTACTATACCTGGATTCATTAATATTCTTTGGATACCAATTTTCGTGGATTTCATGGCTACAATAGAACCATGAATTTAAATGTTCAACAAATTACAAATTTTCTTTAGAAATGTATTCAGACTTTGCCAAAACCACGAAATTAAATATCCATGAACATGCAAGTTTTCCTCAAACCACGAAAAAATTGGTACCCACGAATATAAATGAATCCCCAGTAGTTGATTAAATGATATATTACCAGTTTTTTATGACTTGATGATAAGTTTTCTATCACAGCATCTATAACTCTATCTGATATATGGGCTGCTACTGCAAGGTTCAGTTCACTGGAAATAATTGTAATTCATTAATACAGATATGATGTTCATACACTCATACATTACATTTTTAATTTTTACTTAGTATCATCTCAAAGATCAAACTGAAGGGTAATAAAATTTACAAAGAGAAAAAGGCATAAAAGCATACTTCAACCTCCATATTAAACTTTCTCAATTAGATGTATAAGCTTCACAAACAAGATATTAAAATATATAAATGAATAAAAAAATTAACTTTAGTACTTCACCAATTAAACATTTTTCATATCAATTTGTATGAAATATTATTTCCTTCCATGTTAGATGAAAATAATTTGAAATTAATTCCTTCTTTGAAAATTCTTTACCTTATTTTATTAAAGACGTCCATTTCTATAACATTTAATGTGTGTGTGGCAAAATCTTCTGGTAGACAGCTCTTCTTGTAACATCCACTATTTAATTCTGTAGAAAATTCCTGTCAGAAAAAATCAAATGTGTATAGTATATCAAGAAAAAGGTTAGTAATTTTTTTTACATTTTTGTCTAGAAATATCATTTGAAAGATAAACTAATGATATTACCTGAACAATTTATACCAATTTTTTTTTCAATCAAATCTTTCTAAACTGTTGTTTAAATTCATTGTATTAAAATGAAATAAAACATTTTGGTATATAATGGTATATCATAAGATAATCTCAGGGATCTCCATGGATGAAAATTGAACGATGGAGGAACTTTCACCATCACGAACCCTGTTTAAGCCATACAGTGTAGTGTGATCCAAAGTATTTTATCCCTCCATGTAAGGAATGGTGAACATGCTAATTCATTGCTTATTTAAATTATATTTATTTGAATTTTCATTATAGAAACTTGTATCAATATTTTCATTAATTACCGTTTGTAACCATTCAAATGCCAACCCTTCATGCCCCCCCCCCCCCACCCCCCCTAGTCGAGAATGACCAAAAGCTGTCATGCAGGTCCCCATGTAGTTTTCTTGCTATTTTTGGTTATTGTTATGGGGGTTAAAAATCAAGTGTGGAACTTATGTTTTACGGACATTGTCACTGTCAAATTCAGAAGTCATGAATCAATTACCGGTATGGCTGATTTGCAGCAACATCAAAAGGATTCGTACGGGTTATGTAAAAAGTTGCAGAGATTCGTATTAAAGCAAAAGTTGACAAATGAAAAGGGTTTTAATGACTTTATCAAGCAAATTGATGCTATGCAACATGCATCTTTCGAGTCTGGATATAAACCGGAAACGCGGATGCATCAATTTAATTGTAGACTACGAAATGAATTCAGAATAACGATACGATATTTCTTCACAGTAAATATTTAAGTTTTTACTTTTTAACTTTTAAAGTAATTCTATATAATCGTTACAGCAGTACTAGAGTTATTTGCGATGAAATGAAATAAATGTTTTACGTCTTATTTTGTTCTTCTTAAAAAAGGGGGAAGCTGATTGCGTAAGTCAAAATAAAAGCATGTGGACTTGTTAAACTGTTCTTTGTAACTGGATTATTAATTTATTTATTTAATCTAAATTATCATAAGCATTTACTGAAACTTTGAATAATTTGATCAATGAATCGTCTATCTTCAGATAGTATTCTCCTGTCTGGTTTGTTGATCTACCTGTACAAGCTCAGGTACAAGTGATTGGCGATCTTAATCCAGATATCCCTCAGGCGTTAGAACTGTATTGGATTATACATGTAATGTAAAAAAAGCCTTAGGAGTATGCAATTACATGCATTTGATTATAATTGCTAAAAAATGGTGATGGGCTTAAAAAAAATGGTAAAAGTTTTGAACGATGGTGGAAGACAATTTAACAATGGCGTAGGTCATTTGACGATGGCGGTGCACCATCATTAAACAGGCGATGGAGATCCCTGATTCTCCCTCTTATAGCTACATATATTTATAAGAATGTTTATTCAAATTTGAGTTAGTCCATTATTAATCCATTTCTGGTAATATGTAATGCACAATCCTTATGGAAAACATTTTGAAATCAATTTCTCATCTCACAGCTGAATTCGAGCTCCAATCAATAATAAATTTATATGTTTGACTTACCTTATCTTTGGTTATGGCAGTAAATTGTTTGGTTGTACATTCTAACATGTCTTCAACTGTTTTCTGAAAATAATTAGGTAGATGGTTGTGATGAAACATGAATGGACATTTAACAGACAGAGGTTATTTTTCAAAATAGATATATCTTGAATAAGCATTCTAAAAGCCATTTATGTTAGATCTATATGCTGAATATTTTTAAAGAAGGTTAAAACAGGTTGCTGAAACCATATTTGTTTTTATTTCATTGCTTTGTACATAAATCAGGCAGTTAGTTTTCTCATTTGAATTGTTTAACATTTGTGATGGGTTTTGCTCATTGTTTAAGGCTGTACAGTGACCTATAGTTGTAAACTTTTATGTAATTCAGTCTCTGACAGTGTTGTTTCTTAGGCAATAATACCATATTTGTTTATTGTAATAAGAAGTAACCTTCAAGAAGATACAAAGATATTTTAAAAGAACATAATATGTAGCCTTGATCTTATTTATCCCAGCCTTTATGACTGAAAACCAGGATCAAAATCAAAATATTTTCACTGTCAAAAATTTGTTCTGTCAGGCAGTAGGTCTTTTCGTGAGGATTTTGAAACACTGACATGGTCTTTTCACTAAATCTTCTAAATAACAGAAAAGGTGTAACCATTCTCCAAACAAATAAATAAATAGTAATCCCTTAATACATTTACATATGATATATCTACAAACCTACCAAAAAATAATAAAATATTATTCCTTATAACATTTACATTTAATATACAAACCTTCATTTGATTATCAAGAACTTTCTTCAGGTCATCTGAGAGTTCCTTGAGACGTTTACCTACTGGGTTATCTTCCCCTGTTGATTTATCAGCTACATCTTGTAACTGAGGCAGAAGCTAAATGTAAAATGTTTCAATATATTTATAATTCATACAATGTTTATTTCTAGACATGACATCTATTTTATTAAATTGGTGTCATATGGACACTTTTGCAAAGTTTGTACTTAATATCAAACTATAAGGTGCACAAACTTGGTACTTGTACTTTACAAAAGAAAGAAATCAACAAAGTAATAGACTTAAGACACTTCTGCTTTTTTCCAAGTACATTTCATTATACATAGAAAAACAATTCAAAAATAAATGTACTACAAATGAGTGCTTTAATGAAAAACACAAATTATAGTTCTATTTTAAAAATTATAAAGAGTTATTAATTAATTGTACACAACAGCTGTTCCATAGACATGCATAGACATGCATGGGACCAAAGTAAGGCACTTTGAAATCTAAACTAGGAGTGGATATGAATTACTTTCTTGTAAATTGATCTTCTGAAAGATTAATCTACTTTCAAAGTACCTTCCCTGGGTACCATGTATGTTTTCATGGAACAACCTGTAAGGATTTAAAATATCTTACCAGTTGTGAAGTGTTGGCATCTTTAACAAATCCATTGGCTACATCTATGTCTTGTTGATAATCATCAACTGATGGGGTCATCTGTAAAGCATTTACTGTGTCCTGGACTTGTACAACCAATCGGTCAACCATCTACAATAAAACAGTATAAATATTATAATCATCAACTGATGGGGTCATCTGTAAAACATTTACTGTGTCCTGGACTTGTACAACCAATCGGTCAACCATCTACAATAAAACAGTATAAATATTATAATCATCAACTGATGGGGTCATCTGTAAAGCATTTACTGTGTCCTGGACTTGTACAACCAATCGGTCAACCATCTACAATAAAACAGTATAAATATTATAATCATCAACTGATGGGGTCATCTGTAAAGCATTTACTGTGTCCTGGACTTGTACAACCAATCGGTCAACCATCTACAATAAAACAGTATAAATATTATAATCATCAACTGATGGGGTCATCTGTAAAGCATTTACTGTGTCCTGGACTTGTACAACCAATCGGTCAACCATCTACAATACAATTTTTCTACACTTAGTAAGATCTTGTAAAATTAAAGATGTCAATGATGTAAATGTAGTCAAATGTGTCAGTAAAGGAATTGTAATGACATGTGTCAGTAATGTAATTGTAATAAAATGTGTCAGTGGTGTAATTGTAATGAGATGTGTCAGTAATGTAATTGTAATGAAATGTGTCTATTATGTAATTGTAATGAAATGTGTCTGTAATGTAATTTTAATGAAATGTGTAAGTAATATAATTGTAATGAAATGTGTCAGTAATGTAGTTGTAATGAAATGTGTCAGTACTGTAATTGTAGTCAAATGCGTCAGTAATGTAATTGTAACCTAATGAGTCAGAAATGTAATTGTTAACTTTTTTTCAGTAATGTTATTGTAATCAAAATAAGAACATTGCAAAGTGAAATTGTAACTTGAGATTAATAACAATTTTTTTTATTTATAATACATTATAAATTTGCGTCACCAACTTCTCTTTATCTACTACTCAAGACTTTTTCACTTGTTTAAAGCATTTGTTATTTGTATTTATGCATGCTATTTTGGCATTTTTCTTGCTTGATGGTTTTTACTAATACTGCATATAATGCAAAAAGAAAATTTGCATTTTTACAACACTTACATTTGTGGTTCAAATATACATTTCATAAAAAACCATGTAGGTCATGATGAATACTCAGTAATTTAATTCTTGGAATATAATTACATTCCTACCTGTTGTGTAGAGCTGAGATAACACCCTTGTATCTTATAATCACGATTAACCAGGTATTTCTGTGGACTGTGGTTTCTCTGTAACAGTGCTTCTATCTGCAATCATTATATAATAAAACTGACACATAAATCAAATCTAATATTTGAAGTGTAATGTTTTCTGAAGTTGGCACAAAGAATCAATTTTATAAATGATTTTCCTGTATTAATATAACCAAAATGTCATAAGCCTTTAACTCTACAAAGAAAAAACAAATTGTATAACACATAACAAATCAAAATTACTTTGAACACAGAAAAATATGAGTAACTATAAAAATGTCTGTTTCCCCAACATAATGTGGTGAGATAGAACCTACCCTCTGTATTGCTGCTTCAGTTTTCTCAGGGTTTCTTTGTTGAGCCAGAACCATATCATTTACTGGTGTAGGCATTTTCTTCATTGTGAAATTCCTTAAAAAAAGATAAGTGATTCATACATAAGTCTTACCTTTAAGCATTCATTTCAAATTGTCAAGAGACAATACAAATCTATGTTATTATATGCTTCTCCAAATAGTAAATAATGAAAGTCCTGTTGTATATTTTGATTTTAACTTATGTAGACATTAGATATTATTCTCTTTTCAAGGTAGATTTCAGAAAGAAGGCTTTAGTCTTTGATGCACAATTTTTTTATTAGTTGTTAGTGAATTTGAACTAGCTGTCAAAAAACTGCAAGTACTCTCAGATCTGTACTTTTGTCTTTTTGTGTTGGAATGATAAAGTATCCAATTGTATTTGTAGTATTTGTATTTTTATTCATCTGATGAGTTCAGCCTTTTTCAACTGAGTTTTATAGTTTGTTCTTATGTTGTACTGTTACATCACTAGTTTAAACATATTTATTTATAGTAGATTGGGAAACAAGTTTATGCAACTTATATTAATCCCTTTCCACTTTGTTACATCACTGTCCCAGGTAATAAGAGGTTGGGATCTTGCTAACATGTTTAACCCTGCCACATTATGTATGTATGTGTCTGTCCCAAGTCAGGAGCATGTGATTCAGTGGTTGTTGTTTGTTTATGTGTTTTATATTTGTTTTTTGTTCACTCTTTAAACATAGATTAGGCCGTTATTTTTCATGTTTGAATTAATTTACATTGTTATTTCATGGCCTTTTATAGCTGACTATGGGGTATGGGCTTTGCTCAACTTTGAAGGCCGTACAGTGATCTATAGTTGTTAATTTCTGTATCATTTGGTCTCTTGTGGACAGTTGTCTCATTAACAATCATACCATATCTTCTTTTTTATATTTGTATGTTGGTTTTATCTAAACAAAAAATAAAATAGCATTATATTTGTTTCTTTCTTTTCCAATGTATAAATATATAACATTTTTTAAGATTCAAACATAAAGGTAAAATACAGTCACAATGACCTACTTTTCTAAAGCATCAGCTACATCTTCAAAGCCTTGTGAAGTGACACCATTCTTGTCCCAGATAATGGTCTTTAGTTTGTTGTTTATCTGTAAAGCTTTACTTAACATTCTAGCACCAAAATCTCCAAACTGATTACCACTGGAATCAAAGAAATTTACAACTTACAGATATACACAGACAGCACACATGATCATGTGTATGACAATTTTCCAAATTTTACATGTAAGGCTTGCCAACAGAGCATATTTTCTAATTTCTTTTACCAATATAAAACATTAGGTGTCCTGATTGACCGATTATATTTTGTTTACTTATCAATTATATGTCCTGATCAGTGATTTCAGATGACAAGGCTGGTTTTAAGAGGTTACATTTTATTGATTATTATCAGTATCTAAATACAAAAATACCAGCTGGTATCCAGTTTACAGGGGTGGCCAGTTTAATAAGGTTACATGACCATTTAATTGAATTTGAATCGGCAGGTATGGGCGAGAACCAATATTCAATGGGGCCAGTTTAAAGAAGCTTTACTGTACTACGTAATACTATGTGTATGCATTACAATTAGTTGTATGACAAATTAAAGTTCTTCTTTCTAGTATTGCTGAGCTTTTAACAAGCTTTATTCAAATTGCCTGCTAAACGCAAAATTGACTTAATTTATCATACTGTATTCCAAGTCAGGGTGTTGACATATATATGAGTTTTACATCTGCTTTCATACCAAGCACAGTGAAGATTGTTTGAACATTGTCAACTTCAAATTTGTGTCTGCTTCATGATGATCTAGTAACGATTATGTGCCTAATACTGACTCTTAAAATACTCAACTCACCTTATATCTAGTTCTGTAAGAGACCCATTACTGCCTAAAGCATTGATGACGAGTGATATATGATGTTTTAGTTTGGAGTCAGCCAGAGACAGAGATTCTAAATCCTACAATAATATTATTTGTACACATTAACTTTGTATAAAAACTGTGGTAACAAGCTATTTCACTAATAAAGTAAAGTACCAAATGTTTATAACAATAATTGCAATATTGTGTATGTGACTGTTCCATGTCAATAACATTTGTTTGTCTCATTTGTTTCTGTTCACTGTCAAAAATAAACCTACTCCAGAGAATAATATTCTATCAAAGATAAAATGCTAAAGCACAAAAATATAGAACATACCAATACACATAATTAACAGTGCCTGGTGATGTTTCAAAGCCTGAATGGTTTTGGTCCAAAGGGGACCTTCATCAGAGGCAAAATGGTGAAATTTGTTAGGATCTTATGTGTTTAGAGACCTCTTATGTCAGTATACCATTCCTATACTGTGGATTCCTTAACATTCTTTAGATACCAATTTTCGTGGATTTCGTAGGTACAAGGGAACAACTAATTAAAATATTCAACCATTTGCAAATTTTCTAAAGGAATGTATGCAGACTTTGTCAAAACCACAAAATTAAATCTCCCAAGAATATGCAAGTTTTCCTCAAATCACGAAAATTAGTACTCACAAAAATAAATGAATCTACAGTATTCCACAAAGATAAAATTCTACTTTTTATGTACATGAACACCTTAATGATGCATTTGATCAATCATTAACCAGAACAAGGGTCCGGAAACGGTCATATATGCCAGACATGACCGATTTGGAAACTCAAAAGTCCTAAATCTTTTATTGGGATTTAGGTCAAATTTTTTTTTTCAACAGAAATAATTTCGGTCATTTCGTTGAGATCGAGTTTCAAAATCGCCATATTGAACATGTTTTTGTTTTCTTATCGATTTTGTGTAATTAAACTGCCACTCCAGTAAAGTGTTATAATCCTGAGGGCCCTCCTAATAACTATATTAATGCCTCGGGGAGCTATTGGCTAATGATCGCTAATCTCTTTACCTGTGTTTTTAATTCACACCGGACTATTATTAAATCACAAGCTCCAAATTATAAAGAAATTAAAATTATACCAACTGTCTTCATTATTTAATTACTTTTCAGCTAAGACAATTATCAATTATGATTTAATTAAAACTTGATTTAATTTACGTAGAAAAAAGATTTTTTTCACTACTAACACACGTGCTTTGTTTACTATGTAATACGCATGTAATACGCATGCCTCAAATTTTCTTCCGCAGATTTGACACTAAATCGTAAATTTAAAATTATTTCATGCTAAATAAAGCAAGTGCAACTATTTTCATTAATATTCTTACATAATGATTATTAAAGGTAAAACATCAAAAAGCCGATGTTTTCCTGTGAATTTGATCAACAAAACTA
This sequence comes from Mytilus galloprovincialis, assembly GCA_037788925.1. Lineage (NCBI taxonomy): Eukaryota > Metazoa > Mollusca > Bivalvia > Mytilida > Mytilidae > Mytilus > Mytilus galloprovincialis. Next base: position 90,490,912 of record CM075333.1, on the reverse strand, counting down.
ATCCCGGAAATGAGTCCGGAATTGTTCGTTTTAGTATTATTGTATTACATCCGGTTTTAATTTCGACTTCAGAATCGAAAGAAACGTAAGCTATGATTGAGAAAACTAGATATCATTGAGATGGGAGCCATCTCTGTGGGCCCCGCTGTGAATAATGTGCATTAAAAAATTGTATCTTTACCATAGGACATGGGTTTGTCAACTGAAATCAAAGTTTTTGACCTTGAACTTTGACCTATGAAGTTGTAAATAAATTATGACACACCCGTTGGTGTTGGTTTATAAACATGTCAAGTATAAACTTTGAAATGATAAAGGTTCTCAAGATATAGAGCGGACACGATCTTTACCATAGGACATGGGGTTGTCAACTGAAACCAAAGTTTTTGACCTTAACCTTTGACCTAGGAAGTTGCACATAAATTATGACACACCCTTTGGTGTTGGTTTATATACATGTCAAGTATAAACTTTGAAATGATAACGGTTCTCAAGATATAGAGCGGACACAATCTTTACCATAGGACATGGGGTTGTCAACTGAAACCAAAGTTTTTGACCTTGAACTATGCCCTAGGCAGTCGTTCATAAATTATGACACACCCTCTGGTGTTGGTTCATATACATGTCAAGTATAAACTTTGAAATCATAACGGTTCTCAAGATATAGAGCGGACACGATCTTCACCACAGGACACAGGGTTGTCAACTGAAACCAAAGTTTTTTGACCTTGACCTTTGACCTAGGAAGTTGTACATACATCATGACACGCCCTCTGGTGGTGGTTAATAAACATGTAAAGTATAAAGTATGAAATCATAATGGTTCTCTAGATATGGAGCGGACACAAAGTGTTACGGACGGACGGACGGACGGACGGACAGACGGACGGACGGACGGACAGACTGATCACTATAGGGCGACCCGCCTTAGTCGGCGGGCCCTAATTATCATTTTGAGTCATTAAAATTGTTTTAATTTTAAACTGTTGCCCTCCCTTAATTGCTGTTGATAGATTTTAGGAAAATGGTAGGATAAATCATGAAGTAAATGCGATGCAACAGTGAAACAAGTTCGTTGATGCTACGAGTATGACTATGAGCATACTCGTGCAGTATAATTTGCCAGTAATGAGATTTTGACAATTTTTTTTGAAAAGGGGCACCAACTTTTAAGTTATATGAAAATGACCGAAATTAGGTGAAAAAATTTCCGGATCCTTAAACCAGAAATAAGTAATCTCTCCTCTACTGTTTTTAGAAGCAAACTTTTAATACAGTGAGTATTGGTTATGTTAACTTACACAATCCTCATCCTGTATAAGTTGTACTATTCCATCTAAAACTGTCGGTAATTGTCTGAAAATAATTTAAAACATGTAGAGAATTCAAAATTTCAATTAATGTTCACTTTAAATTTGAATTTCTTTACTGATGTATAAAACTGAAAAACATTATAACCAGCTCTTAGTACTAGTAAGGGTTGTCCAAAAATTGATCACCTCCATGGAGGAGGCTATGGAAGAAACACAAATAGATTAATGGTTGCATTTTACATAATAAAATGAAAATGTTATACTACGAGTAGTTTGTTGGGTCTAAACAGTGTGTTTTCCATGCCCCCTCCACCAAGCCCTTTCTTCTGCAACAGCCCAAATTTAAATTTCAAATTGGTTCTATGTTTTTACTATCAAAATCTAATATTTGTATAGCTGTTGGGGTAGTTTAAATATGCACTAAAATTAACAAGTTATTGGTAGGTGGACAGAAGAAATTGATACAAAAAACACTGTAGAAATTTGTTTGAACAGTGCTATAAAGGAATAGAATCTTGTGCTTACTTTTGTTTTACATGTTCAAAGTTTCTGCCTATTGACAAACGTTTTAAACTTTTGTTTGTTTTTATCCATGGTAACAGTGTTGCCAATCCATGGTCTAAATCTACAAAAAAGATAGAAATAAGTTATCACCATTAAATACTTATATGTCATAAATCTTTAGCAGAATTCAAATATCATTTATCCTAATGCAACAAATATGCAACATTCATTTTGATTGGATAACGTCACATATTTACATGGCATCAATTGACAATTGATGCTATGGGACGTACGCGCAAGCGCAGATGGCATATGGCAAACTTTAAATACATGTTTTAACGTTGTTTTCAGCTAGTTTCATTAGAATGGAGATAACAATATTGTATTTTAAGCTCCGACAGCATCAATTGGGGATTTGATGGTCGCAAATACCCGTTTACTGTCTCCGCTAACGCGTCACCAGTAAACTTAATTTGCGACCATCAAATCCCCAATTGATGCTGTCAGAGCTTAAAATACAATACAGTTATCTCAGAATTTTTGCCCTGTATTATTAACTTGAATGGAGAACACACACAAAAATCAAAGTATAAATGCCAGCTTTATAAGTACCTTGTATCTATTTGAAATGTGCATATTTATCTCACATTATTGTTTATATAATGTAACCATCAAGATGAAGAACAGCACAAAATTGTAATGGTCTTCTGATCTATCTATCATCATTTCATCTTTAATTTACTATGATCAGAAATTCTCAAACTTCTATATATCTAAATTAATCTAAACATTATTTGCCTCTCTCTCTAAACTTGAAGTTAATCAATATTCAGGTGGACATTTGATATCTATTTTAATTTCATATTTTAAATGTAGCTATGATACTCTCTATATACATCGGTCCTTCAAAACAGTTCTTACTGTGAAATAATAACATAAGCATTGTGACAAAGAAGATTTTTACCCATGGCATTGTCAAGTTTATATTCGATTTATGACTTTGACTGTCCCTCTGGTATCTTTCGTCCCTCTTTTAAAGGAAAATGGCAAAAATGTGAAATTGCTACACTAACAATACTGTTTGATGCAATTTATACTTTCTGTCTATGAGCCAGTCTGCTGGAAATCATTAAATTTACAATGAAATGAAAGACAGGTCAAATTTACTATTATTGCTCATGTTTAAGATTTAAGCTATATGATTCAGACTGTTGGAGGTCATTACCAGGTCGAAGGTCATATTTACTATTAATACTGATGTCTAAGTTAGTTATATTGTGTATATTAGCTATGAACCTGACTGTTAGAGGTCATTACCAGGTCAAAGTTCATACTTACTATTATTACTGATGTCTAAGCTAGCTATATTGTGTATATTAGCTATGGTACTCTCTATATTCATTGATCCTGATTGTTGGAAGTCGTTACCCGCCACATTTAACTGGAGGTTTGTCAAATGCATATTACTAGAAATTCCCAACATAAGTTCTCTGTAATAGAAAATCAATACTTTAATCTTTGTCTTCATTCATAGAAGAAAGGGAAGCATTTATGACAATTTCTATCCTAATTCGCACTGGTTTAATTTTGCGATTTTTAAATTCACTTGATATTGTTAGATAATGAAAGAACCAAGTTTTAAATATAATGCAACGATTTATATTGGTGTTATTTTTCCACTTTTGAAAGTCATAACAAATAATTCACTCGCAAAATAAATATGTTTACAGTATTTTTTATTTTTCAGGATGTTGTTTAAGTTTGAAGTTGTTTTGATGTTTGTAAATTATTTTATGTATTTGGTATTATGATTTCTAGGGTACCTAATGAGGGATACTTGATGAAGGTTTGGTGTATGATGAGTTTTATGTTTTATGACAACTGAAATTTGTCTCATACAATTACATTAAGGCTTATTCTACACATGTATTACAAATTCCATGATCTTCTCATTTTTATTGCTTACTTTAATATTTTCCTGAGACTAATTCTACTATACCAATATCAAACATTCAAAAGAAAGGCATTTTACAAAAGACTCATCATACAGATTTCTCCTACCTTAATAAAATAAAACATTTCTGAAGGCTTATTTTAAGAGAGAGAAAAGGCACAAACATCAACCTAATTGCGAGTTTTCAATTATTTTCAGATTGATAATTTACTTTTGATTTTGCCATTTGATTAGGGACTTTCCATTAGGAATTTTCCTCAGCGTTTTTTTTTTTTTTTATTTTACTTTTACTATTGATAAATTTGTTTGATATCATTTTATCATTTACAGCAATGACATATATTCAAAACAAACAATTGAAATTAGGTCCGTGTGACTTACTTTAAAGCATCAACTGGTATTTTACAAAATGACATATCTAGATATTCTAAACTACAGGTGCTGGCAAAAAACTGTTTCCATGAAGGCTGTACAGCTATTTCCTTCTTTTTATGTGTGTACACATTTCTTGACAGGTACAAGTGTGTTAAACTTGTACATCCCCTCTGTAATGCAACCATCAACTGAAAACACACAATAATCATAATAAAAGTATGTGTAGAATGTTAACAATTCTTACACTAATAACCTAATCAAAGGTTTAGGTGCTCTAACTTCAGAAATTATTGCGTGCATTTAGTGCATTTATTGCCATATTGCAATTTCAATATGATTGACAACAATATCAGATTAATATATATGTGTCAGATTGCATAATACAAGTTTTTATTATCTAGATACTCACCAAATCAAAGTGTCCACAATCTCTGGATTTGTATTGTTCAAATGTATTTCTGTTTCAACAACATTTGAAAACCTTTCAGTACAATTGGCTTTGACTTTTATGGTTAAGATTTTAATCCATAACTTATTCTACTTTGTTTTTATCTTGCTGTATCAATATTTGTATTTTTCTTTTCATGTTATAAAATGATTAAATTTATTGAAGAACCAAACTAAATGATGATTGTGCCAAATTTTGTACTCTTGGTACCCTTCAATAGCTAAAACTTATCACAAGGCTTTCAAAAACAAAGAACTATATATGGGATTTTGGTTTTTAATAGCATTAATTTTGTCAGGCTCGATTTGCAACAGTAAAACTTCTGCTGGGTTTTCAACAGCAAACATTGAAAGGATTTAACCAATAAGTAAACTAATCATAAAATACCTGCTATTAGAAAATAAAACATTTAAAAATCCTAAATACATGACTGGTCTACTTACATTTTCTAAGGCACATTCTATTCCAGATAAATCTAGATGTGTTATATTATTGGGATTACCCAGGAATCTGTACATGTTCTGAAAGTTAAAAAATCATAATTTTAATATTGCTGTTTCATAATTAATTCATAATTGTGTTAAGATAAAATCAAGAATGGAAATACAAAGTCTATTGAGTATTTGAGTTGAATCATTATAACTGATACTTGGCATATAACTTTCATCTTAATCACATCAATAATGGCTCTTCATACTAATAACACTAATAACACTAATAAAAATTGACATTATAAATTATGAGTAAATATAGATTGTCAGTTTTATATTTGAAAATTATTATGTTTAAGCCTTCTCAGAACAGTACTAGTGTTCATTTTTCTCAGAATAAATTTCTGAAAATATGAGGTAAAAAACAAAATATCCTCTATATTTTTTTTCTATTTGCTGAAATTTTATTTTTTTTACATTTTGACATTAATACTTTCAAGGAACTTAAGGATGACACTTGATCACTGTTATAGTTCTCTCATAGAAGAATATACTAAGAATTGTAGTTTTTACAAATAGCTTCCTTTTTTATATATTAATATTAATTTCCTGAATATGTCTCATGTTTGAACAGCCTTAAGTGTATTTTTACTCTTTCATGTCAAGAAATTATGAAGATTGTTGTTGCTCAGTCTTTAGTTTTTCCATCCACACCAAGTTTTAAAATTTATTTTCCCTAATATTTAGTCTTTTTTAGTGCACAGTTGTTTTTGCTGTTTTCATTTTGGTCAAGGTAGTATATATATAAGTTTACCTTCGACATGTAATTTTTTATTGCCATATGCTGTCCCCTCTTTTCTACAACTATACCTGTAAATCTTCTCCTTTAGTTGAATTATCTGAGATATTCAGTACTTGTAGTCCACCAAAGATTGAGTCATGTTGTGTCATTAACTCAAATATTTTATTTAATCCTTTTCCTGTTAACTTTGTATTACTGATGTTCAGATGACTCAGTCCTCTTGATAGATTACTCAGGGATCCAAGAAATGATATCATGGCTAGAAACATAAATAATATACCGTATAGCGGATTAAATTTCGTAGTTGTAAAATTTTCGCGATTTTCATTGAATTAGGTATACAAAATATTTTGGAGGCTATTATTTTGGCGGATTTAAAACTTTTATTGATACCTTTGCATGTGCACTTTTAAATTAGCAGAATTTATTTTGGCGATTTTGTTCTATCCACGAAAAAAAAGCAAAAGTTTAGACCCTGCTATCAATAATATAACATGTCATGTCAAAGTTAGGGTTTCTTGTTCCTGTTAAAGTGTTATAATTAACATGTTTAACTTCAGAAGATGTTCATCAATATGAAAATTCACATTTTATTATTAATTGCAAATTATACTACAATATGTAAAGGAAAAGCAATAAGCTATTTATTGCCTTATAATTCTTATATGATTTGCATATTAGGGAATATGTTGATATGATTGGTCGAGAGGACTTCCAAAATCAATCCCAACCTCCCTTTTATGGTCATAAACCTTTTGTTTAAATTTCATAGATTTCTATTTACTTATACTAAAGTGATGGTACGAAAACCAAGAAAAATGCTTATTTGGGCCCCTTTTTGGCCCCTAATTCTTAAACTGTTAAGATCTGAAATCTCAAAATCAATCCAAACCTTCCTTTTGTGTTCATAAACCTTGTCTTTAAATTTCATTGATTTCTATTTACTTATACTAAAGTTATTGTGCGAAAACCAAGAAAATGCTTATTTGGGCCCCTTTTTGGCCCCTAATTCTTAAACTGTTAAGATCTCAAATCTCAAAATCAATCCAAACCTTCCTTTTGTGTTCATAAACCTTATCTTTAAATTTCATTGATTTCTATTTACTTATACTAAAGTTATTGTGCGAAAACCAAGAAAATGCTTATTTGGGCCCTTTTTTGGCCCCTAACTCCTAAACAGTTGGAATCAAAACTCCCAAAATCAATCCCAACCTTCCTTTTGTGGTCATAAACCTTGTGCTTAAATTTCATAGATTTCTATTTACTTAAACTAAAGTTATAGTGTGAAAACCAAAAGTATTCGGTCAATGCCGACGACGCTGACGCCAACGTGATACCAATATACAACCAAAAATTTTTCAATTTTTGCGGTCATATAAAAGTTAATGAATCCACAGTAAATAGGTCAAGTTCACGGACTGGAAAACATAATGCACCAGTGAATTTTTATTCCTTTTAAACATCTTTATATGTAAATGAAGTAGATTTGTTTTAATTGTATTGGTATTCTATAAATGAACAAGTACCTCTATCATCCAGTAGGTTTTTGGACAGATCTATCCTGGTCAGCTGACTTCCTGTGTTAGATAAGATGGCTGTTCCTAACTTGACAACAAATTCTCTGAAATATTGTACGAGCAGAGTACTGGAAACAGTACAGTTATTTCAAATTAGTGATGAATATGATATTATCAAGCATGTTAAGCATGTTAATAAATGCACAATGATAAAGCGCCTTCAAGAAACCTGTGCCATTGTAGAAAAAAAGAAATGCATGTTAGCAAAAAGCTAATCTACGAAAAAAATTCATTTACTGAAAGTTCAGAAATTATTGCTTGCATTTATTATTGTAATTTTGTAATTTTAGACTAAAATGTGATGTTAATCTTTGTAATATTGAAGTCCTGTTTAATATACATAAAAATAAATAAAATGCAAGTTTAAATTATTGCAACTAAAACGTATCACAGTTTTAGCAATAATAAAAACATCTCAATAATTTCTGAATTTACAGTAGTTTATTTCAAAGTATGTTAAAATGTTTTATTTAAGTGATATAATTTTTTTTTATTGCAAGTAACCAAAATAAATTTAAAGCAATTACAATAGTTTAAACCATTTTACTACAAGAGGAAATATGATTAATCAAAACAGATAATAAATCAACAGGCAACAATTAATTATTTAGTAAAGACTTGACTTTGAAGAATTTTAAAATATCTGAAAAATAGGCACAGTGTCCTTGAAGCTAAAATATGAGTAATAAAAACTGCTATAGCAATGAAATGCAATCTTCTTTTATGAATTGCCCTTGCGATAAAATGATAATGCAATATTAAAATTATATGAAGCAATGGGTGTTACTGAAGGGAAGCTCAAAGCAGGTCATCACCTCATAGGTTTGTAAAATCTTAATTTGATATCCCAAAAACACTATAAATATTTTGAGTAAATAAACTGTTATCACAGATATATGTCTCGCTTTTTTGTAATTTCGATAATGCAAATGTTGAAATTAAAATTGCAACACTTTAACATGTAAGTTTTTCAAATATTCAAAGTCAATGAACCATGACTTAAGGTACATCATTGAATATCTATGGAAATGAGATGTGCCGAGGCTAATATAACTGCAGACAAAAACCATTGACTTTTCATAAGTAGTTCCCTTTAAACAAACATAAACACAAACTTATACATGTAAACTAAGCAAAATTTCAAAGTCAATAAACCATAACTGAAAGGGCGGGGTCAAATAATCTCCATGGAAATGAGATATGCCAAATATACAAATGTATATCAATTATAATTAACTTACCACTAGTGATTCCAAATAAACTGACCTAATCACAAACTAATACATGAAAACTATACAAAAGTTTCAAAGTCAATAGACCATAACTGAGGGGGTGGGGACAAATAATCTCCATGGTAATGAAATGTACCAACAGTAATACAACTGCAAACCAAACATCTTTGACTTCCCACTAGTGGTTCACCATAAACTAGACCTAATCACAAACTAATACATTGTTGAAGCTGCCACTACGAAATATCATACATATGTCTCGATTATTGACTCGGTCAAGCGAGACAAAACATGGGTTTATTGATTGTTGAAGATATCAAAGACGATAAACATTTATATTTTAATAAACTCATTACCTTGATCCTATAAGGGACAGACAACAAAAGAATGAAAAGAAGGATGCACAGATCAGAAAACATAATGCCACCCAACTAAAGTAGATTTGACATAAAAAACATAAAAAATATTGTTGGCCAAACAATAATGTATGAAACAACATAATACTTTTTTGCAAATTTTTACTGTACACTGATTGTATTTATTACATTATCTGATTTTAGTTATTCCTGCTATATGGATTTTTGTTTACTAGTTATAATGCATGTATACGAGGGATATAATGTACAATCTAGCAAAGTTTCTATGTACACATTATTCATCAGAAGCAATATCAAACCTTGAGTTCACCATGACTTTTCTAAAATTTCATAAAATATTATTTGAAAACAAACGATTAAATTTTTTTTTAAAATTGAAAAGAAATAATATTTTAATAGATTTTTTTAACTGTGACAAAGTTATATTTAACAATAAAATTATATAGTGATTTTGATTTTTCCGAACAAACCAATATTTGTTAAATTATGAATATTTTTTTCTCTTAACATTTATTGCATTTAATTCCTAGTAAAAAAAAATGTTTGTCTATCAACAAATTTCAAAAAAGTTAGGTAGGTTAATTTCTTTAACGAGACAGTTTTGATATGAGATGTATTGAAAAATGTTAAGAAGTATATGAAATGCAATAAAATAAGCAGAATGTATTGATGCAAAGCTCACAAAATAAAGTGATATCTATAGATTGATTGTTGGTTGCTTAATGTCCAGTGGCAAAACCTGATAAAGTTGTAAGTAAAGTTTCTCAACATCTCTATTTTCATGATGATTTTCATTTTTTTCTTTTCAAACTTACACAGTGATTCCTGTATTACTCAGATTTATATCTTCTATTAAACAATTTTTGTGCATAACTTTTAGGACTTCGGCTTGAGTTTCACCAGTCTGGAATAGAAATGACAAATATGTAATACAAAAACAATTCTCTACACTTTTTAATCATCAGATACTAGAATTATAATTTCTATTCAATATACTGTGGATTCAATTTTTTTAGCAGGAAAGTCATGTAAGGCCTTTAGTTTAATCGTGTTTCTTGTTGTTAGTACTTCGCTTAAGGGTTAGTAATGAAAGGTGTGTGTTCATATCAAATTGTATTCAAGTTATAAGGCGTTGCGCACAAGGCAACGTTATGTATACGATAAGCAACGTAAACAATAGGTAAAGTAAGTGACGTTAGTTACTTAGTAAATGTACAGTGGCAAATACTTGACATACCATACAGTATCAGTTTTTGGACATTGTTGAATACTTGTCTCATTGGTATTCAAACCACATCTCCTTATTTTATATACACCGTGTATCATCGTACAGCGGATATAGGTACTAACCAAGCAGGCATGATCGATTTTGAACTGACACGGTAATGAAAATCTTTGTTTTGTTTTATCAACATTCAGTGTACATTTCTCAACATCTAAAATTCCTGCTCCAAAATAATTTTCGCATCGATTTTTTCCTATTTATAAGACAACTTTTATATTCTAATAAGAACAATTAACTTGTAAATGCACAAATAGTTGTGAATGTCAATTTCAACTTTCAATTTCGATACAATTGTCGAGACATTTACATGTTTTACCTGAAAGAAAACTAATACAGGGCAAAAGTAATAGTTACCAATCATAAACCTTCCTGTGATTACTCATTCCTTGAAACTTTTTGGGTAATAATTGAGTATGAAAATTTTGTTTTCGTGTACGGTGTACAGCAACTTATCTATGCACCGTACAGAAGGATTTATGTGGTCAGCTAAACACTGTACACAACGCTTCTTTTCGGGATAAAATATCGAAAAAATAGATGCATGAAATATTTCAATGCCAATTATTGATACAGCTATACTTATTACACATGCACAGTGGCCTTCTTTCAGAAAAACAGTTGTAATGAATAAAGAATTATATTGGATGAGACGAGTGCCAACTTCTTTGACAAGTATTTGCACATGTTTTTAGTAATCGTTCTTGTTTTGGGGAAATAATGAGACATCTCTAATCATCAACCTAAGACCAAATCATTTCTTAGAACAACAATTATATTTAGATTGAGGTACACATTGATATTATGTGAACAAAACAAAGATTTTCGTTACCGTGTGAGGTCTAAATCGATCACGCCCGCTTGGTTAGTACCTATATCCGGTGTACTGATGATACACGGTGATATAGGTATGTGAAATGGTTTTATTTTGAAGAAATATTTTAAGTATCATGTAAATATGTTATAGAGAAATGTTTTGGACATTATGTTGCTCAATCAAATATAACCCTAAAATGTGGTGTGAGGAGGTTTGGAAAATTAGAGGTGCTATAGAGGCAGGACACAGAACTCTATTTTCTTGGCATAACTTGTGTCAATCTCCTCATATTGACAGTCACTATTTAAATAGCATATGAACCCTATATATAAGACTGGATAATAATATTGTAAGAAGAAGTGTTACCATTTTGACTCCACTGAGATCCAGACCTGTAAACCATGTGTTATGTTCTATTGCAGACACTATTGGTTGTAAGTCTCTGTAATGTAGAAATATATATGTAATGTCAATTGTATTTACCATGCATGCTGGTGAACTGTTAGTCATAGAGCCATATATAAACAACTCAGTAGTTAGTGCTTGAGTTCCAACCAGATTGTTATCAAACTTTCTTAAATTCATGGCTCATGATCAATTATAAAATAATAAAAGAGACAAATACCCTCAGGCAAAGTTGACCTCAGATGAATTTGTCTATTTATCTTTTTTTAAATTTCTTACAGTCAAATAGCTCTTCAACTGTTTTATATGTTTAAGACATCCTTGGCTTACAAATGTTTTATAAAAAATCATGTTTATTTTGTTGGAACTTATGATAAAATTCACCTGAGGAAATGTTTCTAATATTTTCTTAATTGCAAAATTATTGAAATTCATCCTTAATTCTCAAATACTTGAAAAATGTAATAAAATCAAATGAAGAAAGACATACAAAAGACCATATATAAAGCATTAAACCCTATACTGCTTTAATTAATATATGACAATACACCCTACTTCCTGTTTCTCTATACTTACTTCCCCGATAAGTGATCAAAGTCTTTTAATGTAAGAACTCGACAGTCTTGTGATAAATATATAGTGTCAACATCCTGAAATATACAATTAAACATTTTAACTTAAATTGACACAATGTCTCTATTCTTGTTATTTTTTATATTTGGATTTTTTAAACAATAATAGACTTCCTAAAAAAATTTATATCTTGATCTTGAGGTCCCTGAAGAAAAACTGCTGGTCCTCCTCCCTATTTCTATTACAAAAAATCCAAATTGTGTTGATCCTTTGCAAATTTTGGTGGTCAACTCCTTCAGTCCACCACTTTTCAATAACTCTGCAATAAGTATTGTAGAGAGAGCCTGAGGTCTGAGACCAAAATTATTTTAAATAAAATCTGAGAGATGATGACAGCCAAAAATCATGATCATGATATAAATCAAATATTAAATTGATTCCCATTTTCATAGACTCCATACTAAATCCATTAAATATCTGCAGGTTTCTGGCAATTGAGAGAACTTTGCAGCAAGAAATATGATGTTGTTAAAATAATTCAGTAAATCCAACATTTTTTATATTAAACCCTACCTCTTTCCATTCCCATACCAATTATTGTAATAATAAATGGCTACATACCCATGCAACTTCTTCTCTATAAGGGAGGTTGAAATAATCACACATGCATGCATACATCATGGCAAAGTTACCACATGGGCCATGTTCTTTTTGTTCTATTGTTTTTATCATATCGTTCATCATCTTTAACCTTTCTGGTGGGTGAACATCTATTTTCTTCATGATTCGTCTAGAAAAAGTCAAGATAATAAATATTGTAAAGATATTAAACTATGACAGTATCAATGAAGAAGATTTTTTTGTTAATTTAAGCGCCATTTATAAAGTAAGCATTCACAGAAATGCAAACATTTCTATTGACTTGTACTGAGATCAGCCTTGAACCACAAATTTACAACTCAGGTCTGTTATCTATAGATACAAGAGTGCACACATTGAAATGTCTCACCTTCTTTACTAAAAATTGGTATTATGTTGATGGTTCCAAATATAAAGCTTTACTACAACTATCACATAAACTTAACATGACCAAAGAAAATGAGGTAAAGGTCATATAAACCTAACAAGAAATACATGTACACCTCACAATCATTCTATACACTAAATATAGTTGACCTATTGTTTATAGTTTCTAAGATACCGAATTAACCAAGAAAACTAAACATTGACCGATGAACCATGAAAATTAGGTCAAAGTCAGTTGAACCATGCCAAGCAGACATGTACAGATTTCAATCCTTCAATACAACCAACATAGTTGACCTATTGCTTATAGTATTAGAAAAACAGACCAAAACAAAAAACTTAACACTGAGCAATGAACCGTGAAAATGAGGTCAAGGTCAAATAAAACCATGTGACTTACTCTATAGGGAATGATGGGAAGATCTGTTTGATGGATGTACCCACATGGGTTATCATGTGGTTGATTTCATCTGTTTCTGTTTCCAAGGTGACAAAGGAGTAACTTTTTCCCTCATTTGTGGATATTACAAGCTTAAACAGAAAAACAAAACATATTAGAGTCAAACATACAAATTACTATAAATGTTAGAAAATAACATCCAATACATCCTATATATATGTTCTATTCAAATTTTATAAAGAGCCATTTTATAATTAAATGGAAGACCCAAGTTTTAAATAATTGGACAATTTATTTTTACATTATTTTTCTATTCGCAAAATTCATGAAAATTGGTTGGTTTACAAAACTTCATTTCACTTTATAGTCAAGGAAACAGAATTTTTCAATTATCTGTAATTCTATCTGCTTTCTTTACATAATAGAGGACGTGATATCTTATAGTAACACTTCCTGATAACCTACCTTATTTTGTGCCTGACTTTCTATAGACTGGATATCTAGGTAACATATATTGTGTTCTTGCTGTAAAATAAAACATTCACTTCCTTTTCATTCAAGTATTTATTTAACATTTGAAATTTATTTAATAATTTTACAAAGATGGCTACTTATATTACAGAAGAAAAACAAGCATGCAATAATTCAAACAGTCCAACAGGTAAATGTCAAGGTTGGAAAAGTATAAAAACACATTTGACTGAGAGACACATATCTAGAGCATATTTTATATATTATGTATATATATATATATATACAGTTACATTAAGAAATGTAACATTATAAAATAAGTGGTATATGGATGAAATAGAAATCTTTTCACAGTAACAGGAAACCTTACTATCATTTTACTCCTTTAATATTAGACTTTGATGGTTTAAAATACTCAAAATTTGTATATTCTAACAGAATTAGGTACACATTCTGATGTTTATTTGGGTTTTTATTGTCCATGTATTGGATTCAAAATATAATCGACCAAACATCATTAAGACAGCAACTAAATTACAACAAATAACTAAAAGATTGAAAGATTGATTGATTGATTGATGTTTAGCACAATTATCAGCACTACTGTTTTTTTTTTTATGTGTGGTAGTCACATTCTTACTGAGGATGAAGCTAGAGTGCCTGGAGAGAACCTCCAACCTTGGGTAGGGACACTGGCTTTATGTGTGGTAGTCACATTCTTACTGAGGATGAAGCTTGAGTGCCTGGAGAGAACCACCAACCTTGGGTATGGACACTGGCTTTATGTGTGGTAGTCACATTCTTACTGAGGATGAAGCTAGAGTGCCTGGAGAGAACCACCAACCTTGGGTAGGGACACTGGCTTTATGTGTGGTAGTCACATTCTTACTGAGGATGAAGCTAGAGTGCCTGGAGAGAACCACCAACCTTGGGTATGGACACTGGCTTTATGTGTGGTAGTCACATTCTTACTGAGGATGAAGCTTGAGTGCCTGGAGAGAACCACCAACCTTGGGTAGGGACACTGGCTTTATGTGTGGTAGTCACATTCTTACTGAGGATGAAGCTAGAGTGCCTGGAGAGAACCACCAACCTTGGGTAGGGACACTGGCTTTATGTGTGGTAGTCACATTCTTACTGAGGATGAAGCTAGAGTGCCTGGAGAGAACCATGTTCTGTTTATCTGTTCCCTTTTCAATGCTCAAAACAAAAATAAAAGGACAGCCATTATCATTATGGCCTCATTAAGAATTTGACAATTAAGACTAGGGCACAGAGATTACCCAATGAATGTAGTATTTTGCGCAACAAGTTCAGTATCATATATTCTAAGATGAGTTATGTATTTATGGCAGTTTTAAGTCAAGCATCAAATAATTAAATGCAGGACAAAAAAAAACATTTTATATTAAAGGAACAAACCCTGCTTTGTATAAGATTGATTCCTTGAGCATGTTTTTTCTAAAGATAATACAAAATGTAGCAGGAAAAAGATCATTCAACTAGGGACACAAATTTCTTAATCAGCAAGTCAGGTCTTTGGGCTTACTCTTTAATGCTGTGTGCTTGGTGAAGCAACAAATACAAATATTAAACTCTTTAGTAAAATTATTTGGAACAATTGAGCGATTTTCTAAACAACGTTTTGAAAGTAAGAACATTAAGTGAAGTCTCTTCAAAAAACAGACACAGCACCTTTTTTTCATAATAATAAATACATAAAAATATAAGTTTCTTACCTCAGAAAATAAATAAATAATTGTTAAAATATCCCCAAAATTGTGATAAACAGAGATATTTGATGTATATTTGTATACCTATTATGTCTATCAACTTCCCATATGTTAGGAGGATAAGGAAGAATTTGTATTGACCGTGTACTAATGAGTGTTTGGTTTCTAGGTGAAATCATTTATAAACAATTGGGCTTTTTTATCATTTATTACCTACTGAAATAAATTCATCCGTGTAACTAAACAAATGATAGACTGATTTTTACATAAATATCTAAATATTGGTGACATATCAGTGTTGTTTGATATTACAGAGTTCTAAACAAGTAACTTGTCTTAGAGCATGGATTGATTGACTGTTCATGTTTTAACGCCACTTTTGGGTTTTTTTCTTTGAGGCCAGTTTTTATTGGTGGAGGAAGCAGGAGTGCATGGAGAGAACCACTGATCTTTAATAGAAAAATTGACAACCTTAGTCAATTAATATTTGAGTCAAGTGCACACACACACTGGAAATCATTACCTCAGTATTGACTGGCTATAGACTATAGTGATTACAGTAGTAACTACTTAGACCTCTCAGCCACCGAGGCCCCCCTACGGCATGGAAAAGTTTAACACAAAACTGTCCATGAGATGTTTATGTCTGCTTCCTTTTCCATTTATTTTTTGTAGTTTTAATGTTCTTTTAGATGCTGGAACTTAAGTTTTAGGACAACCTTATGATAACTTGGACCCATTTCTGACCAAAACTGACCACCTCTGTGTTCAACCAACTAAAATGAAACTTTAATATTGCCCTGAACAACAAAGTTGAATAAACCTTAAAATCCCTGTATATAATTTTTCCAAAATTAAAATTTTAGAAGGACAGATTGTTATCTATAAATGTTAAACTTGAAAATATAATCCCACTTGTCAGTACAGGATACAGTAGATGTAGTTTCAGTTATGAGTTAACTAAATTGTCTCCGAAATACACTAAATCTGTACTAAGTCATGTAACAGTTACTTTTTAATTATTACTGAAATGTTTTTATTTGTGATGCAATATTTTTAGGGAACATGTATGACTAAGTTATTTCGGACAAATCTACACACAAGTGTACATTGAGAAAATTTTCAAATTATTTCATCAAAGACAAACAAATTTTGAAGAAAAAAAATGTAAGAATTTCTGATTGAATATAGGTGTTAAAAAGAGACAAAGCTAGGAAAACCTATTTTGGTTTATATGAGGTTGTCTTTTTTACACTTTGAACTTTGTTTTTTTTATATTTGTACATATAATCTTCAGAACTTATTTGTAAAAGTCTGTAAGTATATGTCAAACCCGCCTCAAACCCCATGGTGCTTTTAACCAGATATCTTAACCTCTTCACAAATCAGGATAAATTCAGAATTCTGAAGTTCTTTCTTTTTTTGAAAAGAACTGTAGACCTAAAACAATTCATTTTCTTTCAAAGCCGTAACAAAGCATCAGAACATATTATGAAAAAGCCAACAACAGATAATCCAAATGTTCAGAACACATACATAATTTTGTTTTTTCTAATTATCTACTTCATTTTTCTTAATGTACAACCAAAATATAAATAAATTTTTAATCAGGTTTAGTAAAGATTTTTTTCAAAATATTTTTTCATTCCAGCACTTCCTATTTTCACCTAAAATAATATATGTCTACTTTAGTTAGATTATAAAACAAAATCAACATAGAAAGTCGACATTAATCTGTGATTATCTTGAAGCAGGAAGTAAACTAAATCCCTCTGTATACTTTATCTATAACATATATCTATATAAGGTCATTAGTACTTCATACCCTATTATATACCAGTATTTTTATTTATTATCGTTAGTTTTTAAAAATATGTTGAAAATAGTTTGAATTTGATTTTAATTGTGATGGCATTATCAAAACATCTGTGATTATGTATTTTAACAGAGTTTTATTTTGAATCTATAAAACAGGCTACCAATAAATATTTTACTATGACCACAGTGGCATATCCAGGGGGGTCCTGGGGTTGACCCCCCTTTTTTTTGGGACGATCAATGCATTTGAATCGGGACATATGGTTGGAACCCCAACTTTATCCTGGGTTGGAAACCCTCCCTATTGAAAATGGTTGGATGCGCCCCTGGACCATAACCGCACAAATCAGATCTCAATGTTTTAGTTCCCTCCAACTATGTCCAATTGTGGTACTACCTCAGTATATGTATAAACCATGGAAGTATTGTCATTATTTAACATATACTGAAGACCCCTTCATTTTGTTGGAGCAAATGTTATTCTCAGTGACCATAGAATAAATCAAACATGTAAAAATAAGGCCTTTTAAGGTAGAGAGGGACACGGAATAGACATTAATTAAGTCAAAGTTGATGGAATTCCTAAGAGTACTGTGGAAAATTTAAATTTAATCAGTCAAAGAATCATTAAAAAACTGCTTATTTATAGGTGTTTCTTTTATTGAATAACTTAGTGCATTGGATATTTCTGATAAATTATTCAATAGGTGCACCTGGAAAGCAGTATCTGTTGTATAGGTATACACGATGAGTAGTGTATATAAATAGTCTTTTGTCAGATGTATATATGAGTAGTCAAACAAAATATATCTATTCAGTCTAAAATTTATATATACATGTATTTTTCTTATGGTCAGCTAAGCAGATAAAATGTTTTTCTTGTGATTCATTAAAATGGCATGCACTAATAAATTTGTATATATTTATGTAATCATGTACATTAATAGAAAATTTTAATAATATTTCAACCAATGACAGACAGATTAACTACAATCATGACAATGTATATACCTTACTTCCTGTTTTGGAAATTTTCTTATTTGATCAGAATTAGTTCAGATTTTAAATTAACAATGGTTTAAATGATTATAAAGTAACTACATGTAATTGATTAATAAATGAAGTTCAAATATAACTGCTTCATTTTCAAAATACAATAGAAATACCTCATACCATGTAAGCAAAGCAATGTTAAATTTTGTTGAAAGTTCACTAAAATCAAGTCTTTCATCTATAACAAGAAAGGGGTGGAGCTTTCAGTTGTGAAAATGACAATGTGTACAAGAAAATACAATTCAACAGTAAACTTACTTCAATGTATTAAAAAAAAAACTTTTATGAAGGTTACATTTAAGCAATGTTAATTTTGATTAGGACTTCTGACTATAATGATAATTTATGTACCCATATTTTGACTATTTTATTTATTGTGTCTGTTTAGTTAACGCATCAATGTAAATATAACGGAATTTGATGAGACTGTCATCAAAGTGAGAGGGTTAGCGCTATAAAACCAGGTTTAATCCACCATTTTCTACATTTGAAAATGCCTGTACCAAGTCAGGAATATGACAGTTCTTGTCCCTTCGTTTTTGATTCGTTTTGTTATTTGATTTTGCCATGTGATTATGGACTTTCCGAATTGATTTTCCTCTTAGTTCAGTATTTTTCTGATTTTACTTTTTAATGGTATTAATTCCATATCTGTTGTTGCAGCGCTCCCCATATGCTTTTCACTTACAATATGTATACATGTATATAACAATTTTTTCATTTATTTTCTTTCACAGCAGCTTTATTTTACAGGCAGTATTTACTTTTGTTTAACCATTTGTTGAAGACAAGGATTTACTATGGTAACTATCTTGTTAGTACTGATCAGTTTAAACAATTGTAATCTTCAATCTACATGTATGACTGATACTGGCAAATAGATATGGTGAAACATTAATCGGGTTTCTCTAAAAGTCATTTCAAACAACAAATTGAAATAAAAGGAGATATTAAAACAGTAAAAATCTATGAGACAACAACCAAAATATGAAATCAATATGGTACAGTGTTCAACAATATAAAGTTGTTTTTACAAAATATCTAAGTTTTAAATCAAAGTTTTCAAAAATTGTGAAAAGTTGAACAAGAATATAAAAATTCTGCCTTCAGCATCAAATTGACTAAATGGATTTTTTTTATCATTAAAGAGGTCCTAAAACGCTAAAATCAAGTTAAGCTTACTCTAAAGTTCATATTTAACGTTTAAGAATGCAAAAGATATGACAAAGACAACCACTGTCTTGTTTTCCTGACTTGGGACAGGCACACTCTGGAACTAGTTTTTGAGATCACATATTACTTTCTCATTTAAATGTCAGTTGAGCAACAATAGTATGCACAGGAATGGACAATAAAATAATTATATAATTGTTAACACAATTAATTATAAACAATATTGAATACCATTACTAAAGACAATCAAGCTCAAAGCATCAACTAAACTGATATAATATAATGCCATCCTATATTCTTATATTGGTGACTGTATTTAGGATATATATAGCTTTTTTTTTAAAGCTCTTAAATATTGACATTTCAAACTAAGAAATCCAGAAGAAATCAAAGTCATACATGATATCTGACAACTTTCTTGTCTATTGTAAGCAACCTGTCTGACATCATTAAACTTTAACACCAGACATTTTCATACTTTTATAACCTTCAGCATGTTCAGAATGTAATAAAATTTGACAAAAGAGGATTTACCGATCATGAGTGTTTTGAATACTATTTAAGTAATCACAGATCTCTGTTGTCGTGAATGAAATTTACATAGTTTTGACCTTTGAAATTCATCAATGACCTACAATACACTATGGGAATTTTACAATATCTTTTCATGATGTTATTTAAGCCAATCAGATTATCGCATTTTTCATATTACTTATTCGTATCACACTCCATGCAGTGTGATACGAGAAATATCTCACCATGCCAGAAAAAGATAACAGGCTAGTAGCTTACATCCATAAGAGAAATACATAATCCCAATTAAATGATTTTAGCTGCAGAAGTTAAATATACAAGTTTAGCATTACTGCAGATATTGTTTATCTCTGAGTATTGAATTGATTTGTTAGATAATTGTTATACCTTTGTTGACCACTTGCCGACCTACCAATTATTGTAAAAATTAAAATCCTTAAATTTTCATGATCTTCATTTTTTTTCTTGAAAAAATTATGCACAAAAAAAATACAAACCAAGGTAAGACAAAATAATATTTAAGGTGCATCAATTGTGTGCTATTTTATGTATTTCAAGTGAAACTTAAATCAAAAGAATGTCCATTACAAAGCATTCTACACCTTAGGAAGTGGACTGAACAACATAACACTTTACAGATTCATTCACTAGTTTTGGATTCCAAAAATGATATCCAATCCGTGATTAACAATTTAACATTTGCAACATCATTTGACAAAAGACACATCTTAAACTCTAAACGTCTGTCTATATTTTATATCCTATTAAGACATGTTAGTGCATTGCCAGCTAGTAATACTCAATCAGTCTTTTCTGCTACCTTTGATTAGTTAACATTGTACTTAACACATGGGTCAAATCCTCATATCAAACACTTGATTCAGATCTACATGATAGATGAGCAAAAACTAATTCAGAAGATTTACCATGAAGATGATTGGCTGTAAAATTAACTCAACTACAATGTACTACATAAATTGGACATTGAGTACTACAATAAGATCACAAATCAGGAACCACAAAAGGAGCCTCTCTGTTATATGTTTGGTTTAAAATGCATAACAGGGTTTCAAATTCGTAACAAGTGGACTTTTCTAAATATTTTCTGAGAAATCCCGCTTGAAAGGATGAGGAATTGACCGAAAGGACATTAGACATTGAATTTTGAAGGATTGGGTAATTTATAATCATACCATATATAGGTTCAATGTTTTTGGAATATTTAAATAAAATATCAGCTTGACCAGGTTAATCACTGATTTCCACTTTACATCCCATAAAAAAATTATTTAACTTACTGGTGATTTTGATGGCTTTGAAGTGAAAACAAACAAGCGTGTTCCTGAAAATGCCTGAAAAGAAAGGAAAAAAAAGTTCTATCAATGCTGAAAACAGTTATAGCTTTTTTATCTATACAATTATGTAATTTATTTTGGGAGCACATTTTTTCTCTATTAAACCATTGTTTATACCAATTCAGCACAAACATTAATCCTTTTGATAATTTATTATTTATCTCTTATTTACTCATTTTAGAGTAAGTCTGTATAAAGTAGAATATAATTACTATTAAATGTACATGTTATTGTACATCGTAAATTTCTTTTACAATTTTTTCTTATATTCATAGGCATATATAATTTTTACAAGTTAAAATTGAAAATGGAAATGGGGAATGTGTCAAAGAGACAACAACGCGACCATAGAACAGCCAACAGCAGAAGGTCACCAATAGGTCTTCAAATTGCAGCAAGAAACTCCTGCACCCAGAGTTGTATATAAATTTTGAAACCACCTAAAATAACAAGATTTTATGGTGCATGTAGTTCCTAAGACATTTAGTTTCCTATAACTGAATAGTACCAGTACATCCTGAATAAGCTTTACTTATACCTAACACAACAGTGCTGAATGACTTTACCGAGACAAGTAACATAAAGATGTAAATAACTTACTAAGACTCTGTTTTCCCATTTGTCTGGTCGTACTTCTTGTTTTACCATACGCTTTATATACAACTTAATCCTGCGACCAAGATACTCTCTGATGGCATCTGAAGTAAACAAAAGCACATATTAAAGCTTTAGTATCATTTCTGATTCAAGTAAACCTCCTTTCATTGATTGATACGTAAGGAAGACAGGGTCTAATAAACAGAAATTTATCTACATGGACATCATTGATATGATTCGCAAAATTATTCATAGAGATTTCCAAAGATATTTTGGGGCACTGTCTTCCTTGCAATGACCTAGGCCTGCGTCTTTCAAATCAATTAAAATATCATATTCCTTATATTTACGAACTAAATTATCATAATTAACAATTTCATCTTCCTGTCTTGATACTATTGAGAATGGAAATGGGGAATGTGCCAAAGAGACAACAACCTGACTATAGAAAAAAAAAAGAAAAAAAAGAAAAAAAAAAAAAAAAAAAAAAACAACAGCAGGTCACCAACAGGTCTTCAATGTAGCGAAAAATTCACGCACCCGGAGGTGTCCTTCAGCTGGCCCTAAACAACTCGCGAGTACTCGAGTATCATGACCGAGTATCCGAGTATTAAATTTCAGATCTTTTGACATCCCTAGAAATTATATATGAATGTTGTATTATAAAAACAATGAAAGAGAATGAGAGTATATATAGGTTGAGAAATGGAAAGAAACATATATTTGTCATTTGCCCACATCTATGTTGTACATGTAAAATAATACATAATTTGTACACATTTGTTTTCATTTATATATATATAGTATATAGCTCTTAATTTCATGTGAGCTGAATATGAAACCACTGTAAATTAATTTAATTGTTTTTAAACTTCTAAACCATGTCGTTAGTTAAGTTTTATATTTGATATACAGCAAAGATATTACCTGCCTTCATGGCCACATGAAAATAAATATCTACAGATTCATCCATAATGTGTAGAAATTCACAACAGCAAATCACAAGTTTATAACTTTTGGTTACTGATAGATGACAGTTATTAAGCATATAACTAATAGAAAGTTTTTTAAAACAATACAATTGACAAATTATAATACTAACAAAAAAACACTTCCCCAAAATGCAGGAAATTAAACACCTTTTTGTACATAATATATTTAAATTACAGATAAAAAAATAAATCTAATTGATCTTTCAAAAATAGATTTCAAGTGGACACTTCATTACACATATCACAAGAGCTTTTATTCAGCATAGATTTTTTTTCGGTAATTTAGATGTTCAAGTGTTACATGTGTTACGAGTGCATTCCATTTGTACTATTTTCTGAAATGTACAGAAAAGGTAAAAAAAAATCCTTTCTTCCTAAATTTGGGTTAGGCACATGCACATTAATGACAATGCATGGCGCTATTTCACAATTATTCATTTTTTTACAATTAATTATATATGCATCTACATATACATTTTTGTGTTAGGTGGAAAACAATCAATTGTGAAAATTATCAAATTAATGTAATTTCTCTTACTAAGTGGTTGTCACTTTCTAATAGTAAAACAGTACATGTAGTAATACACACAAAAACTATTTCTAATTCTTTTGACATTTGTTTATGGTCTATCAAATATGTTTTGTTTTTTTGAACAATTTTTTGTATATATACATATAATCATTTTTGTACACCATTAGTTTTTTCAATTGAATTGTTTCATATTTTTTATGTCAGGGCCTTTATAGCCAACCATACGGTATGGGTTTTTCTCATTGTTGATGGCTGTACTGTTGCCTATAATTGCTTACATTTGAACTACATGTATGGTGGATATTTGTTTCATTGGCAATCATACTACAGCTCCTCGTTAACACTGTGAACAATAAAATTGTTAAAGGAAATGGGGAATGTGTCAAAGAGACAGCAACCCGACCATAGAGCAGACATAGCTTCATTTTGAGATACATGTATTACCATTGATATTCATGATATTTAGATACATGTATTACCATTGATATTTAGATACATGTATTACCATTGATATTTAGATACATGTATTACCATTGATATTTAGATACATTGTATGACCCAAGCTTTAGCCCAAAAAGATTTTTGCTACAAAATGTATTTTAGGAACATGACAAAGTTGCAGATGTGTGTAAGATGTGCAGATGGGGGGTTCGAGCTATATGCTCCCATTCAAATGCATTGATCGTCAAAAAAAAGGGGGGGGTTTCAACCCCTGGAACCCCCCCCTGGATCCACCAATGATCAGGAACTTGAGTGTATATATGATTGTTTGTATGGTTGTTTTTGTACATAAATTAGTTAGTTCTCTTGTTTTTATTATATTACATTTCATTCTATTGATCTTGAAGCACATGTACAAATGTAGAAATAAATCAATGACAATGATAGGCAAAATGATAGAAGGGGAAAACATATGTATTTGAAAAAGAAAAATTAAATGCATCATAGTTGATTGATCGCCATTTTTAAATCATCTTGGGACTCTTTGTCAATTCAAACATAAGCCATGTAATGTGTGGTATATACATGTAATGTACTGCAGTGCTCATGTTCATAAGAGGCATGTTAAGAAGAAATTTTTTATGAACTGTAAAGTTGCTTAATTTTGTTTTTAAATACACCTTATCACTAATCCCGGCTGACCTGGCTGTTTGAACTTTTGATGCAAACAACAATCACTTTTCCATTGTGGCGTCAGATATTTTGTTTTATGACGTCAAAATTTTAAGGGAACCTGTGTGATATCCAGTTATGGCAGACAAATAGCGATAAGGTGTATTGGTGTACTGTATATGGAAGTTTTTAACGACCTTGACTGTAAATTGGTGTAAGGCCAAATAAAAAAGTATGTGTGGTTCCAGTTACATCTGAAAAAAAGTTAGGGTAGGTAGGTAGGGATTTTTTTTTATTTTATGTTTTTTTTTTACATTGAGTCTATGGGAGCAACATTCTGACTTTAACAGTGCTGAATGAAAAATGACAATAAAATCTTTAAGGTAGGCTATTTTTAAGCCGAAAAAGTAGGGACGGTAGGGTTACTGGAACCACACATATATTTTTATTTGGCCTAATGACTTACACTCTTTTTTATAATGCCCTCTAAATAATTATCAGTTGTCTGCCTATTTCGGAATTAAATGAACAAAAATACTGGAACAATTTATCTGCCCAGCATCATATAGAAAAGAAATAGAAATTTAATTCAGTAAAGTATGCACCGATTTTGACAGTTAAATGTAACATTTAAATCAAATCTATGCTTATAAAATTGTATGTGCAAGTGTTTAAAAAGAATTTCCAATGACCCACTTGTGTATGTGTGTAGGTTGTCCAAATAATTAAGACGTCTGGCGTCCCAGACAAAAATTAAAATAGCCTTGCCAGTCATTATTTGGACTAGTGTGTAAACGGAGCCCTCCATTTAGGGAGCACCCAACAAAAGCTGCAAGGGTACCGTACAGTGCAATCAATATACACTCCCTGTAGGGATTAATTGAGATGTGTCACTAATGTACTTCCAACAATATTAACAAGGACAATCCCCTTCAAAAACCTGGAAAAGAGGGAGGGGTCATTAATTAAGGACACTTAAATTTATGAACTTTTGGATCAAACTTTTAATAACATAATTGAATTAGAATCATTTCGGATTTGTGGTACCAGTAAAAAAATAATAAAAATAATTTGGAAAAGCTGTCATTAGAGCAACAATTACTCTGAGCCAAATGCAAGGAGAGCATGATTATAAACTTTACAGTTACACGTATCAGTGCATATAAATAAAGTGACACAGTTATCCTTGGCTTTGAGATAAAATTGCATGTTTTCATTGAATTATAAATGAGATTAATTCAAACTTTCTGAATCAAAGACACTCGAGAATTAATTAACTTTAAAGTACTTCACGGTCAAGTTTTAATTGACTCTTGCGACAAATTGGGTTTGCCAAACTTTTAGCAGGAAGTGGGGGTTTTGACCTCACCTTGTAAATCTTTTGGTACATTGTTGACTGCCGCCATTTTGTAAATGGCCTAACAATTTTGCAGTTTTATATGGCTGATCATTCGCTAATGACATATAACTACTCTGTAACACTTAAAACTGCTGAGGATGTAAACACGGAAGTGGCTATGAGACCGCCATGTTTGAGTGGATGTGACGTATATTTGTACTATAAATAGTAACAAAACAAACCAAACACGTGTTATTTAGTAAACAAGTGGAATCAAAGTACTAAAGTACTGAACATAGGAGGACTGCAAGTTCTGGTAGATGGTCACAAACACTGATCAACACTCGTCTCAGAAAAAAATCATATCTCAATACCTGAAAATCAGGTTAAGGTATATAGATAAAAAAAAATCTGAGACAAGTTCTCGGTGTGTGGATCATCATTATGAATGTGAACTTTATTAGCTTCTTTGATTTTCAAGTCTTTTTTTTTTACAAGTGTCTGAAGGAAATCCGATTCATTTGAAGAGATCGGCAAGGAGAGGCGCACAGTTCGTTCCCATAGCAATGTCGATATTCTTTTGGAAACTGAAGTCTACCTCAAAATTCTGTACGTTCATGGAATTTCCTCCCTGAGAATGCTAAGACCAGTACTTCGGTGGGGGCATTCAGGAATTATGTCCAGTCTCGGGCGATTAAACCTCCAAATTATTTTTACATTGGTAAGCGATTAGGTCAAATTTATCACTCAAGACTTCGTATGCAATGCAGTTCTCTAAATCATCATCTTTTTGTTAAAAATATAGTGGCTTCGCCACTTTGTTTATGTGGTGCTATAGAAACGCGTGACAACGCACTACTTGTTGCACTGCCCCCGTTTTCACATTATGCGTGAACAGCATTTTTATAATATCAATATAATACATTTGTTGTCGGAAGAAATCTTTCTACACGGTTCAATCGATTTCAGCTACGAACAAAACATCGAAATATTCTTGGCAGTTCAAACATTTATACTCAGTAGCAAACGATTTGTCATATGATAGCACACATTTTGTTCAACAAGTAATACTTATATCTTAAATAATTGTGTCCGTTCAGAAACATACACTTTATTATTGAATTTCCTATGTATATTTTTTTCTTCTTTCTTGTGTGTCACAACCTTATTATTTGTTTTTTTCTCTTCTTTCCATCTAGTGTAACATTGTTATATTTTTTTTTAACATTTTACTCCTTGAGTATTACAATATGAAATGGTCTTTTTAGGAAACGGATTAATATAAGCGAACAGCTTGTTTCTGGATCCTATTAATTATTTCACATGTATTATTATGTAAATGCCTATTTGTGTACAATACTGAATTTAATTAATAAAATATGTTTACACTACCTCAAAATTCAACATATATATATGTTGCGAGTCAATTAGAAACTCCAGCATACTGATCACTTGTTCCTCTGTGTAGCATGTTTTACCTTTTTGTTCACTAGTAACAAAATTGCAAATAAATAGACAACTGACGTTGTAGAAATGTCTGTGGCAACAATACACCGGAATGCCCTCACGGTCCGGCATCTGCTGAAACAAAAATCAAATAATTGCACTACCAATATGCAGTTAGTAAGTCTTAATTTAGTGTATACAGAATATTAGTGTCACCTGTGACGAGTATAAATAACTATTTTTTTTTCTTTCGGAAAATGACTTCTGAAACAAACACAAACTTTCAACTACCTCTTTATAAAGAATAACCAAATGCAATCATTCCGAAAGTTCCAAATATTTACTGGCTTCCGAATCTGCAAAAATTAAATCACCTTACAAATATAGATTTATTTCGTCCTCAGGACATCCAGGTTCTACTACTAAACTGTCTATTCTGCTTACTATTAAACTTGGTACAGTAAAAACCCTGGTAATAAATTGTTCAAATAAGGCCTTTGAAAAAAGTGGATTTTTTTACTTTTGGAGTGTCAACCGGTATACGATGGAAGTACTTGATAAATTGCATCCATACTTACATTGGTGTTCTGTTCAAAGTATAGATTTTTCTACCAAGCTACCCTATCTTCCACTTTGTTTCATAATCTCATTAATAAAACATTCACACACATAATTTATTATATATAGTTTTTAGAATGCCAAAAACATATTTTCAAACTCTTTTAGGTCATTTGGTACAAACTGTTAGAAGAACTATGTCAAATAAACCTGCACTGATACGATAACTGCTCTTGCATTTTTACTAGATAATTTTGTGTTCGCTGCGCAGATTCTCGTATCGCCAAGTTATCGGAATAATTAACAATGGGGAGTTACTGTGAACTATTTATTGCTGACCTGTTGTTGTATTGTTATGAGTTATAATTTAAGACTGAAATCAGCAAAAAATGAATAACACTTTTGGATATTTGTATGATATATTGACTCTCATTAATGAAGACTTCAGTCTGACACTAAAGAGAATTATCCTGCTGAAATGACTTTAAATAATGCTTATACTAATAACAGACACTATCCTTTCCTGGATCTTGATGTCTATATCTTTGACGCTAGTATTAGTGTAACAAAATATTAGATTTTATCGAAAAGCAATTTTATTTATTTCCGGGGGGAAATGACACCAGGGTTTTCGATATCACAATATATTGTCAGAACATTTACTAAATTCTATCATCGGTATAAAGACATTTTTTATTTTAGTTTCTTGTGTATAATTCGGAGTTTAGTATCACGTCTATTATCTATGTACTAGTAAACATATTTTTTAAGGGGCCAGCTGAAGGACGCCTACGGGTACGGGAGTTTCTCGCTACATTGAAGACCGATTGTGGCCTTCGGCTGTTGTCTGCTCTATAGTCGGGTTGTTGTCGCTTTGACACATTCCCCATTTCCTTTCTCAATTTTATCATTCGTAAATATAAATTAACATGCAGACATCTTATACGTTCACTGAGGTAATTCACGTGCAATCTTTTATGGTAATATTCTATACAAAGCAAAATATTGTCGACATTCACATCAAAAGCGTACCATGACTTGAAACAGACTTATTCAGATGATATATACCGGTAGTTACGATACTGTTGTTGGATCATTTAAGATGGTATATTTTGATGTTAATATTGATTAACTCATAGGGTCTTTATATCGGAAATAAAACATAGTTAGTCTAAAACCAGTTGTTGGCAATTATTAATTGGAATGAGTGTCGTAATATCATCCACGACTCATTCCGTACTTACTGTTTGAAATGGATAAAACGGGAAAAAGCTGACAAAAAAATCTTTGGACTCTTTTTTTTAAGTCAGTAATACATAGTTGATATACGTATTCAACATTTTAAAGAACATTTTACTATTTACTATAACCACAATAAACCTATTTCTCGTATCAAACATAAACTAAAAGAACTAGCCAAGGAATTTGTTTTTGTCCCGGCCGATAAAGCTGCTAATAATATTATTATTGTTTGACGTAAATTTTACATTGAGGTTCTGAAAAAAGAAATCACCAATTCACCAACATTCCAACTGACTCCATTTTCAGAAAACGACATATGTATGTAACAAACCTTAACTTTTAGCTACCGCCTTACAAGCAGAACCAAATACAATGAAAGTCCCAACTATGTATTGGCTTCCGAAGCTACACAAAACACCTTACAAATATAGATTTATTTTGTCTTCAAGTCATTGTTCCACTACTAAATTGTCTATTCTTTTTACCAGTACACTTGGTACAATCAAAAACCTGATAATAAATTGTTCGAAAATAGTGGAATTAATTACTTTTGGAGTGTCAAGAACTCGTTGATAAATTCCAGGCTTATATTGGTTATTTTGAATCTGTTCAAAGTTTTGATTTTTCTTTTCTATATCGTGACCACATTGCCTCACATTCTCATTAAGAAAAAATTCACACACCTAATAAAATGGGCATTTAAAGAGTCAAAATGTGAATATGTATGTTCAAACTCTTTTAGGTCATTTTTTAGTAGCAATAAACAAAAAAAACTATGTCAATTAGACATGCTTTGATACTATATCTGCCCTTGAATTTTTACTAGATAACATTTTTGTTCGTTTTGGAGATTCCGTATATCGTCAGGTTATCGGAATTCCAATAGGGACTAACTTTGCACCACTTATTGAGAACCCGTTTTTGTATTGCTATAAATTACAATTTATGACAAAAATCAGCAAAGACCCATCGAAACAACATCTGATAAACAAATTTAATAATACTTTTAGATATTTGGATGATATTTTGGCTATCAATAATGATGACTTCAGTATGTATACTCAAGAAATTTATCCTGTTGAACTTACTTTAAATAAAGCGAATACTAACAATGACCACTGTCCTTTCCTCGATCTTGATATCTATATCACTAACGGAAAGTTAAATACTAAAATTTATGATAAAAGATATGATTTTTACATTTTCTATCGTTAATTATCCATTTTTAGATGGTAACGTTTCCTTGTTTATACATCTGAACTTGTACGATTCGCTCGTGTATGTAACAATGTTTTGGATGTTAACGAGAGAAATTTATGTATTACTGAAAAATTATTACACCAGAGTTTTCGATATCACAAACTAGTCAAAACATTTACTAAATTTTATCATCGGTATAAGGACATCATTCGTAAATATAGCTCAAAAAAGAGGGACGAAAGATACCAAAACGGACAGTCAAACTCATAAATCTAAAACAAACTGACAACGCCATGGCTAAAAATGAAAAAGATAAACAAACAACAGCACACATGACACAACATAGAAAACTAAAGAATAAACAACACGAAGCCAACCAAAAAACTAGGGGTGATCTCAGGTGCTCCGGAAGGGTAAGCAGATCCTGCTCCACATGTGGCACCCGTCGAGTTGCTTATGTGATAACAAATCCGGTAAATAGTCTAATTCGGTAGGTCACATTCATGAAAGGGAAGGGGATTGTAGTTACGACGTAAGGAACATATCCGATATCATTTGTGAAACTGCTGGGCCAAATTTAACCAAGCATGGCCAAAATCATTATTAGGGTATCTAGTTTAAAAATTGTGTCCGGTGACCCGCCCAACCAACCAAGATGGCCGCCATGGCTAAAAATAGAACATAGGGGTAAAATGCAGTTTTTGGCTTATAACTCAAAAACCAAAGCATTTAGAGCAAATCTGACACGAGGTAAAATTGTTTATCAGGTCAAGATTTATCTGCCCTGAAATTTTGAGATGAATCGGACAACCCGTTGATAGGTTGCTGCCCCTGAATTAGTAATTTTAAGGAAATTTTACTGTTTTTGGCTATTATCTTGAATATTATTATAGGTAGAGATAAACGGTAAACAGCAATAATGTTCAGCAAAGTAAGATTTACAAATAAGTCAAATGATCGAAATGGTCAGTTGAACCCTTTAGGAGTTATTGACCTTTATAGTCAATTTTTAACCATTTTTCGTAAATCTTAGTAATCTTTTACAAAAATCTTCTCCTCTGAAACTACTGGGCCAAATTAATCCAAACTTGGCCACAATCATCTTTGGGGTATCTAGTTTAAAACAAGAGTTCGGTGACCCGGCCATCCAACCAAGATGGCCGCCATGGCTAAAAATAGAACATAGGGGTAAAATGCAGTTTTTGGCTTATAACTCAAAAAACCAAAGCATTTAGAGCAAATCTTACATGGGTAAAATTGTTTATCAGGTCAAAATCTATCTACACTGAAATTTTCAGATGAATCGGACAACCCATTGTTGGGCTGCTGCCCCTAAATTGGTAATTTTAAGGAAATTTTACTGTTTTGGGTTATTATCTTGAATATTATTATAGATAGAGATAAACTTAAATAATTTTTGACGAGCCTGCGATTTTTAGTGATCCGATCCGGCGGCGGCGGCGTTAGTTATCTTCTTAATTAAAAGCTTTATTTTTAGCTCACCTGGCCCGAAATGCCAAGTGAGGCAGAGCTTTTCTCATCACTTGGCGTCCGTCGTCCGTCGTCGTCCGTCGTCGTTAACTTTTACAAAAATCTTCTCCTCTGAAACTGCTGGGCCAAATTTAACCAAGCTTGGCCAAAATCATTATTAGGGTATCTAGTTTAAAAATTGTGTCCGGTGACCCGCCCAACCAACCAAGATGGCCGCCATGGCTTGTAATATTATTATAGATAGAGATAAACTTTAAACAGCAATAATGTACAGCAAAGTAAGATTTACAAATAAGTCAAATGACCGAAATGGTCAGTTGAACCCTTTAGGAGTTATTGACCTTTATAGTCAATTTTTAACCATTTTTCGTAAATCTTAGTAATCTTTTACAAAAATCTTCTCCTCTGAAACTACTGGGCCAAATTAATCCAAACTTGGCCACAATCATCTTTGGGGTATCTAGTTTAAAACAAGTGTTCGGTGACCCGGCCATCCAACCAAGATGGCCGCCATGGCTAAAAATAGAACATAGGGGTAAAATGCAGTTTTTGGCTTATAACTCAAAAACCAAAGCATTTAGAGCAAATCTGACATGGGTAAAATTGTTTATCAGGTCAAAATCTATCTACACTGAAATTTTCAGATGAATCGGACAACCCATTGTTGGGCTGCTGCCCCTAAATTGGTAATTTTAAGGAAATTTTACTGTTTTGGGTTATTATCTTGAATATTATTATAGATAGAGATAAACTTAAATAATTTTTGACGAGCCTGCGATTTTTAGTGATCCGATCCGGCGGCGGCGGCGTTAGCTATCTTCTTAATTAAAAGCTTTATTTTTAGCTCACCTGGCCCGAAGGGCCAAGTGAGGGCCAGGCTTTTTTCATCACTTGGCGTCCGTCGTCCGTCGTCGTCCGTCGTCGTTAACTTTTACAAAAATCTTCTCCTCTGAAACTGCTGGGCCAAATTTAACCAAGCATGGCCAAAATCATTATTAGGGTATCTAGTTTAAAAATTGTGTCCGGTGACCCGCCCAACCAACCAAGATGGCCGCCATGGCTTGTAATATTATTATAGATAGAGATAAACTTTAAACAGCAATAAAGTACAGCAAAGTAAGATTTACAAATAAGTCAAATGACCGAAATGGTCAGTTGAACCCTTTAGGAGTTATTGACCTTTATAGTCAATTTTTAACCATTTTTCGTAAATCTTAGTAATCTTTTACAAAAATCTTCTCCTCTGAAACTACTGGGCCAAATTAATCCAAACTTGGCCACAATCATCTTTGGGGTATCTAGTTTAAAACAAGTGTTCGGTGACCCGGCCATCCAACCAAGATGGCCGCCATGGCTAAAAATAGAACATAGGGGTAAAATACAGTTTTTGGCTTATAACTCAAAAACCAAAGCATTTAGAGCAAATCTGACATGGGTAAAATTGTTTATCAGGTCAAAATCTATCTACACTGAAATTTTCAGATGAATCGGACAACCCATTGTTGGGCTGCTGCCCCTAAATTGGTAATTTTAAGGAAATTTTACTGTTTTGGGTTATTATCTTGAATATTATTATAGATAGAGATAAACTTAAATAATTTTTGACGAGCCTGCGATTTTTAGTGATCCGATCCGGCGGCGGCGGCGTTAGCTATCTTCTTAATTAAAAGCTTTATTTTTAGCTCACCTGGCCCGAAGGGCCAAGTGAGGGCCAGGCTTTTTTCATCACTTGGCGTCCGTCGTCCGTCGTCGTCCGTCGTCGTTAACTTTTACAAAAATCTTCTCCTCTGAAACTGCTGGGCCAAATTTAACCAAGCATGGCCAAAATCATTATTAGGGTATCTAGTTTAAAAATTGTGTCCGGTGACCCGCCCAACCAACCAAGATGGCCGCCATGGCTTGTAATATTATTATAGATAGAGATAAACTTTAAACAGCAATAATGTACAGCAAAGTAAGATTTACAAATAAGTCAACATGACTGAAATGGTCAATTGACCCCCTAAGGAGTTATTGTCCTTTATAGTCAATTTTTAACAATTTTTATAAAATTTGTAAATTTTTACTAACATTTTCCACTGAAACTACTGGGCCAAGTTCATTATAGATAAAGATAACTGTAAGCAGCATGAATGTTCAGTAAAGTAAGACGTACAAACACATCAACATCACCAAAACACAATTTTGTCATGAATCCATCTGCTTCCTTTGTTTAATATTCACATAGACCAAGGTGAGCGACACAGGCTCTTTAGAGCCTCTAGTTTAGAAGGTGGAAGACCTGGATGCTTCATACTTTGTATATAGATGCCTCATGTTCCGAAGTTTCCGTCAGTCACATGTCCAATGTCTTTGACCTCATTTTCATGGTTCAGTGACTTATTGAAAAAAAAGTTAAGATTTTTTGTAATGTTAAATTCTCTGTTTTTATAAGTAATAGGATAACTATATTTTGTATATGCGTACCATTTCAAGGTCCTCATGCCCGTCAGATAGTTTTCACTTGACCTCAACCTCATTTCATGGATCAGTGAACAAGGTTAAATTTTGGTGGTCAAGTCCATATCTCGGATACTATAAGCAATAGGTCTAGTATATTTGGTGTATGGAATGATTGTAAGGTGAACATGTCTAGCTGGCAGGTGTCATCCAGGCGCGTAGCTCCCTATACGCTAACACGCAGTTGCGTGCACATCGATTCGGCAAGCAAAAAAAAAATGCCAAAATAAAAATTTATAAATTAATTATGGTTAAAGGAAACACATATGTTGTCACTTTTTTAATTGATGAACTTTCATTAAATAACGGCATTTCAAATTAAACGTTTTATTGGAGATCATGTAAAAATCGGACAGTAACTTGTATTTTTTAACAGATTTGAATTTATCATACCAAGGATTACTATACAAATCCTTGATCATACTCAGTCTAAGACGTGAAGTTTCGGAGCACATTTTACAGAGTACGGCTTATCTGTTTGCGATGCGATGTACCAATCGAGATTTATCGAAACCCTTTGATATTATTGAAAATATGCCGAGGCGATGTATTCGACAGACTTCCAGAGCCAATCACCCTGAAAACACGCCAAAAAAGCATTGGAAAGTCTCATTATATTTTGCGTTCACACACGTACACCATATGATAATGGAATTGGAGAGTAGAGGGTGTCTGGTATTATCAGAAAATAGCTTCTTTGTGTCGTATCTGCTTCCTCGTGTTGTAGGAAATATAACCAACGAATAATTCTCAACATTGTCTGAGACATACAAAATAACCTGGCATGTATTTGGCGGACAATTTCAAACGGGAGGTCGCTCGATGGAGAACACGTACGCTGGTTTATAACATCTCGCGAGTGCTACCATGCAGATCTATCAGTTTATTAAGTCTGTTGAAAACAAATGTACGATCAACAATTAACAACGTCAGGTTATCATCGCTAGCATTACTGCATATTGATCGGGATTTCAGTGTGAACGTTGACAAAGTAATAGAGAAGTTCGTTTCTGCTTAGACCCGAAGAGCAGATTTTTGTCAATGTTGAGTAAATTCTGTAATTCAAAAATGTGTTGTTTATGTATTAAATTAACCATGATTTACTCTATTCAGAAGATTCAAGTATTAATAGTTTTACGTTCATAAATTGTTTATAAGTCCTATCTACATGTAGCTCCTCTTTATAAACCGTCCTATGACCGAAAACCGAAAAAAAAAATTAAAAAATTCTGCATTAAAGGGTAGTTGCTTGCACATCGTTTTCTTCTGGCTACGCCCCTGTCATCTGACCTTGACCTCATTTTCATGGTTCAGTGGTCAAAGTTAAAGTTTTTGTGTTTTAGTCTGTTTTTCTTATACTGTATGCAATAGGTCTATAGGTGACATTTCTGTCATATAGATTTTATCTATCTGGTACAACTGAAATTTCTGTCATGTAGATCTCGTTTTACTGGTACAACTGACATTTCTGTCTTGTAGATCTTGTCTGTCTGGTGCAACTGACATTTCTGTCATGAAGATCTTGTCTTTCTGGAACAACTGACATTTCTGTCATGTAGATCTTGTCTGTCTGGTGCAACTGATATTTCTGTCATATAGATCTTGTCTTTCTGGTGCAACTGACATTTCTGTCATTTAGATCTTATATCCCTTATTTTATTGATTTTGTATTCACATTGTATCATAGATCAAATTTATTCGTTCAGTGTATGTTCACTTGTGTTAATATGTCTTTTGATTGAGTTGTGCCATTTCAATTGATATTTTATAGTGTGTCTTTCTATGTTGTGATGTTACACTATTGTTTCAGATAAGGGTGAAGGTTTATAGTATAAACTTTATACCATTGAAATTAATGCCTGTTCTAAGTCAGAAATCTGATGTTCAGTAGTTGTTTTTTGTTGATTTGGTTCATAAGTTTTCTCGTTTTTTATAAGATTAGACCTTTGTTTTTCCCGTTTATTGTGACTTGGATGGAGAGTTGTCTCCTTGGCGCTCATACCACATCTTCTTATATCTATAGATATTATCAAGGAGAACATTAACAGCTTCAATCATCTCATCACACCTCCAGTATATATATCTATCATATTTAACTTCTCACTATGGGAAGTTCATACAAATGTCTTCTTTTAGCGAACCATAAATGAAATGAAACCAAACATGGCATGAATGTTCCTTATTTATGAGGTGCTGACCAAGTGTTGTTACTTTGAAGATGATCCATAATCAAAGATGGCCACCAGCGGGGAACTAAGTTTAAAAGATGGACGAAAGATACCAAAGGGACAGTCAAACTCATAAATCTAAAACAAACTGACAACACCATGGCTAAAAATGAAAAAGACATAGAACCCTGTAAATGCATACAAATGACTTCTTCTAGAGAACCACTGAATGAATGAACCTGAACATGGTATGATGTTCCTTATGAGGTGCTGCATGAAGTGTTGCTACATTGCTGCTATAAATTTACTGTTCAAGATGGCCACAGGATTTTTTTTGGATAAATTACGGGGCAAATATTAAACCAAATTTGGCCTATCATCATTTGGCTATCTGTTAGTTTTTCTATCAATTTTTACATGATTTTCAAAACAAAAGTAAAGTCAGGTGTGCTCTTCAGTTCATTTAATCCATGTGACTGACCTTTATTTTTTTTTTGAATGGTACTGGATACAACTGTACACCTTTTGACAAACACTTTCTTCTTTCAGTAAATTCAATGTACATACTATCTGATGCGACCATTGTAAGTTAGATATATGTTTGATATCACTGTCTTTTAAGGTGGAACACCACTAATTCAGGCTCGGACAGAAAGCAGTACATATTTATTAATGCAAAATAGTTCCTAGGCATGGCAGTACTTTCAAAATATGTAGAACATTTAGGTACTTTTGGTATCAAATGAAAGCTGAATGACTTATAAACATTGTAGAACACTTTTTGACTTATAATTTTGAAAAATAGAACAAATGCCTGAAAGGAGAAGATTTATTAAGACCCTATTTTGGCCCCAAAATATATCAGTTTTTTCAAAATTGTTATAATGTAAACTTTGAGCTTTTTATTAATAAGTATAATACTTCTGCTACATAAATATGGGCTGTTTTTGACAATACAATGCACATATATCGGGTACTAGCATCATTACGTCATGCTAAATTACTGAAATCTTCACAATTCTAACATTTGAGTTAAATTCTAGACGGTTACTCGTCTTAAATGGAAGTGGCTGCATTAGTATTCATTCCTAATACAATGTATTTAAATGTAAGTTGTATTTTATGATAATACATAACATATATAAAGGTTGAGGATGAACACGGATGCGGCCACTTTCATTTTTTGACAAAAACTATCTGAAAAGTGACATATTATGGCATATTTGATAGATTTGTCATATTTTAGCTTGAATATGAGCGTCTGAAATGACTAAATCAGTTTAAATCTTGTACACAAACTAATTGAATCGACTGAAGTAGCCACTTACATGTTCAAAAAGTGTACAAAATTTTTCACCAGATGAACATGAAATTTGAGGCCAAAATGGGCCCTTACCGGATCTACTCCTTTATAAAAGAGGGTGCATTTTACCTGTTTATAAGATCTGAAGTAGCTGTTTTGGTACATCCAAAGTTCCAGGAACCCGTATTTTCTTATGTGCTATTAAAACTATGTTGATTATTTCAGTACAAAGTATGCAACAATTGTCACTTTATTTGAACTTAAAACAAAAGAGCTGTGCCTGCTAAAAATTGAGGAATTTAACATAGAAAGCAATGGGCCATGAATCAGTGGTGTAATACCTTAAAATCTACTTAAATTTTTACTTTGTAAGGACTGTAACACTGAAGTAATCGAAGCTCTCTGGCAGGAGTCAACTCTTGGGTGTATTGCATTATGATATTATTCATTTACAAATTACAACAGATAACAATTTGCTTTTATTATATTTCTAAATTTTCATAACAATAATTTTCAACATACATATAAAGCTCTCTATAAATATTGAATTGTGAATTGAGCCTGTCTTTAACTTGAGACCCTCGAGACTTGTCTTAAAGTAAACATACAAATAAATATTTTTAATTGGTGAACGATTCTTCATCAGTCATCTTTGTTCATAACCCATTAAAGACCAAAATCATAATTTGGTTGTCCACTCATATAGGATTTCATAAAAACCAGATGTGCCTGGTCATCAAATAGTGTTGCTTTTACTGCTGGTAAATTCCTCATCCGGGCAACCCACTGATTTAAATTTGGGAATGTTTCTTCTGGTAGCATTTCAATATTCATTGTCTTTAAAGGACTCATTCTCTCAAACCATGGCCATGCAAAGAAATCCAACATGGCTACTTTGTCTCCTAAAACAAAACAAAAAGTTCCAAAATAAATGAAAAAGTTGATACTTTCTTTATTTCACTTACTTTCATTTATATCTGTTTACCAACTACAGGCAATGCCCATGGGCTTCTATAGAACATTGACTTAAAATAGCTCCACATTATTCCATCAACTCTTAAGTAAGCAAACATTTTAATCCTTTCTTAATTTGAATTTTTTAAATAAATGTCATAAAGTAGCTATTTCCAGAGCATTGATACTATTTGTTTAGCTTAAATTTTCTTTTGTATTGAAGAACACAGTCTTGATTACATTAAATAATGTTAGTTGGAACATTATTCTGAACCAATTATTCCCTTGGGAACATATACTGTAATATAATAATTTCTGGAACTTATATCATGAAGGAACTTCCATTTCATGACAGCTGTTGTTTTATTATAAACAATTTATTTTTTCTTGTACAAAAAACTAAATTACCTCCGAAATATGCCCCTCTTTTTTCAATAGCTTTTTCCAAAATTTCCAGAACTTTGTTTAATTCTGTTTTTACTTCCTCGTCTTTTCCCTGTGATCTGAGGTATTTGTAGTAATTAGTCACAAGCTGGAAAATATTAAGATAAAAAAATATTGATTATCAAAACTGATGCAATAATAGTACCTCTATAAAAAAGAAGATGTGGTATGATTGCCAATGAGACAACTGTCCACAAGAGATCAAAATGACACAGACATTAACAACTATAGGTCACCGTACAGCCTTCAACAAAGAGCAAAGCCCATACCGCATAGTCAGATATAAAAGGCCCCTATATGACAATGTAAAACAATTCAAATGAGAAAACTAATGGCCTTATTTATGAGGGCCCTCATGGGGTTTTTGATTATGTGATTACTTGGCCGTTTTTTTAATGATTATTTGATTATTAAGCCAAATATTTCATGATTATTTGATTACCTAGGACTGTATTTTTAGTTTATGATTATTTGATTACTAAAGATAAGCAAATATTTAATGATTATGTGATTATATTGGCAAAAAAAATGGTGATTATGTGATTACTAGGACCCCCCCATGAGGGGCCTCATTTATGTAAAAAAATGAACGAAAAACAAATATGTAACACATAAACAAAGGACAACCACTGAATTAATTTCAATTAAACGACAACCACTGAATTATAGGCTCCTGAAGTCGGTCCGTCATGATGAGCTCTACATGGCACCATGCATACAGTGTTACTTGTCAGTTGGTGTTTTATCTTTATTTAGATTTCAGGGATCTCTGCTGAATTCAATCAGAATTTGTCTATGCTTTACCAAATGAATCTTGAATTTTTTTAAAAGCACCCAGTTGCTAAATATAGAAATTAGTAAGAATCTGAGGTTCCAACTCCCTCAGGCAAAGTTGCTCCTTGATGAGTTTGAATATTCTTGTGGTCATATAGCTCCTAACATATCATGTATTTTTATATCCCTCGCTTTTAAATCATTGGGTACAAGTGTTCTTGGTGAAGATAAATCCAGAAAGATATTACATTTATAAAGTGTTATTTTCATAGTCATGAAATTTGGACATGAGCCAATCACTGATAACCTTATTGTGAGTCTAGATTTCTATTTTTAGTTTTCTTGTATTGATTGATTGTTATCTCACTAAAGATTATTGCAAAGTTCATGTTACAAAATGAAAGTTGTTCTGAGGGTCTGGATGGGGACTTCATTAGGTCATTTTTCTCTAATCTCTTTATTTTTTGCCCAATATTCTCTAATTTTATTTTTTATGGTCTATGTTTTGGTTGTTTTTTATACTACATAAACGAAGTAAATCAAAAGCAACAGACAAACAAAGAAACACACAGATTTCTGTGTTATCAAATTGTATATATTTGATTCAACAACTTTCATACTTTAAACGTTTGGGTTTCCAAAGTAGAATAAATGTACAAATGCGCATGGGAATTTTTAAATAAAAACATAGGGTCTAAAGTAAACTTTGTTGTAGAGAGCTGTAGCCTCAGAAAACAAGAGGTAACAATATTTTGGTTGGATAGTGTACATCCAATCCAATGAAATGAAATTAAGTTTTGAATTTTATAGAAACAAACTACATGTATTCAGTTTTTTAAATAGTTTAGACCCTTGATTTTTCTGTTTGAATGGTTTTACACTAGTTATTTAGGGGCCCTTTATAGCCTGCTGTTCGGTGTGAGCCAAGGCTCTGTGTTGAAAACCGTACTTTGACCTATAATGCTTAACTTTTTACTAATTGTGACTTGGATGGAGAGTTCATAATAAATTTTCTTATACATGTATCTATATACTTAATAATAAAGTTTTCTCTTATTGTTGTTTACCCCATATGTTTTTCCATATTCTGAATAAAGGCAAACTATTTGAGAAAAAAAAGATGAATTTGCATAAATTTAATATTTTTACCGAATATAATAAACTAGATATAAGTTATAGAAGTACCTTGCCATTATACTCTAATAAGATTTACTCTTTCAACAGAATAATTAACTAGATATACATGTAATTAAGAGAATAATAAGCTATATATATAGTAAGAGCAATACCTTGCCATTATACTCTAATAACATTTTGTCTCTTGCTCTCCTGTAAGGATCAGCTGGTGTAAGTTTTTCTTGTGTATAAATATCATCTAGATATTCATTACATACAACAGACTCATACACAATCTTATCATCCTGCTCCAGCACTGGAACAAGACCAAGAGGGTTCCTTTCAAGGAACCAGTCAGGTTTGTTCTTCAAATCGACATTTATTGTTTCAAATCTGAAATAAAAATAAACAAAATGATGCAAAATCAATGACAAGTTTTCCTTCAGTTGTCCATGTTGTCTGTTAGTATCAAACAACACTGTTTAAACCATGGTATGTATTCCCCAAAACTGGCAAGAAAAACTCGAATATATTGTGAGTCTAAAGTCCTAATTGCTTTATTGGTTGTTGTCATTTTCTGTTTATTGTCCAACTTTGTCGTAATTTATGAAGATTTTCTGCTTCCCAGTTGCCCCCAAGGAATTGGTACAT
This sequence comes from Mytilus galloprovincialis, assembly GCA_037788925.1. NCBI lineage: Eukaryota > Metazoa > Mollusca > Bivalvia > Mytilida > Mytilidae > Mytilus > Mytilus galloprovincialis. The sequence continues at coordinate 90,448,837 of CM075333.1, read as the reverse complement.
TTAACCAAGGATTTGTAAACTATACAAATCCTTGGTTTAACAATGTAGAGGTTATTTCACAGTGATATTCTCAGGATATTGATATTACTGGTCATAGTGGGTTCTCAGGTTGCTGTCCAAAGACCTTTACTGTTTGTACATCCTGCTTGTTTTTACAGATGTGTACATGTATATGCTATTTTGTGCTATTCCTCAAGAATTAGAACTCTTATGTAAAAATTTATCAAATGCAATAATTTACATGTATATAAATTAAAAACATATACTTTTTGTTCTAAATGTGTGTGGATGGTTACCTGCTTTAACTAGTTGTAATACTTATTCCCATAAACTTACTGTATGTTTTTATGAGCCAGCACTAATCGTGTCCTTTGTGCAAAGGGACAGAATCTCATACTGTATAGGCGAAGTTTTCCATTTTCTAAAGGTGGTAATGCTGAACCTATACGAAGAAAAAAAACATTTCATGTACATGAATATATATGCAGAAATATGTAAGTATATGTAAATATTAAATAATCAAATGAATAAGAATTAACAAGGTTTACATAGACACATAAAGTAAATATATTTATAACCCACATTCCGCTTAAAGTGATCAGGAGATGGCGGAGCTTTGTCAAACCATGATTTTATAACTCTGCATCAGACTTGCATTCACATACATGCCTTCATGTCTGCGATTGTATTTTGTAATATCTGAATTATCCCTTTCATAAATAAAAAATATACCCATTAAAAGGATAGCTTTGTGCAATAAGACAACAACATATCAACATTGCTGTGACTTTAGTAAAATACAGGCATAAATAGAGAATACTAAGAGCCTATAACAAGCATCAGTCTCAGAGGATACCAATGTTATAGACTAATGAGTATAGATGAGGGTAGTAAATGCCCTTTAACATCAGGTGTCAAACAGTCATTTTTGGCTACCGTTAGCGTCAAATTGGTTAAAATTTTACCATGATTCGTCACAATATCCTTATTGTGATTCGTCAGAGGTCTCAAATAATTATCGTTACCGTCATATTTGGAAAAAAACTAACGTGATTCGTCAAAATCAGTTGATGTTTTTATCATCTAAAAGAAAGTGTACATTTTATCGTCATACACCAAAAATTACCGTTAACGTCATTTGGCAAGAATTTTTACCGTTATCCGTCATGAAGGTACCACCGTTACGACCCTCATATATGTCACCAACACCAAGTTAATTGACATGATTCTTTTAAAATACGCTTGGTAGACACATAAACATATATTATAATTTCAAGAATATTGACTTTATTGACATTTAGTCAAGTCAAACTATGTTTGAACCTCAAACTATTTGTAACAGAAAATGTTGTAGTTTTAAGCTATAGCATTAAACACCAAATATACACAGAAAAAAATCCCATAAAATCTAACTTGAGGAAAACTCAAATTCTGCATTTTTAATTTCGTATGGAAATTAACATTGGAAAGGGAGATAACTTCACAAAAAAATAAGTTTGTGGTTTAAAATTCATGTAAAATACGATACTTTGATGGGGTTATAAGTTCTTATTTGACTATATTATAAAATCTTCTGCTCATGAAATGTACAAAAACAAAGGTGTTATATGGGTATTCTTTTTTTTTTTGGCACCTTTTTCATTAAAGAAATTGAAAATTTATGGCTTTGTGACCATTTTGATAAAATAATGTGAATATTTGGTATTGTTTATATCTGTAAATTATATTTGTTCAGCATCTACCTTGTGTAAAGAAACTTTAAAACACAAAAAGAAAAATATATGCTAAATTGAAAAATTAAAATAGCCTTGCCAGACATCATAATTATTTGAACTAATAAATGGTCAACTAATGATTTTATATATGAATTCTAGGTGGCAGCTTGATAAAAGATATAAAAACACCTATAGAGTTGTTTGTTATACTTTAAAGACAGCTAAAATATCAAGAAGCAATACATACTGTTGAATAGAAGCAATAAAGATATAATTTTGTATCAATTTTAATTGAGATTTCTGCCTTTTTTGGCAGAGTTATCTCCCTTATCAATGCAAATCTCCATAGGAATTTTAACATCATGATTTTTTAGTTTTCCTCAAGTTAGATTTTATAGGACTTTTTTCCGAGTATATTTGGGATATAACGCTAAAGATTAAAACTAAAAAATCTTCTGTTGCAATTACTTCAAGGTTAGGGTAAAATTTATGATTGATTGTTAGTTGCATGTCCAGTGGCAAATATTTCATGCAAGTCTGGACGACGGATATTTGAACATTGATATTGTAAAGATTGATAATTTGAAGATTGAATCGAATAACCAATAACATTTAAATTAACAAACCCTTGGTGTAACTTTTAAGCGACATCCTTGAAAAGATCCAAAAACCGAAAACAAGTCAACTCATACCATTGCAAACTCGTACCACATCAACTCGTACCATGTAAACTCGTACCACTACGAATTCATATCAACATATTTCTGATAAAGGAAATACAAGATCATGAATGTCGTATCAATTAGAAGTTTAAAATAAAAGGCAACACGGTGGTCAGTCAAATGAAAATCGACAATACAGAAACCATGCAATTCACAAAATACACAGAAATTTAACTCTAAATACAGAAAAAAATTATTATGTCTCTGCATGTGCATAATCAGTCTTTCGTTTTCGTTTAAGAATAGTCCTGGATTACGCAGGTAATCAAACTATTCTGTTATACAATCATGAATTAACATTTGAAATGGGACAGTAAATTTCAGTATATTTGAATACAGGACTATTTAAGTTTTATCTCATATTGACAAACTAGGCTGAATAAATTATGTTCTACAAATAGACATTGAAAAATCATTAAAGCTAAAGTTCTATATAGTTACACGAGGTCTGTATAAATCGTTAGTAGACAAAATATGTACTTATTGGTCAAGATAAAGGTCTTAAACTCCAAGATAAACGAGATACACGAAATCGGTAAGGCATATAAACGTAGATGATTTCGCAGTGAAGAAGACATACCACAAACTCTAATGACAATAACTAGCATTCATTATAATCTACAATTTAAGGATGTTTGCTACTCTGTAAAAGCTTTTAAAAGAGTGTTATAAATTGATTGTACACTAATACTTTAGGAAATTGAAAAAGCTAAAAAAAAAGAAAAATTCGTGTGCTTCAATGTATTTGAGATAAAGCCATTGGAAATTTGGCATAAAATAATTCTCTCTAGAGTTTTTGGCACCATTTCAGTTTCAAAAACGATGAAAAAAAAAAAAAAAAAGACAAGGCTTTTATAAAATTTTCTAAGATGACATTATAAACTATATTTAATCAAATAATGGAAAGAAAAGTAAGGTTTAATGGGCATTTTTTATTGCACTATATGGATAAAACCAGACGAGAGCGAACATCCTTCAACAATTATTGCATCTATTTATGAAAATGCGGGTATTCCTTATACAAATTACATATTCATAACTAAATATGTGGAATGCAAAACTGATGTCAACAATTCTCTTACACTGAGAACAGACTAAAATTATGCTCTATTTTCTATTTTAAAACTATCCTATTCCTTTACCGCGTTTTTTTCCCTCTAGAATCTAGGAAATCAGTGGCGGATCCAGAGGGGGGCGTAGAGGGCATACGCCCCCCCCCCCCCTTTACTCGGACTTTTTTTTTTTTTTTTTTTTGTAAAATGATTAATCAGACTAGACTTCGTGAACTTTGCCATTTCCCGTGTACTACTATTTAATTTTTATGCGACAATTCTCAGTGGCGGATCCAGCCATTTTAAAAAGGGGGGGTTCCCAACCCAGAGTAAAGGGAGGGTTCCAACTATATGCTCCCATTCAAATGCATTGATCGGCCAAAAAAAGGGGGGTTCCAACCCCCGGAACCCCCCCCCCCCCCCCTGGATCCGCCACTGATTCTTGACTTATAAAGATATTTTTCGCTGGAATTTACTGATAATCAAAGTTATGTGATTCGCTATGGTGGAGTTGACCTGCAGTGCGTCGAATAAAACGTCTCTCAGTCATTTTGAAATTCAAATTACAGTAACACATTGCGTAGGCTGAGGATGACAATCATGGCACCTTCAAAGCAACACAGGATACAGCAAGAACATAATGACTTCTATTTCACTATTCCACCAAACAGAAAGTAATGCTCTATAGACTATTACACTCTCATAAAGAAAGTTCCACAGCAATATTATCTAACTACGGAAACATGTTTAACCCCAAACGCCCCAGCCTTTTTAAAAATAATATAGCTGAATAATGATCCCCAGTCAGTATAAGCTCTATATAGATTTAAAGTCGTAAGTACGAACCATTTGATTTGAGGAGACAGTCTTAGATATTTGAGAGAAAAAAAATTGACTCTGATTTTTGCCTTAAACAAAAATTCTGGACGCAAAACAAAAATCTTGTCCACTTTTTGCTATTAGAAAGGAAAATTCCCAACAGAATTATTTAAGCATTAAATGAACATGATGAATAAAAGCGGGCATATTTTTTTGTGGCTGGGGTTTTCATGTCTGACCGGAATGTCTGTTCCGCCGAACTGATATATATGGAATACTTTTTTCAAGACCAGACTGCAACCTGCCTGCTGGGTGTGGCCTTTATGTCTCCATTTGTCTGCTGTCATTCATAAATTCGTTGTCATTTCAGACTCATTCTTAGCCTTTGATTGATTTGGAACCCTATACTTCCCTTAATGTTGTTGGTGAAACATATCAACCAAACATTGGGATAAAAATTGCTTGTTTGTCTTTTTTAACTCGTGTCGGTCGTATTTCAAATTCAATCGAATAGCCCAGCGTTTACTTGTTTACAACAAGAAATCTATGAGGTTATTCTAACTTAACTTACAACATACGTGCGAGAATTTTCCATGTCTATGTTTTACTGACAAATCCCACATTAAATATATCAGTACATAGCTTTAGATCCATACTATCATTTTATGATAGACAATTATTAATAGCTATATAGGGAGAATACAGCATCGAAAATGTCCAGCCGTTACACCTTAACAGCAACTACAAAATATTATGCCCCACGCCAGGAACCGTTTAAAAAGTCCATATTTCACTTATTTTATGTTTTTAGTCCTAAAAAGGGCCCAAATTTTTTTTCGCCTCGCTCCGCTCGGCGATCTTTTAAAACTACGCCCCCCTCTTTCAAAAATCCTGGATCCGCCCCTGGAAATAGACTTATCAAATTTCTTCCTAATCTTAATTTCCCTCATGGACATTTAGTTTTTTTGCGATCATCTACGTCATTTCGTTAATAGGATACCGGGTAGTTGTCATATCGGCAATCATACCATATCTCTTGTTCTTTTTTTATTTACATAGGAGCATTCTTAAATATGCCCAAGTGTAGCAAGTTGGTGCTCCAGTCAGTAGCGGATCCAGAAATTTTCATAAGTGGGGCCCCGTTCCGGTCATGCTTCAGTGATTTCCTAAATAATCAACCAAATTTTCCCAGAAAAAGGGGGGTGGGGGCTGGGCTCCCTGGGCCCACTCTAAATCCGCCTCTGTGCCATTATACACTGACATGTAGCGATACTAAAAATATGAAACATGAACAAAAGGTTATCATAATGTCTGTATGGAGCGTCAGCAGGTCAATGATCCAATTTGTAGATCATGACCTGTAGGGAAAATTACGAACAGGTAGGTAGTTTAGCAGAACAAAAAAAAAAACAATCCATTTTCACGGATATGAGCATAATGACCAATAATAATTAAAAAGTAATAAATTACAAACCCTTTGTGTGAGTTTTAAGAGACATTCTTCCTATCTTAAAATTAAAGTCCGAAAAGAAAATACAACAGCTTCTCTATCTATCAGTATGCTAAATAACCTGTTATCTCACACCAACTATTAAATATTTCGTTGGACGAGTCTATTAAATACTAAAGATTTGTGATTATTTGTTCTAAAACACAAACCCCTGTATAATATATCATTAAATGTGGAACGATAAAGGTTGAAATGTGGAACGATAAGGTTAAAATGTAGAATGATTCATCAGAGAATTTCAATCAATATGAATACGAATTCTTTTCCATTAAATGTTTACGACGAGAATTACGATATTTGCTATAGTCAGAATAATTTAACAATATAATGAATGATTTAATGGTGTCTTCTGGCTATTCGGTCGGATGACATTTGTGCCGATTATTAAAATTTTCATTCCGTTTCATTTGCGCCGATTTTATATTTGCTTCTAATGAATGAATACTTTATTCTCTTAAAACAATTGTTACAGAGAACATATACATATTAACAATATACAAACTTATATAGCATGTGTGAATTACATATACATATATAAAGTGATACTAAGAAGTTCTAACCAGGAGGAACGACCTTCTCTTGTTTTTCTAATACAATTATATGTTGGAAGCAAATAGCTGTTCAAACTTATAAATGTTAACATTTTCGTGACAAAAAGGGGGAAGCAGATTTATTCTTTCATTGATAAAGTAGCTACATGTCATAATATAGTGGTATTCATCACCGATATCCATAGAGTTACATAGAGAGCATACTCTTTCGCTTCTTGACAAATTGCGCCATCTCCCGGTCTCGACTGGTAATCGGTGACTACCACATCTAAATTTACAAAGGGTGTACATATAATAGGGTGATAACTATAATATATATTTTTCAAAACAAAAAATGAGTTTTAAATAATCTATAGCACAATGCCTTAGGAGACTTGAACATTTCTGAATACCAAAGTTGTATAAATTGATCCTTTAAGTTTCTGTTCAATACATTTTGAAATCCATAATGACGAAAAAACAGTTTGGTTTTGCCAAACATTTGACATACCACAATCATCTAACATATATTTTATAAACTTTAACCACTTAGATTCATAACCATAATCTGTGTAGTAAACGTGTAACAATTTATATAATAAGGATGAAATTTTTGTTTCATTTCCTCTAACAAGTCTACACCAGAAATTTATCATACGTATCTTTATTTGTATCGATATAGGAAATATTCCTAGCTCACCATATACAATAAAGTTGGGTGTAGATTGCTTCAAGTGCAATATAATTTTACAAAATCGGAACTGTAATACTTTCAAGAACATCTAAATTTTCAAAACCCCAAATTTCTGATCCATATAATATTGCAGGTTCTACTAATTTTTTAAACAAATCAATTTGACATTCAATAGACAAGTTATTTCTTCTACATTTCTTCAATAATCCAAGCATAGCTTTAGTTGCCTGTTCCTTTAGATACTTTCTTGTAGACAAGAATGATCCACTTTCACAAAAGAATATACCAAGATATTCATAATCTTTAACTATTTCAAGCTCATTATTATTCAAATAAAATTTTGTGTGTTTTGACATCCTGCCTTTTGAAAAAAATAAAACTTTAGTTTTCTCTACATTTACTTTAAGTTTCCACATGAGACAATATTGTGAAAAATTATCAAGCATAAGTTGTAGATCTTCAACCGATTCTGCTAATAAAATAGTGTCATCTGCATATAAAAGAAAAAATATTTTTAAATACACTGTAAGTTCATTTTCAGCATCTTTGCTGATAGATTCTAAACCTTTAAAGGGCACTAGCAACGAGATATATAAAAAATCTAAAGTTTGATTTTTTTCTGTTCAATCAATAATGAAAGTGAAATAGTGAAATAACAATTCGCTTTTTGCAGCCAAAATGGTTCAATTTTGTCAAATTACGCTAAGACACATTGATAATTAGAAATTCACTTGCAAGTGAACTAGTCGACCGCTTTAATCCGTATTCATGTGAACTTCAATTTAACCCCTAGCTAGAGATTGACAACGCATGCATTGTACGTGTCACTGGTTATTTAAAGAAAAAAGAATATCAACAATGAAAGTGAAACTACGGTAAATCATTTGATTACTAATTCGATGCACATAAAATCATTCTTATACGGTTAAAAACAATGAGAAACATCTATATGTATTCTATAAAATCAAATCAAACAGACCTAGAATAATCCAATTGCACGTGTTGGTTTAATCTATTCCTATCTTTATTTATGTTTACATCGCTTATATAGTCAACTGAGGTCAAATCGATAGTTAATTAGATGGCGTCTGGACTAAAATACATACGAAACGAACCTATATATTATCTACCCCATGCTCTTTAAACTGTTTATTTTAGACTTTTGATAGTTTGGATAAATGTTTTACATTGTTATAAATCAAACATGAGAATTTTGAGTAAAATCGGTGACCATAAATTTGACAGCTAGTGCCCCTTTAATATCTTTTGTTTCTAAATGTGATTGCAAATCATTTAAATATAGGAGAAAAAGATCTCCAGCATACAAAAACAAAGGAGACAAGATGAATCCTAGAAATTATAGGCAGCACTCCTTTTGCGCTAATTACTGTTTTTCAGGGGTATCATTTGCGCCAAAAAATAAATAAATTTCAAATGTATCAATTGCGCCAGTTTTCGGAACTCATCATGTGACCTATAAGCCATGCTTCAGGCAAAATACCTGAATCAAAAACTAAGTTAAATAATTGAACATAAATATCTATCATACTATCCAAAGAAGAATAAATATATTCGTTAATTATTTTATCTTCTGGTGCTTTATTATTTTTGGCATTTTTTACAGCTTTTTTAATCTCATCTTTTTTCATAATTTTCCCATTTAAAATTTCATTGGAGTTATCTGGATCCATGTTATTTTGTATACTAAAATCTTCTCTTTTGTCATGCTTGTTTTTATTCAGATCTTTAAAAATATGGAATAATGTTTCCAGAGACATTTTTGAATTTTCTCCTTTTCTATCTTGATTCAGGATTGTGTTAAAGGGAAATTCCGCGATTTTTTACTTATCTTCTAATTATGTTCATCTTAACATAAAAAACACATTTGCAAAGTTTTAAATTTATATTCTTTCTAATAACGGAGAAAATCAAGTATTTGTAACTTTTTTGGTTGAATTCTCGAGTGGGTCGTGACGTTTTAGCCCGATGTGTTGAATTCTGGGAAAAAATAAAATCTGTTTAACTCTTATAGCTTATCGACAATATACGTAATTAAAAGCGCACAGCTAACGAATGGTCGTAGTTATTAACCACAATATAAGAATGAACGAAAATGAATATGCATATACCGTTTTGTATTGATTGAATTAAACTCCTGTAAAATTATCTCTAGTAAATGTTTTCGAATAAATTTCATTAATTATTGTTGAGATTTTTTTCATAAAATATTTATTGAACATTTTTACTGAAAAAATATTTCAGTTCTATTTACCGTTATTGTTTTGATAATCATTTCAATGCAACTAATGTGTGAGCAGAGTGTGTATATTATTTTGTAAAGGTCACTGTATATTTCTCGGCTTGAGGTCAATTCGTTTACCTTGTAGCTATTTAGCCGCAGGTGTGAGTTCAAGCGTACACAGGTATGAATGTTGTTATTTGGAAAGGATAACTTGACAGAAAGGATTAGAAAGAGTATGCTGTATTTAATACACTAAGATTTAATACACGATGAGAATAAAGATACAATAATTAAATTGTGTTAATTAATTGAAAATAAAATTCAGATTCGTAATTCCGAAAGTGTATAAAAATAAAAGGAAACAATTTTTTATTACTTTCTTAGCGGCAATTGGCGTAAAGATTCAAATATGAAGTAAAAAAATAGTAGTTTTAATCTTTAATAAAAGCTAAATGCAATATTACCCAATTTGATATACCATTGCACATCTGTTTGATATCATTGACTTTACCGGAATTTCTTAACTTGTATTCAAATCTGGCTGTGTTTAAATGCTCATAAAACTATCGCAATTTTAAAGTTTTTAATTAAAAAAAAAAAAATACAACACACAACATGCATGATTTTTTTGTTTAGTTTCTTTTTAACATTTCATTCTTACATAATTAAATTCATTTGACAATCATTTACACGAACTTTTTGTGAAAAGAATACCAATTATCTAAGCTAAGGCATTATTTTTTTTGAGGATTTTTGTACATTTTTTTTTTAAATTCTATGATAATATTTGTGCAATGTTGGACATGATAGCCGTCATTAATCCAAATAAGTAATTCAGTAGTTGTAATAAAACTTATATTTTAGTCATGCATAACTGATATTGACGAATTTAGAATAGTTCGTCCATACATCGTTGTTTTTGAAACAATCATTATTAGTATACATGTAAGTTTCCTGACGTATAAGCGCCATTGAGGATGAGCTCCAGAGAAAGCAGACTAGTAGCGTTTCGTTAGTTTGTTTGTTGGGAAAGGAGAGGAAATGCAACCACTTGTACAGATAAACGACAGAATTACCATACAAGCATTTATAGTCAACACAACCAGAAAGAGTTCCCATCGTTGGACGGGGAATATGAAGGCTTCCAAGAATGAACAAGTGACATGTCTAACTCTGAACAGTTAGAAAACGGACTATCGACATCGACCGCTTGTTCTTGATATTTGAAACTGCATGCATATATACGTATACGTTTATGATAGTGATGAGTTCTTGCGTCTGACAAAAACTAAATTCCTTCATGGTTATATCTTGCCATACGTTTATATTGGTTTGTAAGGTGATTACTCAAAATCGTTATTTGAAAATCCTGTTTGTGAGATGTAGATTCATTTCAATACACAAATTTCTTCTATATATTAAGTTTCACAAGTGTATAACACGGAGAAGCTCTGAAGGTACATTACTCCCATTTTGTTTGGGTGTGAACCATCGATGTTTACAGCAATATCAAAGAATAAGATGATGATGGTAGAAAGAACTATGGGCGTCATGTGGCAAATATTACATGCATATCGGACCATGAGTTGTCAATCTGTATGAAAAGCTTTCCAATACAACCATATTATTGAGAAGGAATGTTTACATGCTATACTCTCGTACTAGTATTACAGGGTTCTTGTGGCGTTCACCTTAGACACACATCTTTTTAACGATGTTTAAAAAAAAGACAAAACCAATTTAATGTCATATTTCCCTATTTTTTAAATATAACTAAAAGTCTTTTATCTGACAAGAATACCCCTATTTAGCGGACAAGTAATTTATTCTTTTTTCTGTTATTGAATACCAAGAAAGAAAATAAATCCCGAAATTAATTTGAAACTTTGATACTCAATAGTTTCCCAGCAAAATATTCATATCCCTTGGGGATAATCAGTGTTCGTCCAGTGGCATATATAACAATTGTGAAGACGAATTCCTTCCTTTGTTCGTGAACAATCTTATTGAAATATAAATCTGTGATTTTACTATGTCCACAACTTCAATGAACCAAAGCAAATTATACATCGACCTGTATTTAAATCAAATTGGTTCTCTTCTTCTTCTGACTGGAGCAGGCCCCCCCTTAGGTCAGTCAGTGGGCCCCCTCTTATGAAAATTTCTGGATCCGCCACTGTTGATATGCTGCATCTCAACATGTATTTATATTTTGAATATTATACCATATTACATGTACATATAAGGGAAATATCCAGTTTTAAAATTTAAAGTTCTTAGTCCACATTCAATCTGTGCCAGAAATCAAGCTATGTCAAATATATATATAATCACAATCCAAATTGAGAGCTGTATCAAGCTTGAATGTTGTGTCCATTATTGTTCAGGGTTCCACCTCTGGGTAGTATCTAGCGGCACCCAACCATGCCAACAGAGCATTATATTTTGGAAGGAACAAACTTATTTTAACAATTCACTTTTGAAAACAATTATTATAGATACAACATACATAAATGCTGATTTCATGAATTTTCTTGTTTCATTACACCTCTGTCATGATTGATGAAAAGAAAGACTGACCATATTCATACTTGAGTTGATGATGTCATAAAAAAGTTCAAGCGGTATCAAGCCTGCAATAACTCTTGGATGTGTGGTTGTTCACAAATAAAATAAAATTGAATAAACATTATAATTGCTATTGTAGGTAAGAAAATCTGGAACACATGTTAAAATATGTCACATTTTGTAAGGTTTGACATGACAAAATGACTGAGATTACTAAATAAGTTTTAGTCATTGCAGACTGTGGCACATGCAGGTTATACCTTATGACCTATAGTTGCTTAAATCAATATCATTTGAACTTTGGTGGATAGTCACATTAGCAATCATACCTGAACTCCATATTTTAATCATCATGTATATTACAGCACATAATGTGTTAAGAGTTTCTGTTCCAATCATTGTATAAATGTTAAATGGCCAATATATTATGTGCTACTCAAGTTAGTGAACATATTGAAGGGCAAGTTAACATGGTCATTTGTTAATTAGTCACAAATGTGTTCACTATATGTCAATGATGCAAACTTTAAAGTTTATATATGTAGGGTTGCAGTCTAACTGACAACCTCTTTACTTCATACTGAGAATGTCTTGTCATAGTGAAAGTACAAAAGTGAAAAGAATGAAAATGGCACATTTTTATGTTTATGTTATTTGCAAAAACTTTTCCCAGAGAACCTTACTTCTATCTGGTATTTTTTTTACTAACAATGTTAAACCTTGAACAGAAATGATATGAACCTACAGTCTTATATTACATGGGAAGGGGCACTGACTGACCTAAAAAAAAAGGGGGCGGGTTTGTTGTTTCCAGTCATGCTTCAGTGATTCCCTATACATAATAAACCAACATTTTCCAGGGAAAAAAGGGGGGGCTGGGCCACCCTGGATCCGACTATAAATGGATAAAAGATGTCCCTTTATGTTCATAATGAGAAAAGGAAACATGGAAAGGCTTGCAATTGCATAATTTGGTAGACCAAACTTCCTCCGTTGACAACCTCATATTCATTCAGATCATCATTTGTACCTGTCCAAGTTTATGTTGCAGCATTTTGGGCTTGTTTTCCCTTTGGACTTAGGAGGGACTATGCGCCTAACATACATTTCAATTAGATATCTGATTCACGTTTCCCTCCATGTTTACTTTCCAAAGGGTTCGGGGAGATAACTTAGATAAGAATGCACACATAATAAAGGTCCTGTGTGGGACGTAAATTTAATGCTCATTTTTTAAATCTAGGAAAAGTTGTTTAAATTTTGGGAAGAAATTATCAAATTGAAGTTTTTCAAGCCGGTAACTAATGGTTCTGAGGAAATTTATTGCGTAGATAATCGTTCCAAAATTTGGAACGAATTTCGAAAGCCGGTGGCAGTGATTGATGGAGTAAAGGAAAACAGTTCCGGAACGGAAACGATCACTGTCCGGAGTTTGATGGAGTAAAGGAAAACAGTTCCGGAACGGAAACGATCACTGTCCGGAGTTTGGATAATGACGTCGGACCTCGTCATTTCAAAAACAAGTTTTCGAAAATAAAAATTTTTGTTATAATGTACAACAGATAAATATCATCATTTAGAAAAATGTAGTTTACACGGTCAATACGACGGCTAGAAGTGAAGCTATCACAGAAAAAAACACCTTATATATGACCACAAATCAGTCCTATGATTGGATAGATTTTCTTCGGCCTACCGAAAATTGACGATTCCCATATCGAGAATACAACATTTTCCCGCTATACTGATCGAAACGCGGGAAAATATTATTATCAGCGAAAAAAGAACAGTGTTATGAAGTTAATGAAAAATAACATTCACCTGTAATTTACCTGTAAAAAAATCGACGCAAATGAAAAAAATAATCGGCGCAAATGAAAGAAAAGATCAGCGCAAATGAAATGCAGATCGGCGCAAATGCAAAACGCCAAGCTATTCCTGTACATTTTGTATGTTACTATTCTGGCTATTCCTGCATGGGAGATTAGTGGAAGAACAATACATGTTGCTATTGTAAGATGTTGTTTCAGTCATTACAGTTAAATTTACCTGTTGAAATTATTAAAAAATATGTTTTATATGTAAAATTGGGAATTTCTTTGTTTGAAAAAATGCATCAAGTATTAAAATTAAGTGTATTTAATATTATTGAATTTCTCGAAAATAAAATTATTTAAAAGAAAAGGAAGTAAAAGCATTAAGAAGCCTGGAAAAGAAAGAAAAAATAGTAAAAACATTTAAAAGTGGAAAAACGTATTTTTAAAAGAAAATTAACTTTTACTCACACTTTCAACTTCAGCCTCAAAGAATTTATTAATTTCATTACTGTAATAAATTATGCATTTTTAAAATAAATATAATATCAAAAGTAAATAAAATGCTAAAAGTACTTAATTATTATAGATAAGTGTATAAATTGGCCTAATAGATTAAGCCAACAGTGGCGGATCCAGAAATTTTCATAAGTGGGGGCCCACTGACTTACCTAAGAGGGGGCCCGATCCAGTCACACTTCAGTGATTCCCTATATGAGCAACCAAATTTTTTCCCAAAAAGGGGGGGGGGCGGGCCCCCTGCCCCCCCCCCTAATCCGCCTCTGGCCAAGCCAAGTAACTTTGAACTGGTTTACAGTTTCCTACCCGGTAAATATCAGCAGATATAAACAAAGTTAATCACTACGCCTCAAGATCTAGTCTATGTTACCAATTCAACATTCTACTACAACCAGCCACGATGTTCCTCGACTGCGAAATAGCCACCAGAAAAGAAACCACTTCAATCTACCAAGGAATCCACGTTAAAGGATGCTTTTCCACTACACCCAATATATCTTGCGAACAACCAACAATCTAGAAGGTTGGCATATTAAACCAAAGAAGTTAGCTTACTCCAGTCGTGTATGGAGATGCTGCTTCTCATCTCCTGCACATTTATTAAGACTTTGTATTCTCTTGTATGTTTACTTCTGCACAATATAGGCTACATGTGAGTGTATTTTTGGTGCTATGTTAATTGTAACTCACAATTGAGTGCCTTGGTTCAAAGAATTTTTATTAAAATTTAACACTTATATTTCAATTGATATCATTTACTTGTATTTATTAAATTATGTTTGAACCTTAATGATTGTAATTTTGCTTTTGATTATTATTTACACAAAATGTGCTTTGAAATTATTTAATAAAACATAGTAATTTATGTTGAACGGAAACCAGTTAGATATTGTATCAAAATATATGTATCTGGTAAAATTGAGAATGGAAATGGGGAATGTGCCAAAGAGACAACAACCCAACCATAGAGCAGACAACAGCAGAAGGTCACCAACAGGTCTTCAATGCAACGAGAAATTCTCGCACCCGGAGGCGTCCTTCAGCTGGCCCCTAAACAAATATATACTAGTTCAGTGATAATGAACACCATACTAAACTCCAAATTGTACACCATTAATAAATGAGTTTTTGGATTATAACGAGATGAAGAAAATTGTAGCAAAATCACCTGCAGGTCATTAGGTTTACTAATTGCTAAATGCAAAGCAAATGGTGGTTTTGAATATTCTACTTGTTCTAAGCTTTTCGACACTCTTGTTATGTCTATTATTGAATATGGTGCTACAATATGGGGATGTAAAGAATACTCTTGTATAAATGCGGTAAAAATAGGGCAATGCGGGTTTTTTTTTATGGGTGTTGGAAAGTACACACCTAATTTAGCCCTATATGGTGATATGGGTTGGATGCCTTGTATTGTGAAACAATGGACATATATTTTTAGAACTTATAGTAGATTTACGAAAATGTGTAATAATAAAATAAAAGTTTTTATATAGGCAAATGATAAATGCAAAAGAACCTCTGAGGTTCCTAACGTGATATATTTAAATCAATAACGAACGTGCTGCAGCCATTTTAACTTCATTTCTGGAGCATTTACAACAACTACACATTCATACCCATTACACAGAGGGTGCCTCTATGATGACTTGACCCCCCACCCCCACCCCCAGTATCCTCTTCTGACAGCGCATTTCACTTAATCGTAACTTATCTGATTTGATAATGGACCATTTGCAAAACATTTCCAAGAAAGTGAAACGTGCTATATATTTGACATATGTCTGTAGTATACAAACATATACACATGCTTGTAAATAATTTTCCGTGGATTTTTTAATGTTTTATTTTTTCCATCAATATAACTCAAAGTCTTTCAAAAAAGTTTGTAACTGTTCCGCAGAACCCAGTGTCTCTCCTACTTTATACCTAGTCCCACTAGGCCACAATCGCACTACGATCTGTGAAAAAAATGCAAATTTTGATGATCGTAGTGCGATCGTGTAGATCGCAGTAAGGTCGTATAACGGTCGTGGTGAGGTCTTCAAGATCGTGAAGAGCGTGGCCAACTTTGAACATGTTCAAAACAATCGTGGTGCGGTCGTGGCAAAATCAGGTCGTAGTAGAAGCGTAGTGAGAGCGCACTAAGATCGTAGTAAGATCGCAAAGGTCGCTGTACAATCGTAGCGAGAGCGTAGCGAAAGCGTGATTCTATTCGGAGAGACTGCGCTACGATCGCACAGCGACGTTATCACGACCTCACTACGACCATCACGTTCTCACTGCGACCCAACTACGCTTCCACTACGACTATACCACGCTGTTCACGACCATAGTACGATTCTAGCACGCCCTTGCCGTCCTCATCACGCTCTTCTTACGACCTAACTACGTTCACACTACGACCATCATTCTCATTGTCATTTTCACATAAAATATATAAAAAAGCTCCCTAGATTTTGTTTGTTTGAATGTAATTATCCATTTGCTCTAACGGCTCAACCATGCTTCTCGTTTTTATATAGATTAGACCGTTTGTTTTCCCGTTTAAATGGTTTAACACTAGTAATATTTTGGGTCCTTTATAGCGTGCTGATTGATGTGAGCCAAGGCTCCGTGTTGAAGGCCGTACCTTGGCCTATAATGGTTTACTTTTATAAATTGTTACTTGGATGGAGAGTTGTCTCATTGGCACTCATACCACATCTTCCTATATATATTGATACATCTATGTCATCTCTGCTATCGTGCACTAAAATATCGTCATTGAGCTTTATGGACCAGCAATAGGTTGTAATTTAGGTTGGATTGGTCGGTCCGACATCTCTGCTTGATCAGGATTCGTTACTTTGCTCCCTCTGACTCTACATCAACTCCTACCACCGTGCCCACGTGTTCTGGTAGATTTTGGTGGCATGACTGTATGACTCTACCTACGATTTTAATCAGAAATAGAAGGAATTGAACTGTATTGATATGGAACACGATGTTGACGTTATTGCTGAGAACGTAGTAAGATCGCGCTATGAACGTAGTATAATCGTGGAAGGAACGTGTTATAATCGCAGTAAGATCGTGTTGCAATCGGATAACTCGTGGTATGGTCGTAGTGAGAACGTGAAGAGCGTAGAAAGATCTTAATAAGCGTAGTGAGGTCGCAGAATAAGCGCGGTGCGAACGTGGTATAATCGTAGCGGGATCTTTGTAGAAGCGTAGAGAGGACGTAGTAGCATCGTGAAAGCAACGAAAATTTACATTTTCATGCCGCTCATACCGCGACCTCACCACGATCTAAATTTATTTTAGATCGCGGTGAGCGTGGTGCGATCGTGGTCTAGTAGGACTGGGGCTTTAGCTGTTAATCGCAGGCTAAACAAAAATGAGAAAAAAAATCAATAAAAATATTGCTTTTGATACTATCTTTTGATTGTAACGAGCTCCTGTCCAAGTTTGGTAAACATCCAGGATAGTTTATGAACCTAATAAATGTTTTAAAAACTTTAACTGCAGACTGTATGTAATCACTGTGCTTAAACGGCTGTGGGTAACTTAAGTTACTCACAACCCAAGACGGAGCCGCCTTGCGTCGGTTAGATACTTTTCTTCTATAGAATAACAATACCGTGAATGCATCAAATAAACAACTGAATTTAAAAGTTGTATTAATCGTTTAGGGAAACCCCTAAACTGGACAGGTGATTAAATTCTACAAAATAAACGATCACAGCACGATTTGAAAAAAAAACTTGGGCTGTCCGTAACTTCAAAACAACTTGTCCGTAACTTTTTTGATCATACCAATAGAGATGTCCGTAACTTTCAAAGAATCGACATACGTGGATGTAATGTTTAAACTTATGATAGAGATTGCATCGAATACATATGCACAAAACGAAGTAGATGTCTAGTATGATATAATTCATTTTACCGATGGAAGACAAAATTGGGAAAAATATGAAAAAAATAACGATAAATCCGCAAAACTCGGGTCTCATTTTGTATAACGTCGGGGTACCCGAATCGCCTAGTTCTGAGGATGGTTTCCGATCATTGCAGATAGACTGTTGAAACATCATTGTTCATTTTTATTTTTGAACAAGTAGACTACACAAGTATTTTTTACACATACATGTAGCGTGTATACACTTACTGATTTTCTGCCAGGACCATAAGGGTAGCATGAATCCGGGATTTTGGACGGGAACCCAAATTGCCCAGACAGGGGACAGACTATACGAGACTTCAGTGCACAAACTTCTTTCCGTCTTTTTGAAAAAGCCAAAAAAAACTTTTCTCTCATCCCCACAATAAAAAATCCCATCAGCATTGACAGTAAAATAAAAGGGGGTGTCAATATGGGCACACTGGGACGTTGCGCACGATATTGGGACACGCTGGCCAAGATTTGCAGTAAATGGGAAAACTTGAAGAAAGGACATTTTGTATAAATGAATAAACCTAGTTTTACAGCTAGCTGCATATTTCATTTGTATGCAAGTTGCATTAAATCTCATCAAACTGAATAAAACTAAAAGACACAATAGGTAAAAGTCAGTGTCATAAAAGGAATAGAGCAGTCAACATAGTGTAACAATTAGACATAGTATATTATAGGATTAAACACATTTTTTGTAGAGGTTATTGATGTGTAAACCGGGGCGATTGGACTTTTATGTAAAGTTTGTGAGTAAGAGCCCCGGTTTACACATCAATAACCTCTACAAAAAATGTGTTTAATCCTTATAATTCTTAAGCCAATTAATCGCGATTTTTAATTAACATTTTTTTGTATAAACGCTACTGTAACAACCACCAAATGCACAATTGACATGCCGTAACTAAGGAGTTGGCCACCATATTGACTTTCTAAAACCAATGAATGTTCGTAAAATGCAACGGAATCTTTAATTGAATAGCACCTACCTCAAAAACTTCATTTAAATGAGATATTATCTGTATTTGAAGCGTTCAAGTAACGAAATCATCTATCTAATGAAAGTTTTCATTCGTATGACGTCGTGTTTCGCCATGAAGTAAATTCGCCAAATCATTCATGAAATTTCGCGGAATTTTATTTGAATTTGAAACTTTATCGAAGCTTTAGTGTATTTATTTTATTTCTTTTTTGTTATATATGCACTAGAATAGTCACAACTGTTATATGCATTTGTTTTTTAATTTTCTCAATTTGCTGAAAATCCCGGGATCACTGCATGCTTGTGTATCGCGCATGAATAGATTACGAAAGTAGTTCCAGAAACATGGTTTATCGAAGTGTTAACTTAGAGAAAGATTCTAATTGACCAATTCAATTCAAGTATTTATAGATATGCAAATCATATAAGAATTATAAAAATATAAATAACTACGTAAGACAACAGGGTAATTTAATAGTATATATAACAAACCCTGATAACATACAAAGAGAGAAAAAAACATACTAGGAAACATATTCAAAAAATCATAACACTATATATATATATATATATATATACACGTTTAGCATGGTTTGTGGGTCATGCACTGTAACATGGGTTATGGGACCTTGTATTTGTAAAAAACCAAATGAGGTGAGAAATGTATTTTCCGGAGTAGATTTTTGTACTGATCTTAAATATGAAGATTTTTCTAAAATCTGGTTAAATTTCTATATATGACATTGTGGGTCAGATCTCTATGGGTCTTTGTCCCACTATGATATACAGTATATATGAATATATATATATGTTGTGGGTTAGTATCCCACAATATTACATAGAAAACAAAGCGCTATGGGATAATGTCCCACAGTTTATTACAATAATAATATAGTGTTTTCTGAATATCCCACAACGAAATGAAAAACACGAAACGAAATGATGACCACAAGGGTCAGTACTATCACCTACCCTTTTCAATATAATTATAGCAGACATAATGGACAACACTAAAGGACACAACTGCAAGTTTGCAGATGATGGGCTTGGCATAAGGGACAGAATGTAAAAGAACTGAAAGAAAAACAGCAATAGACATAAACATAATATTGAAGTGGACGGAAAATGGAGAATAAATGTTAGCATGGGTAAATGTGGAATCTTAGTGTAAATAAGATACACCCAATCGGACAAACGCCCTCATGGATTTATCTTATATAGATATAATAGCCTTTCTTGGTCTTGTATGTTTTTTAAATTTTTGGTTCATCTTTATGTTTCGGAGTGTAGAATGGCGTCCATTTTCTTGATCTTGTGCACATGAGTGTTTCGGGGGGTTCCTCTTGGTTGCCTCGGGGTGTGGGATTTCATGCTGTGTTGAAGACCCATTGGTGACCTTGGGATAGTTTTGTCGGGTTGCTGCTCTTTGACACATTCCCCGTTTCAATTCTTTATTCTATAACAAACTTGAATCAATTTGCAAATCATGAGTTACAATATTTCAACGTTTTCCTTTCAAGAAACTGCTTCTGCATTAAACAAACTCTGAATATATTATCTAAGGTGGTCTTTCTTTTACGTTTTTTTAAGATATAATAGAATAATCCATTATTGTTAAAAAAAGTTCGAAATTATTTTTCAATTTTTTTATTTATTTATCAGATATACATTGTATAAGATACACAAGAAAAGTAATCTTCGACTTTGTCAACATGCATATCTGTTCCAGACCATATGCGGATTTGGAACGTACGTGTACGGTCTGCCTAATTAAAAAAAAAAAAAAAAAAAAAAAAAAAAAACTAAGACCCTCCACACAGACAAACAGTAGACCGAATCACAGGCAGACCAGGGACGTATATAAGTCCTTGCTGTGACCGACTTACAAACATAAACTGGTCAACCTACCCAAAAATGACGACGAACTGAAAAGACAAAAATAGCCAATGAGACAAACGATGTTACAGACTTCAAGTATTACAACAATAGCACAATGTACATAAAGTAAGTTTCAAGTTGATGTGCATATAACATAACCTTAAATTTCCTTCACCAAAAGGTTTAACCCGAGAATGGAATGTTTTCATACTATCCTTTTTCTATGTTTAATGAACATTTGATCAGGGTCGACGATTTATTTATTAGCGATGCCAAAGCGTTGGCGCTTGAAAAAGAATTTGATCTAGAAATATTCTGCATCTGCAAGAAGAACGACTCGACCGACTTGCTTTGCTCTGTAATATGACTATGGAACTCAAATTTCCTAAATAAAACATTTGTAAAAATGTGCAGGAAAAATGCCCCTTAATAAAGAATGGATACGCTTTTCTTGTCGTTGTTTCTCTATACAAATTGACGTCTTTTCCATTTTTTTTAATGAATATTCAACCGTTGATTCAAAATACAAGTCTGGTTATTAAACAAAATGGATCTATAAACATACCATGTGTGTTAACGAAAAAAAATTACATCAGTTAGGTACCAATCTATATGCTGCTAGTATTATATGTACATAATGAATATGTAAATTTACTGATAATTGGTCATGTTATTAAGCCAACGAAGTACTGGCTTTTAACAAAATCTAAATTATACACCGAGTATAACGAGGTATTGATTTGGCGGGGCCACAGTGAGGACTTAAAACAATGTTATTATATATATATATATTTTTTTTAAGTTCTTTTAAAAATTCATTTGCATTCAGTGAGAGCACGTCAATTTAAAAGGAACCAAAATGTAAAATACGTTAGTATTGGAAATTAAAATGAAATAATAAAGAAATATTCGAATTTTGCACAGAAATGATATCAAGCCCCTATGTCCTGATGTCTACAACATTACGCCCTGACAAAGTTGAAACTTTTTGGTGGTTCTCAGATAAATTTCTCTGTTTCAATAAAAAAAATCGCTCCGGTCGCAACCGGTCACTGTTAAGAAAGTACCTCAGATATCCTCTACTTTCGAGGATATAACATCAGAGGCCTTCAAGAGAAGTGAAAACTATGGTCTATGCTCTTATCTACATGAGAAACAAACCTTTTCGGTGGTTCTCGGTAAATTTCTCTCCATTTCAATTACAAAAATTCGCTCCGGTCACCGTAACGAAGGTACTTTCTATGATACTACCTACCAATTCGCATTGGCAGGGCCAGACAGGGGAAGCGAAAATCTTTAAAACAAGTTGGGTATTGAATAGAAATAGTATTGTTAAATTTCTTTAAACCCTCATAATTTAACTTTGTCATTTCTTGGACGTTTTCCACCGTAGTTGGATGATATACTTTAAAATTTCCCGTTAAATGTTATTGCACAGTATTGACACCCGTAAACTGAATTGTAACGATAAATACACCTGTATTCTCTTGTAACAACCTTCATTCTGTATTAAACTTCACTACATAATACTAGTCTCACGTACGTCATCCCACGATAATGTATGCCTTAGAAAAACCTTTACTGTGAAAGTATAAAGAATACAAAACTCATAATTAAAGTGCAAAGCTACACGACAACGCCGCTGCTATGTTTATTAAATATGTTACACATGAACATTCATAAACACACAATTATGTATATATATATATATTATACACAAGTATATACTTCATACAATATGATACCAAAAAGAAAAACTACCCTCCAGTCCTATCAATCCTGTATATCTTAGAAATAATTAAAAAACAAAAAAGGGGGACTAATTGAATAAATTAAAATTTAACAAGTGTTTAAAAGAGGACCGATCGCTTTGGCGCTGTCGTGCTGAAAGACCGAAACCCCCGTTTCAGCGGGAAACTGACCACACGATAGGTACGACACCTATATACATCATGAAAAGACAAGAGAAAATAATTTCACTCTAATTCACTACGTTCAACCGTATGAAATTATATTTTTAATAACCCAGTCACCGATTACAATCACGTGACACTCCTAATTACCGAAATGTTCGCGGTAACAGCCTCATTGTATATAAAGTGCGAATCCAGTTTATTCATTTTCACTGTTATATGCGAGTATGTCTATTGTAGAATAAAGGATGACGGGAAAAACTGCGTTTGTTTACTTTTTGAAAGTACGAAATAATTTATTTAAATGTATGTTTTTTTAACACAATTTATAAGAATATAACTTTCTAATGTATAATCACAAGATTAAAGTCCAAAAAAAAGTTATTAAAGCAGCTGAATCCATAATATTGTTGACTGGATGCTATTCATTTTGACTATAGATGCGATGAATTATCACTGAAAGTGCAATCATTTTTGATGTGGGATTTTTGGAGGTGCGATGAATTTTCATTATTGTTTTATATGATAATTCGACATGCAACAATTGAAAATAGTCTTAAAAATGACTTTAATACTGATGATATTTACAATGCAAGCTGGTCGTAGATTCTCACTTGAATATACAAGGATATAACCAACTTATGGTTGATTTCGGACATTGTGTACTGTTCATCGATATTTTTTCTGTACTAGTTCTGTACCGTTCTTAAGTAAAACATCGAGAACATAGTTAACAATTTATGAGAAATTCAAACATATATCAAGGTGACTCGATTGTTGCTCGAACTTTCTTAACTGTATAAGATGTATATAAAATGGCATTACAAAAATTAATAATGCAGCCATCCAGACGTCAAATGTATTTGCAATTGTTTGTGCGAGATGAAAACGTTACCACTCAATTAATTGTGATATGAAGATCTTTTTGTGACTGCTCTTTGATTTTCTAAGATGCATCCATTAGAGCTATTTTCATAATGCTTGTAGTTAAACGGTTTGGTTGGCTTGTTTGCTTTTTTTAGTATAAATGTGTGCTTAATCTTAATTGCAATGCCTAAGGGGGGGGGGGGGGGGGGTTGTTGCTTTTGATATATTTATGGATATTTTTTTGAAAAAAAGTTTGTTTCTGGTAAATGTGGAATAAATTATTTTCCCTCCCAAAAAGCCCCAAAATCCAAAGCCACCCCCCCCCCTCCGAAAATCAAATGGTTGCTGCCTTAGCTGTCCAAGATGATGGTGTGTCATCGGAAAGGATATATTTAATCCTACATATAGATCTGGGTCTGAACAAATTATCAGAGAATGTAGAATTGACAATATTAGCAATAAATGCCATTTTTACGGAATTTATTGATATATTACCTCAGACTTTCACTCACAAAGTATGCATATATGATACTTCATAAATTATGTTAGAGAGTCGGCTAAATTACGACTTCATATGATAAAAAATTAATCAAAATTCTTGTGTGAAAATGCATCGCATATACAACAGTAATGAATCGCTCTACAGTGAAAATGAAAGTCTGGTATCATTATTCAACAGTAGACATGAATCGCATCACAAAAACAACAAAGTGGAATTTGATTCAATATCAACAATCTGAACAACAAAACCTGCTTTAAGTTATACTACATTATAAATCATGTTAAAAGGTACATTTTTCTACAAATGAAACTTGACTGCTACTTTTAAAACTCTTGCACGCTCTGTTCGTGAAATATTCTTAATATTTATCTATCTGTGTATCAATTTTACACCTGGATGGCTGTAGGCGCGATTAAAAACCCGTCCACATCAAATACATTTATCATGAATTTATAAAAACAGTACATATGGTATATCATTTAGGAGATAACTGTATTGTATTTTAAGCTCCGACGGCATCAATTGGGGATTTGATGGTCGCAAATTAAGTTTACTGGCGACGCGTTAGCGGAGACAGTAAACGGGTATTTGCGACCATCAAATCCCAAATTGATGCCGTCGGAGCTTAAAATACAATATTGTTATCTCCATTCTAATGAAACTGACAGAAAACAACGTTAAAACATGTATTTAAAATCTGTCATATGCCGTCTGCGCTTGCGCGTACGTCCCACAGCATCAATTGTCAATTGATGCCATGTAAGAAAGTGACGTTATCCAATCAAAATGAACGTTACAAACGTTGTTGCATTAGAATTCTTATTTTATTAAAAAATCGTGAATTTGTCGTCTGTTTATTTATCATTCTACATAAGAAATTCATCACGGATACAGTGAAAATGGCATTTCAGGATTCGCACATTACATACACTGAGCCTAGTATATCAGAGGGCCATATCAAGTGGCTGATAAACCTGTCGGTTTCTTTATATTTTTATCATTTTCTTCTGATCGAATTGCTATCCTGGGATTGCTAATTTTATTTCAAGCAGAGTGTGCACTCTCCTTCTCATACAACCTCCTGGGTAAAAATTATTACAGGCTTTAACGATAATATTTGGTGAAGAGTTATCTTTTTTTTTTTGTGCCGAACTGGCTCTAGTCTTATAAACTGTTCTTTTGTTTTTAAATGAATCATATTATAATGTTTAAATTCATATTATGTATATATGTTTGTCTATAATTTTTTGTTTGTAATTGATATGCCCTTATGGGCCCTTTGATTAGGAAATAAACATTTGATTTGATTTGATTTGAGTTATGGGGAGCCAATTTGACAATTATTCTGTCAATAACGGAGACAGCGGAGAGTTACGGGGAGTCTATATGACCATTTATCGTGTAAATACTATAATACTAGAACACACCCGTGATATCACGGGTCCGTGACTGAATTAAAGTATACAACTATGCGCAAGCCTTATTTTAGTATTAGTATTGTCATCTGATAAAGTCATGCCGATTATAAGATACACAGTTTTTCTCTGCTTTCAAGTCTTTCTGTTTGAACCCGTCGAACTGAAACAATAAAACAAAAGGTCCTGGAATGGAGTATTTTTTAATCAACAGCATTGTCCTATATAAGTTATAAATAAAGTTGAATTCTTTGCTTCGCTGTTTTACGTCATGCTCACTAACAAATTGAAAACTGTACCTATACGCCTTATTTTTAGTCCAGATTTTTAGTATTCGTATTGTTATCTTAGAAAGTCTACTGATTAAAATACAACAATAGGTAACAATTTGACAATTTAATAGTGTCAACCCTGTGGTTATGCCCGTGTATATAGCATATTAATCCTGAATACAACGTTTGGTGGTGCGCCTGTCAGATGCGGAACGTACAGATAAGGTAATAGGTAACAGGTGAATATACTATTGGTATCGGTAGCGGACTCGACCCGGAACTTCTTAATTATTGGCAATATTAATTACGTGGAAAACAAAAGGGCCTGGAGTGGTGTAATTTTTAATCTACACCTTTGTACTATATTAGTTATATATAAAGTTGAATTCTGTGATTCGTCGTTTTTACGTGATGACAGCTGACAAATTGGACCTCGTAATTTTAGTATTATAGATATATTTACAGACGATGACAGTTATGGAAAGTCCATTTCACCTTTTATTCTGTCAATAACGGACACATGGCACAGTTATGGAGAACACATTCGACCGTTTATGCTGTCAAAATCAGAGACAGCTGACAGTTACGGAGATCCTATATAAGTATTTATTCTATCAATAAAAGAGACCATGGGCAATAACGGATAGTCTACTTGACCATAATGAAAACCATGGGCAGTTAAGGAGAGCCTATTTAACCATTTATCCTGTCAAAAATAGAGACACCGAGCAGTTACGGAGAGTCTATTTGACCATTGATTCTGTTTATAAGTGAGACAGCAAACAATTACGGAGATCCTGTATACCATTTATCGTGTAAATACTGTAGACTACGACAGTTATGAGGAGCCCATTTGATTATTTATTGTGTCAATAACAGGGACAGAGGACAGTTACAGAGAGTATTTATGACAATTTATGTTGTCAATAAAAGAGACTGTGGAGAGTTTGACCATAATGAAAACCAAGGACCATTCATCCGGTCAATAATAGAGAAAGCGGACAGTTACGGAGATATTATATGACCATTTATCGTTTAAATACTACAGACTATGATAGTTATGGGAAGCCTATTTGGTTATTTATTGTGTTGATAACGGAGAAGGCAGATAGTTAAAGAGAGTCTTAATGATCCGTCATTTATCGTGTTAATACTACAATCGACAACAGTTATGGGAAGCCCATTTGATCATTTATCCTGTCAATAAGGGAGACAGCGAACACTCACGGAGAGCCTATATGACCATCTATCGTGTCAAAACTATAGAATACAACAGTAATCGGGAGCCAATTTGACCATTTATTCCGTCAATTACGGAGACAGCGGACAGTTACCTATATCATATTTGGTCATTTTAAAGATTAATAATGGAGATAATGGACAGTTACAGAGAGCCTATTCAATCATTATTTCTGTCAATAAGGGAAACATGAGACAGTCCCAGCCGAGAGTCTATCTGGAGAATGCTAATTTATCCGTTTATAAAACGAAAACCAATGACCTTCGATTGAAAAACTGACAAGGGGCGTGTTTTATTGGTCTCTTCTGGTGAAGAGTCCAAAAAAATGAATATGGACCTCTTCTGGAGATACTCTACGGAAGATCAATAAAATAAAAATGCAATTTGTCGTCGAATATAGCAGGTTTTTTGTTAAGTAGGACGAAATGAATTAAGTTTACGACTTTTTTTTTAGAAAATTAAGATACGTCCAGTAGACATGACTGTAAAAGTGTGCTATGTTCGTTACCGTGATTTTCTTTACGCTTTCCTTTAACTCAATTTTGCTAAACAAATCAGGCTTAACCCCCCACTATTTGATTTTTAAGAATAATCTTTAACTGCACAAAGGACCACAAACAATTGTTTGTCTTGAATATGACTGATCAAAAAGGAAGTCTTAGGGTTACTTTTGAAAAAAAGTAACCGAACTGGATTATTTTTTGAATAAAACAAAGATAACAGAAACATCTCAAAATTATTTTTCTCTGGTGTTCCTTGAAGAAAATCATCTGGTCCTAACTGTTTTTTCTAATGCAAAATTTCGATTGTCGTGAAAACCTTCGGACTACCTCTTTTCCAAAACTTTCATTATATATGGATCTATATGTAATTATACAACGTATACCAGACGTTTCTTAAGACTTTTTGTCGAGCCTGCAACTTTTGTTGCAGAAAGCTCGACATAGGGATAGTGATCCGGCGGCGGCGGCGTTAGCTAACTTCTTAAAAGGTTTATATTTTAGAAGGTGAAAGACCTGGATGTTTCATACTTTGTATATATATGCCTCATGTTACGAAGTTTCCGTCAGTCACATGACCAATGTCCTTGACCTCATTTTCATGGTTCAGTGACCACTTGAAAAAAAATTTAGAATTTTTGCAATGTTGAATTCTCTCTTATTTTAAGTAAAAGGATAACTATATTTGGTAAGAGCGTACCTTGCAAGGTCATCATGCCCGTCAGACAGTTTTCACTTGACCTCGACCTCATTGCTTTCGGGTCGATCCGGCCCCACGTCGATCCGGCCCAAGTCGATCCGTCCCACGTCGAACCGGCCCCACGTCAATCCGGCCCACATGTAAAGTCGATCCGGCCCCAATAAGAAAAAATATTTCTAAGGAATAAAAATAAATATATATATTAATTTTAATTCAGAAATGTTTATTATTTTTATTATAATGTTAAAGATGTACGGTAAAAAAAGTAAAAAAGGCCTTTGAAAAATATGTTCTTTAGATGAGTATAAAACAAATAGGTTGATTATGTCTTTATTACAAGTTTTCAAGATAATTGGGTATAATTATATTAAAACGTATATAAAAGAATTCAGGCATCAACATTAATCAGCAGTAATTAGCATTTTCTTGTTGAAAAACAGATTACGTAACTTTTATTAATCAGCATTGGACTGAATTAAGTGATTACGAGTGGCATTACCTTAGTTCACAATCATCAGACAATTGTTGAATAAACAAACCAATTATAGACTAATGATTTGATTAAATAAGTCATTATTATGCGTTAAATTTTATAAGTTCCATTGGACTGTAAATATTTATTTAGCTATTCTGTGTGTGAACTTAATAAATTAAAATCGCCATGAAATTCAAAGTAAAAGTTATCAGTGAAAATAACTTCATAATTTAAAAATGTAGAAACTGCGATACAACCAGACACAATAACACTAATTTTCGTATGGATTTAAAATAGTTCGTTAATTGGTACTCCAATACTTCACTGACCTGTTGTCACCATCATCGATCGGACACTTTTTTCAAATTCCATTTATACTGTTAAAGTTTGTGACAAATTCCTCCAAAATCTAGTTAATTCATATTTTATTATGGGGCCGGATCGACTTGGGGACGGATCGACTTGGGCCGGATCGACTTTGGGCCGGATTGACTTGGGGCCGGATCGGTTTGGGGCCGGCACGACCGGATACCGACCTCATTTCATGGATCAGTGAACAAGGTTAAGTTTTGGTGGTCAAGTCCATATCTCAGATACTATAAGCAATAGGGCTAGTATATTTGGTGTATGGAAGGACTGGAAGGTGTACATGTCCAACTGGCAGGTGTCATCTGACCTTGACCTCATTTTTGTGGTTCAGTGGTTATAGTTAAGTTTTTGTGTTTTGGTCTGTTTTTCTCATACTTTATGCAATAGGTCTACTATATTTGTTGTATGGAATGATTGTAAGGTGTACATGTCTAGCGGGCAGATGTCATCTGACCTTGACCTCATTTTCATGGTTCAGTGGTCAAAGTTAAGTTTTTAAGTTTTGGTCTTTTTGTCTAATATTATATGCCAAAGGTCAACTATATTTGGTGTATGGAAATATATTATGATCTATATGTCAGTCCCGCAGGTTTTATTTGACCATGACCTCAATTGCACGGTTCATTGCACAGTGTTAAGTTTTTGTGTTTTGGTCTATTTTTCTTAAAGTATAAGTAGTAGGTCAACTATATTTGTTGTATGGAAGCTTTGTTAGCTGTACATGTCTGCCTGGCATGGTTCATCTGACCTTGACCTCATTTTCATTGTTCATTGGTCTTTGTTTAGCTATCTTGGTTAATGTTAAGTTTATATGACAGTTGTAATAAAGCTTTATACTTAGGACTATCAACATAATATCAATGATTAGTAAAGAAGGCGAGACATTTCAGTGTGTGCACTCTTGTTTTTAATAAATCAGTTGTTTGTGTACTGATTAATACTTCAGTCTTGGGGAATAAGATTTATTTCAGTACTAGGGGCAACTAGCTTTGAACAAACTTCCAGTAATTGCAAATACTCTTAGTTCGATGCTTTGAGCCTATTGTCTTAATGTTAGTTGGCCGGTTTCTTTTGTGTGTCTCGTACCGATCTTTTGAGATAATCTAATCGCAACTGATTTGCGCAAGTCGTTCTTATATTGTACTGCTACACTACTTTTTTCAGCTTCGGTGAGAATTGAGCGCTTACAAACAAGTTGGTGTACTGTTACATCACTGCCCCAGGTTAGAGGATGATTTGGATCTCGCTAACATGTTTAACCCCGCACTCTGTTTGTATGTTAACTGTCCCAAGTCAGGGGCCTATAAGTCAGTGGTTGTCTCTTGTTGCTGTGTTACTTATTTGTTTTTTGTTCACTTATTTTGTACATTTATTAGGCCGTTAGTTTTTACCATTGAATTGTTTTACATTTGTGATTGTGATTTCGGGGCCTTTTAAAGCTCACTATGTGGTATGGGCTTTGCTTATAATTGTTGAAAGCCGTATGATGTTCTATGGCTGTTAAGTTTAGTATCATTTGGTCTCTTGTGAAGAGTTGTCTCATTGGCAATAACAAATGGAAGTTTTATAACGACCTTGACTGGCTATTCAGCCCTTGCATGGTCGGTCATTGGCAATAACACCACTTCTTGGTTTTTATATCAACCCGGTCATATTCTTTATGAACCTATTCAAAGTCAGGAGCCTGTAGTTTAGTGGTTGTCGTTGGTTCACGTCTCAACTCATTTTTGATATTTTGTAAATTGTTTTGTGTTGTATAATTAGGCCGTATTTTATCGTTTGAATTGTTTCACTTTTCATGACCTTTTATAAACGGCTTTACAGTATCGGGTTTTGTCATTGTTGAAGGCCTTAAGGTTGCCTATAATTGCTTACTTCATATTAGGATATTTGCCTCATTAGCAATCATATCACATCTCTTCGTTTTTTTTTATTATATACTCGACTAAAAAATATGCATGATTAGCAACAAATTAAGACGAATAATTATTAATTATGTCCTCTTTCCTTCTTCATTCCTCATCTAGATCTATAGATTTAAACTAACTACTAGCCCAATCATAAGTGTCGAAAGTAGCATCAACCACCAATGAGCAAAATCCCTTTCCTAGAATTTCAAATAGTTTTCCCTCAACTGTTATTATATTCATCCAACTTATCGTCCTACAGAGATGTCCTACTATAAAAACGTTTATAACACAGCTCACTTTTTAATACATCTTCATTCATAAATTTATTAATGTCATTTAGACCAAACGGCGCCATGTTTGTGTTGTGCCTCTGCCGTCTAAACCACCTATTTAAAAAGAAGAGGTGGAAGAGAGCCAGAAGATCTTCTCAATGCAAAAAAAAAAAAAATGAAATAAACCTCATCTGGCTAACTACCGAATAACAAAAAAAACACGCCCAAGCATAGTCAATCAAGATTTACGTCGAGTGCACCGAGACTGGCGTGGTTCCACCACACAACCTCAGCGTTGTCTGGCTAGTCATTAATTAGATGAACTACTTTGACCATTCGCCAAACGAGACCCCTCCTATTGATTTAAGATTGTATATAGCTATTAATATCAGAACCATGTAGATCTGCAGTGACATCACAACATGTAACTGACCAATCAATGATTAGCATTTGTGTTATGTTAACAATGTTGAGAGGTGATGCCAATAAGAATCCTCTAGATTTTCCATAGACTTCAATGCAAATTAATTTAATTGATATATATATCGACACCAGTTGAATATAGTAATTTTACTTTTTTAATATTGTTAAAGACACTATATAATATCTCCATTTTGATTTTTGTCGAGCCTTTGACTTTAGTTGAAAAAGCGAGACAGCGATCCTACATTCCGTCGGCGGCGTCCACAAATATTCACTCTGTGGTTAAAGTTTTTGAAATTTTAATAACTTTCTTGAAATATCCTGGATTTCTACCAAACTTGGACAGAAGCTTATTTATGTTCATAAGATAGACTAAGTATCCAGGAGTAAATTTTGTAAAAATAAAATTCCATTTTTCCCGTATTTTACTTAGAAATGGACTTAGTTTTTCTTCCAGTTAACATTACATACAGTCTGCAGTTAAAGTTTTTAAAACATTTTTAAGATTCTTAAACTAGCCTGGATTTTTACCAAAATTGGACAGAAGCTTCTGACAATCAAAAGATAGTATTGAGAGGAATAATTTTATTGATTTTTTTCATTATTTTTGTTGAGTGTGTGATTAACAGCAAAAGTAGGCGAGACCCTGGGTTCTGCGGAAGCCTTACAAATTTTTATCATACTATATCCTCTGGTTAAAAAATAATCAGCAATATAAATAATAAGTAATCACCTTCAAATAGATGAAAAGTCTAGAGGATTCCTATTGGCTTCAACCCTTGAAAAATTTAAATGCCAGGATGTCCGGATCTGAGAAATCAGAAAGTAGATAACCGATTTATTGATTTATTTGTGTTTTGCTTTGCATCTGGTAGCAAATATTTCATGAATGTTCGGGGCGATTACAAGTTAACAATTGATACAATAGGTAGATCCTGTAATAGGGATTGATTATGAGTGAATCACTTTTTTTTAATTTTGCATGATTCTTCGCTGGACCACTTTGGTTGTAAATGTTTAAACTTTTATGAACCTTTGTCTCTCAAAACTTAACATACCTGTTTTGACATTTACAATTAAAGAAAATGATTTCAAATGCATGCTTTATACATGAATTTACAGATATTTGTCGAAATCTTTCATGTATGTAAAGAAATGGATTTTATTTTCTAATTCCCAGTACAATTGTTATTTTAGGACATATTGATATCCACAAACACTTTTGTCACATTTTAAAGAAAATCCAGCACTCTGCTGTATGCATTTTATATGGAATATGGGTCAAAATATGCATGACCCACAAACCACCCAAGTATCCCACAAGGTGGGTCGTAAATACTCAGTGTGACCCACAATCAGTGTGACCAGTGTGAGAGATATTTTTTTTATATAAACCGCGGTCCCTCAAAACTGTCCACTCCTCTGTATGACTATTTATCCTGTCAATAAACTGTGGACACAGAGATATGTCTCGCCTTTATGCAACTTTGATAGTTTAATACAATTGTTTAAATTAAAAGTCAATGAACAATGACTGAAGATGTGAGGCCAAATAGTTTCCCTTACAATAACCTAACCAGAAACTAACAAGTAAGCCATGAAAAAATTTCAAAGTCAATAGACCATGACTGAAGGGTCGGGACCAAATTATCTTCGCGGGAATGATATGTGCCAATACTAATACAACTGCACACCAAAGATCATTGACCAACTATTAATGGTTCCCCATAAACTGACCTTATAAAACTCTAACATGTAAGCTATGGAAAAACTTTAAAGTCAACAAACCATGACTGAAGGGGCCGGGCCAAATTATCTCCATGGAAAGGAGATGTGCCAATGTTAATACAACTGCATACCAAATATCATTGACCAACTATTAATGGTTCCCCTTAAACTGACCTTATCAGAAACTTTAACATGTAAGCTATGGAAAAATTCAAAACTCGATAGACCATGACTGAAGGGGCGGGACCAAATGATCTCCATGGAAATGAGATACATGCCAATGCTAATACAACTGCACACCAAATATCATTGACCAACTATTAATGGTTCCCCTTAAACTGACCTAATCAGATACTTTAACGTGTAAGCTATGGAAAAATTTCAAAGTCAATAGACCATGACTGAAGGGTGGGACGAAATTATCTCCATGGAAATGAGGTGTGCAAATGATTATACAACTGCACACCAAATATAATTCACACACCATTAGTGGTTCCACTTAAAACGGACCTAATCACAAACTTTAACATTAAAATTAAGTAATTGTTTATAAGTCAATAGACCATGACTGAGGGGGCGGGGCTGAACAACCTCCATGAGGTGTTTGACATCACAGGAATCTCTAACTATCCACTTGTCACGTATGATTGGTATAGTATCGAAGATATGGATGGTGGACCTACAAACTAAAAAAGACTGGGATCTACGAACAGACATATGAACCGAAGCATAACTTTACAAAAAGGTGAAGGTCAACAACTTGTAAATTAGTGAACTATTACTGAAAATCATTTGACCATGTGTAATTATTAGAAAATTTGTAAAATAGTTTTGCTTAAAACATATTAATTGATTTGTCATCTTGGATGACATATTTAGACCACAAAGCTATTTGGATGCATAATTATGCTACTGTTGATCTTTCAAATAGGATACTAGCTGTTCAAATTAGCTCAGATGGAATATGTAGGTGAAATAAAAGAGCAAGTCAATACATATAAACAACTATTTATTAATTAAACAAATAAACTGTCTTAGGCAACAATGAACAATTAATAAACTATGGAAAAAGTAACAAAACAATTATTTAAAATTTGCTTAACTTCATAATTTACATAATTAACTTCATACATTTAAAGTCTGAATTAAATTATGACAACCATTAAAAAAATGTAAAATAAAGGGTTTAAAAAGACATTTAAACAAATAAACTGTCTTAGGCAACAACCAACAATTAATAAACTATGGAAAAAGTAACAAAACAATTATTTAAAATTTGCCTAACTTCATAATTTACATAATTAACTTCATACATTTAAAGTCTGAATTAAATTATGACCACCATTAAAAAATTGTAAAATAGAGGGTTTAAAAAGACATTTAAACAAATAAACTGTCTTAGGCAACTATGAACAATCAATAAACTATGGAAAAAGTAACAAAACAATTGTTTAAAATTTGCTCATCTTCATAATTTACATAATTAACTTCATACATTTAAAGTCTGAACTAAATTATGATCACCATTAAAAGTTTGTAAAATAGAGGGTTTAAAAAGACCTTGTTTCACCTCATGTAAGTTTCAAATAATTCTATCTGTTTGCTTAATTAGGTACATAAATCTTATAAAAACAACTTTAGTTCTATTTTATCCATGCTATTTGATACTTTTGAAGAATTTACTAAACTTCATACTTCACATAATAAACAGTTGACATTAAAAGATTGAATTAAATTATGATCACCATTAAAAAATTGTAAAAAAATAAGTTAAGAGTCTCAATTGGCCGGGTTTGTTTTTGTAATGTTTGGAAAAGGATCTTAATTGTTAACTGTACGAGAAGCTAATAACAAAAGTTCCCCAGTCAAGAAAAAGTGTAAAAATTCTTCAAACTATTCCATAAAAGCAGGTGCATAACTTCAACAATCTTTCTGTTAAGTATCATTGATTTGGGTTGAAAACTGTAGGAGGAGTCGAGTACACAAGACTTAATCACTTCTTTGTAAATTTTGCTAAAAATGACTAAGTTCCAAAGTCTGGAAAAATTTGATATTAGTAGGTACACAACATCAACATGTGTACAATGTTCCTATTAAATTTCAAGGATCTGGGTTGAAAGCTGTTGGAGGAGTTGATTACACAAAACTTTACCTTCCTTTTTTAATTTTGCTAAAAAATGTCTAAGTTCCCAAGACTGGAAAACTGGGAAAAAATTCTTCGAACAATTCCATAATAGCAAGTGCACATGTGTGCAAGCTTCCTGTAAAATTTCCGGGATCTTGGTTGAAAACTGTAGGATTACATAGAACTTGTACTTTCCTTTCTTAAGTTTACTGAAAAATGACTAATTAGTTCTAAAGTCCAGAAAACTGGGAAGAAATTCTTTATACAAAAAGTTCCCTAGTTTCAGGGATCTGGGTCAAAAACTATAGAAGGGGTTGATTACTCAATTGTACCCAATTTTCCCTGCAAGCCTGCCCACTTGACATCACTGTACTATAGACTGGTTTTTGATTTTATATAACCCTGCCAACAAAGGGGGAATAAAAGACCTGGTCTTTTATGTTTTACCTCATGCAATCATGCAAAATTCATATAATTCTCTCTCTCTCTCTCTATCTGCTTAATGAGCACACAATTCTAGCTTTCAGTATGTAATTAAGTATATGTGCTTCAAAGTACATCCTCAAAATACACTATATAATATATAATAGTGAATACTTCATAAACAGAATACTTTAAAATAACCTTTCTCTAAAAAATATAACATACATAAAAGCAATGGTTTAATATACTTTTGTTACATTTCTCCTTGAAGTAAATAGAGGCTCCAAAAGCCTGTACAGCTCAATGGGACTATGTCCATCTTGACTTGCAGCTTTGAACATGAGGATGAATACACAATAAAATTAAACATTACACATAACAGAGAAAAAGCACTGCAGACAGGACATGCTGTACAAATATATGAATAATCTACAAATTACAGAAGATATGTTGAAGCACAATCGATGCAAATACTAAATACCATCAAACCATTTGGAATCAACATCAAAACTGAAAAAATTTAAACATATCTTATTGATTATAACAAACTATTTTTAAAAGATCTTTTTTGTCGATGCATGCTCTCTATGACTCCTGACCAAAAAAATGAAAAAACAACCAAAATTTGTCTGTTTTTCATTGAACTTGCTGTCAATTTGAAAATGTTGTTAATATCGACATCATTGTAAGAGCTCTGATACTTAAATTGTCCAAATCAAAGCATCGTCGGTGCTGTGATCCAGCCATTTTTTAGCTACAGTTTGTCTGACATTTTTTTTATATCATTTTCAATAAGTTTTTCTTTATACAAGCTTCTGTAAGACATTTATACAGAGACAACCATCACAACTTTGGATAAGTGATTTTAGCCCAAAATGTTTGTGTTTAAACACTTTTAACAGAAGAAACCAAGGGACTGAAAAAAAAACCAGTCAACACAAGGATTGAAATGTAGAACATAATTTTCACTAAAAAATTACCATTGTTATTTTTTCTTTTTAAAATCACCCCTTTCAGCTCATAAACATTGGTATGCAATTTTTCTAACTCATCTTATTGATTTTTGATAAAAAAAATTATATGACACTGCAGATGAACAGTTTTATTTCATTATCATGATATAACTAAAAACAATTTTCATCATCAATTGCCCAAAGATGGAGAATTTCTCAATACTGATTTCTAATATCTTCCTTTTTTTAGTTAAATGATTTTGACATGATTGGAAATAGAAATCTTCAAAGGAAGGCATATTTTTTTTTTTTTTTGAAGTTTGACTTAATAATTTCCAGAAAGAGGCATTGGAAATGCACCTTTTCAACAACAAAAATTAAATAACTAATTTTTATTTAAATTGGTATTCATTCTTCATTGGAAAAAAAAAAATATCCTGTATTCAAATACATGTACACATACCTTACACTGTAAAATAGCAATAGAATGGGGAATAGTCAAATTAAAGAACCTTTGTGAGCACGCTCACATACCCCACGCCCCCACATTGTCACTGGACAAACAAAATTTCACCAGATTCCTTCAATGTATGAACTATGACATGTTGTAGTAATAAGCTTTCAATAGTAATTTGAAATTTTAGCTAATAATGGTGGACAAAATACTGCCTTATGGAAACAAACCTACTCCTTTGCAAATAGAAATTCATTAGCATCTGATTAAATGTTGTACTTTACTCTTTATTTGATGTATACTTCTTTCGGAAAAGATGGCATGTTTTTGTTTCACTCTTAGAGCATCACTATTTCTCGGTATCTTCTTCATTCTTATGAAATTATTAAATTCAAGTTTCAAGATATTTTGTTCTTCTCTTGTCCACCTTCTTCTCTCTGCTTTTTGCTTATTTAATTTCTTGAATTTTGAATTGTACTCATCCTCCTCTGATTCATCAGACTCGTCTTCATTTTCTGTCGGCTGATAGTTCTTATCTATTTCACTGTCATTATCTTCAAACTCTGGAAGCAAAAGAAAAATATTGTTAGGAAGGCTTTACAAAGTATATACAAATGACTTTCAATATGACTCTCTTGGTTTTAAACCATTTCTGTTTAGTCATAAGTAACCTTTCATGTTTATGTGGCATATTCTAATATGACGTTCCTCAAACCATGTGTGTACACACCCGTGGTAAAATATGAATATATTTCATGTCAGCTGATTGGAAACGTCATGATTTCTTTGGGCTGTTCCCATTGTGTAATAGACGTCATTGAATGACGTACGAATATAAGTATTCTACAGGAAAATGCAAGATTGTGAAACTGAATGTCATCAAAACATAGTAACATAAACAAACCATGATAAAAATTAGTTGAATGCCAATTTTCACTAGTAAAAATAAGATAATCATTTAACTTCGTCCAAAGCTGTCCAAGTATGTTATTCTAAATAGTTATGTTACTAATAAAGTTTTCTTCATCTTTTACGTCAATATTATTAGTGTTTCATTACAGCAACAGCAAACATGCAAACATTTGACTTTACCTAGAGAGCTTCAATCCAAAAGAATTGCTGTATTTGTTTTATTAGAATCGAAAAAATTCATGGGGGGGGGGGTGTTGAATTTATATTCATTTTACCACAGGTTAGCCAGATATGCCGATATTTTACCCCTCGCTAAAAAGAGGGGTAAAATCAGTATAGATTCAAGCCCCAATGAACTATTTCTTAATTATATGACTTCAAAAATGTCAAAGCTTATTGGTGACAAAGTAAATGATGATATACTTGCTCATCATTGAGCTTCAATTGCTGTTCAATTGTAAAATGAATCAATTACATTTATCTTTCATTTATATCAATTCACAGAAAATTTTTTGTATATCTAGTAATAATAAATTTTAAGACTAAACCTACCATCAACGGCTACTTTCAAATCTTTCTTCTTACTTTGCCTTGACCTTGTTTCTGGTTTTCTAAAAGAAAAAAAAAATTTAACATGATCATAGTGCATTATAGTGTGAAAAGTTGCTCTGATACCCATCACCCATGTATTATTAATACAATGTGCCTTCCAACCCCCCCCCCCCCCCCCCCCCCCCCATACATTTTTTTCTGGAATAGCCCTTAATTGACTATTTTGGTCATGTTGACTTATTTGTGGATCTTACTTTTGAACATTTCTGCCATTTACACATTTTTTCTATCCATTATAATGTAATAAGATAATAACCAAAAAATGTAAAAAAAATTTATTTCGGGACAGTAACCTAACAGTAGTTTGTTCAATTGGTCAGAAAATTTCATGGAAGAGTTTATCACTTTAACCCATTGTCAGGTTTTAATGCTTTAGTTTTTGAGATATACACAGCCAATTTTGCATAGGTACAATGTCTGTACCAAAAATGTGTAGTACTGGAAATCTACCTTTCATATTCAGTACTATTTTGTTACTCTAAAAGTATTGTAATATTTAGGTACCTGTATTTTACAGTACTTGATTTGTACTTAAAAAATTAAGTACTACATATTTTTGGTTACAATGTTACATTTTAAGCATTTTGATAGTAATGTCTACTTCAAATCTCTTAATATTATTATTTTTTAACATGGAATATTGTGATCGCTTTTGGTATTATTTCTGTACCAAAATTTTAAGTACAAATCAAGTACTGTAAAATACAGGTAAGTAAATAGTACAATAATTTTAAAGTAAAGAAATAGTACTAAATATCAAAATTAAATTTTCAGTACTACAGATTTTAAGTACAAAAATAGTACCTATTCAAAATTGGCTGTGTACTGATAAAAGTCAAAACCTGCATTCGACTCATATGTTCTAAGGGTGGCCACGTTTGTTGATGGATCTAATCCCTGTATAAATTTATAAACAAGATACCCTAAGGAACAATCTATTAAAGTTTAAAAGTATTTAAAAGTATGGATCAGTAGTTTCAGAGGAGAAAATCTTTGAAATAGTTATGACGACAATGGTGGATGCCAAGTGATGACACAAGCTCACATGGCCCTTTGGGCAAGGTGAGCTAAAAACTTTATCACTAGCTGTTTGGGGCTAGCAACAGGATTTTTCTAAAGGAGCAAGTCCACAAAGGTCAATATTGGCCTGGTTATTCTGGGAAATTTTATTTCTGAAGTAATATTAAGTATTTGATCACAAAATAGAGATAAATATCTGACAAATTCAAAATTAACAAACTTTGACATATTAGATCACTTATGTTATCATGACGTCATAATATTGCGCCCTCTCATGTAGAAAATCCAAATTTTGACTATTTTTGGCAACATTTGAATAGTTTTCGTCAAAAACGCTTGGCCACATGCAAGGACCATCCTAATTTTAAGTCAGGATGTGTATTTAACACATTTACAACTTTTAATGATAAATTTATTTTGGTTGAAGGGTGTGGCCAATGTGTTTCAGAAGGAAATATAGCTATAAAATAATAAAAAAAAAAAAAAAAAAAATTTGATAAAAATCTGGTAAAACACCAATCTTTTGAAGATGAACACATTGTTAAAACGACCTGCAGACAGAAAAAGGGTTTAGAATATCTTAATTTGCATATTCAAGATTGTGAGTATTGGTGTTTACTTACAACATTACAAAGTTCAATTTTTTGGGCCAAATTAATGCCTTTGTGGCCTAATCCTTCGTCTCTCTGAAGCTTAAACCTAATTTTTCATCACCCATAAGGCAGATCCCAATACTTATTATTTTGATATGATCTTGAACTTGTATTCTTCTGGAACATACATTAAATATTTGCCTGTAGCAAAAATCAATTAATCAATATAATGAACAAGAGGCTCGTGAGAGCCAGAAATTGGACACCTGTAATTTTTTGTGCAGATATTTCATCAATAATGATATAATTTATGATGGTTTATGTATAATTTAATACATGTTTATTAAAACATGCCATTTCTTGTTTCTATTCATCACAGTTTCTTAAAAAAAAAAAACCCAAAGAAATATGAAAAACAATTGTCTTTAAAGGGCAATAACTCCTTATGGGGTCATTTATCCATTTTGGTCATGTGACTTATTTGTAGATCTTACTTTGTTGAACATTTCTGTCATTTACACTTTCTATCTGTAATAATGGTAAAGATAGTAACCAATAAAATGCTTCGCATAACACAGCTGGATACGATCGCAGAGGTCGAACTCTGAACAGAAATATGGGCACAATATTCAAGTTTGATACAGCCCTGAATTTGGATAGTGATTAAATATTTGACACATTATAGATTTATGACACAGAATAAATGTGGGCAGAGAACTTCAATTTGAAATGTGACATTTTATTTAATTAATGGTCTAATATCCAAAATCCATTTCCATGGTTAGTTCAGCATACAACAAAACCCCATGAATTCAGTTTTTTGATGAAATCAAATCAAACAAAGTTTAATTTTGGACCCTTTGGACCTTCATATGGACTAATTTGAAAACAGGGCCCCAAATTAAAATCTAAATGCACAGTTAGATTCAGCATATCATTGAACCACAAGAATTCAGTTTTTGATGAAATCAAACAGTCTAATTTTGGACCCTTTGGACCTCAATGTAGACCTATTTAAAAATGGGGCCCAATAACCAATATAGTAATACACAGTAAAAAACCCAAACAATTCAACACTTTAAATTAATCCTCATTGAAATTGGTTAAAAGATTTGTATTTATTTTCAATTGAAGATTTCTTGCTGTTGCACAATACTTAGTAAATGTGTTTACAAACTATATATAATAATTTACACATCCTGTTTGGTGTGTATATCCTGCCATTTCAATATTTGTTGATTCTTTATATAGATCATTAATAAGAACCAGCTTAGCCAGTATTAGGAATATTAATTTTGGCCCCTTTTGGCCTTTAGTTTCTAAACGGTTCAAGCCATCAATCTCAAATTGATCATAAACTTTCCATATGTAGTATGGAACCTTGTGGTACAATTTCATAGATATCCATCAACTAATACTTAAGAAATTGTTCAGAAACCAGAAAAAAAAAATGTTTTTCCCCCTTATTTGCCCCTTATTCCTGAATGGTTTGAGACATAACCCCCAAGGTCAAACCCAAGCTTCCATTTGTGGTATGGAACCTTGTAGTTCAATTTCATAGAGATCCATAGACTACTAATTAAGTAATTGTCCATAAACCAGAAAAAAAACTTTGTTTTTTCCCCTTTTTTTCTGAACAGTGTTGGCCATAACCCCAAAATAAATCCCAACCTTCCCTTTGCGGTATGGAACCTTGTGGTATAATTTCAGAGAGATCCATACATAAGTTATTATCTGAAAATTAGAAAATTATTTTTTTTGGGCCCCTAATTCCTAAACGGTTAGGACCATAATACCCCAAATCAATCCCAGCCTTCCTTTTGTGGTATTGAACCTGGTGGTAAAATTTTCATCAATTTCATCAAGGAAGTTCAACATTAAAAATACAAAATCATAGAAATCAGACAAATACTAAAAAAGTTAACACCAAAATTATCAATAAACCCTAAATGACCCAAAGAAAAAAAAGGGGAGAAGCCAGATTCCACAAAAAGTTATCAGACAACTTTTGCAAATATTCAACTTACTGCTGCACATTGTTTGCTGGCACAATATCAACATCAGGCATGTAATCTCCAACTTGTGTTTCATCTAAAACAAACAAAAAAAGGAAAATATGAACTCCCTCAATTTATAAATAAACTTGTTGTATATATGTTGTCCTTAGTGTTCTAGGTCAACTTTCTGTTTATTAATTGGTATCTTTTTACTTTTAAACAAGTAAGGATATCTGATTTTGCCTTCTCATATGAAAACAGAATGGATATGAGATTTCAAGGAGAGAACAATCCATCTCCAATGTAAACTGGCATAAACAGACATCAAGAGGTCACCAACCAAATCCAATTATTAAATATATTCAAAGAACTGAAGACTTGCCATTGCCTTATATGGGGCTGCAACTCCTCCTAAATCATTTATCATAATTAAAAAAAATGTTCTCAGAATTTTCACCCTTAATGCTATCACAGGCACTTGTCTATGATTTTTTTTACCTGCATGTATATCCCTTAATCTAACACAAGGTACCCAACTCGCATTATTGAACTT
Organism: Mytilus galloprovincialis; assembly: GCA_037788925.1. Lineage (NCBI taxonomy): Eukaryota > Metazoa > Mollusca > Bivalvia > Mytilida > Mytilidae > Mytilus > Mytilus galloprovincialis. Next base: position 90,405,627 of record CM075333.1, on the reverse strand, counting down.
AGATGCGAGTTTTCCATGGAAAACATACGTTACTAAGAAACAACAAGTTGCGACAGGAATTTGAAGAGCAGCGGCAATGATAATGGTACACACGTTATAGCATCTTGGGATAAAGCTTTGAGCTAAATTTCAAGATTATGCCCAATGTAGTTGTTAAGAAAAGTGTGACAGAAAATTTTGTGAAGACAACACGCATGCAAGACAACAGAAAGGGATTCCTATATGTCGCTTCTGCATGCACAGGCACAAAAAAATGACACTCGTTCAGAGAGTTCCTATATAAACTGTATAATTAGCTTCTTCAGTTGCCTATCCCCCTGAAACTTGTATGGCCGTAAATCTAAATAAAATTATCTACAAAATTGTGTATAACACACCTATTTCTGTTGTTTGAATCATCTGTAGCAAGCATTCCAAGTAACTCAACTGTAAATTATTTCCTATAACTTCAAAGAAATGGCATCTGCAGAATCAAAATATAAAGGAGGTTCGCAAACAAAAATATGGACTTTGCAAGCAACAAAGGTATTATTTCAGGAGCTCTGCTCTCAATACCTCTAGTTTGCAATAGTATTTGAGTCTTGAAATACTTGTGTATCTTGCCAGTTAACTAAAGAAAGACATGATTTACAAATTTCTTGAACTCTAAAGAAAGGAAAGATGAAAACATATTCAGACCTTAACAATAATTAAGTCTTTCCACTTTTCTGTGGAAAGACTTATAGTTTTTCTTCTGATTATTATTATTAGGTCTTTCCACTTTTCTGTGGAAAGACCTATTGTATTTCTTCCGATTATTATTATATTTTTTTCCCCGCCACATTCTGAAATTTTGGTTTCACAATATGTCGCTTAGATATTTCTCATATGGTATCGTATAGTTCATGCGCTTTTAAATTTCACCCTGCTAAGACGAACAATTTTCTTTGTAAGAGTTATCTCCCCGAACACTGTTTTCCTTGTGCCTACATCTCCTCCGTAACCGTAAAAGAAAGCGACAAATTCATTTTATAAAATAGCTAGTTATATCCTTCGCATGATTTGTCATATTTTGACCGAAGCAATATGAATGCTCCATATGAGAGTTATTTCCCCTCATGCATTTAATATAAGTGATATGCATTTCTATCTTATAAACCATAGGTGATAGAGACCTAGGATCTTTTGATTTGAGGTCCTTGGTACAAAAAAATAAAAAATAGGGCAAGGTCAAAGGTCAAGGTCATATTCCAAATTTGAATTTGGCTTATTTTCACTTATTTCCAAAAACCGTATAAGACATCAACAAATTATTTTTACTAAATTGTTAGTTCAATATGTCGTAACATGTAAATTTTGATTGCAAGGGTACGCTGAACGTAAAAGGGAGTTTTCTCCCTTCTTGTATTTAAAGATACAGGTATGGTGATATAACTCATTAACCAGATATAATTAAGACCTACAGTCTTTTGATTTAAGGTCCTTGGTTTATGACCTTCAAATTGATCTCAAGGTCATAGCTTAATTTGATGTTCTAGATTTTGACCTTTGCTTTTACCTCATATGTATACATGATAAAGACATGAGACTTTTGGCAATAGGTATCAAACCATTTAACCTTGAAAAAATAACCGGAAGTGACCTTGTGTAAACCGGAAGTAGCTATTTTTGTACTTTATTAGTATAAAAGTATATAGAACCAGATATTTTTGGAATCAGTGTCAAGTAAATATTCAAATATAATCTGAGTTAACATTTTTCAAACGGAAAGTAACAAATTATCCTCCATATTTAAAAATATTGTATAGAAACCATATATTTTTGGAATCAGCGTACAATAAGCTATCATTCGACGATTGAAATGACATTTTAAACTTAATTTTACTACTTTCATATGAAAATACATTGTTTTGTGTGGAAAGACCTTTTGGTTTTTAATTATCATTATTTTATTTTTTTTCCCGCCAAATTTGATCTTGCGATAAATGTTTGTTTCGCAATATGTCGCTTAGATATTTCTCATACTGTATTGTATAGTTTATGCGCTTTAAAATTTCACCCTGCTAAGCCGAACCATTTTCTTTGTAAGAGTTATCTCCCTATTCACTGTTTATCATCTGTGTGCATCTCCTTCGTAACAAAAAAAGATATCGACAAAATTCTTTTTACAAATTGTTCGTTACATCCTCAGTAATTTTTTGCTTATTTGGATCAAAGCGATTCGATGAAATTTTATAGGAGTTATCTACCTTTACAAAATAAATTTGTTGGTAAGTTTTTTTAACTCATAAACAGTTAACGGTATGACCCTGGAATGTTTTTATTTGAGGCCCCTAGGTCCTAACTTAGAAAATGAGGTCAAGGTCAAAGGTCAAGGTCAAGTTCTCAATTGTGACTTTTGCTTGTTTTTGCATTTTCTCCGACACTTTGAAAGATACATATAAAAGAACAAGTGCAAAATGTCTGCTTTATTGTAACGAAGATATGCTACATTTAGTCTTACACAATTTAATGGCATCTTGTAGGAGTTGGTGCCCCTGAAATGTCTTGATATGAGGTTATTTGATTATAACTTCAACTAAGGTCATTATAAAGGCTTTGGACCTTGTACAAGTAGCATATTACCTCCCTTATATCACTCAAAAATATAATTAAACCATTATTTATCGCATCAGTATGAAGAAACTATCTTCTTATCAAAATTTCTTTAATGTGGAAAGACTTTCAATTGTTCTCTGAACAATTGGTTTTTAATTGTTAATTGTTACAGGAATTAGATCAATCCTTACCACTGAGGTCTTCATCTAAAAAATCCTCATCTTTTGCTGGCTGATCACACTCAAAATCATCCTCTTCATTTTCTAGTGGAATTATAAATTCTGAAAATAAACAAGATTATGAATAATCAAATCACCCAAAACAGAGTTTGGGAGCCTTATTGTTTTTGCTCCAATTCTAATTATGTCACGGATTTGCTCTAAATGCTCTAGTTTTTGAGATATAAGCCAGAAACTGCATTTTACCATATGTTCTATTATTAGCCATGGTGGCCATGTTTTCTGACGAAACAGAAAATAGAACACTAACTTTTTACTAGATACCATAAAGATCATTCAGCTAAGTTTGGTTGGAATTGGTTCAATAGTTTCAGAGAAGATCTTTGAAATAATTTACGACTGACAGATGACGACGGCTGACGCCAAGTGATGGCAAAAGCTCACATTTCCTTTTAGGAAAGGTGAGCTAAAAAGGGGAGCATATTGTTATTGTTTGGTATCACCAGCCCAGTAGTCAGCACTTCGGTGTTGACATCAATATCAATTATATGGTCATTTTTATAAATTTTCTGTTTACAAAACTTTGAATTTTTCGGAAAACTAAGGATTTTCTTACCCCAGGAGTAGATTACCTTAGCCGTATTTGGCACAACTTTTTGGAATTTTGGGTCCTCAATGCTCTTCAACTTTGTATTTATTTGGCTTTTTGAACTATTTTGATCTGAGCGTCACTGATGAGTCTTATGTAGACGAAACGCGCGTCTGGCGTATAAAATTATAATCCTGGTACTTTTGATAACTATTTGATTCAATCTATTCCCACAAGTTCTCAGAAATGGATAAAACTATGCCATAATGTGAATCACGATGTGAAGTTCTGTACCTGATATGGAATTGTCCAAAATGACCAGTCACCATGGAAACTGTTCAAATGTTAAAAACATTTTTTTTTGGTTTTGGGGGTATGCCATTTTTATACATGTAATTTCTATCTGAGATTTGTTGTAAACGGAAAACATGTAAATAATTACCTCAGCACTTAAGACCTAGAACATGCAGATACTCGTTTTCTTTAAAATGGAATTGAAGGATCATTTAAAAGAAACGGGCTACAAGTATAAAATTGGTCTTGTGGTAGTCCAAATAATAATGACATCTTGAAAGGCTATTTTATGTTTTATTGTGACACACTGACTGAAGAGACTTGGTCATTGATAAAAACTAGAACCTACATTCTTTGACTATTGCAGTTCCTCTCGACTTATATTTTTGACAAGGATGTCAAGAGATATAAATAAAATTCTGTTATAAATAATATATTGTTTTATTTCATTTTGTTTATTGAATCAACTACTGGAAAAAAGTTAATAAGGTTTTTTCAGACAAGTTACAATTCCATTCGAACAAGTTGAAAAAACAAGTGAAACTGCGAGCTACTGCTCACTGATGATACCCCCGCCGCAAGTGGATAATATTAATAGTGTAAAAATATGCAAGTGTTCGGTAAACAGGAAGTTGTCAAGTGATGAATCTGAAAACGCATCACACGGTATAGCTGACTTATATAAATCCTGAAACCAAATTTCAGAAATCCTTGTATTGTAGTTCCTGAGAAAAATGTGACGAAAATTTTCAACTTGGCTATCATGTGTAAAATCATACAAGTGTTCGGTAAACAGGAAGTTGTCGAGTGATGAATCTGAAAACGCATCACACGGTATAGCTGACTTATATAAATCCTGAAACCAAATTTCAGAAATCCTTGTATTGTAGTTCCTGAGAAAAATGTGACGAAAATTTTCAACTTGGCTATCATGTGTAAAATCATACAAGTGTTCGGTAAACAGGAAGTTGTCAAGTGATGAATCTGAAAACGCATCACACGGTATGGCTAACAGATATAAATGTTGATACCAAATTACAGAAAGGGTGGATGTGTAGTTCCTGAGAAAAATGTGACGAAAATTTTCAACTTGGCTATTATGTGTAAAATCATACAAGTGTTCGGTAAACAGGAAGTTGTCAAGTGATGAATCTGAAAACGCATCACACGGTATGGCTAACATATATAAATGTTGATACCAAATTACAGAAAGGGTGGATGTGTAGTTCCTGAGAAAAATGTGACGAAAGTTTCATGGGACGGACTGACTGACGGACGGACTGACGGACGGACTGATGGACGGACTGACGGACTGACGGACGGACAGACAGAGGTAAAACAGTATACCCCCCCTTTTTTAAAGCGGGGGTATAAAAAAGTTATTGTAGAGGCCTGTCATGGATGACAGATTAGCACCAAAGTAACAAAACTTGATCAGAAAATCGTTAGGAACAGTTCTACCATGTTTAGTTGCAATCCATTCAGCAGTTCTCTAAAAGAAGATTTTTGTATGTATTTCCTACCGGGTTCTATGTTACACCAAGTCCCACACTGATGGCAATCATTGATGACAGATCAGCATCAAAGTTACAACACTAAGTCAGCACCTTGTAAGGAACAGGTTAAATTATATTTTTATTGAATTTCTTAAAAATTGATACTCTTAAAATTGATGCTATTTTTCTAAGCCTTATGATTTGAAAAAAAAATGAGCAGGCTTGTGAGTATTTACTGTGTTTATAGGGACTAAACTTAACTCTTTTTCTCCAGAGGCCCAACCAATTTTTATAGACAATAGACATTATCTATTAGCACAAGCACATGTACATTAAATGGACATGGCATACAGTATAGTACAATTGAAATAATAAAGTGACAATAATTAAATTAGTGTGACAGTGGTATTCACAAGAAAAAGAAGACCACAAATATGTGTGTATTGACAGATAAACAATTATTAATGTCCATGAACAAAAAAGGATACATATAAAAAAAACCAAAAAAAAAAACCATGCGTCAAAACGACACGAATGGCCCCGTCTCAAAAAGTTGAAAAACTGCAATTTCAACAACACACATACATGTGGACACAAACTCAAAATTTGAATGGGTATAGATAAGTCTGTATAATTTTCAAAGTGGTAAACCCTTAATTTGGACTAAAATCAGCAGAGCGGAACCTAGCTTAATCTTGATCTATAACTCATCATGGTTAACTCAGATACCAAAAATCAGCCCAATATCTGAAGGCATTTAGAAATAAAGTCTGTATAACTGATTTTCAACAATTTATCAAAGTCCAAAGCCCGTAATTTCGTCAAAAATTAGCGGAGCACAACCTTACTTTAACTTCATCTAGAACTCATCATGGTTAACTCACATACCAAAAATCAGCCTGATATCTGAAGGCGTTTAGAAAAAAAGTCTGTCTAACTGTGATTTTCAACAATTTATCAAAGTCCAAAGCCCGTTATTTTGGCAAAAATTAGCGAAGCGGAATGAAACTTAAACTTGATCTGTAACTTATCATGGTTAACTCACATACCAAAAATTAGTCCAATATCTGAAGGCGTTTAGAAAAAAAAGTCTGTATAACTGTGATTTTCAACAATTATCAAAGTCCAAACCCTGTAATTTCGTCAAAAATTAGCAGAGCGGAACGAAATTTAAACTTGATCTGTAACTCATCATGGTTAACTCAAATCCCAAATATCAGCCCAATGTCTGAAGGCGTTTAGAAAAAAAGGTCCGTATAACTGTGATTTTCAACAATTTATCAAAGTCCAAAGCCCATAATTTCGTCAAAAATTAGCAGAGCGAAACGAAATTTAAACTTGATCTGTAACTCATCATGGTTAACTCAATTCCCATATATCAGCCCAATATCTGAAGGCGTTTAGAAAAAAAGTCTGTGTAATGGTTTGTTGTGGAATGACGAAATTATGGACAAGGGTAAAACTATATGACACCGACAACATCCTTGCAGGGCCATACAAATAATTATAGAACAATATCCTTTCAGAAAATGGTATATTTTTTTTCTTTCAGAATAATGGTTTATTCACAACAAAAAATATTTTCTTGCTGTTTTTTTTTTCTTTCCAGATTACATGCAATGAAGTATTTCAACTATTAAAGCTTTGTGACATTTATTAGTGATCTTTTGATCTTCTGAGATACAACCACCACTGAGTGCCACCCATTCTAAACTACACATATAAAGATGGTGGTCAGTTGAAAGTATTTGTTTGAATTAAGCAATAGATGTCCTTATGCTATATAAAGTTGTTACATGTATATTTGTCTGTGAAGAGAAGTAAGGTTGTAAAAAACAGAAATGAAAAGAACAGTTTATTTTAAGAATCAAGGGCAAATAAATCTTGAAATGAGATATATGTTTCAAAATTGAACCTGATCTTGATTTTAAAGTAAGAAACTGCATATTCATATTTAAGAAAGCTGTTAAGGTGAAATTCTCTTTTTATCAACTGGAAATGAAAAATTAGTCTTTTTTATACAATTAAGGGCAAATAACTCTTGATTGCCAAAAGCAATTCATATCAAAAATGAACGTGTCCTTCATTAAATAGTAGGAATTAACAAAGTTTCAGAAAGTTGTGTATGGGGAGTGAAATAATGGTGTTCCTTCATAATGTTCTGCATTGGGCGTGATACTGCTTAGGCAAAGGGTCATTAGTCTATCACTAACCTGAAACATCAATGTCAGATAACTTCTTGCCAGCATATTTTCCAAGTTTTCCTTCATCTGCAGCCAATATCAAATTGCCAATTTTGGCTATTTCAATGGTCGAATCATGCTGCCTATAATGGTTTTTGTGTGTATTAATGTTATGAGCCAAGTGCCTGGACAACCACTCTAACTCAAAGTCCTCCAGGTCAAGGACCTGGCAAACAGTGGCCAAATATTTCCTCAGACGGCTCGATGATATCAGTTCTGGGTTTTTACACCCAGCTTCAGTTGCCATTTTGTTCATTGCACTCCAGGCACTTATCGGACTGTCAGTACTAGTCGAACTTGCAAAAACAAATGGATTTACTAAAGACACTTTGCATATTTCCTTGTTAGCATCAAGGCATTCAATAGCTTTTATCATGGCAGGGGTAAGGAGCACCGGACACCTCTTGTTCTGCTTCCCTTGAGTTTCAATCATTTGTAGCCTAAAAATGAAAATGTAATATATTGTAAAATAGTCCCTGAAAATATTTAGCAAATGTTTAGTTGAAATGTTTTTAATGTGCCAATCCCATATGTTATCTGTAAAGCAAACATTTAACAAGAAATTATTGTAACAGGATGCTGTTATGAAGTCTCACAAACAAAGCCCCCTGTTATTATAAACGGCTTGGCACCCCCATTATATTCATCAATTTGACATGACGAAAGGAATATATATGGTTTAGGGGTGGGGATTGTTTCGTGCCTGCTCAAGCCTGCCTTTCTCTGGGTGTTGGATTTCTCGCTGTGTTGAAGGCACATTGGTGACCTTGGGTTGTTTTGTTCATTTTGGTCAGGTTGTTGTCTCTTTGACATATTCCCCATTTCCATTCTTTATTCAGTTTTTCTAATAGTATTGTTTATTGTTTAATGAAATAATGTTGTCAAATGGCTCCACATGTCACCTAAAGCCTTGTTTTCACAACTTCCATAAAATATTTGTTTTTAAGTAGGTGATTAGTTAACATATGCAGTTTAAGTATAGTTTTATGTTTCAACTTTAGGTCCAGACATGAAAATTTTTCCAATATTATTATTTTTCTTTAATTGGTTCTTCAATTAGACAGGATGTATAGATCTAATAAACTGATAGAAGGTGAATATCAACTTCTCAGGAGTCAAATTTGATAATTTCTTGACTTTTAATGCAATTCACACTTATTTAAAACTAGAGGCTCTTTAGAACCTGTGTCGCTCACCTTGGTCTATGTGCATATTAAACAAAGGACACAGATGGATTCATGACAAAATTGTCTTTTGGTGATGGTGATGTGTTTGTAAATCTTACTTTACTGAACAATCTTGCTACTTACAATTCTCTCTATCTACAATAAACTTGACCCTTTAGTTACAGAGGAAAATCTTTTGTAAAAATTTACAAAAATTTACCGAATTAATGAAAATTGTTAAACAAAGAGCTGATAGCTCTGAGGTGGAAGAAGGTGAATAAAAGGTAACCTGAATTACCACAAAAGCAGCCCAACTAACCCAGGCTGCTTTGTTCCATTATCGTTATGATGTATTTTTTTTTCTTCAAACAAGAAAAGGTCATAATTTGAAGTACATGGATTTCCCATCCGTACAATCATTTTCTATGTTCAGTGGACTGTGAAAATTAGGTAAAATCATTAAATTGGCAGTAAAATTAAGAAGATCATATCATAAGGAACACATGTGCACTAAGTTTCAAGTTGATTGGATTTCAACTTCATCAAAAACTACCTCGACCATAAACTTTATAACCAGAAGCAGGACGAACGGACAGACCAGAAAACATAATGCCCATAAATGGAGCATAAAAATAGTAAGGCTTGTTACATACCCGCCAACTTTTGAAAGTTCCCATAGGGGTTTTTAGTGCACAACAACAATTTTAAGGTTACAATGTTAAGCGAAGTATTTTGCACGATCTGGATGGTCTAGAAAATGTGTCATATTTGTATGATGAACTTACATGCCTTTTTCTTAAGTCTGTTTGCATGATTCTAGTCATTAAATCGGTAGAAGAGATGAAGCTAGCAGATCAGGGTTTATTTTCTTGCGTAAGAATATTAGATGCTTGTTGAAATTTCCAATTTTGAATTATGCACACAAAGATGGACCTTTAACAGGTTGGGAACAACACTCCAAATGAGGGGTAACCTTATTGAAAGAACATTACAACCCACTGTAAAAAATGAGCACATTTTTATTCATATTATTTGATGAAACTTTCCCCCAAGAACTATGCATCTATTAAGTACTAAATGGTCAAAATATGTCATAAGAATTTTCTGTTGTTTCTAAACTTATATCTTCTTTATTAATTTGACCCCTCATTTAGAAAAGTTGTTCCAAATATTAGAATTTTCCCACTTTTGAGTTTAATAAAAATCTTAAGAATGTTCTTTCTTTTTTTTCAACAGTAAAATGACCCCTTGTTTTAGGAACAGTCCCTTATTTAAGGGACACCACTCATAATTGGGGGGGTCCCAACCTGAATACAAAAATAAAATATGTTACAACCAGTATTATGTCAATAAATTAGTGAAAAAAATACTATTTACTATCTTTATCATGTTTATGGTAGTACAGTAGACTCCGGACAATCGGATAATCAAAATGTCAGCTAAAAATATCCGATTACCCGATATATTCAATTAGACGATGAATGTATATTCAATGAATATTCTACAATAATAAGTAGATCTATTGCTTAATATATGAAAGGGCTGGAGGATTGATGGAGTGATTTTCATCAGTTACATCACCACGATGTTTGCGAGAAAAATTATCAGCTGATTATGTAGCTAATGAATAAATTTGTTTCCACTTGCAGTTTTTAAATCCTATATTTATTAAAATCAATCAAATGTCCTGCAATATTTATATAAATTATTATCTTCCATCCATAGTTTGTTTTTACTAGTTAAGTAAACAAATTATTTACATTTTCACACAGGTAAACTAATTTGGCTATAAATAGATCAAAGCATGTCTGAGTAGAACCTCTAATCTAAAATCGTAATTGCTATAATTTTATTTCTTTAAATAATCAAATCTAAATTTATGAAAATAATCATGATTGATAAAATAGTATTGCATAAAGTTTACACTTTCAGAGACTATTTATGTTTAGGTCATGGTTCTAGAGGCTTCTTCACATATTTGTAAACAAACCAATATGGCCGCCACACGTGATTACCTTTGCACATGTGAAAAAAATATTTCTGACAAAAGTCAGATTTCTCTTGTCAAAAGGGATTTATATTTATATTGCAATAAATTATTCAGAAGAAGGTACATTCAGTTTCAATTATATTTCTTATTCTATGAGCATTTAGAGTTTAATCAAATTCTCCCAACAGTAACGTACTGCTCTTGTCAACTGAGTCTTGAATAAATTTATAAATAGATTCAAACCATTTGAAGTAGAAAGGCATCTAATTCACATGACAAGGAAAACAATGAATAAAGACACCAATTTAATAAGAAATAGATCCTTTTTATTTATTAAAAACAAAATCTTCTTGTCTGCAAGATTGCAAATTCGTAACTTCAAGGGTGAACTTGTAAACAGGGCGAGTTGTCCCGATACCAAATTCACGCATGCGTACTACAAATATCTACAGTAAAAACATCCGGTTACAAGTAAACAAATAACGTTCATGGATTACATGTGGATGAGATAATATCTATTAATTTACATAAATAAAAAGGTCATATTTACGATAGTGATTGTTTTTCAATCCTAATTTACAAATTAAATGATTCAGATGCTTAATCATGTGTAAAAATCGGTGTTAGGAATCTTAAGTTGTTATGAAATTGTAATACACAGAAACGAATGCGGCATTCGGAGGCTCAATGAGTTTAAAGTCGGTCCCATAGGTCTTCAGAAGACTTGACGTCTTCTTCCACCAAAAATTGACTATAAAGGGCAATAACTCCTTAAGGGGTAAACTGACCATTTTGGTCATGTTGACATATTTGTAGATCTTACTTTGCTGAACATTATTGCTGTTTACAGTTTATCTCTATCTATAATAATATTCAAGATAATAACTAAAAACGGCAAAATTTCCTTAAAATTACCAATTCAGGGGCAGCAACTCAACAACCAGTTGTCTGATTCATCTGAAAATTTCAGGGCAGATAGATCTTGACTTGATGAACAATTTTACCCATGTCAGATTTGCTCTAAATGCTTTGGTTTCAGAGTTATAAGCCAAAATCTACATTTCACCCCTATGTTCTATTTTTAGCCATGGCGGCCATCTTGATTGGTTGGCGGGGTCACCGGACATATTTTTTAAACTAGATACCCCAATGATGATTGTGGCCAAGTTTGGTTAAATTTGGCCCAGTAGTTTCAGAGGAGAAGATTTTTGTAAAAGTTAACGACGACAGAGCCGGACGCCAAGTGATGAGAAAAGCTCACTTGGCCCTTTGGCCTATTTTGGGCCAAGTGAGCTAAAAAAGTATATAGCAGTTATTGTTCTATTGCAACATGTACAATGATTATCAAACAAAAAAAGGGAATAAAAATAAATGGGATATCAATGGTGCAAATTTATTTTATTTAGAAAGCAAAAAGGACAAATACATTTACCAATTACTTGGCAAAAAAATATAGTTTTGTCGAAAGAGGCGACAAAAAAGAAAATTGACCAAAGGGGTAACACAGTTTAATATATCATTATTTTAAACTGCTTTTCAAAAGCCATTTTTATAGATTATCATTGGTCATCTCAACAATGCTCAACAAGATTGATTTTCTTGCTTGTGCAGATGCTGCGAAAGTGAGAAAAGCAATAGAATTGAGATCCAATGATAATCTGTTTATCACTGTTTTGTTTACTTTGACAACAGCACTTGCGTCTCTAGTTTCTATCAATATTTTATTCATATCACTCGTCTGTACCGAGAAAGAAAAGGAAAGAAACTTAGTGAGCACGCTCACATACTCCACATCCCCACATTGTCACTAGGCAAACAAAATATCATAGATCCAAAAAAGTGGACCCTCTCTACAGTTTTCTATGAAAAACCAATCCAATCCAAGCTTTTATGGTTACCAACTCTTCATCTAATCTTGAAGAAAATTCAACAAAAAAAGAAGTCGCATTCCAGGCGACGAGCATAAATTTATGATTTTTTTAAAAGTACCCCTCCTTAAAAAAGGGCCCTCTAGAGATTTCTGTAAAAATCAATCCTATCCAAGCTTTTATTGTTTCGAAAACTTCATCCAAGTTTGAAGGAAATCAGACAAAAAATGAAGGCGCTATCCAGGCGACAAGCATAAATTTAAGATTTTTATCCAAGTCCCCCTCCTGAAAAAAAGATCACCCTCAACAGATTTTTGTGAAAATCAATCCCATCCATGCTTTATGGTTACCAACACTTCATCATAATTATCAGCACGATCAGTAACATTGAAGGAAAATTTTGAAAAATAGCTATATTACAAGATTAATCCAAAGTAAAAGACGAGATCTAATTATTTTGAAAGAGTATATTAAAAACAATACATGCAAATGTTTACATACCTCTGTAAAAGCATTTTTTCCACAGGTTTCAGACCAATGGATATCTCTTCATTTACATTTTGCTGCCAATTGCATCTTTTTTTGAAGCTGCTGGTAAGTAATTTGGCTACCTCACTACTTCTTCTTTTGTTGAAGAGTATAATTCTGGTCAAAGTAGCTTCAGCTAACCTTTTCCAAAGTTTCAAGTCTTGCTGCTTAAATTTTTGACTAGACAACTCTTCAATTATTGAGTCTAAATAAGTTTTCAATAGGACTAAATCACTTGTGACTGGCAATGCCATAGGCTTGTTAAACTTGTTTGTTCTCAGTGTTGCAAGAGCAACAGCAGATATCATTTGAGTCCAGTCCGAGGAATGGAGCATCAAAAAGTCATCACTTTCTTTTTTCATCACATCATCTGACATTCTAATAGCATTCCCTCTCTTTATTTCTGCTGTTTTAACTAGATTATGTCCCATATTAAGAGCTAAAGATGGAGTTTCAAAAGCAAAAATCTGCTGCTCGTTCCTATGGTAACCTGCAAGTTTTTGTATAGCTGTTATAATACAATCAAAATATTCTGGATTAATCAAACTTTGAAGATCCTTTTCCGACTTATTCATTTCATTGAACTTCAATTTCAATCTTGCCAGTTGACGCATCCTTTGTGATACATAGTTAGTTCTTCTTGGTCCCAGCTGGCTAATCATGAATTTTCCAAATTGTAGTATTAATATATCATTTACAATATTATCAAAAATTTGATCTCTATGCATTTTAATGAAGCAAGTTTCTTCTAGTTCCTTAGGAACTGCTATTTCTTTTTCCTCTAAATAAGGGCTCAATCCTCCTGCCAGGACTAGTTTAGATCTTGCAATAATACTTGCGTCCTGTAACTGTGACTTATTTTTATTTTTGTTGAATGCACATTTCTTGGTATGTCTCCACAATTCTTTCCTCCCATAAAAACCATAACAATAAAGACATGGCAGGAAATCTACTGAATTTAAGGTTTCTTTACTTGGTCTCCTACAAACTATCAAATTTCCTTGTCCTTCCGCCAGAATTTTCACATTATACTTAAAAGATCCAAAATTCTTGATTCTATCAAATAGTTTCCTCCTCTCAATCTTATTTGTTTTAGAACATGCTGAAGCAACCATAGTTTCCTTTGAGTGACAACTTTCAAGATGTTTCTTAATCCTATGGCGAAACACTTTCCCACAAAAATAACATGCCAATAATTTGTTATATTGTCTCTTTCCGTTTAATTTGTGAATTCTCTTGACTTTGACTGAAAATAAAATTAAATAATTATCAATTTAAGACTCTATATTTTTTTAATTAGGATCTAAGCCATCTGTTTTCCAATAATTTAGAGTTATCTTTTTATTAGAATAACAAGAGTGCACACGCTGAAATGTCTCGCCTTCTATACTAATCATTGATATTATGTTGATAGTCCTAAGTATAAAGCTAAGCTTTATAACAATTGTCACATAAACTTAACATTAACCAAGATAACTAAACAAAGACCAATGAACCTTGAAAATGAGGTCAAGGTCAGATGAACCATGCCAGGCAGACATGTACAGCTAACAATGCTTCTATACAACATATATAGTTGACCGATTACTTATAGTTTAAGAAAAATAGACCAAAAGGCAAAACACAAAACCTTAACACTGTGCAATGAACCGTGAAAATGAGGTCACGGTCAAATAAAACCTGTGCGACTAACATAAAGATCATAAAATATTTCCATACACCAAATACAGTTGACCTATGGCATATAGTATTAGATAAAAAGACCAAAACTCAAAAACTTAACTTTGACCACTGAACCATGAAAATGAGGTCAAGGTCACATGACATCTGCCCGTTAGACATGTACACCTTACAATCGTTCAATACAACAAATATAGTAGACCTATTGCATATAGTATGAGAAAAACAGACCAAAACACAAAAATTTAACTTTGACCACTGAACCATGAAAATGAGGTCAAGGTCACATGACATCTGCCCGATAGACATGTACACCTTACAATCGTTCCATACAACAAATATAGTAGACCTATTGCATATAGTATGAGAAAAACAGACCAAAACTCAAAAATTTAACTATAACCACTGAACCATGAAAATGAGGTCAAGGTCAGATGACACCTGCCAGTTGGAGATGTACACCTTACAGTCCTTCCATACACTGAATATACTAGCCCTATTGCTTATAGTATCTGAGATATGGACTTGACCACCAAAACTTAACCTTGTTCACTGATCCATGAAATGAGGTCGAGGTCAAGTGAAAACTGTCTGACAGACATGAGGACCTTGCAAGGTACGCACATATCAAATATAGTTATCCTATTACTTATAATAAGAGAGAATTCAACATTACAAAAAATTTGAACTTTTTTTTCAAGTGGTCACTGAACCATGAAAATGAGGTCAAGGACATTGGACATGTGACTGACGGAAACTTCGTAACATGAGGTATCTATATACAAAGTATGAAGCATCCAGGTCTTCCACCTTCTAAAATATAAAGCTTTTAAGAAGTTAGCTAACACCGCCGCCGCCGCCGCCGCCGGATCACTATCCCTATGTCGAGCTTTCTGCAACAAAAGTTGCAGGCTCGACAATATATCACCTGCTCAAACATGATAAGTCTACCTATTTAAAAATTATACTTTTGCAAAACAAAATTTCCCATGTATTAAAGCTATACAGTCTCTAAATTTTATTGGGAATCTCACAGAGAACATGTTTATTCTCATAGACTGGTGCAAAACAGTCATCTTTTTGTTCCTTGATGAATCAGATAATCATCATACATGTATATTTTTTTTTTGATAGGTTACTAAATTATGCCCGTAAGAATTTGGAAATTAATCCTCAACCTACCAAACCTCCTTCATTTGGGAGTCATACAATGAACCGTTTTCTCATGGGCTGGTGCAAAACAATTGTAAATCTGTAAATCTTTTTGTTTTTGCAAGAGTCCATGACAGGGATAAAAACAGTCGCCCAGTCGCCCATGGCGAGCACAATTTCACATGGGCGACTTCACATCACTTTCCAGATCGCCCAGGTGGCGATTGCAATATATTTATTTCATAACTCCAACTGAAAAGTTTGTTCTATCGCTAGAAGTACTCAACTGTTATTTAATCATTCAAAACACATTATGGAAAAGCTTTCCGTAGAAAAACAAGAGTGCACACGCTGAAATGTCTCGCCTTCTTTACTAATCATTGATATTATGTTGATAGTCCTAAGTATAAAGCTTTAATACAACTGCCACATAAACATGATAAACATTAACCAAGATAACTAAATAAAGACCAATGAACCACGAGAATGAGGTCAAGGTCAGATGAACCATGCCAAGCAGACATATACAGCTAACATATGCTTCCATACAACAATTATAGTTGACCTATTACTTATAGTTTAAGAAAAATAGACCAAAACACAAAAACTTAACACTGATCAACGAACCGTGAAAATGAGGTCAAGGTCAAATAAAACCTGCGCCACTGACATATAGATCATAAAATATTTCTATACACCAAATATAGTTGACCTATGGCTTATAGTATTAGACTAGATATCATTGAGATGGGAGCCATCTCTGTGGGCCCGCTGTGAATAATGTGCATTAAAAAATTGTATCTTTACCATAGGACATGGGTTTGTCAACTGAAATCAAAGTTTTTGACCTTGACCTTTGACCTAGGAAGTTGTAAATAAATTATGACACACCCTTTGGTATTGGTTTATAAACATGTCAAGTATAAACTTTGAAATGATAACGGTTCTCAAGATATAGAGCAGACACGATCTTTACCATAGGACATGGGGTTGTCAACTGAAACCAAAGTTTTTGACCTTGACCTTTGACCTAGGAAGTTGCACATAAATTATGACACACCCTTTGGTGTTGGTTTATATACATGTCAAGTATAAACTTTGAAATGATAACGGTTCTCAAGATATAGAGCGGACACAATCTTTACCATAGGACATGGGGTTGTCAACTGAAACCAAAGTTTTTGACCTTGAACTTTGCCCTAGGCAGTCGTTCATAAATTATGACACACCCTCTGGTGTTGGTTCATATACATGTCAAGTATAAACTTTGAAATCATAACGGTTCTCAAGATATAGAGCGGACACGATCTTCACCACAGGACACAGGGTTGTCAACTGAAACCAGTTTTTTGACCTTGACCTTTGACCTAGGAAGTTGTACATACATCATGACACGCCCTCTGGTGGTGGTCAATAAACATGTAAAGTATAAAGTATGAAATCATAATGGTTCTCTAGATATGGAGCGGACACAAAGTGTTACGGACGGACGGACGGACGGACGGACGGACAGACTGATCACTATAGGGGACCCGCCTTTGGCGGGACCCTAATAAAGAGACCAAAACTCAAAAACTTAACTTTGACTACTGAACCATGAAAATGAGGTCAAGGTCAGATGACATCTGTCCGCTAGACATATAGACCTTACAATCATTCAATACAACAAATAGAGTAGACCTATTGCATAAAGTATGAGAAAAACGGACCAAAACACAAAAACTTGAACTATAACCACTGCACCATGAAAATGAGGTCAAGGTCAGATGACACCTGCCAGTTGGACATGTACACCTTACAGTCCTTCCATACACCGAAAAAACAACTGCACACCAAATATCATAGACCAACTATTAATAATTCCCCTTGAACTTACCTAATTAAAAACTTTAACATTGAAACTAAGTAATTGTTAAAGTCAAAAGACCATGACTGAGTCGACCAGGCTGAGTGATCACCATAAGTAGCTTTCTTTAAACTGATCTAATCACAAAGTTTAACAAATTGCTGCCACTGCTGTCGTCAATATAAGCATACTTAAGTCTCGCTTTTTGCAATGTCAAGGTGAGACACAAATTAAACTAACCTTTTGGTCTTGATAATCTGTAGGATGTCCATCCTGAAAAAGATAAATATGCTTGAAAGCAAACATATCCCAAAAAAATGATTTTGAGCTAAACAAAATAGAAGGTGCACAATGGCATCATTTTATGATAAAGTAACTGAGAAAGTTTCATTTAAGTATAATAAGTGGTTTAGGAGGTGTTGCGGATACAAAATGGGTATCTCCTATTAAAAGTCCATGTTTTGGAAATAGAAACTCTAAACATGATTTTGACCAAAAACAAAATAGGTGCACAATTGCATTGCATGGTTAAGAATCTGATAAAGTTTCATTCAATCATAACTAGAGGCTAGAAAGAGCCTGTGTCGCTCACCTTGGTCTATTGAATATTCAACAAAGGACACAGATGGATTCATGACAAAATTGTGTTTTGGTGATGGTGATGTGTTTGTAGATCCTTCTTTACTGAACATTCTTGCTGAGTACAATTATCCCTATCTATAATGATTGGCCAAGTCAGGCCATTCATTAGGAGGCGGTACCCGGTACTTTTACCCTCCTATGCTATTGACAAGTACCGCCTAAATGTAGTAATTTTTATATAAGATATTCATGGAATAAATTGAAAAGTACCACCTAGAAACGTGAAAAGTACCAGTCAACATGAAAGATAATGAATCCCCTGCCAAGTGGTTTCAGTGGAAAATGTTAGTAAAAATTAACAAATTTTATGAAAATTGTTAAAAATTGACTGTAAAGGTCAATAACTCCTTAGGGGTCAACTGACCATTTTGGGCATGTTGACTTATTTTTAGATCTTACTTTGCTGTAAATTATTGCTGTTTACAGTTTATCTCTATCTATAATAATATTCAAGATAATAACAAAAAACAGCAAAAATTTCCATAAAATTACCAATTCAGGGGCAGCAACCCAACAAAGGGTTGTCTGATTCATCTGAAAATTTCAGGGCAGATAGATCTTCACCTGATAAACAATATCAACCCCATCAGATTTGCTCTAAATGCTTTGGTTTTTGAGTTATTTTGGTCCTGTTGACTTATTTGTAAATCTTACTTTGCTGAACATTTTTGCAGTTTACAGTTTATCTCTATCTATAATAATATTCAAGATAATAACCAAAAAAGCAAAATTTCCTTAAAATTACCAATTCAGGGGCAGCAACCTTACAACGGATTTTCCAATTCATCTGAAAATTTCAGGGCAGATAGATCTTACCTGATAAATTTTACTTCCTGTCAGATTTGCTATAAATGCTTTAAGCCAAAAACTGCATTTTACCCCTATGTTCTATTTTTAGCCATGGCGGCCATCTTGGTTGGTTGGCCCAGTCACCGGACACAATTTTTAAACTAGATACCCCAATGATGATTGTGGCCAAGTTAAATTTTATTTGGCCTAGTAGTTTCAGAGAAGATTTTTGTAAAAGTTAACGAAGACGGACGATGACAGACGGCAAGTGATGTGAAAAGCTCACTTGGCCGAGCTAAAAAGTAGTTAAAAGGGAGTTGGGAATAAAAATAGCATATTGCACTGGACAGACAAATGGAAGGTCAGATAGACTACCCCTCACTATATACCTCCGCTATAAAAAGCAGGAGTTTAACAAATACTTTTATATTTACCTTTATTTTATTGAAAAAAAAAAAGGATGTGGTATTACTGACTTATGTGCCTAGTACAAAGTAATATGCGTCTACAGATTGAAAACTGTTTGGCCTTCAACAATGGGTAAACAAATAAAATTTCTTTTTGCATGCACAATTTTTATCTCCCCAAACTCACATGTTATCAGGAGGGAACATAGAAAAGTTCCATTAAAAACCAGATATCAAATACGCAATTGAATTTCATAATGAGTCAGTGATGTCAATATTCCTTTCTAAGCAAGAATATAAATTTCTTCATCCTGATCTAAGGCAAAATGGCTATCAACATATCTTAACCTGGTCAATCCTAAAAATATGAATTTTGTAAATACAGAATTCATTCAAATTTTTACATGTATTCCTGCCATGTTTTATCCCCAATCCAAAGTAGGATGCATGAGTTTTGAGCGATGACAAAACGTCTTATATCTAGTCCTATGCCAAAATGGCTAAGTTGTATCTTAAGTTTACACTGGTTGGTTCTTAATAATTGCATAAGGCCTGGATGCTAGGGTACTCAAATAGATACCCTCAAGTTTGTTCAAGCAAAATTAACCTTTAAATAAAGAATACCTGAGTCCAAAGGTTCTTCATCAGAAAATGGAGTATCTGAAGTCTCCTAAAATCAAGATTGAACAAAGTTTATTAGTATTAATCGTTTAATACTCTTTACAGAGTCAGATTGCACAAAAAAAGTACATTATACAATATAAATTTCTTCAGCACTGAATGATAATAAAGAGTGGTGAAATATTACTTTTACATGCACAGTTCTTAAAAAGATCTGCAGTGTGTACATGTAATAATTATAGATATAGAACCACTTAATAGGGCTGGTCAGAAGGAACATACCAGAGAGTACAACTTATTCAAGACATAATAAATCCTATGCATACATGTAACTATAGCTTTAAAAAGAAAAGAATCTATTGGTTATTTTAGTACCAGATGAAAGCTAAAGGACTTAGGATCAATTTTGGATACTTTTTGACTGAACTTTTATTTACATACTCTTAAGAACAAAAAGAATATTTATTGACTCTTCCCGGTTAGAAGTGACAATGCATGCTGGGAATAATTGGTAGCTAATTTCGTATAGACAAAATACATGTTTACTATTTGGCATCATATAAATATTTGAAATTGAAAGACCTGTGATTGCTATAGTGAAGCAGTACATGGAAACTTTAATTAAATATTCCATATGGTACGAAATTGAGGATACAAAATGATTAGGGTGTGAAATGACTAATTCCATACAGAATACAAAAAATAGGTCGTGAATTTTAACAACTTGAACACTAACGTCTTGGTGAGCAAATAATTTCCTTATAATTCTGAAGTGATATACACATATATTTCTATAAATGGACTGAAAATTGGTTATCGATCGATTTGAGATCATAGAATCTAGTGTCACAAATTACCTCCCTTACAAGCAAAACAGTATTATGTAATCGTTGTCTTGAGTTGACAGATTAGATAGTAATAACTGAATTACAGACTCCTGACTTTGGACAGACGCAAAGTAAATCATGTACCCTAAAACACACCAGGTCCTCAGTTTTTGGTTTGTTTTACCCCCATGTCAGATTTGATCTAAACGCTTCAGAGATATAAGGCCAAAAACTGCATTTTACTGCTGAGTTCTATTTTTATTCATGGCGGCCATCTTGTTTTGTGGGACGGTCATCAGATACATTTTTTAAACTAGATACCCTAAGGATGATTAAGGCCAAGTTTGGTTTAATTTGGTCAAGTAGTTTCAGAGAAGATGTTTGTAAAAGTTAACAGACGACAACGACGACGACCATGGACGAACTACGCCAACAGACAAACAACAGACGCCAATTGACTGTAAATTTTCCAATCATAATGACTATGTATGCATAGTTACAAGTTGATGCAACTATTACTTCATCATAAACTACCTCGACCAAAAACTTCAACCTGAAAAAGAAGCGGTTTCACACAATCCCATTTTCATGTTCAATGAACCGTAAAATTTGGACCAAAACCCAAATTTGCCATACTGTTTAGAAAGTCCTAATCATAATGTCTATGTATGCAAAGTTACAAGTAGATGCAACTATAACCAGGGTTTAAGCTAGGATTTTGAGTTCTTAAGTCACTTTTGCACGCTATTAAATTCAACCTATTTTTGTGTAACAGCGAGGGACCAAGGATGTATATTACTAGCTTCATCTTTGACTTTGTCAGATTTTAACATGTTTTAAAGGACTTAGGCATGATTGGCAGTTATTGTATGATTTGACTGTATTGGTCCTTATTATGAAAGATTCTGACATGGGATCCAGAGATTTAGTTTACAATTTCTCTCCAGTTTATTCCAGGGGAATTCCTGATCAACAAAAGTTGGATTCCATCGTTTTTAAACAAGGAGTCACAGCAGAAATTAACTTGCAATGATTATCTTACTGCATAATCATTATCCTTATAAAACGTCTAAGTCGATATTTGGATAACATTCCTATGAAGTTGGAACTGTATAAAATCCTTTTTGGAACGATTTTAATGACTGTTACTGTATGGAGGTTGTAAACAAGAATAGTCAATAAATCATGTTTCTACTTTCGGTTTTTAAATGAAATGAAAACGGGAAGTGACATGTGGATAATAAATTCAAAACAAGTCCGGATTCATCAGTAAATTATAATTTTTCAATTTTAATTCCTTTAGTAAGAGATATATATTTTTCTCTCTCGTTTAATTGATACTAAATGATTTCGTATTTTACGTTTTTGGTGTCTATAAATAGTCACAGGAATACTTTCACGCATGCGTAGCATACAGAACAGGAAGCACCTGTTTGACTCGTGAAAACATTGAACGTTTTCAGAATAAAGTTCATTATTTTAAATGGAAATTGTCGAAAGTTTTTGATGAAAATTTATATTGACGGGATTTGTTATCACATAAGCAACACGACGGGTGCCACATGTGGAGCAGGATCTGCTTACCCTTCCAGAGCACCTGAGATCACCCCTAGTTTTTGGTGGGGTTCGTGTTGTTTATTCTTTAGTTTTCTATGTTGTGTCATGTGTACTATTGTTTGTCTGTTTGTCTTTTTCATTTTTAGCCATGGTACTGTCAGTTTATTTTAGATTTATGAGTTTGACTGTACCTTTGGTATCTTTCGTCCCTCTTTTATATTAAATGTGACGAAAATGCGTTCGAATGACGAATCTACGACAAACGAACTTCAATTTGTGATCGTTTGAGAAATATTGAAATTCAAAAAATTATGCGAACTGTCCAGGGGGGAAACAATTTTGATCAAATGATGAAACTATACTCCTGGATGTGTAAAGACGCTTTGACAGATTTGTTTGAAAGATATTTCTCTGTTATTATTGGAGTTGCTGCTACCCTTGTTTCAATAATAAAAAACTGTATGAAATTTTAATAGGGCAAATTTTACCTGTTTTTCAGCGGTGAAGTACTGTTTGTTTTTACCGAAACCAGGATGCTCTTTAAGCAATTTAAAGTAGGTTGATTTATTCAGCACCAGCCAAAATTACAGGTACAGAGCTCACGAAATTATACCCCCCCCCCCCCCCCCCCCCCCCCCCCATTTGCAAAGTTCATATTTTGGTTTAGGAGGAGTTGCCGATAGAAAATGGGTACCTCCCATTATAAGGCAATGGCAATGGCAAAGTACAAGTTTTTGAAATAGAAACTCCAAAAACGAGTTTTAACAAAAACAAAATAGGAGGTGTATAATGGCATTATATGATAAAAAATCTGAGAAAGTTTCATAAAACTATATATATGCCAATGCTAAGACAACTACATACCAAATATCATTGACTTAAGTTATTGGTTTCCCCTAACAATAACCTAACCATAAACTTAAGCCATGAAAAAATTCCAAAGTCAATAACCATGACTGAGGGGATGGAGTAAAAAATCTCCATGGAAACGAGATTTGCTGATGCTTATATAATAACATGCCAAATATTATTGACATATCCTAGACGGTTCCCCTTAAACTAACCTAATCCATTTAGACACATTCCCCATTTCCATTCTCAATTTTATTGTAATCAGAAACTTTAACGTGCAAGGTATGGAAAATTTTCAAAGTCAATAGACCATGACTGAAGGGGCAGAACCAAACAATCTCCATGGAAATGAGATATGCCAACGCGAATACAACTGCACACCAAATGTCATTGCCCTACCATTAGTGGTTCCACTAAAACTGACCTAATCACAAACTTTTACATTGAAAGTAAGCAATTGTTTTAAAGTCAATAGACCAAGACTGAGGATGCAGGGCTAAATAATGTCCATGGAAATGAGATGTGCAAATACTTGTACAACTGCATACTAAATATCAATGATCTACCATAAGTGGTTCCCTTTAAACTAACCTTATCACAAACTTTAACAAATTGCTGACGTCACAGACGCCGCCATCAGAAACACCATACATATGTCTCACTTTTTGACTGTCAAGGCGAGCCAAAAATCACCAGAAAAGGAAATGATGAATAGATAAATAGAATTTCAATTCTAACAGTTACAATAACTGTAACACACTATAACACCACTGCAAATTTAAACATTTTTTTAGTATTAAAGAGACATACCTTTTCATATATCTGTTCCTCACCACTTGGTGATATAAAATGTCCAGTTGTGGGACATAATATAAAATTTGCTGATTCCTACAATTGATCAAAAAATAAATTGAAATCAATGATGGGCATGTCTTTAGAGCAAATTTTCAAAATCATATGCTGTTAATACAGTGAATTTTGATTTTAATTATTTGCACAGCCTATTTTCTAGAAAAAAATATGTAAGCAAGCAGACCATGTTTGTAACCATTAGCATGAATTTCAAAATGGTTCAGCTGATATCTACCCATTAACTTTTCCTTATATTTTGCTTGACTGATGTAAATATCATGTTTTTACTCTTTCAATAAAGAATTAGATTTAATAAAATGTGACTGATTTTATTGTGTACTGTCATTGTTCAGACTATGTATTGCCATGAACTTGTAGAGCGGGGTGCTCATTTTCACCACATCTTTTCATGTTTTCTACAGTTTATGTTCAGGTTTAAAGGTTTTTGAAGTATACTGATATTTCTATATAAAGATAACTTCAAATGCAAAATATTCTTAAGCTTGAAAACGTGTTTGTTTGAATAAAATCATCTAAAAAGTTAGATTAAAGGGTGTTCGAAATTTCCCGACTTTTTGTCAATGGGGGACACATATTCGCCGTTTTTACACATCTATTTAAAACCAAATAACCACAGCTTTAAACAACAGTAATCAAATCAATTTCATTATAGATGAATAGCAGACATTTCAAAGGTGTTTAGAACTGAAATTTAGGGCATTCAGTCAAAGAATTACTTAGAAATACTTATTTGAATTCGTGTTTTTTCTTCAGGAAATTGGACGAAAATTGTTGTCCGTTTTTCGGTCCTTTTCAGTAGATGACGCAATTTTGTCTCAGTTTTAAAAAATAATCATATTTGTTATATAATATCATTTACCAGTATATGTCTTCCATTTCAGCCATCCTTTGAAGTTTTTACACCTCAAAATCATTAAATGGTGAAATTGTGTCCCCGGCGAATATGGGCGCACCACTCTAAATTACGTTTAGCATTGTGTGTTGTTGGTTTAGCATTGTGTGTTGTTGATCTATTTCAAAATAGAAGACCCAAAATAAATAGAAGACCCAAAATACCTTGTTGGTTAAGTTCAGCTTACATCCATCAGTTTCTTTCTTTGTAGAATATAATACATCCTGTGTAAGTTCCTATAATTTATAAAGTTTAATGAATTGTAATTAACCCCAGTAATATTGTAAAGCAGAAAAGTGTTAACATGTGAAAATAGTCTAAAACTTTAAAGCCTATATTCTGTAAACAGAAAATATTTAAAATCAGATAACACTCTAAAGGTTTTGAAGGCCACAAGTAGAAAGAGGTGTGTTTTCTACTCTTCCTACACACTCTAAAAAAAAAACTGCATACCTAAATGGGATTTGTTTTATTTACTGTTAAAAGGCTTGTATAGTCTGGGTTTTATTCTCCAAAATTGGACCTTCCAGACGGGGTGCAGACTATAGAGTATAATAACAAGAAATAAGAGAAAAAGTTCAATTTCGCGGGCGAGGTGGTTTGTTTACGTTCCGCCATCTTTGTTATTGATTTTGTAGAGGGCGCTCTTATCATTTTTTAAACTAATAATTTTAACTCATCCATATTAATAAGTTATTTCTATTCAATATCAAATCAATACTGATAAATTTAAAAACTAAACCCTTCATTACAAATTTCTTGTTTCTTTTCAATGCATTGGTTGAAATAAACTGGTATCTGCTTGGTTGAAAAGATACAAACATAGTAAAATAGACAACCGTTAACCAGCTTACAACTTGTAAACTACAAAATGTAATCGGTTATTGTTCGTTCCGTTTTGGTGTTTCATACTGACTAATATGGTTTGTATTAGCTTAAGACCCTTCAAACATTAATGTGATAGATACATTAAAGACTGTTTTACATAAGGAAGGAACTGTTTTACTTTCAAAGTCGTATTATAGTGATATCTATTATGTACGGATTTCGACTCTCACCATTTTTTTCTTCTTTTACATGTGCTTTTCAAACTTCCTGTTTAAACATACACAAGTTTCTAAATTGTTTTTTAAGTGATTTAAACTTATTTTAACAATCATGAAGCGTTCTAGAATCATTTACAAGCAGTTTCAGCTTCTGTTTGATGATGGAAAACAGGTTTTTTCAAGAAAATACCGCAAATGACCGCACACGATTTGAAATTACCAGAGTTTCATTAGACTTTTTCTAACAGTTACAAAAAGTTTGTTTACCTGAAATTTCGTGGGGAGAAGGGGGTGCGGACTATGTACCAGTGCGAACTATACAAGCCTGAATACAGTACTATCAAAATGTTAAACGATCGACTGATGATTAATGGATGGTTACTCAACATCCAGTTACAATTATTTGGTTCAAATTCAGGATTAGAACTTAATTCAATGAAATAATACGACTTTGTACTATAAGACACACTGAGCTGCTAGCTAACAACGTAATAAAGGTTTAAATAGTCCACAGCAACCATGTCATCCTACCAAGACAAATTATTCTAATTCCTAGAAAATCATTCATTGCTCTTAGTCCAGAATGCTGCATACTTAGTGGTGAAGTAGGAATACCAACTTACAAGTTTTTCCATTAACCTTGCCAGTGTTCCAAACCCGGACCTACCAAAAACAAGAGGCAAGTGCCCTACTACAAGACCACTGTGGCAGTTAAATAGTTAAAAAAAAAAAAATCTTGACTGAAAGATCTGTCAAGAGAAAAAAATCACCTGGAAGACGTCAAAATGGAAATGATGAATAAATATAATTTAAACATTTTTTTAGTATTAAAGAGACATACCTTTTCATATATCTGTTCCTCACCAGTTGGTGATATTAAATGTCCAGTTGTGGGACATAATACAAAATTTACTGATTCCTACAATTGATCAATAAATAAATTAAAATCAATGATTGGCATGTCTTTATAGCAAATTTTAACAAGAATGTGTCCACAGTAAACGGATGCCCCACTCTCGCTATCATTTTCTTGAAAGTTTTATGCAATAATCATAAATAGTTTCTGAGATACAGCGCGACATGTGAAAACACACTTTTTATAACAAATAATTCAATAATTCGTAAATAAAATTTTGAATCATTACCAAAAACTATACAGATCTTAAGATTAATACAACTAAGAAGTGTGTAAAGCTTTAAGCAATAATCATTAATTGTTTTTGAGATACGGCGCGACATGTGAAACCCCTCCCCCCCCTTTTTTTTTTTTTTTACAAAAAACTCAAAATCTCTAATTTAAAATTTTGAATCATAACCAAAAAGTATACAGATCTTTATATTTATATAACTAAGAAGTGTGTAAAGTTTTAAGAAATAATCATAAATTGTTTTTGAGATACGGCGCGACATGTATAAAACCCCTCCCCCTTTTTTTTACAAAATACTCAATAACTAATATAAAATTTTGAATCATCACCAAAAAGTATAGTTTTTAGATTAATATAACTGAGAAGTGTGTAAAGTTTTAATCAATTATCATAAATCGTTTTTTGAGATACAGTGCGACATGTGAAAAAAACACACCCCTGTTTTAGTTACAAAGTCCTGTAACTCAAAAAGTTTTAATCTAATTTTCACCAAAAAGTATACAGATTGTTTGACCATCATAAGAAACAACTATATTAAGTTTTATGAAATTTGGATAAGTCTTTCTCAAGTTACGGTGCAACATGTTTACAACCGGACAGACAGACGGACAGACATATGTATACCATAATATGTCCCGTAAAAATTTTGATGGGCGTATAAAAACTACCTTGACCAAAATCCTAAACCTGAAACTTTTTCTATGTTCAGTGGACCGTAAAATTGGGGTCAAAAGTCTTATTTGGCATTAAAATTAGAAAGATCATATCAAAGGGAACATGTGTACTAGTTAACTGCTAGTAGTCTGATGTTATTTATGTATTATTGTCATTTTGTTTATTTTCTTTGGTTACATCTTCTGACATCAGACTCGGACTTCTCTTGAACTGAATTTTAATGTACATATTGTTATGTGTTTACTTTTCTGCATTGGCTACAGGTATAGGGGGAGGGTTGAGATCTCACAAACATGTTTAACCCCGCCGCATTTTTGCGCCTGTCCCAAGTCATGAGCCTCTGGCCTTTGTTAGTCTTGTATTACTTTAACTTTTAGTTTCTTGTGTACAATTTGGAGTTTAGTATGGCGTTCATTATCACTGAACTAGTGTATATATTTGTTTAGGGGCCAGCTGAAGTACGCCTCCGGGTGCGGGAATTTCTCACTGCATCAAAGACCTGTTGGTGACCTTCTGCTGTTGTCTGCTCTATAGTCGGGTTGTTGTATCTTTGACACATTCCCCATTTTCATTCTCAATTTCATTGAAAATGATTGGACTTCAACTTCATCAAAAACTACCTCGACCGAAAACTTTAACCTGAAACGGGACAGACAGACGGACGCATGGACAAACAAACGGACAGACGGACGAACGAACAGACCATAAAACATAATGCCCCTCTACTATCGTATGTAGGGCATAAAAATCATATGCTGGTATTATAGTGAATTTTGATAAAAAAGCAGATGCAATTTCCACTACAGAAAAACAAATACCAGTAACCAATATATTTTTTATTGGACAGAGTATTTGTCGACTTATTTATTGTTGGGATTTAACACCCCTTTCAACACCAACTACAGTCCGACTAGTGAAGCAAGCCAACTTAAACCAGATGCTCCGCATGGCGCAGCTTTACACAACTGAAGAGGTTGAACCCTAAACGGTTGGGTCAAGTATGGACACAACATTCAAGCTGGATTCAGCTCTAAATTTGGATTGTGATTAAATAGTTGACACAGCATAGGTTTCCGACACAGAATGAATGTGTTCTAATGAACTTAAAATTTTTGTTTTGCCTTTGAGCAATTCACTATGCTGTTGAATATAAATCCTCTCTAAAAATGTTTTGCAACAATAACAACTCATTTAAATACATCATAAAATATTAAAATGTAAAAAAAGTGCTTGTTATCACTAAATGGTAAAGATTGTTTTAATTTATCAGTTGGTACATTTGAAGTAAAAGTGAATATACATTGTATATTGTATAAAACAATGATTTAAGTTGATTCAACTACTATTCTGGACAAAGAAAGATAACTCCAATTAAAAAAATTTCTTGCTATTGCACAATATTGTGCAATTAGATATTTCTTGCTATTGCGCAATACTGTGCAATTGAAAAGACTTGCTATTGCACATGTGCAATTGAAGATTTCTTGCTATTGCACAATACTGTGCAATGGAAAATTTCTTGCTATTGCACAATACTGTGCAATTGAAGATTTCTTGCTATTGCTGAATACTGTGCAATTGAAAATTTCTTGCTATTGCACAATACTTAATATAATAATTTTGGATCCTGATTTGGACCAACTTGAAAACTGGGCCCATACTCAAAAATCTAAGTACATGTTTAGATTCAGCATATCAAAGAACCTCAAGAATTCAATTTTTGTTAAAATCAAACTTAGTTTAATTTTGGACCCTTTGGACTTTAATGTAGACCAATTTGAAAACGGGACCAAAAAATTAAGAATCTACATACACAGTTCGATTTGGCATATCAAAGAACCCCAATTATACAATTTTTGATGAAATCAAACAAAGTTTAATTTTGGACCCTGATTTGGACCAATAATCAAAAAACTAAGTACATTTTTAGATTCAGCATATCAAAGAACCCCAAGGATTCAATTATTTTTGTTAAGTTTAATTTTGGACCCTTTGGACCTTAATGTAGACCAATTTGAAAACGGGACCAAAAATTAAGAATCTACATAGTTAGATTCGGCATATCAAAGAACCCCAATTATTCAATTTTTGATGAAATCAAACAAAGTTTAATTTTGGACCCTGATTTGGACCAACTTGAAAACTGGGCCCATAATCAAAAATCTAAGTACATTTTTAGATTCAGCATATCAAAGAACCCCAAGGATTCAATTTTTGTTAAAATCAATATAAGTTTAATTTTGGACCCTTTGGACCTTAATGTAGACCAATTTGAAAACGGACCAAAAATTAAGAATCTACATACACAGTTAGATTCGGCATATCAAAGAACCCTAATAATTCAATTTTTGATTAAATCAAACAAAGTTTAATGTTGAACCCTTTGGGCCCCTTATTCCTAAACTGTTGGGACCAAAACTCCCAAAATCAATCCCAACCTTCCTTTTATGGTTATAAACCTTGTGTTTAAATTTCATAGATTTCTATTTACTTATACTAAAGTTATGATGCGAAAACCAAGAAAAATGCTTATTTGGGTCCCTTTTTGGCCCCTAATTCCTTAACTGTTGGAACCAAAACTCCCAAAATCAATCCCAACCTTTCTTTTGTGGTCATAAACCTTGTGTTAAAATTTCATAGATTTCTATTGACTTAAACTAAAGTTAGAGTGCGAAAACTAAAAGTATTCGGACGACGACGCAGACCACGACGCCAACGTGATACCAATATACGACCAACATTTTTGCGGTCGTATGAAAATAAAGGCTCTAAGTGTCTGTGTCACTCACCTGGATCTTCTATGGTTGGAAACTGCATATCATATTTTTGAAGGGGGCCTTCACATGCAGTGATTGTTACTGGTAAATTATATGTTGAATCTGACATTTCCAAGATAGACAGTCTTAAACTTGCATATTAAGACAGATTATGCTTTTCTTTTGTGTTTTACATTATAAAGTTGACGTTATACTGATCTAAGGACAAAGGTATGCACATGAAAGGCATTAAAGTAACAATAG
The DNA here is from genome assembly GCA_037788925.1 of Mytilus galloprovincialis. Classification (NCBI taxonomy): domain Eukaryota; kingdom Metazoa; phylum Mollusca; class Bivalvia; order Mytilida; family Mytilidae; genus Mytilus; species Mytilus galloprovincialis. The sequence goes on along the minus strand of CM075333.1, from coordinate 90,374,670 downwards.
AAAATAAAGGGATCCGCACCTCATAATAAACATTCATGCCATGTTTGGTTTCAATCCATTCAGCATTCTCTAGAAGAAGATATTTGTATTTATTTCCCATAGGGTCCTATGTTAAACTAAGTCCCCTGCTGGGGGCCATTTTGAACGACAGATTGGCAACAAAGTAATAAAACTTGGTCAGCACCTCATAAGGAACATTCCTACCATAACTGGTTTCAATCCATTCATAGGTTCTTTAGAAAAAAACCATTTGTATGTATTTCCCATAGTCTTATGTCAAACAAGTCCCCTGCTGGCAGCCATCTTGGATGCGGGATAAGCTACAAAATAACTTGGTCAGCAACTCATAAAGAACATTCATGCCATGTTTGGTTTCATTCCTTTCATTGGTTCTGTAGAAGACATTTTATGTATTTCCTATTGGGTCCTATGTCAAACTAAGTCCCATGCTGGTGGCCATCTTGGATGAGGGAATGGCCACAAAGTAACAACACTTAGTCTGCTCCTCATAAGGAGCATTCATGCCATGTTTGGTATCATTCCATTTAGTGCTTCTCTCGAAGAATTTTAAAATGTAAAAATTTAATTGACGAGGACAGACGCCCAAGAGATAAGAATAGCTTACTTGACCTTTTAGGACAGGTGAGCTAAAAAAGGGTGTGTGTAAGAAAACTTGATATTTAATTGTCCATGGCACACAATAAGTTATAATTTGTTTCCAATTTTATCAGGTAGTTCTGGTATGTTTACGGATCATAAAAAAATTGATAATAATTGATATCCACATGATCAAGTTAATTTGTAGACACTCATCCCTGTCTGTCTCCTCCTCTTAACCAACTGCTCAAAACAATTTTCATTTTTCCAACTATTCTCGTCTGATATGTTAAAATTGTTGGATTACATAATTTGTTCATGAAATCCTATAATAAAATCAACCTGCCTGACCCTCTTTTCTATTAAAAAGTGGATGAGAATGTATAATTTAATTTGATGTAACCTAAATTAATTAATGATTGCTTAGAAATAAAAACTGTTCAGATGAGTCAAATTACCTTAGAGTATACACAATTAGGAATGTTAATTAAATATTCATCAGTTTTTTCCTGAGTTGTCAATGCTGGAAATATATCAGAGTATGTATCTTCCTCTTCACTATCTAACTGTTCTGAAGATATAAATATATTTTACATTATTACAGGCATAACTACTACTGATAAATATCTGGGCAGTAGGCAGATCTAAATTATTGCATTTTTTCTATACTCCATTTCTTTTAACAATATATTAATTAAAATAACTGAAAAAAAATTGTCCTGCAGTATATTTAAATCAATTGAAAAAAATGTTTTTATGGGACACAGATGATTCCCTACTTACATATACTGTTATAAAAAGACCAAACTAGAGAAAAGAAAAGTGACACCACCCAAATTTGAACTTGCTCTGTGGTTTATGATCATGCATTGTGTATAAGTTTCATAAAATTTGTTTTCCTTTATTTTCTTTTATATAAATCTGGCTTTGGGTTTTTTTTTTAATCTTAATTGTTTTACGCTGATTATTTAGAGACCTTATAGCTTACTTTGCAGTGCAAGTCAATGTTTCATACTGTGACCTGTATAGCTAATATCAATATAGGTCAGCTAAAAATGAACAATGTTGTTCTTTGAAATTTATCTCTTGTTTTCAGAGTGCTTTATAGCTTAGTGCATGGTATATAAATGTATTTGCTCATTGATGAATTCCATAGTTACCTGCAGATGCTCTCATTCTGTCAATAGTCTTTAGTTGATGGTTGCCTCATTAAAAATTACTACTAATACTATGCTGTCACGATTTGAAGGAGTGCTTTCTTTAAATATTGTACAATGTAAATTCATTTCCAGATGATTTAATATTTATCTTTCCTCTTTGCTTACTTTTATCATACAATGTTATACCTGTTAACATTCGAGATTCTGTTATATCATCTGACTTTAGATCAATAGTACCATCCCCTTGTATGGCAAAACCATGGCCACCACTTGAATTTAATGGAATATCGTCCTTCTCCTCTTCAGATTCAATGTTATGGTTACCTATATAGCAAAAGAAACCAGTTCAAAATATTTATGTAATTTGCTCCGCAACCATAGTTAAAACTCAGAACCATCAAAGCCATAAAACTGAATCCGCTACAGCGGGGGCATAAAAAAATGTGTTTATGGGACACAGATGATTCCCTTCTTACATATACTGTTATAAAGACACTAAACTAGAGAAAAGTGACCCCCCCCCCCAAATTTGAACTTGCTCTTGTGGTTTATGATCATGCATTGTGTATAAGTTTCATAAAATTTGTTTTCCTTTATTTTCTTTTATATAAATCTGGCTTTGGGTTTTTTTTTTTTTATCTTAATTGTTTTACACTGATTATTTAGAGACCTTATAGCTTACTTTGCAGTGCAAGTCAAGGTTTCATACTGTGACCTGTATAGCTAATATCAATATAGGTCAGCTAAAAATGAACAATGTTGTTCTTTGAAATTTTTCTCTTGTTTTCAGAGTGCTTTATAGCTTAGTGCATGGTATATAAATGTATTTGCTCATTGATGAATTCCATACAGTTACCTGCAGATGCTCTCATTCTGTCAATAGTCTTTAGTTGATGGTTGCCTCATTAAAAATTACTACTAATACTATGCTGTCACGATTTGAAGGAGTGCTTTCTTTAAATATTGTACTTTGTAAATTCATTACCAGATGATTTAATATTTATCTTTCCTCTTTGCTTACTTTTATTATACTATGTTATACCTGTTAACATTTGATATTCTGTTATATCATCTGACTTTAGATTAATAGTACCATCCCCTTGTATGGCAAAACCATGGCCACCACTTGAATTTAATGGAATATCGTCCTTCTCTTCTTCAGATTCAATGTTATGGTTACCTATATAGCAAAAGAAACCAGTTCAAAATATTTATGTAATTTGCTCCGCAACCATAGTTAAAACTCAGAACCATCAAAGCCATAAAACTGAATCCGCTACAGCGGGGGCATAAAAAAATGTGTTTATGGGACACAGATGATTCCCTTCTTACATATACTGTTATAAAGACACTAAACTAGAGAAAAGTGACCCCACCCAAATTTGAACTTGCTCTTGTGGTTTATGATCATGCATTGTGTATAAGTTTCATAAAATTTGTTTTCCTTTATTTTCTTTTATATAAATCTGGCTTTGGGTTTTTTTTTTTTATCTGAATTGTTTTACACTGATTATTTAGAGACCTTATAGCTTACTTTGCAGTGCAAGTCAAGGTTTCATACTGTGACCTGTATAGCTAATATCAATATAGGTCAGCTAAAAATGAACAATGTTGTTCTTTGAAATTTTTCTCTTGTTTTCAGAGTGCTTTATAGCTTAGTGCATGGTATATAAATGTATTTGCTCATTGATGAATTCCATACAGTTACCTGCAGATGCTCTCATTCTGTCAATAGTCTTTAGTTGATGGTTGCCTCATTAAAAATTACTACTAATACTATGCTGTCACGATTTGAAGGATTGCTTTCTTTAAATATTGTACAATGTAAATTCATTTCCAGATGATTTAATATTTATCTTTCCTCTTTGCTTACTTTTATCATACAATGTTATACCTGTTAACATTCGAGATTCTGTTATATCATCTGACTTTAGATCAATAGTACCATCCCCTTGTATGGCAAAACCATGGCCACCACTTGAATTTAATGGAATATCGTCCTTCTCTTCTTCAGATTCAATGTTATGGTTACCTATATAGCAAAAGAAACCAGTTCAAAATATTTATGTAATTTGCTCCGCAACCATAGTTAAAACTCAGAACCATCAAAGCCATAAAACTGAATCCGCTACAGCGGGGGCATAAAAAAATGTGTTTATGGGACACAGATGATTCCCTTCTTACATATACTGTTATAAAGACACTAAACTAGAGAAAAGTGACCCCACCCAAATTTGAACTTGCTCTTGTGGTTTATGATCATGCATTGTGTATAAGTTTCATAAAATTTGTTTTCCTTTATTTTCTTTTATATAAATCTGGCTTTGGGTTGTTTTTTTTTATCTTAATTGTTTTACATTGATTATTTAGAGACCTTATAGCTTACTATGCAGTGCAAGTCAAGGTTTCATACTGTGACCTGTATAGCTAATATCAATATAGGTCAGCTAAAAATGAACAATGTTGTTCTTTGAAATTTTTCTCTTGTTTTCAGAGTGCTTTATAGCTTAGTGCATGGTATATAAATGTATTTGCTCATTGATGAATTCCATACAGTTACCTGCAGATGCTCTCATTCTGTCAATAGTCTTTAGTTGATGGTTGCCTCATTAAAAATTACTACTAATACTATGCTGTCACGATTTGAAGGAGTGCTTTCTTTAAATATTGTACAATGTAAATTCATTACCAGATGATTTAATATTTATCTTTCCTCTTTGCTTACTTTTATCATACAATGTTATACCTGTTAACATTCGAGATTCTGTTATATCATCTGACTTTAGATCAATAGTACCATCCCCTTGTATGGCAAAACCATGGCCACCACTTGAATTTAATGGAATATCGTCCTTCTCTTCTTCAGATTCAATGTTATGGTTACCTATATAGCAAAAGAAAACAGTTCAAAATATTTATGTAATTTGCTCCGCAACCATAGTTAAAACTCAGAACCATCAAAGCCATAAAACTGAATCCGCTACAGCGGGGGCATAAAAAAATGTGTTTATGGGACACAGATGATTCCCTTCTTACATATACTGTTATAAAGACACTAAACTAGAGAAAAGTGACCCCACCCAAATTTGAACTTGCTCTTGTGGTTTATGATCATGCATTGTGTATAAGTTTCATAAAATTTGTTTTCCTTTATTTTCTTTTATATAAATCTGGCTTTGGGTTTTTTTTTTTTATCTTAATTGTTTTACACTGATTATTTAGAGACCTTATAGTTTACTTTGCAGTGCAAGTCAAGGTTTCATACTGTGACCTGTATAGCTAATATCAATATAGGTCAGCTAAAAATGAACAATGTTGTTCTTTGAAATTTTTCTCTTGTTTTCAGAGTGCTTTATAGCTTAGTGCATGGTATATAAATGTATTTGCTCATTGATGAATTCCATACAGTTACCTGCAGATGCTCTCATTCTGTCAATAGTCTTTAGTTGATGGTTGCCTCATTAAAAATTACTACTAATACTATGCTGTCACGATTTGAAGGAGTGCTTTCTTTAAATATTGTACTTTGTAAATTCATTACCAGATGATTTAATATTTATCTTTCCTCTTTGCTTACTTTTATTATACTATGTTATACCTGTTAACATTTGATATTCTGTTATATCATCTGACTTTAGATCAATAGTACCATCCCCTTGTATGGCAAAACCATGGCCACCACTTGAATTTAATGGAATATCGTCCTTCTCTTCTTCAGATTCAATGTTATGGTTACCTATATAGCAAAAGAAACCAGTTCAAAATATTTATGTAATTTGCTCCGCAACCATAGTTAAAACTCAGAACCATCAAAGCCATAAAACTGAATCCGCTACAGCGGGGGCATAAAAAAATGAGTTTATGGGACACAGATGATTCCCTTCTTACATATACTGTTATAAAGACACTAAACTAGAGAAAAGTGACCCCACCCAAATTTGAACTTGCTCTTGTGGTTTATGATCATGCATTGTGTATAAGTTTCATAAAATTTGTTTTCCTTTATTTTCTTTTATATAAATCTGGCTTTGGGTTGTTTTTTTTTATCTTAATTGTTTTACATTGATTATTTAGAGACCTTATAGCTTACTATGCAGTGCAAGTCAATGTTTCATACTGTGACCTGTATAGCTAATATCAATATAGGTCAGCTAAAAATGAACAATGTTGTTCTTTGAAATTTTTCTCTTGTTTTCAGAGTGCTTTATAGCTTAGTGCATGGTATATAAATGTATTTGCTCATTGATGAATTCCATACAGTTACCTGCAGATGCTCTCATTCTGTCAATAGTCTTTAGTTGATGGTTGCCTCATTAAAAATTACTACTAATACTATGCTGTCACGATTTGAAGGAGTGCTTTCTTTAAATATTGTACAATGTAAATTCATTTCCAGATGATTTAATATTTATCTTTCCTCTTTGCTTACTTTTATCATACAATGTTATACCTATTAACATTCGAGATTCTGTTATATCATCTGACTTTAGATCAATAGTACCATCCCCTTGTATGCCAAAACCATGGCCACCACTTGAATTTAATGGAATATCGTCCTTCTCTTCTTCAGATTCAATGTTATGGTTACCTATATAGCAAAAGAAACCAGTTCAAAATATTTATGTAATTTGCTCCGCAACCATAGTTAAAACTCAGAACCATCAAAGCCATAAAACTGAATCCGCTACAGCGGGGGCATAAAAAAATGTGTTTATGGGACACAGATGATTCCCTTCTTACATATACTGTTATAAAGACACTAAACTAGAGAAAAGTGACCCCACCCAAATTTGAACTTGCTCTTGTGGTTTATGATCATGCATTGTGTATAAGTTTCATAAAATTTGTTTTCCTTTATTTTCTTTTATATAAATCTGGCTTTGGGTTTTTTTTTTTTATCTTAATTGTTTTACACTGATTATTTAGAGACCTTATAGTTTACTTTGCAGTGCAAGTCAAGGTTTCATACTGTGACCTGTATAGCTAATATCAATATAGGTCAGCTAAAAATGAACAATGTTGTTCTTTGAAATTTATCTCGTTTTCAGAGTGCTTTATAGCTTAGTGCATGGTATATAAATGTATTTGCTCATTGATGAATTCCATACAGTTACCTGCAGATGCTCTCATTCTGTCAATAGTCTTTAGTTGATGGTTGCCTCATTAAAAATTACTACTAATACTATGCTGTCACGATTTGAAGGAGTGCTTTCTTTAAATATTGTACTTTGTAAATTCATTACCAGATGATTTAATATTTATCTTTCCTCTTTGCTTACTTTTATTATACTATGTTATACCTGTTAACATTTGATATTCTGTTATATCATCTGACTTTAGATCAATAGTACCATCCCCTTGTATGGCAAAACCATGGCCACCACTTGAATTTAATGGAATATCGTCCTTCTCTTCTTCAGATTCAATGTTATGGTTACCTATATAGCAAAAGAAACCAGTTCAAAATATTTATGTAATTTGCTCCGCAACCATAGTTAAAACTCAGAACCATCAAAGCCATAAAACTGAATCCGCTACAGCGGGGGCATAAAAAAATGTGTTTATGGGACACAGATGATTCCCTTCTTACATATACTGTTATAAAGACACTAAACTAGAGAAAAGTGACCCCACCCAAATTTGAACTTGCTCTTGTGGTTTATGATCATGCATTGTGTATAAGTTTCATAAAATTTGTTTTCCTTTATTTTCTTTTATATAAATCTGGCTTTGGGTTGTTTTTTTTTATCTTAATTGTTTTACATTGATTATTTAGAGACCTTATAGCTTACTATGCAGTGCAAGTCAATGTTTCATACTGTGACCTGTATAGCTAATATCAATATAGGTCAGCTAAAAATGAACAATGTTGTTCTTTGAAATTTTTCTCTTGTTTTCAGAGTGCTTTATAGCTTAGTGCATGGTATATAAATGTATTTGCTCATTGATGAATTCCATACAGTTACCTGCAGATGCTCTCATTCTGTCAATAGTCTTTAGTTGATGGTTGCCTCATTAAAAATTACTACTAATACTATGCTGTCACGATTTGAAGGAGTGCTTTCTTTAAATATTGTACAATGTAAATTCATTTCCAGATGATTTAATATTTATCTTTCCTCTTTGCTTACTTTTATCATACAATGTTATACCTGTTAACATTCGAGATTCTGTTATATCATTTGACTTTAGATCAATAGTACCATCCCCTTGTATGGCAAAACCATGGCCACCACTTGAATTTAATGGAATATCGTCCTTCTCTTCTTCAGATTCAATGTTATGGTTACCTATATAGCAAAAGAAACCAGTTCAAAATATTTATGTAATTTGCTCCGCAACCATAGTTAAAACTCAGAACCATCAAAGCCATAAAACTGAATCCGCTACAGCGGGGGCATAAAAAAATGTGTTTATGGGACACAGATGATTCCCTTCTTACATATACTGTTATAAAGACACTAAACTAGAGAAAAGTGACCCCACCCAAATTTGAACTTGCTCTTGTGGTTTATGATCATGCATTGTGTATAAGTTTCATAAAATTTGTTTTCCTTTATTTTCTTTTATATAAATCTGGCTTTGGGTTTTTTTTTTTATCTTAATTGTTTTACACTGATTATTTAGAGACCTTATAGTTTACTTTGCAGTGCAAGTCAAGGTTTCATACTGTGACCTGTATAGCTAATATCAATATAGGTCAGCTAAAAATGAACAATGTTGTTCTTTGAAATTTTTCTCTTGTTTTCAGAGTGCTTTATAGCTTAGTGCATGGTATATAAATGTATTTGCTCATTGATGAATTCCATACAGTTACCTGCAGATGCTCTCATTCTGTCAATAGTCTTTAGTTGATGGTTGCCTCATTAAAAATTACTACTAAGGCCAACTAAAATTAATTAGTAGATTTTCATCCAAATTTTAAAAAAAAATGAGGCGGGTGGGAGGATTTTATTTTTTAAATTTTATTTCATATGAAACCCTCGTCACGAGTTCTTCAAACCGTTGGGTATATGCTAGTGGAAAACAAGCTTGTATAATGTATATAAATGCCGTAAAAGGAATCCTACACTATTTTCAAACTCTTAAATAAAAATCCCTGATTGGCAACCACTGTTATACATGTAATTGCCACTTTAGAAACCTATTTATAGTATACATCAAAAAGAAGAAAAATGCCCCCTTCAGTTGGACTATACCTACACCAAATTTATTTTGCTTTCTAATCAATGGTTTTTAGTCCCCATGAAATCAATAAAATGTATTGGTACAATTGTATGCAACACAAGTATTATGAGTACAGAATAAAATGTAAACTCAGTATTGAAAGTAATTATGATATAAAACATGAACTTAACCGAAAAGTAGCTTAATGACTAAATTGAGGGTATTGGGATAGTTACAAAGGGTGTTTGCTGTTTGTCAACAAAAACAACAGCCATGGGTAAATATAAGGGCTTGTTATAATTAAAATGCGTGTTTGTCGACTTTTTTTCTCAATATACGGTCACAAATCAAACAAGTTCGTGCTTGTGCCAATTCCTTTAATCCAGTCATGTTTTTTGTACCAATTTGTTCTACAATTCTTGCGCTTTGGATATCATTCACAGTCCAAATTTCCTGACACAAAGTCATAAATAAAGGAAAAACACGGTTTTCGATTCACTTGTGACTACTGCAATTTACGTTCAAGGACAATGCGTTTTACTCGTAACTCGAATATTTCACGCCCTTCTCGTTATCAATCTCTTTTCTCGGTAGATGATGTTGTCATTATAGAGCAGCAGAATATGTCGACTTAATCATTTTCGTTAGATTACTCGAAGAAATACAAAAACGAAATTTGAAACAGGAAGTTTTGAATGAAACGAAATTATCGATGGTTCCCGGTAATGGACATGAACAAATTCCGGAAATCGTATTTTTGTTAAATAAAAAAAACCGGGGCGGGACGATTTCAGAGGGGCGGGCGGGGATGAAAATCTAGCAATTAATTTTAATTGGCCTAATACTATGCTATCACGATTTGAAGGAGTGCTTTCTTTAAATATTGTACTTTGTAAATTCATTACCAGATGATTTAATATTTATCTTTCCTCTTTGCTTACTTTTATTATACTATGTTATACCTGTTAACATTTGATATTCTGTTATATCATCTGACTTTAGATTAATAGTACCATCCCCTTGTATGGCAAAACCATGGCCACCACTTGAATTTAATGGAATATCGTCCTTCTCTTCTTCAGATTCAATGTTATGGTTACCTATATAGCAAAAGAAACCAGTTCAAAATATTTATGTAATTTGCTCCGCAACCATAGTTAAAACTCAGAACCATCAAAGCCATGAAACTGAATCCGCTACAGCGGGGGCATAAAAAAATGTGTTTATGGGACACAGATGATTCCCTACTTACATATACTGTTATAAAGACACTAAACTAGAGAAAAGTGACCCCACCCAAATTTGAACTTGCTCTGTGGTTTATGATCATGCATTGTGTATAAGTTTCATAAAATTTGTTTTCCTTTATTTTCTTTTATATAAATCTGGCTTTGGGTTTTTTTTTTTATCTGAATTGTTTTACACTGATTATTTAGAGACCTTATAGCTTACTATGCAGTGCAAGTCAAGGTTTCATACTGTGACCTGTATAGCTAATATCAATATAGGTCAGCTAAAAATGAACAATGTTGTTCTTTGAAATTTTTCTCTTGTTTTCAGAGTGCTTTATAGCTTAGTGCATGGTATATAAATGTATTTGCTCATTGATGAATTCCATACAGTTACCTGCAGATGCTCTCATTCTGTCAATAGTCTTTAGTTGATGGTTGCCTCATTAAAAATTACTACTAATACTATGCTGTCACGATTTGAAGGAGTGCTTTCTTTAAATATTGTACAATGTAAATTCATTTCCAGATGATTTAATATTTATCTTTCCTCTTTGCTTACTTTTATCATACAATGTTATACCTGTTAACATTCGAGATTCTGTTATATCATTTGACTTTAGATCAATAGTACCATCCCCTTGTATGGCAAAACCATGGCCACCACTTGAATTTAATGGAATATCGTCCTTCTCTTCTTCAGATTCAATGTTATGGTTACCTATATAGCAAAAGAAACCAGTTCAAAATATTTATGTAATTTGCTCCGCAACCATAGTTAAAACTCAGAACCATCAAAGCCATAAAACTGAATCCGCTACAGCGGGGGCATAAAAAAATGTGTTTATGGGACACAGATGATTCCCTTCTTACATATACTGTTATAAAGACACTAAACTAGAGAAAAGTGACCCCACCCAAATTTGAACTTGCTCTTGTGGTTTATGATCATGCATTGTGTATAAGTTTCATAAAATTTGTTTTCCTTTATTTTCTTTTATATAAATCTGGCTTTGGGTTTTTTTTTTTATCTTAATTGTTTTACACTGATTATTTAGAGACCTTATAGTTTACTTTGCAGTGCAAGTCAAGGTTTCATACTGTGACCTGTATAGCTAATATCAATATAGGTCAGCTAAAAATGAACAATGTTGTTCTTTGAAATTTTTCTCTTGTTTTCAGAGTGCTTTATAGCTTAGTGCATGGTATATAAATGTATTTGCTCATTGATGAATTCCATACAGTTACCTGCAGATGCTCTCATTCTGTCAATAGTCTTTAGTTGATGGTTGCCTCATTAAAAATTACTACTAATACTATGCTATCACGATTTGAAGGAGTGCTTTCTTTAAATATTGTACTTTGTAAATTCATTACCAGATGATTTAATATTTATCTTTCCTCTTTGCTTACTTTTATTATACTATGTTATACCTGTTAACATTTGATATTCTGTTATATCATCTGACTTTAGATTAATAGTACCATCCCCTTGTATGGCAAAACCATGGCCACCACTTGAATTTAATGGAATATCGTCCTTCTCTTCTTCAGATTCAATGTTATGGTTACCTATATAGCAAAAGAAACCAGTTCAAAATATTTATGTAATTTGCTCCGCAACCATAGTTAAAACTCAGAACCATCAAAGCCATGAAACTGAATCCGCTACAGCGGGGGCATAAAAAAATGTGTTTATGGGACACAGATGATTCCCTACTTACATATACTGTTATAAAGACACTAAACTAGAGAAAAGTGACCCCACCCAAATTTGAACTTGCTCTGTGGTTTATGATCATGCATTGTGTATAAGTTTCATAAAATTTGTTTTCCTTTATTTTCTTTTATATAAATCTGGCTTTGGGTTTTTTTTTTTATCTGAATTGTTTTACACTGATTATTTAGAGACCTTATAGCTTACTATGCAGTGCAAGTCAAGGTTTCATACTGTGACCTGTATAGCTAATATCAATATAGGTCAGCTAAAAATGAACAATGTTGTTCTTTGAAATTTTTCTCTTGTTTTCAGAGTGCTTTATAGCTTAGTGCATGGTATATAAATGTATTTGCTCATTGATGAATTCCATACAGTTACCTGCAGATGCTCTCATTCTGTCAATAGTCTTTAGTTGATGGTTGCCTCATTAAAAATTACTACTAATACTATGCTGTCACGATTTGAAGGAGTGCTTTCTTTAAATATTGTACTTTGTAAATTCATTACCAGATGATTTAATATTTATCTTTCCTCTTTGCTTACTTTTATTATACAATGTTATTCATACCTGTTAACATTTGAGATTCTGTTATATCATCTGACTTTAGATCAATAGTACCACCCCCTTGTATGGCAAAACCATGGCCACCACTTGAATTTAATGGAATATCGTCCTTCTCTACTTCAGATTCAATGTTCTGGTTACCTATATAGCAAAAAAAAACCAGTCCAAAATATTTACGCAATTAGCTCCACAACCATAGTTTAACTCAGAACCAAAATAATAAAATATTAAAAAACATTAACAAAAGACAGATTCAAGGATAGAAATCCCAGAGCCATTAAAACCCTGAAAAGGCCAGACAGAAATGCAGAAATCTTATTAAGATACATTTTTTTTTGCACAACATTTTTTTTTGATAAAGAATTCTTATGCTGGTTTTTTTATATATATTTTGCTTTCTTCACTTGATCTGAAACTTGACATGATAAGATTTTATACCAAATAGTGCTTCAATATCTTCAAGCATTTTTTAAAAAAGTATGTAAAACTGATTATTTGCATGAATATTTGAAGTCCAACTCTACAAAAATATCAGACCAGAATAAAATTCTTACTTGATCTGTAACTTGTCATGGTAAAATTATATACCAAATATCAAATCAATATCTTCAAGCATAACAAAAAAAGTATGTAAAACTGATTATTTGCATGAATATTTGAAGTCCAACTCTACAAAAATATCAGACCAGAATAAAATTCTTACTTGATCTGTAACTTGTCATGGTAAAATTATATACCAAATATCAAATCAATATCTTCAAGCATAACAAAAAAAGTATGTAAAACTGATTATTTGCATGAATATTTGAAGTCCAACTCTACAAAAATATCAGACCAGAATAAAATTCTTACTTGATCTGTAACTTGTCATGGTAAAATTATATACCAAATATCAAATCAATATCTTCAAGCATAACAAAAAAAGTATGTAAAACTGATTATTTGCATGAATATTTGAAGTCCAACTCTACAAAAATATCAGACCAGAATAAAATTCTTACTTGATCTGTAACTTGTCATGGTAAAATTATATACCAAATATCAAATCAATATCTTCAAGCATAACAAAAAAAGTATGTAAAACTGATTATTTGCATGAATATTTGAAGTCCAACTCTACAAAAATATCAGACCAGAATAAAATTCTTACTTGATCTGTAACTTGTCATGGTAAAATTATATACCAAATATCAAATCAATATCTTCAAGCATAACAAAAAAAGTATGTAAAACTGATTATTTGCATGAATTTTTAAGTCCATAACTCTGCAAAAATCATCAGACCAGAATAAAATTCTTACTTGATCTGTAACTTGTCATGGTAAAATTATATACCAAATATCAAATCAATATCTTCAAGCATAACAAAAAAAGTATGTAAAACTGATTATTTGCATGAATTTTTAAGTCCATAACTCTGCAAAAATCATCAGACCAGAATAAAATTCTTACTTGATCTGTAACTTGTCATGGTAAAATTATATACCAAATATCAAATCAATATCTTCAAGCATAACAAAAAAAGTATGTAAAACTGATTATTTGCATGAATTTTTAAGTCCATAACTCTGCAAAAATCATCAGACCAGAATAAAATTCTTACTTGATCTGTAACTTGTCATGGTAAAATTATATACCAAATATCAAATCAATATCTTCAAGCATAACAAAAATAGTATGTAAAACTGATTATTTGCATGAATTTTTAAGTCCATAACTCTGCAAAAATCATCAGACCAGAATAAAATTCTTACTTGATCTGTAACTTGTCATGGTAAAATTATATACCAAATATCAAATCAATATCTTCAAGCATAACAAAAAAAGTATGTAAAACTGATTATTTGCATGAATTTTTAAGTCCATAACTCTGCAAAAATCATCAGACCGGAACAAAATTCAAACTTGATCTGTATTGTCATGGTCATAAATTTATGTTTTTCTTGTAGAACCTTCAAACTTTCAGTCTGATGCACAGATGCATAAACAAAACATGTTATCTTTTTCATTGAATTTTTTCGGGTCACAAATTGCTATCAGATATTACATTTATGCACTGTGCACAACTCCACATGCTCTGAGAAAAATTTCTTGGTAAAAAAGTTTGCACAATACACACCATGGTAGTGAATAATGATATTGACCATCTTTAAAACAGAAGATTTATACTTCGATTATTTACCTTTTTTGGACTTAACCAATCCAGTAAATGTAAGGTCTTGAAGGCTCACAAAACACCACTAAAAAAAAAAGAAGAAATTATAAGAAAGCAACTTAAGGCTCATGTACTGAATAAACAATTGAAGAATGCAATCTTGTGTCTTGATGTCCCATAATAAATAATTGCACTTCCATTGCTGGTTTAGACCTTTTCCCTGTGCTAGGAGATTTATTTTTAAATTTTGAGACCATGGTTCCCTGAACCTAAACATGTGGAATAAACTGTTAAGACAGAGATATGTCTTGCCTTTTTGTAATTTTAATAATGCAAATTTTAAAATTAAAATAGCAATAATTTATCATGTAAGTTATGCAAATATTCAAAGTCAATGAATCATGACTGAAGGTACATGGCTAAACAATCTCCATGGAAATAAGATGTGCCAATTATAATACAACTGCATACCAAATACCAATGACTTAATCATACTTCCTTCCTTTAAACAAATCTAAACAGAAACATTAACTTGTAAACTATGAAAAAGTGTCAGTCAATGAACCATGATGAGGGGATGGAGCTATATAATCTCCTAGGAAACGAGACTTGCAAATGGCAATAAATTTACATACCAAATATCATTGACTTACAATTAACATTAGTGGTTCATCTTAAACTGATCGAAAAAGTGATGCCACTAAAATTCAAACTTGATCTGTATTACAGCAGATTCCATGGAGTGTTAGCTGAACCATGAAGTCATTGTTAGGTTAAGTAAACTACCCTCCTTTCGAAGTAGCATAGTCCAACAGACAGATTGATTTGTTTTCTGTAGGACTAGTCTATTCTTAAAGTAGGGTAGTTTACCTAACCTAACAATGACTTCACGGTTCAGCTAACAAGCAAGCTAACCAAAGATATTACCTATGGCTACACACTCAATGGAATCCGCTGTAAGTGGTAATAAGCTTTGTGTATAAGGTTCATAACATTTGGTTTAGGCAAACTTAAATTAGAGAATGGAAACCAACTTTGGGACGTACAGACGGACGGATGTACGTACATACAGACAAGGGTAAAACTTAATGCCCTCTCCGCTAAGGTATTTAAGCATGATCTTACCTTTATTTTGTTGCAGGTTTTGGAATTGGCATGTAGTGGTCCTTCTAGTTTACTTTGTTGATCTGAAATCAAACCTTACAAAACATAATGCTCAATTCTACTGATCATGCAATAAATACTGGTTTATCCAGATTTTTAAGAAGAATACTTATACCTTACATTATCATTTATTGTTAAATTTGTGATACTGGGAAATCTATTATTGTACAGGAGTGGAATTTATGTCTTATCTCATTTTATCTGCTTCAGGTAAATTTTTAGTTCTTATTCCAATTTTGTTTTTCAAAAGGATTTTAAAAAAGAAAAATGCACCAAATGGCCAATAATTTTCAAACTCTCCAAGGATTTTCATAGGACTATGTGTGCGCATGTTACATGTGCTATTAATGTTTTTTTTTAATTATTTAATTAAATATATAACAAATTTAGAAAAATAACAAAAGAAAAGAACAGAGTTCCAATGTCCCCTGTGTTGCACATATTTCATCTTTCAAAAGTAATATAGTCCAATTGCATAACTCTTTTAACATAAGTAGATCTCTAATATGTCTAAGACATTGCTGATATAAAACCTTTGATATAAGTTTCATAGAAATCTGGAAAGAGCCCTAAGATACCATTTTCCATATAATGAATATTACCACGGGGTAAAAAAAGTCAATCAGCACTGATATTCGAACTTGTCTGAAACATTGCTGATATAAACCTATGACATAAAATTCATAAAAATGCAAATGGAAGTTTTTAATGACCTTGACTGGCTATACAGCCCTTGCACAGTCGGTATACATAAAAATTGTAAATGTGAGAGCACTAACATGACTTACACGTGTTTTTATGTCCTTCAAAAAGCTTGGCGCAGGGGACAAAAATGTTCCATAACAAAAAATTATAGCACAATGGTTTAGTGAATGTGCAGCAAATGGAGTTCTGCCTTCAAACATAATTACAACAAAAACTAAATTATAGTTTCATTAATTTTAAAGTAATATGAAACCAGTTGTTGAAAAAAAAGTTGAACATAAAAGCATATAGCTCCAACTTCAAAATAGTTTATCCAGGTGACAATCAGTCAACTTCCATAGATGTACTAGGAAGACAATAAGCACCCATTTGCTTGAACAGGAATGACAAAATGAAAATTCTTGTTGTTTATGTTAGGCCAAAAAAAAATATATGTCTGTTTCTTGTTTCCCGACCGACTCTGACTCAAAACCCCCGACCCTAGATCTTTTTATTCAATTCCGGAAAAAAATATCGTTTCCGGTCCGGAAAAAATCGTTTCCGTTCCGATCCAGATCCGTATTTTACTATACCCAAACAATCAAAATGACTGCTCCCAGCACAAAAGTGCTACAATTAAGGTTTAAAAAATGTCGGCACTGGAAGGATTATTCAATTAAAGCTTCTTTAAAGAGATTAAATGATTTTAGGGTATAGGACCCTAACCAAACATGACATTTAACCATCTGCAAATCTGACAGGGAGTGCAAAAATAATAATAATAAAAAAAAAAAAAAATCCCGACCTACCGACCCTGATTTTTTTGCCATGGCAGCAGGAAACAGACATAAAAATTTTTTTGGCCTTACATGATAAAGGGTTATTACATGCACAGAAGACTAAGTTTATAGTATATGTATGCATTGGTTCAACAATATCGTTAACATTTTCTTTCATCACAACTCATTTCATATTACTTTAACATGAAATACATGAAACATGGAACACACAAATAATAAATGTCTTGTAAAAAACTTTTAAAACCTCAGTACATGTATTTTGAATATTAAATACCTTTTTCCTGCAAATTTCCCTGAAATATTTAGCAAACAGTGAAATATTTAAGTAACTTGAATATTTTAGTCAAGTTCTTACTAGAATATTCATGAATTATCTTGACAGAACAGCAGATAATTGATTTTTGTTGCTCATCATTAAGAACAGAGGACACTGCAAAGTTGGGCAGCTAGTTAGACCCTGTACATTGAAGGCCAAATAAAGGATACATTCATAGTGTTTGATGTGGACAGCATATTTGACACAAGAAATGTTAAGGACAATCCTATTGACATAAAACATAAAAGTCCAATTGTGACATAAAGTTTTGACTAATTACTTGGAAAATCAATAAGGTATGGACTAACAAGTCCCACTGTGACCTTGACTATCAAACGTGTTCCAGATTTTGATAAAGACTTACAATGTACCATGTTTGATCAGATGCAACCTAATAAAAAAAGAATAACTCCCCTCAACACCATCAAGGTATTGTACTGAAACTATTTTTTTGTTATTAAAACCCTGCCAAGGGATATCTTGGCTGAAAAATAACATAGCCTGGGTTTCAAATTTGAAGCTCCAGGAGAAAATATGACTTAAAAAATTTAACTGTACATTAACTTGTCAAAGATATCAAGTTGCTAGACGATACTTTATATTTATAAATAAATTACTGTAAATTCAGAAATTATTGCGATGTTTTTATTATTATGAAAAATGAGAGTTGGTTATAATCGCATTAATTTAAACTCCCAATTTGCAGACTTTGGTAAAATATGAAAAATCAAATATCCAGGAAAATACAATTTTTCCTCAGTCAACCAAAATTTGTACCAACAAAAATGAATGATCCAACAGTAATTTATTTGTACCTTTGGTCCTGCAGTTCTTCTGATTCCAGGTTTGCCCATTGGTCCGTGTCTTCCAATCTCACCAGCTATTCCAGGTACACCTGATGTACCCTGAATTCCCTGCTTTCCTGATGGTCCTTGAGGCACCTGTATACCGGGCAGACTGGGCTCACAACCACAATCTCCAGACCCTTCCTACAAAAAACAGATCAAATTCACCTTTTAATATCATATAAACCTGATGGTCCTTGAGGACCCTGTATACCAGGCAGACGTGGTTCACAATTACAATCTCTGGAGACTTCCTACAAAACAAATCAAATTCACTGATAAATATCATATAAACCTGGTGGTCCTTGTGGACCCTGTAGACCTGATTCACAACCACAATCTCCAGACCCTTCCTGCAAAACAAATCAGTCCCTGATAAATATCATATAAACCTGATGGTCCTTGTGGACCCTGTAGACCAGGCAGACATAGTTTACAACCACAATATCCAGAGCCTTCCTACAAAACAAATCAAATTCACCGTTAATTAATTGGTAAGTATTGCAATGTTGTCTCTGAAAAAAATTATAGCTTTTTAAAATGGTAGTTGTCAAAAAAATGAACTTTCCTTTTTTAAAAATTGAAAATAAAAGATTAATGTTTGTAAAAATGATAAGGGAAATATTGTAACAGGTTAAGATATACCAGGTTAATTTCACAGAAGTCTTTTATAGAGGTTCAGTACGGTCATAAAAAACTTTTGAATATTGCATGTCATCTGTACATTTGATGAAAACATTCAGCATTTGAAATAACCTCTTGTTGAAAGTCATGGTTAATTGCAAAGATTTAATTAAACAAGAGTGCACACACTGAAATGTCTCGCCTTCTTTACTAATCATTGATATTATGTTGATAGTCCTAAGTATAAAGCTTTATTACAACTGTGACATAAACTTAACATTAACCAAGATAGCTAAACACAGAATAATGAACCATGAAAATGAGATCAAGGTCAGATGAACCATGCCAGGGAGACATGTACAGCTAACAATGCTTCCATACATTAAATATAGTTGACCTATTACTTATAGTTTAAGAAAAATAGACCAAAACACAAAAACTTAACACTGTGCAATGAACTGTGAAATTAAGGTCATGGTCAAATAAAACGTGCGGGACTGACAAATAGATCATAAAATATTTCCATACACCAAATATAGTTGACCTTTGGCATATAATATAAGATAAAAAGACCAAAACACAAAAACTTAACTATAACCACTGAACCATGAAAATGAAGTCAAGGTCAAATGACATCTGCCCACTAGACATGTACACCTTACAAGCATTCCATACAACAAATAGAGTAGACCTATTGCATAAAGTGTAAGAAAAACAGACCAAAACACAAAAACTTAACTATAACCACTGAAACATGAAAATGAGGTCAAGGTCAGATGACACCTGCCAGTTGGACATGTACACCTTACAGTCCTTCCATACACCGAATATACTAGCCTTATTGCTTAAAGTATCTGAGATATGGACTTGACCACCAAAACTTAACCTTGTTCACTGATCCATGAAATAAGGTCGAGGTCAAGTGAAAACTGTCTGACGGGCATGAAGACCTTGCAAGGTATGCACATACCAAATATAGTTATCCTATTACTTATTATAAGAGAGAATTCAACTTTACAAAAAATCTTGACTTTTTTTTCAAGTGGTCACTGAACCATGAAAATGAGGTCAAGGACATTGGACATGTGACTAACGGAAATTTCGTAACATGAGGCATATATAGACAAAGTATGAAGCATCCAGGTCTTCTAGCTTCTAAGATATAAAGCTTTTAAGAAGTTAGCTAACCCCGCCGCCGCCGGATCACTATCCATATGTCGAGCTTTCTGCAACAAAAGTTGCAGGCTCGACAAAAAATCAAAACAACTATTATTCTGAAATTAAAATTTCAAAGATATATCCGAGAAGAAAATAAATAAAGGATAAAAATAAGACAAAAAGGAGACAAAACTAACAAAATATTATAAGCACCCACAAACCATTAAAAAAGAAACAAAATTATTCCTGGGAACCAAACTTATTGTGTACTGGAAAGATCTTATCCTGGCAATGCAGATTATGTTTGGTGTACCTTAAAATTACTAATTCAGGGGCAGCAACCTAATAATGGGTTGTCCGATTCATCTGAAAATTTCAGGGCAGATAGATCTTGACCTGATAAACATTTTTAGACCTTGACAGATTTGCTCTAAATGCTTTGGTTTCAGAGATATAAGCCAAAATCTACATTTTACCCCTATGGTCTATTTTTCGCCTTGGCGCCCATCTTGGTTGGTTGGCCGGGTCACAGGACACATTTTTAAACTAGATACCCTAATGATGATTGTGGCCAAGTTTGGTAAAATTTGGCCCAGTGGTTTCAGAGGAGAAGATTTTTGTAAAAGTTTACGGACGCAGGACGACAGACGACGGACGCCAAGTGATGAGAAAAAATATACTTGATGTGTTGTTGATTATTTTTGAGATACAATAGTTTTTGAGAAGACACTAAAAAATTCAAAAAAACAGTAAAATCAACTTTTCCATGTCATTAACAGGTACAACAGGCTAGAGTACAAACTGTGGAAAAACCACTATACAAAATATCCAATTTTCTTTTAACCCATGAAAATAAATGAATCCACATTATTTTATACAGTAAAATTGTTCCTTTTTACTTACAGGTAAACCAGGTTCTCCTTGAAGACCAGGATCACCATCTTTACCAGGTTTTCCAATCATTTCTGACAAGTGTCCAGCAAAAACTCCAGGAGTATCAGGTGTTCCCGAGAGATCAGGAATACCTGGGGTACCAATAATTCTAGCTTCTCCCTTATGTTCAGCAGGACCCATAGGACTTACTAGACCTTGTATTCCCATTGGACCAGGTGGGCCTGGCAGTCCAGGTTCTCCATCTCTATCTCCTGAACCTTAATTAATCATAAGAATTTGTATGATTTAGTACAAAAGGAAAAGTATACATTCATTTAAAAACATTTTTGAGTATCAAATTCATGAGTTATTTACTTTTTTCCTTATGCTTGAGTTAAAACTTTATAATTCAAATTTGTAATGATTACAGATTGATAATTTTTTGGAATTTAATGCCACTTTCGGCATTATTGGCCAGTTTCATTGGTGAAGAAAGCCAGAGTGGTGGTGGAAGACAGAGCACCCAGCGTGAATAACCCACCTTCAAAAGGAAAACTGCCAATCCTAGTCGATTAAGATTAGACTTGCCACATGCTAGATTTTTACTCACAACTTCAGTGTTGAAAGGCTAGTGATGCCGGAAGTCATATTCTTACGCCACTTTGCAAATGAAGCCCCTATAGATTTAAAGATTTAATCAAAAATATGGATTAGATTGTGCGTTTCCTGTTTGATTTGTTTAACATTCATCATTTTGGAGCCCTTTACAGATTGCTGTTTGGTGTGAGTCAAGGCTCCGTGTTGAAGGCCTACTTTGATCTATAGTTGTTTATTTTTACACATTTTGATTTGGATGAAGATTTGTCTCATTTGCACTCAAACCACATCTTCTTATTTCTATGAATTTGTGTTCATAGGACACCATGTATTATTCCCACTATCACATTTCCATGTTCAGCAAACTGTGAAATCTGGAAATATATCTAAAATTAGCAAAAAACAGCCTATGGCCACCAATGGGTCTTCAACACAGCTAAAACGGGCCTCATATCATATTTTCTGTAGATCATATTAAGTATACCATCAGTTGTAAGTCCACCAGGACCTGGAATTCCAGGCGGTCCAGAAGGTTCCATTGGTTCAACAGGTCCTGCTACTCCATTTTCACCTTGTGGTCCAACTATACCTCTTGCACCCTCTGGCCCAACAACAGTGTCACCTTTTTCACCCTAGAAAATAAAAAATAAAAACTTTGTGTAAGTTCAAATGTGATAAATAGACATTTACAAAAAAATGGTTCCTACTTTAATCAGCACACTGTAACATCAGAAATAATTGTGTGCATATTATGGCGATTTTGTCATTTCAGACTGAAATGTGATTTTAATTATGCGATATTGAGAAGAATTCTGTTTAATTCTTATATAAAATTTCAAAATGTGAGTTTGAATTATTACGATTATAACCCGGTCACATTTTTCTCAATAATAAAAACATCACAATACATGTAATTTCTGAATTTACTGTAAATGAAAATTTAAAAAAAAATAGTTCCCACTCTATGATACAGCATATCATAATTATCATAGTTATCAACATTGTTATCATGATCTAGAAAAGAGTTCAACTGGAAATAGTGCTAGAGGTCATATTAAACTTATAGTTTTGGTTTAATGTTGGAGACCTCACTAACTTTGAGATGAATAACAACAAAAGTGTTGTTCTTTTCCTAATTGAAGTGCTCACAAGCATGTTGAACCCCACCACATTCTGCATGTGTCTGTCTCAAGTCAGGAGCCTGTAGTTCAGTGGTTGTCATGGTTGCTGTCTTATCATATTTGATTTGTCATTTATCTGGCTGTTGGTTTTTTTCATTTATTGTTTTGTCAAAAACAGAAAATTTTAATTTGCTTGAATTGTTTCACATTTTGTCATTATGGGGCCTTAAATAGCTGTCAATAAAGTATAAGATTTGCTCATTGTTGAAAGCCAAGCAGTGACCTATAGCGTCTAAAGTCACTGTAACTGCCAATTAAGGAATATCAGTTCTGTGTTTTGAAGAGTTGCCACTGTCAATAGACATGCCCATTTTAAATCTCAACTGTGCTATCTCCTCTGGAAAAATATTCCCAAATCTTGGAGATTTTGAAGCTATACCAGTAGCACTGGATTTTAAGGCTTCTTTTGACAAGTTTTGTTGTGTTGTTACTTGCAATGAGTGCCTTTTAAAAATCTACTAGGTTTTATAACTGTTTCAGAAGAGGGTTTATTCAAAATACCTCTAGTTTTCCTATTAAATTCATCATCTTTAATTTTAAATCACCCTCATTAGTGACAACATCATTTTAAACGTCTTGCAGAAGCAATACATCTGCATTATCAAATTCAGCCATTGTAATAAAATAGTGTGTACCTGTACAGGTAAAACACATGCAAATTCTGAAGAGTACACACGACCTTCAGGTAAAAAGAAATACTTTTAATTATCTACCTGTTCAACAAACAGGAGTAAATGAATAAAGTAACAAGTGTTACTTTAGGGGAGGTTGGAAGGCACTAATAATTTTTATCTCACTGTTATCTATTTATACTTTTCATTGGACAAAATGTTACTTTTACCTTTTCAAACACAACATTTACCCCATAGTCATATAGGATTTCTTCTCCAAAGTGTATGTCTCTAAAAAGTAAAAAAAAAAAAACCAACTCAATATTAACTAGGGATCAGGGATCTCCATGGATGAAAATTAAACGATGTAAGAACTTTCACCATGACAAAATCCATGATCATCAAGTGACATACATATCCTATAGTAAATTTCTATTAGCTAGTGAATAGTAGAATGACCTGGAATAAAAACCCGATTGAAATTTGTATAATATCTTGTTTGCTATTAAGTGATTAAATACATTTTTAAACTCAAAATAGCATATATAATACATTTCAATATATATATAGAAGCTTCCAGTAAAGTTTCAGAGATCTGTGTTAAACACTGTAAGAATTGATTAATACACAAATTATGTACTCATTTTCCCTGCCAGCCTGCCGACATCACCTGACACCATACTATAAACCATTTTTTTTAGTTTGTCAAACCCTGCCAAATATGATCAAGTTGAGAAGTATTCCATTAGAAGTAATTTGATATTTGTCTAAGTTCATTGATTAACTTGTTCATCTGAGGTTCACGAACACACACACACCACACAGGTAACACCAATTACAATGATTAACATTATATCCCTGGAACTTTTTTAACAGTAATTAGCTATGCCCTAGAGATTATCATTCAATATAAGTGACAGTTTTT
This sequence comes from Mytilus galloprovincialis, assembly GCA_037788925.1. Taxonomy (NCBI): domain Eukaryota; kingdom Metazoa; phylum Mollusca; class Bivalvia; order Mytilida; family Mytilidae; genus Mytilus; species Mytilus galloprovincialis. Next base: position 90,350,299 of record CM075333.1, on the reverse strand, counting down.
TTTTTACAGGAAAACATTTCAATAGAAATCAGTGATTGTAAAGGAAAAGTTTGAAATTTCAGACAATAACAAATAAGTGACTGAAATGATTTCTGTATAAAAATAATTTTGTCTGAAATAACATTCTAATTAGTTTTCAAAAGTACCAGGATTATAATTTTATACGTCAGACGCGCGTTTCGTCTACATAAGACTCATCAGTGACGCTCAGATCAAAATAGTTAAAAAGCCAAACAAATACAAAGTTGAAGAGCATTGAGGACCCAAAATTCCCAAAAGTTGTGCCAAATACGGCTAAGGTAATCTACTCCTGGGGTAAGAAAATCTTTAGTTTTTCGAAAAATTCAAAAGTTTTGTAAACAGAAAATTTATAAAAATGACAGACCATATGAATAAAAGATATCAATTTCATCATCTTAATGGCTTATTTTTACTAATTTAAAAATTCAGGAAACAAGGTGAAGGATAAGTAAGAAATGAATTCTACTTGTTTTTTTTTCATTCAATCAACTTAAAACATAATATACCTTTACATCGGATATATGCCTGTAACAAAAACTTGCCCCACAGCATGAAAAGTTAACAGAATAAAATACTTTACCTTAGGCTAAAAAGAAAAAGTTGCCCCTCATTATGTCTCATCTTTGCATTCCGTTCCCTCTTTTCCCCATGATTCACGAGTCGACCCAGCCGCCCTGTTTCTTGTGTAGCATCAATGCTTTAAAAAAAAGGAGTGAGTTAATAAGTACAGTGTTTCTGTTGAATTTTTCGTCAGACTTCATAGCTAATTTGCAATCAAAGAGCTGAAGAGCTCTGAAGGGAAAAGACGGCCATTGTTCCAATTTTTAGGGGGGTATCTTTTGATAGTCTACATACAAAGAATGAGCAAAAGAACAGCTAGAACATATAGGAGGGCTGACAATAATGAAACTAATTGTTGTTTATTGTTATTTCATTTCCTTAGTCAAGAATTCATCATAGAGACAATTTGGACCATTGAGATCTGCACCTTCTAAATCAAAACATTTGATTTAAGTTGGGAGTTAATTATCTAAAATTCAATTGAACTTAACAACTACTACATTATATTTTAAAATTTTAATTATGTACAACTGAACGGCAGGCTAAGACTATTCTCAATTTTTGTGACAATATTCTCAAGAAAGTGAGGACTGAAAAATCTATTCAGTTTTAATTTTCCATTGATAAAGTTCCCAGTTACAACTCTCATCACAGGGATACATGTACTTATAAAATCAAATATGATTGATATAAAAGCTATGTGAAGTTTGTTTCCAGATCCCACATTTTGATATATCTGTAAAATTCATGAATAAATACTTTAAACTACAAAAAGCAATATTTCAAAAAAAAATGAGAAAAAAAAATGACCACTACAATAATTATGTTGGTACGCAAAATTATTTTTTAATTGATGACTAATTATCGTATATATACTTAATGTGACATTTTTAGTGTTCATATACATTAACTTTCATTTTAGTGGGTAATTACTCATCAATTGAGGTGCTCCTTAATTGGAGAAAGATTCTAAAAACATAACTTTACAGAAAGAATGAAAACTGCAGTTGCTCTCCCCAATCTCAATAGGTATAAACTACAAAAAGCAACATTTTTTTTTTTTTTTTTTAACCATTTCAATAATTATGTTGGTACACATTTTTTTTATAAAAGACTACTTATCATATACTAAATGTCACATTTTAAATGTTCAGAAACATTTACTTTGATTTTAGTGTAAAATTACTCATCAATTGAGGTGCTCCTGAATTGGAGGAAGATTCTAAAAACAGAACTTTACAGAAACAATGAAAACTACCGTTTCTCTCCCCAATCTCATGTATCCCCATTGACATTGTTTACCGCGAAAGTTGACCTACATATTATCTGATTATAGCCTCAGATTCAAGCATTTCATGTTGGTGTGTGAATCATCTACACTACAGCAAACATCATTAACCCTTTAACCCCCAATCCCGCCTGTAGGCGTGATGGCGACAACCGTTCTTTGATGGCCCGTATGACCCTCCATACTTTTTTTGAACTGCCCCAGCTGAACTGTCATGATAGCAGGGACTTCAACCAAGTAGTTCATGGTCCATCAACTCTTCTCAGATGTCTGTTCATGAAAATATGGCACTTTGAAAGCCGTTTAAGAGTTCAAAATCGGAAAAACATGAAAAGTAGCCAAAATCCGGTGGGGGTGGGCATCTTTTGATGGCCACTACGTAACTGGAAGTGACTGTTGGCAAAAACTATTATCATATATGCATGCATAGGTGGTATAGGAACACGACGAGGTATACTATGGCCAATAGGAATCTAGTCTGTAAAATATAGGTCACCGTTTTGTCAAAAATCCATAAAAACGGACATTTAGGCAGACCTGACTTGACAATAATAATTCCCAAGCAAGACACTGAAGTCCAATAGACTCCCAGCTAGCATGAATGGACTACTGTAACTATAGGGTAATACTTGAATGACAAAAAAACACAGTCGTGTCAGTGTTCACCTCTCAAGGTCGTTTTGAAATCGGAAAATAGACGGAAAATCACCATTTTTCACTGGGGGTGGGTTCAAACCCACGAGAAAATATTCCACCTCCCATGCCACCCCCCACCCATGCCATCCGCCCCCAAATCCCAATAAGTAGTTTAATAGATGAGCATCAGTTACAGCATCAGGAGTTTGCTCATTTGCATATAATTTGCATATGTTTGCAAATTTTCGAAAATGCCTGATTTTCCAAAAATGTCTTGGGGGCGAATGAGTTAAGTTTATATTTAACAAATACGGATTTTAAATTAGTATACAAGTACTGTGAATGATTTGTATAATGAATAAAGGATATCCCTGTGTAGTGTGGCATTCCAACAATGACGTCACTAGGTTAGATATATGTAGAATATTTCGTAATACTGATTTTTCCGGACTGTAAAAGAAACGTATATAGTGTAAGGGAAAGCTCAATATACGATTATTTCATGAGAAACAGAAGGGAAATGAGTAAAAAATGTATTTAAAGTCAATCTGTTCTCCTTGTCATCAATTTCAGTATGACATTTTGAGGGGGTTTCCAAACTATCAAAACAAAATGATTGACGTGAGGGAATGATACTCTGGCCAACCCCATTAGGGAATTGACGGCTTGAAGCCGTCTTTCCCCAAAAAGTAAGAAGTAATATAATAAACTTAGCATACTCCATGTAAATATAGGGGATGGGGGCCAAATTATTTTGTATTTATTTTTAATTGGAGATTTCTCCCTGTTGCGCAATTCATTTGTACTTAGTAAATGTGTTTCGAAACTATCTATAATAATTTACACATCCTGTTTGATGTGTATCTACTGCCATATCACTATTTGTTGTTTCTTTATATAGATCATAAATTATTTAGGTTGGAACCAGCTTCGACCGAATTAGAAAAGTCTTGTTTTTGGCCCCAGTTTCTAAATGGTTAAAGCCTTCACCCTCAAAATAGACCCAAACTTTCCATGTGTGGTATGGAACCTTGTGGCACAATTTCATAGAGATCCATCAACTAATACTTTAAGAAACTGTCCAGAAACCAGAAAAAAACTTTTTTCCACCTTTTTTTTGGCCCCTTTTACCTGAACACTTTGAGCTATAACCCTAAAGCCAAACACAACCCTCACTTGTGGTATGGAACCTTGCGTTTCAATTTCAATTATATAGCGATCCATAGACTACTATCAACAAGAAAAACCTTGCTTTTCACCCTTTATCTGCCTCTTATTCCTCAACAGTATGGGCAATCACCCCCTAAGTAAATCTTAACCTTCCCTTTTTTCAGTATGGAACCTTGTGGTAAACTTCAAAGAGCTCCATGCACTTATACACAAGTTATTGTCCGGTAACTAAAAAAATGCTTTTTTGGACCTTTCTTTTGTGGTATTGAACCTTGTGGGTAAAATTTCATAGAGATCTTAAACTTAAGTTATTGTCTGGAAACCAAATGTTTTCGGACACCAACGACACCGATGATGTGGTAGTAATATACGAACACATTTTTTGCGATCATTTAAAAAACAGAATGTAACCAACTGTTCCTATGGTCATAGAGATATTCTCATATAATTTCATAAGAATCTGTTCCCAACAAGTAATTGTGCAAGAATGTTCACAGCATTGTTACGTAATGACAACATTGCTATACCATAATATACAACACAAAATTAAAAAAAAAAAATACAAGCAAATGCATCACTTACCACAATTTCTTCTTTCCAAAATTATAAAAAAATCGAAATCCAGTAGGACCATCAGCTTCCCTCCTTTCCCCCTCCTCCGCTGAAATGGTTTCTCCTGCATAATGTAGGAGAAAATCCCCCGCCATTCTATTAATGGTAGTAACAACACCTCTTCCTGTACATGTAAAAATAAAACATTAACCAACATGTAGCTAGTATAAGACCACATAATCTTAAACCTCTAGTAGATTAATTTCAAATTCAAATTTTTAGCAATGAAGGAATATTGTTCTTATTCTGCAATCTAACTGATAACATAGCAATTAGAGCTGAAATAAACAAGTCTTTTTTATTCTGACTTATAGAAATCAAATCATGTATTTTGATAAAAATGTGTTTACAATTTTGGACTGGTCTAAGACAGAAAATGACAGACTTGTTTAAGTCAATTTATGCTTCATACAACAGGATAAAAAACACACTATTTGATTCTGTGGTCAAAGTACATCACCTATGACAATAATTTTTTTTTCTGAAAATTTACAAGGACCTGAGTTATCTACAAGTAATGATCTGATTGAACAGTTTTTCGTTACATCTAAGTTTTTTTTAAATTTTAGTGGTTATAAATGGTTGCATCAGAAATTAAATGAACATTGTCTCCCATTTTTTTTAAGAATCAAACTCATATTTTTCTTCAGAAGACAAAGCATTGGCTCATAAATAATGTTGTCTCAATTTCATGTAGATGCTTGACTTTTTTTATATTTGTACATGGGTCTTGAAGTTTACCAATTTTGGTAACTTTTCGACATGAAGAAGTCATTAATTGCCACATTTTGAAACAGGTCAAATATTTTTGCTTAACATTAATTGACTTGTTGAAGTCATATTTTGTTTTAAAATAAAGGGAAAGAGCCCATGAAACATGCAAATTTAGACCTCTACAAGTCAAAAGCAAAATTATACTTATTTATGCCTGAGCTCTGACTATAAGTGCTATGAAAATCAGGTAAAAATGTGTATTTTAGGCCCTACTGCAACTAAAGCCTGTATTTTACCTGTTATACTAGGAAACTATAACAGACAAATATCAAACCAGTGAGCCACTGAACCAGCATGCAATTCAAATCATACTAAAAATAACATATTGGGAACCTGGAGAATGTATGTAAAACTGAAGTGGGCAGAGCAAAAAGGTATATGTATAAAATAGTGCCTTATTTCTTTGAAATTCTGAGACACATCAAGATCAAACTGCAAAGCAATTACTCGGTTCGAATTTGTTTGACACTATCCCTGTTGATGTCAATGGTGATAGGATTGCTACCTGCTTAATTCCATATTCATGGCATTATTAAGTGAGAGGTTTAGCTAGCTATAAAAAAAAGTTTTAATCCTCCATTTTCTTCAAAGGAAATATCAGGAATATGACAGTTGTTTCCATTCTTCTGATGTGTTTCAGCCTTTTGTTTTGCCATTTGATTTAGGACTTTCCATTTTCGGTATTTTTGTTATTTATATGTATACAACTCCTGCATATATTCAATGACAGACGACAGACATACAGAAAGATGGATGGAAGGAGGGGATGATTCCTATATATCGCCCACAAACAAACTACACAAGTTCATTAATCTATATTTGTACTTACCCTTGCCTGGTACATTTCTTATTTCAAAACCATCTGGGTCAAAATGAATTTTTGCCCAGTAAGCTAGGTCCACTACCTCCTTTTTGCCACGTGTTCTTTTATAGCTCTGGCCTGAAATTACATTTGAGGAATACTAGAAAACCGGGAACCATAATTAAAAATCTAAATAGTTATAGTCGCCATATAAAAAAAAAACAATAAATATTGTTGTGTTAAATCCAGGGCCAAATCTAAGATTTTTGAGAGGGAGAAGTGACATCTCCTTCCATGAGAGAGTTGGGAGAAGTGGTCAATTTCCATTTCCGTTTCGTTTGCAGTGTTTTCGTGAACATCATTAAGCAAAAACTGTTTTATTTGTGCAATAAAAAATATAATTGCAGTGTTTTATATGATTATGATATCGTATAAAATGTATGAATTGAAAATTCTTAATAACTAGAGGCTCGAAAGAGTCTGTGTCACTCACCTTGGTCTATGTGCATATTGAACAAAGGACACATAACAAAATTGTGCTTTAGTGATGTTGATGTGTTTGTAGATCTTACTTTTCTGAACATTCTTTCTGATTACAATTATCTCTATCTATAATGAACTTGGCCCAGTAGTGACAGTGGAAAATATTTTGTTAAAATTTATCAAAATTTACCAAAATTTATCAAAATTGTTTTAAATGGACTATAAAGGGCAATAACTCCTTAAGGGGTCAATTGACCATTCTGATCATGTTAACTTATTTGTAGGTCTTACTTTGCTGTACATTATTGCTGTTTACAGTTAATCTCTATCTATAATAATATTCAAGATAATAACCAAAAGCTGAAAATTTTTCTTAAACTTACCAATTCAGGGGCAGCAACCCAAAAACTGGTTACCCGATTGGTCTGAAAATTTCAGGGCAGATAGATCTTGCTCTAACAAACCATTTTATCCTCCTCAGATTAACTCTAAATGCTTTGGTTTCAGAGATATGAACCAAAAACTGCATTTACCCTATGTGCTACTTTTAACCATGTCAGCCATCTTGGTTCGTGGGCAGGGTCATCAGACACACTTTTTGAACAACATACCCTTATGATGATTGTGGACAAGTTTGGTTAAATTTGCCTTAGTAGTTTCAGAGGAGAAGATTTTTGTAAAAGATTACAAAAATTTACGTCAAATTGTTAAAAATTGACTATATAAAAGGGCTATAACTCCTTAACGGGTCAATTGACCATTTTGATCATGTTGACTTATTTGTAGATCTTTCTTTTCTGAACATTATTGCTGTTTACAGTTTATCTCTATCTATAAAAATATTCAAGATAATAACCATAAAACGGCAAAACTTCCTTAAAATTACCAATTTAGGGGCAGCAACCCAACAACCGGTTCTCCTATTCATCTGAAAATTTCAGGGCAGATAGATCTAGACTTGATAAACAATGTGATCCCATGTCAGATTTGCTCTAAATTCTTTGGTTTCAGAGATATAAGTCAAAATCTACATTTTACCCCATGTTCTATTTTTATCCATGGCGGCCATCTTGGTTGATTGGCCGGGTCACCGGACACATTTTTTAAACTAGATACCCCAATGATGATTGTGGCCAAGTTTGGTTAAATTTGGCCCAGTAGTTTCAGGAGAAGATTTTTGTAAAAGTTAACGACGACGGACGCAAAGTGATGAGAAAAGCTCACTTGGCCCTTAGGTTTAGACAATGTAGTTGTTATCCATTCATTCAACCTTTTGTGCTGTCAACTTGAAATCAAGTTTTTTGCCTGCCTAGTTATATTATCATGCATTAATCCCATGTGCATCTGCTTCAATTTTTTTTTATTAAGTCAAGAAAAATGTGACTCCCATTTTATGTGATGACTTTTTAATGACTGGATAATGTTAATGTTTATCATCACATGTCATAATTTGGTAAAATGATGACTGTCCGGGACATCATGTAAGCTGCAAGTTGAAAATTGATCGTTACTCGTAAGCCTATATATAAATGAAAATATTTATCAATCACTTTTTAATTAATCAACCTATCCATTAGATGTCTTTCTACCTTTTATATTTCAATTTTTAATCAAAGAATATAAAACATGTTCCGTTCATTCCCACCCTTAACCTATCGAATAGTAAAATTGATCGTCTCGTGATAAATGAAAAGAAAACAAATTAGCTGAGTGATTATGCAACATCCTCAGATGAAAATCATTGTAAAATGATTAAACTCAAACAGATGCTCTGTTTCTCGTTTCAATAGTTTTTAATGGATGTTCAAAGTCGCCGTTGTGTTTATTTCATTTAAACGTCGACAGTATTACTAGTCCTGGGTCGTTTCGAAAATTTCGATTTTCCTTGTCCATTGCCATTTTTGTTTACCTGTGAGACTTGTTAAATACAAGTTGTCTCCGTTTTAGCGATTTTGATAGCGATTTGACTTCGCCATGAAGTCAGTCGGCCGGGGAGTTTTAGCGATTTTCAAAATTCCTTGGCGACTTAAACTTAAATCGTCATTTCGCCGGCAAAATTACAGCCGGGTTAAATCAAACAAAGTTTAATTCTGCACCCTTTGGACCTCAATGTGGATCAATTTGAAAACAGGCCCAAAATTAAAAAAATAAATATAGTTAGATTCTGCATATAAAAGAACCCTAAAAATACATTTTTTTAAAGGACCACATGGGAATGATCTCTACCAAGTTTAGTTTCTTTAGACAAATATGACTAATGGGCCAGACTACAACTATAACAGGTTAAAAATAGCAACTTCAATAACATGAATAATACAGAGAATAATACATGGCAAAATCCGTATCACATGCCATATCATCCCGAATGCCTTCAGGCCAGAGGGTTGATATTGGTCGAGGGTGATAAGGCATGTGATACGGATTTTGCCATGTTTTATACGCTTTATTGTATATTTAATCAGGAGACTGTCCGTATAGAATATAAACGAGAAATCCGATTAGGGGTGCAATAAAGGGTGCACATCAAAGTTGAGCGATACGGATTAAACAACAGGCTATTTATCAAATATTCAAAACTACTGTATTTACTAATAAATATATGATAAATATATGTAATATACCACTGTCCACTGTATGGTTTGACCCAGTATCTTTCTTCCTTTTCCTTGACCTAGAATATAAACAAGTATCTAACATATGGTATATTGGTTGTTTTTCCCCAATTTCATTGAAAATCGCGTTAAAATATTCCCAAAACTGGCCATCGGCTTTGTGGCACAGAACTCGTTGAGAATAACAATGAAAACTTACCTTTAGAAATGTTTTTTTATTCAAAAGAGTGGAAAAAACATTTTCTGTACTAATTTTGTACGCTGGTAGTAGCGTAGTGACGTCAATGCTTAGTTTCTCCATGTGATAAGTTCAAAGACATATACTGAATGAACCAACAAGATGACCGATTTTAGACTACGGTAGGATACTCAAATGAGGGATTGTTACTCATTTGGGGAACAACCTGTTCAAGAACCATCAAGGGGAAAAAGATTTCAAGAACTCTGACTTTGAGATCATGGAATTTATTATCTGTGACTGGTGATGAGTGCATTTTTCGTGACTAGTTTCCTGACACTTCAATTTGATATATGTTCTCCTAGTCCAGCCCTGGCCTCAGTGACTCATTTTTTTTTTTTTTTTTTTTTGTCACTGAGTCCAGCTCGCCCTCCATTACCTTCAATGGTGCAAGCTCCAGGGTAGATTACCCGGGAACGATAGAGACAATGCCAGAGAGCTCAATTACGAAAAATGTATCACAAATGGTAAAACTTGATAAAATAAACAAGTTGCATACCTGAAATGCTTGTACACTATATGGAAACTCATCTTAAGGCAGATTCCATATAAGAAAGTGAAACAACTCCCATAAGCATGTTAGGCAAAAATCATAAGGAATGAACTTCTGTTTTTGAATACATGCTTTACTAATAAAGATAAAGACAATTTGACCAACAAAACAATTATGAGCATCATCCTTTTCAAATAAACGAAGCCTTAAATGTTATGTTTCTGACATAAGATTTGACAGACTTTATTATTTCTGACACAAGATTTGACAGACTTTATTTTTTCTGACATAAGATTTGACAGACTTTATTGTTTCTGACATCATATTTCTGACATAAGATTTGACAGACTTTATTTTTTCATACATAAGATTTGACAGACTTTATTTTTTCATACATAAGATTTGACAGACAAATTGAGTTTCTGACATAAGATTTTGACAGACTTGATTCTGACATAAGATTTTTCATACATAAGATATTTTGACAGACAATATGTATTTGTTGTTTTTGACTAACATTGGAAATCAAATCCTAGTTGAAAGTCATTTTTAAAACTCCTGGAAAATACTGCAGCCTAACATCTAACAAGATTTCACCTCAGGTCAAATAATTTTAACTGTTAGCACATTCAAATGTTTCAGACATAAGAAAACAAGTTTGACAGATCTTATGTAGGAAACATATAAGTTTAAACTATTGCTTGAATAAAGTTAAATAAAAGAATCAACATGTGTTTTTTCTTATGCACAGCATGATTTACAGTTTTAACTGGCATAAATTGGAACCAACAATGATTTTGAAAGATTATACAGCGATGTTCCTGACATAAGATTTATTGACAGACACTGAGCTATAAAGCAAGATATTTGAAAGTGAAAAAAAATATATATCACAGATGTTTTTGACTAAAAAAAGTAACAGATTTGGGAACAGGGATGTTTGAATAACCTGACTACACTATCAAATACCAGTATACAAGTGTCAACATAAAGCATTGTGACACATAAACATTGTGTAAAACAAGAGTGCACACGCTGAAATGTCTCGCCTTCTATATTAATCATTGATATTATGTTGATAGTCCTAAGTATAAAGCTTTATTACAACTGTCTCATTAACTTATAATTAACATTAACCAAGATAACTAAACAAAGACCAATGAACCTTGAAAATGAGGTCAAGGTCAGATGAACCATGCCAGGCAGACATGTACAGCTAACAATGCTTCTATACAACATATATAGTTGACCTATTACTTATAGTTTAAGAAAAATTGACCAAAACACAAAAAATTAACACTGTGCAATGAACCGTGAAAATGAGGTCATGGTCAAAAGAAACCTGCCCCACTGACATAAAGATCATAAAATATTTCCATACACCAAATATAGTTGACCTATGGCATATAGTATTAGATAAATAGACCAAAACTCAAAAACTTAACTTTGACCACTGAACCATGAAAATGAGGTCAAGGTCACATGACATTTGCCCGCTAGACATGTACACCTTACAATCATTCCATACAACAAATATAGTAGACCTATTGCATAAAAGTATGAAAAAAACAGACCAAAACACAAAAATTTAACTATAACCACTGAACCATGAAAATGAGGTCAAGGTCACATGACATCTGCCCGCTAGACATGTACACCTTACAATCATTCCATACAACAAATACAGTAGACCTATTGCATATAGTATGAAAAAAACAGACCAAAACACAAAAATTTAACTATAACCACTGAACCATGAAAATGAGGTCAAGGTCAGATGACACCTGCCAGTTGGACATGTACACCTTACAGTCCTTCCATACACCGAATATACAAGCCCTATTGCTTATAGTATCTGAGATACGGACTTGACCACCAAAACTTAACCTTGTTTACTGATCCATGAAATGAGGTCGAGGTCAAGTGAAAACTGTCTGACAGACATGAGGACCTTGCAAGGTACGCACATATCAAATATAGTTATCCTATTACATATAATAAGAGAGAATTCAACATTACAAAAAATCTGAACTTTTTTTTCAAGTGGTCACTGAACCATGAAAATGAGGTCAAGGACATTGGACATGTGACTGACGGAAACTTCGTAACATGAGGCATCTATATACAAAGTATGAAGCATCCAGGTCTTCCACCTTCTAAAATATAAAGCTTTTAAGAAGTTAGCTAACACCGCCGCCGTAGCCGCTGCCGCCGGATCACTATCCCTATGTCGAGCTTTCTGCAACAAAAGTTGCAGGCTCGACAAAAATGGGAGTTAATTCTGTCAAATTTTTTGCATTTTTTCAACTTGTTTTAATCATTTCTACTTTAAACAGAAACAATCATATCCAAAAATTATTTTTATAATTTCATCTAACATCATTATTCATCAAAACATTCACAGATTATGTTTCAAATAACACATGTAACAGTAATTATTATTTTTTTCTATTTATTCATTTTGACAGACATTTCCATTTCTTACATGGAATCTGCCTTAACAGAAGGAAATCCCTTGCAGTCGGAGCTGTGAACATTTTGTTTACATCAGAAACGCTATATTACGGAACGTGACGTTTCTACGCTATAACGTCAGACGAAACGAATTCAATGTATCGATACAGATTTTCAACGTTTAAACTCGTTAAATCAACTATTTAGCACCTTAAACTATTTAAACACGGACCTTAGGGCACTGGATGCTGCTGCTATATTATGACACTTTAAATCATGTTTACATATGTGTACTTTCTGTTGTTCAGATGAAGTTTACTGATTGTGTTTTTTTTTTCTTCAGTTCCCAGCCAGTGACAGAAAGTTCAAACCAAATTAATCAGTTATAACTTTTCCACATATCATGGTTCCTTTCAGTAAATGACAGGACAATTATTATAATAAATTTCTTCATTAATATATCATCACACTTTTATTTTTTTAAACAATTTTTTTTATCCCGAAATTCCATGAAAAATCCCGAATATTTAATTTGGGGTTGCCGTACGGCCAACAGGCGGCTCTGTCCATTTCCTTGCGATAACTTACAATATATCAACCTTTTTGAATGTGAATTAATTGTTACTTATGACAAAAGGAAGAACAACTTTAATACTGACGATTTTCATTTTCTCTCATTTTTTTAAAGTTCTTGTCACCACATTCCTTATATTTTATCGGACCACATATAAATTATCACGTTGTGATTGGTTAAACGCCGTCACGTGGTGACCCCCTATGAGACTGTAGGGGGTTAGTAAGTTTCATAGGGGGTTCATGACGCATTACTGGTGACGTCATCTATTGCTGTTGTTGTGTTTCATTGTTTATTTTTCAACAAAACGCAGCAGAAAAAGTCCAGCGTCCGATAAATTCATTATATGTTTAACTACTGACCCCCTACAGATCCATAGAGGGTGAATAGAATTCATAGGGGATTCGGCCTCCGGCCTCACCCCCTATGGATTTTACTAACCCTCTATGGATCCGTATGGGGTCAGTAGCGAACCATATAACTTATAATAGCACCATTATATTGTTTTAACCGTCCGGCAGTCCAATTTGCACTGGGTATATATAGGTTTCATATATGTAAGACACAAATCGACGTCCAATGATGATATCACAATAAAATAAGATTCCAAATCGACAGCCAATTATATCACCCTCAAATCGACGGCCAATTCTATCACCCACTAATTGACGTCCAATTATTTTCTTCTCTAATCGATGTCCAATTTTTTGTTTCTCTAATCGACGTCCGTTTGAATGGATCTATGGGAAGATCATAACGCCGAGACATTGTTGGCCAACATTCCGTATGATAGGTAAATATATCTAAAACAAATGAAGAAAACTGCCGAAATAACAGATCTGAAACTAGGATTGTTCGAGAGAGTAGTAAGGACAGTTCTAGTAATTAAATAATGCAGACAGTTGTTATGAACTTTTAATTTCTTTAAAATATTAGTTCTGAGCTCGTGATCAATAAAAAATTTAATTAAAAACACAGGTAGAGATTAGCGATCATTAGCCAATATTTCCCGGAGGCATTACTATAGTTATTAGGAGGGCCCTCAGGATTATAACACTTTACTGGAGTGGCAGTTTTATTACAGGAAAAGGATAACAACAAAAAATAAGTTCAAAATGGCAATTTAGACAATGTTAGAAACTCGATCTCAACGAAATGACATTGAATGACCGAAATTATTTCTGTAAAAAAATAAAATTTGTCCTAAATCCCAATTACTCATTTAGGACAAACCACTTTCAGTTTAGGTCATGACTGGCATATATGACCGTTTCCGGACCCAGAATCTAGGTCAATATTTTCACAACCAAAACATAGTATATGTGACAAATAAAATATAATAAAACTTTTTTTAGCGTATTTCCGATGTTTACAGGTTGTGATATTATTTTATGTAATTTAAGAGAGCTTACTGAAAAAACAATGAGATGTGGTGTGATTGCTAATCGGACAACTATACACAAGAGTTCAAATTATATAGCCCAAGGCCTTCACCGTTATAGCTAGCTGTTTGGTGTGAACCAAGGCTCCGTGTTTAAGACCGTATTTTGACCTATAATGTTTTTCTTATAAACTGTTGCTTGGATGGAGAGTTGTCTCCATTGACACTCATACCACATCTTCTTATATTTATACGCAACCGTACGTCTTTCAACAATGATAAAGTCGACAATTAAAGGCCACGAAATGAAACATATAAAACAATTATTATAGAACTAAAAACTACCCTGGCATTCACTCCTTCATTTTGTCCATTGTTGAAAACTGAGTGTTGCCCAATATATATGTCAATTTGTTTTCTTTGTCGTTGGGTTCTTATTTATGTATACTCACATGCCGTTTATCAATATGCATGTATCTGTATAAGTGTAAGTGCCGCAATTTATTATTTCATTATTCATTGATATTGGACATCGATTAGAGAAGACTGCAATAATTTAAATCGGACGGCGTTTTGGCAATAAATGACAGCATATTGGAAGGCGATTAGAGGATCAAACGTCAATTTTAGAGAGTGACGTCAGATTTGGACGTCGATTAGAGACCGGTCGTCGATCTGAGTCTAACATATATACGGCTTATCTATTAGGACGGCAGCCTTTTAATTGGTTACCTGCTTGCATGCTTGTACTAAAGCTGTGTAAATGAGGGTCTGGAGGGGGGGGGTCTGTCATTCTGTAAACATTTAATTTTCACTCCTTTTTACTCTAATCTTTAAAAAATTAACTCCTTTTTCCTCTAATTTTCAAAATATTAGACCACGCATTTCTCTAATCTTCATTTTTTTGCCCTTTATTCTCTTCATTTTTTAATGGCATTATTCTTTAATCATTTAACCCCATCCAAACAGTCTTCACGACTAACTTTTAAATCTACAGGCCCAGAGCTCAATTTTTGAAATTTTTTAGTTAGATTCTGTTGGCCTGTAGATATGATTTTTACAGGCCCGAGAGCAATTTTACTAGTCTGGGCTGCCACTCAGCGTGAAGACTGTCCAAACCCTCGTATATCGTCAGTTTTTTTTTTGGAAATGACAGGTTGTTGGATTTGGCATTATGATACGATATAAAATAACACGCAGAATACAGACTCTGGCTTACATGTCGTACATGCACAATTTCAAACTGGAATTTTTGCGCGGAGTGTTTAACTTATATAGAGGGTACATATGTTAGCGTAATTTCATTCCGGGTATTTATTCCGGGTATCTGTTTTTCACTAGAGAATATTGGAAGTAAAAAGTGTCACGAGCGTCGATCTTGGTATCGTTTTGTTTATATTGACCTGTTTATTGTTTACATATACATTTATGGGTTGAAATTAGAATATTTTAATAATATTAATAATAATTAGAATAATTTTCAGGGAACCAGCTTAATAGTCCTTCATTTCTGAGTAATAATATAAATTTTTCGTCAATAGACAAGTTATAAAATTGATCGTTATGTTTTACTGCTTCATTATACAATTTCGAAGGTCTGCATATAGAGAACATAAAGTAACTACATGTTTCTCATCTTCAATTTCGTTTTTACACATAACATCTAACATCTTTCATTTATTGGCTTTTTCTCATATCATCCTGTTTCTATTTAAAGTGGCGCAACGCCACATCTAAATTTTGCATAAGCACTTCTAAATTTAATAGATATATTTTGTTTTAAATATAACTCTGTACAATATTGTGATGTTATCGCTTTTAAGTACGAAGCTTGTTACCATTACTCTGTGACAAAATTTTCGTTTGCCCTTCTGAAATATATTTATTAAATAAAACATTTTCAATTTGTAGAACAATTTTCTTTAAGCAGCACACTATCAATACTAGTATACAAATCAAAGTTACAATCTTTTAGTTTTTTCATGACTCTATTACACCAGTTTTTTTTTTTTATTATTTACAGCATTTTTATGTGACCATTTGAAAACTTTATAATTTATTCTGTCATTGGTCATGTCCGCTGACTACATCTTGCCCAATGCCTAAATACACATGTCTATTGTTTTACACTAGGAGGTCTCCAGCCCATATGTCCCCATTAATTTCATCATTTGGCTTATACTTACCAACACCTACATGTATAAAAAAAACAAACTGATAGCTCTGTTCTGGACAGCGTTGATACAAGAAAAAGAATGAGTGCCCCAAATGAATGCACCTTAACTTATTACTGACCAGAGTATCAAATAATGTTTTAGAGGTACTGTCATGACTGTGCTAGAAACCACAATGTGCTTTACATTTAACAATTAATAAACTTAGAGCTCGACTAGCAGACCTTGCTACAGCTTTAGCCATAATATTAGGAAGAGTGGTGGATATTTGGAACTGGATCCGGATTAACCAACCTTTTAAATTCTGTTGATGGATAAAATGCAATATGTAAACTTGTCGCAAAATTTACGTTTTCCTATAAAATTACAAGACCAAAAATGGTGACCCAAGTTTTTATGCATACAATGACTTATACTGATGTAACTCGATTCAAAATACAAGTGTGCCAAAAAGTTTAGAAATCGGGAGATATGCCATTCGGTATCGTGTTACGAGTTTAAACGTTGAAAATCTTTATCAATACATTGAATTCGTTTCGTCTAACGTTATAGCGTAGAAACGTCACGTTCCATGATATAGCGTTACTGATGTAAACAAGATGTTCACAGCTCAGACTGCAAGGGATTTCCTTCTGTTAAGATGAGTTTCCATATAGTGTACAAGCATTTCAGGTATGCAACTTATTTTATCAAGTTTTACCATTTGTGATACATTTTTCGTACTTGAGCGCTCTGGCATTGTCTCTATCGTCCCCGGGTAATCTACCCGGGAGCTTGAACCATTGAAGGTAATGGAGGGCAAGCTGGACTCCGTGACAACAAAAATATTTTTTTTTTTTAAATGAGTCACTGAGGCCAGGGCACTGAGGCCAGGACTGGACTATATGTTCTCCCTGATGAAGGTGTTAAAAAAATACATCTATTTGGTATATCCTTGCAAATTTTTACTCCGGCCTAGTCCAAATAATTATGAAGTCTTGTAAGGCTATGATATACTTTAAAGGCTACTTAACTTCGTATTTTATTGGGACACCGCCATCCAAATTTTTTTTTTCAAATAGCCTTACAAGACGTCATAATTATTTGGACTAAACTCCCGCCATGCCCGCATGAGCGCCTTAATAATTTCAAGGCAAGATGAGATGGAAAATTGCACATACAGAAAAAAAAAAACTTTTTTTGTTACATTCTCTTATATCAGTCATATCATATCAATTATGTATTTATTTTGGCGATATGTTACTTTTATCTGTAAAAGACCGGTTTCAACTTTGACTTTCTCCGTCCTATCTTCTACAGGATCTATTGTTTCTTCCGGTGAAAATTTTAACCTTTCGTATCAAATGATATCCCATACACTAGGCCTACTATTACACATTTCATTGTTTAAAATTAATTAACTTACAGCTCTTCTTTTCGGGCCACCATCCCACCATCTTTCATAATCCCGCCATTTACATACCACGTGATAATAATGCAACTCGTGACCGGATTCCGGGATATTTATAGAAACTTTGTGGGATTTTCTAACATAAGTCAATACGTGGTCATGATGGTGGTATTCGAAATAATTTAAAAATAGATTTTCATTGTGGGATTCTTTTCCAAAAAAATTTGTGGGTCATTAATTCAGACTTTTGTGCAGTAAATAACATTTTAAAGACAATCTAGCACTGCTGTGTACTTTTTACGTACATGGTTTATGGGTCATTCTATACATGACCCACAAACCACCTAGTATCCCACAACGTGGGTAACACATACTCGATATGGCCCACAATCCGGTTGAAAGATAACTATATATATATATATATATATATATATATATATATATATATATATATATAACTGGTGGGATGTATAAATACCGAGTCGCGTCAAAGAGTATTCATCAAAATACATATAAAAAAGAAACAGAGGTGAAGGTAAACCGCAAACAGATAATTAAACTCAAAACATTAAAGAGTATGAAAAAGCCTTTGTATGAAGCGAAAAACGTCGATAAGACACACATTAGTTAATAAAAGTTCAAACAATAACGAGTACCACAATCCCCACATAAAACTTCCGTTGTGTAAGTATGATGCGTTAATAAAATCCCGTTTGGTGGTGAATCAGCAGTATAAACGGCCGTGTAGGTTACATTACAGGTTTTATGATGTAAATTGTCTTTTAATTGTTGAAATCATAAATGTTAAAATTTTGAATCAAAAGTTACCCACATCTGCAAATAAAGTTACGGACGTCTGCTTAGTTTCGATCAAAAAGTTACGGACGTCTTATGCTTTTTTAAAAGTTGGCCTTGCGCTTTAGTGAACCCTAAATTAATAAACTTATGGTAATTGGTTAGTGATTTCTTTATTCAAGAATCCTATAAATATTTACATTTTGCATGAAAAACGTTGCAAAAGCAATTGCGGATCCAGCCATTTTAAAAGGGGGCTTCCCAACACAGAGTAAAAGGGGTGAGTGGGTGGGGAGGGGGGGGGGGGGTTCCAACTATATGCTCCCATTCAAATGCATTGATCGGCCAAAAAAAAAAAAGGGGATTCCAACCCCCGGACCCCCCCCTGGATCCGCCACTGTAAAGATAGATTTTGTATGCATTAAATATCAACGAGTTCAGAGTCCGCCATCTTAAGCTGTGGGTAACTTAAGTTGTTGGTAACTTAACTTAAGTTACCCACAGTCGTTTAAGCACAGTGGTAATGTTAACAGGGAAAAAAATAAGTTCAGTAATAAGTAAAATATGGATACACAGGTACAAACTTTGACAAAATTTCCTTCTAGAGGGGGGGGGCAGGGGCCCGCCCCCCTTTTGGGAAAAAAATTGGTTGCTTAAAAATAGGGAATCACTGAAGCGTGACTGGAGCGCAACCCCCCCCCCCCCCCCCCTCCTTTAGGCACTTATGAAAATTTCTAGATCCGCCAGTGACTAGCTTTGATCATAAACAAGCTTCTGTCCAAGATTGGTACAAATCCAAAATAGTATAATAAAGTTATTAAAATTTTAAAAACTTTAACCACAGAGTGAATGTAATGTTTCCTGACAGAAAAACTAAGTCCATTTATAAGTAAAATACGGAAAAAATGGAATTTTATTTTTACAAAATTTACTTTTGGATGCTATCTAATGATCATAAACAAGCTTCTGTCCAAGTTTGGTAGAAATGAAGTATAGTTTAAGAAAGTTATCAAAATTTCAAAAAAAATTAACCACAGAGTGAGTATTTGTGGACGCCGCCGCCGATGCCGACAGAATGCAGGATTGTTATGTCTCGCTTTTTCGACTAGAGTCGAAGGATCGACAATAATCATGTGCCAAAATAACCAAAAAAGAAAAAAAAAAATAGAATCGCCTATTCCCCTAAACAGAAAGAGCTAACAATTAACTCAGCATTCTCTTGGAAGAAAATATTTTAACCATAACTCAACAAAAACATAAGAAAGCAAGGCAAGTAAAGCAAATAAAAACAACAACCCAAAAGAACAAAAAAACAAAAAAAACAAAAAAAAAAACAAAAAAAAAACAAAACAAAACAAAACAAAAAAACAATTAAAAAAAAAACGACATGAAAAAACAAAATTTCTGAAACTAATAAGTTGCATTACATTTGAACACATATAGTACTGAATTACTTATGATAATTAAAACACAGCTGTTAGGCGGTATGGACCAGTAAACAATATAGCTGTTAGGCGGTATGGACCAGTAAACAATATAGCTGTTAGGCGGTATGGACCAGTAAACAATATAGCTGTTAGGCGGTATGGACCAGTAAACAATATAGCTGTTAGGCGGTATGGAACAGTGAACAATATAGCTGTTAGGCGGTATGGACCAGTAAACAATATAGCTGTTAGGCGGTATGGACCAGTAAACAATATAGCTGTTAGGCGGTATGGACCAGTGAACAATATAGCTGTTAGGCGGTATGGACCAGTGAACAATATAGCTGTTAGGCGGTATGGACCAGTAAACAATATAGCTGTTAGGCGGTATGGATCAGTAAACAATATAGCTGTTAGGCGGTATGGACCAGTGAACAATATAGCTGTTAGGCGGTATGGACCAGTAAACAATATAGCTGTTAGGCGGTATGGAACAGTGAACAACACAAACAGCAAAAGCTATAACAATTTGTAATCAATAGAATTTGTGAAACAAAATATTTGCAAAAACCAGCGCATTTGCACATTTCTGATTAGCTTACAGGTGACAAGACCAATCTAAAAAAATATATTTATGTTTGAAAGTGATACCAAAACCCGTATAAAAAAATCTCTTTGTCATGTTGCGTATAGTTTATTGCATGTCGTGATGTTCTATTGTGTTGTTTGTTTATGTATTTCTCTGACCTGAATGTTCTTCCATTTATTTGTATTGTAGTCCTGTCATGTAATGTTGTCATTTCAGTGTTAAATTTAACATTGCCATTAAAGCGGGAGGTTTGGCTAGCCACAAAACCAGTATTAACCCACCTTTTTTTCTTAAAATGTCCTGTACCAAGTCAGGAAAATGGCAATTGTTATCTTATACAACTGTAGTTCGTTTTTGTGTTTGTTGCATTGTCGTTTGTTTTTGTTGCATTTGAGTGTTTCTGTTGTTTCTTTGTTTTCCTCTTATAGTTGATGTGTTTCCCTCAGTTTTAGTTTGTAACCCGGAATTGTTTTCTCTCAATCGAGTAATGTCTTTCGAACAGCGATATACTACTGTTGCCTTTGTTTAAGTGCAACTTTTTGGGTAATGAAATTTAGACAAGCTGAATATATGAAGCAGAAATTTTTGAATGAAAGAAAATATTTGTTTATAAAACTTCAATGAGACACCAGTTTAATATTTCTTCATAATATGTAATACAGGCAAAACAGGAAGTCATTCAAAATAAACCAGTTGGGGATCGAAATCTACCTGATATCTATTTTAAAATCAGACATTCGTTTCAATGTCACACAGCAGTACATTTCCCCGTCTGGTGTTTTGACTTAGTTTCGATTATTACATCAAAATTTAAGCAAGGCCTTCAGCAGAATAAGAGTAGTGTGCTATGAAATAATGACGGTAATATTATGTTAAAATTATTATATTTATCTGAATGTATAAATTTGAATTCAGTAGGATGCATGATCCCCTAGTTCAAAAATTCTGTTTTATACTGATTAAAATACAGTACAAATCAAATTCAAACATCTATATAAGTAGATATTAGAATATTTAGATTTGCACTAGGATTATTCTTAATGACTCAAAAGCTCAAACACATCAAACGAATGGATAACAACTGTTCATCCAAGTAACAATAAAAGCAAACCATTATAGGTCGAGGTACGGCCTTAAACACGGAGCGTTGGCTCACTACGAAAATCAAGCTAAAGGACCTCAAAAATAACTATTGTAAAACAATTCAAACGGGAAAACAAACGGTCTAATCTATATAAAAACAAGAAACGATTCCTGTTAGGGGCTTGGAAAGATGAGTATAAATTTTTATTATAAATGAGTGCAGTGTAGTTTTTATGCAAAATGTCATGTTTTATCAGACAAATATCATTTTATCACCGACGATTTTACCTTTTCAACACTTCGTATGTGACGTCATGGTTATGACTTTTTGCGTTCAGGCCTGGTTTGTCACTGAGTCGGGTGTGTCTATTTTCTGTGTTGGTCTTTAATGTATTATGTATTATGGTTTTGTTTTCTGTAATTAGTTAACGTCAGTTTTATCATGTAAATCTTTTATATTCATTTAATAAAATTTACTGTTTGCAATAGCATAAATTGTTCTATATAATAAGGATGTTCTTATCACAAGCAAAAAACCCTAGCCGTATTTGGCACAATCTTTTTCAACTTTTGATCCTCAGAGCTGTACAACTTTGTCCCCCTTTTTTTGACTTTCGAACTTTTATATCTGGGCGTCACTGGTAAGTCTTGTTTGGACGAGGCGCGTTTTTGACGTAATGAATTTTAAACCTGATGCCTTTTGTTATCTATTATTCATGTGTTTCTATGCCTAATACGTTCTGCTATTTATTTGTATTGTAGTCCTGTATTATTATGTTGTCACTTTAATGTTATATTCAACAATGCCATCAAAGTGCGAGGTTTGGCATGCCACAAAACCAGGTTCAACCCACCATTTTTTTCTTTAAAAATGTCCTGTACCAAGTCAGAAAAATGGCCATTGTTATATTACAGTTCGTTTCTGTGTGTGTAACATTTTAACGTTGTGTTTCCGTTGTGTCGTTTGTTTTCTCCTATTTTTGAGTGTGCATTCACATTACTATAAGACGTGTCACAGTACTTTTCTATCCCAAATTCATGTATTTGGTTTTGATGTTATATTGGTTATTCTCATCGGATGTTGTCTAATGCTTAGTCCGTTGCTGTGTGTGTTACATTTTAATGTTGTGTCGTTGTTCTCCTCTAATATTTAATGCGTTTCCCTCAGTTTTAGTTTGTTACCCCGATTTTGTTTTTTGTCCATAGATTTATGAGTTTTGAACAACGGTATACTACTGTTGCCTTTATTTACCGTATCCATTTGCCAAAATGAAAGAATTTTTAACACTCGATTGTATAACGCTTTTAAAAATCCCAATGTCTGTTTATCGTAATAGCAATATAATGATCATGCTTACCAATGGTATACAAAAAAAAGATGTTTCGAGAAGATATTTTCTTTGCCTAGCGACTCAGGAAATGTTTAACTGGTTCTAGACTGAATATTTCTCAAAAACCTCTCCTGAACATTTTACATTTCTTAAATATTTCCTTTCATGAAATTTGTTTGAACAATTATTTGCACACTGATTTAAATTTCAATAACCAATCAAGTATATATACTTTTCAAGGTGGGATCCAATGAATGTCCTAATGTATGAAAGAAGATTGGCAAATAGAAAAAAGGTTTTCGAATCAATAAATATATTATTCCATGTATATAAGGACATAAGAGCTACAGTTCCAAAGCATATTATCAACACATCATTGGGATCTGTACAGAAATCTTTGTCATATAGTATGAAAGTAAGAAGATTAACTATGATTTCCAAAGAAACATCTACCCAGCAGAGTACAAAAAAGGTGGATACAAGCAATCATAATCAACTGTAAATACTAAATACATTACAAAAGAAACATTTTACGATCTTAAATATTGAAGGACGACTTTCGATCTACAAAGTTAAGAGGGGCATCGTTGAATTAAAATTCAAGGGATGGCGGTGGGATACAATGCTGGACTATGAGTTAGACATCAAGAACAAGGTATTGAGACTGTAGTTCATATTTATGAACAAAACGATATAGAATATGTAGCAGAACATCGATAAATTACACTGATCGAATATCTCGAGATGTTGAAACTATGAGGATTTATATCTTATATAAAAACCTGTATAGGCCAAAATCAAACATCGATAGGTATATATATACATTTCTCTAATTCTTCGTCAATTTATCCATTTCTGCACCCATTGTATACAATTTTTTAATCAACGTGTGGTTCGTTTGATCTCAGTTTTCATTGGTTAAAATCCTATTATGACGTCGAATTTTCTTGTTTTCCTCTGAATTTGCTATTGTGACGGCATGAAAAAAGGCGACCATGCCTGATGACGTCACAAAGAAAGAACACATCTTTTTGCAGATCAGTCGCGAAGCAGTAATAAGTTTGCCTGCATATTGTTTGAAAATCATTAGAGAAAAAGTTTCCTCCACCACATCTCGTGTAATACGATATTTATCCACTCTCGACAGTTAAATTTTAAATATTCATAACGCTCGGCGAGCCTCGCGTTTTAAATTTGAAAATTTAACTGTCTCGAGTAGATAAATATCGTATCACACTCGATGCAGTGGTAGAATCTATCTATATCTCGTCTGTTGTATATTTTCCTATTTAAACAGGTCATCGTCTCCATTACGTGGATATCACAGTTGGACGAACCTTGAACGAATTGTCCTTGTGTGCACATCATAAAGGTCCAGAAAAGACAAGGGAGCATCTTGTATTCCATTGCAAACAGCAAATGAGTGGTCGTTATGTCAAAGTAACCATCAAAGGCAAGGAATACCTCCAGTTGTCAGAAGTTATGGGTTTGCACCTGAAATATCAAACTAATTCACATGAATTAAACTCTAAATTACTGATTATTCTTTTATTAATATTAAATTCAACATTTAAGAGAAGAAATGGAAACTGAACAAATCAATTATTAACAATATTATTGGCACCAACAAAAATCATAATACAAGAAAAAACGACAAAGGTACAAACTATAATACAGAAAAGAGTACAAATCACAAAAAACCGAACTCCAAGGAAAATTCAAAACGGAACGTCTCTAATCAAATGGCAAATTCATTAGCTCAAACGTACGAACGAAACTGTCATATTCCTGACTTGGTACAGGCATTTTCTAATGTAACAAACGGTGGATTAAAGCTGGTTGTAAAGCTAGCTTAACCTCTCACTTGTTGGACAACAAATTCATTTATATTGACAAAGATGAGTGAACAAAACAAGCATACATAATAGGTAAAAATGTCAAAAATAGGGGTACAACAGTCAACATTGTGTCTTAATCACAATAAAAACGAATAAATATGTAACAAAGAACAAAAAAAAGGTATATATCACATTTAACAACCTCATTCACTTGCTTTTTTATTCATACGATTTCATTTATCTATGTTAAATCCATCCATAATATAATAGAATTTGTATTTGTATCCATCTGATGAGTAAATAGATATAGGAAGATGTGGTATGAGTGCCAATGAGACAACTATCCATCCAAGTAACAATAAAAGCAAATCCTTATAGGTCGAGGTACGGCATTAAACACGGAGCCTTGGCTCACACCGAACATCAAGCTATAAAGTGTCCTAAATAACTAGTGTAAAACAATTCAAACGGGAAAACAAACGGTCTTATCTGTAAAAAAACGAAAAACGAGAAACACGTATAAACTACATAAACAGACGACGACTACTGTACATTAGATGGTTGACTGGTGCAAACATTTGCAGCGTGATTTAACGTTTTAATGGTACCAAACCTTCTCCCTTTTCTGAAACATTAGTATAGCATCACAACATTGAAAGACACACTTTAAAATATCAACTGGAAGGCCTAACTCAATAAGAAAACCGCAAAGTAACACACATTGAACGAAAAAATTTGACCTGTGTAAATAAAAATTATAAGGGATAAATAATTAAGGTCAAAAGTAAATAAACAAGTTATAATACAGTTAAAGTATGATACCACTGTGAAATGTTCAACAATTTTTAGAAAATCATCACTTTTGAAAAAACCTGCGTTATATTATACACAGGTAAATAAAAATAATTTTGTTGTTAAGTATAGTTCTTCTTCTGTGTGTATTTAATTTCCGTTTAGGAATACCAAGAAATTTCTTAAATATCAATAAAACTAATCTATTCCTTTTTCAACTATAATATTTATGGTTCGTTCTTATTTTGTATTCTTACACCACTGTCCGGGGTAAGAGGAAGGGTTTGGATCCCGCTAACATGTTTAAAATCCCAATTTATGTATGCATGTGCCTGTTGCAAGTCAGGAGTCTGTAATTCAGTGGTAGTCGTTTGTTTATATGTTACATATTTGTTTTTCGTTCATTTTTGGAATTTCTGATCCTCACTGCTCATCAAATTTGTACTTGTTTGGCTTTATAAATATTTTGATATGAGCGTCACTGATGAGTCTTATGTAGAAGAAACGCGCATCTGGCGTACGAAATTATAATCCTGGTACCTTTGATAACTATTTGTACAT
Organism: Mytilus galloprovincialis; assembly: GCA_037788925.1. NCBI lineage: Eukaryota > Metazoa > Mollusca > Bivalvia > Mytilida > Mytilidae > Mytilus > Mytilus galloprovincialis. Next base: position 90,324,220 of record CM075333.1, on the reverse strand, counting down.
AAATTAGGCAGTTAGTTTTCTCGTCGTTCGAATTGTTTAACATTGTCGTTTCAGGGTCTTTTATAGCTGACTATGCGGTATGGGATTTGCTTATTGTTGAAGGCCGTATGGCGACCTATAGATGTAAAATGTCTGTGTCATTTTTGTCTGTAGTGGACAGTTGTCTCATTGGCAATCATATCACATCTTCTTTTTCTTATATATGTGGTTTAATTTACACTTAACCGGAAAAACCCAGGTCTATGGCTAAACCCCTTGTTTAAAGTCAATATATTAAAGGTCAAGGTCACTGTTACTAAAACTAAACAAAAATCGGCAAAGTTTGGCGGACGGTAACTTGTGTTTTCTTGCCTGATTCTATAAATAAAACTTATACCGATAGAGTGAAAGAGAAGATGACTTTTTATTTTGTGATCAATAGTTGGTTTGTTATATAATTATAATGTAGGGCAAACAATTGCTTCTAGATGGTAACTTGAGTTCCCTAACTTTATTGAAATGAACTTTAACTTATACAGGTAAAATGTATAACAGAATGGAAGAAGCCTAATGATACTCGGGTCAATAGGTCAAAGGGCAAGGTCACTGTTATTAAAGTAAACAAATTTTAAATTAAGAATAAATGGTTTCTGGATGGTTAGTTCTAGTTCCTTTGATTGAATGAAAGTTCGATAGATGGCAGCTATTGGGATTGAATTATAAGTTAAATAGATCAAATGTCAACATGATTGTTAAAAGAAGAATCAAATTTGAATATCATAGACGGTATACTTCTATGAATTGTCACATATTTTACAGGCTAGAAATAAACATTTCTAGTACAAATTTACTAGCTTCTCTTCTCTTGTGACAGTAAAGAGTTTTGTTATCTCTGAAAGGATTTTCAATTTAGTTTTCTCCTTGTATTTTATAACTCTACAGATCGAGATTAGAATAAAGGAATTCCTGAAACCTGGATAATTGTAAAACTTCACCGCAACATGTTTTGAATATACACGTACCAAGTCATAATCCCTTAATGATTTTCTTAGTTGTTGACTAAGTGTTTTGTCAGATAGGAATGTGACAAACTTAAAATAATCTCTACTATATAATTCACAACTTGTCTAGAGTAGTGTGATCTATAGTTTGTTTTTGTTAAAATTACTTGTATTTTTGATTCATTAAATGTTTACAATGTATACTTTTCCTAGTTAAAGCTGTGCGGTTTCCTATAATTCCCTACATCCAAATTTAAAATTTGGGGAAAGTTGTCTCACTGGCAATCATACCACATATCGCGATTTTTTATACGAATAAGCAATTAATAAACGAAAACAAAAACTCTGCTGAAATTCAAAGTTTGATCAGACGGAACAAAAGCAACAGCTTTAAACAAAATTTGTGCGTTCATATCAAATGAAAGTGTTGGCCGCACAAAATAATTTATTGGGTCAGAATGATTGAAATCTGTTTGTTTTCAGGGTAGTATTCACTACGTCACTTTCGGATCATCAACAAAAGATTTACTGTCATCCATGGATCAACCTTGTGCATATCACGACCCATAGAAATAATCATACATAAACAAAAAAACTGTTCTTATTGTCGCTTATAAAAAATGAAAACAATACGTTATTATAAGGTTATGCTAATTAAAAAAAAAAAAAAAAACAATGGCAGAAAAGAAGCAGCAATTAATCAATAAATCAGAAAGAAATATTCCATACATAAAATTGCACAAGCCAACCTACAGTACATTAAATACTTGCAGAAGAAAATTGTATTCCAATCATTTGTAACCTAAATGTTAAAACCACATGTATCACATAAAACAGTAAATTGTCAAAAAAGAAAATTGATTCGTGTTTAATCTATGTCCAATGACAAATATGTGTATGCATGCAATAAGATGCATAGTGTTGATTAAGAAAATGTAGAAATTTTGTTTTACAGTAGTATACACGTATCCTATTCCCTTACACTTTCCTTAATGAGATAATAAATCATCTCTGAAATAGAAATGACAAAAATTAATATAGGGAATTTTAAGATCAACTTTAAAGGGACAGCAATCAAACATCACAATGAAATAATCCATAGCTGAAGGTTTATACTTCAATAAAGGCAACAGTAGCTTTTTTGGAATGTTGGATCCTCAATGCTCTTCAACTTTGTACTTGTTTGGCTTTATAACTATTTGATACGAGCGTGACTGATGAGTCTTATGTAGATGAAACGCGCGTCTGGCGTACTTAATTATAATCCTGGTACTTTTGATAACTATTTACACCACTGGGTCGATGCCACTGCTGGTGGACGTTTCGTCCCCGAGGGTATTACCAGCCCAGTCAGCACTTCGGTGTTGACATGAATATCAATTATGTGGTCATTTTTATAAATTCCTGTTTACAAAACTTTGAATTTTTCGAAAAACTAAGGATTTTCTTGTCCCAGGAATAGATTACCTTAGCCGTATTTTGCACAACTTTTTGGAATTTTGGATCCTCAATGCTCTTCAACTTTGTACTTGTTTGGCTTTATAACTGTTTTGATATGAGCGTCACTGATGCGTCTTATGTAGACGAAACGTGCGTCTGGCGTACTAAATTATAATCCTGGTACTTTTCATAACTATTTACACCACTGGGTCGATGTCACTGCTGGTGGACGTTTCGTCCCCGAGGATATCACCAGCCCAGTAGTTAGCACTTCGGTGTTGACATGAATATCAATTATGTGGTCATTTTTATAAATTTCCTGTTTACAAATCTTTGAATTTTTTGAAAAACTAAGGATTTTATTGTCCCAGGAACAGATTACCTTAGCGGTACTTGGAACAATCCGGGTTACAAACTAAAACTGAGGGAAATGTTTCAAATATAAGAGAACTACGACACAACAGAGACACAACACCGAAATGTAACACACACAGAAAGGAACTATTATGTAACAATGGCCATTTTCCTGACTTGGTACAGGGCATTTTATGACAAAATGGTGGGTTGAACCTGGTTTTGTGGCATACCAAACCTCCCACTTAAATGGCAGTGTTAATTATAACATTAAAATGACAACATTACACGACAAGGTTACAATATATAAGCAGATACATGAGAGAAAATATAGGACAGAGAAACAAACGAATAATAGCCATCAAAAGGTAAAAATAGGACAGAGAAACAAACGAATAATAGCCATCAAAACGTCCACACAAAACTATGTTCAGATGTAAAAAGTTTGAAAGCCATAACAACTACAAAGTTGAAGGTTGCACTTTGTAAATACAGCTGTTTCTCAAAACACGCCTCTTTTGGGGAGTAATTGAATATTCATAGAAAATTGATTTTGTTTACATACTGGTTCCCAGTTATGCTCTCTGTGTTCCATATCGCAGAGACAGAACTTGGGAATGTTACCAGTAAATAAACACGTGCATATTGTTTACATTGAAATCTGTGGTAACCTTTCATTCGAGGTAGGGTTAGTTAAGAAAATTAGTGTAAGTTTAAACTCTGAGAAGTTCAGGGCATATAAACGTTGAAAATATGCCGCACAGCCCTATATTTTGACCTTTGAAAAAAATTGTGGTGCATATGAACTTTCAATTCTAGGATAAGATTTTTTTCAAAACTTCATAGTAAAAGTGGTACAGTTTTAGCCGTAAAAGAAGTTCTTATGGGAAATTGCATTGTCAATATTTACAGAAATGCAACCTGAAGATCGCCAAAAGTTCCAAAAAGTGGTGAGGCCAGGGTTATCCGCCTGGTACAAAAACATCATTATTATCAAAAATAATACATAGTTTTGCAAACAGTAACTTTTATAAAATGACTATATAATAGATATACATGATTAAACTGAAGTGGTGACTAGCTATAGAATTAAAACGAATACATTAAAAAATCACAGCCCTGTTAGCCATAGTCAATGCAACGCCCAAAAGTGACGTCACATTTGAATTTCTAAAACATGTTCCGAAAAAGAAAGAATTTGGATGAAATTCAAGGTTAGATTTGTATGACTTATCTAATTTATATTAATAACAGTGAAAATTATAATACTGATTAATATTTAATTGTAGTAGTAATTTGATAATTAAATGTATTATCTAGCTTTGTTGGTGTTTCTTCTGATCAAACTGCACACCAAATATACCGTGTAAATTTCGTTGATAAAAAATTAAGTCTACCAAATGAACTGGATGAGTAGTTATCCCCAACACAACACACGAATACAAACAGAAAAAAATACAATTTACAACTACAAACGTTAAGACATTTGACAAAATCCGATGACAACAATAAACATAACATCAAAACCCAACAAATTAATTTGGGATGGAAAAGTACCAGTACCGTGCCACGTCTTAAAGCAATACGAAAACACACTTAGCAAAACATGCAAATTCGGGAATAAGTCACGTTCGGTAATAAAAAGATCAGACGACGTAATGACAAACCACAATCTAACACGTGGTAAAAAGTACTCAATATGACAACCCACATACGACGATCCACCCAAAGAATCTTTCTCAGGGATTTATAGCAAGCTATTATTTTCATATGTATTCATAAGATCAAAGAATTGCAGCTATCAAGAGACATTCGATCATTATATTGCATATAAAAATGATATTATTAGTACAACTGTAGTGACGAATATGTTATCATACGCTCAAAAGGGATAGTGTCCATATGTTAAACTGTTACTTAGTGTCATATAAGTCAAATGTCATCGCAATAGAATGAATAAAAACTTTAAAAAAAGTCGACTTCCGCCGAAGTATCCCGGGGTTTAACAATTGAATTTATGTGAACCGTCTTAGAGATGAATGACCGCCTTGCAAGGAAATTCTATGTGGCTATATCTGATGTATGATAGCAATCCGTACTGTTGCGATTTTGTGTTGTACACAAACTTCCATGTAATGTTGCAGATAAAACATATCATACCTTTGCCAGGTCGGTAATATGCCAGTTATTGTCCATTCGTTTGGTGTGTTTGAGCTTTTGATTTTGCCATTGGATTAAGGAATTTCCGTTTTAAATTTTCATTGGAGTTTAGTATTTTTGTGATTTTCTTTATACCACCACGTTCAATCTTCTCTGCTTCAACGCATCTTCGATAAATAACCTTTCTTGTTACACCTGTTACAACTTTTTTCCTTTAGCTGGGTTATACCTTCCTACATTATGGTTGTAATCGCACCTCTTACATACATTACTTTATGCATAGCTTCAGAACTTTATCAATGTTTCTGTGAGCTTCTGTGTGTTTTAGCATGTTATGTGTATGTTTTCTTTGTTGATACTATTTTCATTTTGATTCTCCCCAACAACATTCAAAGTATGTGTCCTATATTTCTATTTTCATGACAGGGTGTGAATTCACATAGCGGATGAATCGAGCATACCAGGAGACACTTAGCTGTCATGGAATTCCCTCAGTTTATATTTGATTTCTCTTTTGGTCCTATTTCAAGAAAACATCTGCATTTTAGTCAACGATCTTTCCCACGTATTTAACGAAGGCGCTGGATTGATACGAGTGACGATACATTTAAACAATGAAGAAATTATACAAACGCTTAAAAAGTGTACACAACAACACCAATACAAAAAAAAAAAAAAAAAAGAAAACATTGATGGAGTAAAGGAAAATAGTTCCTGAACAGGAACGATAACTTTACTGAGTTTGGTTTTGGAGTTCAGTGACGATATATGGACACGGTTCGGGGAATCGGACACGTTTGAGGGGATGGACACATCTCTTACTGATACATGTATACAAGTATATATACCTTTTTTGATTATGTATTTATCTTCCTCCAACTAAGTGTCCTTCAATATACAAATATTAGATCTACTTTTTGATTGTGCTAAAATTTATTAATATCTAAAATATGTCAAGTTCGATCTAAGGATTACAATGTTTATAGAGGTTCCTTTAGGGGTAACATACATGTCATTCTAGAGATAAATCAAGTGGGAACAGATTTATTAAGTCACTAAGTAGGTGAATGGCTTAGAAAAAATTTGAAACAATAATTCGAAGCAACGTCCCAAATGAGCTTCATCCTTTGTGATTTTTTTTCGAGGTTCGTATGGATATCACACCCGGAAATTCGGGTTTCGTATGGATAGAAAACCCGGCAAATTGTAAGAAACGTATGTAAATGATCATTGCCTTTTATATAAACCGAAGTTTCAATGTTATGTTGATTAAAAAACATGTAATTATACTTAAGCGTATCGATGATAAACAATGATAATACCCTCATACGATTGATTTTAAAAAACTGAGAAGGAAGCTTGAGATAACAAGATATGGAATATATTAAAAAGTACATAGATCCTGATTACCCATCGTTCTATAGTGATATTTGGAGATCTTTGGATTGTGATTCAGTTGCCAATTTCTTTGCTGGAGGAAGTGATAATACAATCTACATTAACGATTTGAATACTGGATCTACATTTAAATTGAATGATTTATCTTTTGATTCTGTACAAACTGTTCATGCAAGAAACCGAAAACAGTCTGGATACTCCATGAAACTGTCAAATAAGGCTTACAAGTTTTACTCAAATTATTTCAACAAGAAAGGAGATTTCAAGAATTGTAGATGAGGACTACATCCCTGTATCAAACTTCAAAATCTTAATTCGGCATAAGCAATCCGCAATCAAAGTAAAAAACAATGTTAGAGGTATCAAGGCAGAATGCGTTAACACAGATAATATCAGCTCTATACCTTCTTTGTTTAACTATACAAATAAAGAATTCTTCTATACAAATGAATATTTAGACATTTTAGGAATTTCTAGAGGTAAGTTTTGTAAAATATATTGAGGAAATTCATACAATATAATTTCATGAAGCATCAGGCTATATTATGGCTGAATGATCTTTTTAAATATTTTAACGTTATAAAACGAAAGTAGAAATAATTTCTATTGTGTAGGTTGCATTTCTGTAAATATTGACAATGCAATTTCCCATAGGAACTCCTTTTATGGCTATAACTGTACCACTTTTACTATGAAGTTTTGAAAAAATCTTATCCTAGAATTGAAATTTTATATGCACTACGATTGTTTTCAAAGGTCAAAATATAGGGCTGTGCGGCATATTTTCAACGTTTATATGCCCTGAACTTTTCAGAGTTTAAACTAACACTTATTTTCTTAACTACCCCTACCTCGAATGAAGGGTTACCACAGATTTCAATGTAAACAACATGCACATATTTATTTACTGGTAAAATATGCATTATCTCATCAATCTATTTATGGTCTTCTCTCTGCAAATGTGTTGATAAAGACAACTCTATATTATTTGTTCATGTCGGAACAAGTTTTATCAACCCTTCATTCAGCCCTGAACGGATGTCTGTTTTTTATCCAAGAAATACGTAATTCCAACTTTGAAATTTTTAAGTTGTACGAATGTAACTCCGTAATTTTTGATTTCCAACTTAGCAATTTTTAATTTGTATATTTGAAAAAATTGAAATTTGAAGTGGCATCTTACACCCACAGACACCTGAAATATACATTAAAACAGTGTAATAAATGTAATTGTATTGACTGTTATAATTTTATACCTTTTATACTACACTTCCACACAATCTTTTCATATTTATTTAATGTTCTTTTGAAAACATTCATTGAACATTTATTTACTGTAACTTGTTAAACGCGTTTTCTGTAACGAAAACATATATGTATATGAGATACACTTACTAAAAATATGAAGATAGGATGGAAGATATGTTCTCCTGGACAACATATATGTACTTTCCGGCGATAAAGTGTACCGTCAGGGATATAAGTTTTCCTATGGGTAATAACTGCACCCTGTAATAGAAGATTTATTCCTGTATTTCTATGAATCTTAGTTGATGACCATCCTCGTTAATCCAGAGTTCTATAAATTATAATACCGAAATTTATTCAGAGGAATTTCCTTTCAGTAAATCTAATATAAATAGCAGTAGTCCTTTTCTAGATTTAGACATTTCAACTTCGAAAAGGAAAGTCAATACTTAAATTAACAGCAAACGATATTTCATTCTGTTTTGTTGATTTTTTTTAGACGGCAATGTTCCTTGGGCTCCATCATACGGTGTTTATGTATCCAAACTCGCCAGTTATATCTGTGTGTGTAGTAATGTCATGGATTTTAACGAACGTAATCAATGTATCACTGTTAATCATAAAGTCAAGGATTTCGTTAAAATAGATTACTTAGAACTTTTACTAAAATATTTCAGAAATAGTAACTTTAACTGTACCTATAAAAAAATCATCGAAAACGGTATTACGACTTGATTGACCGATATAGAATATACGTATTATAGATGATATCGGATATGTTCGGTATATCGTAACTACAATCCCGTTCCTTTTTTACGTATGTGACCTTCCGAATAAGACTATTTACTGGCAACGCAATGACATGAGCAGCACGACGGGTGCCACATGTGGAGCGGGATCTACGTACCTTTCCGGAGCGCCTGGAATCACCCCCAATTTTGGGTGGGGTTTCGTGTTGTTGTTGCCCCCTATTTGTGACATTTTGTTCACGCATCGTTGTCATTATAATGAATTTTGATGCGACTATCGTAAAAGTGAGAGGTTTAGCGTTAGAAAACCAGTTTCTTTCCACAATTTTCTACATAATACAATGCCTGTTCCATGTCAAGAATATGATAGCTATTAACCATTCGTTTGATGTATTTGAGCTTTTGATTTTGCCATTTGAATTTTTGTTGGAGTACAGTATTTTTTAACATGTGATTTTACTTTTTACACATCATAAATTTTATTGTAATATTGTACTAAAAGCGCAAAAATAAATATGTTATCCATGTAAACTCATCGATGATAGTCCGTCGGAAGGGGACGATAAATGGCTAACCCGTGTTAAGAGAGAGTCATATCTCTTGCACGTTAACGACACCCTTGTGGATTTCGAAAAAGAGTAGGCGAATGCCGCTACAAGGCACCCGCAGAGTGGAAAGGGATTAATATAAGTTGCAAAAACTTGTTTCCCAATCCACTATAAATAAATATGTTTAAACTAAAAACTCATCGACCCTTTAAACAAACTTATTCGTACAGGCTATCTTACCACTGTTGTAAATAGATACAGTAATTTTTTTTAAAAATGTGACCAAATGTTAATCACGACATTATTTAAGTCGAGAAAATATGTCGAAATGATACGCGTGATATACACTATGATATTTTGGGGGTTTTCATGCCACTGAAATAGAAAAATGAACAAATTGACTAGCTATAGGTCCAAACGTTACAGCTCTTTAACGTACATTTAATTTCTCTTTGTAAATCATCCATTTTTTTTTTAAGAATCCCATTTCTATTTTATAATAAAAAAAATGCTAGTCCTTCTCTTTTTATGAATAAGTTTCTTTCTGAAATACAAATCTATTCCTGCAAAATAAAATCTGCTCCAAATCATGTACATGTATTTCTGATAACCGTTTTGTTGAAGTACTATAGCATCAGCATTATTTAGTGTGAAGGCAATGAATGAGTCGATCAGTGGTCAGCGATTGGACAATAGTTTACCTGTAAAATGAATCGAGAACATATATTTTCCGTTTGCAGTATAAATCACGTGCAGCCCACTTGACGTTCCAATCTGGATTGAGAAATTAAAGTCAATGGCGTAGAATTCCCTCCAAAGTTCGTAAATAGTAGTAAAATCCTAGAATCAAATTTCTAAACATGCATTAAAACCAAATCTGTATTCCTGTAAATATATGTACAAAAAAGGCATGCATGATCCGACATCAATGGCCTTTAAATGAAAGAAAATTAAATCCGTTTGCACATTTTTTATACATAGGTGTGGTCATCACGTCGTCTCTCTAAGCAAAGGAATTAAATAAACTTTTCGCGTTGTGCTAGTGGCTCGGCCTAATGTGTTTGCAACCAACCTACCTACCTTCCAACCAACCAACCATTACATGCATGTTTCGGTCCCTTGTGTTTAATACGGATCAAAGATTTCATTTGTTTCGTGTTTGCCTGTTTCAACCCTATCTCACATGTGCAATAAGTCAATCAATCAATCAATCAATCAATCAATCAATCAAACAATCAATCAATTAATCAATCAATCAAAAAATCAAACAATCAATCAACAAATCAATCAATCAATCTGTCCTTCCATCCATCAATCAAACAATCAATCATGTTTCTGAGGGAAAGACCGTTAACAATTGTTTGATTTATATTTTTGTATTATTTATGTTGATTTGTTAAGGTATTTTGCAGATGCCGGTAGAAAAGAGTACCATCGAAGGTCAAAAAGGTTGTACTCATTTCTTAAAGATAACATTGGTAATGAGGAACTGGTTGAAACAAGGAGGACTTTAATGGATAATAAATTCATATGGTTATATGGAGCTTTAGATATTTGTTTCGTAAGCGGAAGTAAAGCTGAAGGTCTCGACATCAAAGGCAGTGATACTGACCATATGTGTGTGATTGATGATGCAGATGAAATAGATGGAAAATTCCACGTTAAAGATGGATTCCTCTTTGATTCAACTTCTGACACTGCCACACCTGGATATATCTCGATAAGACAAGTTCGCAAAGGAAAAATTTCAGACACCGACTACAGTAGTAACCAGTTTAAGATAGTCCAAAAGGATGAGTGTGAATTAGAATTTCAAAATTCTGTTATAACTTACATTCATGGGCCATCAATATCTATTTCAATTAGGGGAATAGAAGTCGACTCTGTTTTTTGTTTTAAATCGAAAAAATGGCCACGCATTGCAGCTGAATTTGCAAACAGAATTAGGTGCTTTGAATGGCCTTCTAAAGAGCTTGTTTTTCACATAACTGAGTCTGGGTGTCATGTTGTACCAAAGTCATCAGTACAAAATAAAAATGGCGATGAATGGAGATTATCCTTTTCTCAAGCTGAAAATGCATTAGTAAGATCATTTAACCACACTCAGTTAATGACATATGGCGCGTTGAAAATACTATTTAAAGAGATTTTCAATGAAATGGTATTCAATTATGAATGTGTTTTTGCTTCATATATATTGAAAACAGCAATATTTTGGGTTTCTGAGGACCATGAACATATCATATGGCAGCCATCAAATATAATACTATGTATTATATTATGTATGACCTATCTAAGGACATGTGTTAAAAATATAAACTGTCATAATTTTTTCGTTCAAACAAACAATATGTATCTTGACAAATATCCCAAAGAAGCAATTCCGGGGCTTTTAGAAATTTTAGATGAAGTCAGTTCTAACATATTGCGATTGGTCTGGCAGGCTAAGGCCTTTTCAAATTTTAAGAAAGACCACCAGGTAATTAGTGGCAAAAATTGGGATATTGCAAATAACGTAAACACCAATTGTCTAGCATTTTTATCTATTTACAAAAGTTTTATCCTCCGAGAGTTGAAATATCTGAGGAGGAAATCAAATTATGAGTTTCTTCGTATAGGCGTAGGTGACAAGCCAGTACACAAATTTCTCAAGAAACTTATTATCTATCCGTGTTATCAGTTCATTAAATGTCAAAGTACTCAGACAAATAAATATGACTACGTTCTAAATAAGTTAATTTTGCAATTTATATTGCGCGGGAATAAAGTTAACGAGGTCACGGCAAAATTGAATTTAGCGTCGAGGTTTTATAACCTTGAGAGATATGATGATTGTCTCCAAGTACTTGATGTCGCTCTTGAATGGATCAGTAAGGCCGTGTACACTTTCGAGCTTTCCACAGTGTTTCAAAATCAATCACTCAACAGCCAAGTTATTTTACAATCATATCATTTCAGACAAATTGCCATGAAATTTCATTTGGAACCATATACAATGTTCCCAAATTCTAACTGTGCTATTGATGAAATGAAAGAATTTATGAAATTTTGCGAGTTCAAGTTAAAATTCACTTGTCATGCTAAAGGATTGATTATGCATGCCGAAACCTATTCTCATTTTTTGCGTTTTTTATGCTATCACAAACAGAAAAGGTTTCAAAAACGTTCTATATCTTTAAATGATCTTTATGGAGTAAAATACTTAAGACAAAGTGTCTTGTACCAGCATTACAAGTTATACAATGTTATATTGGTGGAAATGTGTAAACATCTTATCGAAGGAAAAAATGAAAATATAGATTACGACGAAATATTTGGAAGTATGAGTACAGATTTATCTTTTGACATTATTGCAGAGCCTGGACTCAATATGAGGTTAATATAGAAGTTTTTATAGCTACGTATCTACTTTAGCGAATAGATGAGGATTTGAAAAAGCACAATTAAAGTGAATGACCGATACTTTCAAATTATGCTATGCAGGCATATAAACAACGACCTTTTTCATCGTTTCAAAAGACAATATTTCATCTGATATATTGAAATGGTTTCATCTTGTTATTTAACTTTTTTGACAAATGCAGAGAGACAATTTATCGCAGTTTCAATTTGACGTTTGGAATACATCAGAAATAACGGCAACCAAAAGAATTTTATGACTTCTTGTACCAAACAATAAAAAAGATATTACTGAAACTGTACTCACCCATTCTTGAGCTTGCAAAAAAGCTTGCAAACGATTCTAACTAGAATTGAAAGTGTTCGTTAGTTCATAAAGTATTCTTGTTTTTTTCTATAACAAAAGGGCGAGATTTGCTGATGAATTCCGTCGCAATCAATGTCTGTTCTTCTGAACTGTATACTTTTAAATGAAATTTATGAATGCAGGATACGGATCGTCAGAGCCGTCTTTAGAATACAACATCTTGAAATAGACACATTTTAAACTTTCAAATTTATAGAAAATGCAAATGGTTATACATGATACTCAGATCGACTTGCGGTCTTTTATCGACGGTTGTTCCTAAAATCAACGTCCTGTCTTTCATAACATTTCCTAATCAGGGTGTTATTTGTTATGTCCAATGTAACGTCATTTTTTTTTAAAAGGGACGTCTGAAAGATAGAAGTGATACTTATTTATTTTCTCTGTTGTGAATTTATTTCGTATAATGCTGACTAAATAAACAAATTGTTTGTTTTTATATTGATATACGGTACAAATCCTACTGATTTTATTTAATTATGGAAAGAACAACAGAGAAAGCAAAATACCGTTCAAAATAATAATCTAAAACAAAATAAAAGACTGTATTGATAAAGGAGTGGCAAAAGATACAAAAGGGACAGTCACACTCATAGATCGAAAATAAACTGACAATGCAATGGCTAAAAATGAAAAAGATAAACAGACAAATAATAGTACAAATGACACAACATAGAAAACTAAAGATTCAGCAACATGAACCCCACCAAATATTGGGGGTGATCCGGAATTGTAAGCAGATCCTGCTCCACATTTGGCATCTATAAATGACAACAGGGGCAACAAATCAAATGGACATCCAAGGCTCCGTGTTGAAGGCTGTACATTGACCTATAATGGTTTACTTTTATAAATTGTTATTTGGATGGTGAGTTGTCTTATTGGCACTCATACCACATCTTCTTATATCCATACACATTTAGTAATGTGAGTATACGTGATAAAACAACAACCATGTAAACAAGATAACGAAAAGCAATATAAAGAGAACAACATACCGTCATTAAAATAATCGACGGATTATTCAAAATGTGTAGTCGAAAGTAATAAACAAATAACAAAAGTAGGGCCGAGGTTCCCAACTAACACAAAATTATTAGATATAGCATACGGCATCTCCTATCATTAAATACTTTAGAAAGCAAACATACCTAAAACATTTCCTATTATATAACTACAATATGAAAAGTTGTCATGGCAAAAGATCAATATTAGTATTTCAGTTAAAATTGGTTTTATTGCCTGAAACATCGACGATAAAATTGTAAAATCAAAAAGGAAAAATGGTCGGGAAAAGCAATATTTACTACTGATTTAGATCAACAAGGTTAAGTCATTAATATGACACATTAGGGCCGAATTGCTCATATCATTAATAATGTTTTTTTTTATTAATCATTGTACACGAAACAGAGAAAAAATGATTACTATAACATTCTTCATTTTACCCTGCGACGAAGTGTGATGATAATTTTTCATGTGCGATGGTCTATATGATAAGTGAGGCCTATTTGAAATGAAATTGAGAACGGAAATGTGAAAGTGTCAAAGAGACAACAATCCGACCACTTTCAAGTCAAATGAAACTTCAAAAAAAAAATATGCATATGTTTTTATAACTAAATGGGTGGTCTTTATTATAAAACTTATGTACATTTACTTTTTTTCGGAAGAGAATTCTTAAAATTGTCAAAATTTAGAAGAAATTTACCTTTTCTGATTGTTCGCTCTCAGCCAACAATTCGCTGACATGTTTTCTGTATGCAGGTACCTCAGTTTGTCCTTTCTCGTAAACATATGACGATCGCAATTACGTAAGTGACTTACTTGACTTAATCCACTTCGTCCCAAGGGGGGACACAGGTCGACTATAGTTTTTCGTCATTTCTTCTTGTCCATGGCTGTTCGTTTTGTTTCTTTCCAGGTCTTCCCAATTTTACTCAGCTCAGTTCTTAGTCCCCTACGCCAGGTGTTTTTGCGGTCTCCCCCTTTTCTATATCCTTGGGGGTTCCATTCTAGGGCTTGCTTGGTGATGTTTGAAGAGTACAGATTTGACATTGGTGGTAAACATCCTTAATTTTGTTCTAGTTCTTAAAGCAATATTCCTCCAAACAAGTTGGAACAAAAAAAAAAAAAAACAGTTGAAGGACGCCTCCGGGTGCGGGAATTTCTCGCTACATTGAAGACCTGTTGGTGACCTTCTGCTGTTGTTTTTTTCTATGGTCGGGTAGTTGTTTCTTTGGCACATTCCCAATTTAAATTCTCAATTTTAAGTTTAAGCATGGAAAATACCAGTTGTGCTTTTTTTTTCTTGCCGATATGTCTTAGTCTGTGCCGTCTGATGTACCTACACTACTTCCAAGGTAAGTGAATTGTTGTACATCTTCAACAGTAGAGTCGTCGATCTTAAGACACTCTTGCTGGTTTGAATTTAGAATTACGTAAGTGTGAAAAGAAAAACCAAATTAGCAGAGAAAGTCAACAAACGTAAATATCGCTCCGTCATCGAAATAATCTATATTTTATTGTACATGTTATAGGCGTTCTTACCTGAATAGCCATGCTACTTTATTGATGGTTTACAAAGATGACAAACTGTAAACTTCGCCTTACAAACACGACCATTAATAACTGCCATATTTTCACAACAATACTGATCAAATAAAACATTTTTTTGACGATTATACGAAATAAATGCGTGAAAAAATGATAGTATCGTTCACAGAAGATTTGGTTTGCGATATATATGCATGCATTTGTTCAAGAATTCGATTTCCTTTTTTTCAACAGACACTCGTTTCATATGACTTGAAATGTTTTCCCTTCATATTGTTAGCATTTTGTATTGCTGATATGACTCTGTATCTTGAATATTCACACTGGGTGTTTTTCATTCTTTTTCGTAATTGTAATGATATTGTTAACAGAAAGGTCAGATCAATATTGTCCTTTATGTCATAACAGAAATAGAAATCTGATTTATCAAAACAACAATACGCATTAATATTCAAAAAACGTTAAAGTATTTTTCAGAGGTTGCATCCAATTTAATAACATGTAAATATAACCATAAATTGAGAATGGAAATGGAGAATATGCCAAAGAAACAACAACCCGACAAAAGAGCGGATAACAGCCGAAGGACACCAATGGGTCTTCAATACAGCGAGAAAATCCTGCACCAGATTATGAGTTCAATCCATATAATATTATACACTAGTCCAAGATTTATCCAATGATGGTGAGTTTTCAAGAACAGTATGTTTGGCTTAACGATTTTGATATGAGCGTCACTGATGAGTCTTATGTATTCGAAACGCGCGTTTGGCATACTAATTTATAATCCTGGTACTTTTGATAACCTTTTACAGCACTGGGTCGATGCCACTGCTGGTGGACGTTTCGTTACCGAGTGTATCAACAGCCAAGTAGTCAGCACTTCGGTGTTGACATGAAAACCAATTATATGTGGTCATTCTTTTTTTTGGGGATAAATGTCCTGTTTACAAAAGTTTGAATTTTTCGAAAAACTAAGGATTTTCTTATCCCAGGAACAGATTACCTAAGCCGTATTTGGCACGACTTTTTTTAATTTTGGATCCTCAATGCTCGTCAACTTTGTACTTGTTTGCATAACTATTTCGATATGAGCGTCACTAATGCGTTTTATGTGGACGAAACGCGCGTCTGACGTACTAAATTATAATCCAGGTACTTTTGATCACTTTTACACCACTGGGTTGATGCCACTGCTGGTGGACGTTTCGTCCCCGAGGGTTTCATCAGCTCAGTAGTCAGCACTTAGCTGTTGACATGAATGTAAATTAAATGGTAATTTTTTATAACTTTCCTGTTTACAAAAGTTTGAATTTTTCGAAAAACTGAGGATTTTTTTTATCCCAGAAATAGATAACTTAAGCCATATTTGACACAACTTTTTGGAATTTTGGATCCTCAATGCTCTTCAAGAGAGAGACGAAAGATACCAAAGGGACAGTCAAACTCATAAATCTAAAACAAACTGACAACGCCATGGCTAAAAATGAAAAAGACAAACAGAAAAACAATAGTACACATGACACAACATAGAAAACTAAAGAATAAACAACACGAACCCCACCAAAAACTAGGGGTGATCTCAGGTGCTCCGGAAGGGTAAGCAGATCCTGCTCCACATGTGGCACCCGTCGTGTTGCTTATGTGATTACAAATCCGGTAAATAGTCTAATTCGGTAGGTCACATTCATGAAAGGGAAGGGGATTGTAGTTACGACGTAAGGAACACATCCGATATCATTTGTGAAACGGTTATTCCATAACGGTCAACCAACTCGTGATGGCGTCCGTAAAATTTACGAAGGGATGATTTCAACTTCACCATTTGGAACTCTTGGTTTAATAGCTCTCTTGTGAGCAGTAACCCTCTATCAAGAAAATCATGATAGGAAATGCAAGCAGGGGAATATCGTATCAATTGGGAGATATATATCCCGTATGCAGGTGCTGCTGGAATGATGCTACTTAGAAATGGAAAGTTCACAATTGGAAAGCTGAAATCATCTCTTTTGTCGTAAAGTTTTGTTTTCAACCGACCCTCATTGTCAATTTCTAGATGTAAGTCAAGATATGAAGCCGACTTAACTGTATCTGTAGTATCCTTTATCTCCAATTCGATGGGATAGATGTGTTCCACATGGTCACTAAATTTTGAATTGTTTAGTGAAAGAACGTCATCTATATAGCGGAAAGTAGAGTTAAAGGATATTGCTAACTTCTTATCTTTCTTCCTAAGAAGTTCCTGCATGAAGTCAGCCTCATAATAATAAAGAAACAAGTCGGCAAGTAGAGGGGCACAGTTTGTTCCCATTGGGATGCCGACAGTCTGTTGAAAAACACGTCCTCCGAACGTTACAAATATGTTATCAATCAAGAAATCAAGCATCTTGATAATATCGGTTTCAGGGAATTTTTTGTTTGAATCAGAGTGATTCTTTACAAAGTATGATTTATCCCTCCCTAAGACAAGATACTTATATCTACGTTGGTCACTTTGTACTTGTGTGGCTTTATAAATATTTTGATATGAGCGTCACTGATGAGTCTTATGTAAACGAAACGCGCGTCTGGCGTACTAAATTATAATCCTGGTACTTTTGATAACTTTTAACACCACTGGGTCGATGCCACTGCTGGTGGAAGTTTTGTCCCAGAGAGTATCACCAGCTCAGTAGTCAACACTTCGGTGTTGACAATGAATATAAATTATGTGGTCATTTTTTTTATAAACTTCCTGTTTACAAAATTTTGAATTTTTCTAAAAAAAATAGATTTTTTCTTATGCCAGGAATAGATTACCTAAGCCCTATTTGGCACAACTATTTTGAATTTTGGATCCTCAATGCTCTTCAACTTTGTACTTGTTTGGCTTTATAACTTTTGTGATAACTATTGAGTCTTATGTAGCCGAAACGCGCGTCTGGCGTTCTTAATTATAATCCTTGTACTTTTGATAACCTTTAATGACAGTCGCATCAAATTCCGATAATTTTACAACGATGCGTGAATAAAACAGACATAATCGGTAAAATACTCAAAATATAGTTACAGCAGTCATCGCTGTGTTACAATATCAAGACAAACAAACATATACTAAAAACACAAAAGCATGTATCAAATCAAAAAACACATTGAGAGGACTTCAACGGCAAGTCATGTTGAAAATAATTCTTGATTTTTAATGTATAATTGTTATCCTCTTGTAGCACCATACGTGTGCCTAAGTTGTAATAAATTGTCTTGTCTTGTCTTGTCTTGTCTTGATAAAGATAAACAGAATCAGCCCGACAAGCCAATTGACATGCATTTGTTGATGATCAAAGTAATAGGGCATTAACCTGAATTATTATTATACTTGGAAAGGAAACTCGTCAGAATATAAACCTATATCTTGCGTAGAAACTGTGAACACGTTTGGTAAACGGGCAACTCGCTTAGATATAGAATAATTAGATGGTAGCACATGTACAAGGCTTCAGCTTCTAACTGTGATTGAATGCGACATATATACCGAACAGGAGAGATTGATAGTGGATGAAACATTTTAAATCAGTTTCATCGTCCTGATACAGTCACGGTAGATCTTCAATATGCAAGCCATGTCTAAATAATTTTGAAATTAAGGAGAACTTATATATTCATTTGACACACATTGTTATCATTCCGAGTAAGAGTAAGAAATATTCACAAGAACGAATGATATCGATACCATGGGAGTGTCAATTCAAGATAAGGTATTTCTCCGAATTTTGGATCAAACCACCGTGTCAAAAAATCCACAGGGAAATTTGGAAGCGTCCCTACCTTTTCTATCTCCGAAGCCGAAACTTCAAAATAGCCGATTTCGAGTACCTCGACGAGCAAAGTCCGAAGACTTCACTCTTCAAAAGCATGACGTTGAAAGGGGACACACTTTTAAAAATTTATGCAAAAGATGTTCGACAACAACCATTCTGAAATCGCAAGATTGCGCCCACTTTGTTATTTGGAGAAGAAAGCAGGTATTAACCTTTTTTCGGGGTATCCGAAAAAAAAACCCACACAAATTAGATTAGTTTTCGATTTATCGGCCAAATATGATAATACGTCATTGAACGATGTCCTCATTACTGGTCTGTATTTGATTAACAATCTTGTAAGTATTTTGTTACGTTTCCGCAAAGATCTTGTCGCTATAACCGCTGATATCCAGGAGATGTTCTATTGCTTTGTTGTGAATAAAATGGCATGCGTTTCATTTGGTATAGAGATAACGACCGGCAAAATGAACTCATTGAATATAGTATTCGAGTACACGTCTTTTGAAATATTCCTTCTCCGACAGCAGCAGCTTACGGACTACAGAAAATCGCACAAGAACATTATGAATCCGATGTTTTAGACTTCGTTAACAGAAACTTTTATTTTGATGATGGACTTATGTCACTACTTACATCTTCTAAAGCTCATAAAAAGAACACAGGAAATATTGCTGAAAGAATGATTATTACGATAACATAAAAGAGAAGAGGGGCGAAAGCTACCAGAAGGACAATCATAAAATAGCATCTAGCAATTAGGACGTCATGAATGCATTTGCTCTGGATTCCATAGCAAGCCATGTATAGGAAATTGATCTTGTCGATTCTGAGGCTCATATGCAGATTTGTCAGGATTGTACTGGAACTTGAAAAATGACTCGTTTACTTACCATATATCTTTGAAAGAGAAGCTGTTCAGCAATCAACGGATATTATCCATCGTTAACATCCGCTATGATTCTTTAGGTTTCATTGCATTACGGGAAAGTTGCTCCTCCTTGAATTGATTACCAGTACAAAGAGAACCACTGATTAGAATAAAACCAAACATGACATGCATGTTCCATATGAGGTGCTGACCAAGTATTGTTACTTTGTAGCCGATCCATCACCAAAGATTGCCGCCAATGGGGGAATTTTGTTAAACACAGAACCCAAGGACAGTACATAAAAATGTCTTCTTTTAGAGAACCAAAGAATGGAATGAAACTGAACATGGCATGTATGTTCCTTATAAGGTGCTGCCTTATCTAATTGTTGGCACTGTGAAGCCGACCTATTATCCAAGATGGCCTTCAGAGAGGGACTAAGTTTAAAATAGGAACCTATGGGAAATACGTACAAATGACTTCCTTTAGAGAACCAACCAATAAATAGAATGAAACAAAACATGGCATGCATGAATATTCCTTATGAGGTGCAAAGAGCAAGACTATAAAACAACACGGGCTTATTCAAACAAATATTGTAGTTGTTTTTGTTGCAATATAATAAAAAAATTTGTTCATTGAAGTATCTTTAACAGAAAAATATAACATTGTTGTAATATACGGCAATGTGTGTGTATTTCAGTATATTTTCAAACATAATTAAATATATCTAAATATTACAGAAACTTGACAAACTTCCGTAAAAAATGCTTAGATAAACACCACACACTTCCTCATATTACAATATTTCAATACAAATCTTATGAGTATGAATGCCAATAAGACAACTCTTCATTCAAGTCACAATGTATAAAAGATTAACATTTATAGGTCAATGTACGGCCTTCAACACGGAGATGAGTATATTAAAAAATTGAAATGTTTTAATATGCGGAAGGGTGTGTTGTTTATCTAAGCATCTTAACAGAAGTTTCTCCGGTTTCTGTTTTATATATATAGACGGCAACATGTTTGTTTCCTCATTTGAATATTTTTTATTTAAAGTGTCTCAAAAAAGCAATAATCAACATTTAATCTATCTAGATAACAGTCATAAATCGAAAAAAAAAATCCGGTTACAAACTTAATCTGAGGGAAACACATCAATTAATAGATGAGTACTACGACACAACAGAAACACAACATTATAATGTAACACACACAGAAATGTACTATTAAATAACAATGGCCATTTGCCTGACTTGGTACAGGACATTTTATTAAAAACAAATGGTGGGTTGAACCTGGTTTTGTGGCATGCCAAAAATCCCTCTTTTATGTATTAAATATAACAATAAAATGACAACATACCATGACAGAACTACAATACAAATAAATGGAGTAACATAATGGACAGAGAAAAAAAAACACACCAATAATAGCTAACACAATGTGCCAGGTTTAAAATTTGATACGCCAGCCGCACGTTTCGTCAACACAAGACTAACCAATGACGCTCTGATGACAAAAGTTCGAAAGCCAAAAAAAGAAGGAAAAGTTGAAAAGCATTGAGGACCAAAAGTTCAAAAAAGTGGTGCCAAATACGGCTCGGGTTTTCTGCCTTGGATATAGGCGTGGATCAGTTTGTAAATAATCAGATGCAGTTAATAAATTAAATTATATGAGTGCCTTATGATGTAACTTTAACACACTAATGAGTCTTATAAAAATAGTAGTTATATTTTATATATTCAGGCAATTTTCGCTTACCATATGATATATATAAAGTCTCCGAATGATTGTATAATACAAAGTATAACACAAATTCCTATACGTTTCTGCCATTACGGTCTTCTTTATTGGAATAAACACAACATCGCTTGGGTGCATTACGTTAAAATGACACTACACGACTATGACGTTTATTTGCCTTTTTTCTTCTTTTTATATAAAAATTTTCTTTATCGTTCATACATTGTGTTGTGTCCATCAGGAAGTTTTTAATTTCATTTTATCTTAAAAGCTCCTTTAGTTTTTCTGTAAATTTCTCTATGGCGCTAACTTTTCAATTTTTCATTGAATGATTATGCTGAATTAAGTGGTTGGCTACTGGTTCTTCTGTTTTCTCTCTTTGTATTTATGGAAAGGTTCAATAGCATCCGTTGATATAGTTTTTGTAATGGCATTGTTAGTTTGATTTTGAGTTTACTGAATTGATTGGTATTTTTCACCTCACTTTTAATACTACAGAAAAAGGAAGGTAATTTTTCTGTAGCAGATTATCTCATTTTTGGAGTTTACAGAAATGTTTTTAATATGTTTTTTAATATTCTTATCGTAGGTATAAATAAACATAAATAATCACCTAGTTCATTTATAAGATTTTAGTTTGGGACAACTTAACGTATACGCTTTATGTGTTTTATAGTTTTATTTATAAAATTAATACCTACTTAGCTAGATAATACAAGCAATTATCTGGTTACTAACACAATTCTATATTGATTAAATTGTAATTATTGTATTATACATTGAATGTCATAATTACGAACCTGATTTAGAACTATATCAAACTTTTCGAAAATTATCGTGACGCCACTTTTACCGGTGACGTCATCTTGTAGCGTAGCATTATTTTGTAAGTGACATTTCAATGTTATTGTTATTGTTTTATTTGCTTTCGTTTTGTTGTTTTTCGTGTTTATTTTTATTCTGTGGTAAATCACAACTTCGGTATTCACATGAACATTAATCGGATGGTAATTTCTATAAATTTACTGTTTGCAAAAGTAAGAATTAATCTAAATACATAGGATTTTTTTTTATCCCAGGAATAAATAACCTTAGCCGTAATTGGCACCACTTTTTTAGAACTTTGTGTCATCATTGAGTTTCAACTTTGAACTTGTTTTTGGCTCTGTTTACTTTTTGGATCTAAGTGTCTGGTGAGTCTAATAAAGGCGAAATGCACGTATAGTGTATTAAATCATAAGCCTTGTACCGTTGATAACTATTAGCATGTCGAAATGTCTTATAGTAACGTTTATTTTTGTATTTCGCTGTCCTGAATGTGTTTGCAATTATTTGTACTGTAGTCCTGTTATGTAATGTTGTCATTTGTTTTATGTTTTATTGCAATAAAAGACTAGCCACAAAACAAGATTCAACCCCCACCCTACATTTGTTTCTCAATGTACAATGTCAGGAAAATGGCTATCGTTAAATAATAGTTCGTTTCTTGGTGTGTTACAGTTTGGTGTTGTGTTTATGTTATGTCGTAGTTCTCCTCTTATATTTGATGTGTTTCCCTCAGTTTTAGTTTGTAACTCGGATTTGTTTTTGTCCACAAACACATTTTCCGTATTAAAAATTAAGAAAAACAATGAACTAGCAATAGGAAAAATGTCTTCGGTGTTGACATGAACATCAATTAGATGGTAGAAGTTATAAATTTACTGTTTGTTAAAGTAAGACATATTCTAAATACTAAGGATGTACTATTTTTAATTTTAGTTCATTTATATGTTTTGTAGTTTTCACTGAACTAGTACACATTTATATTTAGGCGCCAGCTGAAAGCCCGCCTCCAGCAACAGGATTTTCTCACTGCGTTGAAACCCATTAGTAGCCTTCGGCTGTTTTATGTTCTATAATCGGGTCTTTTTCTCCCTTCAACATTTACATTATCAATTTCTTTTCAATTAGTCATCACTCATTCTATACACCATCGAACATAAAAAGTGACCATAACACTTTGGCGCAGGTCAAAATAAAGAATGAAATAATAATTATGTTCGCTTTGTTTCGTGTACAATGATTCATCAAATAATATTATTAAATGATATGAGCAAATCGGTCCTAATGTGCAATACTGATGGCGTCACCCTGTTGAAATAAAGCAATAGTTAATATTGCTTTTCCGACCGGTCCCATACGAGAAAAAGGCAAAATCACTTCAGAGAAAATAAAAAAAGTATTAATAGGAAATGATTTAAAACGACTTCTATCTATCAGACGTAGCTTGTAAAAAATGACGTTACATTGGAGTTCGAAAATAAGACCTTGATTAGGAAATATTATGAACGATATGACGTCTATCTTAGGAACCACCATCGATTAGAGACCGGACGCCAATCTGAGTCCATCATGTATAACACGTTTGCATTTTCTATAAAATGTGTCTATTTCATGAAGTTTTAATCTATTGACGATCCGTATCCTGCAATCATAAATTTCATTCAAAAGTACACAGTTCACAGGAAAAGAAATTGATTACAATGGAGATAATAAGTAAATTTCACCCTTGCAGGCGGAAACCCGGTTGAAATAGAACAAAAGACTCGAAGCTCTTTGTTAGAGAAGGCGATAAATGCTTACTATAATGTAAACTATAGTAACAAAATTATAAAAAGTTAAAAGAAACAAATAAAATGACAATTTTCTGCTCAATTACGAAGTGTTTTAATTTACATAAAATTTAAATTTATCTATTACATTGTTAAAAGCAGAACAGTTATTTATCAAGTCGACAACATGGGTATCTATCAAGATGGATGTAGAAAATGCAGAACCTCCGATGTTTTAAAAAGAATTACCACGGACGGAGAACATATCATGCTATAAGTAATTTGTGTGTCTGCCCTTCCATTACGTGACTCAAAATTTAAAAAAAAAAAATGGGTAACAATGTGTTGTTTTCAATTTTTTTGTATCGGCAAGAGAAAATCGAGTGCACATTTTTATGTTAGGACGTGTTTGAGTTAAATATTCCGTCTTGAAAACGTAGAAAGCAGAAAACATTTGATACATCATCTCGATTCAGATTCTATCATTTGTATATATTAAGGCTACAGGTTGACTTCATGACCTAAAAAAAATCACAGTACTAAAAGATAAAAAATATGGGTCAAGTTAAATACCTTTCAAATGAATCACGAAAACAGAGTATTGTGTTCGAATAGCTAATTTTCGTACAAAATTTACTTGATGACAGACTTATAAGTTGGATGGTATTTTTCGAGTGTGATAACTAGGGTTTATATAGTCTTCAATCACTAAAACTGTTTAGTCTGCCCTTCCACGAAATATTTAACTAGAAATTTTTTAAGTGTTTATGAATTTTCGTAAATTACACATGACAACTGTTCAGACCTAATTTGTAAGTTGACTCAATGCAGACATGCACATTAACTGATGCTCATAAGCTAGTAGATACATTTGTCCTTGAAAATACTGTCATATTAGGATCGTAATTGTGCTATGTGGATAAATTTATCGATTTTCAAGAGCTAAATTGGCAGAGAGTCATCCCTACAATGGCTACCATTTCTTTGACTGTTGAAATGAACTGGCGTAATGGGGAGATAATTTTGACGAAGTAGAATCCTGACTGCTTATGCTATAAAAACAAAACAAAAATGCTACATGAAATTACGAAAACTTTTAATTCTAGTCTGAATGATTTTCAGGATCAAGTATGGGTAAGTGCAGTTTTAGTAATATTTATTTTCTTGTTTGGTTCCAGAGGTCCTAAACAAAAATAAAAACCTTTATCTATGAATCATTTCATTGTGATGTTTGGTTACTGTCCTTTTAATTTTTGGCATTTTTTTTCCAGAGATGATTAGGTATCTCATTATTTAAGGAGACTAAATTGTAACAGATTTTGTTAAGGAAAAAGATACGTGTATAACTGTAAAACATATTTTTTTAAATTAGACTTTGAAAATTTATACATTTTTATAAATTTTGATCAGCTCTGTGCATTTCATTGCATGCATACCCATATTTTGTACTGGGCGTTAAGTAACACGAATCAATTATCTTTTTTTGACAGATAGATAGCCCTTCCACTTTTTTATACAAGTATTAAATATACTTGTATAGGTTTGCAATTTTATGTATTACTTATTTATTTCTTATCTATCAATTGTTGTTTCTTTTATATCAGTTTTTTTAATCAACATTAATTATAATAAATTGTTGTTTTAATTTTTGATAAGCAAAATTAGCGAGATATGGTATGATTGACAGTGAAACAACTATAGATTACCATAGCTGTATTTGGCAACACTTTTAGAAATTTTGGTCCTCAATGCTCTTCAACTTCGTACTTCATTTGACCTTTTTAACATTTTTTTTTATTCAAGCGTCACTGATGAGTCTTTTGGAGACAAAACATATATGAAATATGAAATTTCAATCCCGGTATCTATTCTGAGCTTATCCACCAATTTCAAATGTGAATGTAAGTAATTATATGCAACTACACAACATTCAAATATGAAAATTAGACATGGTAAACTATTGATGATACAATAATAAAACAAAAGCAAACTATAAATCACAGATACACAAGTTGTTTATTATTAATCAGATGTTGTTTTAGGTTTGCCACATTCCCATCAGACAAAACACTTATTCAACAACTAAGAAAACCATGAAGGGCATTTTATCTATAGATAGAGGTGTCAGGGATTCCTTTTCTTTATCTCCATCAGTGGAGTTATAAAATACAAAGAGAAAAATAGAATGAAAATCCTTTCAGGAATAACAAATCTCTTTAATGTCGTCAATGTTACAGACGACGTAGAGGTACAAAACTTAAACGGGAAACTGATGAACTCAGAACTGCACATTCATTGAAGATTGGTTTTTGTTCACGCATCGTTGTAAATGTAACTGTTGTAAAAGTGAGAGGTTTAACGCTATAAAACCAGGTTCAATCCACCATTTTCTACATTTAAAAATGTCTGTAGCAAGTCAGGAATATGACAGTTGTTGTCCATTCGTTTGATGTGTTTTGTCATTTGATTTTGCCATGTGATTAGGGACTTTCCGATTGAATTTTCCTCGGAGTATATTATTTTTGTGATTTTACTGTTTAAGGGTTTAGAAATTAAAGAAGCAAGTAAAATTGTACTATTAATGTTTATATTTTGTCTGTAAATATGTGCATTCATAGAAGGAGACCATTCTTTTCAAATTTGAATTTCGTTTTTATAGAAACAATTATTTTAACCTTTGAAATCTATTAAACTTATAATTAAAACGTTTCTTTTCTCCAATCCTTCCCAATAGCTGCCAATTATAAGACTTTCATTCCAATCAATCAAAACAAACGGAACAGATCATCCAAAACCATATTTTCTTAATTCAAACTTTGTGTACTTTGAATAACAATCACAGTGTTGCTTACGAAGCGAAAGAAGCACGTCATATTATATATCTATTAAACATTTCACCTGTATCAGTCTAATTAAAATTAAATCTTCGCACTAGCTCATATTGTGATGCTTGGTTGTACGCAGCAAATAAGCATAAAAAAGTTTGCGAATGCGGAGATATAATTAGGTCTTTTCAATATTTTGTGGATAGACCGAAGGTATTTCTTCTGATTATTTTTTTTTTCTGCCAAATTTAAAAACTTGTTTTGTGGCAAGATGTCGCTTTTTTTTGCATATGATATCGAACAGTCATTACGCTATGGCGTATTAAATTTTAAACCTGGTACGTTTTGATAGCTATTATTCGTTTTTCTTAGTCATGAGAGCCGTGGCGCAGTGTTTAGGGCATCGGACTACTAACAGAAAGGTTCCTGGTTCGATTGCCGTTCCTGGATGAAAATTTCAGGGTCTGAATTTTCGACTCTTCCTTGACACCATTTGCGAGTATGGTCTTGAGGAAACGATGATAGTTCGTCGGAAAGGGACGATAAATGGCTGACCTGTTTTAAGAGAGAACCATATCTCTTGTAAGTTTATGATATCCTTGTAGATTTCGATAAAGGGCCAGCTAATGCAGCTACAAGGCAGCATTCGCACCCGCAAAGTGGAAAGGGATTAATATAAGTTGCAAAACTTGTTTCCCAATCCACTATAGATAGATATGTTTAAACTAAATTAAATTAAACTCTGTTCTATATGTTCTCCCATTTATTTGTATTGTAGTCCTGTCATGTAATGTTGTCATTTCAAAATTGTATTTAACATTGTTTTAAAAGCGAGAGGTTCGGCATGCCACAAAACTAGGTTCAACCATTTTTTTCGTAAAATGTCCTATACCAAGTCAGGAAAATGGCCATTGTTAAACTAAGTATTATGGTTCGTTTCTGTGTGTGTTACATTTTAGTGTTGTGTTTCTGTTGTGTCGTAGTTCTCTTATATTTGATGTGTTTCCCCAAGTTTCATTTGTAACCCGGATTTTTTTTCTCAATCGATTATGATTTTCGAACAGCAGTATACTACTGTTGGTTTCATTCGAGACTGACCCTGTTAAGTCAAGAATTTTATTGTAAGAGAAATCTCCCAAACACTTTGTTTGTTACTTATCCGTAACCGTAAAAAAAAAGCGACAAATTTATTTATTGTACAAACTTGCTGGTTATATCCTCAAGATGATTTGTCGAATGCAACAAATCAAAATTAGTTATTTCCACTTTTGAATTTGAAAAAATGGTAAGTAAGACAGACCTACGATAAGTGTATTTGAGGTCAAGGAGGTCAAGGTCAAAGGTCAAGGTCAAGTTCTCAATTTTATCTTTTCTGTGTTTTTAAGGTATAGATAATAGAACAAGTTCAACATGGTTGCTATATTGTAATGAAGATATGATTCATTTGTTCTGAAACAATTTATTTAAAACATCTTAAAAGAGTTAGTGCCCCTGAAATATTTTAATATAAAGTTAATTGATTATTACTTCAACTTGGTTCATTATAAAGACTTATGATCTTTAAAAAAAAGGTTAGGTGACATATGACCTTGAAAAAAAACAGGAAGTAGCTTTTTGGAACTTTTTTCATGAAAAAGTACTCGGAATCCATATATTTTGTAATACATATTCACAAACTTATCACTACAGACCAGAAGTGACTTTCAATAAATCGGAAGTGAGCATCCTCTTCTGTTTTACAGGCAAAAGTAAAAATAATCTTTATATTTTCGGGATCAGTGTAAAAGAAGCTCTTATATGAGACCAGAAGTGACATTTACTTCATCTGAAGTAACAAATTATCTCCCTTATTTCACTCGAAAGTATGTAAGATTTTGTACCTTTAGATGGTTTTTTGACGATTCCAACATTATTGTTATTGATTAATATGTTCAGTTTCCATTTCATTTCGTTAATGTTGAATAAATATTTATAAAAGAATAATCAGTAATTTAGAGTTTAATTCATGTAAATTATTCTGATATTTCAGGTGCAAACACCATAACTTCTGACAACTGGAGGTATTCCTTGGCTTTGATGGTCACTTTGACATAACGACCACTCATTTGCTGGCTACAATGGAAAATAAGATGCTCCCCGATCTTTCCAGGACCTTTATAGTGTGCACATAAGGACAATTCGTTCAAGGTTCGTCCAACTGTGATATCCACGTCATGGAGACGTTCACCTGTTTAAATAGTTAGAAAAAAACTACAGATAAGATAAAATACACATATATGCTTTTTCGTTTTTGACAGACTTGATTTCAGCCTATAAAGTTTTTTTTTTATCTTAGTGAAAGCCTTACATATTCAACATCTCGAGTTATTCGGCTAGTGTTATATCGGGATGTTTAATATCAATTGGTTCAATATATTCCTTGTGAGCAGATCAGCATCTATTTAGCAGAAAGTAAAGTTTAAGGCTAACGCCAACTTATTTTTTCTTTAAGAAGTAAGACTGATAAGAATAAAAGAACAAGTCGGAAAGAAAAAGTTGGTTACCATGTGGATGCCAATTATTATTTGTTGAAAGACACTTCCTCAAAACGTAAGAAATATGTTGTCAATTAAGAAATCAAATATCTTTATAATGTCAGTTTCAGAAAATGTTTTGTTTGAATCAGAGTGTTTTCACAAAGTAGTATTTATACCTCCCTAAGACGAGATACTTGTATTTATGTTGAACATTCATTTCTTATTCACGCCGGCTCTAGAATAGACTGTCTTACAATAACTTTGAAGCCCGGATTGATTGCTGATTAAATTTATAAAAAAGTTTCTTTGAGCACTTGGAAGACCCAACACAATACTGTTGTTTAATAGGTCACTTATGTAGTTAAGGTATTCAATACAGTAATGGAAGACCCAATTCTTCATCTTTGGTTAAAATTCCAAAAAGGAACATAGATGAAGGCAGCAGTAGTATACCGTTGTTCGAAATTCATAAAATCGATTGAGAAAAATAAAATCCGGGTTAAATACTAACACTGAGGGAACCCATCAAATGTAAGAGGAGAAGAACGACACAACAGAAACACTAAAATGCAACACACACAGAAATGAACTATAAGATAACAAAAGCCATTTCCTGACTGGGTACAGGATATTTAAAAAAAATGGTGGGTTGAACCTGGTTTTGTGGCCAGCCAAACCTTCCCCTTAATGGCAATTTTAAACATAACACTAAATGACAACATTACATGACAGGACTACAATACAAAGAAATGGAAGAATATAAAGAACAGACAAACTTGCACATTAACAATACAATAGAACATTACGACAAGCTTATAGTTATTAAAGGTACCAGGCTTATAATTTGATACGTCAAAAGCGTGTTTCGTCTACATAAGACTCATCAGTGACGCTGAAGTCAAAATAGCAAAGAAAACCAAGCAAAGATGAAGAGCATTGATGAACCAAAATTCCAATAAGATGTGCCAAATACGACTAAGGTTAATATTCCTATGATTTTTCCAGGATATCCTCTTTAGTTAGAGTTGTAGGGATATATGTTGAGTTTCCAAGTGAATTGTCAATAAGTAAGGGATATCAAGCAGTTTATGTAATGTAATTTACAGATAAAAACACTAAAAAATGTCTTCTCAAATTCAGCACTGTTATATCATTCGTAAATATGATATACCTGTACATTTTAATGATATCAAATATCAATAGAATTTTAGAAAATAATTTCATTGTGATAATTTGCAATCCCGATAAAAACAGTAAGATTTTCAAAAGTTCAAATTTAATCGAGCGTCTATGTACAAGTGTAAATGTGCATTGAAAAAAGTCGGTAATGCAATATTATTGGTCCGGTAAAAAAGACATAAATAACTTAAACTAATTTATGACAAAAAATAGTACGTGACCAATCAATTCCATAGCAAAGTTGTATTACTTTAATGGCTTATCTTGAATAAAATGCGGAACAAACCTTTGATAAAAGTTTAAGTCAAACCTAGTTACTATTTAAGAGGAATCATTGAAGACGTAAAACAATAAAAGAAATCACTTAAGATATACCAAAATTTTAACTTCATAATACAATTGAAATGGGGAATGTGTCAAAGAGACAACAACCCGACCATAGAACCGACAACAGCAGAAGGTCCCCAATATGTCTTCAATGTAGCGAGAAATTTCCGCATATTATAACCATATTTTTTTTTCTATGTAATGAAATTGCCCTTTGATAAATCTGGAAGAAAAATGTCAATTGTATTCGTTACAATTACTTTTGAGATGACAAATAAAATTGAGAATAACAATAAGGAATTTTTCAAAGAGACAACAACCCGACCAAAGCTAAAAAGGGTTTAAAATACAGCGAGATAATCCTTCACTTTGATGAAGACTTCAGCTGTCCCCTTGACACACATGTGTACAAGTTAAGTGAAAATTGACGTCACTCGAAACTTTGAAACATATTAATGAACAAAAAGAAAACAAAACACGGACTAACAAAGGCTTGAGACTCCTGACTTGGAACAGACACAAACATACGACAGATTAAACATGTTTAGTGAGATCTCAGCCCCCACTTTTACCTGTCAATGTAGAAAAAAACAAACATACTGCAAAGCACACAGGACCACATAGTATTAAAGAAGTCCGAGTCGGATGTAAGATTAGGCAATAATAGAAAATAAGCAAAATGACAATGATACCTAACTGAACAAAGGACTACTAGCAGTTACTGACATTCAATATCCGAACATCTTTTAAACTTATTGAAAATTATGTCGTCATCATATGAGAATAAAACAACAACATTCATTTTGCTTGTGTCGTGTTTGATTGATCTAACATTAGTTAATAGTTTTCATATACTGATTTTTATAACAGGTAATTTTTGTCCCCGCCCTTCCCCTAATAATTGGATTAAAGAGAGCTAGGGATTAAAGAGAGTTTAGATTTTAAAAAACCTTGGGGTTTGGATTTTATTTAGTTACACATTTTCAAGTGATTGATAAAACAGGTTTCTCTTCAGTAATTATCCTTGTTAAAACTGAATGAGTTTTCCTCATTTTTATGGAATTTACTATTGACGAAATTTTTTTGAAAGTATATGTTTTGAATTTACTAAATTGTAATAACCGCGAACTTGATATGTTTAGTAGATACTTGACTATTGTTGACAATCGTACACATGCATCTATATAATGTATATTATGTCTTTTGCTTTTTTGTTGTATAACTACTGTCTTATTGGTAAATATACTCAACAATTCATTATTTTAACTTCTTATGCATACCATAGTCAAATACAGAATAGACTCAATTCAATAATGAAGACGTAACCAAAACTTAGTTTGTGTTTCTTCAATAAGACCCTATGATCCCCTTTTTTTTACAGTAGGAAAATAAAATGAATGATTTGTTGAAATAATGATATTAACAAATTTTCCAAAAACATAAATATCAAGTTAGTTTGCTTCATATTAACTTAAACCGTGGTTACCAAATTGAAAATAGGAAAATAACATATAAGAACAGAACATACCAGCATCATCTGATCTGTTTATAATTTCAATCCGCTTTATATCATACACACGTCCAAGATCCACCCACAAGTACGGCGAGTATTCATAGTTTGTATGTGAGAAGGTTGTTGCATTTCCATCGTTTGCATAATCAGCTGCACAGCATTTATAATTTCCCCAGGAACGAGTTTTAGCATACCATGAGCTTTGATGAATTCTTCTATTAAGAGCAACGTTTCTAATTCCGCAATTGAGCATTCTGTCTGAAGAACGAAATTTAAAAATTGTTGATGTTTTATTTATACATAAATAAATTGATCATATATAATTGGTTTGAAATTGTGCATCCAGACCTTTCGTCTACAAAAGACGAATGGATTGCGTTTAAAGTACCTTTTTAATGTTATATTTTTCTCTTTCATTTCGAGACGGTTTCTTTGAATCAATGTCTTTCAAAATAATTGTGTGCCAAAAGAAAATTAAAAAAAAGAAAATTGACCCACCCATTCTCCTATACAGAAAGAGATAAAAATTTACTCAGTATCCTTTTTGAAGTACATCTTTAACCATAACCCTGTCCTGACAAAAACACAAGAAAGCAAGGCAGGTAAAGCCAAATAAAAAATGATAACAATTACCCAAGAAAAAAGAAAAAGAAAAAAAAAATAGAATTTCTAAAATTAATTAGTTGCATTACATTTTAACACATATAATTTTATGGAACATAGTAATGACATACTTATGATAATTTAAATACATCTGTTTGGCGGTATGGAACAGCCAACAACATAAAAAAAAAAAAAAAAAAAAAAAAATAAAAAAATGTTACCGTTTGTAATCAATAGAATTTGTGAAACAAAATATATGCAAAAACTAGAGCATTGGCAGATTTCCATCAAATGAGCAATCTACAAAACATGTTTATGCAAAGGCTCTTGGTAGCTCTGAGGGTGTAACATATGAAAAAACTATTTTCATGTAAAAAAAATATTACATTGAACGGGTTTTCTGTTCTGTTTTATTTCCTAAAGAATTGTATGTAAATCATCATAATATACACATTTTAGCATATGTTGATGTCATGTTGACCTGAAAGAAGTATATTGACTGACGAGGAAGTCCTAGTCAATATACTTCTTGTAATTAATATACCCTAATAAAAACCTGATACCTAGGCTACAATTGATATATCATTATTGTCAATTCGCCAAAATTAATACAGAAAGTCACTGTATTGGCTGTTACATCTGTTTGACAAAGTATTGGAAATGTTTAGATTTCTATTTTAGATATTTTCGGAATAACTGCAGTATCATTTTTTCACATAATTACTTACATGTGATATTTAAATTTCATGAGGAAAGTACACTATAACCAAAAAATACAAATGATTGGAAAGATACATTCGGAAAATCAATGTTCATAAAAAAATGTGGGAAGAAGAAAAATAAACAGATATGGTATAGACTTGCTGTTTACCATATTTACCATGAAATTCGAGACTAAAAATAGATTTTTTTTTAATGTAAATATATATTTTAGCCAATTGAAAAAACAGATTGCACAAAATTTGTCTACAATGAATTTTATTACTTGATATTATTGACTGTTTTCAAATAGTGTTCCGGAACTCATTAATGTGACTTGGATGCAGAAGGATTTTGGTAATGAATAGTCTGGCCTGATAAGTAAGATTTGAGCAAAATTTGTAAAAGATTTTACGAAACATTGTGTTTTGCCTGCGATTGCTGCCCGTCATTGTAAAGAGCTTATAGTAAAGATTTGACTTTTAAAAATAAGTTCATTTAGGATAGGATACTAA
The DNA here is from genome assembly GCA_037788925.1 of Mytilus galloprovincialis. NCBI lineage: Eukaryota > Metazoa > Mollusca > Bivalvia > Mytilida > Mytilidae > Mytilus > Mytilus galloprovincialis. The sequence continues at coordinate 90,289,829 of CM075333.1, read as the reverse complement.
AATATCATAAATTGAGATTTTCCAAATTTTGTTTGAGCTATTATCTTTAATCATAAGAAACTCTTCTATCAATTTTTATAAAATTCAATGAAAGTGTGACAAAGTAATTGATGAGTTACGAAGTTGAACTCCAGGCACGATGCAAAAAACTCTTCATTAGTTAGAAAAACAAACGTTCAAGACAAGTATTTTCATTATTTTTCTCTGTAGTGTTTTTTTTTTATCAAAATAAACTGTTGTTCAGGTATCATGAACGTTGATCAAAGTTATTGATGAATGTAAAAACTTTGGCTTAGACTGTGTCTAAATATTTATCTTAAAACAAAAAAGGTGAGTTGATGATTAAAAAAGCTTTTTCAAAAATTTCATTAAGTTCGAGAAAGGTTGTACAAAGTTATTTTTGTCTAAAAAAACCGTTAAAGGGACATAGGTTACGAGGTTTGTTTTGTAATCATAAAAGCAGCCACGAGATATATACATGTAAGTTATTGATAAATGTAAAAACTTTGGGTTAGAGTGTGTCTAAATATTTATCTTAAAACAAAAAAGGTTCTATAAAATACCTTTGTTAGTCTTGTATTATCTTTAATTTTAGTTTCTTGTGTACAATTTGGAGTTTAGTAAGGCGTTCATTATCACTGAACTAGTATATATTTGTTTAGGGGCTAGCTGAAGGACGCCTCCGGGTGCGGGAATTTCTCGCTACATTGAAGACCTGTTGGTGACCTTCTGCTGTTGTCTTTTCTATGGTCGGGTTGTTGTCTCTCTGACACATTCCCCATTTCCATTCTCAATTTTATTTATAAATGAAAATGATTTGTTTTTGTTCAATCATTAATGAAAGTGAAATAATGAAATAATAACTACTAGCGTTAAGCAGCGACTTAGGTTCAATTTTGTCAAACTAAGGTAAGAACCATCGCTGACAAATTGTTCACTTGCAAGTGAAAAAGTTAGACCACATTTAAAAAGTATTCATGTGACATCCAATGTAATTTCTTAGCTAATGATGGATTACACACATTTAGGCCATTCTATGTAATTAAAAGGAAAAGAATGTCAACATTGAAAGTGAAACATGGGTAAACCATTTGACTTAGTAAAATCGACCTACAATAACTCATTTTCATACAGGTAAAAAGAATGCTAAGCAAATATTTTAAAATTCCAATTGTTTATTTTATACTTTTTGGAATTTACATATACCTTTGATTTATGATATAACTAAAATATGAGAATTTAAGTCAAATTGGTGAACATTAATTTTACAGCTAAAGATTCCCCCAAATACATACTGCACCTATATATTGACTACGAAGACGACGCCAACGATACCAACAGCGCAAGTGACGAATTGATGTAGGTTAGCTATCTCTTGTTTTGTGGCATACAAGTCGCAGACTCGGTAAAAAAGTAACCTCACCTTAAACTCGATGAAAAAATAATATTAAGACTAACAAAAGAAATAAAATAAATGTAGACACAAGTTTAAATGACACCTACTCTTGAATATAAAAGATGATGATGCCCAAGGGTAATAAAATGTATTTCTTTCGTAACGCATTTTCGTTAATAAATAATTTCATATATAATATATAATATATTATTTACCTTTAGCTTGTTCATTAACTTTCTTGAGTATAATATCAAGTTTTGCTGTCATAGTATCAACCTTCGATTCGAGCCATTGATACTTTTTAACATCATCTAAACAGTCCTTTCCTCCGGAAACTGTCATTTGACATGCGGACATAAAGCAAACACAGTATGCAATAAGAAATACTACTGTCTGCATTTTTAACGTGCAAAAAAATTTTGTATTAAAGTTGAAGAGCTTTTTCGAAACATTCGAAAAAAAATAGGATTTAAATGAATAAATTGAATTGCTAACGAAGCAGAAGCAGTTCTATGCAGACAGCTGTTGTTATGCACAATTTAATCAAGGAAGTTTGGCCATGTCATGCAACACAATGGATCGTTTACAAGTTCAACACGCAAACTTTATTATATGCTTCCGGGGTGAAATCTATGCTTTGAAGTAAAATATATATGCAAAAAATATAGATACGTCTTTATGAACAATTCTACGAACTACCTGACTTTGTATCACAGATTAACAACAACTGTCTGACTCCGAATCCGAGTTATTATCATTCAAAATTTAGAATAGGGGCAGTTTCAAAATAATGTTGACACTCTTGAATATAACCGTACTCGATTTCTGTTTCGGAATGGAACTTTTAAGAAGGATATTATTAATCTGAATGATGTTTTTAAAATTTATTCGACCAAATTGTCAGATTGTATTTGAGGTTGTATTACATCGTTTATTTAACATTTATGACTTCATTTACACAGTTTAGATACTATTCTGAATGCTATCCGGAAGTCGTGATTTTCTAAGCGATGATTTCCCACTGGCTAACAGGAAGGTTTTGCTTACGGTGGCTTTTCTCATCATTTGTTTACTCCTATAGCTATAAAGTGCTTTTGAACATCTTCAAGGTGTGTATAGCATCATAAATATGAGTAACTGTAACAAAAACATGCATCAGAATATAAAATATACGTGTGCATCACACCAACTTGATAGAAAAAATGAAATCGATGGACAATTTTGCTCTCGTAGTACAAAGTAAATAATCTTTTATTGCAAATATTTGCGTCAGTTTACAGTTAAATATATACTGTTTCAATATTCTTTTCGTATTTAAGTAGAATATTCGTATTTGCCATACAAAAATATGTTTTCCTTGAGGATCCCAAAATAAATTACCGATCGATCAGTCTAGAACTGACTGAATTCTAGAAGCGATTTTTGATTTTTTTATTGTATGACCAGTCGTGATTTTGAAGAAAAAAAAAAAAAAAAAAAAAAACCAACGGCAATTTGAAGATATATGTGTCTATGTGATATTATGAACTGTCGAGGGAAGTTAAACGTGTAATTTCTTTCATAAGACTTCAGAAAACTTTAATAATTGGTTTAGGAGGTGTTGGAAATACCTGATGGGTGCACCCATATAGTGCAATTTTAAAGTCCGTATCTTATATAAAGAAACCCCATAAAAAGATTTTTTCTAAAATTCGAAATAGACGGTGCACAATACAGTAATTATCATTTATGATAAGGAATCTAAAAAATATTAATAAATAGTTATATCAGTGACGTATCCAAAAAAAGGGGATCCGGCGGTTTGAAACCCTTTTTTAACTATCAATGCATTTGTTTGGGAACATATATTTGGAATCCCCTTTTCTCCTAAATTGGAAACCCTCTCCATTTAAAAATGGCTGGAACCCCAAATGTATAGTTAGTGGTTTATGAGGTGATGCGCTCACAAAACCGGCGAAACATATTGTACTGGTCCAACAGACGAACGGAAAGACGGACTTCATTATCACATTATTGTAAACCCCCGCTTTACAAAGTGGTGTACAATTGAGTGTCAAAGAGACATTTAAACATCCTTATACTTAATGTAGTAAGTCGAGTACACCCTATCAATTTATTGAAATATATTTGTGTTATTTATTAAATGCCACCTTATATTGTATCGTAAATAACTTTGAAATCACCACTAGAATACAGTGAAATAAAGAGTTATCATACAGTTTCAAAATATACAAGCGAGACTGATCGTACAGTGAGAAGTTCAAACAAGTGTAGTTTTCTTATTTTTGGCTTCAAAGATCTGGTTGAAACTTTTACCACCACTTGAAATATACTCCATTTAGTTAATTAAGTCTGGTTTTTAAATTAATTTGTACACTAAGAGGGTAAAAAGATTGTTTTTAGGTTCACCGACTGATTTTCCTCAGTGATGCACTTGAAAATCTCTTGATTAAGGCAAAGATACGAGTAATGAATGTGCTAAATTTAATTCTTAACCATTTGAAAATATCGATGTCAGCTGAATTAATCATTAAGCAATGTACAGATGATCAACCTACCGTTTAATTCAGTATATCCATCAATTTTAAAATGTGATCCAAAAAGTTCTCGCTTCGAAAATCAAGACTTCCGGATAGCGTACAGAATAGTATATACACTGTGATCTAGCATTTTCCAAAATAACTCGAATTGGATAATAGTAAGCATATATTCTATCTGCTAATGTAAAAAACGTTGTCTATGAAATCAAGTTGAAGACCGTGTCTAATTTCTGGCATCGAGTTGAATTGTTGTGCATCATTTTGGTGGCCCAGGAAACAGTAGTACACAAGTCATATGAGGATTAAATTTGGTTGTCAATCAAACCTGTTCGGTATCGATCTGATATGTCCAGCTGTTTTCATCTTCTTTTTATAGTTTATTCTTATGTTATCTTGTTACCACTGTCCCATGTTGGGGGAGCGCTGAGCGCTTACAAAAATGTATAAAAGCCGCCACATTATTTATGTGCCTGATCCTAGTCAGAAGTCTGTAGTTCAGTGGTTGTTGTTGGTTCATGTCTGTCATGTTTATTTTTCGTTTATTATTCTGTTATTAAATAGGCCGTTAGTTTTCTCAATTGAATTGTTTCATGTTTTTCATGTTGAGGCCTTTTATAGACGACTATACCGTTTGAGTTTTTCTTTCATTGTTTAAGGCCGTACGGTAGCCTAGAATTGCTTACACATTTACTTTATTTGAATAAAGGTGGATAGTTGTCAGATTAACAATATCATTTACTGGGTATGAGTATAGTTATATGTCTGTATACGGAATAACCCTGTTCATGTAGCTCATTTTGCGGGCCATAAATTACATGAGATGTATTATCTATAGTTTCCACTGAGTTTGGCTGTCCTGGTCATCAGCCTTGCATGGACAACCACTAGTTATGTAACGGTTAATTCAATGGAGAAAATATTTGTCACAACAACGGTACTACATGTATACCGCCAATTGTATGTGACATAGTGAATGGAGAAATATCAAACAACAAAGACAAAATCGAATAACATGAATACATTTAAGTTTTTAGCCACAGAATTACCATCAAAAGGCGATTTCCCTGAGATCGGTGGCATATGGTATTGACTCAGAATCTGATTCTGATTTTTATTAAAATAAACAGAATATCATAGAGTAGGAGTCATTTATATTCGTTAATATATTACTATTGAATAAAAATAACTATAAACATAACTACAGACGTTCTAATTAAGGTACCTCAATACAAAGATTTTTGCAACTAATAATATAACAATTAATTATGAATTAATTTTTGTCATAATGAAATAGTCACATTTTTAAAGATTAATCCTTCTTCTCTCCTTTAGTACCTCATTTATAAAATTTAAAGAAGGATGAGTGGAATTACATAAGTTTAAAGACGTCTGATTGGGGATGAAAAATCTTTGTATTATGCTACCTTAATGACATGTTTTTTACTCTTTTTATGGTGTTCCGGGTGTTGGAACCCCGTTTCATAATTGCTGTATCCGTGCTTGTGTAGCAATGTTACATATTATTATTGAACCATGGAAATCAGTTATCAGTTCTACTCTAGATCTTTAGGGAGGGTGGCAACATACTGATTGGCGTAAATTTCATAGATCTATTAAAATGTTGATTTGGAAAACAGACACATCTGGCTATCTGTCAACTTTTTTATGCAGATTTTAACTCTAAGTCTTCTAAATTTGCTATTGAACTTAATTAAGTTTATATGTTAAACAGTATTTCTAATCTATTAAGCTTATTAGAATGGTCGGAATAACTTCTATCATTAGGGATTTTATTTTTATATCAGGAGAGGGACTAAGTAGAGATAACATGTTAACGTAGATTTGTGTTCACATGCAGATAACTAAGTGCAGATAACCAAAGAAGACGATCTCTCTTTCTAACTAAGGATATATATAGACAATAACGAATGCAAGTTTACATATATACTTGATTTACGTCATAAGATGCTGGTAAACTGTTAAAATTACAGGAAACGGGGAGTGGTGTGTAAAGGGATGAAAGGTTACTTTCTGTAGCGGATTTGTTTTTTTTGTCAAAATCTACAAAAGGTTTCTTCTTCATACGATGGAGTTGGGCATTCTCACAATACATATGGGTTATGCAGACAGACTCCGTATGAGAGACTAAATTCACATAAAATGTTACATATATTTGTGTTTACATCCAGATAACCAAAGAGGACGATCTCTCTTTAAGTATGCAATATAACTAAAACATAGCCAATAACAAAAGTAACATATTCCTCCCTAATTTTCTTCTCTAAACAAATCAAGTTGAAGGTTTTATATTAACCATATTGTGAAATTCTCAAAAACAATGTTTGTGTCCGTAAACGATGTAATGAAAACTCAAATACAATCTGACCACCAAATAGTGAATACATTATTCAAATTGCTAATATTCTTATCAAAAGTTTTATTCCGATACATACATTTAGTACGGTTATATTCAAGAGTGTCAACATTGTTTTGAAACTGCCCCTATTGTGAATTTGAATGATAATACTCTTATTTGTACAAAAAAACAATGGAAAAATCATTCAAATTACTTAATAATATCCCTATTAAAAGTAATGATATCGTTACTTGAAATACTATATGAAATATCTTTAGTCTTTATCTTGCGTTCATTAAGACGTTTCTATATTTTTTGCATATATATTTTACTTCAAAGCATAGATTTCACCCCGGAAGCATAGAATACAGTTTGCGTGTTGAACTTGTAAACGATCCATTGTGTTGCATGACATGGCCAAACTTCCTTGATTAAATTGTGCATAACAACAGTTGTCTGCATAGAACTGCTTCTGCTTCGTTAGCAATCCAATATATTCATTTAAATTTCATTTTTTTCCAATATTTCGAAAAATCTCTTCTACTTTGATACAAAATTGTTTGTGCATGTTAAAAATGCAGAAAGTAGTATTTTTTTTATTGCGTACTGTGTTTGTTTAATGCCCGCATGTCAAATGACAGTTTCCGGCGGAAAGGACTGTTTAGATGATGTTAAAGGGTACGAAAGGCTCGAATCAAAGGTTGATACTATGAAAGAAAAACTTGATCTTATACTCCAGAAAATCAATGAACAAGATAAAGGTAAATAATATATTATATGTTATTAAGTTTTTGAGTGAACTTATTTATTAAAGGGGCACTAGCTGTCAAATTCATGTTTATTGATTCAATTCAAAATTTCATATTTTATTAATAACAATGTAAAACATTTATCCAAACTATTAAAAGTCTAAAATAAATAATAAACAGAGCACGAGCATGAAAATACGTAGCTCCGTTTCATGTGTATTAAAGTCCAGACGCCATCTAATTAATTATCGAGTTGACCTCTAAAGTCATGCGATGACCATATAAGCAATGTAAACATAAATATAGATATAAATAGATTAAGCAAATTCGTGCTGTTGGAATATTCTAGGTCTATTTAATTTCATTTTATAGACGAAAAATAAATGTTTATCATCGTTTTTACCTGTATAAGAATGATTTTTTGTGGATCGAATCAGTCCATCAAATGATTTACCTTTGTTTCACTTTCAAGGTTGACATTCTTTTCCTTTAATTATTTTACACATACAATTCACGTGTTATCCATCTCAAGCTAAGGGTTTAAATTGAAATTCATATGAATACGGAATCAAAGAGGTCGAATTATTCACTTGCAAGTGAATAATTCAAAATCAATGTTTTTTTTAGCTTATTTTGACAAAATTGAACCATACTGGCTGCTAAAAACTAATTATTATTTCACTATTTGTATTTCACTATTGATTGAGCCAATTAAAAATAAAGATTTTAGATCTTTTATACATTTCGTAGCTAGTGCCCCTATAACGAAAATGTATTACGAAAGAAATACATTTTATTACCTTTAGGCATCATCATTTTTTTCATATTCAAGAGTAGGTGTCATTTAAACTTGTGTCTTCATTTATTCGATTTGTTTTGTTAGTCTAAACATTAATTTTTCATCGAGTTTAAGGTTAGGTTATTTTATTTTACAGAGCCTGCGACTTTTTTTGCTCAAAACAAGACATAGCTATCCTACATTATATCTACACTTGCGCCGTTGGTATCGTTGGCGTCGTCTTCTTCGTCAATATATAGGTTCAGTATGTATTTGGCAGACATCATTAGCTGTCAAATTAATGTTCACCAATTTGACTCAAATTCTGATATTTGATGTATAACATAATCAAAGATAACTGTAAATTACAAAAAGAATAAAATAAACAATTTAGATTTTTAAATATCATCTTTTTTACCTTATTGTGGATCGATTCAGTAAGTCAAATGATTTACCAATGTTTCACTTTCAATCTTGACATTCTTTAGCACGCCTTAATCGTTTTACTAATCTCTAGCTAAGGAATTTAATTAGGTGTCACATGAAAACTGTTTCAATGAGGTATAATTATTCTCTCGCAAGTAAATAATACATCACAGATGTTTCTTCGCTAAATTTGACAAAATTGAATCAAACTAACTGATTAACGCTTATTATTATTATTATTTCATTATTGCACTATTTCACTTTCATCAATGATTGAACAAAAACAAATCATATCTATTTATATATCTCGTAGCCGCTTTATTGATTGAACAGAACAAATCTTATAGTCCATGCCCCTTTAACGTTTTTAGACTTTGTTTAACCTTCTAAGAATTTAATGAAATTTTGATAGAAGCTTTTTAATCATCAAACATCTTTTTTGTGTTTTACGTTAAAATTTAGGTAAATGCATACTCTAAAACAAAGTTTTTACATTCATCAATTACTTTATTCAACTTTCATGATAGTTGGACGAAAGATTTATTTTGATAAAAAGACTCTAGAACAAAATAATGAAAATATTTGTCTTGATTGATTGTTTTTTTTACCAATGAAGAGTGTTTGTATCGTGTTTGGAGTTCAAGTTCGTAAGTCATCAATTACTTTGTCACTTTCATAGGATTTTATGAAAATTGACAAAGTTTTTTTTATGATTAAAGATAATACCTGAAACAAAATTTTGAAAATGTTAATTTTCATTTTTTTTAAGGATTATTAAGGTGGTACCATATGTCTCTCGTGGTACATAACACTACAGGGAGAAAGCTCTGTATATCAACTTAATGTTTGAAATCCATTCAATTGTTAAAGTAATATCAAGTTTCTCAACTATTTAAAATTATTTTTGTCAAACTGCCATATATTCAGTTAAATTTTTTCGAACAAGTGTGGTTCAAGTTTTTAGCCATTTTTATAATTTTTCGTTGAATGGTCAAGGAAAATGTTATGTCGAAATATTAAGAAAATCAAACGAGCCAAATTGATTTTAGTAAAGGTGTTTGGTACCACCTGCACAATAATGATAGAAATTGTGATTATCTATCAGTAAGTCGGAAAGTTTTTACATCAGTTCATTTATCCTCCAATGTTTTAATTGTATTGCCCTTTGATTGACGGGCTCTCACTTAAAGTAAAGGAACCAACAACAAAAAGAAAAATATGATAATTAGTTAAGAAAATTATTAATGTGACCAAGCCAAATCTATACTTTGTTATACGCTGAGTTTCACTAAGATTTAGTTAAAACCAGTATTTCATTGGCTTTATAAAACTGTAAAATTTCCGAAAATCAACTACATAAAAATTAGCATTACCAGGCATATAGTTAGTACGGATCTATACATGATTTTTCCTGACACTATCAACAGTATGTGTAGGTTTCCTCTTAATCAATACCCCTTTTTCAGGTTGTTATATTTAGAAAATTAATCTTTTAGAAAATACGCCACTTGCTTATATTATTAAGATTTATAAAACGACAGACAAGAGTGTCTAGTCATTTCGAACGATCTTTCTCCCCGCTCATTTTTGTAAATGTTTTAATTTCTAATTCCATAGATATACATCCTTTTACGAAGCAAGACAGGTCAGTTGAATCGTTGTTCTTCCAGTTGTAGAATTTTTTCTAGATGATAAAATTATTTTTTGAGCACCAACTAAAAGTCATCGCTTATAAATAAATTGTTGACTATGATCAAATAATGACTGAAATACGTCTACAGAAAACGTGCGATGTGTTGTTTAATGACTGATATCTTTGCCAAACTTTCACTTCTCGTTTATAAGGCTATATAAAAACTATCGAGAATTAAGCCATGATCTCAGACTTATTTTGTAAAATCTCGATCGGTTCATAACACTTCATGTGCTGTCGTTCTTACTCAACAAATTAGCAACCACTTCCCGAAAAAGTCGGTAACGTTATATGTGTAACTAACGTATTTCGTCTTCTCTCTTTCTGATATATCCTCATTGAGAGGACATGAATACTAAAGTTTAAAAAAAATTCTAAGTTGATCTATTGTTTTATAGATTTCAAACGAGTTTTTGAATCCATTTTACATTGTATTTTTACATTTAAAATCAATAAGGATATCATAGGCTCTGAAATGTTTGCCATTTAAACAACTCTTAAAGAGGTGTAAATTAAGAACACATTATCTTTAGTAACATGTAATTTGTAATGTGTAAAATAATTACATAATCTTTTTCACTGAACATAAGAAACACAACTATATATATGATGCAGTTTCATCATTAACTAAACTCATTTTTCAGAGACAAGCAAATTAGAACAGTGAAGTCACTGACGCAGACATGTACATTTATGTCTATACAAAAAAAAAACTAATTGTACTTGCCTTTGTACTTTTGATACCTTAATTTATACAATAAACGATTAGTTTTCAAAATGACCATCAAAATTAGATAAATTGTTTTGGTTTTTTTTTTAAAATAATTTGTAAATGTAGTTAGACAGTGGATATATAACCTTCTCCTTGTCCGTCTGTTAGAATGTCCGTTTGTCAAAAAATATTATCGGGACACTTGTTTTTATGTATGTCGATATGTTGCATAATTGCTTGTTTATAACAAATATTCTTTTATTAACATTTCTATATATCTTTATTTTGTATACATTCTAACCGATTGATTCGTTCCGAAAGAAACATGAAAAGACTTAAAAAATAATATTGTAGCTATTTTGAAAATCTACAAAATAGAAATCAAACATTTCCAATACTTTGAAAAACAGCTGTTACAGTGAATTTCTGTATTAATTTTGGCGAATTGACAATCTCAATACATTAATTGTAGCCTTTTGTCAGGTTTATATGAGGGTACATTAATTTCAAGAAGTATATTGACTAGGTCTTCCTCCTCAGTCAATATACTTCTTTCGATTCAAAATATTATCGTAATGACATCATACATATGCTAAAATTTATGTATCATTATCGATGAATTCTGAAGGAAATAAAACAGAACAGAGAAACCGTTAAGAATAATTATTCTTTTAACATAAATTTTTGTTTTCATATGTTTAACCCTCAAAGCTTCCCAGTGGCTTTGAATTATCGTACCCCGTTTCCCGAACCTACCATGATGTTGCCCAAAACACACTGTTTAAGGACGGCAGTCCAAACACCTCTTGTCTGCCAATTCTGTGTAACGTCACCAAGTCGAATTACCTAGTAATTGCAGGTATCCTTATTCATACAAGTTGGAGAAAAGAGGAAAAGAATCCATACCTACCTTTATATCCATATATAATTTCCCTTAATTTCTAAAAATAAACAGCAGAGAAATAGGTAATTGGGGAGACAGTATTAAACACATTTCTATTTCCTATACATTATATGTCTGTTATAAATATAAACATATCTTACAGTCTAAATTTAACACTTATATGTAACCTCAGTTGAATACGAGGGTCCTTCAGAACTGTATTCTTTAATGGGCCATTCGGTCTCCTCAGAAACAAAATTCCTCGAAAGATCTTGAAATTTTTTATTTGATTATGTAGATAAATACACACGTCCTAGATACGGTCCCTCTATTGATAAGCTCCAACATGATCTTGTATATTTCACAGTACACTTTCAAATCGGAAAGTATAGACTATATTGCAGTTAAAATTTCTTTCATTTATTCGAACCTATTTGTCGTTGACAAAACACATAAGAATGACAATTACATATTTTTTGTTTTGAGACGGCCAAAGTATGCATTGTGTGTGTTTTTAATACAACGTGATTTTATGCATTGTGGAATAGTATATTGACAATGTATTGCTTCCCAGAATAAGCTGACTAATTCTGAAATTTTACCACGTAATATTGTTTTTATTTTCATCATAGCCTGAGTAAGGAAGCTACAATTTGATTTTTAGGGGGAGGGGGGCTTGGATAAAATGCAAAAAAGATGGATTGAAGTAAATTTAGGAAATCTTTAAAAGTTTAGAAGTTTCATAAAAACAAAAAATTGTCAGTAAATATTAGGTCGTAATAAATCCTGGTGTGTATACTTTCAAGAAAAATACAAAACTTTCTTATAAGATGTATGACTCAGAATTACACTTTACATGGAAGTTGGGCTTTCAATTTCTCTATACCAACTACCATGATGAGTACAGACTGCTTCAAAAATGAATATCAAAATAAATCGGGTGGATCACATTCATTATTGATAAAAAATATCACGGTAAGAAACTCGGAAATTATCATGGCTTTCTGTATATGTAACGCAGATGAAGGTAACATGATGTTTGAAGAAATGCAATATAACACGAAACATTGATATATTTTTCGAACGTCATTGATGAGTCTTTTGTAGACCAAAGCTTAGGCCTGATATCTATGATGAGTTTTTTTTCATACATAAACATTAACGACCTCCAAATTTCTTTCTCCAGACAAAAACCTAAACAATGGTGTCATTAAGAACGTTGCGCTAAAGAAAAAAGTCCAGACAAGCTCATGGTATGCTAATACACGTTCCTGGGGAAATTATATCTGCTGTGCAACTGAATATGCAAACGATGGAAATGCAACAACTTTCTCACATACATACACTCAAAACTCTCCATACTGGTGGGTAGATCTTGGACGTGTGTATGATATAAAGCGGATTGAAGTAATAAACAGATCAGATTGGTATGGTAAGTTTCTGTGTGTTTTAGTTTAAGATGGAAGATGCAAACTAACTGAAGGGAGTTTGCTTTTCATTTTCAAATAATTAACTTTTCAAAACACTTGTTTATATTGATAGAGGATTTATAAAGGAATCAAAAGAGCAAACAAAATAAATATATGTCAATGTGCTTGTTTTCGAGATATTAGCCATTGAAATTTTGACGGGGAAAATATTCTCTCTTGACTTTTCATAGCTTTATCATTGACAAGTTTAAGTTCTCAAAACTATTAAAAGATAATTACAATTTTATAAGACTTTTACAGATGGTTTATCATCATACATGTAAAAGATTTATAAAAAGAAGAATCGGGGTCAATTAGGATTTTTTTTCAGGGATTCAAATAGATAAAAGCAGAGGATTCCGAAAATCTTAAATTATGACAGGCACACTTCCTTTATTATCATTTATAGAATGTAAGTGCACATCATTAATTCTACAAATCAGTTATTTTAATTGCCTTTTTTCAGGAACAAACAAGTCCAAGGACTCCTATTTTTCTCTTCCGATCAATAATTCATATACATCTTCATTATTGATTCGGAGTTTATTTAGAATATATTCAATCAAAAGATGGTAGTTGTATAACTGCTTTGTTGAATTTCAAAAGGCTTTTGACACTGAGTTCTAAGTTCTACACCGGTTTTAAAATCAAGCTTCTAAAAATTGGTGTAGGCACATTATTTTACAATATCATTAAGAAAATGTATGAGGTAAGCAAATAATTCATTCTGATTAAGAATAAAATAACAGATTTATTTTCTATACGACCTTGTGTTAAACAGGGAACTATAACTTCTGTCCAAACCTGTTTAAGGTTCTTATCAATGACCTTCTAAACTGTCATGGGAAAATCGCTATACCCTGTTAACATGAATTGGCAACCTATTCATTTTCTCATGGATGCAGATAATATCATTTTTAGGTCACGAGGGCCCAAAGCGCCCAATATCTGCGAATGCCGTTACTTTGCGTCCGTCGTCGTCTAATGTCGTGAACAATTTTTTGGAATCTTCTCACCAGAAACTACTCGGCCAAATATATTCAAACTTATACTGAATGTTCCTTACGATATTTGATTCATCAGCAAACATGAAATTATAACTTTAAACTCATCGGTGACCTATATTTTTTTTAAAAATTCAAATGAACTGTTCTTAAACTATTGTAAAATATAAGCGATTTCTGTAATTTTTTTATCTCGATTTTACATTTTTTTCTTCTATTGGTTCAACAGGAAAAAAAGAACCTTAACAAAAATGCATGCTTTTTTCAAAGGCAGATTGTGAGCTTAAATAAACGGTGATCCTATATTTTTATTTATTTTTTCCATTTAGTATATGATAAAGTTTATTTATAGAAAAAAATAGCGAAATTCTATATTTTAAAAAAAATGGTTTAGACCTGCGAGCCCCCTTAAGAAGTTATTACCGTTTAAAGACAATTTGTTCATGATATCATGTTTGCTTACATTTAAATCTTCTCCTCTGAAACTGATGGGCCTTACACTTATTTACTTTCATTGCATTTTATCAAGGTATCTAGTTTATAAATTGTCTCTGAAATTTTGATCCGTTAACAAACAGGGTCGCCATGGCTAAAAATATAACATAGGGAGCAAATGCGGTTTTTGACTTGTATCTCAAAAACTAAAGCATTTAGAGAAAATCTGACATGAGGTAAAACTGTTCAAAAGGTGAAGATCTATTAGTCCTATAAGTTTTCAGATGAACTGAACGACAAATTGTTGGAATCCTGCCGCTAATTTGGTAATTATAAGGAAGGTTTGGTTAATATCTTGAATACTATTAAAAATAAAGATAATTTTTAAACAAACAAAAAATTCAACAAAGTTAGATTTGTAAATCAATTCATTTGAATAAAATTAGCAATTGACCCTTTTAAAGACAAATTTTCATAATTTGTTCATCTAGTTTGCTTTTTTCTACATAAGAAATACTTTTACAAAGTCAAGATTATAACAGTTGGAATCCATTTGTTTGATGTATTTGAGCTTTTGATTTTGCCATTTGATAAGGGACTTCCTAATTTGAATTTTCCTCAGAGTTCAGTATTTTTGTGATTTTACCCTTTGCTAACAAAAATCTTCTCCTAGGAAACTGCTGAATCAATACAGCCAAACTTGGGATGAATGAGTTTCAGAATATCTAGTTTAATAAAATTTTGTATTGTATGTCCTTGTAAGTAAAGAAACATAGTCACTATGACTAAAATGGAATATATGGGTAAACTGCATTATTTTGCTTTTGACAAAAATATGAGATATACAAAGAACATTTCAATAGCATTTTAAGCCACTCATTAATATGCACTGAAAAGCAAAAATAGTTATTGATGAAAGATTTAAGCAAAATGTTACAATTGAGCTATTCAGGTCTTGAGAGCCTCTTATACCACAGCTGCTTGTCTTCAGTCAAATCTTGATATTATGGGAACATATTGTGAAGATTTGTGTCTTGGTCTTACTATAAACTCAAATAATTAAAAAAAAAAAAAAATCAAACTATTTAGCCTATTCTTCTCTATGCATGTGAAATTTTGAGCTCATTAAGTCCATTTGTAACAACATTTAGATCTGAAAACATATAAAATACAATTTATTTGATTTTTTCCTGTAAAAAGCTACACATTACATTTTGTAAATTTATCCAGAGTGTTTACCAAATTAAAATATAAAAAAAACAAAATATACCGTTGAAGAAAGATAGCACTTATATGACATTTTTTCGGAATCATGACCTAATTTTATTTTACTTTTTCACTTTTTTGGTCTTTTCGAAAATAATGTTTGTTCTGTATTTAAACTTCTCTACATCGAAATTTGATTTACATGCACACGTATCAACATTTGCGGTTTTTATCCAATTCAATCAAATGTAATCAAGTCTTAATTAAAAGAAACGTTCACACCTATGATTGTGTTGGATAAGACCGCAATAGTCTCAACACAGCACAAACAACATTTTTCAAAAGAACAAAATGGTTAAAAAATATATTTTAATTCCTAATAGAAAAAATAAACTTGTGGCAAGATGGTATACCACAAGCATGAGGTGCAAAAAATTGTACACCATATCCGGATTTCGATACGTATCACATGTTTCACATCATTAGCGATACGGTTGTTATAATCAGTTATTTATGACATCAAGAACGCGTATATACTTCGACTGAAGTTCATTCACAAAACCAAATGATATAGGACATAAAGTAGAACAACGAGAAATAACACTAACTCGAAATGTCAAAAATATGAGAATTTTAGTAAGATTTAAAAGCTTTACAGAAAATAACTGATGCATAGGCAAGTCTGACAATAATTAATAAGTTAAAATATATGAAATATATATGTATGTATTTTATCTCATATCGTTAGCTAATATTTGAATGTTTAAACAGGTGATCGTCTGCGTAACGTGGATATCACAGTTGGACCAACCTTGAAAGAAATGTCCTTATGTACACATTATAAAGGTCCAGGACAGACAGGGGAACATCTATTTTTCAATTGTAACCAGCAAATGAGAGGTCGTTATGTCAAAGTGACCATCAAAGGCAGGGGAACCCTCCAGTTGTCAGAAGTAATGGTGTTTGCACCAGAAATATCAGGATAATTTACCATGAATTAAACTCTTAATTACTGATAATTCTTTTTATAATTTATGCATCATATAGAAGAACAGAAATAAAAATATATCTAAATCATAAACAATATAATTTGAGTAAACGTCAACTAAAAGCATCAAAAGATATCTAAACGGACAAAAACACTAAGACAGAAACAAAATCAGAGACGACAAAAACAAAATAATTAATGGTTATACACACATGAGACAGCACATTATCGACACACTAAACCATGTACAAATGTAGATCAATTTACAGTGTTCAACAATATACAATAGTACAACTGCCTACCCTAACTGCTACTTTGGAGTCAATATGTAAGAGCTCAAGGTCACTGATACAAATAATAGAAATATTCGAGTCAAAGTTTTGTGCGGATTATAACTCGAGTTTCCCTTGATTGATTTGAATGAAAGTTCAACAGATGGAAGATGAAGGTGAGGAAATAAACTCATCATAGATATCAGGATTAAATTAAATATTTACGCCAGACGCGCGTTTCGTCTACAAAAGACTCACCAGTGACGCTCGAATCCAAAAAAAAAATAAAAAGGCCAAATAAAGTGGGCTGTTGAACAGCATTGAGGACCAAAATTCCTAAAAGATTTACCAAAAACACACCGTGTAGAACGCCACATGCGGGGTGTCGGCTATGTTTGACACGGAGTGGCAATTTCGAAGCGAAAAAAAACTGTCAAAGTAAGTTCAAGTATCAAAATTTCTTTATTTAGAATTCTAAGTACCATATAATGTACTGCACGGAAGGAACTCAAACACAACCTATTTCCTGCAAGCAAAGTCAGTCGTTTTCAGTGCTCTGTTTTCTCAAACACCTCTCCCTAGTTTTCTTTGTTGCAGATTTTGAGGCTTCATATGCAAATTTCTGGATAAAAAACTACTTTAGACGCCTTTACTCTGCATCATTTATATAGAATTGAATTCCTATTATGGAATTTAACCAAATACCAGCTTCACACTTAAAGTTAATTGGTTTTAAAACAATCACAGATTAGACCTCCATATAAGATTTTGCCGAAGCCAACAACAGTCAAACTCCATCAAAGTTCATCATCAGTCTCCTCTCGAAAGCGCACGTTCACACCGCAAAAAGCTCTCACTCCAAAACGATGTCTATTACTCTCGTTAATAAAACACTCACCGGCAGCTTTATCATCAAATGGACGCCATTCTTTCAAACTTTTAAAGACCAAATATTTGGCGGATGGCGAGCTCTTTACCTTAATCTGTAAGCGCCTCATGTGCTCTTTTACAAAGAAAACGTTCCAAAAACTTGTATATACCCAATAATTGTTTGCTTTTTATTTATTTGGTCTTCAGTAGTGTTTTTCTTTCCTTGGATTTTTTCCATCTTCAAAACCGTCAGCACATAACATAAACTCATAATTTTGTTGTTTACCTAACATATTCAATACAAGATAAAGAATGCCTGGCGAACGTTAGAACCAAGATATCTAAAGCAGAGGTCACACTTTGGGATATCAAAGTCCATGGCGATGAGGTCATTCTTTGGGATATCAAATTCTATTGCGATGAGGTCTGATAGAATCTTTTAGTTTGGAACTGCATAATTAATTCCTGCATCTTGGGAATTGCCCATTCCGCGCTCACACAAGTTTTCGGTAATGCATCCAATAATTTTTGGTCCACCCATAAAATATAAAAAAAATACCGTGAAAAAGTCTGTAGCCACTTTTCCAAAACCTCTTAGTTGTTTCCCGATACAGTTCCGATGTTATTCTTTTTGACATAAATCTGACCGTTCCAAAGAAAAGTCGAAGAGAAATATTGTCGAAAGGATATTTATTTGCTTTTATCATTCGGATAAAAGATAGAAAATCAACAGCCGTATTATATAAAAAGTTTTTTAAAATTTTGAATTGCTTTTTAAAATTGTTGAGAATAGAGTGTCATCGTCTTCAGGTCTCCTTCAAGCAGTACTATAATAAGAATGCCGATGAGTTTTTCATTTGAGAGGGTAATTGATTTCGATTCGGAGTGAGTGGTTTTTGCAGCATGCATAAGCGCTTTTGAGAGGAACCTGATGAAGACCTTTGATGCCAATGATAGAGTTTGACTGTTGGTGGCCTCGGCAAAATCTTATATGGAGGTCTGCTCTATGATTTTCCTCCATGTTATAGTGCATTGAGCCACATCAGTGACTTTTTATCTGATCATGATAGTGAGTGAAAAGTAAAAGGAATCATTTTCTAGCTTCAAATCAAAATATTTTGAGTATTGTTTTACTATTTATGAAATCAAAAGCACATGTCTTATATGACTAAAAAACAGGCAAAAAGTAGTACTTTCAGTTTTTTATTTGTTATCATGATATATCAGATGTGTTTGAATTAAAAAGTATCAGATAAAGACCGATTTACATGATTTATCTGCAAATCTATTCGTTTTTTATTGGAAGCCTCTACCCCTTGAGATGCAAAATCTGCCACCCCGAGCGACACTCTATATCTTGATGAAAAACTCGTTTTAAATAAAATTGAGAATGGAAATGGGGAATGTGTCAAAGAGACAACAACCCGACCAAATAAAAAACAACAGCAGAGGGTCACCAACAAGTCTTCAATGTAGCGAGAAATTCCCACACCCGGAGGCGTCCTTCAGCTGGCCCCTGAACAAATATATACTAGTCCAGTGATAATGAACGCCATACTAATTTCCAAATTGTACACAAGAAACTAAAATTAAAATAATACAAGACTAACAAAGGCCAGAGGCTCCTGACTTGGGACAGGCGCAAAAATGCGGCGGGGTTAAACATGTTTGTGAGATCTCAACCCTCCCCCTATACCTCTAACCAATGTAGAAAAGTAAACGTATAACAATACGCACATTAAAATTCAGTTCAAGAGAAGTCCGAGTCTGATGTCAGAAGATGTAACCAAAGAAAATACACAAAATGACAATAATACATAAATAACAACAGACTACTAGCAGTTAACTGACATGCCAGCTCCAGACTTCAATTAAACTGACTGAAAGATTATGATTTCATCATATGAACATCAGGCACAATCCTTCCCGTTAGGGGTTTAGTATCATACCATCATAACATATATGAGAAGAACATAACCCGTGTCATGCCAACAACTGTTTTTAGAATAAATGTGTTTAGTTCCGATGCAAAGACCTTATCAGTGACTCAATATTAACGCCAAAATATGCAATCTTTAATGACTTGACAACAGTATCGTAATTATATCCCTTCTTAATAAGTCTATTCAAAGGTTTTGTAAGTTTCTGAGGTGAATACTGACACCTTTGTGCTTTATAAAGAATATTTCCATAAAAAATTGGATGTGAAATACCTGAACGTATTAGAAGTCTGCATGTTGAACTATATTTACGAATGATGTCTTTATACCGATGATAAAATTTAGTAAATGTTTTGACTAGTTTGTGATATCGAAAACCCTGGTGTAATAATTTTTCAGTAATACATAAATTTCTCTCGTTAAAATCTAAAACATTGTTACATACACGAGCGAATCGTACAAGTTGAGATATATAAACACCGTAAGATGGTGACAAGGGAACGTCACCATCTAAAAACGGATAATTAACGATAGGAAATGAAAAATCATCCCTTTTATCATAAATTTTAGTATTCAGCTTTCCATTAGTGATATAGATATCAAGATCGAGAAAAGGGCAGTGGTCATTGTTAGTATTAGCTTTATTTAAAGTAAGTTCAACAGGATAAATTTCATTAATATACATACTGAAGTCGTCATTATTGAGAGCCAAAATATCATCCAAATATCTAAAAGTATTATTAAATTTGTTTATCAGATGTTGTTTTGATGGGTTTTTGCTTATTTTTGTCATAAATTGTAACTCATAACAATACAAAACAGGTCTGCAATAAGTGGTGCACAGTTAGTCCCCATTGGAATTCCGATAATCTGACGATATACGGAATCCCCAAAGCGAACAAAAATGTTATGTAGTAAAAATTCAAGGGCATATATAGTATCAAAGCATGTCCAATTAACATAATTTTTTTGTTTATTGCTACTAAAAAATGACCTAAAAGAGTTTGAACATATATATTCACATTCTGATTTTTTGAATGCCCATTTAATTAGGTGTGTGAATTTTTCTTAATGAGAATGTGAGGCAATGTGGTATACAGGGTAGAAAAATCAAAACTTTGAACAGATTCAAAATCACCAATATAAGCATGCAATTTATCAAGTACTTCCAACGAGTTCTTGAGACTCCAAAAGTAATTTATTCCACTATTTTCGAAGGCCTTATTTGAACAATTTATTATCAGGTTTTTAATTGTACCAAGTGTGTTGGTAAGAAGAATAGACAATTTAGTAGTTGAACAATGGCTTGAAGACGAAATAAATCTATATTTGTAAGGGTTTTTGTGTAGCTTCGGAAGCCAATACGTAGTTGGGACTTTCATTAAAACCAATTAATTTTAAGTATGAAGCTGGTATTTGGTTAAATTCCATAATAGGAATTCAATTCTATATAAATGATGCAGAGTAAAGGCGTCTAAAGTAGTTTTTTTTCCAGAATTTTGCATATGAAGCCTCAAAATCTGCAACACGGAAAACTAGGGAGAATTGTTTGAGAAAACAGAGCACTGAAAACGACTGACTTTTCTTGCAGGAAATAGGTTGTGTTTGAGTTCCTTCCGTATATTCCGTACATTATATGGTACTAAGAATTCTAAATAAAGAAATTTTGATACTTAAACTTACTTTGACAGTTTTTCTTCGCTTCGAAATTGCTACCCCGTGTCAAACATAGCCGACACCCCGCATGTGGCGTTCTACACGGTGATACAGCTAATGTTATCTATTCCTGAGGAAGAAAAGCCTAGGTATTTCAAAAATTTGAAAGTTTTGTAAACAGTTAATTTATAAATATGATAATATCAATGATAATTCATGTCAGCACAGAAGTCATTGAGAACATGAGATCACCCCAAGTTTTTCGTGGGGTTCGATATGCTTAGTCTTTAGTTTTCTTCGTCAATAAGATCAATATGTCTATAAAATCTATGTATTTTTCTAACATTGTATATAGAGTAAAGTTGAATCTCTTTTATTTCCTACAAAACTTGAATTGATTAGCAGATTAAAATTTTGTTTTTCAATGTTTTTCAAATTTTTTTTTTTTCGTATTTCCTGTCAAGTTGTATTACATATTCATCCATTATCCCTGATTAGTTTCTCCAGGATATTAATCTACTATACCGTTATATGTTGCCCGGGAAACTTATAAAAAAAACATTCGGTGGGAAACAATACATATTAATATATTATCACTGACTAATTTTCTTGGGAAACTAACAACTAACTATGATAACGTTTCCCATGGAAACAATGCATATCAATCTATAATCCCTGAATAGTTGTCCAGGGAAGCTAATAACGAAATAAAAAAAGCTGGGAAACCAACACAGTCGTCGTCGTCCGTCGACGTCATCGTTAAAATTTTATATTTTGAACTTCTAGAGAACCACTGAATGGAATGATACAAAACATGACATGCATGTTCCTTATGAGGTGCTGACCAAGTGTTTCATCTTTGTAGCCGATCCATCATCAAAGATGGCCACCAGCGCCGGGATTTCGTTTAACACTGGATCCTATGGAAAATACAAACAAATGTCTTCTTTAGAGAACCACAAAATGGAATGAAACCAAACATGGCATGAATGTTCCTTATGAGGTGTTGACCAAGTGTTTTCACTTTGAAAACGATCATTCGTCCAGGATGACTGTCAGAGGTGGATCTTGTTTAACAATTGACCTTATTGGAAAACATACAAATGTATTCTTTAGAGAACCACTGAATGGAATGAAATAAAACATGGCATAAATGTTCATGAGGTGCTGACAAAGTGTTTTAACTCTTTTAGAGAACTACTGTATATCAAATATTTAAACAAATTTGGTCTTATGATTTTAATCTATTTTTACCTGATTTCCAAAATTTTTCGTATGTATAACGTGCGTGTAACGTGCAGGTATACACTAGACACACGCTTGAGCTGGATGAAAATTTTTATGCTGCATAAAAATTTCCTCGAGTTGTAGCGTTCTCCAAGCGTATACCTTTCTATTTCGGCGTACTTCAAACTTATGCAACGCGCGTTTAACGATTGCTTAGCGTTCCTCTGGCGTACAACTAACGTATACCGACTTTGTCAATTTTCTCTGTACGTTTTGTGCACGCCGGTCTATACGCCAATGTGTGACGCCGGCATAATTAGTTTCATACTGATTTATGCGATGATTGAAGTTTTTGCACGGAAAAGCCTTTGCAAATATCTAATTTTTATTATCTAACATTGTATAAGTTTTCGGGCATTCTAGCTAGTTAGATACATTTAATAGTAGTCCAATCCTATTTTCGTGTTAGAATTTGGCCAGTATTGACCTTGATCTCATTTTCTAAGTTAGGACCTAGGTAACTCAAATAAAAAGGTTACAGGGTTATACGATTAAATGTTTATGAGTTAAAAAAAAAAACATACCGATAAATTTATTTCGTAAAGGTAGATAAATCCTATAAAATTTCATCGAATCGCTTCGATCCAAATTAGCCAAAATTCCCGAGGATGTAACGAACAATTTGTAAAAAGAATTTTGTCACTATCTTTTTTTGTTACGAAGGAGATGCACACATTTGATAAACAGTGAATAGGGAGATAACTCTTACAAAGAAAATTGTTCGTATTAGAAGGGTGAAATTTAAAAGCGCATAAACTGTACGATACAATATCAGAAATATCTAAGCGACATTTAGCGAAACGAAAATTTCAAAATGTGGCGATAAAAAAAAAGTAATAATCAGAAGAAATACAATAGGTCTTTCCGTGGAAAAGTGGAAAGACCTAATTAATAATGACTACAAGACAAAACATACATTACTTTACATGATTTGAATGATTGAGTTGATTAAATCATGAAACAAAAATACACTTAATAATGGGGAAAAATGCTAAAAATATACGAAACTGGAGAATAAAACCCAGCAATGTTGACAATACCAGGAACATAAAAATTCCACACAATAATAGAAATATAATAAACGGGGTTAAGTCAACTTCTCAATAATTGTGCACCTCTGTTTTTTGACAGTTGTTTTCAAAGTTAAGTAATTATATGAATGATGTCCATACCTTCGTTGCTTAAAAGCCAAATCATTTTTTTTTTCATCTGAACATTCAGGAAAATTCTTATTCATTTTTTTATTGATCAAAATATGGGTTGCGTACTATTGTGAGGGGTGGACCTTGAATTCAAATATGGATTTCATCTTCAACATAATTTTTACATAAGTAACATTTTCTTTCACTCATATTTAAGTTACAATATCTTCCTTTTTCACTGTTTAAGTTATTTGAGCTTACACTAAATTTTTTTAACAACCATCTTTCATTTTCATTGCCACAAATTAAATATTTTTCTAATTTAAAAATGTTTTTAAATTTATGCATATACGTTGTTAACTTGTTTCCAACTTAAGATTGTTTAGTATTATCATTAAAGAGCCATTTTAAAGCTCAGGATAGAATTCGAATATCACGGCCCAGGCTACATGTATGTGTTAATTTCCAACAAATCTATGGTTTCCATGAATTATTTCTTTATTGTACTAACTGTTACTCCCGAGATAGGACAGAACCACTGTGTGTTTTTGTTAGATGTATTTCTATTTGTATCAATCTAATGAGTTAAGCCTTTTTCAATTGATTTTTATAGTTCGATTTTATGTTGTACTGTTACACTATCCCAAGTCAAGAGCCTGTAATTCAGTTGTTGTCGTTTGTTGTTGTGTTACATATTTGTTTTTCGTTCATTTTTTATACATAAATTAGGCCGTTAGTTTTCTCGTTTGAATTGTTTGAATTTTTTCATTTCGGGGCTACTTATAGCTAACTATGCGGTATGGACTTTGTTCATCGTTGAAGGCTGTACGGTCATCTATAGTTTTTATTTCTGTGTCATTTGGCTCTTTCGGAGAGTGGTCCCATTTGCAATTATACTAAATCTTCTTTTTTTATATTCCATTGCTAGGTCAAAATTTGAAAGTTGTAAAGGCTAACCAGAGGTTTTATATCATACTCTCACACAAATTATCAACCACTTTACATATATCGGTTAGGTAAACAAGTTTTTCATGGCTACATATTTTTAATGTTTTTGTAAAATATTAATCGAAGGACAAAAAAAGTCGTTTTTAACCAAAATATGTATTCAAATAGTAATATATATATATATAACTATTTGTTCAACATGATTTTAATTTTGGTTAGACATGTTCTTCTTATAAGAACTGTTAAACCCGGGATAGGACAGCA
Source organism: Mytilus galloprovincialis (assembly GCA_037788925.1). Lineage (NCBI taxonomy): Eukaryota > Metazoa > Mollusca > Bivalvia > Mytilida > Mytilidae > Mytilus > Mytilus galloprovincialis. Next base: position 90,264,815 of record CM075333.1, on the reverse strand, counting down.
CCACTGTGTGTTTTTGTTAGATGTATTTCTATTTGTATCAATCTAACGAGTTAAGCCTTTTTCAATTGATTTTTATGTTGTACTGTTACACTATCCCAAGTCAAGAGCCTGTAATTCAGAGGTTGTCATTTGTTGATGTGTTACATATTTGTTTTTCGTTCATTTTTTTTACAAAAATTAGGCCATTAGTTTCCTCGTTTGAATTGTTTTTAATTTTTCATTTCGGGGCTACTTATAGCTGACTATGCGGTATGGACTTTGTTCATCGTTAAAGGCCGTACGGTCATCTATAGTTGTTTATTTCTGTGTCATTTGTCTCTTTCGGAAAGTGGTCCCATTTGCAATTATACTAAATCTTCTGTTTTTATATTCCATTGCTTGGTCAAAATTTGAAAGTTGTAAAGGCTAACCAGAGGTTTTATATCATACTCTCACACAAATTATCAACCACTTTACATATATCGGTTAGGTAAACAAGTTTTTCATGGCTACATATTTTTAATGTTTTTGTAAAATATTAATCGAAGGACAAAAAAAGTCGTTTTTAACCAAAATATGTATTCAAATAGTAATATATATATATAACTATTTGTTCAACATGATTTTAATTTTGGTTAGACATGTTCTTCTTATAAATTTTCGGGATAAATACTCAAAAGTTTTTGATATCTGTTATGATTGTAATTTTGCTTTGTCTTAATTCATTTAAATTTTGGTCTGATACATGTACACCAAAATGATGTTAAATATTCAAAGTTCATATTCAAATCTATTATTGAATGAATGAATATTTTAATATTAAAGTGCGAATTATCACAATAAATTACATTCACATACAGCAATTTTCAGTCAGCCAAATAGGCTTATGATGCAATGTACATTGTGTATCATTATTAAAAATAAAAAAATAAATAGATAAATAGATATAGTTCAAATTTACACGCATTATTGTGTGAGATTAAGAAATTATTTTGTTTAGAAAATGGCCTGAAGTAAAATAAACTCATGGGAAAATTAGCCGTATTTCTTTAAGCAAGATAACAGTACTTTTTGAAAACGGCACTAGAGTCAGAAACAGTGGAATTATTCCTACCTTATTCGACTTATAAAACAACACGGGCTTATTCAAACAAAGATTGTAGTTGTGAAAGAGGGACGAAAGATACCAGAGTGACAGTCAAACTCATAAATCGAAAATAAACTGACAACGCCATGGCTAAAAATGAAAAAGACAAACAGACAAACAATAGTACACATGACACAACATAGAAAACTAAAGAATAAGCAACATGAACCCCACCAAAAACTAGGGGTGATCTCAGGTGCTCCGGAAGAGTAAGCAGATCCTGCTCCACATGTGGCACCCGTCGTGTTGCTTATGTGATAGCAAATCCGGTAAATAGTCTAAAAGTGATTTAGTGATTTTGTGATTGGTGCATTATAAGAAAATGATTACAATCTCCAAAGTTGTTTATTGAAATGTCTTTAACAAAACATTATAACATTGTTGTTATATACGGCATTGTTTGTTTATCTAAGTATATTTTCAAAAATATTCAATTTTAGAAAAAAAAACATGTTCCCGCCTATATATATTTAAAACATCCAATTGCAAAACGCAAAATTATATTTATGTTCTAACGCAAGGAGCTTGCAAGTTGCAATATGATGGTAAAACAGAACCATCATTCAACACCCGACTGATCGGTCATCTAGCTCTTATAAAAAAGAAAGAAACTGCCCAAAATAACAAGATATCTATAAAGAGAAGGACACGATTTTGAAAACGTCAGATTTCAAATCTTTGAAAAACAACCTTGGACAAAAGATAGTTAGAAATTTGGATGCACCAGTTACGTACTTTTTGAACCTGATAGACTCAACGAGAGAGACAGGAAATGATTTAAAAACAAATCAAAACATTAATGTTGAAACTCATTCAATTTGTATAAATTCATACAATTTATCGAACATCAATAAATACGTTAAACTTTTACTCCAACTTGGCGAAGTTTACGCTGCATTTTTTTTTCTTCTTTTATATAGAACATCAATAAATGTGTTAAACTTCCAATTTTGTTTGTTTAAAGTACAACAATATTTTTTGTCATACATCCGATTTCACCTTGATAGATGCTCACATCTGAAGAAGCTAATTTGTTTAGCGAAATATTGCATATTTCTATCTGAAAATCAATAGAACTTTTTAATGCATTATATATTTTTAGACATTCATATAATTTTAATTCAGCCACCGTAGCAGTTTATTTTCACAAACTGATCGACGCCTGAATAGATTTAATGTAATTCTTATACATTATATATATATATATAGAGAGAGAGAGACGTTTAGACGTTTATATATATATAACAGAAACTGGACACACGTCCGTTAAAATGCGTAGATAAACACCACACACTTCCGCATATTACAATATTTCTATATAATTCATATGAGTATGAGAGCCAATGAAACAACTCTTCATCCATTTCACGATGTATAAAAAGTTAACAAGTACAGGTCAATGTACGGCCTTCAATACGGAGATAAATATACTAAAAAGAATTTTGTATTGAAATATTGTATATGAGGAAGGGTGTGGTGTTTATCTAAGCATCTTAACGGAAGTGTACAGTTTCTATATATATATATATTTAAACGCATAAAAAGAGAATAAAAACACCTATATCAAACAAAGGAAACATTAGATGTAATTATCTATAAATAATTCGGTTAACAGATATCCGTCATCAGTATGAATATGTAAAATGAACAATCTACTTTGATTAAACTATAAGTCTTGAAATTTATTGAATAAAGCAGTTAGAAACGGACATCATAATTGAGATGCTTGTACAAAATAACCTAGACAACTAGACAAGCATATGATCAATCATATACTACTGACTACTGAACTTTTATTAATTAACACTACATGTGGGTGAATAATTCTAAAAAGATGTAGCACAACATAAATTAACAAGACACAAGTCTTTATAAAAATAAGGAAATGTGGTATTATTACCAATGACAAAATGTGTAACAGTTCTAAAGAGAAAACAACAGCTTGATTTATAACAAAATAATTAACGAAAACCAAAATACTACAGACTTCAAACAAGCACCCAAACTAAAATCCAGGCTTCAAATTAAAGAGAGACACTTACATTAGTGACGGGGTTGAAAATAAATGTAAACTCAAACTTTTACCTCAGACAGTGATAGAGTAACATACTATATAGATCACTTGACTCTTCAGATAATTAAGAAATACAATCAAAAAAAAACAACAACTACCAAACAGACAAGAGATACAAGATGCCCTCGCAGGTGTCTTTCCTCTTTGCCATGTGATATGTCTTTGTTTTCTATTGTTAACATTTTTTATAGTGATTATGATATTAAAACACAACGTTGACTGCTATACCCCTACTTCTGACATTTTACCTATTATGCATGTTTGTTTTGTTCACACTTAGCTGTCAATAAAAATGGAATTATTCATTTGTTTTGTGAGTTTCAGATTTTTATATGGTCATTGGTTTGGAACTTTCCGTTTTGCATTTTCCTTGGAGTTTGGTATTTTTGTTTACTTTCACTTTTTATACATAAATTATGTTTATCAAGACTAAAGTAGCGGTCAGTGCAAAACTGTGAAAATATTTACTTTTGTGATTTAATCGACAAAAAACTAAATCGATAATATTACCAATAAATAATAAAAATATATATTCTACAGTATTGAATGCATTATGGTTAAGTTGACGATGTTATCAATAATGATGTATGTGTTTCATTTTTATCATCCACACTATTGGTCTCTTCTCTCGTTCATAAAATTACAGCATAACTAGTTGAAAGAAACACAGAGGCGGATTTAGGGGGCGGTCCAGGGGTCCCGGTTCCCCCTTTTGGGGAAAAATTTTGGTTGCTTATATAGTGAATCACTGAAGCATGACCAGATTGGGCCCCCTCTTAGGCAGTCAATGGGCCCTCACTTTTGAAAATTTCTGGATCCGCCACTAAAACGCGACCATTTCAGGGAAAGATCAATCAAATGTTATCAGTTATAGTGCCCCTTTGGTGAAGTCTGAATTTTTGCAATTACTGAAAAGGAAAGGAGTGTGCCTCTATTTCCTGTAAAATGCATTAAAAAATAGATTTCACTGCATTGGCTCGATCGAGTAATACGATACGATTAATTAGAACAGTTATAATTTGAATATTTTCGACTTATTTTCACAACGTCTCTCATATCATATAAAAAATATAGGTTCATTTTCCTGATTGTGATCTTCCATTTCTATGGATCACAATTCTATCAGTGCCTGTATATGGAGTATGTACCTCCTAGTTAATACGATATTCAAGACCTTGCTTACATATCATAATTTCCTTGATAGAAGGTTGCTCCGTACACAGAAGCTATTTAACCAGGAGTTCAAAGTGAAGAAGTTGAAATCATTCCTTCGAAATTTTACAAACGAGCTGCACGACAGATAGCAGCAGATATCATCCCTGGTTTTTGGTGGGTTTAATAAAAAAAAGAAGATGTGGTATGATTGCCAATAAGACAACTGTCCACAAGAAGTTCCTCAGTTTATGTTTCCTATGCTGTTGTTTGTTATTTTTTGGCCGTTATTTTGTTTTTGCAATGGCATTGTGAGTTCGTTTTTGTCTTTTGAGTTTACTAATCTCATTGGTGTTTTTCACCTCACTTTTAACACTACTGAAAAAGGGAAGTCATTTGTAGACAGGGACAATTATGCTATCAGTGGCGGAATATCTCTTTTTTGGAATATACAGAAAAGTTTTACATACGATTCTACATATTCTACATATTTTATCTCTTTTTTGGAATATACAGAAAAGTTTTACATTCTTTTATTTTGTTTTAGTTGATTGTTTGGAACGGTATGTTGCTTTCGGTGTTGTTCTTTTTCATAATTAAACTTAATCATTAGAAATTGTACCTCATAAAAGTATAAAAAAGAAAAAAACATTTTATCTATGTAGCCAGCTTTATGCGAAATAAAATCACTTCAGAGAAAATAAATAAGTATCAATAGGAAATGATAAGATTAATCATATTTCATATTGATTAAAACGATTTCTATCTATCAGACGTAGCTTGTAAAAATTGACGTTACATTGACCAGACACAAGTTGTTTCCTTTTCCTTTTTCGATATTCAAATTTTGAAAAATAAATCCAAACTGATTTTTTTTTTCTCTCAAAATGTTTTTTTTACAAAATGTTTTTTTCCTCAAAATTTTTTTTCTTAAATTTTTTTTTTTCACAAATTTTTTTCCCCTCAAAAATCGAATAAGGAAATAGAAACCGAATAAGGAAATAGAAACCGAATAAGGAAAAAGAAACCGAATACGGAAATAGAAATTGAATAAGGAAAAAGAAACACAATAAGGAAATGAAAATCGAATAAGGAAAAAGAAACAGAATAAAGAAATGAAAATCGAATAAGGAAATAGAAACCGAATAAGGAAAAAGAAACCGAATAAGAAAATGAAAATCGAACAAGGAAATAGAAAATGAATAAGGAAACGAAAAAAATATGAGGAAAAAAAAAATTCGAGGAAAAAAAAAATTGAGGAAAAAAAATTTGTGAAAAAAAATTTGTGAAAAAAAATTTTTGAGGAAAAAATTTGTGAAATTTTTTTTTTTGAGGAAAAATATTTTGATGAAAAAATAGATTTTGTGAAAAAAAAATTGAGGGAAAAAAATTTAGTTTGGACTTTAATATTATTTATTTTATTATTTTAATATCGAAAAAGGAAACAACTTGTGTCTGGTGTTACACGTTACACCAGACTTCGTAAATAAGACCTTGATTAGGAAATGTTATGAAAGATAGGACGTCGATTTTAGGAACCACTTACGATTAGAAAACGGGAGTTCGATCTGATTCTATCGTGTATAACTCGTTTGCATTTTCTATAAACTTCATTGAAAATATGTCTATTTCAAGAAGTTTTAATCTATTGACGGCTCTGACGATCCGTATGTTGCATTCATAAACTTTTTTCAAAAGTATACAGCTCAGAGGAACATACTTTTATTGCGATGGAATTCATCAGTAAATCTCGCCCTTGTGCTTTAAAAAAATCAAAAAATACTATATGAATACTTAAATTCTAGTCTGAATGATTTTCAGGATCAACTATTGGTTAGTACAGTTTTAGTTATATTTATTTTTTGTTTGGTTCCAGCGGTCATAAACATAAAATCCTTTCAGTGCTGTTATTTCTTTTGTATTCCAAGTCTCAAACGGAAACTGCGATACTTTGTCTTTCTGCAATTGATAAAAAGTTAAAATTGCAAGTTGAACTATCTTCATATATCAGATGAAACATTGTCTTTGAAGCGATGAAAAATGGTCGCTGATTATATGCTTGTTATCGGTTATGCACGTTAATTATGCCTTTTTCAACATTCATGTATCCGCTAAAGCAGATTAGTCTTCGTCGGTATAATTAGTTCTCAATAAACCTTATATTTTCATCACTCACTGCCATTATGTCCAAAAGAAAATCTGTACTCATACTTTCAAATAATTCGCCATAATCTATATTTTCGTTTTTTCCTTCGATAACTTGTTTACATATTTCAACTAATATAACATTGCAATACCTGTAATGTTGGTACATGACACTTGGTGCTAAGTATTCTACACCATAAAGATCATTTAAAGATATTGAACGTTTTTGAAACCTTTTTTGTTTATGATAGCATAAAAAACGAAAAAATGAGAATAGGTTTTGGCATGCATAACCAATCCGCGACATCAAGTACTTGGAGACAATCACCCTATCTCTTAAATTCATAAAACCACGACGCTAAATTCAATTTTGCAGTGACATTGTCAACTTCATTCCCACGCAATATTAACTGCAAAATTAACTTACTTAGAACGTAGTCATGTTTATTCGTCTGATTACGTGGACATTTAATGAACTGATAACACGGGTAGAGGGTAAGTTTCTTGAGAAATTTGTGTACTGGCCTGTCACCTACGCCTTTAGAATGACACTCACTATTTGGTTTGCTTCTCTGTTCTTTCCACTCGTGAACGACAAGATCTTTGTGATGAGATAAAAATGCTAGACGATTGGTGTTTACGTTATGTGCAATTTCCCAATTTTTGCCATTAATTACCTGGTGGCCTTTCTTAAAAATTGAAAAGGCCTTAGCCTGCCAGACCAATCGCAATATGTTAGAACTGACTTCATCTAAAATTACTAAAAGCCCAGGAATCGCTTCTTTTGGATATTTGTCAATATACATGTTGCTTGTTTGAACGAAAAAAATAGGACAGTTGATAATTTTAACACATTTCCTTAGATAAGTTATACATAATATAATACATAGTACTATATTTGATGGCTGCCAAATGATATGTTCATTGTCTTCAGAAACCCAAAATAATGCTGTTTTCAATATATATGAAGCAAAAACACATTCATAATTACATACCATTTCATTGAAAATCTCTTTAAATAGTATTTTCAACGCGCCATTTTTTCGATTTAAAGCAATAAACAAAGTCGACTTCTATTCCAAACCTTGAAACAGTTACTGATGGCCATGTTCGTAAGGTGTAATGGAACTTCGATGTATACATTCCATTTCATCCCTTTTGACTAATTTAAACAGGTTACTACTGTAGTCGGTATCTGAAATTATTCCATTGCGAACTTGTCTTATAGAGATATATCCAGGTGTGGCAGTGTTAGAAGTTGAATCAAAGAGGAATCCATCTTTAACGCGGAGTTTTCCATATATTTCATCTGCATCATCGGTTACACTCATATGATCAGTATCACTGCCTATGATGTCAAGACCTTCAGCTTTACTTTCGCTAACAAAATAAATATCTAAATCCTCAAACAAACAGATAAATTTATTATCAATTAAAGTCCTTCTTGTTTCAATCAATTCCTCACTTCCAATGTTATCTTCAAGAAATGAGTACAACCTTTTTGACCTTCGATGATACTCTTTTCTACCGGCGTCTGCAAAATACATTAACAAATCAACATGAATAATGTAAAGTTAAATATCAATTATCCAAAATTTCCAAAACAACAAGTAATTGTTTGTTATGAAGCACTAAGGCTGTCACATAACAAAACTGAAACGCTATAGTGTTACGAAGTAATGTTGAATACAAATACATGTAATGAACTAATTCTGATTCGTCGATCTACGAATTTGACGATTATACCAAATGGATGCGAAAAAAATTATAAAATCGTCCACAGAAGACTAAGTTTATGATAAATACCACTACAAACCAGCAAAAGTCTGAAATGGCCTATATATGTATTCGACTGTACTGATTTTTACTCGACCAGTCTGAATTGGTCTGACTTTTACTTGACATTACTCGACGCCAGTCTGAACCATACTCGACTGTACTGAATCGTACTTGACCCTTATCTTTGCCGTTAAAAATAGTCTGAACTATTACTCGACCAGTCTGAAACAGTTTTAACCCATTTTCGACCTGTACTCGACCTATTTTTCCAGTCTAAACCATACTTAACCAAAGGTCTGACCAATACTCGACCAGTCTGAACCATACTAGACCAAAAAAAACTCTACTTTTTTAACTGTTAAAATAAATTTCTTTTAACTGACATATATGACAACAGCCAACAAAATTAATATAGAGAATAATACATGGCAAAATCCGTATCAAATGTCGTATCATCCCGAGACATTAATATCAGCCCAAGGGCCTTTAGACCCAAGGGATGATATTGGTCGAGGGTGATACGGCATGTGATACGGATTTTGCCATGTATTATACGCTTTATCATATATTTCAACAGAAGAGTATAATATTACATTTATATGAACTGTTTTCTGATCCATAGCACTGGGTTACCTTTAGTTCTACTTTTGTCTTGTTTCAAAGGCCTTAAAAGAACTGCTCAATTACTTATCCGAAGCACCTGGGTTACCTTACAATTTGCGTGCTGTTGTTTTAAAAATATTTTGTTTATTATTGTATTAATTTGTGTGTTTTGTATTTTTTATAGTTGCATTTAGTGTGCCAAAAAATATGAAAACTTGACGTTCGTGACGTCACATACAATATAAAAACTTGACGTTCGTGACGTCACATACCAAACAATGACGTCATTCAAAAAAAATTGACCTTTTTTGAGGAAAAATTTTCTTAAGCAAAAAAACCCATCAAAACTGACTATGTACAAAAAAAAAAGTAGGGGTGTGATAAAGGGTAGGGGTGTGATAAAGGGTGCGCATCAAAGTTGCGCGATATGGATTAAACAGCAGGCTATTTATCAAATATGCATAACTACTGTATTTACTACTTAACATATGCTAAAAATTATTTAACCTTATATTTGAAATATATCTATTATTATATTTAGGATAACAAATATTATATTATATATAATTTATATCAAAAAGGGATAAAATTAAATACATAAATAAAATTCTTTTTCTGATTAGTGATGAAATATAAAGTATTAACTCTGCTTGGGGCAAACTCATAACTAAGATCACACCTGGTCAGAGGTATTAAATTCTAAATAACATTTATTCTAAATTGCTACATCCTGTTTAACTTAAATAACAAGGCCTTTCGAATATATGAGATAAGTAATATACGAATTTAAGAAAATAGGGCTTTCTTTTTACCTGTAAAACACACATTTATCATATGTTTAGTAGTAAATACAGTAGTTTTGCATATGGGATAAATAGCCTGCTGTTTAATCCATATCGCGCAACTTTGATGCACACCCTTTAAAGCATACCCTTTATCACACCCCTACTTTTTTTTTATTTATTTTTTTACATAAAGTCAGTTTTTTTTTTTTTTTTTTGCTTAAGAAACATTTTCCTCAAAGTAGGTAAATTTTTTGAATGACGTCATTGTTTGGTATGTGACGTCACGAACGTCGAGTTTTCACATTGTATGTGACGTCACGAACGTCAAGTTTTCGTTTTTTTTGCACACTAAATGCAACTATGAAAAATACAAAACACACAAATTAATACAATAATAAACAAAATATTTTTAAAACAACAGCACGCAAATTGTAAGGTAACCCAGGTGCTTCGGATAAGTAATTGAGCAGTTCTTTTAAGGCCTTTGAAACAAGACAAAAGTAAAACTGAAGGTAACCGAGTGCTATGGATCAGAAAACAGTTCATATAATATAATACTCTTCTGTTGAAATATATGATAAAGCGTATAATACATGGCAAAATCCGTATCACATGCTGTATCACCCTCGACTAATATCATCCCTCGGGACTAAAGGCCCTTGGGCTGATATTGATGTCTCGGGATGATACGACATATGATACGGATTTTGCCATGTATTATTCTCTATGTACTGAGGTAATTAGACCATATTAAAGTGCTTTAAGTACATTGTATGCCATGTCTTTAATTTGACAAAAAAATACTTAAATTAATTGAAATAAATTTTAACTGTTACTTTGGAAAACATTTCCTTATTTTAAAAGGTTTTCAAGGATTGCTATGGAAATTCTATTATCATGATTATAATAAATTCTTGGTTTAAGACAAAACAATTGAGGTCTCATTTTTTAAAATTTATTAAGTTGTTTTATATACTATTTTATATATATATATATATATATATATATTAATAAAAAAAAAAAAACATTCACTGCATCATTAGATAAACCCAACTAACACCACAAATCTATACCAGGCTTAAGTTAATGGTGAAAAATAGTCCAGTTACCATAAAATACTTCCGAGATATTCATAAAAGTTTGAATAATATTGAAAACATTAGTCACAATTCATTTTTTAGACTATTTGATCAGATTGTTTTATTTATATTTTAAAGTTGATGTATATTATTATGTAAGTGTTGATTGATATTGTGTTGAAGTTATATAATGATTGATTACTGTGAAATTTTAATGTCAATACTATATTGAATACATTTTTAATTTCAAGTTGTTTGTTCAAATTTTCATTTTTATTAAAAATATTTCTAAATTGATAAAATTCAGTTGAGCATGGTTCAGACTCATATAAAATGGTTAAGTACTGGTCAAGTACAAATTCAGACTGTTAAGTATGGTTCAGACAACAGTCGAGTATGATCAAGTAAATTTCACACCAATTCAGACTGGTCGAGTAAAAATCAGTACAGTCGAGGACAAATATAGGCCATTTCAGACTTTTGCTGGTTTGTAGTGTACGTGCACTGGTACTAGTACACATTTTTTTTCACCGGGCACTCGTTTCAATATGACTTTAAGAGATCATTTAACCATAAGATAACATGATGCTTCATACAATATGAATTTCCTTAACACATTTTAGAAAACCTTCCTCTAGAAATTCCTATAATGTCTAAAAATTCATCTGTATAGAAGAATTCTTTATTTGTATAGTAAAACAGTGCAGCTAGAGAGCTGACATTATCTATGTTAACGCATTCTGCCTTGATGCCTCTAACATTGTGTTTTACATTGATTGTGGAATGCTTATGCCAACTTAAGATTTTGAAATTCGATACAGGGATGTATTCCCCATCTCCCCTCCTTGAAATCTCCTTTTTTGTAGAAGTATTTGAGTAAAACTTAAAAGTCTTATTTGACAGTTTCATGGGGAGTCCAGAACGTTTTTGATTTCTTGTATGACCACTTTGAACAGACTTGAAAGATATTTCATTCAATTTAAAAGTAAATCTTTTTGTGAAATCGTTAATGTAGATTGTCTTATCACTTCCTCCCGAATAGATATTGGCAACTGAATCACAATCCAAAGATGTCCAAATATCACTATAGAACGATGGGTAATCAGGATCTATGTACTTTTTAATATATTCCATATTTTGTTATCTTCCTTCTCAGTTTTTTAAAATCAATCATATTAGTGTATTACCATTGTTTATCATCGATACGCTCACGTATAATTACATGTTGTTCAATCAACATAACATTAAAACTTCGGTTTATATAAAAGGCAATGATCATTCACATGTGTTTCTTACAATTTGCCGGGTTTGCTATCAATACGAAACCCTAATTTCCGGGTGTACTATCCATACGAACCTCGAAAAAATCACATGGGAGGAAGCTTATTTGGGACGTTGCTTCGAATTATTGTTTCAAAACTTTTCTAAGACATTCACCTACTTTGTGACCTTAATAAATCTGTTACCACTTGATTTATCTCTAGAATGACATGTATGTTACCCCTTAAGGAACCACTTTAAACATTGTAATCTTTAGATCAAACTTGACATTTCTCAGATATTAATAAATTTTTAGCACAATCAAAAAGTAGATCTAATATTTTTATATTGAAGGACACTTAGTTGGATGAAGATAAATAAATAATCAATAAAAGTATATATACTTGTATATATGTATCAGAAAGAAACGTGTCCATCCCCTCAAACGTGTCCGATATCCCCAACCGTGTCCATATACCGTCACTGAACTCCAAAACTTTTTTGTATTGGTGTTGTTATGTACACTTTTTAGGCGTTTATATAATTTATTTATTGTTTACATGTTACGTCACTCGTTACAATCCAGCTCCTTCGTGAGAAAGATCGTTGACTAAAGTTCATACATTTTCTTGAAATAGGGCCAAAAGAAGGAAACAAATATAAACTGAGGAAATTCCATGACAGCTAAGTGTCTCCTGGTATGCTCGCTTCATCCGCTATGTGAATTCACACCCAGTCATGAAAATAGGAATAGGACACATATTTGGAATGTTGTTGGGGAAGACCAAAATGTAAATAGTATCAACAAAGAAAACATACACATAACATGCTCAAACACACATTAGCATATTTTAAGGTTTTTCTTGTCGTAGAACACACCGAGGGGTGTCAAGATTGACCAAACTAAAGACCGACCGTAAGGAGGTCTTATTTTGAGCAATCATGACACCCCGAGGTATGTTCAACGACAAGAAAAACCTTAAAATATTCATTATCTGACTTTTATATACCTATATGGAGTTATTTTCTTTCAGAACCATAGGTCATTCTATCTCAGAATCAACCCGGACGCTACCATGTTTCAATGAAATATGCTCCAAGGTATAAAATAATTACCTGTGTCAGGTCATTATTTTCCTTGATAAAAATGCCATCTATAATTTACTTCAAAATTATATTTGTCTGATAGTTTTTTGTTGCCGATTTGGGAATTTATCTTTAAAAGTTCAATCGATGATAGGTGTAAAAGAAATCGTCATTGCCCGCATTTTAATCTTAGAAACAAATATAAAGTGAAGTTTTGTTAATTTATCGCTACAAGACAGAAACATTATCATATATGTGAGATGAATTTAAATGTAGACTTTCATAAAAATAAAGCCAGATTTAACATATTAGTGTGCAAGATTTTGAAAATCTTATTGAGTCACACTGAATAGGTTGATTCATTGTTGGATGCTTGGTTAATATCCAGCGGCAAATATTTCATGCATGTTCAGGACGATACACACTGAAAATTGTGACCTACATGTATTGATATTCGTCTTCGTGTCAGTCTCTTCACGTTTTTAAATTTATGTACAGCTTTTACTCTATCAAATTATCAACTTATAAGATATTCTTATATTCTATTAAATAACATTCACGTAACTCAATATAGGGTCGGGTGGGGAGGGTATATAAGTTTATCATAATTATATGTTAAAAAGATGTATTGCTATTCAAAAGACAATATTTCTGAATATTTCATTCAATTCAATTAAAATTGTTGAAAAAATAACCACTTTTCGGCGATAGAAATCTCATTACAAATAAAAAAAAAGACATACCCCCTCTTTTCCATAAACTAAGTTGGTACAATAATTTACTTACAATGTGTCTTGTTTTTGCCAAACACTGTTATCGGATGGTAACAATTCATTTGTTTGTTTCTTCATGCAGTTGTAGTAATATTTTTATTGTGTATGGATAATAAATTTTAAAAGGTTTATACTTTTTATCTAGATTAATAAGCGAGTTTTATTTCACATTCTAAATGAGCTGAAGGGCGTATTAAAACCTGACCGCATTATAAAGGAATATCCCACTTCAGTGTGGTCGGTAAAATAGGATAATAAACTTTGCAAATCTTTATAAAAAATAATACTTTTTTGACGGTATATACATAAAGTAATGTATGTCAGAGGTGCGGTTACAGCCATAATGTAGGAAGGTATAACCCAGCTAAAGGAAAACGTTGTAACAGATGTAACAAGAAAGGTTAATTATCAAAGATGCGTTGAAGCAGAGAAGAGAAAAAAAATCAAGAAGTTAACACACGTTTTGTTGAACGTGGTGGTATAAAGTAAAATCACAAAAATACTGAACTTCAATGAAAATTCAAAACGGAAATTCCTTAATCCAATGGCAAAATCAAAAGCTCAAACACACCAAACGAATGGACAACAACTGTCATATAATCGACCTGGCACAGGTATGATATGTTTATCTGCAACATTAGATGGAAGTTTGTGTACAACACAAAATCGCAACAGTACTAATTGCTATCATACATCAGATATAGCCACATAGAATGTACCTTGCAAGGCAGTCATTAATCTCTAAGACGGTTCACATGAATTCAATCGTTAAACCCCAAGATATTTCGGCGTAAGTCGACTTTTTAAAGTTTTTATTCGTTCTTTTGCGATTACATTTGATTTATATGACACCAAGTAACAGTGTAACATATGGACACTATCCCTTTTGAGCGTATGATAACATATTCGTCAATACAGCTTCCCTTTCATGAATGTGACCTACCGAATTAGACTATTTACCGGATTTGTTATCACATAAGCAACCCGACGGGTGCCACATGTGGAGCAGGATCTGCTTACCCTTCCGGAGCACCTGAAATCACCCCTAGTTTTTGGTGGGGTTCGTGTTGTTTATTTCTTTAGTTTTCTATGTTGTGTCATGTGTACTATTGTTTGTCTGTTTGTCTTTTTCATTTTTAGCCATGGCGTTGTCAGTATATTTTAGATTTCTGAGTTTGACTGTCCCTTTGGTATCTTTCGTCACTCTTTTGTACTTATAATATCATTATTATATGCAATATATTGATTTGATGTCTTTGATAGCTGCTATTCTTTGATCTTATGAATACATATGAAAATAATTGCTTGCTATAAATACCCTACGAAAGACTCTTTGGATGGATCGTCGTTTGGGGGTTATCATACTGCAAACTATGAAATAAAAACCTTTGTCTATGAATTATTTCATTGTGATGTTTGGTTGCCGTCCTTTTGACGTTGATCTAAAAGTTCTTTACATTGGTTTTTGGCATTTCTTGCAGGAGATGATTAAGTATCTTATTATTTAAGGAGACTAAATTGTAATGGATTTTGTCGAGGAAAAAGATACGTGTATAACTGTAAAACATATTTTTTTTAAATTAGAATTTGAAAATTTATACATCTTTACAAATTTTTATCAGCTCTGTGCATCTCATTGCTTGCATACACATATTTTGCACTGGGCGTTAAGTAACACGAATCAATTACATGTATCTTTGTTTGACAAATTACTATTTAAAGCGTTACTCGTATTATTAAATATAGTTGTATAGGTTTGCTTGTGTGTATTAATTATTTATTTCTGATTTATCAATTGACTGTTGTTTGTTTTAAATCAGTTTGTTTTAACCAACATTACATTATAATAAATTGTTGTTTTCATTTTTGATAAGCAACAATAAGAACAGCTTTTTTTTTTATCTATTATTTTTTCTATAGGTCTTGATATGCACAAAGTAAATCTTTTTGGGATGATCCCAAAGTGATAGAATGAATACTGCCCTAAAAACACGCCGATTTTAAACATTATTCTGTTACGCCGTCCCTCAATTTATATAGTTTGATTATATTCTTAATCTATTTATGTGTTCCAGTCTGGGAGGATTATTCATCTTTAACCTTATAAGAACGTTTAAACATCGTATCATCACTACTTTTCCCTCGCTCACACGTATCCGTTACAGGAAAACTGCAAGGTCATTACGATCACGAGGAACATTTCGTCGAGACGTCATCTTGGACACAATTCGTGGCTAACCACAGAGTGAGTTAATTATATAATAGTGTTTTTAACGCCTTCAAATTGCCTTTCGTATAATTGAACCTTTTCTCCGTGAAATACTGGAAATGTAACCGTTCTTGAAAGTACAACATTTTCTCGGATTCAACGGACTGTGCAATCAATTATTTTGGACATTTCATACACTAGAAACATTAATTCAACACATTATAAAATTGTATTTTATTTGTTTTTCAGCTTTTTACCATTTGTTAGATTGGTTTGAGAATAAGTTGTCAGCACCTGATATTTGTATTGCTTAAACCCAATCGTCGGTTATACTTAATGGTCAGGCCATTACAGTAAAAAGTGTACAACTTGCCTGTTGTGTCTCACAGATAACGCCACTCCACGTTAGTTATACAGCTACATAACAACCTACCTGTTGAGCCCTGCATGTACGCGTCATCCCTGGACGTACAGTAAATTGACGACAGCTTGTCTATACATATCCAGACAAGGAACGACAACTTAGCAACGTACATACCTTTACACTGACAGTGGACTACATATCTTGTGTGTACTCGGCAGCAACCCAACAACGTTGAGTCAAAATGGATCCCAGTCATGTGGAACAACAAGAAGAGATTCAGCCCCAGAGGGAGATGTCCCTGAACTATTAGAAAATCCGTCTAATACAACACAGTCAGATGAAAATCCCGAGGCTAGGCGAGTACGTGACCTCACCGAAAAAGGAAAAGGAGCTTTCACCGAAAGACGTGACAAGTTCTGTCAGGAACAAGAGGCTCTCTGGACAGACATTGAATCCCAGTTATTGGAAGAAACAACGCCTCCTAACGAGCTCCAGCAGCTCCTAACAGCCCAGGACAAACTTTTTAAAGCCAGTAATAATTATCGTAGGCTCACAGATGAATACCTAGACTTTCTGAAAAGGACCAGAACATTGGAGAGTCAAAATGAAATAGATGCATGTAAACTCTCTTTAGATTTTCGTCTGTCCAAAGTGGAACTGGTTATGGAAAAACTACACGAGCATCGCCTCGCCCTAACAAAGGCCAAATCCACTAAAACAAAGACCTCAAATGGGTAGAAAACCTCACACAGCGGTAGCTCTAACGTGTCAGACATGTCAAGCCTAGCATGGAGAAAGCGTGCCAAGGCAGAGTCTAAAATAGCCTTTGTCGAAAAACATGCCCTAATCCTACAACAGGAAGCAATGTTAGAGGAACAAACCCTGTTCAGACAAATTGAAATGTAACAGGAAGCCACACGTAAAAAGGCAGAAATGGAGCAAGAAGTCGATCAACGTAAAGTTCAACTAGAACAGGAGGCCGCTCACAGAAATATGCAATTAGAACAAGAGGCTAAGCGCAGGAAGGCTCAAATGTAACAAGAAGCCGTACGAGTAAGCCGGGAAAAGGCCGAGCTGAAAGCCAAATTTAACCTTCTTGAAGCACAGAGAGAAGCTGCAGCCGCAGAAGCCGAAGCTCGTATCCTGTAATACGACGACAGCCAAGCGTTTAGCGATCACTCTGACGAAAAGGAAGACCCGCTCCAGCGTGTGCAAGATTTCGTCAATAAACTTCCTGTATCAACTGTTGTAAAGGAAATAACAGGACCTCAAAAGAAAAAAACAAATTCCTGTTAAGATTGAGCTGAGGCATGAAGCACCAGCGTTCGTGCCATCTGTGGCACTGAACTTGCCGTCACAGACACCTGCAGTCTTGCCGTCTGATACAAGGTCACCGGAAGATACCTGATCTGGTAATAGTAACCGGCGTACAAAAACCAGGCCTTTCAGAGGAGATCCCTGTTGAACACCAAAAACAGGGTGTTAGAGAAAAAATCATTGTCTTACATCAAAAACAAGACGTTATAGAAGAGATCCCTGTCTTACAACAAAAACAAGGCGTAACAGAAGAGACCCCTGTTGCATACCAGCAACAAATCAATCCTACGTCGGAAATAACCAGATTTCTCCTACGTAAGGACCTGTTGTTCTTCCGGCTAACAAGCTTTAACGACCGGGCAGAATACTTCCATACATAGATAGCCAGCTTTAAAAATGTCAAAGGCGAATTACAAGTTTCGGACTCGGAACAGATAGATCTATTAATTAAGTGGCTAGGGCCAGTGTCTACTAAACATACCATGAGTATAAGGGCATCAAAGGCCAACAAACCAACAAGAGGCCTACAGAGGTTATGGCAGAGATTGGATGAGCGATATGGTGCTCCAGAAATGTTGGAGGCCTCTCTCACAAGTAAACTCGTCAACTTCCCTACCTTGAGGAACAAAGATAACGCACGTCTTTATGACTTGTCTGATATTCTATCAGAAATCGAATATCACAGGGAAAATCCCAAGCTGGGATTTTTGCTTGCTTATTTCGACTCATCGTCCGGGATAAATCCTATTGTAGAAAAACTGCCATACGGACTCCAAGAAAAGTGGATTACAAGGGCTTCAAGATACAAGTCTAAATATGAAGTTGCCTTTCCACCTTTCACAGAATTCTCTGCCTTCATCAGGGAAATTAGCAAAATTAAGAACAATCCTGGGTTCATCTTTGGGTCAAAAGTAACACCAAATACAAAAGACATACTCTAAGGTTCCCCCTCTCAGACGTACTCTAAAGTCAACGTCCATTAGACGGCTGTTGAACAGCAAACTGAAGACAGCAGTCAACAACAAGATCTGTGTATCCTTCACAAGACAATGCATACCTTGAATGAATGCCCAGCATTCCGAGCCCAACCAGTCGAGGAACGCAAGGAACTGTTTAGACAAAACAATGTGTGCTACAACTGTGTGAGTCAACCACACACAGAAGTCGGGACTGCAACGCAAGTAACAGTTGTAACGAGTGTGGAAGTGAACGACATACTACAGCACTTCACATCACTAGACCACAACAATCTGAAAGTTCCCAGTTACTCACCCAGACAAGCCTACAGCGGGGAGGAGCAAACAGAATCCGCTGAAACAAAGTTAACCTCTGTGAGTTCGATCTGCACAGAGATCTACAAAGATCATAAGAGCGAGAAATCTTATGCCAAGATATTACCTGTGGACGTGTACCACAAGGACAAGACAGACAAAAATATCAGGATGTACGCCATTATTGACGACCAAAGCAACCGGTCTCTTGCCTCGCCTGAATTCTTCAGTCTGTTCAACGTTCGGGAAAAACCTGAAAACTATTCTCTTACAACATGCTCCGGCAGAGTAGCTACTTCCGAAGAAAGAGGAAAAGATTTCGTAATAAAATCTGTAAATAGTGACGTACAATTTGATCTGCCTACATTAATTGCATGTAATAATATTCCCAATAATTGAGACGAAATTCCTAATCCTGAAGTTGCATTGCATCATCCTCATTTGAAAGAACTCATAGGAAGCATTCCACCAATAGAGGAACGTTGTCAAATTCTACTCCTAATTGGAAGGGACCTTATAGAGGCTCACCACGTCCTTGAACAACGCCTATGACCATCCCGAACTCCATTTGCCCAAAAGTTGAGACTATGTTGGGTCATAATTGAAAATACATACATTGACAAGCAAACTATTCCTATTGAAGTCAACACAAAGATAACTAACGTTTCAATCACGGAATCAGAACAACGTCTTGCCTCTAGACCGGAAATAGCCGTCAAGGACAAGAATCCAATCATTCAGTCTAACGACAAAAACTTTTATTCGAATGCCAAGGTCGCAAATTCGCATTCAATACATTCCCTTGAATGTACAGGACCTAGAACCAAGCTTGGTAAACGCACGAATTCCTCTAAAGTGACATCACTCGCGTCACTAAAAGCAAAATCTTTAACTTCTATAGAAAAATCTATAGATAAAGAAAATTTCATTCCGAAATCAACAGGACCTGAAGTTCGTGGTGAGGAAATCAGTAGCATTCACAAACCTATTTGCCAATATCAATCTGCCTTTGAGCAAGCAAACTCTACTCCGAGAAGGAAGCAGTATTGCCAAATCTGACTTGAATTTTACTGGAAATCATCACAAAGTTACACCTTTTCTTGGACATAACTACAACAAAATCAAACATAGAGGACCCCACTTCACAGATATAACAACTGGATCAGCAGGATGGAACGTTAGGACGAAACGCTTAATTTCGTCTGATACTCAAAAAGATGTGACATTTCGCCAAACCGGAGGATCAAGTATCAAGTATTAGCTCTCGTCATACCCTCCGGAGGACCACCTTCAACCGTCGTCGCCGTCTAACAACGTCGGAGAAAACAGTTCCTACTATCTCAACAGCAACTATGGAACATTCTGCAAATCACAGCAACCTTATTGGAGAGATCCTTCTTCTTAGGACAAGAAACTGTGCCGAACCCAGTTTCCCGTGGAATTAATCTATTCTGGAAACTTTCTATTGAAAGGTCGTAAGTTATATTCCTTATACGACCAATAGTGGACATTTCTCTTGTACATAATCAATTTATGTTTGGATTTTATTTTTATATTCATATGCGATTTAGTTATGTAATAGTGATATCAGATATACATCAGACGGGGAGTATCTGTTACGCCGTTCCTCAATTTATATTGTTCGTTTGTTTATATTCTTAATCTATTTATGTGTTCCAGTCTAGGAGGATTATTCATCTTTAACTTTATAAGAACGTTAAAACATCGTATCATCGCTACTTTTCCCTCGCTCACACGTATCCGTTACAAGAAAACTGCAAGGTCATTACGATCACGAGGAACATTTCGTCGAGACGTCATCTTGGACACAATTCGTGGCTTACCACAGAGTGAGTTAATTATATAACATTGTATTAAAGCCTTCAAATTGCCTTTCGTATAATTGAACCTTTTCTCCGTGAAATACTGGAAATGTAACCGTTCTTGAAAGTACAACATTTTCTCGGATTCAACGGACTGTGCAATCAATTATTTTGGACATTTCATACACTAGAAACATTATTTCAACACATTGTAAAATGGTATTTTATTTGTTTTTCAGCTTTTTACCATTTGTTAAATTAGTTTGAGAATAAATTGTCAGCACCTGATATTCTTATTGCTTGAGCCCAATCGTCGGTTATACTTAATGTTCAGGCCATTACAAACATTCTGACCCAATAAATTATTGTATGTGGTCAACTCATTAATTGACAATCAGTGCAATATTTTTAGTCAAAGCCGTTGCTATTGTTCTTTTTTTTTCGTTTATTGTTTGTTTATTTCAATTAAAAAAGCGAGATGTGGTATGATTGCCAGTGAAACAACTATCCAGCAATTTCAAATTTGAATGTAAGTAATCATATCCAACTAGACAACATTCAAATATGAACAGTAAACATTGTTAACTACTAACGACACAATAATGAAACAGAGGTAAACTACAAATCACTCATACACAATATGTATATTATTCATCAGAGATTGTTTAAGGTTTGCCACATTCCTATCGAAAAAAAACCAACACTTTTCAAGAAAACCATTAAGGGAATTCTTCTATAAATGGAGATTTCCGGGATTCTTTTTCTTTATCTCGATCAGTGGAGTTATAAAATACAAAGACAAAAATAGAATGAATATCCTTTCAGAGATAACAAATCTCTTTAATGTCGTCAATGTTACAGACAATGTAGAGGTACAAAGCCGAAATGGGAAACTGATGCACTCTGAACTGCACATTCATTGAAGATTGTTTTTTGTTCACGCATCGTTGTAAATATAACGGAATTTGATGAGACTGTTTTAAAAGTGAGAGGTTTAGCGCTATAAAACCAGGTTTAATCCACCATTTTCTACCTTTGAAAATGTCGGTTTTAAGTCAGGAATATGACAGTTGTTGACCATTCGTTTGATGTGTTTTGTCATTTGATTTTGCCATGTGATTAGGGACTTTCCGATTAAATTTTCTTCGGAGTTCAGTATTTTTGTGATTTTACTTTCTAAGGGTTTAGAAATTAAAGAAGCAAGTAAAATTGTACATTAAATGTTTATATTTTGTCTATATGTGCATTCATAGAAGGAGACCATTTTTTTCTAATTTGAATTTTGTTTTTATAGAAACAATTACTTTAACCTTTGAAATCTATTGAACTTATTATTAAAACGCTTATAGTTAGGCTTCTTCTTTTATGTTATACATTTCACCTGCATCAATCTATTAAAAAAATTAAATCTCCGAACTAGCTCATTTTGTTATGCTTGGTCCCATGCAGCGAATAAGCATAAAAAGGTGAGCGAGTGCGGAGATTTAATTAGGTCTTTCAAATATTTTGAGGAAAGACCTATGGTATTTCTTATGATTATTATTTTTTTTCTTCTTCCGCCAAATTTCAAAACTTGCTTTGTGGCAAAATCCCCAATTGATGCCGTCGGAGCTTAGAATACAATACAGTTATCTTCTAATTGTTATACTAAGTATAATGATTCGTTTCTGTGTGTGTTACATTTTAATGTTCTGTTTCTGTTGTGTCGTAGTTCTCCTGTAATATTTGATGTGTTCCCCTCAGTTTAAGTTTGTAACCCAGATTTGTTTTTCTCAATCGATTTATGATTTTCCAACAGCGGTATACTACTGTTGCCTTCATTTGAGACTGACCCTGTTTAGTCAACACTGTTTTTCTGTTCCTCATTCTAAACCGTAAACGAAAGCGACAAATTTATTGTACTATATTGCTGGTTATGTCCTAAAAATAATTTGTCAAATTTAACGAATCCATTAGTTATTTCCCCTTTTGAATTTGAAAAAAATGGTATGTAAGATAGACCTTAGGTCAGTGCAATTGAGGTCAAGGACAAAGGTCAAGGTCAGATTCTCAATTTTGTCTTTTCTGTGTTTTTGTATTTTTCTCCGACACTTTAAAAGAAATACATTATAGAACAAGTGCAACATGGTTGCTATATTGTAATGAAGATATGCTACATTTGGTCTGAAACAGTTTAAAAAATCTGATCGACGTGAACTCAACCGAGACGAGTACCCACCATCCATATGGCCATGGCCAGTAAAAATAGCTGGTTTTCAAATTAATTTGTTTACCCCTAGCACTACGTCAGTCGTCTATATAGGAAAAGCATTAAAATACATCACTGGTAAGAGGCCTTTGAGTTCAAGAAATATAAAGTATGAAAAACTTGATTTAAGATTGATTTTCGGTCTAGAAAATTGTATGTGTTGCTTGCCTCTTTTTTGCCAGGGTCTAAAACCAGTTGACTAAATGACTTGTGCCCGTCTGAGATTAATCTGACGTCCTACGCTCATGGGCCTAGCTTGTCATGCAAAGCAGCTGTTTGAAGTCCGAGTAATCACTGAGTAATGGTATGATTGCTTATGATGAGACAACTTTCCACCGGACTGAGACCAAATAATATAGCACTAAGCAGTTAACAATTAAAAGTCGGCATATAGCCTTCAACAGTGAACATACCGCATAGTCATATATGAATCAGAGTGAATGTAAAATTTGAAATACTCTGTTTTAAAAGAAAGAAACGCACATCATACATTACAGATTTACCGACTTCAAAATAAATATATATACATTTTGTGCTTACTGGAAGAAATTAATAATAATATGCTACATAGTTTTATGGGTAGAGCTAGTCTTACAAATATACATCGGTGTCATCTTTTCATAATTGATTTTAAGGTGATATTTTCGTGATTTTTTTTTTACTGAATACGAAGCTCGGTGAAGGCTTGCTAATAAAAGCAAAACGTAACATAGCAAATTTGCAAAATGAATGAAAAGAAAATACGAAAATTAAGGAAAATGTCAATATCGCTACACAAGTTTTGTATTCCAGGACTAGGCTCAAGATTGGAATGAAATTTCACGAAAATACATGTAGGATGTATTTCTAAAAAAAAACATTGATGAAATTTATATCAATATCCAGTACGTACAGATCAAAGACACAGTGCACTTGTTTCGATAATAGATTCTTTTTTAATATTGCATTGTTGTACATGTTTTATTGTATCGGCCCTATTGTATACAGGCAATTGCGGAAACAAAATCTCCTTAATTTATACATTGAATGCCAATGGGGTTTGTCATAGACACAAAACAATAGTATGCAGGCTTACATATAACACACCTCATCTTTGCATCTTAATAAAGGTACAGTCACCAATCTGGTTTGCAGAGTTTATGTCCTGAATGATTCTGTTTATCAGACATTCCCAAGGTTACAAAATGAGCAGTGAAATTTTAATTTTGTCCAAATCATATGTGTGATTTTCCTGTAAAAAATGAATCTAGTCCAGTAAAAAAGAATGTCCAGTTAATTTCTGAAAGCCGTGGGAACTACTTAACTTGATATCATTTCAGCAGGCTATTGCGTGAAGCTTATTTTCAAAAATACTATTCTATGAACATTCGAAACATGAGCATATCAGACTTGAAAATTGTAGTCCTGATGTCGTCAAATATAAATGTATTGTCTCGAGACCACAATAGTCAATAACATGTATACATGTCTTACATAATGGTAATCAGTCAGAAAATTAACATTAAAATTGGCCAATTATTTGAACTTAGTACATTGACATAGTTTTATAAATGTCAAATTGTTGACAACAGCATTCACACGGTGAACTAGCACTTTACGAATCAGATTCTGTATGTTGGTCAAGTATATATTTCAGACTCTGATCCATGGTTTCACATTCTCAGTATGCATTAAACTGGCCACTGGACATGAACAAAGACAAAAAATATCATCTTCCCGGCATTTATATCAGTATTTTTGTTTATGTTTACTGGATTGTTTCATGTGCATGCAACACACATCAAAACCTTAGGAAATGCACTGGGTGTTTTACTGGTGGATTCAGAATACTAAAATTCAGTTGATTAGGAAGCAGCATTTAAATTCGTATGACATAATGAAAAAATGTATATGTCTGAATGGTTGTGATGCCAGAATCCCTATATTTTGGGATGCCAGCATCCGGATATGTTGGGATGCCAGCATCCAGATATGTTGGGATGCCAGCATCCAGATATTTTGGGATGCAAACATCCACAGTTATTGAGATGCCAGCATCCAGATATTTTTGGATGCCAGCATCCACATATATAGGGATGCCCGCATCCAAATATTTTGGGATGCCAGCATCCAGATATTTTGGAATGCCAGCATCCAGATACTTTTGGATGTCAGCATCCCGATATGTTGGGATGCCAGAATCCCAATATTTTGGCATACTAGCATCTAAAGTGATATGATGTCATCATTCCAATGTGATGGGATGCCAGCATCTAAAATAATTGGAAGCCAGCATCCAAACGTTGAGGTGTTCAATATGAAATTTAAAGAAATTACACCAGCATCTATCAAAAGTGAAGATGCAATTTTATATTTTGTCTTCGTTATCCGCAGACACTTTTTTTTAAATATGCTATATACAGAAATAAGAAGTGCTTTACACACAAAACAATTTTACAACTAACAAGTTATAAACATAACCGAGAGAGCATCCATAATCTTTGAGAACCAATAAAATCCATTATGCAGCATCTGCTATTCATAGAAATAAATGAATCAGTATGATTTTTTGTAAAATGAGCATATGTTGATACTCAAACAAATGCAACATAGTAAAAAAAATTCCGAGTATGGGACATGGCCGTAACATTTTCTCTTGACAGTGAAAAATTAGTAGAATACAACATAATTTTACCTTAAAATTTCAAAAACTGTCAAATAATTATCTTTTAGCATATGAGAATTACAAATTTTAGTTGAGAACCCATTGTTACTATCTAGAAACAATTGTTTGCCCAAACCTTATATTAAAAAAATCAATTGATCTCAAAATGAAATGTCATCTTCTCCTATCCTTCATCTGTATAAGTTTGCCATTGTAAAGAATAAGCCAACAAAACCACAAGTTACTGTCCGCAAAACTTGTTTCCCCATTAGTTTCTAGTTTTAGTAACAGTGACCTTGATCTTGACCTTGAAGAAATTGACTCCATAATAGGGGTATAGTCATAGACTTGATTTTTTTTCTTTGATTAGTGTAACTTGAACCACATATGTCTTTGGTTATGTGTGTCATTGGTTTGTTGTCATTTTGGCGATAAACCATAAGTGTTTATTCGGATGTCTTTGTTTCTAGGTTAGATTTTGTACCTTTAGATGATTTTTTGACGATTCAGATGTTATTGTTATCGATTAATATGTTCAGTTTCCATTTCATTTCGTTAATGTTGAATAAATATTTATAAAAGAATAATCAGTTATTTGAATCAGACTTTAATACATATAAAATTAGTCACTTATTTCAGGCGCAAACACCATTACTTCTGACAACTGGAGGTATTCCTTGCCTATGATGGTCACTTTAACATAACGACCACTCATTTGCTGGTTGCAATGAAAAACAAGATGCTCCCTGGTCTTTCCTGGACCTTTATAGTGTACACATAAGGACAATTCGTTCAAGGTTGGTCCAACTGTGATATCCACGTCATGGAGACGATGACCTGTTAAAGTAGTAAACGAGTAACTATAGATAAGATAAAATGCATGCTTTTAAATCTTTGATTTCGGTCTATACAGATTTTTATATTAGTTCAATACTCATATTTTCAAGATCAAATATCATTTAAACTGATTGAAAGATTATGTCTTCCTCGTATGAGAATCAAGCACAACATACATTTTGTCTAGGTTGTGTGTTCTGTTCGGTCTATTTTTACAACATTTGTTAATGCTTTTCATGTA
The DNA here is from genome assembly GCA_037788925.1 of Mytilus galloprovincialis. Taxonomy (NCBI): domain Eukaryota; kingdom Metazoa; phylum Mollusca; class Bivalvia; order Mytilida; family Mytilidae; genus Mytilus; species Mytilus galloprovincialis. Next base: position 90,237,999 of record CM075333.1, on the reverse strand, counting down.
TTGATTTTCATTAAACGTTCTTATGTGTACATTTTTTATTTGAATAATTGGAATTAAAGAGATTTAGGGATTTTAGTTTGAATTAGTTTGACCTCGATGGACACATGCGCAAGTGGTTGATCAAATACTAAACTCTCTTCGGTGATTATCCTTGTTAAAACTCAATGTTTTTTTCCAGGAATATCGAATTGAAAAGAAATATTTAATAGTTTATATTTTAAATATACTAAACTTTTGTAACTGAGAGCTTGATATTTATAACAGATACTTGATGATCTTATACATACATCCATGCATGGGGCGAATTACATTGCAATGTAATAATTTACATTACACTTACTTTGACAAAACCATACATTTAATTACAATTACAATTACATGCATTTATCAAAGTAACGCATTATATTAGAATTACTTTTGCAAAGTAATGCATTGAATTACACATTACATTTGTAAAATTTTAGTTTTATGTGAATAGAAACATCAAACGTTTTAAAAAACAACATGAAGTCACAAAAGATTCGAGAATATGCAGTAACTGTTTCATGTATTGAATATTAGTCATACATGTAAAAGGTTTATTCAATACGACTATTACATTTTTAATCATTTTAACTTGATGTTAACTTTACTTTTATAAATACACTTTTAGTTTTTCTAGATTTCAATCAAAATATTTACTGAAAATTTCTTTCCTAATGTATACATAATAAACATAGAGCTAAAATAATGACCAAGTGTTAGAATTGTAAAAATATTGATTGTTATACAAACTAACAAGTGTTTTATAATAATGGTCAATTATTTTTTATTTAATCATGTCAAGGTATTCTTTGAAGTTTTGACAACAATGGAATACAGTAAAGCTTTTAAAATTTCAATCTTTTTATGCAGGAAAATGTATGAAATAAAATGGAGTTAGAACAGGAAAAATAAAGAACTCAATCGGATGCAGTGTTGAGTTATTCATTTACATAGTTGTTATTTGGTAATTTCAGTTCTGAATTATGAAAAGGATGAACAATGAAATAGAAAATAGAAAATAAATGTACAAATGATTATCTCCTGAGTTAACCAAGAAATCTTAAATTTTGCTTTAGTAAAATCTTCAACAATTATGTTAAAAAAGAGGGACGAAAGATACCAAAGGGACAGTCAAACTCATAAATCTAAAACAAACTGACAACGCCATGGCTAAAAATGAAAAAGACAAACAAACAACAGCACACATGACACAACATAGAAAATTTAAGAATAAACAACAAAAGCCCCACCAAAAAACTAGGGGTGATCTCAGATGCTCCGGAAGGGTAAGCAGATCCTGCTCCACATGTGGCACCCGTCGTGTTGCTTATGTGATAACAACTCCGATAAATAGTCAAATTCGGTAGGTCACATTCATGAAAAGGAAGGGGATTGTAGTTACGACGTAAGGAACATATCCGATATCATTTGTGAAACGGTTATTCCATAACGGTCAACCAACTCGTTATGGCGTCCGTAAAATTTACAAAGGTATAATTTCAACTTCACCGTTTGGAACTTTTGGTTTAATAGCTTCCTTGTGAGCAGCAACCCTCTATCAGGAAAATCATGATAGGAAATGCAAGCACGGGAATATCGTATCAATTTGGAGATATATACCCCGTATGCAGGTGCTGCTGGAATGTTGCTACTTAGAAATGGAAAGTTAACAATTGGAAAGCTGAAATCATCTCTTTTGTCGTAAAGTTTTGTTTTCAACCGACGCTCATTGTCAATTTCTAGATGTAAGTCAAGATATTAGGCTGACTTAACTGTATCTGTAGTATCCTTTATCTCTAGCTCGATGGGATAGATGCGTTCCACATAGTCACCAAATTTTGAATTATTTAGTGAAAGAACATCATCTATATAGCGGAAAGTAGAGTTAAAGAATATTGCTAACTTCTTATCTTTCTTCCTAAGAAGTTCCTGCATGAAGTCAGCCTCATAATAATAAAGAAACAAGTCGGCAAGTAGAGGGGCTCAGTTTGTTCCCATTGGAATGCCGACTGTCTGTTGAAAAACACGTCATCCGAACGTAACAAATATGTTGTCAATCAAGAAATCAAGCATGTTGATAATATCAGTTTCAGAGATTTTTTTGTTTGAATCAGAGTGATCCTTTACAAAGTAGGATTTATCCCTCCCTGAGACAAGATACTTGTATCTACGTTGGCCATTCTTTACAAAGCAATACCAACTCTTTCAATTTGTCTCTTAGTTTGGAATGTGGAATACTTGTGTAAAGAGTAGAAAAGTCAAATGTTTTAATACTGTTACAAGATGAAAGAGAGTTAGATTGTATGTACTCTTTAAGTATTCACATCTGATTCACGCCCCCTCTAGAATAGGCAGTTTCACAATAACTTTGAAGCCCGTCTACGATTGCTGATAAAATAGATGTTAATAATTTAGACAGAGGTTTCGTGGAGCACTTCGAAGACCCAGCAATATATCGTTGTTTGTAAGGACACTTATTTAGTTTAGGTATCCAATACAGTGATGGAAGATCCAGTTCTTCATATTTGGTTGAAATTCCAAAGGAACACAGAACAGACCTATGATTATCTAGAATTTCCTCTTTGGTAAGTGTCGTGAGGATATATGTTGAGTTTCCAAGTGAATTATCAATACCTAATTCGTTTATCAAGCAGTTAATGTAATGAGTTTTACACACAAACACGATGTTATTTGGGGCTTTATCTGCGGGGACAACAACATATTTGTCATGGAGGTAGGATAGGTGTTTTGCAACATTTGGGTCTTTAAAGATTGACGTAGCATGGGCATTAATAGACCAATTCAGTTTCTTAATTCTGTATCAACGACCTCACTGCCCTAATCCATTCGGAAAGAGTGGATAAGTCTTCCTTCTCGCGCTTAGCCCATTGCCTGGCATAATCTTCAACTGAATCCATCAAAATTTTAAAGTTATATTCCCAATTGATGGATTTAGGCTCACGATATTTTGGACTTTTCGATAACACATTTCGAAGAGAAGTGTTATTAACAATGATGAGGTCACCGGTAATAACGTGGCCAGCAGGATTATATGTGAATTGGGAACTAGCACAAGTGCAATCAGGAGGTTTAGACTTGAAATCTTCAATATCGAGATCCTGCAAAACGTGTTTGTAATTGAAAATTTTAGTTGCAATAGGTTTGGTATAGGTATAAGAAATGATTGGTACAGACTGGTCTTTGAAATAAGGAGGTATTTTCGATTGAACTAAATTATGATGAAGGATATTGCTTAAGTTGACGCCATCGACACCTTTGTTGGCAAAGGAAAGATTAAGGAAAGATCTTTTCTCTTTGCCAATGCGGACTCGCTTAAAAAGTCTGTGACTTGCAATATCCGAAATTATAGCTTCAAGTTTGTATTGGTTTGAATGAGGGTTTGTAACCGTGGATTCCAAACATAAATTGAACAGAGAATGAAGTTTTGAAAGGGGTAATGAATAAAGTTTCGTGCGAATGTGATGAATACCTAACATATTTTGTATAAATGGCAGCAAGTCATTAATAGATACATCATGCAGAGAAGCTGATGTATAATGACGATGACCATGACTGTGTCTACGTCGAGGAGTCGAGTTGAAAATATTCATCATATTCACCGAGTTCAACGAATGACTAGATATAATACCTATATCATCAATTTTGTCATTGCAACCATAAGGTGTCGCAGTTCCCAATTGTCTAATCCAGTAGTCCTCTTTTTGTCTACGGAGAGTCGTTGAAAGATTAGGATTGTTACAGCTATGGTATATCTTTTCGATAAAGCGAACTGTCATAGAAACGATGGAATGATCGGACTGATTGAAATGCTGGTATAGAATGTCGTTAGCATTGAGGTTAATGTCTGATCTATGACCGCACATACGTTTGTTAAGCCTTCCTTTCGTTTTACCGACGTATACCAATCCGCAAAGGTTGCACTCTAATCCGTAGACGACATTTATCGATTTACATTTCAGATCACCGTAACTTCTGGTAAAATATGACTTCTTGGTCAAATTGCTAGTGAATTAAGATATATAGTATGTGAAAAAAGTATTGTCATGTAATGCAATATTATGCATGAAATTACACAACTTTTTTTTCTAAAGTATTGCCTTATAAATAAATTTGGTGTTTTTACTGTCTTCTGATTGGTTAAAATTATTAGTTTTATTTTCAATGTTGTCAATTTTGATGGCGACACGCCCACTCTGACGTTGTGTATTCATACGCCAACATGTGTGTACGTTGTTATTGTTAATATAAAAAATATAAAAAGTTCTTTGAGCCTTATTTTTGATAGAAATTTTTTTATAATGAATGGCAATAATTTATTTTGATTTTATTGAACCATAAAACTAATTTTTGACTCTTCACATTTTACATAATCCGCTTCGCGGATTATTCAATGTGAAGAGTCAAAAATTAGTTTTATGGTTCAATAAATTCAAAATAGATAATAGCCATTCATTAAATATTACAATTACATGTAATGCAAACATTTCTGCATTTCATATTACATGCAATTACTTAGGAAATTGTAATGCATTACCATACATTACAATTACAAATTTGTATTACCCCAGCCATACATCTATATATCTTTTGGTTTTCCCGTTTGAATGGTTTTATACTGGCCATTTTTAGCGCCCTTCATAGCTTGCTGATCGGTGTGAGCCAGGGCTCAGTGTTGAAAACCGTACTTTGACCTTTTATGGTTTACTTTTACAAATTGTGACTTGGATGGACAGTTGTCTCATTTCCACTTATACCACATCTTTTGATATCTAATTTTGCATTTTTGTATTATATAATGTTTTATTTGACATATATACCCTCCTATTCACTACTTTTATTATTTATGCATGTCATAGTAAAATATAGAACAGAATCCGAATAAATTATGAAGATGTCTATCAATTTGGGATCGAAAAATAAAGGCAACAGTAGTATACCGCTGTTCGAAAATTATAAATCGATTCAGAAAAAAACACTAAAACTGAGGGAAACGCATCAAATATAACAGAAGAACAACGACACAACAGAAACTAACTATAATGTAACAATGGCCATTTTCCTGACTTTGTACAGGACATTTTAAGAAAACATGGTGGGTTAAACCTGGGATTGTGTCATGCAAAACCTCCCGTTTTAATGGCAATGTTAAATATAACATTAAAATGACAACATAACATGACAGGACTAAAATGACAAGATAACATGACAGGACTAAAATGACAAGATAACATGACAGGACTAAAATGACAACATAACATGACAGGACTTAATACAAATAAAACAGTGGAATGGTACGGTCCTAGGACTTTTTTCCCTCAATTTAGTCAACAAAGTAAGTGATTTGTAGAATTAGTGATATGCAAAAATATTCAATAATCATCAATATCTAGTTAGTTTGCATCCTGCCTTTTAAACTAAAACATAACGGAACTTACCATAACTTTCTGATCTGTTAATAATTTCAATCCGCTTTATATCATACACACGTCCGAGATCTATCCACAAGTACGGATAGTTATCCTTGTTTGTATGTGAGAATGTGGTCGCATTTCCATCGTTCGCATATTCAACTGCACAGCAAATATAATTTCCCCAGGAACGTGTATTAGCAAGCCATGAGCTTTGTTGGATTTTTTTATTCAGAGCAACGTTTCTTATAACACCATTGTTAGGCCTTCTGTCTGAAGAAAGAAATCGTTGTTATTTTATATATAATTAAATTGATCATAGATATCTGGCTTGAAATTGTGTGTCCAGAGGTTTCGTCTACAAAAGACTCATGGGTTGGGTAAAAATCACATCTTGAATATCAATATTGCTTGATATATTGCATTCCTGAAATATCAAGTTATCTTTATCTGAGTTACATATACAGATAGGCAAGAAGACCTCCGAGTTTCAATTAACTTCTGGATTGCATTTACATCAACTTTAGATGCAAAACCATTACTTAGAGGGTGACCTCCTGATGACTTGGAGTACTTCCCTTTAATTAGCCCCTTCTAATAGCAGATTTCTCTATATCAATAAGCACTTGATTTGACAATGAAACATTTGCAAAACATTTCTTAAAACGGGAAAGGACTGACAGTTCAATGTTTTGCCATATATATTTGACAAATTTCTGTAGTTGTTAACTAAAGATACAGATTTGTTTTAACATACTAAAAGAATGACTAAAAGTCTTCTTTGTAGTCAAATCTTAAACTTTAATTCAATAAAACCAAATGAAAGCGAGGCAAGGTAAAACTAAAAAACAAAGAAAACCATCAACAACATAAAAAACAAAAAAGCAAAAAGCATTTAAGTATTTGCTTTAAATGTTTCGTGAATTTTTTCTTAGCCTTTTCGAGAAGACATTTGATCGCTTGAATTAAAAACATTTGTCGAGCATAACGAATTAATAGACGTGTAGAGAAAACGATACCCTAAAGACAAACAATATACTTTTGTCGGGGTAACTCAAGGTCACGAATTGATTATATCTTTTTTAAGTAGTGAGCTTCAATATAAATCGCAACAGGCAAAAATAGTTTATTTTCCGTTCAGCGACCACGACGGTGTATTCATGAAATTAAAAACAAATGAACCAGAACGCGGTCCCGGAACGTGGAAAATGAACTCATCAGTTATTCAATCGGATTTATTTAGAAATACGTTCGAAAGCTTTTGGGAAAACTGGAAATAAAAAAAAATAAGTTCGAAAATAGTCTTGAATGGTGGGAGGAAACTCAGATAAAAATTATTACTATAGAAGTGACAAAGCAATTAAACGTTACAGAAAAACAAATAAGGGAGTGGGGGAAAAAATTGGATAAAATTACGGGATCCAATCTTACAAATAACATGAATAATGAAAACGAATTAAATGATTTAAAAGTTAAAATAAAAGACTATTATGACAAAAAAGCCGAGGCAGTCAGAATTAGGTCTAAGGTTAATTGGTACGAGAAAGGGGGAAAATCTACAGGGTACTTCTTTAATCTAGAAAAAAAGAGGGGCGCGGAAAAATTATGGTCTAGAATAAAAGGTGCAGACGGAAAGTATAAAGATGATATAGAATCTATTTAAGAAGAACAAGTATCTTTCTACAAAAAATTATTTACGTCCGAGGGGTGGGATAGGGAGGCTGCAGAAAATCTATTACAGAATATAGACCATAAACTAACCGAAGAAAATGAAAAAATATGTGAAATGGAAATAACTTTGGATGAAATAAGTAAAGCCATTACAATTTTGAAACCTGATAAATCCCCTGGGAAAGACGGAATTGTAAATGAATTTTACAAAATATATTGGTATTTGATAAAGGAAGACTTCGTGGCGATTATTAAGGAAATCTTTGACAACAATTTGCTCTGTGAATCTCAATATAGAGGTATGATTACGCTTATGTTTAAGTCTGGGGAGAGAGAAGACATAAAAAATTGGCGTCCTATAACGCTCTTGAACACGGACTATAAAATTATTTCCAAAGTACTCGCGGAAAGGTTAAAAAATGTATTACCGCAAATAGATGATTTCGATCAAAAAGTGTTTGTCAAAGGGCGCAGCATTTTTCAAGGCAATAGATTATTACAAGATGTTATAGATTTTAAGAATTAGAAGATGAGGAGGATGCAATATTATTTTCGGATCAACAAAAAGCATTTGATAGGGCGGAATGGGAATAGATCGATTTTTGCTTATTAAAATTTGGGTTTGGGGAAAAATTCAGGAGTTGGGTAAAAATGCTTTTCATTAACGCCAAGACGTGTATTCATACGAATAGGTTTACTTCTAGATTCGTAGGCATAACCCGTTCAATTCGTCAAGGATGCCCAATAGCCCCGATGTTATATATCCTGCAAGCAGAACCACTTGCAGCATCAATTAGAAACAATCCTAATATAGAAGGAATAAAACTTCCTACTAGAACTGGGGACTATATTGAAACAAAGCTAAATATGATGGCTGACGATACTCAACTCTTTAATAAAAGCGAGGAGTCTATCGAAGAAACATTTAAAACTTTAAAACTGTACGAAAACGCTTCAGGGGCTAAAATGAATATGGATAAGACTGTTGGCATGTATTTAGGCAAGTGGAGAAAACAAAAACCAAAATTTAACAAAATTAAATGGTCTAAGCGTCCTGTGAAAGCATTAGGGGTACAGCATGGATATGGGGTGGACTTGGATCAAATTTGGTTAGATAAAATAAATAAGATAAAAAGCTGTATGGAAGTTTGGAAATCAAGAGATCTCACATTTACGGGAAAAGTTTTAATTATCAAATCCTTTGTACTGTCTGTCATTGGATACGAAATTGAAATGAGAGGTATCCCGGATATATACGAAAAACAAATAAATAATATTATATGGTCCTTTATATGGGATGGGAAAACAAACCAAATCGCTAGAACAGTGTGCTGTTTACCGAAAGAAAAAGAGGGGATAGGAATGATAAACTTAAGGGACTTTATTAAATCAAAACAGGTGAAAAGTATGTACAGTATTGTCAACTAAAAACACAAAAATGGAATGCAATAGGAAAATACTGGTTAACGTCACTAGACGAAAAATATGATACAGATTTTTTTATATGTTCCTGTTCGGACACTACATGTTTTAGGCAAATACAAATGTCCAAATATTATAAAGAACTTTTAATTTCCTGGACTGACTTACAGAAAATCCAAAAATCGGTCACGAAAGAGGACCTTTTAGAAGAAAATATATTCGGCAATTGTAAATTCAAGTTCAAGGGACATGCATTATATTATGCAAATTTTGCCTCCAGTGGAATAAAAAAAATAAAAGATATATGGGACTTAAACAATAAATCCTTTAAAACTTCTTTTGATATTTTTAACAGTCTTAAAGATAAAAGGAATTGGATTGCACACTATAGCCGCATTAAATCTTCGTTAACACCTCAACAAATTGACGTTTTAAAACCAGACTCTATCATACAAAGTCGTTCTGATAGACCTATAAAAATAACAAATTCTTGTCAATTTATAAAAAATGGAGTTGTCGTTGATGCCAAAATTTATGCCTTAAAGATATTAGATACTTTTATGAGAATAAAACAGCTCCAAATAGCCAGTTTAAGTGGAATTTACATTTTGGGAATGAACTACCATGGGAATACATTTGGGAAACTTTAAATAAGAATTTAGCTAAAAGGAAAACTAAACAACTTCAATGGAAGTTACTGCATAATATAATTTACACTGAAGAAAAATTACAAAAAATGAATCGCTCAAACGGGAAGTGTCACTTTTGCAATGAAAAGGAATCACTTTTTCATCTTTTTATTTACTGTTAACTGGTGGAAGACGTTTGGCGGGAAATTTTTGAGAAAATATGGGAATTTTGTTCAAAATTGAATATCGAAAAATTATAAAAATCGGAAACAAGTATAATTTTTGGGGTCATTAATGCAGATGCATCTTATACCCAAATTTTAGATACGGTGCTTCTAATCACGAAATGGGTTATATGGAAAACTAGAAATATCGCAAAATATCAAAAGAAAGGGATAAGTAAATCGGTGATTTTAAATATGATTAAACATGAAATGCAATTTTTGCTCAAATATCTTAAACCAAATACGAAAAACGAAGCCTTTTCTACTATGTGTGACATTTTTTGTATATAAATATATATTTTGCGTGGTCAGGTCAATGCAATGACCTCTTTGATACTGATTAAATAATAATATGTACAGTGCTCTCAATTTCCTACATGTAATTTTCATTGTGTATGTAATTCATGTATATCATCTAATTGTAACAAGACATGTTGTTTCAACAGGTTCATTTTATAAACAAATATTCACTCACCATATCTTTGAAATAAATCCTTTTTGAAAATCAAAATCATTAACCCATTTTTTTTTATAATTGAACTACACATTCCTTTAACAAATCGCACGTGGTAAATGATCCCTCGACCAGAAATTAAATGTAATTGAAATTAACAAAACAAAAGACGTGATGTACGATAAAATTGAAACTGCTTAATAAATACAGGTAGCATTTGTGAGAAATAAATAAAGATAAAAAACATACTTTATTCAAAAAATTATATATGGTGAGAGGTACAGATATATAGATCGATAATGATTGCAGGTACATGTACATTTGTACAAGGATAGATAATATTTATAAAGATTGATGTTAATAATTCATAGTGGTAGTTTTTTTCCATTTGCTTTTTCCCCGAAAAATGAGACTGTAAAAATTGGGGCCCCCTTAGTTGCTCCCCTGGGCAACTGAGGGTTGATGTAACAGGTGATTGTTAATAAAATATGTTTAATATTAAAAAAAAAAAATAATTTAAACATATTGTTAGGGAGATAGAATAAAGAAAAAACGCGTGTTTTTCATTTTGAATATCCATCGGCATGTTTGATAATAAGCAAATATGATTTACGAGAAAATATTGGAATTGATTAGTTGTTGTTCAATAAATAAAGTGGTCGTGTGAGATAAACTTCAAAAAAAAAAAAAAAAAAAACTGTTTCGTGAATCACTTGATCAAAACAGTACTGGATAACTTATTTTATTGAACATTAGGAAGAGAATAAAACCAACATTTTTATAAATATAATTTCTGAAACAAAACATGTAAAAGAAAAAGCAGCGCATTTGCAGATTTTCAGGTGTGAAAATATTACAGAAGACAAGACTAATATATAACTAAGTACACCAAATGTGAATGTTCAAAAGTGATATCAAACCCCGAATCTTTATTTTCTTTGTCTTGTAACGTAAAGTTAATCAGCAACGTTTAGCGTAAAATTACATAAACTGAATATATAAAATTTATGGAAAAATTTTGAATTAAGGTAATTCAGGGGTATAGAAAAAAATTACAGAATTTCTTATACTTTGCCAAAATGAAGATTTTACTATGCTTTATTTTTTAAAAATGATAAAAAGTATGGGTCAAAGGTACGAGTCGTTCAAAATTGCCAAAATTTGCTTAGATTGTTCATGAAAAAACACTTTTTTCTGCATAAAAAGAAATCTATAAGACAGAATTTTGAAATAAATTGTGCGAAGATAGGTTTTATAATATATTTTAAGAAAATAAAAAGAAAAAATGGTGTCACCGAACTTGTTTTCTTGCTACAACTAAAAAATGAAAATTTCCCTATGTGTCCAGTATAAATTTTGTACTAAAAGAGTTATCTCCCCCTAAGGTAGCACAATACAAAGATTTTATAACTCAAACTCTTAAGTTTTAAAATGCTGTAACTTTCTTAATAATGCTTGAAAATTTATAATAGTGGTAGTTATGGATAGCTAACAGATTACTCTTTTGAATTAATGCAATGTAAGTATTATGCAACAATTATGTAACCAATTATAATGTTAACTGTGTCTAAAATATTTTTCACCAAATTTCCACTTTCAATTGAAACTAGCTTCTGCATAGGTATTCATAGAGGGTTGATTTTATTATATGTTGTTCCTATGGCCATTATCTACAAAACAGTGTCTCAGATTTTAGATAGAATGTGTAGAACAAATTTGACACATAATTAAACATTATCTACTTTTATGTGGTTAGGATGTTTACACTAATTAAAGGTTTATGAGAGAATGAAATACCATAGGGACAATTTGAGACACTCTTTTGAAGCCCATAACGTGTTGATTTCGTTAAAATTTTCTGTATAGTTAAAGAGATGATAGAGCTAAATTCATTCAAGTGAACTGACTGAGATTTTGCCACTAATTACATAATAATTGATTACATGATAATTGCATAATAAAAATATTTAATTAATTTAAAAAAATAATCTTTTATCTATCTATATATACCTCATTTATTATTTTGTATGCATTCATAAGAAAGTCACAGTCAGTGATTGGAAGCAAAACAATCTTTGTATTGTGCTACCTTAAATGGCTTATTTGAAAAATCAATTCTAAAAGCACAAGTATTTGGTATTTATTAAAACATTTTCGATAATCCGATGAATAACTAAGTTTTCTTTATATAAATAAACAGTGTAACCAATAAATTGCAAATCTGTCTCCAAATTTACAGATTTGGGCAAAGAACTAGACCGATTATTTACTGTGATTGTACAATTCAAGATGGCAGTATACCCCTGAACTACCTTAAAGAAAACATTTGTTAATTGGACGTCAATCAGACACCTGTTTAACGATTATTATGAAAGTGGGTGACGAATCCAAGGATAAAATTCTACAAACATCATTTTATAATGAGTAAAAATACTAAATAAAATATAAGATAACATAACTATCCATATATTTATTACGAACGAAATTTGATAAACACATTAATTTTCTTGTAATTCTTTCAAAACAAGTTATTTGATGATAACATATGTATATGCTTTGTTTATAACGCAACCATTCAAAATGACTTCGATTTGAAATCATTCTAAATTATGATTTATTTGAGTTAGAATGAAATGACAAACCAGTGACCAAAAAAGAAAAAAAATATAAACATGTTAGGATACACAATAATGAAATAACGAGATATATTTTTATTCATAATAAATAAAAATGATATTTACCGATCACACTGTAATAAAACAAATCTGATATTTGATAAGAATAAGGGGATGTGATATTATTGCCAATGAGTAAACCATACAGTTAAGAGAAAAAGACAGCTACATTGTAAGAAGGTTTATGTTTGATAAATTAAATATACTCTTGGTTTTACATTGTTTGCAATATCTCCGATTACTGTATATACAATCAAAATATAATCAAAAATGTATTTATGATTACAAATTTATTGCACTGTGACATAAACGAATAATTGAATTCTTTGAATTTTTTTTTCTAATCTTTTTCAAATATTTATCTCACTCTTTACAAAAAGCATTCCATTTAAATAAAAGTTTATCCTCTACGTCACATTTTACAAAAGAGGTTTACGTCTTCTAAACTTTAAGTGGGTGATCACTGATTCAGGATTTTATTAATAACTGCATAAGTTGTTCCATATTCCAGATGAAAAGATCAGGTTTAAAAGCAAAGTTGGTTTATATGTTTTATGTTTTGTTATTTGTTACCAGAGTTCATTAGGCAAACGTCATAAGCAGGTATGAAATATTGGTCTTTGGACGTTGGGCAAGCACAAATATATCAATCGGAGAGTTCAAATATTCTTGTTGATTATTAGATTCATCTGTTAATGAATTTAAAACTTCGATTAGATTTTCTTTGTAAATAATATGATAACTTTTGATTTTTAATTTCAAAATAAAAATTCAAAGTCTTATCATTAAAAATTTCGTTCACACATCCAGGGGAGGAGTCTTTTTTTGGCCATGGAGTTCGAGCTTTAAAAAGCAAAATTGGTGGCCCAATATTTGACTTTTTTAAAAATTATATAAAAGTAAACTATTGGTAGACTACATAATGTTTACATATATCATTATATGAGAATTAAACAAACAATACAATTTTGGTTTATTTATAGTTTAAAATGTAATTTTCAATGTTTGCATTCAGAGTCACATCATTGAATTATTATTATTTTTTTCTTACTGCGGAAACAAGCGGGACAGAGAACTCCGGCATATTTATACTCTTGAACATTTTCAATAATTTTTTTTTTTTAAATATATTTAATTTGAATTTCTAATTAGTGACCAGCTTTGTTATGACTAAGTATATTGTCTTCCTTAGATTTAAATTATTTTACATTTATAAAAAAAAACTGTCAATTTAAAATACAATTCTGCAGCCCATTAGCAGAAGTAGATGACAAAACAACACCATGGCCAAATAAAACAGAGTTTATACATTGACTGGATCAGATGATGTATCCCAATAATTTTGTTATTCGATAATATATATCATAAACTAAATTGGGACTTAAATTATCCCTTAGGTCTACTCCTACACCACACTAAAAACCACTCTTTTTAATTTCAAAATACATAACATTAAATTAAAACCATATATGCTGCTAATTTGATTTGAGAAATAAATGTTCATTTGAAAAAAAATCAGAAGCTTGCTTCAAATTTAAAAAAATATAAGAACTTATTTGAACATACTTTGGAATCAATGTCCTCAGAACTTATTAGTCACTATTTGTCAAACCTTCTACAAATCCAGTTTGCAAAGGTCTTATAATAACCAGGACTGATACAAACTTTAAAAGTATATTGTTTTTAAAAAAGTCTATTGAAAATTTACCAATGTTATCTCTGATAGAAATTACCCATAAACTATAAAGACACTTTCAGGATCCTGTTGTATGTAAAAAGTAAAATCACAAAAATACTGAACTCCGATGAATATTCAAAAAGGAAAGTCCCAAATCAAATGTCAAAATCAAAAGCTCAAATACATCAAACGAATGGATAACAACACTCATATTCCTAACTTGGTACAGGCATTTTTTGGTGTAAAAAATTATGTAAGATATTTTATAAGTAATCATCCACTATTTAAGATAAAACAATATGCAAAAATAATATTCAATAGTTTATAGAGGGAATACTAGTACAGCAAATAGCTGCTATATTTTTTTGATCATTCCATTTGATATTTGAAAAAAAACCGAAATCTTTGAATTTTTTAAAATTTGATTTCCCCCTTTTATTTTATATAATTAACAAGGGGAAAGTGTCAAAGAGACAACTCGACCAAAGAGCAGAAAACCGCCGCAGATATTAGATAATCCAATAACATATTTTCTCTGTCCAGGATTTGTCTCAATCTTAAGAAGTTGTTTTCCATTCGTTTGATGTGTTTGAGCTTTTGATATTGCCATTTAATTTGACTTTCCTTGTAGTTCAGTTTTTTTTTTTTTTTTTTTTTATTTTACTTTTTTTAATTTGTGTACAGTAAGATATGAAAATAAGAAGAAGTTGTATAATTACAAATAAGTAAGTTGTCCACCGGAGACTAAATGACATGGAAGTTTACAACTTGGTCCGCTTTCGATATTAACTTATAGTGAAATGATTACGGAAAACAATATCATATTTTTTTCAGTAAATACCATAAGTAAAAATAATTTTGAATATACCTACTGAAAGTTAATGTTTATTCAATGGAAGACGAAAACAAATGAACACTTGCAATTGAAGGCAATACAAATATGATTTCGTTTTACAGCTGTCGGGTACCATGTACGATATCACAACATAGAATGGGTTCGCCAAATAGCAAAAGGATTTTTTAAAACCGAGACAGACATTTGACACGAAGAATACAAAGTTTGATAACTAGAAACATTAACGTAATGTTTGTGAAAAGTGATCTGTTGTCAAAATGAAAGACAATTCCAAACAGATATCAGAAAATCATTTTAAAGTTTATTTTGTCGAAACTATATAGTTCATAAAGAAATATCTTGGAATTCAGTGTAACTTAGAAAACAAAACTTTACGACAAAAGAGATGATTTCAGCTTTCCAATTGTGAACTTTCCATTTCTAAGTAGCAACATTCCAGCAGCACCTGCATACGGTGTATATATCTTCCAATTGATACGATATTTCCGTGCTTACATTTCCTACCATAATTTTCTTGATAGAGGGTTGTTGCTCACAAGGAAGCTATTAAATCAAGAGTTCCAAATGTTGAAGTTGAAATCATCTCTTCGCAAATTTTACGGACGCCATCACGAATTGGTTGACCGTTATGGAATAACCGTTTCACAAATGATATCGGATATGTTCCTTACATCGTAACTACAGTTCCCTTCCCTTTCATAAATGTGACCTACCGAATTAGACTATTTACCGGATTTGTTATCTCATAAGCAACACGACGGGTGCCACATGTGGAGCAGGATCTGCTTACCCTTCCGGAGCACCTGAGATCACCCCTAGTTTTTGGTGGGGTTCGTGTTGTTTACTCTTTAATTTTCTATGTTGTGGTATGAGTACTATTGTTTGTCCTTTTCATTTTTAGCCATGGCGTTGTCAGTTTTTTGTCGATTTATGAGTTTGACTGTCCCTCTGGTATCTTTCGTCCCTCTTTTATACAAACTTTACACAGGCAAATTTTACTCGCATCAATTTCATGAATCTCATGTGAAAGTCATGTGAATTTCACATGCAAATCATATGAATTGTTTTCATATGAAATTCAAGTAAATTTATAAAATATAGTAATTGATATAACAATTTTTTTTCAAATTTAATTAAAATCATGAATAATATTTTTTTTGTAAAGTTTGAGCAAATTTTGCCTTTATAGCCAGCTGGAATTAAATAGCCGAAATAGACAACAGCAATGAAAAAATTGTTCTGGATTATCAGCGGAGGACGAGTAAGACAACGGAAATACTTTCATGTGCATTTTTGCTGTTGACAGTATATGCAAGGATGTTCAAAAGCATATCTCATAGAAATAATCTTTTTTTTTTTCAAATCGCAAATATTTTCTTTTCTTGATCTACCATTTTTAATATAAAAGAGGTTAACTAAGGAATTCAAACGACTGAACAGATTATTTATTTATGCCGATTGAAATAATAAGAGAAAGGCGATTTCATATTTCTTGTAATTTGCAGGGGTTGTGTGGAGGCAGGATAACCCTAAAATGAATATTCTGTCCAGGTAAATACTACAGAAATATCTAATGGCCGTTTCCGTATTATTTCAAAAACGGAAACAATGTTTTTACCTAACAAATTGCAGGAAATATATCTGTACACACTTTACAAACAAATACGATAATGTACATGGTTATGGAATACATATCTGTCAAAATACGTTTCGATTTCAAACAAATAATTACATTAAAAAATTAAAATTATAGGTATAATTTACCTTTAGTTTGTTCATTAATTTTCTTGAGCATATCAAGACTACGATCAAGCTTCGCTGTGAGGGTATCAACCTTAGATTCCAGCCTTTGGTACCCTTTACAGACATTTGAATGAAACTTTCCACCGGATATTGTTATTTGACATGCTGACATAAAGCAAACACAGTATGTTATGATAAAAACTACTTGCTGCATTTTTAATGTGCACACAGAAAATTTAGTATCAAAGTGGTAAAAAATATTTCAAACGCTGATATTAAATATCTGTTTCAAATGAAATATATATGATTGAAGACAGCTGTTTTCATGCAAAGTTTTGCCATTTCATGCAACACTATGACACAATGGATCATTTACAAATTCAACACGCAAACTCTGCATTTGAAGCAAAGATGATGCTTTGAAATTTGATGAATATGCAAACTTTTAATACACATTAAAACAAAAAAAGATGAAAATGAAAGCAAGTTCGTTTTTTGTATTTAAGAATAAGACATCATAACAAATAGTAAAATAACAAAACTAGCAAATACAAAAGGAAAATAAAAAACGACTTGACTCATCAGATTAACACTCATATAAAGCAACTTATATACAGACAAAAGACACAAGACGTCCTCACAGATAATGAGAGCTAGATTACAGTCAATTACCCAAAATAAATACAAAATGTTCATAAAGACTAAAGTAGCAGTCAGTGCAAATCCAACATAATACTAGAGAAGCACTTTATAGCTGTGAAAATATTCAGTTTCGTGTTTCAATTGATTAAACAAAATCTATAGTTTTATTTCTTGATTTATTTTATTTGACTGGGCGGGGTTTAGCCGGTTTCGCTCATCATAGACCAGTCCCTCTAAAGAAAGGTGTTTTGAGATAAACTTATCAACAGTTTAATAATGATCATTAATCCGGTTAAAATATGTAAAAACAATATGTGTACTCGAAAAGTAAATAGTGTGACATAGTCGTTGATTTCCCTGTAAAAGTCTTTTGTATATCCATTTGGTGACACTGATTTACTACAACCCACCATTTTTTTTTCTTAAAATGTCCTGTACCAAGTCAGGAAAATGGCCATTGTTATATTATAGTTCGTTTCTGTGTTTGCTACATTTTAATGTTGTGTTTCTGCTGTATCGTAGTTCTCCTCTTATATTTGATGCGTTTCCCTCAGTTTTAGCTGGTAATCCGGATTTGTTTTTTCTCTCAATCGATTTATGAATTTCGAACAGCGGTATACTACTGTTGCCTTCATATGTGATTAAAAATCAAAAATTAATATAACGGCATCAACCTTATTACACACTTCTTCAAATAGGCTGTTCTTGTGCAAATTAGAATGTTAGCTCCACCTGATTAGTTGAAATAACATTTGAATACCGGAAAATGAAAAGAAAACTATTTAACAACATTACTACAATTTTTTCATATCCACACTATTGTCCCTTTTCTCGTTCATAAAATTACAGCACTATATTTTATATTTTGCATCTATATTTGTATGGACATTTTTGTTTTATACTATTATTGTTTTTTGGATCTTTTCTCATTTAAGAATAATGATAATATGTGTTTGGTGAAAAGCTTATATTCAAATAAAACCAGAGGGAAATGGAGCACTATATTCGACAACATTTGTGTTGGATTTTTTCCTGAAATAATCGTGTTGCTTATGACTAGTGCTGTAATTTTATGAACGAGAAAAGGGACAATAGTGTGGATATGAAAAAATTATGGAACACATTCATGATAATTGATTTCTTTATGGTTTACCATTCAGAATACAGAAAACGGTTACATAACAAAATGATAAAGATATAAACAGTTACATAAAAAATTATATAGATATACTTACAAGTTTTGAAGTACTTTAACAAACTGTCTTTTCGAACATCGGATTTCTTTAATACTAAGATATACTGTATGAATTAATGTGTGTTTTTTTTCCTCATTGGTTAGAGATACAGGTGAAGAGTAAAGATGTCATAAAATATGGTAAACCCCGCCGCATTTTCGTGCGTGTCCAAAGTCACGATTCTCTGGCCTGTGTGAGTTTTTTATAAATTTTATTAGTTACAGTTGGTGTCGATTTCGCTGAATTAGAATACATGATTGTTTATGAACCAATCGGATAGGCCTTCCAGTGCGAGATTCTCTATTGACGTTGGAGTATATTCTGCTCTTTGGTCAGCTTTGACACATTCCCTGTCGCCATTCGGAAGTGTAAGAAAACTAAAGATAAAACACTGTACCAAAAAATGCCTCAAAGTTCCAAATGTTCCGTGATAAATAAATCATGACTGCTTACACACAAATATCAAGCAGCTTCATTCTCGTAGACGTCTTACCTCAATGATTTTATGCAATTACAACGTTGAATTGCATTCAGAATTCAAAACATATATAAATTGAGGTTCATAATATTATACAATTATAGCCTTTGTATGAGGTTGATACAATAATGTGTTAACGTGAAAGAAGTATATCGACAGGGGACAAGGTCCGAGGTCGATATACTTCTTTGGGTTGATATATCTTGCATTGACCTCATATAAAGGCTGCATTTGTTATACTTTTAATATTATACCATATTTGTTTAAAAAACCTCGGTGCTTTATATTCTATTTTTCCGATCATTTAATTTTGTTATAATTTTTAATAGATATCCTATTGTCTATTTTATGCAGTCATTGTTTATGTTTTTTGTGTACATCTTATATATTTTAAGATTATTGTTTAGTAATCGATGATAAATATACACCTCGTACTGTGGATTCATTATTATTCGTTGGATACCAATTTTCGTGGATTTTGTGGGTACAGTTTAACCACGAAATTAAATGTTTAACGAATGATAAGTTTTCTGTAAGTTTGTATGCCGACTTCAGCTAAATCAAGTCTGAAAATTAAATAACAACGAATATCCAAGATTTCCTTCATCCTCGAAAATTGGTACCCACGAAAATAAATGAATCCACAGTATAGACTTTTAACAACATCATAAAAATTCATAAATATCAGTTTTTAAAAATTCTAAAAATAACCACGCAAAATCACTTTTCTATCCTCTTTTGAAAGTATAGTTAAATACGTGACTATTCTGGAACTTATTAGTCAGCACATATGAATAAATGTTATAAGTTACTGAAATTATCATTCAGGAATAATAATGGTTTAGAAATCTGATGTACAGTAGTTGTCGTCTGTTTAATGTAGTTCATACGTGTTTTCATATAGATTAGACCGTTGGTTTTCCCGTTTGAATGGTTTTACACTAGTAATTTTTGGGGCCCTTTATAGCTTGCTATTCGGTGTGAACCAAGGCTCCGTTTTGAAGGCCGTACCTTGACCTATAACGGTATTTTTATAGATTGTTATTTGGATGGAGAGTTGTCTAATTGACACTCATACCACATCTTCCTATATCTATAGAAAGAAAAATCTCTTTTCTCAGTGATTCAGCAACAAATCCTTATAATCAAATGTACCATTTGGTGTTCAAATTAGAGGAAATTACAAACAGTCAACCACATCATATAACACTATATTCGTATCGATTATTTATTAGACCTCCATTTATTCTTAAATAATTTCTAACGGGATAAATTAAAAGAACGATATATAAACATGCTTAACCCACTTTTAAAAGTCAGAAATATGAAGTTGATGGCTTCTGACTTTGTCTATTATCAAACACAATATTGATATATTATTCTCTATTGTTTATCTATTGTTTAATAACGGATAAAGACAACTATATCTAAACCTCTTGATACGAGTTTATGTTTGACAAAAATTTTATTTACTATAAATTGGCTACGTTCAGCATATTTTTGTGAACGTATGTATGAACAACAGCCTTACCCAATACTTTATTTTACGCACATCAACATCTTATTGAAGGATATATATTTCCATTTCTATGTAGCAACATTCCAGCAGCACCTACAAACGGAGTATTGATACGATATTCCCGAGCTTGTATTTCCTATGGACGACGGGAACATTTCTTTTTCGGTACAACTTTTAATTTTTGTTCACGAAGTGTAACAATCTACTGTCATTCGTGTAAACCTGTTTTTATATTTTTATTCATCTTTAAAACAATAATGGGGCCCCAAACCATAACGAGAACTTTGTTTATTGTTTTTGTCCGGATTCACACCAAACACAAAATCTTTGAAATTGAATTTAAAGTTTGCAAACAAGGGAATATATATATCCTTGTTTTGTGATTTTGAAAATGACGCTCTGACCATTGCCTGATTCCCTTTAAAACTAAATTTATTTCGTTATATTAGCATAATTTCTTTTTAAATGATAATAAGCATAATATAAATGAAATAGACAAAATAATTGAAGTAAATTTTGTTAAAATTGACTATTTGTTCTGTTTTCCTAAAAGTGTCGACTAATTAGAAAATCCAAAAATCTGTTACTATTATAAACTGTCCACGGAGATATATATTAACTACAAGGACATACATAGAATTCATATATAATTTTTTTTAGATTATCTTACTTGTTGGAATTAATACAGATGTTTTTAGAAAATGATAATTTTATTAGAAATTTGCTGATATTATATTTCTGGAAGACATGTCAGTGGCTATTTTATTATTGATAATTAAACTTATGTTTCACGAAGAAAATGTGGGAGAAAATATGTAATTTTGTTAACTGTAAATAAAATTTGTTTCTTTCCCGATTCATAATATCAAGAATAAAAAGAAATGTAGAAATTACATATTGTACTGTCTCAGGTTTATGCAATATTTGCTAAATAGATCCATTGTAAAAGTTTTGATAAAATATTTTGTAACCTTGTCCATATATCAATTCAAAAATTAGAAAACGTAGAAATGATAGAAACGTACAAGTGGACAAAATTTTTTGAAGATGTTTTTTATAGACTTTATATAATTAAATACAAAGTTTAATCCTGGTATCTTTGATGAGTTTATTCCCTATATTTGACAGGTTTGTTTCATAAATTAAGGCAACACATTCATTTGATCGTTGTTGGTATTAAGGAACAAACATTCAATATCTACACCTTATTTGTTACTTCACATATATTTACATAATATATGCATATACAGTACCAGACAAAGATGAATAAAATAAAATTGAGAATGGAAATGGGGAATTGGGAACAACCCGGCCAAGGATCAGACGACAGTCCAAGCCCACAATCTGTCAACAGCATGAATACTGTGATGACGACGTACACCTTGAAATGTTTGTGTTTGTAAGACACATATGATTTCTGCCGTAGTAATCATTTGTTCTATAATGTAGGTCATTTTATTGGTTTATTTTTTGTTTGGTTTAAACTTCATTACTCGAGTGTGTAAAGTTAACAGGTTGTAAATAAAGGTAACAGAATTATATACTATTGTTCAAAAGTCATATATCGATTGGAAGAAGCAAATCCGGGTTAATAGTTAAAATCGATGGAAACAAATCAACTATAAGAGGAAAATAACCGAACAACAGACACACGGAAGTGCAACAAAAACAAACGGCAGCATACATAAAAACATTCTATTTAATAAAAACTGCCATATTCCTGAATTGGTCCAGATCATTTTGAGAAAAAAATTGTGGCGTGAATCTGGTTTTATAGCTAACCTCCCGATTATGTGGGCTGTTATAAATAACACTAAAATAATAGCTTTAAGTGACAGGAAATCAGTACAAACAAAGATACTCAGCTCAGAGAAATACATAAATAAATAACATTAAAGTACATTTCAACATGTAAACCGCATAACAACGAACTTTTTCCTTAAACTACAGTACAACACACCACAAACAGTGACGTATTTTTTTACGTTTATATAATCTTGAAATTTAAACAGTAACAATTACATTAAGCCAGATTCAAAAGTTTACAATTATTTTCATAATGCAAGTGTAAATAACTATCATGATTATGTCGGTCTTGAAAGGTTATTCAAAATTAATGTTTTGACGACGTAATTATTATTTTGAACAACACAATACTTTATCCACGGAGAAAGGAAATTACCTTCACTATTATATATTGACAAATAAGAAATATGTTAAATATACCTAATCTACGGATTCAAACCACAAGCGATGAGACATAACAAAATATATAACCGATACCGTTAAAGAAACATAACTTAATATATAATCACTACAGAATAGTCATATTCGGGAATAGGTCGCGTCCAGTACTAAGCAAACCGACGAAAAATGTTGCGAGTCAGTTTAGACACAGACACATCGTATAGATCAACCAGTACGTAATGTGTCAATACAATGTGTTATTCCTCCTCATAACTCTGTTGGAGCAGTTTCTACATAAGGAGAACTCTCCCGTGTATGAAGTCCGTATAGTGAGAACTGCACAAGCATTACGTATCAATTGAGATAACACCATACGATGGAGCAGTGGGTATGTTTCTGCTGAGAAATGAGATATTGATAATTTGGAAGTTTGTGTCATACATTTCAGTGTGCAGTAGTCCATCTGTCAATATTGAGGAAAATAATAAGGTATGAAGCTGTCCTTCTCGTATCAGTAGTACCCTTAATTTCGAACTGACTGAAATATGAGTTGTTCAATAATAAGACATATCAATCCTCAAAACTCAACAAATATATTGTCAATCAAAAAAAGTCCAGAACTTTGCTTATATCATTTCCAGTGTATTTTCTGGTAGTTTCAGTGAGGTTTTTTCTTTCTAAAAAAAGAACTATTATAACCCAAAACAACACATTTATATCTACCATTTCTACTTTTTATAGAAAAAGCTCTGTTTGATGAGATAGTGAAGTCGAGAATAGTTTGCAGCACTTTGGACAGATGCTTGATGCATATCTTGATGATCCAGTTATGTAACTTTTTTTTATACGGGGTGTGTAAAGTTTTGTGATTCAGTTTAATGACGGTAGATTTCCTTCGTTTTCTTTGATGTTAATACCAAAAGAAAGAAGACAGATTTTTTATTTTGTAAAATTTCATTCTTTGAAATTGTTGTTAAAGAATATGTAGAAATATCAGTTGTGCTATTAATTTCATGCTCTTTTGTGATACATTGCAAAAATGGTTTTAACATACAAAGTCAACAATATTTGAGGCTTAAATCTTGATCATTCTTTTGGCTTGCGTAGTGTTTTCCATTTATATGTCTTAAGTGTTTGTGTGTTGTTGGTTTACTGTCTCTTAGGCGTTTAACCAGTAAACTTTCCTTTGGTCGTCATCGATCCTGTCTTTTTGGTTTCCCCTGTAGATGTCTGTAAGTATGTATCGTTGGTTTACCGTCTGGTAGGCGTATAATATGTAAGTTTTTTATTTGGTTGTCTTTTTTCTTACTATATTTTTTGCTTTGTAGAATTTGTGCTATTTGTTTACTGCCTCGTATGTATATAACAAGTAAGTTTCTATTTGATCGTCATTGTGTTTTTCGTAGTGTTTTCCCTCTAGATGTCTTCGGTTTTGTGTTGTCAGTTTTATTCCTCGTATGCATATAAGTTATTTTATTATTTGACTGTTTTTGTTTATTTATTTGAGTTGTTTCTCCTCAAGATGTGTTTATTTGGTGTCGTTGATTTAATGTCTAATTAGTGAATAATCAGTAAATTCGTTATTTTGTCGTCTTTTATTTCCTTTTTATTTTTTTCTGTAGATGTCTTTGGTTCTGTGTATAATGAGTTTTCTGTCTCGTAGGCGTATAACTAGACATTTTGTATTTGATCCTCTCCCTCTCTGTTTCTTTATTTAAGTGTCTTTCTCTCTAGATTTCTTTGGTTTTATGTGTCGTGGATTTACTATAGGATTAAACACATTTTTTTCGAGAGGTTATTGATGTGTGTACAGGGGCGATTAACTCACAAACTGAATAAAAGTTCGTAGGACTTTTATGTTAAGTTTGTGAGTAAGAGACCCGGTTGACACATCATTAACCTCTAGAAAAAATGTGTTTAATCCTTATAATTCTTAAACCAATAATTCACGATTTTAAATTAACTTTTCTTTTTGTGTGAAGGCTACTATAATTATCATCAAATGCAGAATCAACAGGTCGTAACTAAGGAGTTGGCCGCCATATTGCGGACTTTCTAAAATCCATAAATGTTCGATAAAAGCACAGGGATATAAAAATAAATAGCATCTACCTCAAAATTTTCACTTGAATGAGTAATTTTGCGAATTTAAAGCGTACAAGTAACGAAATAATCATTCCCTTGAAAGTTTTCATTCGTATGACGATGTGTTTTGCTATGACGTAAATACGCCAAATCATTCATGAAATTTCGCGGAATTTCATTCAAATTTTAATTTTACACATTTGCAAAGCTTCTAATTCATTTATTTATTTTATTTTATTTATTTTATATGCATTAGAATAGAAACAATTGTTATGCATTTGTTTTTTGATTTCCCAATTTGCTGAAAATCCCGGGATCCCTGCAAGCATATGAATCGCGCATGAATAGATTACAAAAGTAGTTTCGGAAACATGGTTTATCGAAGTGTAAACCAAGAGAAAAATTCTAACTGACCATTCCAGTTCAAGTATTTATAGTTATGCAAATCATATAAGAATTATTGTCTCGTAGGCGTAACAAATAAGGTTTTATTTATCGTCGTTGTTTCTTTCTTTAGTTTTCCCCTTTAGATGTATTTGGTTTTATGTGTCGTGAGCTGTCTTGTGTGCGTTTAACTAGTAATTTTTTTTTTATTTTGTCGTCTTGTTTTCTTCTTAGTGCTTTTTTTCCTTTCTTGATGTCTTTGATTCTATGTGTCGTTGATTAACTGTCTGGTAGGCGTTTAATCAGTAAGTTTTTTTGTGCTCTCTTCTTTTCTTTCTTAGTTATTCTTTCCCATTCAAGATGTACGTGGTTTTATGTGTCGTTTGTTTACCATCTCATAGACGTTTGATCAGTAAGTTTTTATCTTGCAGTCTTTGGGGTTTTTTTTCGTTGAGTTGTTTTTACCTCCAGAAATCTTTGGTTTTTGTGTGTCGTGTTTGACAGCATCATTTGTGTATAACAAGTAAGTTTTTATATGGTCGTATTTGTTTCTTCCTTAGTATGTATTTTGTCTTCTTCTTTGTTTGTTTGAATGTTTTTGTTCATCTAGATGTCTTTGGTTTTGTGTCGTATGCTAACTGTCTCGTATGTCTATAACCACATTTCTTTGGGGGTCTTTGGGTCCTTCTATTTTTTCCCCTCTAAATGTCTTTGAGTTGGTTAAAAGACTCTTTCATTTTTTTCTTTTGTTGTTTCCTTAACTCACGTTCTTTTTATTTATATACGATTTATTAAGTCAATTTTTATTTATTTATTTTTAGTAATGAATAAGTTATCAATGAAACAGTCAGTAATTTAGAGTTTAATTTATGGAAAAATTACTCTGTTGCAAACACCATTACTTCTGACAAATGGAGGTAGTCCTTGGCTTTGATGGTCACTTTGACAAAGCGGCCACTCATTTGTCGGTTACATTAGAAAAAAAGATGCTCCCCGAGCTTTGCTGACCCTTTATAGTGTGCACATAAGGACATATCTTTCAAAGTTGACCCTACTGTGATATCCGCGTTACGCAGACGTTGACCTATTGAAAAAAATTCAAAACATCAATACAAATATGATATATAATCGTGTCCGACTTTCATATGTATCATTTGATTTTCGGTCGTATTTTTTTCTCTTCCTTTTAATGGAATATCGGTGGCCTAATGCTTTTCCACTTTGAAGTTGATTTTCCCGTTAAGACTTTTTTTTAGCTTCACTGATGAGTCTGTTGTACCAAGTTAGGAATATACAACCCTTGTCTTACTACATTCTGGTATATATGCTGAGTTTCTCACAGGTCACACAATCATTATCCAGGACCGATAAGTTGTACATTTCCTTAAAAGGACGGCCCGGTTTACATCATTCCACATGCCGACAGAATCAGCTATATTTAATAATACAAGGGTATTCGCAAACCTATTACTAGTATTTCTTTTTGAAAAAAATTCGTTCGTACTTTACAATCATTGGAAGCTATCATCAAAAGTGTACATCTCTGTTTGATTATCGAACTTGAGAACACTTAAAAAAAAATATGTATTCATCAAACAGGAAAAAATATAAAACAAATATATAATAACAGTCTAGAGCATCTAAAGTTTCCTCAGTCTCTAAACCAAGATTTTTTATCAAGTCAGTACATATCCGTGTACCATTGTCAAACATGATACATTTAATTTTTCTTAAATGATATTTGTTATGAATAAGTTCATTGTTTAGCCATTATGATTGAGGGAAGGAGAGTCGGACTTAAAAAAACACATTTAATATATTACCAAAGTTCTCAAAGCAGAGGACACGATAATAACATTTTGCAAATGATGGTGATGAAATGATCGTAGTTTGATAAAACATAAAACATGAAAAATATACTGTTTTAATGTGTTCTTCATCTGTTTTACTTTTATAACATTCGTTTGTATTTTTCGTGTACTGATTTTTATTACACTTTCTTTTATGTACTTTTTTCTTTTATTCCGATAATTGGGTTTACAGATAGATAGGATTCTTATTTTCATTCGTTTTATCCATTGGACACATATTCAAGTCAAACTGTAGATACATAAATATTCGTTGGATACCAATTGAAATGCGAATTTAAATGTCCGACTAAATACAAATTTCAATCAGGATGAATGCGGATTTTGGCATAACCACGAAATCACATATTCACGAAAAGGCTAGTTTTTCAACAAACCGCGAAAAAAGCTTGACATTAATTTTATAATCGATACTTGACGATCGTATTAATATATCTGTAAATGTCTTTTGTTCTTTTGTATATCAAAGTTACTGTAAATTTGACATTCATTTTACTGCTTTTTATGCATGCCATATCTAAAACCTTGATAGAGTCTGAATCAGCTATAAATTGTGGATCGAAAGAGGGGAAAGGTAATGTACTTTATTTGTTTTTATATAATCGCATTTTAATACTTTTAGACACCATGATACCCTTCCAAAAATGCAATAATATTCTTGTAACATCAATTGCTAGTAAATTTGCATCCTACCTCAAAAACTAAAGCACAACGGAACTCACCAGCAAGGTCTGGTCTGTTTATGATTTCAATCCACTTTATATCATACACTTTTCCTAGATCTACCCACCAGTATGGTAAATTGTCATGGTTGGTATGTGAGTAGGTTGCTGGATTTCCATCATTTGCATATTCAGATGCACAGCACACATAATTTCTCCAGGAATGTGTGTTCAGATGCCATGAGCTTTGTTGGCTTTTTTTCTTCAGAGCAACGTTCTTAATTACACATTTGTTTTGTTTGTCGTCTGTAGAAAGAAAGTTAGGGTAATACAAAAAAACCGTGAACGTTTATATCCAAGCGACCTCTGTTCAGTAGCAGTTGAGAATGCATGCTGAATTAAGATTTACACAAATAGAGTTTAAATTATCAGACAAGTTACTACGTTATGGGTTGTATCTGTGTTGCGTAGTCTTTAGTTTTCTATATTGTGTTTTATATTATTCTTTATTTTTTAGGTGTTCTTTTTTTTTACGTAAAGGATATAAGCCGATAACAGTCCATTCTGTAAAATATTGGACAGGTCTGAGGCCGCAGGCCGAAGACCTGTTCAATATTTTACAGAATGGACTGTTAGAGGCTTATATCTTACTTAAAACATTGTTTAACACCTCGAAGAAAAAGCAAGCAAAGATTTATTTTCATCAAGTGTTAAATTGATTTTTTAATAAACATTCTAAACTAAAATATATCCTACATGTTGGCCCCTTTAAACAGTAGCTCAAAGTAAACAATAGACAAAAAGAAAGTTCAGCTGAAGGTAAACAACATGTAATGCTACCTGAAGAATAAGACACAGGTTATGCGTATCATGATTTGTGCGTGCGCAAGGACTACTCATCTTATCCGCTCATATTTTTCGTCAATACCTTTACATGAGTTTTGAGTTTCAAAATGGATAAAGTGATGGAAGTATATTCTTAATGCAAATAACGAAAAGAGTGATCATTGTGATGTCGTTATAAGTGAGTGTATTGTTTCAAACTGGATTAAAAACACATAATGGCAAATGTGTATTCAGAATTTATTCAGATATATTCGATTTAAGTCTGGATTACTAAGAGGATATAGTTATAGCAGCTAATAATGGCAAGTTTTATATATATTATATTTGCAAATGTAGTCCTCTCCTCTTAGTTCCTTGTTTCTTCTGATAAAAAAAATGATTGTCGGTTGCTGAACGTCCAGTGGCAAATATTTCATGCTTATTCAGGACGAGAACAAGTTAACAACAAATAAAATTGAAAAAAAAAGAATAGCATATAAAGACAGGTTCACGTTGAACCATATCGAGTGCACTGCAGTCGATTTTATTTCAAATATATAACTATGAACAAATGAAGAGATAACGTGGTTCAACCAGTTACACTATTTTGTTGTTCATCGGAATTTTCAAGATATTGTTATTGTTTACCCAAACGGTACCAGCAAAATTCCCCCTTTTTCTGTTTTCTTTTTCTTTCTATAAGGTCGTGTCGCTCTTTAGGGGTTTATTTGTGCATTGATGTCCCTTGTGTTACCGAAACATAATTTTGTCTCCCTATTTCCTTTTGAAGAGAACATCTTTTCTTTTTTTCTTTTATTAAACGATCAGTAAGAACAAAGTTCAAATCGGACACACGATTGGTGTGCTGAATTATATTCATATTTAAACAATAATATCAAACTTAAATAAATTGTAAATCAACGCCGAAACCTAAATATTGTAAACAAAAACCTGTTGTAGTCCCCTAGTTTAAGAAACAAGTTCTAGATTCTTACTGTGTACACAGGATAAGGTTTAGGTTGCTAATGGTCCTTGTATTGCGGCATAATCTATCATATTTTAGAAGCATTGTATTGTTACTTCTTTTTTTTTTTAATTGTAGTTGGAAATGATGTTAAGAAGAATAACAGCAACACCAGAGGTCAATTTTGATAACCAAAGGACGAGGATAAATCTTTTGAAAAAAGAAATTCATAAAAGCAACAAAAACAAGACATACAATGAGCATAATCAACCAATTTAATTAGTGCTTAATGAGAACTCAAAAACATGAGAAAAATGACAGTGATATAAGTATTTGGGAGTGTTAAAATCAATGTTTTTAAGTTTTTAAGTTTTGATGAGTGACAAAATTATTGTATTGGAAGGTGACTTAAATAAAATGTTGTCTTTTTGATTGTCATTTGTTCTTTGGTTGTATTTTTGTTCACATGCTGAAAACAATAGGAGGAATTAATAGTATTTATTTCAGTGATTGAACTATCATTTACCTGTAAGAATCAGTTGTGCTGCCTTTTACTGTCCAATATATTAAAGAAAGAGGAGGGCTATTCTTTAAAATATTGGACAGTTAAAGGTAACATAATGGTTTCTTACAGGTAAATGATAGTCCAATCACTGAAATAAAGAACGGGTAAAACAATAGAATGACGTCACAACAACGTTTTAATATGAAGTTGTTACAAAAATGTAGTTTGTAAAGGACAGAGATCAATAATAAACGTGGAAGTACTCGATTAGGACTACATCATACAAGGTTTGTATTATTTCTTAAACTTTTACAATTACTTAAGATGGATGAGCTTAACACACTATGTGTCTGTCTGGTGACTTTGAGAACATTATATGGAACGCCGGAACTGTCTTATAGTGTAAATATTTAATGTGTTCTGTCGCTTTGTCTTTACGTCCTGTCGTTTCTTCTTTATGTTATGTGCAAATGTCTGTATTTCATGACACGACACCTCTGTGTTATGTCAAATTGGTTATTTGTTTGGTCAAATTGTAGTATGATTTGTCATTGCTAAAGTTTGTTTTGTACAATAGGCATTACATAATGCTTTAACTACTATATATTCTGTGAATACTTCGAAACTTTATGATCAACCACCTTTGCATTCTCTCCTATTTTATCTATGTTGTGTCTATTATTCTTTTACGTAAGTCGGTTAATAATTGCGTGCTGTCTAAAATGTGATTGTTATGACGAATGTTCTAAAGGTTTTGTTTTGATACACCTTTGTTCTATGTAAACCTCGTGATATTATAGTCTTTTGGCGCTATGTTGTGTTTATACATATTTATCTCCAGTTAAAAGCACAACACATCATGGTATAGTTCCTATGCGTTTTGCCGAACAATTGATACTCTCTGTGAGCAATCATTACGTCATGTGCAAATGCCTTTTACATTATGTGCAAACAACTTATACGTTTTGTGCAAACCTCGTTTACCTTATGTGCAAACATCGTTCCCCCTATGTGCAAACATTGTTTACCCTATGTGCAAACATAGTTTACCTTATGTGCAAACACCTATTGCGTTATGTGCAAATACCTATTAAGTTATGTATGACAACTACATCATTATGTGCAAACACTAAATTACGTTATGTGCTAATACCGCTTACATTATGTGCAAACACCGATAACGCTATGTGCAAATGCCTATTACATTATGTCCAAACATCTATTACGTTAGGTGCAAACACCTATTACGTTATGTCCAAACACCAATTACGTTATGTGCAAACACCTATTACGTTCTGGTAAACGCTTTTTTGACACAGATTAAAACAAAACGCATTAGTGATACACTTTGAAAATTAAGAAAATTATAAGTTTTAGCTTTCTAAAAAGCTCTTAACTACTTCGCTGTATTCTTTTTCAAGGTAATATCCATTGGATGTTGAATGTGAACTGAAGGTAATATATGTGCATCGGGTTGTTGATTTAGTATTGGAAATGTAGTATTTTTATATATTGATTGATATAAAAATGTTATATAAATATTTAGTTTTTTTTCTACTTAAAGAGTGTGCGTTATACATCCATTCTTTTTGTATTTTGTTCCTTTACTTGTTGAAAATTAAAATATTTACAAATATATAGACACGATTCACGAGGTGTGTCTCTCTGGAGGTGTGCCTAGATTGGCAAAAGTCATAAAATACACTTAATGCATTTTTGAAAACATTGTACAGGAACATGTTTTAGCAAACAAATCGTGCATATTGCAGATTAGCAATGCAAATAAAGACGTATTAATGATTGATATTTCAATTTTCAATTTCAGTGTGTAATATATGCATAATAAAACGACCATGAATTAATAACATTTGATCTGAAATGTAATACACATAATTAATTTTCCGGCATTTGATGGCTTCATATTCTCGGAAGAGAACAGTCTGTAATTATTTATCTCATTTAAGCCAATAGTTGTTGCTGAATATCAGCCACATCATGAAGCAACCAAACAGAATTTATATTTGACTAGTAATTATTTCAAGATGGCGTGTATATCGACTGAAACTAAAAGCTCTGCCCTGTTATTCGAAGCAAAAAAAGCTACATGTAAAAAACAATATGGAACCTCACTTCTTTACGGAAAATGTGAACTGAAAATAAGTTGATATAAAAAAAGAAGATGTGGTATAATTCCCAATGAGACAACTCTTCACAAGAGACCAAAATGACATAGAAATTAACAATTTTAGGTCACCGTACGGCCTTCAACAATGAGCAAAGCCCATACCGCATAGTCAACAATAAAAGGCCTCGAAAAGATTATGTAAAACAATTCAAACGAGAGCACTAACGGCCTTATTTATGTAATGTTCTCTTTCATCTGCACCAAGCGGGTCATTTCATAGGTCGCCATATCTTGCATACATAATCATAACATATGGTTTTGGAAGGCGCCGAATTACATTTATGAATTATAGACTTTTGACAAGGTCAACACATTACATATGCGTCTATTCAGATTATATTGACCGAGGACGAAGATATTTTCCCGCCACCTCTTATCTTGTTTTTTTTTAATTAGTAGGGAGTTTTGGCAAAACTGAGTCCCGAGCCCCCTCTTAATCAAACTGCTTATAGAACAAACGCAGCTCCATCATTTTCAAAAATTCTGGTTCCGCCACTAGTCATTGAATGAGAAATCAAAAAAAGTAAAATAAAATAGGTCCGTGTGTTTGTTTATCTAATGATATCTTAATGAACAACTTCTCTATTCATTTTACATCGGATGATTCATTTCAAATGGATACTCCTATAAATATATTTTTTGAACATAAATTAAGAATATGAAAATGTCGTTAAACTCGTTAGAAACATAGATAAAGTAAAACATCTATAATATTTATACACACGTACAGATAAGTGTGTTATCGCATGCGGAAGAATATCTCAAGAACGTTCGCAATCTCCCATGCAGAGTTATTTGTCTTTGCTCCCTCTCTCTGCGTGGGACATTGAATGTTTTGCTGGAAAATATGAATGCCCACTCAAATTCAATCTATCAGAAAAATCGAGTTATTAAAGAAGAGTGTCCACCATGCACTTGCACAGCACTTAAATTAATATAGTGCAATAGAATGATATACAAATGGATACAAATTGTATATACATGTAACTGTAATTTACAAATATTAAAATAATGTATAACAAAAAAAAAAGAGTTTACTGATTTGTATCACTTCTACGATGAGGTTGAAGTTATCATACACGCGCAGAAAAAATATATATCTGTACTTTAACGTCACTTTCAGGTAAAGAGATGTGATTTGGTTTTCTGAGACAAGTGCTTATGACCGTCCACAAGAACTTGCGGTCATCCGATGTTCAGTACTTCAGTACTGTGATTAATATCTTTAACATAAAGGTGTGTTCTCAAAAATTGATAAAACATAACAAATGTCTTATTATCCTTATTTTATCTTGATTCAGTTTGAAAACTCAAATCGTATCAATGACATACTGCACATTTAAAGATTTTTGAAAACTGGGAGTTAGCTGGCAATTGTTTCATGGTGCTTTAAACGGATGAACAAGCGGGTTCCGAAATTCCAACAATACAAAACATGACAAGTGAACTTTCTTAATTTATAATCAGTAGCAGGAAAATTACAGAAGAATTTAAGCCTTCCCTTTCGTGTCAAAGTCTGTCACAGTTTTCTTTTCGTTATATAGGTGATTTTTTTATAGAATTTTTACAATTATTGAAACGCGGACTCGAAGAAAACCCCAAAATGAACTATTACCCAGAAAGAAATATCCGTATTACCGATTGATCAACATGGAAGCGGGTAGCAGGAAAATTTATTTGTACATGTACAAACAAAGCAAAAAAAATGTTGTTTACCTGTTATTTGTATACAATAACTAGCTAACTGCAGGATATACCGTATATCCCTCAATAATATTCATTGAATTTTCAGCGAATTGCTGAACTGTAACCATTTTTTTAAAAACTGGTGAAAATTAAATGGGGTAAAAAAAATAAATAAATTAGCTGACTATGCGGTATGGGTTTTTTGTTTAAGGCAATAAGAAGATCTATTGTTATTTATTTCATTGACATTTGGTCTCTCGTGGAGAATTGTCTCATTGGCAATCATACCACATCTTTTTAATAGATAGTCAGTTTTTTTCTGAAATGCAAAGGAAAAATTATGTTATGATGACTATTTTAGCAACGAAATTATTTATTTATTCTTATAGACAACAAAAGAAACGATATGCACATCTGATCCAAAATCGGATCAAATTTTTCCAACATCCCTGTTAGTTTTAAAAAAATTGTCAGATAAGAGGGCGGGTCACCTGACCACCCCATTTCAGGACACCCATCCGTCTCAACACGGCTTGTAAGGGATGGAGGAAGTAATAAGTCTTAGGAAGGTTATTCAGAATAATATTCACAACTGTTAACGGAAATGAACAAAAATAAAATCTTAAACATTTTGTAGGATTCCTTAGCTGCTACATGAATCGTGGGAGACGTCATTACATTTGTAACATTAATCTAGTACACGTTTCTCGCTAGATGAAAACCCTACTGGGAGGGTAATAACAAATCATCCTGGTCTCTTGTGAAGAAAAGTCACATTGGCATTCGTACCACATCTTTCTTTTTATGTCGTATTGTTCCTTTCGGTTGCACCTCTTGAAAACTAGAGTCTTGTCTGTATATTTGTTACAATTTTCAACAAGTAAAGTGAACAAATTTTCAAAGCATGGATGCATAACGCACACTCTTAAAGTAGAGCAAAATAATTTCCCATAAAACTAGATACATTGTATGTATATAGCATTTTTACACCAATCAATATAATTAATAGCTACTACATGAATCATGGTAGACGTCATTACATTTGTAGCATTAATCTAGTACACATTTCTCGCTAGATGAAAACCCTACTGGGAGGGTAATAACTAATCATCCTGGTCTCTTGTGAAGAAATGTCACATTGGCATTCGTACCACATCTTCCTTTTTATGTCGTATTCTTCCTTTAGGTTGCACCTCCTGAATACTAGAGTCTTGTCTGTATATTTGTTACAATTTTCAACAAGTAAAGTGAACAAATTTTCAAATTATGAATGCATAACGCACACTCTTAAAGTAGAGCAGAATAATTTCCCATAAAACTAGATACATTGTATGTATATAGCATTTTTACACCAACCAATATAATTAATATGAAAATCCAGTTTGTTAGAAAGGTCAAACTTTTAATTTGCTTCTTTTTAAAAATGCATATCATTGATGCGTTTTGTTTTAATCTTTGTCAAAAAAGCGTTTACCAGAACGTAATAGATGTTTGCACATAACGTAATAGGTGTTTGCACATAACGTTATAGATGTTTGAACATAATATAATAGGCATTTGCACATAATGTAAGCGGTATTTGCACATAACGTAATGGTGTTTGCACATAATGATGTAGTTTTTATACATAGCTAAATAGGTATTTGCGCATAACGTAATAGGTGTTTGCACATAAGGTAAACGATGTTTGCACACAGGGTAAACGATGTTTGCACATATTGTAAACGAGGTTTGCACAAAATGTATTAGTTGTTTGCACATAATGTAAAAGGCATTTGCACATGACGTAATGAATGCTTACAGAGAGTATCAATTGTTCGGCAAAACGCATATGAATTATACCATGATGTATTGTGTTTTTCACTGGAGATACATATGTATAAACAAAAAATAACGCCAAAAGACTATAATATCATGAGATTTACATAGAACAAAGGTGTATCAAAACAAAACCTTTTAAACATTCGACATAACAATAACACTTGAGAAAGGACGCAATTATTTACTGACCTACGTAAAAGAAGAATAGCCACAACATAGATAAAATAGGAGAGAATGCAAAGGTGGCTGATCATAAAGTTTCGAAGTATTTACAGAATATATAGTAGTTACAGCATGATGTAATGCATATTTTACACAACAAAGTTTAGCAATGACATATCATACAATTGTTTGACCAAACAAATTACTAATTTTACATAACACAGAGATGCCGTGTCAGGAAATAAAGGCATCTGCACATAACATAAAAAAGAAATGACAGGACGTAAAGGCAAATCGACAAAACACATTAAATATCTACACTATAAGACAGTTCCGGCGTTCCATAACATTACCCCTTCAGTATTTCTTTCTGACAGAGGATTTGACTTTCCCTTTACGCACTTGCTTGAGACAGAACAATTCGAAGAGCTTTTCTTGGTACGTGAAACAAATGCCTGTTGAATGTCTTTGATTATCCAAGCATACATATGTAAATAATTGTGCTTTTTCACAGTATTTGGAAATTAAAAATGTCTTATTAGCTATTGGTAAATTTATTTTGTTTTTCTTTAAGTGCAGTTTAACTAAAAATGATGAGAGAGTTAAGGTTAAAGCTAAATAATTTTAAGATTCGTGAATATAGCAACATGGTCTGATAAAACAATTCTACTGTGCTACTACTTAGCGCGTGAAAGCAAGTGATTGCAGCTATCATCTCAAATCTAATCGCCTAGTAATCTACAATTCAGTGAACGCAAGTGTAAGGAATTATATATAGTCTGGGGAGTTATTTCTTCTTGAGGACTTTTATTATAAATGGGTCCTCCTAGATAATGAGGCTATCCTATATTTATAATTATCAAAGAGTGATATATTTTTAAAGAAAGTTTAGTGTTATCACTTTTGCAACTAACATTGATCATAATAATTGAAATATACCAAACGGTTCAAGTTTTAATAAACTTGATGTACACTTCGACAATTATCGTCTTAAGTTATTTATCTATGAGATGGTATCTGTGATGAGTTTATCTATTCAGTAAAGCCTGAGGCCCAAAATCAAAAATCTGTTACAAACGTTGAGGAATTAGTAAAACCATTAAAATGCCTAAAGTCTAGCCAAATCTGGACAATACATTAGAGCTTAGCATTAGAGAGATATATTCCTTTATTTATAAAGTTTCAAAATTATTATTGCAGAAAATTCCACTCAAACATTATGCCCTTAAAAAAAATTCATAACATCTTCCATCTCTAAATAATTTAAAAAAAAAACAAATACTATTATACTATTTAAAATTCAGTGGTTTTTCATGTCGGAATAATTTTTTTCATATCTAATATGGTCAATATCTGTGGTTTACAATACAAACGAAAGCAATATACATATACATTTAGGTGAAAGTTATTTTTAGATTTATGTATCAGCCAATGGAAAACACAGATGTAAAATAAACTCATGATAGATACCAGGACTAAATTTTGTATATACGCCAGACGCGCGTTTCATCTACAAAAGACTCATCAGTGACGCTCGAATCCAAAAAAGTTAAAAAGGCCAAATAAAGTACGAAGTTGAAGAGCATATTATCTTGTCGATGGTATTTATTTCACGAAAAAATATCATGGAATCCTAATATATTTCAACAAACTTTCACCAGCTGGGATAGAACAGCAAAAATAGACAAAATTTATAGTTCGTTCTTATGTTGTACTGTTATACTACTGTCCCAGGTTAGGGTGAGGGTTGGGATCCCGTTAACTTGTTTAACCCCGCCACATTATGTATGTTTGTGCCTGCCCCGAGGCAGGAGCCTGTAAATCAGTGGTTGTCGGTTTTTTTATGTGTTACATATTTGTTTTTCGTTCATTGTTTTTTACATAAATACGGCCGTTAGTTTTCTCGTTTGAATTGTTTTACATTGACATTTCGGCCGGGGCTTTTATAGCTGACTATGCGGTTTGGGCTTTGCTCATTGATGAAGGCCGTAAATTGACCTATAGTTGTTAATTGCTGTGTCATTTTGGTCTATTGTGGAGAGTTGTCTCATTTGCAATCATACCACATCTTCTTTTTAAATATAAAAACAAAGAAAAAGAGTTACAAAACGGACATACTTCCATATGAATATTCGTTGTTGATACTAAATAAAAGGGTTTTCAAAAGGAAATCTCGATGAAATAATCCAATATTCCAAATGCATATATAGTCTTTTTCTTGTTCTACCATTTTAAATATAAAAGTTGTCGATCAAGTAATGCAAGACACTAAACCGATAACTAAGTAATACGTGTTTCGCTTGAAATATAAAGGGGACGGCAATTTGATATAGCAAGATGATTTTGGAATTATTATTTTGTCCTGGTAAGAACTGAGAAACAAAAATCTAATCCCAAAACATGATAGAAATGATATTTTTACCTAACATAAGCAGGATATAAATGCGTTCATACTTAGATACACCCACCACCACCACCACAACCATACAAACTATCCAATATGCACATGGTTATAAAATACATCTGTCAATATACATTTTCATAATAAAACAAATGATCGCATTGAAAAATTAAAACTTATACAGGTATATTTTTTGTATTAAATACCTTTAACTTTATCAGCAATTTTCTTTAACATATCAAGACTACGATCAAGCTTCTCTGTGAGGATATCAACCTTAGATTCTAGCCTTCCGTACCCTTTACAGACATCTGAATTAAACTTTCCTCCTGATATTGTTATTTTACATGCTGACATAAAGCACACACAGACTGCAATAATGAAAACTACTTGCTGCATGTTTGACATCCACACACAATTTTTGTTATCAAAATAGTAGAGAATATTTCAAAACATTACTATTAATTCTCAGTTTCAAATGAAATAGATACTGGTGGAGACAGCTGTTTTCATGTAAAGTTTGATCAAGGAAATCATTCAACACCATGACACAATGTATCACTTACAAGTTAAACATACAAACTCTACATTGGTAGCAAATTTGACGTTTTGAATTCTAATGTATGTTCAAAGTATTAAACGAATACGCATTGAAATTTAAAAAGATTGAGACGAAAGCATATGTTTGTACTTAAGAATTAGACATTGTGAATACGGGTTTAAAGTCTACGGGTACTGACAATATGAAAATAAGACGATATGGTATGATTGCCAAAGAGACACCTCTACATCAGAAACAAAATTACTTAGGCAACTAGACATGAATATGATCAATCAGAAACTACGGACTATCGACTTTTAATAATTAAAACTAGAAGTTGGTAAATAATACTTTAACACATAAATCACCAACTCTAGACTTTATACAAATGAGGAAATGTCGTATTATTAGGATTAAGCTATTTTAAAATTAAAGTATCAAGTTTAAGGCAAAACATAACAAGCAAATAATGCATGGGAAAATAACGGACACAGTTCACAGATCTGATTTGATAGTAGAATGCCGACGTAATTTATTTAATTGACAAGTCTGTGCACCATTGTTGACAAAGGATGCTCAAGTTCTTCAAGGTTAAATACTTATGAGAACGAGGGTGGTGATACCCTAACTCGTCGGCTCATATTCGCATTTCCCCCTTGTTGTCAGGGGAGCGAATATTAACAATTTTTAAATCATAAAACAGTTCAACTCGGAATTAGTCCAATTCATAACTTTTTATAGACTTCCTTGAGCATTCAATTCTGCGACCGTTTCCTTTGTTGTGCATCCCATACGTTATCAACATTTTATTCTATCGTTTCTAGTTTTGAAGACAAATAAATTGTCCTTTGTATCGGATATTGCTACTTGCTTTGCTGATCGATTTTACGAAGAAAAAACCGATTACTATGTCTATAAAAACTACGAGCAACATATCTGCACTTGCACGCAACATATTTGCGATAATCTATCAAAGTAACATAGACTACATGAAATCATTTTAAATATCCTGTATAACATCATTTGCAGT
Source organism: Mytilus galloprovincialis (assembly GCA_037788925.1). Classification (NCBI taxonomy): domain Eukaryota; kingdom Metazoa; phylum Mollusca; class Bivalvia; order Mytilida; family Mytilidae; genus Mytilus; species Mytilus galloprovincialis. Next base: position 90,198,014 of record CM075333.1, on the reverse strand, counting down.
AACTATTTAAGTCAATATCTAAGGATAAAACTATTACCATGCAACATGTCGATCATATTGTTTATTAATAATACAATAATCTTTATATGCATATTTATAAATTTCTTGGTTTACTTTGAGACAACAAATATATACCTATATATCAAGGCAATAAACAGCAAGCATGACATAGATTGTATAAACGCAAGCATGAAATATGTATCCTTACGTCACCTTAAATTGGTTATTACCCATAATCGGGCATCTTTTAGGCTGACGCTTTAATTTTGGTTTTTTGTTGTTGTCCATAACGTTACTTTTTGTTATTCCTGAGTAAGTTGAACATCTACCGTTTGTCATTCTTTTAATAAATATACCTGATGGATTAGTCGACAAGCATACATAAATACTTGCAAATAAGTGATAACAAATGCAAAGAATTCCAAAGTAAATTCTAAAAGGAGAATGTCCATAAAACATGGCAAAATATAACACTCGACTACATCAAATAGCAGAAAGAAAAAAAAAAAAAACTGTCACACTCCTGGCTTAGTGCAGGCTTTTTTCTGAAAACAAATTAGATTTAACTTGGCTGTATAGCAAACTAAGGGTTGGGATCCCGTTAACATGTTTTACCCCGCCCAATCTGTATGTATGTGCCTGTCCTAAGTCAGGAACCTGTAGTTAAGTGGTTTTCGTTTGTTTATGTGTTACATAAATGTTTTTCCATCATTTTTTGTACAATAATTAGGCCATTAGTTTTATCGCTTGAATTGTTTTACATTGTCATTTCGGGGCCTTTATAGCTGACTATGCTTTGTTCATTGTTGAAGGCCGTACGGTGACCTATAGTTTTTAATTTCTTTGTCCTTTTGGTCTCTTGTGGAGAGTTGTCTCATTGGCAATCATACCACCTTTTCTTTTTTATATAAACCTCCCACTTGTACGACAATTGCTTATTGTTCTGGTATATTGACAAAATTGATAGAGCAACCCAAATAAACGCAATTGATTACTAGTAACGTGAAAATCCAGAACATACATCACAGACATAAAACATTTGGCTGAAAAATTCAAACCAACATACTGATAAATCTTAGAAAGATGCAAACTGAATCAATTTGTAGTAAATTGCATATACAGTAAAGTAAAATTCAATATACGTATATGCACCCAATGAGAGCTTTTAATACTGACATGTGACAGCCAGATATAAAATAACCCAAGTGTGTATTGCAGACCGTTATTGTTAATCTACTTCCTTGTCATTTTGATAATGATTTTAATTTGAATTTGAATTTTTTATACTGGCTAAGGAAATTGACAAATATTCATCAAACGTGGTACGGCCGGTTCTGATTTAAATGTCAAATATAAAAGTACTTGTAACTTAATACAGACCACATAACTCATTAAATATTGTAAAATCTTTAAAAATATAATTCGCATGTAACTAGAAGGTACTCTGTTGCAGATTCTAGATTTTAGCGTCTGTTTTTTTTTCTATGGTATAGAATCACCGTGTTACATGATTATCACGACTGGTACCACATTATTAGCTTGATCTACCTACCCTTCAGGTGCACCTGAAAACACCCCAGTTTTAGATATGGTTCGTGTTGCTCAATCTTTAGTTTTCTATGTTGTGTTGTGTGTACATTTGTTTCTTTTCCGTCGTCTTTGGTTTTTCAACCATGGCATTGTCAGTTTAGTTTTTCACTTATGAGTGTGAATATTCCTTTTTTGGTATCTTATGCCCCTCATTTACTTTTTGTGTTTTGTGATGCTTATTTTTATACTATATATCGCATATATGCGCACAGTCTAGACTGTGTTTTTCACACATGTAAATATTTGCTATCACAAAAGATTTTTGGTTGAGTATATAAAAATGTCTGAAATTGCATACTCCTGTACCAAGGCAGGAGTATGGCCATTGTTATATTTTAAGTTCTTTTCTGTGTGTGTTACATTTTAACGTTGTGGTTATTTTTTTTTTGTCGTTTGTTTCCTCTTATATTTGAGTGTGAATTCACATTGTTATAAAACGTGTCACAAATCTTTTCTATCCCAAATTCATGTATTTAGTTTTGATGTTATATTTGTTATTCTCATAGAATTTTGTCTAATGATTAGTTCGTTTCTGTGTGTGTTATCTTTTAATGTTGTGTCGTTGTTCTCCTCTTACATTTAATGCGTTTCCCTCAGTTTTAGTTTGTTACCTGGATTTGTTTTTTTCTATCGATTTATGAGTTTTGAACAGCTGTATACTACTGTTGCCTATATATATACTACTGGATTTGATCCATACTATGAAATCCCGACAAATATAATTTTAAATCGTTTAATTCTCATGTAACAAATATTTACAACAAAATTAAAAGATTCATGTATAAATTCAATGAGTCTATTGATAATAACAATAAGGATACATAACATCAGCATCATCTAAAATTAGAAAGTTTCTATGTATCAACCAAAAGTTTTCCGAAAAATTATAGCAAACGTCTTTGCTACTTAGTATTTGATTGAAGCTTCCAAATGATTTGGTCACCATTGATAAGTCATCATAATTATCAAAGGTACCAGGATTATAATCTAATACTCCAGACGCGCGTTTAGTCTGCATAAGACTCATCAGTTACACTCTGGCGTATTAAATTATATTCCTGGTACCTTTGATAACTATTGGTACAGGCATTTTCTTATTTAAGGATAGCTTTCCTATGAAAGGATATATAGGGACTGTCGACTCTTTTACTAATTGGCTAAATAAATGACTGATTTTTCAGGAAAGTATTCTACTTGTTTTCGTAGTAATATACATGTGTCACCTTTGAAAGCTATATATTTTTATTTTACAACAAATGGACGTAACTTAAACGTTTGTGACCAACATGTTACAAGGGTTCATGTTAATATTCTACAAGGGTTCGTATAATTATACAGCGCTCCTTCAACAAGAGTTAAAAGAGCGAATATGTTAATTTCTAATATATCTGTAAAACATGATTTGTTCTGCATTGCTCCTTACTTTTAAATATACATGTATATCAACACTAGTATGTAAAGCAAGAACTTCATTCTTTTGTTAATATGATCAAGATACTGAAACGTCGTAATTGTAATAATCCGAAAGGAGATGTTCTTTGCCAATCAAGTATTCCTTAGAGCACAGCGTTTTCCAAGACAGACCCAGAATTAAGTATTTTTTTAGACAAGGCATAGAAATTAAAACAAAAATCTGATAACAACTAGTAATTCCCTGGTTATTACATAAATGAACAAATGAATTTTTCCTTTTGAAAATGTATATGCCGTAAAAAGCGTTGATCATGCGCACTTTTTTAGAATGAAGCGTAACATCTACCACGCTTCATATAAAATGTGCTTCCGTCAACACTTTTACACTCCAAACAAACAAGCTAAAGAGGCATTCACCTAAATTAAATTCCTGTGGGACTAATGCAGGTATAATAGTTCTATCGTTTATTTGTTTCGTATGGTATAAATAGTCGATAATAAGAAACGTATTATTTCATAAGTTCAAGATCAAAACGAGGCTACTTGTAAACACTTTAGACCTATTTCTTTTTTATGGACCGTGCAATATTTATCAGGCACCAAAACAAAATTACGACAAAAAAAAAAGTGAATAACCTATACTGATTTTGGCTGTTAAAAATCTATGACCTATGACTTAAATGATGAAAACAAAGTATGTGTCCTATTACACTACAAACTATTCAGAGTCAGAAAAAAGACCATATTTTGACTGGTTGAGCAGAGATTTGATATGACTCTAAATAATCTCAACAGCACTCTTTGGTCTTATCTTTACTTAAAATATTAAAGTCTGATTGAGGACTTATTATCTTGGTACAATCTGAATATGGTCTCAACAGATTGGTAGTTTGGTTCATTTCTATCAATTTTAAAGGATTGAATTATCAAAACGATAAAAAAGCTAAAAAAAAAAACTTCAGTTGGAACTAATTTTAGACATCAATTTTTTATTTTGTTTTTGTGAATTTTCGAATCAACTTGGTTATATACTAGGTTGTTTGATAATTTTGTGTATTGCCCTCAAATTTATGAATTATATTAATTGATAAAAAAGGTAAAAAAAAATTGAATTTAGGCTTAAATAAAGATAGTCACCTTTAAATTTTTTTTATAACTTTTTCAAATTAACTTGCATTTTCATATAGCTCTATCGCAATCTCATTTATATGTTGGGCTTACACAATTACAGGTTGTTTGGTAATTTTGTGTATTGCTGTCAGTTTTATGGATTAAGTTAATACCTAAAAAGCGATAATTTTCAGTTAATGCTAAATTCAAAAAGTCACCTTTAAATTTTTTTTTATAATTTTTTCATATCTACTCGGATTTTTATATACACCTTCATCTATCTCATTTATATATTGATCTTAGAGAATGCTAGGTTGTTTGTAGCTACCATTTTTAAGGATCTTATTAATAGGTAAAAGAAGCTAATATTTTCGGTACAGGCTAAATTTACCTTTAAAAAAAATATACCTTTTTCAAATCAACTTGTATTTTTATATGACTCTACAGCTATCTCATTTATATGATAATCTTAGAGAATGTCAGGTTGTTTGGTTGTTTGGTGTATTGCTGTCAAATTTATGGATTTAATCAGTAGGTTAAAAAAGCTAAAATTTTCAGTAAAGGCTAAATCCAGATAGGTACCTTAAAAAAATGGTATAACGTTTCCAGATCAACTTGGATTTTCATAAAACTCTACAGCTATTTCAATTTTAAATAGATCTTATAGAATGCCAGGTTATATGGTAGTTTGGTTTATTTCTATCAAGTTCTATAATTTAATAAGAATGTAAATAAAGCTACATCAAAGTCAAAAACATGTCTGCTTTTGCTTAATATCATAATTTCTTTCTTGAAAATTAGAATATATAAAGTAAAGATATTGTCCCTTAATTTAAATTATTCCCTTTATTTTAAAAATTATATACAAATTGGATATTTACAGTTAATAATTTTTTTTGATTGTCAACAAGTTTGAATAAATCTTCATGTCCTATGTTCACAAAAGTGGAAAAAAGTGGTGACTCTATGCCTGAAGTGGATGAAAATTGAATTTGTCCTACTAGGGTTTGCACCGGTCCTACCTGCTTGATAAATATTGCACAGTCCCTTAACATAATCAATATACACAGGTCTGAATTAAAATGTATTAAAATGAGAGCTGTTCATCAAATGATTATTCCTCACAGCACTGTATTTTCTGAGGCAGAACCAGAATTAGGTAGATATTTCAAATGTTTTTCTGTTGAAAAAGTTGAAATGTTAGTACACTTTGTAGCATTTGAATCATGATCTTCTGTGTACCTAATAAAGAGATTCCTGTACATGTTCGCTACACGCGAGTTACATGTATATGATAGAAATATGTACACACCTTGTAAAGAATTGAATAACGAAATTATTATAGATAGGTGCGTCATGGCAAGAAATGAATCAATGATCTGCAAAACCCAGGTTATACCTGTCAAACTAAATAACTTGATATATATTACACTATTGTGACGGGTAGCTTTGTTGGTGCTTGATCTTTCCATTTTTGGTGTCATGCTTATTTTGCGCATTGTCATGAGAAAAAATATTATGTTGCAACCACAAATTACTGCTACAGGAATGATCAAACATGCTATTACTGAAGTTGCATTTTTGAGGAAGCAGATTGTTTCTCTTTTTCCATATCCTGTGTCGTTATACTGTGATAATGTAACGGTTATATTTATGACTATGATAGCAGCTGGTGTACAATAAGAATATAAAAAATATAGAAGCATAGTTCGTTTCTCGTGGTGTGCGTCATGTGGTGTGGTGATAGTACTAAATGCCTTGAACATATGGAAGGTACAAACGCTTAAACAGGCGAAAGAACTTAAAAGGAAGAAATGAAGAGTTATACCAAAAACTTTACAAAAAACATCATGGTCAGTTTTGCTAGCTCCGAAAGTAAAAACTGCTTGTAAAAAGAAAAGTGAAAATACGAGTGACATGTTATTTTTACCTGGAATGGATCTTAAGTTAGGAAATATACAATAAGTGACAAAGGTCAGAAAGAGACATATCATGGATATGACAGAGGCAATGGTCGTTACAATATTGAGTATGTAATTAATGCCTACTTCTGGTTTTTTAAGCGATTTCATTGTATCTACGCATATTCTTGCTCCTCCACTTGCTGTGAGTTTGAACATCCCTTGCTGTATTTTTATATTAGTCGACTTTAAAATGATGAATGAAGAAGATGTTGAATCTATAATTATTTCATCTTCTTCCAGGTTTACTTGTTGACATAAAAGGAGCTCAGACACGTGACTAAATGTATAAAATTTGTGTGACCGTCCATCTTTTGAATCAGTTTTTGATAAGTAACACATTCCAGTAAACTGTGCAGCGTTGTTTATCATTGTCTTTGTATTCCTTGCCCTCTGATCTAAACTCACTTTGAGACTGATATGAAAATCATCACTCGAGATGTTAACTATTTCTTCTCTTAGATGTACAAGCTTGGTTTCAATGTCTTTTCTAAATACACTTTCTTTGATGAAGAATTCTACATTTGCCAATATCTCTACGCCAACTGTTTCGTTGGTGTCACAAGAAATATTTGTAACCATGTTCGAAGAAACCTCATCTAGTTTCTTCTCAAGTGTTAGATAACTCTTAATGAATTCTTCTAATCCATTTTCAATATCTTCTAAAATTTTATCATATGCCACAAGATTTATAATGCATTCTATTCTGATCGGTAATATATAGCCCAGCTGATTGGTAACCAGGAGCAGTGGAGTACAAGAAACATTGACAAGGACATATCCAGGTGAACAAGTTACGTTTCTACATTTGTTCTGAAAAATAAATATTTCTGTTACAGAGAGGAAACAATTGTCTTGATACTAAGACCTTTAGTTTTGACATGGAATCGTATTACACCTACCAAATGCTTACACATATAAATGCACCAACAGTGTTTACCACTGTTCAAAAGTCATAAATCATTTAGGAGAAAGCAAATTTGGGTAACAAACTAAAATCGAGGGAAACACATTTACTATAAGAGGAAAACAACGGAGCAACAGAAACACTTTAAGTTATATAAGTAACAGTTTGTTGATTTATCTATATAATAAAAAGCGTATACACACATATTTCTTAACATCCTTATTACTGTGGGTATGTTATTATAGAATATATAATGTCAGGCAATCATATGCCTGATAAGAAGAATTGATGAAATATATACCCCTTCCACTAAAACAAAAAATAAAACACTTGAAGTTGTGTTAACAAATAATTATGCAAGACTGTGGATCGGTTAATCTTTTTAAAAGAGGGGCAAAATTACCAGAGGGACAGTCAAACTCATAGATCGAAAATAAACTGACAATGCCATGACAAAAAACGAAAAAGAAAAACAAACAAATAACAGTAGACACGACATAACATAGAAAACTAAAGAATAAGCAACACGAACCCCACCAACAATTTGGAGTGCTCGGGTAGGGAAGGCAGATCCTGCTCCACATGTGGTACCCGTTGTGTTGAAAAGGTTTGAAAATGATAAGAAAGAGCTATTCTCTTGTAAACAAAGGAATAATGTTTTGTTTTGTTTGGCATTAAGTATAGTTACGCTAGCTGTTGTTGTTAAATTTTAATAAATAATATTTCGGAGCGGTTTAAGGTTTTTTTGGGCGGAAGGAGGGGGAGGAGTTTGTAAAATAAGAGTGTTTTTTTACGGTTCTCACATTAGTGGTTTAATTTGTAGATATTTCTCATTCCTGTCTCATTGCAAGAATCTCCTAGGGAATTGGCAATTTTTTTTTATTTATTCTGTCTTTGCTAAAAGAAACTTATTTTTGTTGTGATTCATTTTACGATATTAAGATGAATCTCCGTATTATTTACATCTTATACTTACATTAAGTTTATCTAATACTTGGCCGCTTTTACACTCGGTTATTGTCACCTCCGTATCTGTTGGTATAAGAAACAATGTCCTGAATGTAGTATCAACTCCTCCCTTGTAGAAACATGATGTACAGACTATATTTTGAGGAGAAGGGGTTGTTGCTTCCGTTGGCATAGGTGGAGTGGATGGTTTGAATCCTAAATCAGGATTACAAAGTGTACAGAATATGTTCTTATAACCTCTATAACTTTTGAGATATGTTGTATTCAGTTTCTCACAGGCCCAGACGACATCTTCATCAAAACGAGGCCAAGTACCTGAAACATTGCACGATTTTATTGTGTTTTCTGTGTCATCACAAAAAACTTGATTTCTTTGATTTGGTTTATATTTAACACCACAGTTTCTCTGATTAGCATCTTCTAAGATGGAAGTTACGGAGAATTGAAAATAAATCGGTAATGACTTAGTGGCTACACAAGTAATATATATATCCCATGGTTGAAAAATGTGTGCAGCTGTCATGACATTAAGAGGTTGCATGTTAACCGAATCGTCTGCACACATTGCACAAAATATATTTCTAAAACTACTTTTCGAGTCAGGTTTGCTTACTGGAAGATCATACATCAACTCGCCGCGCTCATAGCAGTACGCATTCAATCCTTGATCAGCATAACGACACATACTTGAAATAACATTCCCTCCAGAACAATCCAAGTGCTGGTCAAGTTCATAATCAATACAACAATCACAATTAACCGAACAGTTGGCAATACACGAGCACTGCAATGATTGGTTATCGGTTAATTGTTCTTGGTTAAAATTGTAGATTCCGCAAAGTTCGGGACCATATGATTGGGAGTATAGGGACATCAAATTAGACATATTGACTTGCCGGTCATTGTCGAAATACAGAAGTTGAGAAGTAAGTTTTCCCCCTTCATTCACATTAATACCTGATCTATTGGTATACCTTGTTAGATATTTTCCTAAGAAATCAGTAATGAAATTGGCATTACCTATTTTGTATATTATTTGCTCATTAGTTTTATCAAACATAAGCAATAAATCTCCATTGATATCAGCATATTGATACAACTCATTTTGTCTATTACACAAGTAACAGAATGCATTTTTAAATGGGACTGTCACGGCAGATGCATTATAAACCATGCATGCTTCGTCCAGGGATTTAGATTTAAATAGTCTTTCGTCACTCTGAATGCAAGATGAAATGACGGTAGAATTTGAATCTTTCAGCGGAGGATTACAAATAAGACAGAACACACTTTTATAAATATCAAACGGAAGTTGAAATATATTGCAAGCCCAGTCAATATTATAATCATACGTTCGCCAGGTACCAGTTATATTACAGCGACCAATCAAATCTTTGTTTATTGGTTGGCATGTAATAGCCTCGTAATGAACACTTTGTTGGACATAACGAACGGTACATTTCTTTTCTATAATCACATCTGCTATTTCATCGAAACTTGATAAGAAATTAAAATCTGCAAATTCTTTACAATTGATGTCTACTGTCCATGACTCGGTGTCTGTTTCATTATGACACAAAGCACAATGAATATTCCTATAAGTTGTATTTGTTTCACTTGTTACCGGAACCAATGAAAGATCAGAAGCAAGTTTTGTGTCATCTTCACACAGTTGAGTCAGTTTCTTCTCGGTGCCATTGGGGCATGTTGTGATCATTGAAAAATAATGTTCTGAGAGCAGATTTTTCGGGTTATATATAACATCATTTTTACAAATTTCCTTATATTTGGGTAATGCTAAATCTGGGCAGCAATTTTGGTTTAGAACACATCTATTGCAAGTACATGTTGGACATGCAGAACGTATGTCTGTTAAATCTCTGTCATAATATCGAAGCGATAAACCGGTTCCATTACAAAACTGAAAGCCACATGTCACAGCAAACTGGTTAAAGATATATTCTAAATCAGGCAAACAGTCAGTATTGCTTATACAGCACAATACCAAGACGAACAACTTGTGTGTTCTGTAATAAAGATAAATAATGTGATATTTGATTATATTTATGATAATTATACATGTAAAAATTATGATTTCATAAATGAACTCTTTTTACTGTCGATTTACACGTCCAACCTGGATATTATATCAAATATTTACAATACAATGACACTTATCGACATAACAAACAGTATGTCTGTCTTGTACATTGTAGCCTGAAGCGGAAGCATGGACAACATGCATACTTTTCTCGATGAATACACAGACATTGTGGAAATGGATGCTTTAGTAAAGTTGACACAGTCTGCAATTCAAATCATATCAAATCTGGGTAATTTGTTGACAGCAAGCTTTTATGGCAATCCAGTTACTGGTAAACACATGGATCGATTACTACGCAGTCATTTCGCTCAATCCATATCATTAGTGTATTAAGGGGGATTTTTTTAAAATTACTAAATCAAAATTAGGTTTGAAATTATTCAAATTATGAAATCTGAAACATGATTTTAATCTCATTTGTTTTATTCAAATAAGTAAGGAATATGACAGTTGCAATCAATTCGTTTGATGTGTTTGAGCTTTTTATTTTGGCATTTGGTTAAGGACTTTCCGTTCTGAATAATCCTTGGAGTTCAGTTTTTTTGTGATTTTACTTTTTTGATAATGTTAAAACAGTAACATGTGTACACGTCTTTTCTTTATTAAGAATATTTCTAAAATTGACACAGTCTGCAATTCAAATCATATCAAATTCTGAGTGATTTGTTGACAGCAAGCTTTTAGGGCAATCCAGTTACTGGTAAACACATGGATCGATTACTACGCAGTCATTTCACTCAATCCATATCAGTAGTGTATTAAGGGTGATTTTTTTTTAATTACTAATTCAAAATTAGGTTTGAAATTATTCAAATTATGAAATCTGAAACATGATTATAATCTCATTTTTTTATTCAAATAAGTAAGGAATATGACAGTTGCAATCAATTCGTTTGATGTGTTTGAGCTTTTTATTTTGGCATTTGGTTAAGGACTTCTGAATTTTCCTTGGAGTTCATTTTTTTAGTGATTTATTAATTTTTTGATAATGTTGAAACAGTAACATGTGTACACGTCTTACTTTATTAAGCATATTTCTATAATTGTTTTTAAAAATGATTTTCACAGAAGTAGAAACTCATTTTTCCGTAGAATTTTTCTCAAATAGAATTGATGAAGCTGCATCCTTAAAAATATGAGTACACTTTACTAAATCATTTGTTGTTCATTTTTTGTCTTTGATAATAATGATGCAGTTATGGGAAGAGTCTGTAAATGTATTTTAAAGTCATTGCTTACAAATTGTTTTTGTGAAATATTTGGCGTTTAACTTATCCAAATTACGTCTAAAAACAAACAATTTATGGAATATTTGATAAAAGTTGTGTTTATGATGCTCCTTTCAGTTTTATGACCGACTTATGATGTGAATTATATATTATAATTTCTGGTCTGTGCCTCCTCATTCACTGCGACTAGAATGAATGTTGCTCTAATATACCAACTCATATATTTATGCTGAATATGTATATAATCACTTCTGTTGATTTTCTGTTAATATTTTTTCAAAATTTATTTATATTTTAAAATTATTTTTGATGAATAATTTTTTATTTTCATATATTGAGTTGTATTTTTTACGGTTTCTATTTTGATTCCATTGAAACATTGACACATAGATTTCTTTTATTATTTTTTTTAATTTGTTTATATATATATAATATATGTAATTGTATCATTGTTTTTATGCATTGTCAAGCGCTTAGAGTAAATATTAATTTAGATAAGCGCTATATAAGCACTGTAAATAATAATAATAATAATAATAATAATAATAAGCAGACAAAGTACTATTATTCCTGCGGATTGTTTTGAAGTTTATGCATCCAGTTCAAACAATTCAAGTCCTCAGAATGAAGACGTATGGTCCCATATACTGTTGCTACTTATATCTTAGAGTTGTGCAAAATACAAACATAAAAAAAGAGGGATAGCATGGCGTTTTGACTGCATTGCGTATCGAAATCTTCTTAGCAATTGTTAAGTTTCTTACTTGTGACACATAAATGTTGGAAACACAAATTGGATGACCATTTTAAAGTGCTTACCAATATAAAGGATACAATACTATAAGTTAATGTACGTCGAGGCATAAACATTATTTTGACTCGTACTGGGTTTTACACTTTCATTTCCGCAAAAAGTAAATGAATTTAATTTTGATACGATATTGCAGGTTTGCTTATTTTAGCATAGTGTCCTTGATAGATGGTTACTGCTCTTATAAAGAGGCATTTGCAAAAAGGGTACCCTATGGTAAAGTGTAAACATTCTTTTGAAAGTTGCATAGGTGCCATCATGAATTGATTGACAGTTAAGTACGAATGTTATCGTATATCAATCAGTCCTGCTTAACAGGATTCTACAGAATGCGAATTTTTATCGTATTTTACTTGCAGGAATGATACCAGTAGAGCAGGAAGTGCAAGCTCCGAAGGCTTTATAGTAAATTGATACATAAAAAAAAGTACGAAACATTAAAGGAACTGCAACCAAATTTCACAAAATAAAACATAAATCCTACATAAAGCAATAGCAAAGTTAAGAAATTGCAAAAATAAAGTCTGATCGAAAAACAAAAAAGAAGGCACACGATAGCATTTTATGATATCAGGGGCATTAGCTGTCAAATCAATGATTAACAATTTGACCAAAATTCTCATATTTCACTTATAACATACAGGAACGTATATCTAAATAACATACAGTCCCAATGTATTTTAGACCAGACGCCATATAATAATCCATCGAGATGACCTCTAAAAGCTGCCGGCGATCAAATAACCCGATATAAACATACATGTATATATATTCACAGTTTGCGAGCACGTGCAATCTGATATGTTTTTTTGATTTCATGTAATAAGTTAAAATAAAATATGTATGCAAATTATTGAATTATTGTTTTACCTCAGATCAGGCAACAAAATGGTTATTCCTAGCTCCTCCCATGTTTTACTTTTAAATGTTGCCGTTAATTGTCTTTCAAATGAATAAACATTCTGACCATCACATGGTAAGTACGCGCACTAAACGGTCAAACTCTACTTTGCACGAATATGGATTTTATTGCGTTGTATTTTTTTCAATAGTACATCAAGAATGTTTTAGTAGCCTATTTTGACGATATTGAAGCAGAGTGACTGCTAAAAGCAAAACATTATTTCTTTATTCCGATTGTTGCAACATCAAAAAATCGTATTTTCGCATTTTATTAGTTTTTCAAATTAGTATCATTTTCCCCTTTGAGATTCTGAGAAGTTTCAATAAATTCTAACACAGAATAAGTAGTATCGGATGAAAAAAATTGAGTATTCACTCCCTGAATTAAGCAATTGCACCCCCCAAAAAAGCAAAATAACTATCAAAATGCAAAAAAAAGCTATCAAAATGCAAAAAAACTATCAAAATGCAAAAAAAAGGGCATTATATGATATAATTCGAGGAAAGTCTCATTACAGTCTGCTCTATAGTGTAATCTGGCAAACTCAATGTGATGCACAGTTCGCAAATATACAATATCAGAGGACAACATGATAAATGAGGTGCAATAAAACGTGAGTTGTTTAGAATTCTCTAACGTTCAAACGGTTCGGGAGCAGTTACGGAAACAAAAATGTGAAAAGAGACTGAAAGGACCGACGAACAAAATGACTCCATCATCACTTCATACATGATATGGATGATTAGAATAACGATTTTCATTTTTTTGTCATACACATTTTTTTGTCATACAAACAAATGAAATAATTGTAAGATATAGATTCAAAATCATGTTGTCCTCTTTATTAAAGGTTAACATCAGCAGTAGAAAATAGCAAATTCGAAAATCAACTGTCTGTTGATAAATTGTTTTCTGTTGAATGTTCGTATCACTTTAAGTAAGACTTTGAATTTTCCTTACATGAGTTTGAAAATCCATATGCTGGTCAATTCCTTTTTTCCAAAAGCAAAATCACTAAATCAGATTTTTTTTTTCAATTTATCTAAAGTCTTATAGTAAGTTTTACAATTACTTTTTTCGAAATTTGATTTATAAATTTCAACCTACCTTAGAATCATGGTTAGTTTCTGCAAACCTGGCAAAGTTATCAAAGTAGCAATTTGTTACCTGTGATTTTATTTTTTATCTTTTTTTCTCAAATGATGATAGCATTTTCCATTATTTGAATTGTTATCATAAATCCTTATTTGTACTGTCCTTACTTCAGAACGAGTTAAAACTAAACAATCAGATATTTCCATATGTAGGCTGTCAGTTCAAATACTACTCTGGTAAAAATACATAACAACATTCCCTTGACGAGAATGATTGAAAATTTCCGAGGTATGTACTAAAATCACGATTTTCAGTTTAATGAGTTTTATGTGATTGATCAGGCTCCATTAGTTTTTATGAAAGAAGTTGCTCTACAATTTGTTTTCGTAATGGATTCAATTGAACACTAGGTCAATTGATATTTATTCATATAATTTCAAAATTTGTCTAAATCTAAGAATTCGGCGATTATTTGAAAATAAGAATTAACATCATACATGTACGCACGCTCGTACACACGCACGTACACACATTTTTATTTGAAATATTACTCTCTTTTATCGACGATAACCTCATATAAATTGTTGTGTTCATTAAACATTTATTTGTGCTAAATATCCGACTGAGACCCTACAATGAAAAATGTAAAATAACAAAAATACCGAACTCTGAAGAAAGTTATAAAAGGAAAATCTCTAAGCAAATGACAAAGTAAAAAACTCCAACACATCAAACGAATGGATAGCAACTGTCTTATTCCTGACTTGGTACAGGCATTTTCTCATTTTAGAAAAAATGGCGGTTTAAACTTGTTTTTATAGCTAGCTTCACCTCTCACTTGAATGACAGTCCTTGGACTGGTGTGGCGCTGTTGCTCTTTTTTTTCTAGGGTTTATTTTATTCTATAAATTTATCTGTATTTGGTTTGGCCGATTACTGGTTCCGAAAGATGTTCAAGGCACCAGTTTTGTGCGTACGGAAATCGCTTCAACTTCCGAATAAACTGTTAAAACAACAGATGTGCAGAAAGTTTTATACCGGATAGGTAGAAAATCAATCCATACATTCTTCTCTTATAAAAGTAAGGGTTGCATTCTTTTTTTTCTCTCAAAGAAGTTAAATTTATGGATTTTTTAAGCAGTTGAATTATTCCTTCTTATATCGAATTCTGACATATGGATATGTATTATATTTCCTTTACTACACGTATATACAATTATATATGAAGAAGTTCTCCCCAATTTTTTGTATATGAATAATTGTCCCCTTTTTGGAAGGGAGTTGATCTAGGAAGTTGTATTATTTTCTTTTTTTATTATTATTATTATAGGAGTCGGACTTCTGTTTTTTTCTCAATCGATTTATGAATTTCGAAAAGCAGTATACTACTATTGCCATCGATTTATGAATTTCGAAAAGCAGTATACTACTGTTGCCTTTATTTCTAGATATGTTTATTCTTCCACTTTTTGTTTTTATAGTTTTCTATTGTTAAAAACCATAAAAGATGTCATTACAATATGCTTTACAGACAGCATGATTGTGAAAAAAATGTTTCTCCAAAAGGTAAATGGTGAAATTTTTAGAATTTAGAATTGAAAGCATATAACTCAATTATATATTGTATTAATATATAGAAAATGATTAAGAAATAGTTTGTTAATATTTGGCATTAGAAAAGCAAAACTCAAAGCTTGTAAATACTCAGCTTATAAAGGAAAGACATATTATTTTTACATTATACTTTGCAGTTAGAAACATATCAATTAATTAATAGCAAAATCAATACACTGGTAATGTTCATTTTCATAAAACTGATAAATAAATAATTTCAATAGGATGACTGCTTTTATCGTTATATCTTAACAATCATTAATATTTATTCACGGATGTTCATTTTCAAAAGATCAAATTAAAAAAAAAACAAATAGGGAATATTTCCATAGGGACACAGATATGCCCTCGCTAGCAAATAACGTTATAAAGACACATAACTGTAGTAAAAGTGACGCTACCAAAATTGAACTAAAACTTAGATTTATGGTAATAAGCAATATATATACATTCCATAATGTTTAGTTTTTGACAAACTTTTAGTTAAATAACGGAAATAAAAAATTAAGCATTTTTTTCATTTGTAAAGGGGCATAACTCAAGAACAGTAAAAAATGACTCTACCAAAATTCATACTTGATCTGTGTTTTGTAGTTATAAGCATTGTATAAAAGCTTCATAACATTTGATTGGAGCAAACTAAAGTTAGAGAACGGAAACAAAAAATTCAGCAATTTTTCATTTGGAAAGGGCCATAACTCTAAAACGGTAAAAGTGACTACACAAAAATTAAAACTCGATCTGTGTTTTATGATAATTAGTAAATAGTGTCTAAACTATCTAACTAAATTTTTACCACATCTTAGATTGTGGTTTACCATCTACGTCGTCTGGTCTTTTAAGTATCTAACTTGACCTGTTCCCGAATATGAATGTTTCGCTGAGAATTAATTCGCATTGCTATCAGTCTAGTCTCGATATTTATACATATAACATTCATGTATTTAGTTATGATGTTTAATTTAGAAGAAAAACCGAGATAGTTAGATAATACAATTAATGATATCATTTCTAACACAATTTTATATAAATATTCTTGTAATTTTACAAAATACATCTTATAACACCATTACAAACTTTATCCCGATTTTTATATTCAATTTTTAGAAATTCAAATGTGACGTCACTTTTGTAGTGTTGATACATTCGGGTGACGCATGGTCTTTTACGGACTGTGCGTCACACGAATGTATCAACATCACAATTATCTCTTAAAATGCCCTGTACCAACTCAGGAAAATGGCAGTTATTATCAAATAATTCGTTTCTATAAATCTTGCATTGGCGTTTGTTTTTGTTTTTTGTTGTTGCATTCACTGTTTCTGTTGTTCCGTCTTTTTCCTCCTAAAGTTTCCCTCGGTTTTAAATTTAACCCGGATTTGTTTTCTCTCAATCAATTTATGAATTTTGAGCAGCGGAATACTACTTGTGTCTTTATTTATTTCACAAATTGAATAACTGCAAATTTCTAATGTATACAGTTGAGGGCTTTAATAGCAAGTATGTTAAGTGGGTTCGAGAGAGATCAAATCTAAGAAACTGAATCATAATATTTGTTTGTTTTTATGGTGATTAGGATTATAACACAATGTTGACTGCTGTATCCGTATTTTGACATTTTATCCATTATGTCTGTTTGTTTTGTTCACGCATCGTTGTCAATATAATGGAATTCGATGCGACTGTCATACAAGTGAGAGGTCTAGCTAGCTATAAAACCAAGTTCAATCAACCAGTTTCTACGAAAGAAAATGCATGTACCAAGTCAGGAATATGACAGTTGGTATCCATTCGTTTGATGTGTTTGTGATTTTGATTTTGCCATTTGATAAAGGACTTTCCGTTTTGATTTTCCACGGAGATCAGTATTCTTGTGATTTTTGCCTTTTTTCCCACTCGTTGCATCAGTTGATAAATTCTCACATTTGATTTGGACAGTTTTTTTATAGAATTCTCCCTTTTTGAATTTTCTTTTTCACACATTTGACTTAGGTATTTTTTTTTTATATAGTTTACTGGAATGAAAATTTGATTTTGACGAAACTTTCTTTTGTCACAGCATTTTATTTTATTACTAGCTAATAAATTTATCTGATATCAGTAGAAAGTTGTCTTGAGTGTACAATTAGATGTTATATAATTGTCAAAATCAAATAACTGTTTTCTCTGACAACACTTCTAAAGTATACATATTGATAGAATGAAATTCAAAACAGTGTGGCTGTGGCCATTGATTGACACATTAAATTCATCCATTGACTGGGACAATTTAGTGAACGTTTGTATGTAACAACTACTGCTCACTATGACATAATGTACTTTTTAAAGACACCTAAACTATTGGGTCACCAAAGGTTCTCAACACCTTAATAAAGTAATTCGAAAAACTAATCAGAAATAACACGATGTTTTGATTTATATCAATTATATAAATCAAAACATAAAGGTTATTCCTGATTAATTTTTTGAATTATTTTATAATTAAAGGCGTTAAGAAACCTTTGGTCACCCCACAGTTTAAATGTCTATCGTAGGTACGTCGTGAACAGTGGTAGTTACAGACAAACGTTCACGTAAATTGTCCCAGTCGATGGATGAATTTAATGTGTCAATCAATGGCCACAGCCACACTGTTTTAAATTTCATTCTATATACTTTTTAATTTTGTTTATAATTCTCAAGTTGGCCCTGTAATATCATGAAGTTAAAACGTACTCATTACTCTCACATTTTCAATTCTCTACGTGATTTCCCATTGGTCGCTTAAATCATTACCATATTCATGTTTAAGCATGAGTAAAAAATAATAATTTAAAACTTGTTTGTCATATTTTGCGTCCACACTTAAACTTCCCTTATGTGGCTCATATTTATCAAACAGTATATTATATCTCCAAGCAAACTATAAAAGAATTCCAACGGACAATGTTACTGAAAATCCCAGATTACTAGTTAAATAAGAATGTTGATCATTTGTGAAACAATAGACTTGATAAATTTAAAATTGTTTCAGTATGGCTGTCTTTCTCAGTAGAAAAATAAACAAATACAATGTTAACAGTGTTTGTACTATTTTTTAGAAAACATGTGTAAAACATGAATGGAACATTCAAAAAATAGAATATAAACTGAAAACTCATACGATATATTCTTATCTTCATACAAAATATTGTAACTGACGAAAATCAGAACTTAAGGAAAAACACATTTTATGAAATGTGTAAGGCAACAGTAGTATACCGCTGTTCAAAAAAGTCTAAATCGAATGAGGTAATACAAATCCGGGTTAGAAAGTAAACCCAAAGGAAACACATCAATTATAAGTTGAAAACAATGGAAGAACAGAAACACTGAAGTGCAAAAAAACAAATGCTAAAGCAACATATATAGAAACGTTGTTTTTTTTATATCAACTGCCATATTTCTGAATTGGTACATTTTAAGTTAAAAAAAAAATGGTAGGTTGGACTGTTTGTATGGCTAGCCAAACCTCCTGCTTGTATGAAAATGTAACACAAACTGTTAAAATGACAACGTGACCTGATCGGAATACAGTACAAATAAAAGCAAAAAACTCAGGACAGACATAGAAATACATAAAAAACAAATGTTATACTACATGTTGACGACATGTAAACCACAGAACCACAGAATAAAAACGAACACCTGAGAGCCGTAGTGTAGTGGATAGTGCATCGGAATACAAACACAAAGATTCCTGGTTCGATCCCCCATTACGGACAAAACATTTCAGGGACTGAATTTTCGGCTATCCATTGTTCTCATATGAGAGTATGGTCTTGAGAAAACAATGATAGCCGTCAGAAGGGGACGATAAATGGCTGAACCGTGTTAGAAGAGAGCAATATATGTTGCACATAAAAGACATCCTTATAGATTTTGAAAAAGAGTAAGCTAATGTCGCTGCAAAGCAACACTCGTATCAGCAAATTGGAAAAGGATTGCTATAAGTTGTAATAACTTGTTTCCCAATCCACTATATAAAAAATATATGTTTAAACTAGCACCTAAAACTAATTTACGACAGTACACAAATACAGCAAAATAGACTTATGAACTGAGCGTCACACGAATGTTTCAAACGCTACTAAAAGTGTCGTCACGGGTATTTTTTCTAAATTAAATATGAAATCGGGATTAAGTTTGTAATGGTGTTATTTGACTATTTTCTATCAATTACAAACATATCTTTTTTGAATTGTGGTGGTAATGGTGCAATTAGTTGTATTTTCTAACAAAGTCGGTGTTTTTTCTCATTAATCAAAACGATGTAGAAGAAATAAATCCTTTGAAATCCTGTGCATAGTGGTAATGTAAACCAAAGATCATATAAATTAATTAGGTGATTAATAACTTTACTTTAACATACATATAAAAAATGAAAATAAGATTAAAACAACAAATGATAAGACATAAAACAATATACAATCAAAATTACAAATAAATAAAACCATACATAAATACGTGAGACGCAGTACAAATGTCGTTAGTTAGTTTAGCCACAGACACATCGTATAGATCAACAAATTTGTGATGGTGTCCATTTGATTTACGGAGTGTCATGTTTAATCTTTACTCTTCGTAACTCTGTTGGAGCAGTTTTGACGTAAGAAGCACACTCCTGAATATTAAGTCTGTATAATGTGAACTTTAACGAGCATAACCTATCAATTTGGATATATAGAAAATATACGATGGGACAGAGGGGAGGGTATTTTACTGCTTAGAAATGTAAAATTGATAATTCGGAAATTGAAATCGCCCGGTTTGTCATAATTTTAGTGTGAAGTCGTGTATGTGTCAATATTGAGGAAATAATCAAGGTATGAAGCAGTCCTTGTAGCATCAGTAGTATTCTTAATTACAGTTTCGCTGGAATATTTGAGATGTGAGTACTGGCTGAAATATGGGTTTTAAGTTATAGGACATCATCAATATATCTGGAGGTAAAAATAAAGAATTTCGCATGGTGCTTTTTCTTTTTGTCTTTAAGAAGGTTCTGAATTAATTCTGTATCAGACAAATATAAAAACAAATCGGCCAGTAGTGCTGCACATTTATTACGTCGTAACTACAATCCCCTTCCCTTTCATGAATGTGACCTACCGAATTAGACTATTTACCGGATTTGTAATCACATAAGCAACACGACGGGTGCCACATGTGGAGCAGGATCTTCTTACCCTTCCGGAGCACCTGAGATCACCCCTAGTTTTTGGTGGGGTTCGTGTTGTTTATTCTTTAGTTTTCTATGTTGTGTCATGTGTACTATTGTTTTTCTGTTTGTCTTTTTCATTTTTAGCCATGGCGTTGTCAGTTTGTTTTAGATTTATGAGTTTGACTGTCCCTTTTGGTATCTTTCGTCCCTCTTTTATTACCCGTTGCGTAGGTAAACAAACATGTAAGTGAAAACAAAATAATGGAATTAATTTTATCAATAAAAGTCAATTTGTGGAAGATAGCGTTAATCATCGATTGAAGTTCAGATATCGGTTCTCTATATATGATTGATTGATTGTTGGTTGCCTTGTGAAAGAAAATACCTTACAAAAATCGGAAATTTAACTAACCACTGATATTGAGCTTATGAGTTAACAATAAGAAACATTACAGTGTGTGTGTAAGATATTGCGTTGACAAAGGAACAGTTTGACTGTAATGTTTCTTACGAATGCATGTATTTATTCATGCATCCTCTACTTTCAAATGTTGGAAACAGGACATTTTGGTAGTGATGTTTTTCACGTATTCATGTATTTATACATTCCTCCTCTACTATCAAATGTTGGAAACAGGACATTTTGGTAGTGATGTTTTTTTACGAATGCATGTAATAGTATTTATACATATATCTTCGACTTTCAGATGTTGGAAAAAAGTAAAATCACAAAAATACTGAACTCCCAGGAAAATTCAAAACGGAAAGTCCATATTCAAATGGCAAAATCAAATGAAAAAACACATTAAACAAATGGACAACAGTTTTTACATTCCTGACTTGGTACAGACATTTTCAAATGTAATATAGGGGACAGTTGTCCTATGGTGTTTTTCACGAATACTTGTATTTATACATGTATCCTCGACTTTTAAATGTTTGAAACGGGACATATTGGTAGTGATGTTTTTCACGAATGCATGTTTTTATTCATATATCATTGACTTTTAAATGTTTGAAACTGAACATTTTAGAAGTGATGTTTTTCACGAATGCATGTATTTGTACATATATCCTTGACTTTTGAATGTTTTGGTATAATCGTTCCTGTTGAAAGTATCCATATCGTATAATTCACTCACCTATTGACATTAATTTACCTTTCATTGTCACCTTTTCAATTCGGTTCAATCGATGGTATTAATGAAGTATTATTCAGCTTCAAATACACATCATTCAGTCAGATGATTTAAGTCACGTTCCTAGTGAATGTTAATAGAAAGTTATTTACAGTAATTTTTATCACAAAAACTCGTAATATTCGTATGGGATGAATATATTTAATTTTGAAAACATAAGGGACTGTCTGTTTGATTATAACCTTTAATCATACCATAGCAATATTTGATCAACTGTTTTTATCTTGTCTTATATCTCAGTTCGCTTATTATTCTGATTTTTGGTTGATATAAATACCTGAACAGATTAGTTAATAAAGTGTAGATACTAGTTTGCTTCTAGAAAGTACATGATACTATAACGATATAGATTAGTAATTTTTCAAGTTTCGAAATACGGACTGTAACGTGACAAATGTAAGAATAGTTTGCCTTGTTTTTCAGAAAGTACTGTCATCGTTAGTCTTTGAAGGTCGTTTTCATCTTTATTTTGTAGCTTTTTTAGCTGGATAATTACAGCAAGGATATGATAATCGAAGGATTCGATATTTTCAAAGTTGTCATTTTGGCTGTAATGTTTCTCACGAATGCATGTATCTATTCATCTATTCTCGACTTTCAAATGTTTGAATTAGGCAGTGATGTTTTAACGAATGCATGTACTAGTATTTATACATATATCCTCGACTTTTAAATGTTTGAAACGGAACATATTGGCAGTGATGTTTCCACGAATGCATGTTTTTATTCATATATCATTGACTTTTAAATGTTTGAAACGGGACATTTTAGTTGTGATGTTTTTCACGAATGCATGTATTTATACATATATCCTTGACTTTTAAATGTTTTGGTGTGATCATTCGTTTACTAGTAATTCTCTAATTTCTTAACATTTATTCACTTTTCATTGTCACCTTTTCAATTCAGTTCAGTTGATGGTATTTATGACGTATTATTCAGCTTCAAATACACATCATACAGTCAGATGATTTCAGTCACGTTCCTAGTGAATGTAAATAAAAATTTATTTACAGTAATTTTAATCTCAAAAACTCGTAATATTCGTATGGGATGAATATGTTTTATTTCGAAAACATAAGGGACTGTCTCTTTGATTATATCCTCTTATCATACTATAGCAACATTTGATCAACTCTTTTAATCTTGACTAATATCACAGTTGGTTTCACATTCTATTATTTTTTTTACTGTTTATTGATAAAAATGCCTTTACAGTTTAAATGATAAAGTTTAGATAAAATTTCACTTCTATAAAGTACATGATACTTTAACGTTATAGGTAAGTATTTTTTCATGTTTAAAAATACGGATCTGAACGTGATAAATGTTACTTTTACCTTGGGTCACTTTCAAAAAATTCTGTCACCGTTAGTTTAAAAAAGGTCTGTCCTATATGTTCTCCTATTTATTTGTATTGCAGTCCTGTAATGTTATGTTGTCATTTTAATGTTATATTTAACATTGACATTAAAGCTTGAGGTTTGGAACCAGGTTCCACCCCCATTTTTTTTCTTTAAAAAATGTCCTGTACCAAGTCAGGAAAATGGACATTGTTATATTATAGTTCGTTTCTGTGTGTGTTACATTTTAACGTTGTGTTTCTGTTGTGTCGTTTGTTTCCTCTTACATTTGAGTGTGAATTCGCATTGCTATAAGACATGTCACGGTATTTCTATCCCAAATTCATGTATTTAGTTTTGATGTTATATTTGTTATTCTCATCGCATTATGTCTAATGCTTAGTTCGTTTCTGTGTGTGTACCATTTTAATGTTGTGTCGTTGTTCTCCTCTTATATTTAATGCGTTTCCCTCAGTTTTAGTTCGTAACCCGGATTTGTTTTTTTCTATCGATTTATGAGTTTCGAACAGCGGTATTCTAATGTTGCCTTTATTTATATTTATTTTGTTGTTTTCGAAAACTGGATGTACAATAAGGATATGATAATCGAAGGATTTCATATTTTGAATTACAAATTTTTAGAGTTGTCATTTTACGTTTATGTTTGTTTAAAGGGTGCATACTTCATAAATTGTAAAGGAAGGTGCCAAAAAAAAAATGCGAAATTTGTAATTTTTTAGGACCATTTTTAACCTTCGTGAACCTTCTCCTTTCTGCACACTACACTTAACTATAATATCTAAGATTGCTTACATCTTGTTATATTTTTTTTTCTTTAGTTTAGTTTGCACAAAATTATTTGTTATGTTTGTCTGTCTGTACTTCGACATGAAATTTGAAGATGTTCAATGGACTGTAATTTCGCTGCATGGGAACTGACTTTGAAAAAGAAGTTTCCCTAAAACGACAAAGTGTGGTTTCAGAATTAATTCAATCAAATATTTTATGTTTTATCGTAAACGATTCGAAACAATTTTCAAAATTTCAAATTTTATAGATTAAGATAATAATTTCCCCTCTCCCTCCCTCTCCTAGAATATAATTATTAATTACAATTATTAAGATTTCTTATTCATGCTGCCTCGTTCTGTAGAATATCCTGAATACTTGACCTCTAATTCTTCTTTATTTTCTCCTTTTATTTGAAGTTGTGTGGTTTTGAACTATGCAGCTTCAAAAAAACCTCATCTAATCTCATGATTTACGTCACGTTCAGAGAAAGTGTCAATAAAAAGGTATTTGCAGTGATTTTTATTACAAAAACTCTAATACAGTTGTATGGTTATAATATATTGTTTTTGAAAACATAAGGGACTGTCTGTTTGATTTTATCACCTAAACAAAGCATAGCAATATTTGATTAACGCTTTTAATTTGGTCTTGCAAATAAGTTGACTTCCAATTATTGATTAAAAACGATAAAAGATAAAAATCATAAAGTTTAGAGTCTGTCTGCACGTCTAAAATGCACTTGCTGCTTTGAATGATCTGGTAAAGGTAGGTCTTTTTTCTGTTTTAAAAAGCTTCAAGCAGAAATAGTCAAAAAGGGATTTGATAATCCAGGGTTGCAATCATTTAACAACATATTTTTCAAGTTCTTATTTCAAGTTGGATGATTTTACAACATGTCATCTCATTTTTACTTCTACCATTTTGTCTGGCCCCAGTTTTGAGTTTTGTTCAGTGACCGGTTGTGAACATAATATAACACATGAATTATTTTGGATATGTTTAACGAAGTTCATATTTTCTGACGGACAAACATTCTTCGAAGCTTAACACGAATCGTATCTGCGCACTCAGCCAGTAAGTGTCCTTACTGAAATAGTCAACGGTTAGTGGAGTCCAACGACTGAAAACTGCGGTTCGGATAAGACTAAATAGAATATCGACAATAAAACCGGAACAACAAATTATCGACGATAAAAACTCATTCGATTATTTAGTGACTATAAAAACACTCAATCATTATCGACAAAGGAAATCCGATCAATCGACTATCGAAAATATATAGTCGCTTGGCATTATTTTTTTTGAAGAAGTTCAAGAAAACAAAATTCCAGTTTTCCTTATGTCCTTTCCCGGTTTTTTGATTTGAGGTCATATATCAAAAAACCTATTGCAAGAGACCTAATGGTTTAATCATGTACCGATATGAAGATATAGCAAATGTCTCAATTTAAAACATCAAATAATATTTGACCATAACCTCAGTTTCATGTTCATTGGTCATGAATCTGATATGAAAAGCCCAAACGTAGGGATAATGTATGGTTTAGGAGTTATGGTGACTTGAAATATATAAGGGGAGATAACCGTTTTAAAGAGACATTCATAACACTGTAAGTCAAATGTAAAGAGAGTTGTGCCATGTTGTCAAATGTGAAAAGAGGAATAACGTTAACTAAAAGTACATGTCACTGCAAAATTGATCGAAACATGCTGTTAAATTGATAAAATATCGTCCTATATGTTACGGTAACAGGAGAGGAATAGCGATAATAATAATAATAAATATATGCAGGGATATATCACCTATAGGAATAGGTTTTAACCATCGTCAATGTTTTATTCACGCGCTTAAAATATATTCAATATGTTGCGAAACAAAAATAAAACCATCTTAGGTGGGGAGGAAATAAACGATATTTAGGACAAAATCATATCCAAAAGATGAACTAAAAAAATCAACTGAATATAAAATTCTGTATTGTTTGCTTGAAAGGCTTACAAAAATATTTTTCAAAGTTCAATATTAACTTCATTTACTGTCATTTAAAATCATGGTGTTCATATGAGACAAGGCGATTGCTAAAATAGTTCTGAACAGTCTTAACCTGTAAAATTATCCAACCTCAAATAAGAACTTAAAAATCTTCTGTTTTAACTCATTGCTGTTTTTCGCCCTTTAATATACATTATTGTTACATTACATTTAACACTTATTTGTTTTATTATGGTCAATTTTATTTAATTCATACAAGATCAGGACAATATTGATATTATTAGAGAATAATGCGTTTTATGCCTTTATATTTCATATTTTACAGATAATTTCATAAAACAGAATGTGTGATAAAAACAAATATTTGAGAGTTGTCACCTTTTGTGTGCATTCATTCTTGATAAATATGCACATGAGTAACTGCCAGAATCAGCCAAATTTTGAGCGTATCTATAACCACTATGCTGCAGCCTGTGGATTGCAATTCTGCAATGTTTCACTTATATCATTGTCATATTTTCACAATAATTTAACAACTCTTGGCTCTGTTTGTCTTCCATGTCACTGTAATGATTGCATTCTGAATATAAACTGTTGTCCTGATTTTGGATTACCTCGCTACCGAGAGAAATGTATGAACGATGTTATATACAATCCATATAATCTGTTATCAGATGTCTACTTTTCTGTGCTAGACAAATGTCCTCCAAACACGCCCCCGAAAATTAGAAATCTCTGTGAAAAAGAAACTGATCTAATTCAAAATTTAACTCTGGTACCCGTGACGAGTAAGACCAGGACAACTTATAGAAACGTTTATTGTGCTCAGTGTCATGGCGAAACAGATTTAGAGCCATGGACTATAGACATAAATTGTCAAAAATTTGCAGATTTTAACTTTTTGTCCAGTTTTGAAGAAATAGCAGAACTTATAAAGGTAAAAATGTGTACTGTACGATACGTTCAACAAAATGCCAATAATAAGGCTGTCCCGTGTAAAAGAGCAGCTGATAACTTGATAGGAAGATGCAACATGACAGGGACTTGGAACTCATATGATTCAGATATCGATATGGCATGTAATCACTTTCAACTTCCATTTGATAAATACAAAAGTATATTTTGTTTGATGTGTAATCCTCCATCACAAGATCCGTTTACGGATTTAGTCTCTGCGTGTAACATAACAAAGGACAGCACAAAAAGTCTAGAAAACGCATGTGAAATGTACAAACAAAGCAGCGTAACGTTTCCGTTTAAAAACATGTTTTGCTACCTTTGCAACAGACATGACGACAAAGATAGGTACAATGATATAAATGGGTATATAAGTTTAATATTTAAAGATGATATAGTGGTTTATAACATGGAACAATTAATATTTAAGAAAGATTTCTTGACGCCATATCTTTCTAATCAAAGCATTAAACTAAACACCAAGTTCAAACTTGGGAACAGACTAAACAGTTCATACGATTTTTTTGACAATGAACGACAAGTTAATGTGACTAATCTAATGACTCTATATTCATTAGCATATGAGTCAAATTTATGTGGAATTTACAACGCCGGCCCTAAACCGTTGGAACCCGATTGTTCCTGTCATGAAACTTGTGTTTCGTATGATACCTGTTGTGTCGATTTTGAATTAGATCAGCTTTTGGGATGCTTAGATGGAAACATTGTGGCTGGTATATGCCGTTATACTGATGAAGGTATCAATTCATATTGTGAAAGCAGGGGTGAATTCATGTATGATCTTCCTGTTAGTAGAAATGACACCAAAAAACACTACAAAAATATATTTTGTGCACTGTGCGCGGACAAGAAATTCAATTTCCCAATAAGCTTTCCCGTGAAGAAGTACGCGCATAAATATTTTCATCCATGGGACGTTGAGATAACATGCGCAATATCCAATCTACTTCCAATATATTATCAGCTCTCTATGACAGACATCTTTAAATCTGCTACTAGAAAAAATTGTGATATTAAATTTAAACCTGCCCAAGGAAAAGATGCATATTGTGATGACAAGGCAATCAAGATAAGTACATGCAATGTATCTGGTACATGGTCACATTTTGATGCTGATGTGTTATGGGCTTGTGAAAAGCTAAACACAACATTTTTGACAAATTACAGAGGATTTCGAAACGTGTTTTGTACTTTATGCAATCCTGATGTACATTTAGGGTTCATTCCACCACCACCACCAACGACAAGCGTTATACCTCGGGATCCTGAACACCGTCCAGTTATTTGCACTTCGTGTATAAGCAGCGCAGGGGTTGTTACAACGTTTAGGGCATTATTTCAAATATCGAACGATGACGACGAAAAGGTAACTGAGTGTACTAGAGGACAGGTCTTGGATACTTTACATGTAAGTTAAACTTATATAGCTCTACAAGAGATTGAAATTTCCCTTTCACAAGGGTGGCACCGCTTAACTACTTTAGCTTGGTTGGCAGACTGGTGGTATACTATGTCTAAGGTACCGGATTTAATCCCAAATTGATTAAGTTGTAGTTTTGAAAGGAACGATTGTCACAAATATATTTTGGAATGGTTTGTTCAATCAAAAAATGTCCAATTGTCTCGTATTTTATGGCTATAGCTCGGAAAATTGTTTTCACTTATAAATAAAAAGAAATCACAAAGCGGAAAAAAGAATAATCAAACAAATTAACAAAATAAAATTGCTTTTTTCGTGTATTGTTTGTACATAAATAAGGCCGTTAGTTTTCTCGTTTGACTTGTTTTGCATTTATTATTTCGGCGCCTTTTATAGCTTTCAATGCGGTTTGTATAAACTACTATGCGGAATGGGTTTTAATTACTGTTGTCAGACAATGTAAATGTCAAGGCTATTGTCTTCTTGTTTGTGATTAAGACTATTGTGGAGAGTTATCTCATTGGGTAAACACCTCATCGGAATTTTTTTTTAACATTTTTTAACATTTCCACTTAAATTATACACCTCAAATACTCTCTGGATATGAATGAGAGGGGGTAAGAGGGGTCCTGATCCCGAAATCCCGGGCTTAAAAACACAGGATCCCGAGGTCCCGAAATTCGAAAAAAAAAAATTCCCGGATCCCGAAAGGGTCAATCCCGAAATCCCGAGCTTAAAAACACCCGATCCCGTAGTCCCGATAAAGGTCCTATCCCCCCTCATGAATAATATAACTTTTGCAAAACAAAACTTTTGGTGTTGCGATAATAATCTCTCTATCTTCAATTATGTATTCCTGTCAAGTTATTACAAAAACGTATTTAAATTGTTTACTTTTGTACATGTATTTATTTTTGTGTCTTTCAGAATAAATGCAGAAACATTATATGTTCTCCTGGATATATACTTCTTAATTCAACTTGCGAACCAATACTATCCATGACTAAAAATCTCGGATATTTGCTACCTATCCGTTTGGAATTTGTATCTAAAATAAATCCCGCCTCATATGATTCCTTGTTACAGAGAACGGAAACAGCAATAGAAGATTATTTGAACAGATACCTTAAGCTAAACACAGGCCTACATTTTTTATCTGCCGACCTAATCACAAATTCTTCTTGTGTCAGAAATGAAACTGTAGGAATGGAGATACTGGCGAGCATTGAAGTGTTTATTGACGAGATAGTTTCTAGGAAAGACATCGAAACAAAATTAGCCGATATCAGTGATGATGTGGTTAACATCACTGGATACGATAATGTAAACCTGACAATCTCCTTAGATTATAATGCAATAAGCACAAAAACAAAAATAAATGATATCGGACAGTTTACTGGACTGTGCTATTCATCCACAACAGACTCAGATTTTAAAAGATCGCACATGTATTATAAGTTCAACCTCGTGTCTAATCTACTCTTTTGTAAGCAGGTAGCCCTCGATAAAAGTGAAGTTATCGTGCTTTTCAAACCATTTACTTCCGTTACAATCGTGTCAAGTAAAGTTGAAATAGAACAAGGACATTTTAGAATAGCCGAAAATGGCATGGTAAGAATATGTATCGATACACTGTTGTTATTGAAGAAACCTAAAGTGCTAATAGACAAGGTCATTTCTACAATAATGGCCGCAGCAACAATTATTTCAATGATTTGTCTGTTCGCTACTTTTGTTACATACTGTATATTTCCAAGCCTGCGATCTGTTCCTGGTAAGAACAACATGTCTCTGGTGTTTTCATTATTTTTTTTACAGGCTGTATACACTTTCAGTGGGAATCAAATCGAAAACCCTTTGTCTTGTCAAATGATAGGAATTATAATACACTTCTTTCTATTGAGCTATTTCGCTTGTTTGTGCGTTTGTACCTTTCACATGTTTAAAGCATTTAGCAGCATCAGCGGACCGTATAGTACAGGCTACAGTTATCGAATTATGTTAGCGTATTGTTTGTTCTCTTATTGTACTCCCACAATTATAATTATTATCAATATAGCGGTTACCTTTACGTTGGCTGATAACATTGGTTATGGCGTCAGGGGGTATATCTGCTTTTTAAAATACTCATCTGCAGTTATTGGAACAGTAATCATTCCTATTTCGTGTATTTGTGTGTGTAATGTAGCATTTTTCATCATAACAATGCATAAAATAAGTTCTACACCGAAGATACAGAGGACAAGTTCACACAAAACTACCCATGACAACAGCATCGTCTACATTAAACTTTTCAGTATAACGGGTATCACGTGGGTATTCCCGATCATCGATGCGTTTTTACCAATGACCTTATTAACTGTGATGTTTTCGTTGTTAAATGTGTTACAGGGTGTGTACATCTTTCTGTCATACATATGTAATTCACGTGTAAAAAGGTTGTATAAGAACTTGTGTGGTTGTAATAATACAGATGGCTTGGATTCAAACTTTACAGGGATAACCAATAGTTCTCAAGTTTTGTCAGCGAGCAGTGTTAAATATATATCGCAACAAAACACAAAGTCTATCCGTGAAAGTAAAATTTGATCTGTTCGACTTAAAGATTTGACATGAGCCTTAGGGCTTGATTTTGCTAGCAGTACTAATTAAGAACAATTGGTTATCATCTTTTACTCGTGAGATTTTGGAAAATCAATTATTTGTATGTATTGAAAAATGAGTTATTTGTATATTATATTTCAATAAAACAGTGTTTTTTTTCTTGTCATTTTAAAACAGTTTCTACGTTTGTTTAAGAATAGTTTTTACAATGATAAGTTAAATTCATGAGATATAATTCATTGTTAAATAAAGGCAACTGTAGTATACCGGTGTTCAAAGGTGATAAATCGATTGAGAAAAAAAACCATATTCGGGTTACAAACTAAAATCGAGGGAAACACATCTATAAAAATCTTGATTTATTTGCCACAAAGTCCTCTTTTTCTATTAAATGCAATGAAACAGTAAAAAATAATGCTTTGCATCAAGTTTGCCCTTGGAATATGTACAAAATGGCCTATCTCTATTATTCATTATATCTGTAGTTTTGATACAATTGAAGTTTGAAAAGTTCGTACAAAAATGGCTACAGAAGGGTACATAAACCTTAACTAAACGCACCGAGGGAACACCTATCAATGACAATATGTCACGCGAGTCTTAATGGTCAAGTTGTAAAACAATAACAAAAACATATTATGGATTCTTAAAAAAGCTCTTGATAATCTCTGTTATCTTAAAGAATGAACATAAAGATTGTTTTAATCCTTAATCTGCTTATAAGTTATAAGAAGATGATGTATGATTGCCATTGAGCACGGGCGGATCCAGGAATTCCATAGGGGGTGGTCACCTTTTGAAATCTTAAATTAAAATTCATATTTTTATTGGTATCATGAAAATAGTTACAACTATAGAAGACAAAAGTTACACATTATTTATAAAATTGATTCCAATTTCATTTTTCTTCAATGCCTGCGTGCAAACATGTCAACTATAACATCAAGTTCTAACTCTAAATTGTAATGCACGTGCATCAGTGCAAGTCCATTTAGTCGGTCCTGGCCCATTGTTGCACGTAAAAATGTTTTCAGTAACCCAAGCTCACTATTCGAACGCTCACATTCACAACTTGTTACACTCAATTTTGAGAACAACACGCCCATGTAATACTCGAGAACATTAAACCGTTTCTTGATTTTTATCACTCTGACTTGCCTAGTCCATTTGGAATTTCTTCGGAAGTAGAGAGGTGGTTGCATTTCTGGAAACATACCACAGATACATTGCCAAAGTCAGCTGCTGAAACCATTAAAAAATGCAACAAACTCGATTATCCCAATATATATGCAATTCTCAAAATTGTTTGCACAGTGGGGTGCTCATTTTCGCCACATCTTTCCATGTTTTCTACAGTTTATGTTCAGGTCTAAATGTTTTTGAAGTATACTGATATTTCTATATGAAGATAACTTCAAATGCAAAATATATTTTAGCTTGAAAACCGGTTTGTTTTAAGAAAATCATCTGAAAAGTTAGATTAAAGGGTGTTTGAAATTTCCGGATGTTTTGTCAATGGGGGACACATATTCGCCGTTTTTACACATCTATTTAAAACCAAATAACCGCAGCTTTTAACAATTTTTATCAAATCAATTGCATTATAGATGAATAGCAGACATTTCAAAGGTATAAAGAATTCAAAATTAGGGCATTCAGTCAAATATTTACTTAGAAATACTTTTTTATTCAGGAAATTGTCCGAAAATCGTTGTCCGTTTTTCGGTCATTTTCGGTAGGAGCCGCAATTTTGTCTCAGTTTAAAAAATATTATATTTGTTATAAAAATATAATTTACGGGTACATTTCTTCCATTTCAGCCATCCTTTGAAATTTTTACACCTCAAAATCCTTAAACGGCGAAATTGTGTCCCCGGCGAAAATGAGCACCCCACTATAACAAGTTGTGAATGTGAGCGTTCGAACATTTAATGTTTATTTATGTGACTTTAAAACTTTAAAATTATTTTTGAACTTTGGCATCACAGTAAAAAAATATTATTGGTAGAGAAAAGTTATTATACAAACTTTACAAATTTAGATAAACGTAATGTAAAAAAAGTATAAATTACCTGCTAAAAACATCTAAGATTGAGGACTGTCTCTTCATTTTTACACCTTAACATCAAAGAAATCGACCAAGTAATTAGCGATTGTTGATTACATGTTCATTGTATAAACATACCTGTCAACTGAAGGTACATGTATTTAGCCTTAAGATAAGTAATGACAACTTTATGACTGGTGATTACGATAGACAAATTGATTTGATCGACGAATTTATTTTTAAAAATGTTCAAGGTGCACCATTTTTTGGTACATGGTCACGGTGTATATTCGGAACGCTTGCTTTCAGATTCAATCGCCGGTAACGCTTGCTTTCCGATACGTGTAACGCTTGCTTTCAGATGTTTGTTGACGGAAAAGCAGAAGTCAGGTGCTAAATATGGATGATGCTTCAATCTGGTGGTATGTGGTGTTTTTTGTTGTATCTCACGGAACAATAGAGTTATTTTACTTGATAGAAATGTAACGCATGTCATTTTGAAAGTTTTAAATCAGGTCGTAAACGGTCCCACAATCGCAACACTGCAAATCATGGAACACAAGAATGCCTTTTATGTGCATGAATCTGTTTAAAACATATTAGTTTTAGCCAGTTATCGAATCGTCTATTGGCCATAAACTAGTTTATTCATATCCGTATATCAAAAATATATTTTATCTTACTACAAATTGTCCGTTTAAAAAATCTTAGGAAACGCTGTCTTTCAGATACTTCAGTTTCAGCGTCGTTTGTGGAAACGAATGCTTTCCGATATTAGGAAACGAATGCTTTCCGATTTTTATGCAGGAAACGACTTCTTTCAGATTGAATAGTTATAATTTAACCCATGCACCATTTTTGCAAACCCAGGGGGTGGTCTACGGCACCGGATGACCACCCCCTGGATCCGCCTCTGTTGAGATATCTCTCAACCATAGAAAAAATTACGAAGAAGTTAAAAACAATAGGTTATTCTATGATTAACATAAAACTGGGTCATCATACGGCCTTCGACAATGAGCAAGATCGTTATTGCATAGTAAATGTGAAACAATTGAAACGAAAACACCAACGGCCTGATTTATGACAAAACAGTGAACGAAAATCAAAATTGACGGAACAAACACACGTACAATGTGAAGGGGTTAATACATATAGAAAGATGTGGGATGAGTGCCAATGACACAACTCTCCATCTAAGTAACAATTATAAAATTAAACCATTATAGGTAAAGGCACGGCCTTTAAACATGTTTATTAGCGATTAACTTACCCCATAACCTAATATAGAGATGTAACAGCACAATTGAAGAACTAACTATAAAGATCAGATGACTCGTTAGATCGACACGAAGTACAAACACAAATAACACAGGTACAGACATAAAGTGTCGATTTAAGAGCAGTCTCAGTTTCTGGATGTCATTTCAAAGTCAATGATATCTAATAAATAATCATGTTCTCCCAGGCTAATAAATCAGTCAGTATACATCCAACAGATTCAACGTAGAGACGTCATAAAGAGCAAACTCAATCAGATTTAAATTAATTTATTTAGTGTAAAGCAATTTGTATGTAATGAGTCTTTCCAATGCCAAAACGTTTACTTCCGAACGAATGGTACTCTTGGTGACCCACATTTCTATTATAAAAACTATTAAGTAGGTCAAAATACAGTGGTGGTTGCTTCTGATGATTATTTCTATATTGGTATTCATCATGAACACTTTAAATGTCTAATAATAGGACAGAAAAATTTGGGATAATTGTATATATAACCATAGAAGTAAAAAAAAAAATTTAATCAGAATCAATTTTACATGAGTAAGGTTAATACTACCTACACCCTCCCAGTTCTCCTGTGGAAAAAAAAGAGAAACTAAAAAAATAACATTACTATATATGTGCAATGATTAAAATGATAATGGTTTATGTGCTTTTTCATTTGATTTTATTTTTTCACAAGAATGAATTTACATAGTGTTTATTACATACTCGCACATATAATGAGCAGAATTGTTAGATATTCTTTTGCTTAATATGAAAATACTTATGTGAGGAAAAATGTATACCATATTTTCATCTTTAATATGTATGACCCTGATAAATTAATACAACTTTAACCTCGTTGACTTAACAGATTGAAATATATATATATAAAAAAAAAAAAAAAAAAGGAACTGACTTACTGTTCCCTAATCAAAAGCCTATATTAAAAATTCTTAGAATTTGCTCGATATTCTTTCAGAATTTGGGAAATAAAATTCATGAAGAAAACGTTTATAGAATATATTTATCTTTCATATATAACTTTTTGAAAGATATGTTTTACTAAATCACAACAGACTTTATCTTCTAAAAAAAAGTTACTGAATGACTCGAGTCGATATTACATTTACTTTGCTTTAATACAATGTGCATCACATATGTCTTAAGTGAAATAAACTTCCGTTAGTAACCACGTACTTTTGTACCGATATTAGTAATCTTTGAATTAAAGTAAAATGTGAAAAAAATCGCAGAATTTGACAGAAAGATATGACAATTTCAATAGGTTTTGATGACGTTATTATGCTCAGTAGATACATGCTCCTGGTACACGGCAATTCTCAACAGAAGTGTCCATTCATATGCATCGCTTGTCAATAAGTTTATAAAATGCATCAGAGTTTTTGAAAAGATTAATGATTTGATTTTATATATAAATTTTAAATCCTTATTGAGTCATTGTAAAATTCATAAATGATACTTAAAATATGTATATTTGTAATGAGAGTTTATCGGTATAAATAATATAAACATCTATATATATAAACTTTTTGAATAAAAATAATCTATATCCTTGAACGCAGATCGACTTATATAAGTAATTAAACTGTTCATCTCACTATATAAGTAATTAAATTATTCATCTAACAAAGTATTCTTCAATACTACCTTGTCTGAGGTATATTGATCAAAACCTATATCTGATACAAGATACATATGCTAAGAGCTGTCTGGCTCTTCATTGGTTGTGTAATCCAGGTAAACAAATCCATACTAGATACGATGGAGGTGAAGACAAAGCTAAGGTTTTGTCTGGTGTTTTCCGCCATTGCATTGGTCCTAAAGATCATAGTTTTTATCAGTCCAGGATGGGTAGTGGTCAAATCTTACTTCCGGGATCCATTACCAACCCATGTAGTTCAAAAAGCAGAGCATGTGATAGACAGAAGACACGGAATTTCCATTTCTTTTGGAGTCTGGTTCTACAAGGTAAGTAAATAAGTTAGTAAGTAACATACATTTATACAATTATATATTTTGTGGCCCTTTATAGCTTGCTGTTCAGTGTGAGCTAAGGCTCCGTATTGAAGGCCATACCTTGACCTATAATGGTTTACTTTTATAAATTGTGACTTGGATGGAGAGTTGTCTCATTGGCACTCATACCACATCTTCCTATATCTATATATACATAGCAATTTGATATTTACATACGGTGCATTGGGCCTATATGTCATTTAAGCAATATTATATCCTATTCGAAAACCGTAAAGGTTTACAAAATTGAAATATAAAATTAGACGTGATGTTGTTTTTTTCTATAAATGAATGCTGAATTTACAAATTTTGTGGTTGGAATTTGATAGTCCTTCAGTAAATGAATGTCTTTCTTTATCAAGGTGTGTAGACGTGAGAGGAACAACGATGAGGGGGGTGAAGGGAAGAGGGAATTCATGGAGGAGAAGACAACACCTAAGGACACAAGACGGACAAGTGAAGGCCGCCATCACAATCACGAGAGACACCACCATAGATGCTACCACAGAAGCTACAAGAAACAACAACATGGACAAAGAATTGACTATGTTGGTGAGGACATTGAACAAGCCAAGAGGAATGACAAAACATTTGAAAATAACATACCAACAGATTTTATTGAGGCAAGAGAGTTTATCAACACATCAGTGGGTAGGTGCTGCAATCATTGTTCCTGGTCTTTGTGTTATTGATATTAAGTATATTATATACAAAATAAGACTTGACAATAAGTGAAGTTTCCAAGTAATACAGAAAGTCGAGAAATCTACCTCTAACATGTTAACTTATCATACGGTCATTACAAATAATATATATTTCATGGTAGTCTAGAAATCGAAATCTGACAATAACAAAGGAGCCACTAATGGTATAATTCAAACCAATGACATAAAACAGGAAAACCAAAAAGAAAATAACGACAAACTCAAACTGTTTAGTTGTTTTCTTTATCTGTGTTTGATGGTATTAATGGGATAGCGAGTTGGCTATGTTTTGCAAAATGATAGATTAAAGTTTCTACCTTATACACAAGACATTACTATGGTTTGTGGTAAACTGTGGAAAAGGAGGTCATGTCTTATCCCAAAATATTTAAGGTCTGTCATGTACTTTACGAAGACTTAATGGGAGACTACTTTATTTTGTGTTTGTTTTTATATATTTATTCCCTATAAAAGAAAACAAGTACGTGATATAGGGAGGTGAAAGATTCCAAAGAGACATTCAAACTCGTATTTCGAAATAAACCGACAAGGCCATGCCTGGCTAAAACTAAACCGACAAGGCCATGCCTGACTAAAAATAAACCGACAAGGCCATGCCTGGCTAAAAATAAACCGACAAGGCCATGCCTGGCTAAAAATAAATCGACAAGGCCATGCCTGGCTAAAAATAAACCGACAAGGCCATGCCTGGCTAAAAATAAACCGACAATGCCATGCCTGGCTAAAAATAAACAATAGTCAAAGTTAAAGACTGAGCAATACGGACCCCAATAAAAACTGGGAATGATTTCGAGTGCCCAGGAAGGGACTGCATATGTTACACCTGTCGTGTATCTCATGTTAGTACAAACTCGATGGTAAATTTAATTCGGTATGTCACATTAGGGGAAAGGGGATAAAATTGCAGTATCATTTTAATATTTCCTTTTTTTAATTTATCATATTTTATTGTTGAAAATACCTGTACATTTGTTAGTTTAAAACATCAAGTACCGGTACCTTATTCCAGCCTCGTTAACATTAGTAAATAACATATTTATACAGTTGTTAGTATTTGTTAGTATTATACATTTGATTTTCAATATTTGAAAAACAATAAAAAATTATACCATGTCGTAATCAGTGGCGGATCCCGAAATTTTCATAAGTGGGGCCCCGCTCCAGTCACGCTTCAGTGATTCCCTATATAAGCAACCAAATTTTTTCCCAAAAAGGGGGGCCCGGGCCCCCTGCCCCCCCCCCCCCCTAAATCCGCCTCTGGTAATTTCAGAAAGAAAGAAGTTTACCATTAAGATTTTCAAACATAATTATCTGTATAACAAATGTATAGGTTTTGAAATATATATATATATATATATATATATATATATATATATATATATATATATATATATATATACACATGTATATATATTGTTTTTTTATACTAAATTTCTTTTTTTCTTATTTGCACATAATAAGTTACACACATATGTATACATAATAGTAATATACACTAAAAAGAAGATATATAATACATTTAATATTTCCTGGTTAAAATCAGCTCTATTGTTGAATTCTTTCGTTTCACTATATAATTTACTTAATATTGTGATTTGAATAACAATGGCTTACATTTGAATATGACGAAGAAAGGTTTTTTTTAAAAGTAAGCTGATAATGACTCAGGGTTAAACGTGACCCTTACATTCCTTATTGAACTACTAATATTTAAGTCAAATAGCATTTGTATGGTCTGAAATGTTGAATGCGAGAATAATATCTATGTTTGTTTTAAATAAAGTGTTAATATTTGCTGATATCTGAACCTAAATATACAACAAATAATACACCGAAAATAATTTTGCAGTAAAACTATATAAAAAGAAGAGGGTGTGGAAATCCTGCATCTGTTCATAAGACTAATTTTCAAAGACTGGGATGTCTTTACTAAGAAAAAAATCAATGTTTTAAAGATGATCAATTTAAGTTCTACAGTATAATTGACGATCCTTTAAGAAAACCATATTACGGCAGAAAGATCGACTTCCTAAATTGTATTTCTCTTGTCAATTTTGCTGTTAGATTTTGTTATTTAGGTCGTGGTTAGACGGTAAGAGAGACGAACAATATTGAATTAAAAAATAAAAGCTATTTTAAATATCGATATTCGTTGTGGCAGTTTGTCAATGAATGGTATAATGGGAGAACAAAAAAAAGAAGATGTGATATGATTGCCAATGAGACAAATCTTCACAAGAGGCCAAATGACACAGATATTAACAACTATAGGTCACCTTACGACCTTCGACAATGAGCAAAGTCCATACTGCATAGTCCGCGTTTTTTACTTTGTTCTCTCTAAATGCACAGTCCTACGTCAGCATATACCGAAATGAACATGCAAATTACTGACACGTACGAGGTAAAGAAACGATATAGCACACTTTTAAAATTAAACAATAACGCTACAATTACCTTTCTTTTTCATGCTAGAATTTGCTCGCCATGGACGATATGAGTTGACATGTTATGTTACCATTGGTCTCATTCTGGGATTAATTGGTATGGCTGGTGCCATTAAGTACGCACGTGGTGGTGGTGTAGGAAAACATACTGGAAGACTCGTTTGTTCTACTCAAGTTTTCTCATGTAAGTATACACATAAATAGACAAAAATGTTGTACTGTGTATTTTGTTAATGAAAAACTTAATTGCAATTCTTGTCGTCAATAAATGTAAGGTGTACACAATATCCAGATCAAATTAGAAATACTCTTATACACGAATAACAGTTGTGTCATCGAAAAATAACCGATCAAGTTAATTGTTACCAAAATTCAAAATTAGTTCTTCAATCGCATGCTACAGGTTGTAATGTAATTTATATTAAAAGACAATTCAGTTACGTTCTATTTACTCTATTACAAAATGTTTCTGTCTTGCAGCTTTCTTCTACTGGGTTGCCATTATCAGAGTTGCTACGTTCGTCATTCAGCTGAGAACTATTCAGAAGCATGAAATTCTAGACGATCATATGGGTCACGATGTTTGGTTTTCTGTTCCTTGGTGCCTTATCGTCGGAGCCATTGGGGCAATTGTCATGGATATATCAGCTTTATTCCATCTCATCATGATATCACGTGACCGGAAGTCTGATGGGGTAGAATACTCATTTCACACAGAAAAACATGGCTCAAGTAAAGTTCCGATTATTGCTCCGAGAGGATACGAACAACTTATGATACCACCACTATATACTCAAGAAGAAGCCGGGCCACTTCCCGAAAAAGAACCTATTTCGTAGACTTATATTGTAATTTTGTTGTTGTTAAATACATTTGAGTTATATTAGATTAGAGAAGTCGCACGTGTTATAAGTTAGTGGACAATATTGACTTTTTGATAGATTATTTTTCGAAAACTCCACCGTATGAACCTTGAAATTACAAGTTATGTTTGTTGCTATATTATTCCAAGTGAAGGGATATGAAGGAATATGAAATACATGATATTTGTCCTACTCTAAACAGAAGAACCAAATGACTGCCAACCAATTGATGTTTTTCTGTATATAAAGAAGAATTGGCTACAAAGACAATTTATTTTTATTTATACTTTTTGGAGAATGGCGAAGTCAGCTGTTCTCAACTTGTGTTATAAAAACACTACTATAAAGATTAGTTAAAGGAATTAAATGCTTTGTTTTGTATTTTAGGGTTTTTTTTGTGTCTGTCTCTTTTCTATATTGATCTATGAAAAGAGCTCTCACAATTTTTTGAATATCGTACAAGATTTATTTTCAAATCTTTTACACTATATTCTGATAAACAATAAAACTGCACTTTTACAATTACAAATTACAAAAAGACCCGACAGAGATGAATAGGTAAAACAAAATGAAAACTTTAATTGGATTCTGAAGCCTGTCTGGAATTTTCATGCATATTTAAACACTGATCAAAAAGGGGGTACAGAGCTTTGAACTAAAATAGTTTACTTTTAGACTTGGATGGATAGTTGTCTCATTGGCACTCAAATCACATCTTCTTATATCTATATAAATATCCCAATTAAAATTTATTATTTCGAAAACCGTTCAACTAATTTTAAAAGAGAGACAAAAGATACCAAAGGATTTTCAAACTCAGAAGTAAAAAAACCAACTGGCAATGCCATGTCGAAAAAACGAAAAACGATGAAAAACCAAACAATATTACCCAAAACGCATAGAGAGAGCTACTCGGAACCGGGGTTGTTCTCAGATGCTCCAGAAGAATAAGCAGACCATGTCCCAAATGGCCTACCCGTCCTGTTTCTCATGTAAGTACAAACACGGTGATAAGCCGAATTCGAAAAGTCACATTCGAGAGAATGGGGACAGGATTGTGGTCAAAACAATTGGAACATATCCGTCGTCATCTGGGAAATAGATATTCCATTAGATATGGAATTTCGCAATTTGGAAGCTGAAATCGACCCTCATAATCAATTTCTAGGTATAAGTCAAAACATGAGACGGACTCAACTGTCTCCTTTACTTCAATTTCTACAGATAGACAATATAAAATAGATAAATTTAACATAGTCACCAAACTTGGAAGTATTTAGTGAGAGGACACTATTTTTATAGCGGAACGTAAAGTATAAAATTAAGAAAATGCTAGTTTCTTTTCAGACTTCCTAAGAAGTTCCTATATGAAGTCAGTCTTATATGAATAAGGGAACTATTCAATAGAAGAGGAGCACAGTTGGTTCCCTTGGGCATGAAGATTTTTTTGTTGTTGAAAAACACGTCCTTAAAATTAAAAAATATGTTGTCAATCAAGACATCAAGCATCATTATAATGTCAGTTTCAGAGGTGTTTTTTTAATCAGTGTTGGTTTTTTTTTTTTGGGGGGGGGGGGGGGTAGATCCAGTTGTTCATCTATGATTTAACTTCAAATGGAACATAGAACAGAGCTATATGCTTATTGAGGATGTCCTCCTCAGTAAGTGCCGTAGGGTATATTATATGTTGAGGATGTCCTCCTCAGTAAGTGTCGTAGGGTATATTATATGTTGAGTTTCTGAGGATGTCCTCCTCAGTAAGTGTCGTGGGGTATATTATATGTTGAGGATGTCCTCCTCAGTAAGTGTCGTGGGGTATATTATATGTTGAGGATGTCCTCCTCAGTAAGTGTCGTGGGGTATATTATATGTTGAGTTTCCAAGTGAATTGTCAATATTTTTCATTATCGAGTAGTTTATGTCATGTGACTTAAACCCAGACACGATGTTGTTTGGGGCTTTATCAACAGCATATTTGTCATGGAGGTAAGACACGTGTCTATTAGCAACCCTTTTTTTTAACGATCTATATACTAGTAGCGTGTGTGATAGACCCACTATATTTTTTTTAAATTCTAATATTTATCACAGTCTCACAGCCTTAACGGTAACCCATTCGAAATGTATCTATGTCTCCTTTTTTCGCGAATCCATCATTATTTTAACTTTGTGTTTCAACCGATGAATAAAGCTGCTACAGAGGACTATTATGTTTCTGAACGTTTTCGTTTTAAATTCATTGTATCTAAATGTGAACTGATATAAAAAGCGTTTTCTAAACGTGATTTTGCACCTATTGAGTGACTCAGAAATCACAAAAATCTTCATTGTATGTTGATCAGGCGGTACGTGTAAATTCTTACAAAATTGAAAAAATATACTCAGTAAAGATTTCGGGCTATAAATTGCAACCGCCAAATGCGCTTTTCTACAAATGACTGATCAGTAACGGTCGTTTTAAAATGTTAAATGGCCAAAATGAAGCGCATGTGTACAATCTTGTTTCCGGTATCACTTCGAAGGTACTAAGACTAAAACATTTCATAAATAGTGAAAGGAGGATCATTTTGTGTTTGTGTTTGATCTCTGCATACCATGGCAGTACGGGATATTTATATTAATGAGTTTAAAGACTCCTTCCTTACGAACCCAGGCCTGAAAAAAAAGATCAAAATGCAATGTTTCGGCAACAACCAGTGAAAGCAATGCAAAGGCAGTCTTTGCTGGTTTGAATGGTGTACTTGATAATGCTTGAAAGTAACATCAAGTTTATCTCATTCCGTTGAACTTTTTAAGAAAAATTTGAATTATTTAAGACTCGCTTTCAGTGATTACATTTAATTTTTATATACTGGCAATGACTTTTTATCTTTTGTTCTTTTCGTTGTAGCATATGCCTTTCAATTATGATTATTTTTTTAACTGTTCTGTTTCCTTTATATATGTATGTGTTCAAAATTTAAATTCATTCTTATTGCATTGATTTTTTTTAAATTTCTAACACCTCTTTCAACTGCATTGATTGTTTTATGTTAAGCGCTTAGAGTATTTTTAATTAGATAATGCGCTATATCAATATTGTAAATAATAATAATAATATCTAGCCTTTTTTTGAACCAATAAAAATATACATAAACAAAATTACAGGAAACTCTCATCACGAAAAGGCCGTTTTAAGTCTGTATATTATCTTCATGTCACGATATTTTACAGTTTAATATAGCATGAAAAAGTTTCGTGTTCATAAAGACAATGTAAAAATATATCTTGCTGTAAAAAAACGAAATTCTAAAACATGATAGTGAGAGTTTTGACTTTTATTTGTTTTTCAGTTTATCTGAGGAAGTTGTATTTTAAAATTGTTTGCAAGGTCAATGTGAAGACATAGTTTCAATATACTAAGTCTGACTCACAACTTTTAAATGTCTCCAATATGATTTGAGGGACAGTGGTTTCACTGTGTGAGTTTTCCTCAGAAATATTGCAAATAAATCAAAACCTAAAAAAGAAGATTTGGAATGATTGCCAATGAGACAACTCTGCACAAGAGACCAAATAACACAAAAAAAAGTTAACAACTATAGGTCACCATATGGCCTTCAACAATGAGCAAAGCACATAACGCAAAGTCAGCTATAAAAGACCCCGAAATGACAAATGTAAAACAATCCAAACGAGAAAACTAACGGGCTAATTTATGTACACAAAAAAATGAACGAAAAACCAACATGTTACACATCAACAAACGACAACCAAAGAATTACAGGCTCCTGACTTTGGACAGGCACATATATATAGAATGTGGGATCCCAACCCTCCCCCTAACCTGGGGCAGTGGTGTAACAGTACAACATAAGAACGAACTAGAACAATCAGTTGAAAAAGGCATAACTCATCAGATGGATACAAATAGAAGTGGACGTGGTCAGGTACTTGTACATCCCAACAATAAAAAGACACTAAGTACAGATTTGAGAGTACTTGCAATTACTGACAGCTAGTTCGAAGCCACTAACTACTATTAAAAAAATCATGCATTTGAGACTAAATTATCAATCAGTACACATCCAACATCCAATGGATTTAGGTTAAAGACGTCATAAACAGTCAGAGAAAAACATGATCTTGTGCAATGCCAAGATA
Organism: Mytilus galloprovincialis; assembly: GCA_037788925.1. Classification (NCBI taxonomy): domain Eukaryota; kingdom Metazoa; phylum Mollusca; class Bivalvia; order Mytilida; family Mytilidae; genus Mytilus; species Mytilus galloprovincialis. The sequence goes on along the minus strand of CM075333.1, from coordinate 90,153,268 downwards.
CAGGTGTCGACAGATTGTAGATCTATGAAGGTGTATATGTAAATAACAATGATATTTAGTTTCCTATTTTACTGATAACAAAATCAATATTAATACCAATAAAACAATATTCAATGATCTAATTGCAGTGTTGTATAGGTAGCATTTTAGAATAAGTTTATTTAAAGGATCGATAAGTTTGCAAGGATCTGTCCACTAACAGTCAAATGAATCGACGGAAGTGAATTTCTATTAGTTATAATAGAAGGAAAAATTTAAAACGTGACTTATATTTAAACAGAAACTAAATATCAAATCTTACTTAACTTTTTATCAGTATTGAAAACACAGAAGGAAGAATTTGAAATATATACAAATATTTGACATACATAGTTATAATGATAATCATAACAATTCGTTGAATCTTACTGTGATATAATAAGCTCTGTCTGCACATGTCAAGTGACTCATTGATCTATATAAAAAAAAACATTATTGTATGCTGTCTGGTAAGTGTAAATGCCAGGCATACTTGTACAAGATACAAATAAAACTTATATTCAACTTCGCGAATAAACAGGCTTATTGGGGGGGGGGGGGGGGAGGAGGTCGGGGCCAAGTGGCGGATAAAAAAAATCATAAAGGAGGCGGGTGGGCATTGACTGCCTTAGAAGGGTCCGCTGCAGACAGGCTTCAGTGATTCCCTATATAATCAACCCACTTTTCAAACAATTAGGGTCGAGGGAGGGGGGACGGACACCTTGTCCTCCTCTAAGTTCGTCTACCGTCTATTTTTTCATTTTTAAAGTTGAAAATATGACGCTTAGAGTAATTTTGTTACTTCAGGTGAATTTTTCCACTTCTTCCTTGGAATAAGATGGGAAAAAGGCAACAATTCAGTGTATCGGCAAACACCGACATAAACGATTCAGGCGGCCTTTTAGGGATTTCACTTAAAAGGAATTTGAGTGATGTATTAAACAACCTGACGTGTCCTTCGTAGACTACTAAAGACTTCTTTTTATCCTTACGTGTACACGCCAAATTTTCACAAAGGGAACCTTACAATAAAATTTTAAATTGTTCAAAATAGAAGAAATATACATCCAATCTGTATGCAAACACTGTGAAAAGTTTGAACCTTGTTATATAAAAAAATGCATGTTGTGGACACATATGACATTATGGCACAATCTCATGAGGTATGCTATGTATTTCTGGTGGACCTTATTGGGCGGTTACATACATTTAGACCAGGATTAACGCCTCTAGCGACAAAGGTCAGAAATAAGTATCATGAAAATGTTCCACTATTTTCCTTTCCAAGTGTTTATCTAGCATTTTGGACATGTAAATGTGAAATGAAATAAAAATAAATTAATAGTAACAATAATTAAAGTCAGACAAACAAAAAACGTATATTCGTATTGAATATTTCAAATTAAAAGTATTAGTGGAATAAATAGGATTTCGCCAGGAAAAAAAACCAATTGTTTATAAAACATTTATTAGATGACTTGACAATTTTTGCCACTCAGTCTGACGAAGCAAAAAACCCTTCTTAAAATCAATAGTACTAGCATCTCCGTATATAATTGAAAAGAAAAGAGTATTAAATTAAGATAATCATTGATTATTAGGATCATAAGGCAAATATCTATGGTAACCATTTTTGTGTATTTATCTCAAAGGTATTATGTCGAATACAAGGCATAGAAATCAGTTGTAAAATTGAGAATGGAAATGGAGAATGTGTCAAAAAGATAACAAACCGACCAAAGAGAAGACAACAGCCAAAGGCCACGAATGTGTTTTCAATGCAGCGAGATACCCTTGCATTCGGAGGTGTGCTTCAGCTGGCCCCTAAACAAAAATTTATACCAGTTCAGTGATAATAGTGGGTGCCATACTAAACTCCTAAATATACACAAGCCGAACTAAAATTAAAATTATACAAGATTAACAAAGGCCTGAGGACAGGACAGGCGCAAAGATGCGGCGGGGTTAAACATATTTTTGAGGTATCAACCATCCCCCTTTATCTCTACTGCGCCAATGTAGAAAAAAACAAACACACAACAAAACGCACAGTTAAACTCAGTTCAAAGGAGTCCGAGTCCGATGTCAGAATGTAAATTATGATTTGTCCTATTCGTTGATTACCAATCTGAGTCTGTTATTTCACACATATAACACTAATTGCTTTCCTTTGTTAATCATAGACTTGTTCAGTAACAGCCACTATTGGCTTATTATGCCCACTGAAAGCAACTGTAAAATGTGTTTAACTTCAGTCTTTATGTATATCTGGTTGGTTATTGTTATTGTTATTGTTATTGTTATTGTTATTGTTCATGTTGGGTTTTTTTTCAGTTAGTTGTAAGATTTTTGGTCTCTGAACTATTCGAAACTTTTCCAGACATTCCGTTATTTTGTTAATGTTGTTCTTGGAGATCTTAAAATGGTTACCCGTCCTTATGTGTTTGCCTCGATAACAAGGTTGAATCAGAGACTCGTATGTTGCCAGGAAGAAAACGAGTCTATTTAAAACTGTATGTTTCCCTGCAGATGCATTTTAGATATTGATGTCGGATAAACGCTCAGTGTTAAAGACTGCAAAGACTGCAAAGTTTTATTTATTATTATATCAATCCAGTATTATTTCTGGTGCTGTTTCGTTACGTCAAGCAAAGTTTTACTCTAGTGGTTTAAACATGGTTTGTATGTTGGCTAATTTCAACTGACTCATGAAATTTGTATCAAAATAAGAAGATGTGGTATAATTGCTAACGAGACAAGTTGAACTCTCCACCACATTCCAAATGATATAGACGTTACTAGTAACAACTATAAAAGCCCAGAATACAATCTAAACCAGAAAGCTAGCAACCTTGTTCATGAAAATAAAGTAATAAACGAAATATTAATTTGATACACAGAAACAATTTAGTTTGTTAATACTACCTTTATTAGTCTAGAATAAATGAATGAATGAATAGTTTGATATTTAAGTGCAACCTGAATTATAACAAACAATCATGTTCATATATACTAGTCATTTTCAGCCAGCCAAATAGGCTTATGAGGAACAACTGCTGAAATCAATAACATCGATGTAATTAATTTTTAAAAGGTATCATATTAAAAAAATTATTGATTTCATATACATTGATATAAAACGTATGCTCACATGGGAAAATCCATGCTAGTAGCCATCTTAGTTTTTTAGTCATGGTTCAAAAAGTAGGAACAGTTTACAATTTTTGTTATAGCTTTTAAACATGTCATTGATCACCTTTTTGAATGCATATAGTTGATTTTGTTCAGTAACGGAAAAAAGGACATTGATAACAGCAATATAGAAAAATAGCTTGAATGGGAAAATAGATCACCATAGGTGAATAAATTGACTGCAATTGTACTCTTTCGGTGGCTTCAATGTAGTCCTTATAAAAAATTGAACAGATGAAACGCCATATCCTCTCCCCCTTTCTATCAAACATTGTTTAGCTAGAAGATACCGGTATCTATTTTATTCATGTCAGTTTCTAAATCTATTGATATCTTTTTAATCTAAAGACTAATACTGAAATGACTCTACAATAACGAACAGTAATACTGTTTTCTGTCATGTCCCCCTCTGTGTAATGTGCTCTACATTTTACATGATACTTATTATGGTAATCTATGAAATCAAATAGTGACCTTGTTTCTTGTTTTGCCTGAGTTGGTATCAATAATCTTTTAAAGGTATACATAATTCTACCTATTGATCATATGACTATGTTTTCATACCTATGTTTAGATTTACCTGCTTCCTGATTGGTTATATAAACACAGGTAATACTTCTCCTGGTAATCCATAATAAGGAAAGACAAAATGGAGTTGGGAAGGAAGCTAAAGTTATGTGTGGCCATTTCTGTTTTAGCGTTGATATTTAAAATCATCGCCACCGCTAGTCCAGGATGGATGGTGGTCCACACAAATGTTTACTTCGATCCAATGAACGATATCAAACCTGAAGATGATGGTCTACGTGTAGATGAAACTGAGTTGATGAAACCACGAAAAGAAAGAGTTACCATTTCCTTTGGATTGTGGTACTACAAAGTATGTAAATGTGGTGGAGGCAAGGACGACCACGACAGTAGCGAAGAAAAGGACAGCAGCGAAGAAGTGCCAATTGAAAAGGACGAGGCAATGGATACAGAAGACGGAGAAAGCAAACGACACCATCACCATCACAAAAAACATCACAAAGGGCACCATAGATGTTACCACAGAGGTTACCACTGTGACAAAAAGAGGGACGATGACGATAGCCAAGAGAAAGATGACGACATGAAGGAGTTAAACGATGATGTCTATATGATACCCGGAGAATTTAAACCTGCCTCTGAATTCATCAAGGGGTCTGTTGGTAAGAATAAATCTTTATCATTTTAAGAAAGCAGAATAACACACATTTTGTTATTTTAAAAGTAACCGAACATGAAGACTTATCAGAGACAAATAAACACACATATATGTAAAAAATGTCTCTGGGCTTTATGTCACTATAACGAGATATTGGCAGAATCTGTTGTAAAGTCTGTAAACGAATAGAAACATATAAATATTTCAACTTATTCATTTTGGGAAAAAGACAACTTTTAGATGAATATAGGAGCACATTAGATTTAAATTTCAGATTCATCTACTGTATCATCCAACAATTTGAACTATTTAATTTCAAGATCGTGACAAAATTTGAAAAGAATATTTAAAAGTCTGTTAACAATACAATTCATGTGTATAGAGTGTTTTAAAAACTTCTAAACAATGAACTCTAAGGTTATGGTCGGGTGATTTATACATAACATTACATTCAGACAGTTTTTCATATCTATAAGCATTTAAATATATTGTCACAGGTAAAATACAGAAGAATATATTTCGAACTTGTATTTGTTTAGGCTTACACTTTAATTGTAAATTAATTTAGACCATAATCTATTTTAAAAAATCAGAAAAAATATGAATTAATCCGTAATTTAGTATCACATGTTTACAAACAAAGGCATAAGAAGACAACATTTCAAGACTTGTTTTGTTATAATAGTAAATTAACTCATTAGGATTGAAATTTTGTTCGTCAGAGGGATATTTCGTTTAGAAAGACTCATCGGTGACGCTCGAATCAAATTTTTTAAAAGGGCAAACAATTTACGAAGTTGAAGGACCTATAGATTTCGAAAGGTTTTGCCAAAAAGAGCTAATATTAATCAAGCTACGCACGCTCGAAACATTCAAGTTGGTAAGACATCAACTATACCTTACTTTTTGTATGTCTTTAATTATTCAGTCAAGAGAGGGATAAAAAGGAAGTATTTCCCCTTTTTATGAGATTCCTCCGTGATATATCCTTTTTTTGATAATGCGGCGTATAAAGCAAACAACAATCAATCATGTATAATTCTATTTGTCGATTATTTATTTACTTTACCTCTAGAAGATTATATCTTTAAAAGTTAAATGAAGCTATATTTAAGGTTTGAATTAACATGAAATAGTAAAATGGTAAAAATAAGGATTTAATTTTAGAATTTTGATTTATATTGTACTTGTGATCAAGATTTTATCCTTTTAGTGCGCAGCATGTGCATATCATAGGATGTATTTCTAACCAAGATTTCTATGTTCTCATCACAAGCACTCTATGTTTTCATCACAGGCACTTGTCTTAGAAAAAAATTCATATGTACCTTAATGTTCTATTAAGGTACTAGTATAAAAGGTCTGAGACAATTGACTGTGGCTTTCATTCAAAGTTTCATAACAGTGCGTTTACTCAACCAGAGGTTGTCCATAAAAGTAAGGGATTGTCCATTTACGTAACAAGATACAAAGGAGTTTGGGAACATGTTGTATATATATAGACTACTAAGTTAACATTTACCTTAATATAACAACACCATTTCTTAGCCCTCCCTTTAATATTAAAAGTTTTATTTGTTCCCAGATGTAGCCCGACATGCCCGCCATGAGTTAGCATGGTATGCTGGTGCTGGTCTGGTTCTTGGACTGGTCGGATTTATTGGAGCTGTCTTTTATGCACGAGGAGGAGGAATGGGAAAACACCCGGGAAGACTGGCATGTTCTACACAAATACTTTCTGGTATGTATGCCCATGAAGATACAATGTCAGTTTGTGTTCTTCTTCTTTTTTTTGTATCACAACCATTTCCTCTTATAAAACGTGTGATATGGCTTTCATACACACAACACGTGTTTCACGAATAACCTGCATCAGGTTTAAGTAAATTTACTATGAGTTCTATACAATTCATAGGGTGGGACTTACAGAAATTCAAATCGTCCGTTTGAAAAGTGCATCATCAACAACACAACCAGACGGTATACGGTCTTTGACAATAAGAAAGTGTCTATACTGTTGTCCAATGTATGTGAGACTATAAATCGTCTTGAATCTTAAAGGAAACAGCTTGTTTAAAAAATAAAAGAAATTATCAAAGAAGTGCCATCAAGTCCAACACACAATTCTCCCCATAACAGGAATTAAAAAAGTGCTCCTCTTTTTTTGATACATTAAAAGAAAGTTGTTTTCATTATGGTCAGTTATCCCTGCATGTTCTTTGTTAGAATCTTTTAACCATTTACATATTGTTTCCAGCCTTTTTCTTCTGGATGGTCATCATTAGAGTAGCTGCGTACTACATGATGATTAAGAAGATGCACCATCATGAAGGTGACGAAGGCATGTTAGGTCTTGGCATGACAAAAGACCTTGATCTTGGATGTCCATGGTGCCCATGGGTAGCCGCTGTAGGAGCAATCGCAATGGCTCTGGCATCATTGTTCCATATGATGTTAATCTCCCGTGACAGGAGTAACCAACGCTCGGAGTATTCATTCCACAACGATAAGATCCCAATCATTGCTCCACGTGGATATGACGAGCTGGTATTCCCACCAATGTACGATGAAGCAGGACCACTACCAGAAAAGAAAGTTATTCCTTAATTTTGTATTATTTGTGAATTCTGTACAGTTTCATCTTTAAAAATCTCCTGGCTTAGCACACTAATTAAATTTATTGTATAACCAGTTTTCGGAAATTAACCTTGTGTTGATGTCTATCTCTTTGATATAAGAACATTTTACTATTTTCTGTTTTTGTCTTTTGTATTCTTTGTATTGTATTGTTTTGTATTGTATAGTTTTTGTCTAAGATTTTATTTTACGTATTAACTTTCCTGATTCAATGTTGTTGGTTTTTTTTTTTCTACGGAAATCTGTTTATACTCGGATATGGAACAAAGCTGGTCTGTTTGTTATTATGAAGACTAACTGGATTAGTCGGAATTTATGAAAGTCGTTAAAAATATTTTGTACCTTTTCTCAATAAATGTTTAATAAAAATTGTAAAAAAAAAAATAACAGTTATTTCCGGTAACGTCGCCATCGACTATGTGTTTGTGGTCAGTTTAAGCGGGAGAATCATGGTGATATGTTAATAATTTAAAGTGTGCAGGTATACATTTACATTTGCACAGCTCGTTTTCATGAATATTATTTGGTCCCAACTCCAGTCTTGACTGAAACTTTTGCATTTTTTAAAAGTTCAGTTTGTGTTAAGTAAATTCATAAATCGATTGAGAGAAAACAAATCTGGGTTACAAACTAAATCCGAGGGAGACACATCGACTATAAAAGGAAAACAACGAAACAAAGAACACAGAAGGTCATTTCAAAGAAAACAACGAAACAAAAGAACACAGAAGGTCATTTCAAAGAAAACAACGTTTGATAAGTCGATGGCATTGGGTAGTACTAGCATTTGTACATATCGGTTTCACAGATGGCATTGGGTAGTACTAGCATTTGTACATCTCGGTTTCACAGATGGCATTGGGTAGTACTAGCATTTGTACATATCGGTTTCACAGATGGCATTGGGTAGTACTAGCATTTGTACATATCGGTTTCACAGATGGCATTGGGTAGTACTAGCATTTGTACATCTCGGTTTCACATAGATTATTTGAATTAGACTTTCAATCATGATTAATTAACTTTTAATGTTTAAAATTGAGAATGGAAATGGGGAATGTGTCAAAGAGACAACTCCCGACCATAGAAAAAAACAACAGCAGAAGGTCACTAACAGGTCTTCAATGTAGCGAGACATTCCCACACCCGGAGGCGTCCTTCAGCTGGCCCCTAAACAAATATATACTAGTTCAGTGATAATGAACGCCATACTAATTTCCGAATTGTACACAAGAAACTAAAATTAGTTTACATGTTAAATTTTTGCCATTTTGTTTTCATTTAGATTAGAAAAGAAAGGAGGCGTGATACATTGTTCAGTATGAATCTAAATATGTGGAATTAAATTCCATCTTTCGTTAAAAGATACCAATGTCCATACAATCATTAAATAAGATTATGACACAATGTTGACTGCTATACACCGATTTTTGACATTTGTACCTATTATGTCTGTTTGTTTTGTTCACACATCGTTGTCAATATAACGGAATTTAAACGACTGTCATACTAAAGGCTACAGTAGTATACCGGTGTTCAAACGCCATAAATTGATTGAGAGAAACACATAAACTATGCGAGGAAAACAAAGTAGCAACAGGAACACTTAAGTGCAACAACAACATAAAAAAAAAACACCAGCATACATAGAAACAAACTTGTAAGTGAGAGGTTTAGCCAGCTGTTGAACCAGGTTTAATCCATCTTTTTTCTGCATTAGAAATGCCTTTACCACGCAGCAATATGACAGTTGTTATCCATTGGTTTGATGTGAATGAGCTTTTGAATTTATATTTGCTAAAGGACTTTCCGTTTGGAAGTTTCCTCGAAGTTCGGTATTTTTGGTACTTTACTTTTTATTTGTTTTGGTAAAGTGCATCTTGTATCAGTTTGCAGCCTATAACCATACACATGTCAATAATACCTTGACGAAATTGTATACTTCAACAACGTAATCTTCTAAATAGAAAACTGACTTGCATTTCATACTTTCATTTAAAATCTTTATAATTAATAATATATATGCATGTTATGTAAAGAGGCATCCACTACAATCTCCAAACTTTACACCACACAATACTGCGCTTATCATTTCCTGAATTTTCAGTTTTTAATGCTCTTCCCCTTCATGTGTTTGATTTGACCTTCAACGGTTTTGATTCCAGCGACATTAGTGACTGTTGTGTAGACAAAGCGTACGTCTGTCAAATCTTATTATAAGCTTCATTACAACCACTTGGTCGATGTCACTGCTGGTTTCGCAAAACTTGTAGTCTATACTTTTGTGTTGACATGACATATCATTAATTTGTTCATTTACTTTATATTTACTGTTTATAAAATGTTGATTGTTCGAAATATTTAAGCCCCCCATATGCATCCGCAACAGGAAAATATTGCTCGAGTCGTACTTGGAATAAATTATTGATGCTTTTCAACTTCGAATTTCCTTTGGCTATGAAACTTTTTTTTATTAGGGCACTACTACACGTGCACCACTATTGAGTCTAACTAGAAAAGAAACGTACGATCGGCGTACTGAATTGTAAGCATGGTATCTTTGGTGTTTTTTTTTTTTTTTTTTTTTTTTTTGAACCACTTGGACGATACAACTACTGGTAGATGTTCGTCACAAAGGATAACACCACAGCTTTGAAGTTTGCACTTCGGCGTTGGCATGAAATATTATATTGATTATGTTCAGTCTCTGTAAATTTACAGTTTATAAAATGTTGAATTATTCGAAACACTTTATATTGTTTCTTCCTCCAGCCAAATATTGCATAAGCCGTACTAAAATTTCCGGTTTTGATCGACAACTTTGTACTTGATTGGCCTTCATTCCAGTGCCAGTGATGAGTTTTAGTAATTGAAGTTGAGTTTATGACGAACCAAATTATAAGCTTGGTATCTGATGAGTATTTTTACAACCACTTGGTCAATACGAGTACTATCAACCCTTTTGTCTCCGAGGATATCACCACCCAAATAGTCAACGGGACTAATCTATAAAAAAAAAAAAAAACGAGAAACACTTATGAACCACATCAACAAATGACAACTACTGAACATCAGATGACTACGGCATATGTTGTCGTGTTCGTATTAGACATATATTTTCGGGTTTTGATGCTCTCCAACTTCGTATACGATTTAACATATTTCAACTGTTTGTGCATCACTGGTGAGTCCTATAAAGACATTTGATGAGTTGTCGATGGCTCTGATGGTGGGCGTTTCGCCCCTAATGTTATTTCCAATCCAGTAGTCGGCATTTTTGTAGACATGAAATATTATTGATATGTACATTTTCTGAAAATTAACTGTTCATAAAATTTTGAATTATTGAAAACAATAAGGCTTTTATTCTTGCAGAAATTGGTTGCCTTGGCTAAATTGAGCATACGTCTAAATATTTTCGGTTTTTATTGCTCTTAAATTTCGTGTTTGATTCGGCAATCTCAGGTTCTTTTAAATCAGTTTTTGAGTATTTTGTGATACTGGTTATCAAAAATGGGATTCTAGATGTATGCTTAATGTGTTCATTTGAACATGTGAAATGGTATTGATGTTTTTTGTAAAGCTCAAGGTTAGGTAGATAAAAAGATCGGTGCGAAAGTCTTTGTCTCGATCACTAATTACATAGTACATGTATTTCCGTTTGCAAACCAATTAAGCACATATTCACCACACTTGCTATTATAAGATCCATCTTTCCGCCAACCTTGCTTGTTTATCAGGCGTTCATTAAAAGACGTCAATAGAAAGGTAAAAGTGGTGATTAGATATAAGTAACTGTTATTAGTCCTTGGGGTTTGGAAAATCTACTGACTATTATCATGGTTGTCACGATTGTTCAATGTAGGTTTTTATGACGGATGATGCTGAGCTAATATATGTTGCTGGCTCCAATTTGTACCTTTAAGATGCATATCCAACATGGTTCAGACCTGACATTTTACCATATCTACATATCTATTAACCCTTTGATTGATGTTTTTCCACCACAATACTCAGTGTATAGAAAAGAATTGAATAAATGAGTAAGGGCATGTATTAATAGCTGTAAGAGATATCATCAACACTGAAGAACTACCAATACAATATGACACAAAATCATCATATGTAAGAGTAACAACTCCGCACAACAAATCTATCACAGTAAGATGTCTCTATAGACCATTCAATAGTGAAATCACCTACCTCGATAACATGTGTTAAAAGATAAGACATATTTAAAGAGAATAAATACTCAATACTATGGCTAGGAGGAGACTTTAACCGTCCTGATATTGACTGGAAATCCAATGTAGTATGTGGCAACCAATATTCTACACATACTCAATACTATGGCTAGGAGGAGACTTTAACCGTCCTGATATTGACTGGAAATCCAATGTAGTATGTGGCAACCAATATTCTACACATACTCAATACTATGGCTAGGAGGAGACTTTAACCGTCCTGATATTGACTGGAAATCCAATGTAGTATGTGGCAACCAATATTCTACACATACTCAATACTATGGCTAGGAGGAGACTTTAACCGTCCTGATATTGACTGGAAATCCAATGTAGTATGTGGCAACCAATATTCTACACATACTCAATACTATGGCTAGGAGGAGACTTTAACCGTCCTGATATTGACTGGAAATCCAATGTAGTATGTGGCAACCAATATTCTACACATACTCAATACTATGGCTAGGAGGAGACTTTAACCGTCCTGATATTGACTGGAAATCCAATGTAGTATGTGGCAACCAATATTCTACACAACTCAAGAATAGATTTATAGATATGGTAAATAACTACTTTAAAATAAGGGCTTTTAATGCCGACCGACAAGAAGATGATAGGTGAGGTGAGGTGAAATAACTGTTGTCTGGATGAAGATAATCTGCAACACTTGATATTTCATAAAAAAAAACCACGATTCTTAGTAAATAAATGCGAGGTAATTCCTGGAATATATGACCATGACATCGTCTTAATTGATAGTAGTGCCATAGCAATCGACTCTTAACCAACACAAAGAAATACTTACATCTGTAGGAGATAAAACATAGAAAAAAAAAGAAATCAGATGCATATGAACTATCCAAAATAATCTATGGCCTATACAACGAACAGAGCTAAATATTAGAGATGTGGGATTTCATAAAATCAAGACCCAAGAATAATCAAAACAAAATAATACCATCAAAATGTCTTCAAAAAGATTCCACCAGCCTTGGATAAATGTTACAATAAAACGTATCACACGTCAGAAAAAAAAGAAGAGATACAAAACCTAGAGCAGAAATCTGCTCCTAAGAAGTTCGAGTCCTTCATAAAGAAATAAAGATGCGAAAATGAAAGAGTTGCACGACTTAGAAACACATAGGGGTTTACATACTTGGATAACAAAATGAAGACAAGTATACTCAATTATCAGTTTTCATCAGTGACAGCAATGACAATTCAATTATAAAGAAAATAAAAACAAACTCATAACCCTAAAAATATATAAAGAAATCATCACCACTATATTGAAAAATTTAAGCATACATAAAGCATTAGGGCCAGATGAACATCTACAATATTTTGCAATCAATAGCTCTTGAATATCATCCATACTTACCAACCTTTTTCAAACGTCCGTCGACCAAGGCATTTTATTACCTAATTGGAAAATTGCAAATATACTCCTTTAGCCTGAAATCAAGTACTAGTATATCGACAACCGTTTTTCACAGACACCATTAGAATCTGGAATGGACTGCCACAAACAACTAGTAAGCTGTACATTCCTTAAATCAGTTAAAAGGGGTGTGCAAGTGGTTCAACTTCGATAAATGTGCAACCTTGTTTAACGTTATTTTAAAGAAGCACCATTTCACTGTATATAATAATTCGGACATCCCCGCACACTCGTTGTTCTCACATCGAAGTCGAAGAAGAAGAAGAAGAAGAAGAAGAAGAAGAAGAAGAAGAAGAAGAAGAAGAAGAAGAAGAATAATTAATTATTCATACTGACGTGTTGTTTAATCAGAACGATGACACCATAGATAGAAGCAGTCTTCATTACGAAAACTCGATGGAAAGGAATAAAATAGAATAAATTTCTTAAGAATTCCACCAGCCTTGGATAAATGTTACAATAAAACGTATCACACGTCAGAAAAAAAGAAGAGATACAAAACCTAGAGTAGAAATCTGCTCCTAAGAAGTTCGAGTCTAACAATTTCTTTTAGTATGCGATACTGCATGGTAGTAGATCTGACGGAGGAGATGATGAAGGCATGAAAGAAGGGATGAAAATAAATTTGAAGAAATACCATTTTAAAAAATAAGGTTATTCATATGATGAGGACAAAGACGAAAAGCAGAGACGACATCTTCATTATTTAAAACACAAATGCTATTTCAAAAGTTATGATTTTAGTTGAAACATATTTATTTAGTTATGATTTTGACAAGATTTCGCTGGGCTTCAGAGGGTGTCGACATTCAGAACTTCATCCGTTGGTTAGATCTTTACTGAAAATAAATTATAGAATTATATTAACTCCAATGCGCAAGCAGCTCATAGTAATAAAATACTCATTACGCATCATGTACCCCAAATGTTCGTGTACACGGTCTTTCTTTACCTTATAAAACAATAAGATTTATTGATTCTTTAAGTTTGGTTTTAGACGACATGTCATAAATCTTTGCGATAAATATATATGTGCACATCAGGTACGCTTTGATAATTTCAATTTGTTTTGGTATATACCGATAGAACTGTTGATAATGATCTTTTAAATAAACTTATGTCAGTTATATGCAACAGAATACTAGTAACTAAAATAACATTAACGGTGCCATTTTTTCTGCACCAGATGCGCATTTAAACAATAAATGTCTCCTCTGTGATGATTTATGCCTAAATATTTAAAACTCTGAAGCTGTATAAATATAGAAATGAAGAGCTAAAAGGGGACATAAGCATAACCAAAGATGAGCAAGGAATCGGAGCTTTGTATTAGGGGTATATGTTCCTTGATTTGAAATAATATTTGAACTGAATAGGTAAACAAAACAATGAAATTTAAATTCGTTTTACAGAGGCTACTCGTCATTATATACATGAGTTTCAGGATTGCATCACCTTTACGGTCTTCTCTCTGGAGTAGTTTGAATTGATTTGGTCTTTTATCATACAAGAAGTTGCATAAGGGATGGACGTTCGGACAACTGGTATGTTGTTGGTAGATATATCATATTTTTGTTTCTAGTTTCCTTGACAAGCTTCATTCCCCATGCCAAACTTTCATGACCATGATAATAAATTGTAATTAAAAGTTGATGCTCGGATAACAGCAAAAGTAAGTATGAAATTTGACAGACATTGGAGGGTTAGTAGCTATCGACACAGAACTTAAAAGATAAGTTTGAATTATACTTTTATAAATTAAGTATAGGATAAAGTTGCCAACCAAAAGTACATGCGTCTCACTTTGAGGAACCTAACATTTCTCAGCACAAAACAAAGAAAAAGCTCGGATAGTGCTTTGAATGGAATGCTGGTCTCCTGGAAGTAATGCTCAAATTTGTTTTCCTGGTGACAAACTCAAATCAAATGAAAATAAAACTTTGCTAATTTCGTGCGTTTGAAATGCTTTTCTTGATTTTCCGTCTTAAGGAACGCCCAAACTATAGTATTTGAAATCCAGGGATGAAACGTACATACGATAAGAGTTATATGACAGTACAGGATCTAAAAGCATAGATAATTGCATATATATGAAAATCCGTTTTAATATTTATTCGAACTTCAAGATATCTCACACCGGTATGTAAGATATCTTAAAAACAATATAAGATATCTCATAAGGTTTATTAGATATCTTGAAGTTCGAATAAAAAGTAAAACGGCCTGCCTTTCAACTAAGGTTAATTGTGTCCAATGATTTAAAGTTCGATTTAAGAATTGAAATTATTAATAAGTTGAATTGAAAGCTTTATCCACTTACACATTGCACGCTGAGACTACTATAACATAGTAGTCTCAGTTGTATGTCATAAAAATTACAACTTTTGTATTTATTAATTATACTATAGAGTTACGCTACTTTCTTTTCAGCATTTTCCTTCTAAACGACAATTATCAGATTTGCTTCATATTATACACTTCCGGGGAAACATGATCAAAACTAATATACAAAAATGTAAACCTAAATAGACTCGTATAATTAATTGTAATGAATTGCTCTGAATCACAATATACGACCAAACTCAGTAAAGACCATTGGGACGTCAATTCAATTGATAAATTCAACAAACCTCATGGTGATTTTTTGTTAAATAATCCAGAATCCAGAATTCCCTAAATCTTTAGGCAACAGTAGTATACCGCTGTTCAGTAGTCAAAAAACGATTTAACTGTTAAAAAAAGTACAGATCAAAAATCAAAACCGTGAAAACACATCAACCTTAAGAGGAAAACAACGGCACAACAGAGACAATGCTACAAAAACAAACACCAACAAACATAAAGATGGACTACGTGATAACAGCTGCCTTATGCATGACTTGGTACTGGACATTTTCAGATAAACCTGTGGGTTAAACATGGTTTCTTGACTAGCCAAACATTCTGCTTATAAGGCCATGTTGCAAATACCGCTAAATGGCAACATTGTGATCAAGTAAAAATAAACGAAAGAACACTCAGGACAGAGAACTACAGAAATAAATTACACAATAGTATGTTACAACATGTAAACCACAGAATAACAACAGTAACTAATATCAATGTACGACAGTAAACTAGTACAGCACAATACATTTATAAACTGTGCGTCGCATGCATTTATCAACGCCACAAAAAGTGACGTTACAGGAAAATTTGTAAACATAGAATATAAAATTGGGATTAATTTTATACTGTTTTTTTTAATGTACTATCTAATCTATATTTGTCAATTGTTTATTCGTGTTAGTTGTTTTTGGCTTTGAAGTAGCTTTCAGTAACTGCGAACACTTTGAAATCTGTATTTGTAGTCTAATAGTTTTTTTGAATTTCGTTTAGATCTAATGAGTTCAGTACTTTTCAACACATTTTCATCATATGATGTGCTGTTACATCAGCTTTCAAGGTAAGGAGAGGGTTGGTACGCCCGTAAGCATGTTTTACTGCTACGTAGTTAGGAGCCTATAATGCAGTAGTTGTCTTTTATTGCTGTATCTCATATTTTGTTTTTCATTAATAGTTTTGCAAATAAATCAGACCGTTAGTTTTCTTTTGTGAACTGTTTTAAATTTCTCATTTCGAGTCCCTTTATATCTCGATAAATGGATAAGGGTTTCTCAATGTTAAAGGCATACCTGAAGGGTAAAGCAATCTTTCATACTGCAATGAGAACTTAAATACAAAGAAACGTTAAATTACAATAAACACATTTAGGCAATTTTTGAATTGGAGTTACTTTTCTTTGTTCATATCTGCAGTTAAACTTGAAGTTTACTGAAGAAGTAAGAATATACTTCACCTAATGTCGAAACTTGAGTGTCAGAGTATATTTTGATACCGACTTTGGCATGAATGGGATCTAAAGAAAGATTATCACATTTTTCGATGCTGTTGAACACTCAAAGAACGAATACAAAGTTAACACCAATCATCAGTTAACACCAAGCATCAGTTAACACCTAGCATCAGTTAACACCAAGCATCAGTTAAAACCAAGCATCAGTTGACAAGGCATTGACACAATCAAACAGATCGGTACTAGTTATGAATAAAAAAGACACAAAGTACATATCTTAGGGTTCTCGCAGTTACTGAGAGCTTTTTCAAAGACAAATTTCAACTCCTTTACGTTTACCATGTAAGAAATCATTGGTTACTTATTTTCGTTGAATTAGTCGGTTTAGATGAACCATGAATTCAAGTGTTCATTTCCGATAGGCTCGTATGCAAACCTAGATTATACCACAAAACCGAGCAATTTCGAGAATACAATTGTTCCTCGTTCCACGTAAATCGGGTTCTCCAAAAAATTATCGAATCTACAATAAAAAAAAAAAATGGCGTTTTCTCAGACTTGGAGCATTGCCTACGGATGTAGTTTAAAGACGTCATAAGCAGCATAAAACATCATTCAAGTGTGCAATGCAAATATATATATCGAAAGTTTGCAGCATCATGAGTGTTCATAAATAGATGGCAGTAAATACTATGTTATGTTAAACTATCTAAATAAAACAATTTTAGCTTTTCGAAGATCTTACTAATACACACTTTAAGAATAATCTTATTCAAGTGATTTTGAAATAAGTCTTCATTGATAGTTTCTGATTTTACCAGTTCTATTAACAACATAACCGTAAAAATAAGGATGTAAATGCAGATAGTAAAAAGTTTTCTACAGTTACAGCTTAACCTCCGACCCATTTTCTTTTTGTTTCAATGAAGAATATTTGTCAAGATTTAAGTAGTTTTTGAGAATTATATAAGTAACATAAAATACAAATTGTAAAAGAATAGTAAGGGTATATATATGTTCCGGACCATATGAGTATTTGGATCATACGCGTATGGTCATGACCATATGGGTATATACTCGTATGGTCCGACCGTACGCGTATGGTCGGGGTAATTAACATTCTGTTACTGTTTACTTTTAATACTTCTAAACTCTTCATATGGTATGACCGTTCATTAAAAGACGCTATCATATAGGTAATTGTATTATTATATTATAATAAAAAGATAAGCTAAATAAAAATCAGAAGTTTCACATAGTTAATTTTACTTAATTGTCAAATTTAAAGTAAACACATTTTATACCGATAGTCATTACCGATTTGTTATTACGAGTGAATGGCAATATGTCGACTAAAAAAATTAAATTCCAAAAATTCTTAATGAACTGTTACATAAAAAGTCACTGGAAAGTAACATACTATTAGTTTATTAGGTCTTTCCACTTTTCCGTGGAAAGACCTATTGGATTTCTTCTGATTATTATTATTATTATTTTTTTTTTTCTTCCGCCAACTTTTTTTTCCTTCGCAATTTTTTTGTTTCGCAAGATGTCGCTTAGACATATGGTACATGATATCGAACATTTATTACGCTTTTGTAAGTGACACTGCGTAACCAAAATCTTTTCAATGTAAGAGTTATCTCCCCGAACACTGTTTTTCTTGTGATCGCTTAATATTCGCAACCATATAAGAAACCGACAAATTTATTTTACCAAATTGCTCGATATATCCTCAGGATGATTTGATTTATTTTGACCGAAGCTATCCGGAGACTCCATATGAGAGTTATTTCCCCTTTTATATTTGATATAAGTGATATGCATTTTTAACCGGAAAACCATAAGTGTTAGAGGCCTAGGGTCTTTTGTTTTGAGGTCCTTGGTCCAAAAAAATGAAAATGAAGTCAAGGTCAAAGGTCAAGGTCATGATTAAAATTTTGATTTTGGCTTGTGATCTCTTATTTTCAGAAATTATATAAGATATTGACAAAATATTTTCATAAAATTGTTAGTTACAACATGTAGTAACACATAAATTTTAGTCGAAAGGTACGTAGACATTTGACGCGAGTTTTCCCCCTTTTTATATCTAATATCATACGTATGGTAATATAACTCATGAACAATATAAAGTAGAGGACTAGAGTCTTTTGATTTGAGGTCCTTGGTTTATGACCTTGAAATTGAGCTCAAGGTCATATGCTAATTAAACGTTCTAGATTTTGACCTTTGCTTTTACCTCATATGTACACATGATAAAGCCATGGGACTGTTTGCATTAAGTTGTAAGCAATGTGACCTTAAAAGACACAACCGGAAGTGACCTTTTGTAAACCGGAAGTAGCTATTTTTTGCACAAAATCAATGTAAAAGTATATAGAACCATATTTTTGGAATCAGTGTCAAGTAAACTATCAAACAATACCAGAAGTAAACTTTTTAAACCGGAAGTAAAAGATTATCTCCCTTTTTTTTTTTTTTTTATAGAAACCATATATTTTTGGAATAAACTTTCAATAAGCTGTCATTTGACGCTAAAATTGACATTTAAAACCAAACTTTAATATTTTCATATAAAAAAAAGGTCTTAACTGGTGGAAAGACCATCAATGGTTCTCTGAACGATTGGTTTTTAATTCAAGTTGTGTTGTGAATATGGTGTATTGCAGTCATTTTACGATATTTGAGATCTAGAGTTTCTTAAAAACGCCGTAGACATCAGAATGGCCAAAGACCTCGGTATCACTGTACGCAGCTGCAAAAAAGGCTTGTTTTTCGCTCACAAACAAAATGTGTTAATGAAAAGGATCGTGCACAAATTTCTTGCAAATGCAAAAAAAGCTATGATACCGTGCGGAAGTGAATGTCACCCAAACCTACATGCATGAATGTGACTAGCGATGAATAATATTGATAATCGTCATAATAATTCGAAACGATCTTTTAATCCATCTTTTCTACATAAAAAAACAAATGCCTGTACGGTACCAAGTCAAGAATATGACAGTTGTTATAGGTTAGCTGATGTGTGCTTTGTAGACGAATTTTTCCTCGGAGTTTGGTATTTTTGTTATTTTACGATTTCCACATCGGTCTACTTAAATAGTTCCAAAACTCAACTTCTCGGTAACCTTTTTGTGTATGTAGCACCTTATAATGCACACCAAAAGGTTGTCGTTTTCTAACGTTTGAACTATACTGTTATAAGAAATAATAGAACATAACTACACACTGAAATAGGTTGAAAACCTTTAAGTATGATAGAGCACTGTGTTAGATATATGGACATAGCTAATACATGTTCATATTAACTATTCTTGGTGTGTTTAAAACCCTTTGAACGTCTTGAATAAACTCCATTCTTTTGAAAGTTTTGTTCTTTGCCAGTTACTGTATAGCGGGATATGTTTTGCGGGGTGTATTTTTTCGCTTATTTTCGCGGATATAACAAAATCGCAAAAATAAATTCCGCCAATTTTAAAAAGCACATGCAAAGATCGAGATAAAAGTTTTGAATCCGCCAAATATTTCGTTTACCTTATTCAATGAAAATCGAGAAATTTTACAGCCACGAAAATAACCCGCTATACCACGGTGGGTATGGTTGTCCTGCGAGAGAACGTTCTGTGCTGATGCGTCATAAGTACCATGCAAAGTATATTACAACAATATTACATTGCAAAAGTCGTGCAAGTTCGTTAAACGGAATTGTCCTGACGCTGTGCTGGTGATAAGAAAAACGGTCCTGGTTCTGTGCTCCTATGTCCTGGTTCTGTGCCTTTATATTTTAGTTAAAAGTGGCATATATTCAAGATCATTGATGCTGTACTGTTATTGACTAATTAACTGTTGTCTGCTTTCTTGAAATTGACATTGTTGTGAATCTGTTTACTGTTATTATGAGAGAAAAAATACCCCTTTTTTTAAATTAACTGTAATCTTATTTATTGGCCTGTTAATGGAACCCTTCCGAAAAGTTGCCCACTTTTAAGATAAGAAAATATGTTTACGATTTTCGGGATTACGATCATTTTGCAAGATCACCAAAATACGTTGTAATTTTTACAATACTTATATAAAGTAGATGGTGTGCATGTTTGTTGTCAATGGACAAATTTCCATAAGAAACCAAAGGAAGTATGTGTTAACAACCATACGTCATCGTACGACCTTCAACAATAACCCATAAAATAAAAATGTAAAAGGTTTTGCATAAAAATGGAGAGCAAAAATATAGATTTTTTTTTTTTTTTTTTACATAAATAAGGCCGTTAGTTTTCTCGTTTGAATTGTTTAACAGTGTCTTATCGGGGCCTTTTATAGCTGACTATGCGGTATGGGCTTTGCTCATTGTTGAAGGCCGTACGGTGACCTATAGTTGTTAATGTCTGTGTCATTATGGTCTTTTGTGGATAGTTGTCTCATTTGCAATCATACCACATCTTCTTTTTTATAAAACAATACAAATCTACACACACAAAAAAATGGCTTAATTTCAACTGGTTATCAACCCGAATCGCTATAAGATCATATATAAGCTCACCTGTGTCGAGGGGTCGTGTGAGGTTCATGTATTGTCTTGGTGTCCGCAATTACAAAAAGATCTTTTCTGAAATTACTTGACCAAAAGTTACCAAATGATTTTTCAAGAGTGAAGTTAGGAAAAACAATATTCATCAAAAAACATGACCACTGTCTGTTAAAATGTATTCGAGTTTTTAGTTACAGCCGATTCCATTGAGTATGTAGGCAAAGGTAATATCTTTGGTTAGCTTGCTTGTTAGCTAAACCGTGAAGTCATTGTTAGGTAAGGTATACTACCCTCCTTTCGAAGTAGCCTGGTCCTACAGACAGAAAGATGTGTCATTTGTCGGACTAGTCTACTCTTAAAGTAGGGTAGTTTACATAACCTAACAATGACTTTTCTGTTCAGCAAGCAAGATAACCAAAGATATTCCCTTTGTCTACACACTCATTGAAATCGGCTTTAATATTGCAAAAGTTCAAGCAATTAGGGCAAAACTTACCGAGTAAAAAAAATCAAAAGGCTGATGTCTATATACCTTGCACATTTCAGAAAATTCAGATCAGATAACGAAACTGGGTCCAGCAACATTTATAAGCAATTTAAGATTTTGATCCCACAGTTTCCATTCACCACAAATATTCTCGTTACAACGAATCATTTTAAATACAAAAATACCAGTTGCAGCCTTTTGCTTATCTATTAATGTATGTATACGGATAAAGTTATGAAAAGCAGCAGGGTCACCAGGGTGAGGAGTCCATGTCATCTGAAATAAATGCTAAGCATAGATCTAGAAAGCGACAGATAATCATGACATTAAAAAAACTCTCTTCTTTTCGACTTTTTTCGAACATAAAATGAATTATATAGTATTGTGGAATTTTTAACTTGTGTTCAATTCATTGGTTACATCTTTTACTAGGATAACAATCCTGTCAAGTATGAGCTGGGTAAAATATTTCAGAAAAGAAGATGGAAATGTGAAAGTTTCCGTGCGTCAGGTACAACAGCATACGAACAGCTAACATGACTAGTCAGGGTTGAAGCTAAAAAGTCCACGAAAATTTGAGTTAAAACCTTTATTCGTTCCAACAAAGTTATTGAGATTTTGTTGAGGATTTAACCATCTACGACAACAAGAATTTTTTTTTTAGAATTTAATACAGCTCTTCTATAAATATATGCAAAGCAAACTATTGATCAAATTGCTTGCTATGATTGTTTGGATGTTTGTAAACTACAGGTAAGTAGTCTGTTAACTATATACTAGAACTTGTTTGGACAATAAACATTAACTTCAATTCCTGTTAGTTTGTATTTGTCCAATCAAATCCCAGTATGTATTGAAACTCCGCCTACCTATTGTTTTAAAACATCCAAGCAAACATAGCAAGCAAGTCAATCAAAGTTTTTCTTTGCATGCTTTTATAGAAGAGCTGTACTATATAATGCAGTCTTTCGCCAAAAAATACTATCAATTTCTTTTTGTCCCATGTAGACTTCCGTACCATTTCCTTTCATTCATGATCGTTAAATTGAACTGTAAAATATTTCTTGGTATCTTCTTAATTCCTTTATAAGTCTTATGTAAATATAATTATGACAATAACTATTGTGAGCACAAGATTCACTGCACACTTTTAAGGTTCTGCTTCATCAAACATTAAAATGTGAACTTAAGTTTTGAGACTTTTTTAATCGACACGATTGGAATTTTTGTATATGAGAACATAGTTTATCTATTAGTTGAAAATGCGGCTTTGAACTAGCTTTCAGTACCTGCGAGCATTCGTTGTTCAATAATGTGTGTCTTTGTGGTATTATTTTATGTGATAAATTGTTGTGTTGGTACACCACTGTAACAATGAAGGAGGAAATGAGGAGGGTTGGTTGGTTGGGTGGAAGTGGGGAGGGGTATGCGGAGCGCTGACAAACATGTCTCTGCGGCATGGGCTTTGATCATTGTTGAAGCATCAATGTAAGGGGCATTTAATATCTTAATAAAACTATTCTTATTTTAGATACTATATCTTGTTATCTTATATTGGACGAAAGATGTTGCCCTTTTATGTAATTATGTAATACAAGTTACGATCATTTGAAAACACATATTAAACAGCCAAATGGATGCACAAGAGCTAAAATAGGAGTCATAGATCCTATTGACAACAACACTGTGAACAATTATCTGCCCAATTTTATTGATTTTGTAACATTTGTTTCAAATATGACCAACTTCTTTTCCAAAATCACCAGCACCGTATCAGGACCCACCAGCACAATGACAGGACCCACCAGCACAGTATCAGGACATGAATAAATTGAGAAAATGCTAAATTTTAATAAATTGCAATGTTTTGTCACAAAATAGTTTTGTCGTGTGGATTGCGATATAGAAAGCGGACTCTATGAGCATTTTTGTTTTATTTTTTCAGTTCTAGATTTTCTGAAAATGAGCATTTTTGTGTTACGCTTACTGAAACAGTTTAGAGGGTCAACTTTTTAATGGTTTATATATGAACCCATAAGAAACAAAATTGAAAAATCTCAACTGTTTTCTTCCATTTTTTTGAGTGAAAACGTCAAAAATCATCATTTTCGTCTTTGTTTACATTTTTTCATTGATCACCAGCACCCGTCAGGACCGAATCACCAGCACAGAACGTTCTCTCGCAGGACAACCATACCCACCGTGTATACGGTATGATTTATCTGCTCGAGTCTTTTGTAGACGAAACGTGTGTCTGGCGTACAAATTGAAATCCAGGTTTTTGTGATGGTTTTATTTACAACCACTGGGCTGATGCCATTGTTGATGGAGGTTTTCTACAAGATGGTATCCCCATCATAGTTATTATAGTAATTACGGTATCATTGATATGTTCACAATTGTGAGTTGGTGGTGAAAACCACATGTTATCGTTATGCGTCTAGAGGATTTATGCAACTGACTAGCACTGTATGTAAAAAGAGAACCGAGTGTGTCAGTCTCTCCTGTCATTATATAACCTCTACTCTACTAAGACTCCATTGGTGCTTTCTCGTGGTAACACAAATACTGGTCTCACTGGAGACCAGACCAAATTGATGGAGATCGGGGAGCAACAAGGGACCCATAGATGCAATTTTAGGCCCACCAGCGTGTGGATATGCCAACCACTCATCAATCTTGTCCCAGCTATTTGTAAATAGTCGGTTAGATGGGGGTCGATATCCCAGAAAGTCAAACCATCTAAGATGGACAACTCTGAAACCAATGCAGGTAGAACTTTGCTCGTAAGCTTTGGCTGGTATTCGATCTAGGGTAAGGCAGCAACCATTTGATTTTCGGGGGGGGGGGGGGGGGGGGGGGCTATGGTTTTTTTTGGAAAAAAAAGTTTGTTTCAAGTTTTTGGAGAAAAAAATAATTTGTTTTTGATTCTGAGAAAAAAAAAATTGTTTGTTTCACCCTCAGTTGCCACTATATGTAATGCTAAAATTGAAAGAAAAAAATTGTTTTCGACTTGTCGCGAAAAAAATAGATTGTTTTTCGCCGCAGGCGAAAAAAAAAATTTGTCCAAAAAAAAAAAAAACATAGCCCCCCCCCCCAGAAAATCAAATGGTTGCTGCCTAACGAAACCGCAACTAAAAATCCACTGGCCCTTTTGGCTAGGGGATTGAGCACAAGGTTAATTATCTCGTCTCATTAAAAAAAACTCTAAGTTACGGAAACCACACCAATTAACATAAACAACTGCAACGGTATGCCAGTGGATGTAAGTTGTCAAGGCAACAGCATGAATGTTTAAGTGAAAGCTTTCTAGAAGCTAACAACAGGAAATGCAACCTCTGGAACACCTTAAGATAGAAGCATGGAACGTACAAACCATGTATGAATGTGCAAAGACTGCCCAGATAGTTAAAGAGGTGCAATCGTACAATATTGATATTCTTGGAGTAACAGGTGGACTGACTGAGGGCTAAAGTATAATAAACATCAGCATGGGGTTACTATCATCATGAGGGCTAAAGTATAATAAACATTAGCATGGGGTTTCTATCATCATGAACAAAAGGGCTAAAGTATAATAAACATCAACATGGGGTAGCTATCATCATGAGAGCTAAAATATAATAAACATCAGCATGGGGTTGCTATCATCATGAGGGCTAAAGTATAATAAACGTCAGCATGGGGTTGCTATCATCATGAGGGCTAAAGTATAATAAACATTAGCATGGGGTTGCAATCACCATGAGGGCTAAAGTATAATAAACATCAGCATAGGGTTGCTATCATCATGAGGGCTAAAGTATAATAAACATCAGCATAGGGTTGCTATCATCATGAGAGCTAAAGTATAATAAACATCAGCATGAGGCTGCTATCATCATGAGGGCTAAAGTATAATAAACATCAGCATGGGGTTGCTATCATCATGAGGGCTAAAGTATAATAAACATCAGTATGGGGTTGCTATCATCATGAGGGCTAAAGTATAATAAACATCAGTATGGGGTTGCTATCATCATGAGGGCTAAATTATAATAAACATCAGCATAGGGTTGCTATCATCATGAGGGCTAAAGTATAATAAACATCAGCATGGGGTTGCTATCATCATGAGGGCTAAAGAATAATAAACATCAGCATAGGGTTGCTATCATCATGAGGGCTAAAGTCTAATAAACATCAGCATGGGGTTGCTATCATCATGAAGGATAAAGTATAATAAACATCAGCATAGGGTTGTTATCATCATGAACAAAAGGGCTAAAGTATAATAAACATCAGCATAGGGTTGCTATCATCATGAGGGCTAAAGTATAATAAACATCATCAACATGGGGTTGCTATCATCATGAGGGCTAAAGTATAATAAACATCAGCATGGGGTTGCTCTCATCATGAGGGCTAAAGTAAAATAAACATCAGCATGAGGTTGCTATCATCATGAGGGCTAAAGTATAATAAACATCAGCATAGGGTTGCCATCATCATGAGGGCTAAAGGCTAAAGTATAATAAACATCAGCATAGGGTTGCTATCATCATGAGGGCTAAAGTATAATAAACATCAGCATAGGGTTGCTATCATCATGAGGGCTAAAGTATAATAAACATCAGCATAGGGTTGCTATCATCATGAGGGCTAAAGTATAATAAACATCAGCATTGGGCTGCTATCATCATGAGGGCTAAAGCATAATAAACATCAGCATGAGGTTGCTATCATCATGAGGGCTAAAGTATAATAAACATCAGCATGGGGTTGCTATCATCATGAGGGCTAAAGTATAATAAACATCAGCATGGGGTTGCTATCATCATGAGGGCTAAAGTATAATAAACATCAGCATGGGGCTGCTATCATGATGAGGGCTAAAGTATAATAAACATCAACATGGGGTTGCTCTCATCATGAGGGCTAAAGTAAAATAAACATCAGCATGAGGTTGCTATCATCATGAGGGCTAAAGTATAATAAACATCAGCATAGGGTTGCCATCATCATGAGGGCTAAAGGCTAAAGTATAATAAACATCAGCATAGGGTTGCTATCATCATGAGGGCTAAAGTATAATAAACATCAGCATAGGGTTGCTATCATCATGAG
Organism: Mytilus galloprovincialis; assembly: GCA_037788925.1. Taxonomy (NCBI): domain Eukaryota; kingdom Metazoa; phylum Mollusca; class Bivalvia; order Mytilida; family Mytilidae; genus Mytilus; species Mytilus galloprovincialis. The sequence goes on along the minus strand of CM075333.1, from coordinate 90,126,585 downwards.
GGCTAAAGTATAATAAACATCAGCATAGGGTTGCTATCATCATGAGGGCTAAAGTATAATAAACATCAGCATTGGGCTGCTATCATCATGAGGGCTAAAGCATAATAAACATCAGCATGAGGTTGCTATCATCATGAGGGCTAAAGTATAATAAACATCAGCATGGGGTTGCTATCATCATGAGGGCTAAAGTATAATAAACATCAGCATGGGGTTGCTATCATCATGAGGGCTAAAGTATAATAAACATCAGCATGGGGCTGCTATCATGATGAGGGCTAAAGTATAATAAACATCAACATGGGGTTGCTATCATCATGAGGGCTAAAGTATAATACACATCAGCATGGGGTTGCTATCATGATGAGGGCTAAAGTATAATAAACATCAGCATGGGGTTGCTATCATCATGAGGGCTAAAGTATAATAAACATCAGCATGGGGTTGCTATCATCATGAGGGCTAAAGTATAATAAACATCAGCATGTGGTTCCTATCATCATGAGGGCTAAAGTATAATAAACATCAGCATAGGGTTGCTATCATCATGAGGGCTAAAGTATAATAAACATCAGCATAGGGTTGCTGTCATCATGAGGACTAAAGTATAATAAACATCAGCATAGGGTTTCTGTCATCATGAGGGCTAAAGTATAATAAACATCAGCATTGGGTTGCTGTCATCATGAACAAAAGGGTTAAAGTATAATAAACATCAGCATGGGGTTGCTATCATCATGAACAAAAGAGCTAAAGGTTCACTGAATGGGCACCTGTAAATGAGAGAAAATCTATTGCAAGATTCCATTCTGAATATGACAATGATACGATGCTATGCACCAAAATGATGCAGATGATGAAACAAAAAAGCCTTTTACGAGAAACTTCAATATATTACTTACAAAACACCACGATATGACATGTTTACTGTCTTCGATAGATGACATGAATGCTAAAGTAGGAAATAACAACTAAGATAGAGAAAAGGTTATAGGCAAACATGGACTTAATATATTTAAAAGAAAATGGAGAACTACTTGTTCATTTTTGTGGAGATAATGACCTGGTAGTTGGAGTTTCACTTTTTCCACTCAAAAACATCCATAAAATCACTTGTACTCCCAAAATGGACGTGATAAGACGAAATAGATCATATAATTTTAAAATTATTTCCCCCCACCTTAGTAGCAATATACCAACTTCACCTGCATATGGGATATATATTTCCCAACTTATTCGATACTCAAGAGCTTGCAGCTCCTACTCAGACTTTGTAAAACGTCATCAGTGTCTGAGTAGAAAGTTGATGAACCAGGGGTATGTTAAAGAACGTCTCGTCCTTTTTCTAAAAAAAGTTCATCGGAAGGTACGAAGACCTTGTTGATAAATATTCCGTATCAACTTCACAAATAATACATGATGGTCTTGATGTATAGATTCTGCGTATTGATGTTGTTTATCATCTTAACAACATGTTATATTGTTCTTTCATTTGTCTTTGTTCTATTATTAATATTACTTTTACTGTTGGATTGCTTTATGTGATATCCGTTTAACGTGGATAGGTACTTAAACATCCCGTCTATGTGTTTGTATTATCTTTCATTTTTTGCTGGTGTGTTTTGTGTGTATGCGACAATTTTTAATGTTTCTTTGGTTCTTATAACGTGACTCTGTACTTTAAAAGATCCCGTCAATATGATATTGTTCTATTAAATTTCATTATGATATATTTCTATTATGAATTAGAACATACGTTGAATCACACACGTCAATATTATCCAATCGCGGAGTGGAATGGACTATTTGTGGATTCTTATTAATTCTATATAACTTTTGGGCTATTTTAAATCTCTGTCTATTTCTGAAATTAATTCTTACACACTTCGATTTTTTAACCCTGTATGCTAACATTGCCCATGTGAAATTTTTATATTGTTTGTATATACATTGAACGACAAATTTATGTGACGTATAAAATTTTCTGACGTCAGACACGCGAATCAATGAATGTGTTTGTAGATAGATGTTTTTTGTGTTCTGTTAAATTGTTCCTTTTATAAAATTGTTACACGATGATGACTGCTGTACCCATATTTTTACTATTTTATTTATTAATGTCTGTTTAGTTCGCGCATCATTGTAAATATAACGGAATTTGATGAGACTGTTATCAAAGTGAGAGGTTTCGCGCTTTAAAACAAGGTTTAATTCACCTTCTTCTACATGTGAAAATGTATGTACCAAGTCAGGAATATGACAGTTCTTGTCCATTCGTTTTTTATGTGTTTTGTCATTTGATTTTGCCATGTGATTATGGACTTTCCGATTGGATTTTCCTCTGAGTTCAGTATTTTTGTGATTTTACTTTTTGATGATAAACGGAAGATGGAAAAACTCACTGTATGACGTAAAATCTATGAAGGGGAGCAGAATGTGGTAGCGACCTTCATTTAAATCGTGGTAAAATTAGGCTGAAGCTAAGAAAAGTAGTAAAGAATCGAACCAACAAGAGGGAAATTTTCGACACAGTCAAACTAAAACATCCTGAAATTCTGAAATATTTTAAGATCAAGCTCAGCACATATTTCAAATGTTAGAAAACCTAAAAGACTATAGGCCAAGCACTGTAGAAAGCTTAGAACAGGGATGGAGTAGGATTGAAACTGTATTTAAAGAAACATAAAAAAAAACACTCCAAGACTCCAAAAACGTGAAAGAAAGAAATTGATAAGTGATGACACTTGGATTAGCATCCAGCAGAGAAAACATATAAAGACAAAACTAAATAGCACAAAATCAGAACGAATCCAAACTTCTCTATGAAAAGAATATTCATTCAAAGACAAATTAGTAAAACGTAAAGCCAAAGCAGATAATGCAATATACCTAGACACACTTGTCGAAGAAGCAGAGACACCAGCTTCTTCAGGAGAACTAAGTACTGTTTATAAAATCAGGAAAGAACTAAGTGGTGAACACACAAGCTCCAGTGTACAGTGCAAGTCCAAGGATGGTAATGTATTAGCCTCAGAAAATCGACAACTGGAAAGGTGGACAAAACACCAGGGAGATGTTCCAATTAACAGTTCGGAGTGGAACTATACATAGATATTTGGAGTATCAAGGGGTGAGATCGGGAAGGCAATACTCAGACTGAACCATGGGAATTCACCTGGCTTGTATGTAATAACAGCTGAAATGCATAAAAGAGACATAGAAACTAGCACGACAAGGTTTCATGAACTGTTTAAGACATATCTGGAGGCATGACACTATCCCCAATGATTCTGCAGGAAAGGAGATCGAAGTGACTGCAACAACTGGCATGCCGTATAACTTTTCTGCGAGTATCAAGCAAGATACTGCTGAGATGATAGATAATACTAAAGATGAAATGCTGAGAAAAAGCAGGCAGGGTTTAAATCGAATAGAGGATGTATCGACCATATTTTTACAATCAAAAATAATTATAATTGAGCTAAGTATAGATCGGCAAAACAAACTATTCCTTATTTTCATCGACTTTTGTAGGGTGTTTGACAGTATTAAAAGGATTTGCTTATGGGGGTATCCTTATAACATATGCTGTACCATTCAACATAATCACCTTAATGCAAGCTTTCTTCAACAACTACGAATGCTGTGTATTACCGTGATAACGGTCAACAGTCGGATTGGTTTCAAGTAACATCTGGAGTACGATAATGGTAAATAATATCTCCGATCTTATTCATCACAGCAATAGTTTGGTACATGGGAACAACATTGGGAAATGAAATCAAGGGCATCAGATGGACTATGAATTCCTTTCTAAAGGAATTAGATTTTGCTAATGATATCGGTCTACTTTTCAGCAACAGAAACAACTTGCAGAACAAAACAGCTCAAAGTAGAGACCCGACTATAAATTAGAAAAAGATCAAGCTCGTGGACATCAACAGTAACACAATGCAACCAGTGTACTTTGGAAATAACATCATAGAGGTTTGAGGAAAGGCACTGGCTACGGTTACATGGACTCAATGTAACAATAATAAAAATATTATTGTTACATTGGAGACTAATTGCCGGAATGCAAAGTTGGGTGAGGAACCGATTAATTACAAATGTAACAATAATTACTGAGGCTACGGTTACATTACGTTATTGTTACATGAAAAACAGCAATGTACGCTAGATTGATTAAACTTAAATCTTCTATAGTTGTATTGCTTCATTCTTTCATATGTACTAAACAATACTTGTAATTTAATACTGATAAATAATAAAATATTATTATTCAACAAAGGTGTACAACTGGAATAGTTTTACTACGTATTAATGGTTTTGATGTTCTTAAAGATACTACTCAAGATTAGGAGTGTGACTGTCAAAGGCGAAAAATATAGTTCTATGGTTTCACTTTTTTAAAGTATATAACTGCACACCTACTCTCATTATACTTTGGACCAATTTTGTTTATGGTGAAAAAAATAAAACTTGGGATGCGTTTTTAACGAACCTGAAACAATATCAAGACATACATTTCATACAGCTTTATAACTTGACGCAAATTGATAATCAAAAGCAAAGTTTGCTAACTGTAACTTAAATACTAAGAAATTATGTATGTACACGTATCCGTGGAGGACATAATTTCGTTCATCAAAAATGTGTCGGACTTTAAAAACAACTTACTGGATTTGTAGAAATTGTCATTGTAAATAAAAAATAACAGTAAATAAATTGTATGTTATAAATGTATGTAATAAATGTCCTCAACTTTTATTATTTAGTACATATTACTAGTCCCATCGTACATTGCTTTTTTTTATGTAACAATAACGCAATGTAACCGTAGCCTCAATAATTATTGTTACATTCGTAATTAAACAGGTCCTTACCCAACCATGCATTCCGGGATTTAGTCTCCAATGTAACAATAATATTTTTATTATTGTTACATTTCCATGTAACCGTAGCCAGTGACTTGAGGAAAAGTCATTGTTTACCTTCCATCTTGTTAGCCTGTTGTGGTTTAAGTGAGAAATATGTATCTACTTGAATTCTACTTTAGTTTCATTTCTGATAAAAAAAATTATTTACACATACGTCTATTGTAGTAGCTTTTACCCAAACTGACCAGCCAGTCTTTTTATATGGCGACCTCAAAATGTACAGGGACCTTCCTCTTGTTTTATGTGACCATATATACAAGATTGCATCTACATCTACATCTACGACAAAGCAAAAGTATGTCGTTACTCCCAAAAATTACATTGACTCATCACTCAAGTATAAACTTTAGTTTGACGTCTTCCAAAATGACAAAAAACTTTTTATATAACATTTAATAAACAAAAGTTCCAAATTGTGCTCAAAATGTATGTGCAGCTGCTGGTTAAAAACATCATCTTTCTTTTGTTTGTGTTGGTTAGCCACTACAGAGAAGCTTCGTAGAGTTTGGTCTCTGCTCTTTACTTTTATGTTCGTCTGGTAGTTTATTCCAGTCTCTGATGGTCCAAGAAAAAGCTGTACTTGTAAATACATTGTATCTTTATTTGGCCTGATTTGTACTATTGCATTTCCATGTGTACTTTTTGAACTATTTATCAGAATAATTTCAGTTTCAAAACAATGACATTGGCTTACAACATTGTTACCTAAAAATCAAAAGGGATCTTCTTCCTTTCTATGTGACTACATATCAATGTATAGATGCAATCCCATTTGAAGTATTGGAGTAAACATCTGGAAACAAAATACTAAATTGATAACTCAAAATCCAAACGCTTCTTCTTGCTTTGGGTATGAGCCCAAGAAAGGCATGTTCCCGTCTAATGTATAGAAATGTATCAGAACATTAGTTAGATCTTCATGTGTTCGTTCTCTAACTTTTATAACACCATGGTAGCACACCAATGTCTAGAAATACTAGGTTAATAATTTTGTTCAAAACTAACAGATAAATGAAATAATAAGCTTTCAATTTTTTATTTTATGGAAATTGATTTTTCTTATGACATGATAAATGGTATAACCATAAAATGATCATATACAACAAGCTTCATCTTAACCAAGACACTATTTACAAACATTCTTACGACCATTATTTGAGACATTAATGGGACAACATATATTGCCTATACATTCTCAGGGTATTATATACAATCCATACTTTGGAATTTTCTGCACATTTTTTATGAAAATAGTGATGAAACTTTTCAGAATAACATCATATAATAACAAATAACTAAATAACCCCAAAATGCTGATAATTACTATAGAAATATTAGCTTGAAGAGGTAGACCAAGATTAAGGGAAATAGCTCTTAAAATCATCAGAACGTTTATGTCAACCATTTTCTTCATTATATTCTAAGCTTCTATGTTACATAGATGATTTCCAATCTGTTTTATGTAAATGCTTAGAATACATTGATGAAACTTGACTTTTACAAACACATCACTGATTTATAGAGTTTTATTACCCTGAACCAAGGTCTTACCCCTTAATTCTTTATGTTGTGTATGAATATTCCCTAGTTTTGCTTGAGAAGTGAAAATGTAACAAGAAATAATAAAATAAATATAAAATCACATGAACAGTATCAAAATTATTGCACATTTATTATCATATCCCCCAACTCTGAATGAGGTTTAAATTATGCTTTTACTTAACCAAGGAAAAATACACAAAAATGATAAAGAAATAACAGTAACAAAATGTATCTGATCAGATCACTTTATATTATGGCATCAAAAGCAAATGTTAAAACAATCATTCAGTTCGATACTTGTAATAGCAATTTTCTAAATATCTTTAAAAACTATGAATATTTCTACTTAAAATTTAATTCATGTTTTTTTATTATAACATATTTGTATAAAATCAAATCATTTAAAATCAATGCGTTAGTATGCTGTGCTAAAATGACAGAACTTTTTATCATGAAAACAACTGCAATTTTCAGTTCTTTGATCTTTCCCAAAAATGAAAACATGTGCCATGTGTATGGGTATTGGAATAATATACTGTAGTACTACTTACACTCATTAACCAAACATTCTTTATAAAGTGTGATACACACATACATATCTTCCTTCAAATATTTCTTCAGATATTGATTCACACATACATATCTCTTTTTCATAAATTTATAAGATAATGATATAAATCTTTCAAAATTGGCAAAATCTATACGAAAAGGGGATGATAAAATTGAATGTCAAAAGCACCATCTTAGTATCTACCAACTTGAAGCACTCTTTTTTACAATCAAGTGTATGTCTTTCATATTGAAGCTTGCTATCTTTTTCGAAATTTCAACTGTATGTAAAAGCAGAGAAGAACATTAAAATGCATATTAAGCAATGTCACAAATTCTAAGCTTATTTCAAAATCAATACTACCCATGTGTATGAAATTTGATTTTCTAAACATTTCTTTCTTAATTCAGAAGATCAAACTTTTCATCAGAACTGTTTCAATGATTCAATTTATATACTTTAGTTAAGATCTCATAAAAATATGACAAGTTTGTTTCAACATTATTACAAGTGAAAATAATTCTATAACAATATGGTTTTAAACAGACATATCAATTCTTCTTCAATAAATAACAATAAACAACAAACACATAACAAGTCTGCAGTCAATGGTAGATTGTTTTACTATTGGTTGGTTTTAAGTGCCGCAGCAAATTTAAAACTTATTTTGATAGGTTCTATAGGAAGACCACACTGTTTTATTGCTGTTACACAGTTTCAGAAAGTTATGCACTCTAAAAAACACAATGTAAGAAACTTCCTTGGAATTCTTCTTCATCTAGTTGTATGAAAAATACATACTATCATTTCTCGTTTGACTCACTGAACATCATTGTTCTGGATAGCAGCATACTGTAGTCATAGCAACCATGTATCACAGTCAGCAAAATAAATAAAACTTTGATCAACAAAGTTTTGGCTACATATGAACTACAAAGTTTGTCTGCAAATGGATTTCTGTTTAATCATGGCTTTCCAGATCCAATTTTTGTTGCCTTAGATACTGTTTTTGTATCACATGACAATACTATAGTCCTCTGACTAGATAAAACCACTTTTTATACTTTCATCAAACCAATGCCCCCTGAAAAGAAAAACAGCATACATTAAAATGTTATTTCTTCATACAAATTTACAGTTGATGATTGAGTTCTAAAAACTGAAAGTTAAGACTGCTTGTGCCTTAAATTTTGTTTTGTGGTCATACAAATTGAATTGAAAATATGAAAAAAATAAAATTATTTTACACAAATCCTTCATCAACCTATTTTTAGGAGACAGCATTCATTATAGTCTCAATACAAAATTTGATTTTTCTTTAAAATAATATATGAATGTAAAAGCCATAAACTGGAAAAGGGAGGTAGGCATAGTTCATTTAACATTCTTGAGTCTTTCTAAACAATATCACATTTCAGTTTTTCAAAGTCTTGTTGTACATACATTTACAGCAATGTCTATTCACATCAAACATATATGAAAGCCAGGAAATGTATTTTACAAAAAGTGGCGAGGCAATAGTCCGTTTTCTTTGTACGAGAAATTCTAAGTGTTTATATGGATAATCACCACATTGGTAAAAAGCCTTCAATGATCACCATGCATTTTTGTGCATTCCGTGAAAACCATGTGATAAGTGAAAATTCTCCATACCTAGCAGTGCAGGTTTTTGTAGCTAATATTTTTTTTCTTTCACTCAGCTAAAGCAAATAAAATTGAATTGAGAAGCAAAAACAAAAGCACTAGCAGAATGGAAAACACAAAGACACAGAGACTTACATCAGATTTTATCCTCTGGGAAAGGGGCCGAATGTTGTGATGATGACGGAAAAGATGGTTTATGATAGGAGGGAAGATCTTCAACTACAAAAATAATTATATCTTTAACTTTCAGAAATTTAAATCTTCTAGTTAGCACAGTTAAATTGACAGATACTCTACAGGTCCTATGCCATGTTGCCAAAAAATATTTTTTTTTTTTAAATATCATAGTTTTATTATAGTCTTATTTTGTAGCATAAAATGACATGTACATTTCCCAATTAAGGATTGAGAAATTTCCAAATTTTCTTAGTACTTCCTAAACTCTTCAATAACCAGTGGCTGACCAAAAAAGTGTTCAATGAAATTGGGTCTCCAATACAAAAGTGTTATTGTTTTCAGGGAGGCTTAACATATTATCTGTTTTAATAAAAGAAATAGTTCAGCATTCAGCAGAGTAAACAAATTCATTCAAATGAAAATTAAAAATGACTACTAAAAAGATATTTGTTAAATTAACTAACCATTAGCAGGAAGATTTTGGGAAGGTACACCATTGGGTTGATCTTTTCTTTGCCATTTCCCTGAAATTACAGAATTTAATTTTACTTTTCTGTCAAAAGGGAGATAATTCAATAGAAAATTATTTTTTAAAAACATCACGGACAACATGGCACACTCTACTATGTTTAGCAAAACATCACTGACAACATGGCACATTCAACTATGCATTTAGTCTCAGTCATTTGAACTATACAACTCAATAGTTTTATATTGACATAGTTTGAGTTAAAAGTCTTTTCTCTTTGGCAGCTATGATACAGGACAAACAGATTGATATTCCTTTTTGACAAACCAAGTCTGAACATGTGGTATAAGTGATCATAAGTAAGCCTGTAAAAAACCTATCTAGATCATATTGATAATTTAAATAAGAGATTTACAACAAAAAAATAGTTTGAATAACGACTTTTTCTATAGTCAAGCTGTCAATACAAGTTGAATTCAGTAGAATTATTTGTGAACATTGCCCATCAACATGGCGTCAAAGGGAAACAACTCCAGTCATGTCAATGGAAAACTATCTATTCTATTTTAAATGATATTTAAGGTTTTTTATACAAAATATGCTGAAGTTCATGACATAAATATCTAATTTGATGGGAATCTGCACTGAATGTTTGGGATTTAAGAGATCACCACATTTGTTTTTTGTGGGTTTCCTGTTGCTGTGATTTTCTATTTCCATGTAGTGTTATGTCTTTTAGTAGATTTTTCTTATTTTTTCACATGATCTTGTCAGTGGTTTTTTATCAACTTATGAGTTTGCATATTCCTTCGTCTACCTCTATTCTTTCTCAAAATGGCTTAAAAAATAATTACAATGTGGGTTATTTTTAACAGAAAAATAAGTTCTTGCTATTTCAGTTTTAAGAACAAAATAGGCCAAATGCACTCTCTCAAATATTACATATCTTTACTTAATTGATAATCTTAACCAAAAACTATATAACAATTATTAAACATTGAAAAAAAAGAAGAAAAATGACCACTGGTTCTATCTTTAAGAGAGTCATTTGGCCTATTCATTGATCTGTAAAAATTGTTATCATATTATATTGATTTAAATACAATACCTTGCTCAATCAACTGTTTCTTTCGTTGTGACTTTGGGTACGGCCTGTGTGGTACTGCGCTAAAGTTACTATCTGTACTGTAGGGACTAACTGGTCTAGCTGGCCGAGGACGTCTATGACGCTTAACTAAAATAATGGATTTCATATTGAGTTTAAAATGAAAATTTGGTAATTTCTTTGCTAGATCGATCTAGATACATGTATTAGTAGTGCTACATTAATCTATACTGTATATTTTAGAATGCTTGAAAAAGATGGACATTTCACTGGGAAAAACACATAATAGTTCTTATAGTCAGTACAAGGCTCACAGCAACGTTTTCATCTGTATTAGATTGAACTATTCACAACTCTTATAACAATATCTAGCATGTTTAATCAAGTCCTACTCATAATTTGATACCAGACTTTTCTTTGCAGGCACAAAATTCCAATGAAGTAACTGCTATAAACTTCCTAGAGTATCAAAGTATACCTCATAATTTTCTTTTGAGCTTAATAAACCCAATCTTCAGTTTTCTGTTTCTGTCATTCCAATATTTTTCTTAATTTGCAGCAGGTTTTTCTTAAATGAGTTGCGATGTCTCTGGTATATACTTTTCACTCCCATAATTGTCTCTTACCTGGTTTACCAGTTCTAGGATCACAGACTGTTGTACCAACAACTGTCAGACCAGACAACTCGGCAGCTTTAGCTACGGCACTGGCAAAGTCTGCCTCGGTAAGGAATGAAGCATCACTATCACTGGCAGCACTCGACCGATGACTGGAACAATCTGTATTGCTCTGGTCCGTCACACTGGCCCACGATGCCATCATGGAACCTATAAACAATACATTAAAGGTCTAAAGGACGGACAATACATTAAAGGTCTAAAGGACAGACAATACATTAAAGGTCTAAAGGATGGACAATACATAAAAGGTCTAAAGGACTGACTACATCATAAAAATAGTCCCAATCACAAAACTTGTAATTTTATGATAAAGTAAAAATAATTTCATTTAAAAAAAAAGAAAAGATTTTTTTTTCTTTCTCCAACATATGTGTTTTAACTCCACTAATAATTCAAGTTGATTTCAGGTGAAATCCCTTATGCAAGCCTAATACATAAACTAACTATTTGAACTTTTGTTTTTTTCCCCTCCTTTTTCCAATAATATTCCCTTTTTCATTCTAGCATTCTAAAATATACAGTATATAAATATAGCACTAATAATACATTTATCTAATTCTATCTAACAAATATAGATATTCAACCTTATTCCAATATTATGTTAGTGTAAAACCACAACATTCCAACTCTAAACAGCAAATAACAAAGCAATGGAAACAACTATAAAGGTCAGCTGTTAATATAAAAGGGTAATTTAATGGAATTCCCCCTTTTTGAATTTACCTTGGAATTTTCTATTTTTATTCATACTTTTTTCCTCATTTGCATATATGTATATAAGATGTGGAATGAGTGCCAATGAGACCACTATCTCATGCAAGTCGTCACAATTTATAAAAGTAAACAATTACAGGTCAAAGTATGGTTTTCAACACGAAGCCTCACACCAAACAGCAAGCTATAAAGGGCCCCAAAAATGACATGTGTGAAACCATAACTTTTTATTAATTCCAAATGGTTCTGTTCAATATTTATATCAGAAAGCATTTCGATACGTTTACAGTAAATACAGGTAAATGAAGAAGCCCTCTTCCTATGTTTAAGATGATGAAGATGGAAGAGTTTAAAGACTGGCTATACAGCCCTCGCATAGTCAGTCAAGATGTGACAAATTTAATAGACCAAGTTGGTTTTTATTTTTAGTAATGAATTACACCAATTGATCCAGGTCATCATTGTAAATGAAGTCACTGAAAAATGTATTCTTACTGTGACTTATAACATAAGCATTGTGGCAAAGGAAATTTATGAGAAAATGCAGAGATTTGAAAGACGTCTTGTATTTTTCTAATAGAGTTTTCAAGCCAAAGCATCTCCATTCAAGATAAAACCACACCCTAAAACCAATCCTAAAGTTCAATGCCTGCAGGTATATATTATGAGAAAATGCATGGATTTTAAAATTGTCTTGTATTTTTGTAAAAGGGTTTTAAAGCTGAAAGCATCATCATTCTAGATAAAGCCAAACCCTAAAACCAATCCTAAAGTTCAATGCCTGCAGGTATATATTATAAAAGCTTGCAGTGTGTCAATTCAAAAGCAGTAAGCGATATGACATGTGACTTGTCACCTGACACGTTGCCTTCATCTTCGGGATTTTCATCACCACAGTCCTCCCCATCTTGCGGGGGATTAGACTCGGAATCAGACTCACCAACATAGTCTTGACCACCTGACATTGGTGAGTCACCATTTCTATGGTAACCCTCCACAGCTAGATTCATGTGGTGATGCCCTCCATCACTCAGTCTACATGGTCCTCTACAATCAAATATAAACATTGTTTTTAAAATATGTTTCTACAAATTTAAAGTTTGAAATTAAAATTTAACAGAGAATGCAATCTTTATTTTACATCTAAAAGCATTTATTCAACTTTATAAATTGAGCTTAAAATTTCAATTTACAATATTTACAGATCTCTCCTAAAGTTAAAACTTCTAAAACATTCCTTACTCGACTTCAGTACATTATAATATTTCAATTTATTTTTTCTGCACAATATTATCCTTGATAATGCAATTTTGACAAATTTGAATTAGCTCATACATCGATTTTTCAATTGCTGGCAGTAAATTTGCTCAAAGCTGATATTGTTTTAATTTTACAATTTCTTTGATGTGCTGCGGTTTTATGGTTTTTGTTTTTATGTTTTTACATATTTCTTGACAATTAGAATGCACTGTAAGTGCACTTAAGTCTTTTTCTCTGTCAGATATAAAATTCTGATGGTGTAATAAAAAGAACCATTATTAAACAGTTATAATGAATATAAACTTTTACTTTGGTACATAATACTGTTATTTTGTTTTGAACTTAAATACGGGAAATTTAAATGTGTTAGGAAAGTGGGCAATTTGCATACCATCAGTACTTTTGTTCAACAGAAAGGGAAACAAATAAAACACAATCAAAGGCATCTAACTTCATTTTTATTTCTTTGTAAAAGTGAGAAAGCATGCATAGATATGATCAAAGAATTTTAAAACTTTCAAATTGTTCATAGAATATTGTAGAAAAAACAGTGTCTCGTTCAAAAAAAAAAAAGAGAGATTTTTCTAGAGACTTACCGTGACTGACATTCACTAGCCACACTCGGTAATGAAGACTGACACGCTCGGTCCATACAATGTCCATCTACTGGACACCGTGAATAATGTCCACTATCACTAAAACACTGATATTCCCCTCCGCCATCTTGTTCATTATTGTTTATTTTATAATGATGGAAGGGAGGTACAGAGTTTTGTTCATGATCACTATGACAAGTTCTACTATGACAATACATTTCTACTGGCGCCCTCTGTGAGGGATTTGTACAAGCTATTGTTCGTTGTCCCCACGTATCTGAACGGGGAGACTGCACTCTATTTATAGCACTATATTGACCATTGTCACAGTATTTTGGAGAACAACATCTAACACATCCAGAATCAGAATACGCCGGAGGTGGAACGTTCCACGTCTGGGCACAACCAGGATGTTGACTATGTGGAGCCGGACAAGAACAGGATGAAATCTTAGACATAGGTGACATTGGACTTCTATTTGCCATTGCACGGTTCTGACTGACCTCTGCATACTGAAGAGAATTAGCGGGAGAATCAGATCCTACTTCACTTGGTGGTGGATGTTCGGGTGGGGGAGGTAAAAACTCCGCCCAGTTCACCATGGCTTGTTTAGGTACAATTATCTGTCCTTGTCCTTTCCTTCCTTTCTTTATTAACATTCCGTTCTCGTCCGTCGTGTGACTACCGCTGTCACTTGTGGGACTTTGCATGTGATCGCTATGATGGTGTCCACCAGAATCAGTGTTAGATCCACTACAATCATGTTTACAACAGCTATCTCCTGATCCACTGTGCTGATTAATCGGTCTAAACATGTGATCCATGTGTTGTGCTGCCCCTGGATTAATCAGGGTGGTTGTGGCATATGGTGCCACTGGATCTTGTTTGTGGTAGAATGTTTTCATCTGTGGCACATTATAAATATTCTGGTCCTGCATTTCTACTTCCTTGTGGCCATCTAATAAGTTTGTGATTTCTGGTGACATATGTTCTGCAAAACAAGAGATAAATTGTTAAATAAAGCTGATTGTTTTCTTGGTGCAGTTTTAAAGAGGTAAAGTGTGTGCTATTGATTTAAATTACTGTTAGTTGTTGTCAGTATTTGACTTTTTCCTCATCTTTCGTTTGTTTTTTTAATTCATTCTTTTTAATTACTTTTATTTTTAGATCAACTGGGTTGCTACTTGTTATCTAGTATACAATGAATGTTATTTTTCAAGTTCTACCTTTTTAATGATTTTCTTTCTATATCTAATTCTAACATCTAACTTGAAAAAGACAAAAAAGAATGTACTTGAAGGTTGCTATGTTTTCCACTACTCTGTACAGATTTTTAAAAATCCATTTTGAATTGTATTTAAGGTTATGATAATTGTATATATTTATTAATTTTTTCTCTCCAAACCATTATTAAAACAGACTATAAACAGCTGCACCATTGTCATCATTTTTACGATCGTCAGATCTGTTTAATATCAAAAGTAATAACTATTTTCCTTCACAAAAGCAATGTATGAATTTATCATATTTTTGGAAATTTATTAATAATCAGCATACTATTTTTGAAAAGATTCAATAATAAATATTTTACCTACATAAAAAGGACTATATTTTTTAAATTGCTTGATGGTTTTATCATTAAAAATATGTCATGTTATTAAATATGTAACATATGTAAATCAACTGAATTTTTGATAACTTACAAATTTAATGACAATCTAAACCTTGGAAATCAATGTTTTTATAATAGGTCTGAATTGAATCAAAAATGCTTTTGAGATAAATATTTGTGAGAACAGATGCTAGTGTCTGTTTAATTTGCATTAAATAACTAGTTTTAAAGTCTCAGGTAATCGTAAACATTGAAGTATAGTACCTTTAGCCAGGTGTCAGATTTATTCTTGTATTTTTTTAATTTTGTTATCAGTTGAAACTTACGAGTATCTTTCTCGCCATATCCATTTCTATAAAATGTAGTACATGGTTGCTGTTCATTGCCTTTCTGCATGGGTACTAAAATATAAAAAAAACCATCAGGTTTGCAAGTAAAAAAAATTTGGTTCAATCTCTGAGAATAAGATATCAACTATTTTTTTACCCAGTAATGTTTTGTCCTTAAAGTAAAGATTTTATTTTTAGCAGTTTAAATATATTTGAAAACATTCTTTATATTCTGGAAGGATTTTTTTTTTTAATATTTACCACTTATTCAACTATTATTATTTTTAAACTTAAAAATTCTGAGATAAAAGTGCTGGTTTTTTTTATGTGTGTGTTTTTTTGGGGTTTTATTTTTTCTGTCACATTACTTTAATGTGAAGAATGCACCCTAAGATGATAATCTGGTAAATTCTACAGGGAAATGAAAAACTTGTAAGCATTTAGCAGTATTTAAACATAATCAATCAATTTGGTCTTTTATTTTTAAATGTCTCCATGACAACGGTTGTCTTGACACCTACCCGTGTATAATCCATTCTGCATCATCTTCTTTTTACTCTTTCTTTTCTTACACAGCCATATGCTAAAGACACACAATGCCAGCCATAAAGTTCCACCCACTACACCGATCAGTACACCAATAAACCAGGGTTCTTCCATCAAACTTGGTTGTTCTGGTCCTGTAATGGAAACAATAGGCAATGTAGGTACTTTAATAATCAAGACTAAGGAGAAGCTTCTAAAGCTATGTTGAGCTATAACATGTTTTTATAAAACATGCTGAAAAGAAGTAAAAAAAGTGCTGCTTGGAAAAAAAACCAAGGCGTGGGATAAGTTCAGGTGTTGGTTTTTTCTAATCTTATTGAAATCAGATAATGACATAATTTGTAGATAGATAATTAGATTCCACTTTGACAATACCAGCAGGTGATTTTAAGATACAAATACACAGGTGTTTTACAATTTACATCATCTTTGTAAAATCAAGTCTAGCAAAAGTGAACCACAAATCTCAAATACAACTTTTAAAATTTCGTAAGCAATAGCTGGATACAACTTGTCTGAATTCATTTTCCTCTTTAAACTTTTTAAAAAATATATTAAAATCTTTAAAAATTGAGAATTTTGATAAATGATTTTCTACAGACAAGTCATTTTAATTATAAGCCATTTTCAAGCAAATGATTCAGCACTCTATTGTATGAAGGAACCACAAGATTAGAAGTGTTGCCTACAAGAAAAAGGTCAGATGAAATTTGATAACATCACATGCCTAAAAGAACATGCATTACGAAGACAAAGAAATGTTGTAATTTATATTTTAAAAGACCTAGAGGCATGACTAGAATATTGCTTTATAACGTCTTACTTAGTTAGAGAATCTTTAACAAGGCACGGAACTTTCACAAAAACGAACCTTATAAAACGTCAGACATTTAATGACAAAAACAGCTTAAAGCTCTCAAAAATAAATTGATCTGAAAGCCGTAACGAACCCAATATAAAACCCTCTAGCAAAGTCATTTTTTACTCCGTCACTTCAAGTTTTGGCTGGAGAAGTTTTTTTTTCTGATGATATTAGATATTTTAGCGTAAAATGTCAACAACCAGACAGATGTGAAACATAATTAACATGCTAACGAGTCACCTCTTTAACAATCCTTAAGAGAGACGTCATACTATAGTCAAGAACCATTGTAGTCTCTAAAGAAATAATGTCATTTTTCACTGCAGCAATTTTACTGATTAAAGACGAGAAGAAAACATTAATAAACTTTACAATTTTTTTCACCATGAAAATTTGCGGTTTTCTAATTAGTTAACGCCATCATCAATTTAATCACCATGGTAATTGAAGTTTATAATCAAATTGCAATCACGGACTAAGAAAGAATCATAATGTTTTATTACACACAAATTTATCACGTTTATTTTACATAATGGAAGCGTTTAGTAGTGGTGTCTCGGCATTGTGACTTGGGGTGAAATATTTCCTTTGTCTAAATCTTTTAATTGCCATGGCATTTGTACTGAGCCATTGACTGGAATAACTTCTGATTACTCTACAGATTTAAAACTGTTTTGTCACTTGCAATGGCCATTGAATAATAATAGCATAACATTAGGGACTCAAATAGTTTTCAAATCAATCATTTATGTTTGAACGGTTTAAAGCACCTAATTAAAACAAAAAGAAATTGGTTATTTTTTTAAAACTGAAATTGATCTCATTTCAAGATATGGAAATTCCAAGCTTTTTAAAAAAAAGAATATGTGCATTTAATAATATGATTTTATTTCACTGCTAAACAGCAATATTTTCATTTTTATAAGAATGGCCAGTCTTCAGCATAAAATCAACACTTTAAAATTACAAAATGTAAATCTTAAACCTGAAATTCTAACAATAATTTCAAATAGGACAAGTGGGTATATGTCTATGAGACTGAAAATAATTAAAAGACTTTTGTAGATAAGCACATAATTTTCAACAATAGACATGAGTCTGTATAAACTACATCTCAATCACCACGACAACAAAATTGTAAATAAATTCAACAGAGACTTTCAAAGATATGCCATGAACAACAAATTCTTCTTCTGACAAAAGATCTTTATATATGACATAAGACAAACACTGATTGAGGGTTTCAAAAATAAAATAAATGGGGAATTCCAACAGCTCTGATTTTTAACTATCAATCTAATTATTCTAGTTTGTCTTAACTACAATGCATTCTTGTTTAAAAAAATGCAAGTACATGAAGTATATTAGTTAAACAGTCCTAGCATGGTGGTATCTAATAAATTTGTCCAGATGTTTAATTTTTGTGAAGACACTTTCAACTGAATGCTTTGTGCAATATTCAATGTTCACCCACAAAATATTTAATTTGAAAGTACTTAATGCTCTAACAACATAGGGTACTTGAGACTAACATCAAATAATGGTTCATATTCTAATTAATTTAAATCAGTCTATTTGGATTTGTCTTGTCCAATTACTGTCCAAATTATCAAATATCAAAATACGGATTCAAAAGCTTAAATATTGAAATAAAATGATTCTTTGTATTAAACGTATAATTTTCTTTATTAGTTCTATAAAAACTGATAACCAAGCACTGACAATCTTAAAATGACAGAAAATCAGTAAATCTGAAAACAATTGTCTCGTCCATTTCTTCAATTATTGTTCAATCGTCTGGAGACACATTTCATTAATACAGATATCAAACAAAAAATAGAATTGTTCATGTTTCTTTGTTAAACCATTAATATGGTTTCTGTAACAGGATCTCACGGAAAAATGAGAATTTAATGTCCGATAATTTTGATAACTATACCACTAGAGTATGCCTTGGGCATTATTTAAATCCTCGCCATAATAACAAGATAAAACGTCATGGTTATTAATGAAAATTAATATTCTTTCATTACAAATAAATAAACACATTATCTTAATGCTATAATGGCCATGGCAATTAGTAAATCAGGACTTATTGTCATTGAAAATGAACATGTTTTCAATGCAATAGGGAGATTACCACATTATTATTGTAATATCGCATCAATCTTCTTAAGTTTAATGAGAAACATTCTATTGTCTGTTTTTTCCATATTTCCACTTATGATTCCAGATTTTTTTTTAAATGTTCCCAGTACAATTCAATGAAGACCTTGGATTTGAAACACTTGAACATCTTGTATAACTCTGTTTTGTGTCGTAATTACCACATTAACCCTGAATCAACCTCTATGAAAAGTTAAAAAAATATTGCTGCAACTCCACCATATGCTTATTGTAACTATGTTGTCAGTGAAAGCAGGTGACAGTCCTTAGGATTAATTACCAAAAAAAATAAACTCTCCTTATGATGCAAATTGTGTCAAAACATTTATTAAATCAGGAATTTCCGGACCCAAATAATACATTTCATATATTACGTTTGTCCTATTCTTTTTTAGCCATGGCGTTTTCAGTTTATTATTTTCAATCTATGAGTTTGTAAGTCTCTTTGGTTTTTTTTTTGCCCCTCTTTTAGTATAGGAAGAGTGTATATACTTCTCCTCAAACAAAACTTTATCAATCATGTGTTACCAGGCAGTTTAAATATATGACTTACCAATGACATAGGATTGACTCCATACTCCAACACCTTTTGATGTACGTGCTGCTATCTGGATTGAGTAGGTTACGTCCTCTTGAAGGTTATTTATAGTGTACTTGTTACTGGTCCCATTGATGCTGACACTACAGTCATGTTTACCATCATCACTCAGACATTTGATCTGAAACAGGAAACCAGTCCATTACTAAATATACACTATAAAATATTTGTTTTTCTGGAGATTCCACATTCCCCCTAAAAATAAATCTGTTTCTTTGACGGGTAATGAGTTTACTATCTTTATACAAGGTGAAAAAATAAATCGTTGTTTTTTAGGAAGATTTCAGGGGAATGTTGTCACAGAAAAGTATAAAATATATGCCTGAATATCTGTCACTTTCTATTCTTTAGACTTCTATTTTGATTTTTCCCAGTTTTGAAAAATTATAGACTGAGAAGAGCATGATCTACTAAGAAATAACATCACTTCTTCATGATTGAAAACGATAGTTATTTCATTAAGGAGAATAAAATGTTTTGTCAGACCCTGCACTAAAACAAATATAGGCTACCAAACTACTTACTTCATATCCTTTAACATCGCCATTTCTGGACTCAACCGGAGGTGGCAGCCATTGTACAAACACTCTCGTCTTTCCATGTTTATTTATGATAATATTTTGTGGTGGATTAGAGGGAACTGATTCTCTAGTTCTAACTTTCAACGGACTACTACACTGAGAGCCTATATCTCCGTTAAAGGCTTTGACACAGATCTGGTACCAGGCGTGACTATTGAGGTTGCTAATGGTATGTGATTCCATATGGTCCTTGGAGGCATGACGCTGGACCAAGACTCTGTGTGGCTGACCTGCTGTCATGTCCTCTAAGTTATAAAGTCTCTTGTACACTATTTCATAATGCTGGATTAATTCTTCTTCTTTTACAGGCTGAAATAAAAAAAGTTAAGTTTTGAAAGATCTATATGGAATGAAGAGAAACAAGGCAATTTATGATATCTAATAGGGATTCTCTATCTAAAATACAGATGATCATTACATAAAAAGTTAAGACTTGTAACAATAAAATTTATATTGATAACGCAACTGTTTACTGTAGAATCATTTGTTTTTCGTGGATACCAATTTTCATAAATTGAGGAAAACTTTCATTTCAGTGGATATTTGATTTCAAGGTTTTCCAAAAATATGCATATTATTATACAGTAAATTTGCCAATTGTTGAACATTTAAATTTGTGGTTTCCTTGTACCCACGAAATCCAGGAAAACCACGGTATTCTTTATACAATTTGTTCTCAAACAGTTTCTTATGAAAACAAGAATGTGTCCATAGTACACGAATGCTCCATCTGCGAATGTGGACCGTGACGTTCGGGTAAAAACTCCAATTTGGCATTAAATTAGAAAGATCATATCATTGGGAACATGTGTACTAAGTTTCAAGTTGTTTGGACTTCGACTTCATCAAAAACTACCTAGACCAAAAACTTTAACCTGAAGCGGCAGATGGACGGATGGATGAACGAACGGAGGGACACACAGACCAGAAAACATAATGCCCCTCTACTATTGTAGGTGGGGCATAAAATACCCAACTCACCTTCCATTCAAACCTTATGGCACTCGAGTTGACAGCTCCTCCTTTCTCGATTTGTACCACTATACCACTCATCCTAGTACGGATTTCATCTGCAGGAACGGCAACAGCAATTTCTGATTTAGATCCTATAGGTGTAAAAAACACAATGTAAACTATTTCCTAAAAAGATATGATTCTGTGATTTTTTTTATTACCCTTGAATTTGAAAACCATAGGAAGTACACACTTATCAAATAACATCCTTTAGCTGTTATCAAATCTATTGGATATCAGAAATATTATAATTGCCTTTCTATTACATTACTCATTGCATTATGGAAAACTGAATGATACCAAAATTGCTCCATTTTCAAATCTTCCAATTCATACTTAGGCAAGAGCAAAGTCATGAAAAAAATTATTTGCCCCAAGGTGTCTTGATAGAAAAAATGTTGATAGATGTCTAATAACTTTTTGAGTAAGGTTGTTGCTCATATTCAATTCAACCTCAACGATATGTGTAACGGAAATATTAGGTTAAATGTATCAGTTTTGACATGTTAAAATGTATTGTAATTAGTTAACATGGCTTTTTGTGATGATAAACGTGGCTATTTGTTATGATAAATTTATGACTTTTTTTAATCTTTTCCTAGGCTTTTTTGTTATTTCTACATTGAGCTTGACATCTTTGTTATCCCAGATTTTTTTAAACCAATTAAGATATAAGTATTTACTTACTATCAGTTGTAATAGTCTGACTGAAAAGACTAGGGTTTCCTATACCATGAGAGTTCCGTGCCCTCACTAAGAAGATGTAAGGGGTACCTGGCTTTAAATTTTTGACTGTATATTTGTCTTTCTGTATTGTATCTGGTACTACTACCCAACCCTGTATGAAAAAATATGTGTAATGATAAAAGTAGAACTGCTTACAAAACATTATGGTTATCTTTTTATGTTCTATGTTAAACTAAAGTTCTTTCCCCTGGTCAAATAAATCTCAAATTAATCAAGAGGTATCGAAACAATCAGTACACAGATAGTTTGCTCAGATGAACTTGTTGAATTCAGGTAACTTTATCGCTGTTTTCCTGCATAATCAGTTAACACAATTTGTGGTAAACTGAAAATTAGAATCTTGTAAAACACTATTGACTTCTAACAAGAACTAAAGCATGTGGTTTGTTGTAAGTTTATCTGGATCTTTTATCATGAGAATTCAGACATGGAAAATAAATTTAAATTTCATGCATCTCTCTATTTTGACAAGAACTCAACATTTTTAAATGCTTGTGTGTCATTGCCAAATGTTTGAATACTCTGAAAGTGCCGACATGCCTTTTATAATATGGTTCATACTTCTTTTGAATGTATTCCCATTTTTATTGAAATACTTGGACACAACATGTTTTGTACTAATTGTGACTTACATCAGTGGTCTCATGGCTGAAGTACTCTACAATGTACTCAAAAACTGGTGAGGCTCCGGAATTACTGTTGGGTTGCCATGACAACATAATAGATGTATCTTTAGTTTCTATTGCAACAGGTTGGGATGGTGGCCCAGGGAAATATTTGGAATCTTGTGCTCGATGAAATAGTACAGAGCTGCCATCAGGCACTGCAAATAAATAAATGTCACTGCATTTAAACATCTATTTAAGTTAAAACTGTTACACAATAAACCCATCATAAATACTGGGATTAAAGTTTTTGAACCATTACTAACATAATATGGATAATGCCAGATGTATAAGTTTTAGCTAAGGGCTGTTCCAGAAATAAATATATGGTATGTCAGCATGTACTTTTTATTTTATCCGATCATGCGTGCAAGTTTAATTAATTACTTCCTGTTCTGTGTATTTCTTAGGGCAGCTTATATTAAGATGATAATTATAGAGATGTGTGTTGCTGCAAATTGTTATATTGTATAGAAAAAATAAAATAGGAGGAGCATATATAATTACAACATTTTTTCATCATCAATTTTTTTTTCAATAGAACATTTACAATGAATCAAAATTTACGATGGGAGTAGTAGTATCTATATTTTACTTTCATCACGATTGCATCAAACTTATCATATACCGATACAAAAAGATAATTAAAAAAAAAATTATCACTTTTTTCTTTTAAAGAATCAAGAAAACCACTTTTTGCTATATATTAATATATCCAGTACAGGAAATATGTGACAACCTTCAATAAATCTGGTTTATAATTCCATCAAGGTTAAGATACACCTGTTCCCAGCTTAACAGGTTTCCAGTTTAACAGTTTAAATCTTGTATGTTTATGTTGACATTATGTTGACCTTGAGAACATTAAATAAATGTATTTTTAATGTGAAATTGTTATTCATACAGAGTTACGTTGTTATTATAGCATTCTTTCAATCCCTGTGTAGTCAACAGAACTGTACTGAACTGTTCTGATAATCATACAAGCAAGAAAAGGGAGTTTTATTACTGCAAATACAGCACAAGTTTAAGTAAAAATTCTACCCCAACCACTAGTATTGAAATGTTCTTTCTGTCACATTTTTGTGTTAAATAAAAGGGAAAAAAAAATTGGTTCATTCACTGCTTTTGTTAATTACTATAGTCCTTAAAGGTATACTTAAGATTGAATCATTTTGAGCATAATTAGACCAATAAAAATTAAATATACAAAATGAATATCAAAACCATCTTAATTTGCAATGGCCTTTTTAATTAGAAATTACAAAGTGTGTAAGTACCTTCTACAACTAGACTTGCTATCCAAGTTGTTTCCCCTGTCTCACTGCTGGCTTTACAGGAATACATTCCAGTGTCAGATACTCTTAATCCTAAAAGCAATCAAAGGTCTATTATTGTATTGTTTTAAAATCCTTAACATTGTTGTCCTTCACCTTGATTAAAATCCTTTATAAAGGTAAATAGTTATCAAAGGTACCAGGCTTATAGTTTGATACACCAGACAGGCGTTTTATCTACATAAGTCTCATCAGTGATGCTCAGATCAAAATAGTTAGAAAGCCAAACAAGTATAAAGTTATAACATACTGCATGTAAATTTGGGTTTTCCCCTTCGACTTGCAGAATCGTCAGTAATGTTTGTGTTATAAGTGTATTTAACCTTTTTACACTGTCATTCTTGTTGATTAGCAATTATAATTATAAACTCTCAGGTGATAAATATTAAATATTTGAACTGTAGAACAGTTTTTTCTTGTAAATTATTTTTTTTTTTTATAAGAATATCAAAACTTCTTTTTTTGTAAAATACTGAAGCACAAGCAACAAAAAATCACAAGTATAATTCCAACTATTTGAATGAAAGTTTACTTACCAGATATCTGCAGAGTGTTTGATGATTTCTGTTGTATTCTAGGATCATCAGATGACAGAAGATTTCCATTTTTATACCACTGAACAATGGGTTGTGGGTTACCAAAAGCATCACAATGAAGAAGAGCTGTTTCATCTGTAGCCAATGTCTGATTCTGAGGTACAATCCTGATAACTGGAGGGGGTCGAGAATCATTCTCTATAAATCAGAATAAAAGTGAAATGAGTTGCTTCCCTTTCACCATATCATTACAATAAGTATTGTGGTTTCATATGAAAATTATTTTCAATTATTCATACACATATATATAAAAAAAAAAAAAAAAAAAAAAAATCAAAAGAAAAGTGATACTATTTAACTAAATTCATAAAAAAAATAACATATAAACAAAAACAAAAAACAAAAAGAAAAGGTTGAAAAAAATCGAATATTTCAGAATTTTATTCTGTACTTGATAACAGGCAAAATAAAATGTAAAGATAATCTATCAATTATTTAAGTTCTTATGTAATTAAGACCATATTCTGGGAATGCTTACGTTTATATTACTTCTTCTATATGTTGTTTGAAGTGTAATTTTCTTGCTTTTTATTTCATCAATAACCGACCAATTTTATGTGCATCATTATTAACTCAAAGAAAAAAATAATTATCACAATGAAGACATTTGCAATGTTGGTGTGTTAAGTGATGGTGACCTCATTGAACATTTATTTACCCCGAACTTTAAGTTGAACAGATGTTGATGCTGTTCCAATTGTATTGAGAGCCTCACACTCAAACTCTCCAGCATCGGCAGGCTGAACATGGTCTATTTGTAAAGTACCGTCAGGTTTCACAGAGTAACGGCCATCTGGCTTGTATGGAAATATCAAACTCTGAAAATAAAAAAAGCAAATTTCCGTCAATGATTCAATAATTCAACGGGCCATAGCCTGTGGCTTTGTTCAATTTTAATGTCTAGCGCTCGTTTTATTGTATTGCTTTTATTACACCCATTTACAGAGTTCGGATCAATAGTCTGTGAAATATCTATTTTATTCTTTGTTTCCTCGATTACTTTTTCCTTGAAAAAAGAAACATTCTCATTGATACGATACATGCAATAACCTTTCATTTGACTTTTTCATTTATTTTATAGGGTAATTTAATAATTTTCTCTTCATTTAAAATTTAAAATGTGAATAAGTTACAATTTCTATAGGAAAACATTAAGAATGTCACAAAACTGTTTGTTTATTTTTCAACATCAATTCCAAAACTAATAATTCATGGTAAAACACTTTTCCAATTTGAAGCAACAACTAATAACCTACCAGCTAACAAGCTATGATATGAAACCACTTGTAACTGTATCTAGAACATACACACTGTTTAAGTGACAAGCTATGGCGGGGAAACCACTTGTAACTGTATCTAGAACATACACACTGTTTAAGTGACAAGTTATGGCGGGGGAAACCACTTGTAACTGTATCTAGAACATACACACTGTTTAAGTGACAAATATTGTTGTTATAATTGGATGGATTTCTCTGTGAAATCTATTCTCAAAAGAAAACAATTCGAGCAATCAATCAAAAGCATTCTATATGTCATATTTTCCTCTATTTCATTATTTCAGAAGATGATCCTTAAAATTATATCAATCAAGTATAAAAATACGACTTTTATAATTTTCTAAGACGGATTAGTATGGAGTCATGGGTCGAGTTCTAAAGATACAAATTAATACTGATATCGGACGCGATACACGTGTGGTTTGTTCAGTGTTAACTAAGATTTCTTAGGACAACATAACGAGATACAGTTGGTAATCAATAAGCATTAGACTTGATTGTATAGTTGATCCAATTTTTCTGGATGTTTTTCCTAAGGTTTCTCTAATATCGATGCCTATGTTGATTTATATTTCTCTGGGTTCTTTTACCCAACATAGCTAATAACATGTGCAATCTTAAGTCTCTATAGATACCACAAAAGTTTTAAGTTTTTAATACGATCACAGTCCTATGTTTGATTTGCGTAAGAAGCTTATCAATAAAAAATGATGAAATTTCATCTAAGCAGTTCAGACACTAATTGAAAATTATTCAATCCAAAACAAGAATTGTAAAAAGTAAGACAGGACTATTTATATAACAGTGAAGTCATTGGAATTGGGTCCCTAGTTGTACTTTTGTACTATATGAACATGACCTGGGAATCATGACTCACAATAAAACTTTGCACTTTTGAAGGAAACCACAATTGGGTAATGCTTTATAAAATCTAAAGAACAGTATATCTTAAAGACTTTGCCACATGACATTGGAGCTAGCTTATTTTTATCACATATCACAGTACACCATGACTTTATCAGATGTCAGAGTGATAGATAGTTTATCTTAACCTTAATTGTTACTAGTAACAAGAAAAAGCAAGTT
The DNA here is from genome assembly GCA_037788925.1 of Mytilus galloprovincialis. Taxonomy (NCBI): domain Eukaryota; kingdom Metazoa; phylum Mollusca; class Bivalvia; order Mytilida; family Mytilidae; genus Mytilus; species Mytilus galloprovincialis. The sequence goes on along the minus strand of CM075333.1, from coordinate 90,099,489 downwards.
AATTGTACCTTTGTCACATTTCAAATAATTTATTTACATTTGTATTTTTTTTTAGTTTGTTTTAGTATGTTCGGTAAGGCAGATCTAAAAAAAATAGTCATGATAACATGAATTTCAAACAAAAAACTGGTCGTGCAAAACCACCCTTTTTGTTGCATTTGTGTAATTGAAAAGGTAAGAATCTGACAGTAGCTGACCTTTATACTATTGCACAATAGATAAAGTCAATATATATTGGATAACCATTACGTTTCCTTTGATATTCCTACGATCTTCTGTATTTTATCAAATCAAGAAAAAACTGTTTATCTTTCTCCCAAACAGAAAAGTCTTGTTTTATCTTAATTGCCACTCCGTTTACGATAACAGAGACCTATAATTTTTATTAAGTGTTCATCAACTGTAGACCAATTTATATAAAAGCTATGATGAAAGTTAATGAGAGAAAACCGTATTTTATTAGCTACATTTAATAGCTCGAAGCATGCTATGGTTGAAGTCTGTTAGTTCTATTTACAAAGACATACAAAATGTCCCTGGCAGGAATTCTAAAATGCTTTCTTTGCCTTCCGTTGGATGCTGGTGATATCAAATGAATGGAACCCCAGTCATCCCTTTAAAATTTCATAAATGGAATTTCTCACTAGGATTCTTTTCCTCATTTAAGCTCCCTATACTATTTTGTGTATTCATTAAGTAATAGATAATGAACTAATTAGAAAGTTTTAAAGTTTTGTTATTATCGTATGACATAAAAAGGCTTTCAGCATGCAATAAATTGTGACAGAAGAAATAGTATAAGGTTGTCCTGGTACAATATCTGCACACTATGAAGTCAAAACAGGACATTAATTAAGTCATAATAATATTCCCTTCATTGAAATATTAAAAAATCTCTACGACTGAATCATAATATTGAGAATGGAAATGAGGAATATGTCAAAGAGACAACTTGACCAAAGATTAGATAACAGCTAAAGGCCACCAATGCAAATTCTAATGCAACAACGTTTGTAACGTTCATTTTGATTGGATAACGTCACTTTCTTACATGGCATCAATTCACAATTGATGCTATGGGACGTACGCGCAAGCGCAGACGGCATATGACAGATTTTAAATACATGTTTTAACGTTGTTTTCTGTCAGTTTCATAAGAATGGAGATAACAATATTGTATTTTAAGCTCCGACGGCATCAATTTGGGATTTGATGGTCGCAAATACCTGTTTACTGTCTCCGCTACGCGTCGCCAGTAAACTTAATTTGCGACCATCAAATCCCCAATTGATGCCGTCGGAGCTTAAAATACAATACAGTTATCTCCTAATTTTACAACTGGAAATTAAAAGAGATTGTGTTATGTCTATGAGCTGCACTTAATTCTTAGTCTGAGGCAAGTAAAATATCTTCTTTATTGGTAAGCCAATTGAAAATAGGAAACCAGACTAGTCAGAAGTATGTTTGTAGACTGTAAACCAGACTAGTCAGAAGTATGATTGTAGACTGTAAACTAGACTAGTCAGAAGTATGTTTGTAGACTGTAAACCAGACTAGTCAGAAGTATGTTTGTAGACTGTAAACCAGACTAGTCAGAAGTATGTTTGTAGACTGTAAACCAGACTAGTCAGAAGTATGTTTGTAGACTGTAAACTAGACTAGTCAGAAGTATGTTTGTAGACTGTAAACTAGACTAGTCAGAAGTATGTTTGTAGACTGTAAACCAGACTAGTCAGAAGTATGTTTGTAGACTGTAAACCAGACTAGTCAGAAGTATGTTTGTAGACTGTAAACCAGACTAGTCAGAAGTATGTTTGTAGACTGTAAACTAGACTAGTCAGAAGTATGTTTGTAGACTGTAAACTAGACTAGTCAGAAGTGTTTGTAGACTGTAAACCAGACTAGTCAGAAGTATGTTTGTAGACTGTAAACTAGACTAGTCAAATAGATAGAAGAAGATATGGTATGAGTGCCAATGAGACAACTCTCCATCCAAGTTACAATTTGTAAAAGTAAACCATTATAGGTCAAAGTACGGTATCTAACACTGACTTGCTTCTTTTATACTGGAAACCATCCTACCTTCTCAGCACTAGCATGCTGACTTCTTTTATACTGGAAACCATCTTACCTTCTCAGCACTAGCATGCTGACTTCTTTTTCTCCAGTATATGGTGGGTGGAGGGTTACCCTCGACAACACACTGTAAACTAACACTACGACCTACACCTACAGACTTGTCCACTGGTCGAACCTTGAACTCAGGTTTATCTGAAAAATAAATGTTAGGAAATACAGTTCAATGAATCTTATCTGACAATGTTTTTATCGTAGTCAATAAAATTAAAACACCTTTTTTTCCCATTCCAACAATTTACTTTGCAGCGAGTGAGAAATAGATAACTATGCTTAATGTAATAACCTGAATTATCTGACTTCTGACAGTGCCGTGTACAAATCAACCACTTTGAACTGAAGCAGTTAATGAGTAATCAATAACAGAACTCACAGTACAAATAAAGCAAGAAATTGCAAAATTGTTTGTGAAATCTGATAAAAAAAAAAACGCTGTAGACAATTGATATGACCAAGTATGTGTCATGAGAAATCATGTATCCTGATTCCAGACTAATAGAAACACATTATAGGGTGTAATATGCTCATGGAATTCACAGACTAATAGAAGCGCATTATAGGGTGTAATATACTCATGGAATTCAATTCAGTCACTTGATGTTGGATATCAAGAAATGTTTGCATAACTGCATGTTAAATATTGTGTCACAATAAATTTGGTATAAAGTACAGCGACAGATAATTTGAAAGAAGCGACCTTCATTATACTATACCGAATAATGTCTTTGGTTTGTTGAATTCTATTTTGCTATTTGAGTTTGAAGAACACTTTAAATTAATGAAATCTTCTACAATTTTTACTCATAAACACCCCACCTATATCCTGAATATATCATAACCTTGGTGTACAAACTTTATGTAAAGACATGTTTGTTTTATTTAAGGACAAACTTCTCACCATAGTACATTTATCCCTGTTTTGTTTTGTCACCTCAAACTAATTTAAGTTGTATGTTTTAGGCTTTATTCGAGAGAACTTGATATTTATACTGATTTAACATTTCTGATAAACTTAATTTATTTCCAATCCCATAAATAAACTCTGGACTTAGTGATATATCCTACTTGACCAATATTTCCCTTGGTCCTGCCTGGGTCACTGATCTGAAGGGTAACATTTTAATGAAGGACATATTTGATAGAAATGATTCCTATAGAATAATAGATGCAATGCTTTAAAATATTAAAATGAAGACAAGTCTTATCTGATTCAAACTTATAGCATATGATTTATCGACTCCACACACAAGTTACCCCACAATAAAAATAAATCTTAAGACAGTGACAGATCACAGAAAAATTTAAATACCATGTCAAAAATTCCATAAATTAAACTTAAAATAAATTCCACTGAAGTCAATTGGATTTAACTTATCAATGACAGAGTTATAAAATTTCAATAAAAATGAAGACTAAATGTCAAGACAACCATCAAATATCTATAAATTACCATTACATGTGATAAGACATTATAGTATTGTGATAGGGTGTCATTCTAACAAGACAATGATAAAATGGATGGGTTTTACATAGCATCACAGAGTTTGATCACATGATCACATGTCACTTGTTCAGTATACACACTCTCGGATTATATAGTAAGTTTCTTTAACAGTTCCACAAGACAAAAATAAAATTGTTCGAATTACATAGCATCATAGAGTTTGATCACATGTCAAATGTTCCTCTCTGCTTAGTTAGAAGGTATTTTCCACATGTCATATGTCCAGTATACACACTCTCTACTTAGTTAGTATGTATGTTCCACAAGACAGAAATAAAATTGTTGGAAATTACGTAGCATCACAGAGTTTGATCACAAGCTGCATGTTCCTAGAAGACTCACTGCTTAATTAGAATCTTAAGTTAGAAGGTATCTACCATTTCTAACAATGGACTCCATTCACAGAACAGGATGTAATAAACAGTATGCTCTATGTAAGTAGGATATGTTTACCTCACATCAGGTGTAGGACAATTTGATCTTAGCATGTAGTATTCATTACTAGTAGCAGATTCTGAATCAGAATTATTTGACCTATTAGTATGACACTGTTTCATGTACCACATAATCAACTGAAGCAACATTAACCACTGAGACAGTTCGTCATCGTTTAATTTAACTTTTGTTTTTCAGTTTGGACTGATTTGTATTACCCTTGAGTAATTAAAAATGATAATTAAAGGATTTCTTTGAAACTTTAATCTAAGAAAACTTAAAAAGTGACTTACAATGTTAAATATACCATTTAAAAATTTCTAAGAAATGCTATAGTAAAAATTCATTAGCACTTTCAAACCAATTAAAAGTGTAAAACATTAAACACCCATTGGTGGCCTTCATCTGTTATCTGCTCTTTGGTCAGGTTGTTGTCTTTTTGACATATTCCCCATTTCCATTCTCAATTTTATTAATTACTTTTGATAGGCCATCCAATTTCCAGCACACCATTCCCACATTATTCAAGAATACCATCTAGTAAGATGTGTCTGTTTTGTCATTACAGACAGATAAATGTTTTAATAAAATGAATATTACATAACAGGAATTCTTGTCATCAAACGACATCTCTAGTTCCCAGCAGCGCTACCACAAGACAACATCTACTGAGACTACTTCACGTTGACGTTAATTTTACCCCCTAGTTTTCGTCATGATCAGATAAATTATTTTTGATCTTGAAAATCAGCTGTTTGGAGACAATCACACTATGGCTAGGCGCTTTCTTCACACTTTGTCTTAAGACTTAAAAGATAATGTAAGTGTTAACCTTGATAAAGACAAGTGTATCGGAGTATTATGTCACAGTTTGAGAGCTTTATGGAATGATTTTTTTCTTTATCTATGATGAATTTTTAATTAAAGACGAAAAAGTTTCCAAAATGTGATCTAAACAATTAGCTAATAGAAACTCAGCATAGGGTGAGACTGGTATCCAGTCCTGGGGTGCAGAACCAGTGTTGACATCAGTTTACTATAAATTTATTAATGGATAAGATATGAGGGTACTTATAGATTATATAATGACAGAGTTTGAGGAGGAAGGAGGATTTGTGACTGATATGATAAAAGCTTCTACAGACATCTTTAAAGAGACTACAATTTTATAGTCATTATATCTTTACTGATATGTAGAGAAGGTTAAATTCTTCCTAGAAAAGATTTTGTAGCTGTTTTATGTGCAGAATTTGTATTATCTATCATAAGAAATATGTTCTGAAGTTTTTAAAGTCTAAACGAAAAATCTCGAAACCAAATATAACATGAATGCACAAATTTCTATTGACAATGATGAAGTAAAAAGATATATCAATCTAATGATTTGATTTCATTTGCAAAAATTGGGAATGGAAATGGGAATAACTTTGATCAGTAATTTTATTGATTTCAAAAGTCCATCAGTAAGCATGATTGCAATTTCAGCTTGAAATAGGTGATATATCAATTACATATCAATTTGTAAACCAGCATGAAAATAAAATTGACTTTCAGACATAAATAAAAATATCAGTTTTTAAAGCTGTCTAGTATATAACTTTGATGAATCGAAACATTGCAGAGACAAGATACAAAATTCAATATGTTTGATAATGTTTCTATAACTGTACATCAGTGATCATAGCTCTCCTATTTATAAAACCCAGCGCGATATAAATGTAACATGCTTTCATTAATTAATGATTAAGGATATCTACAACAGCATATCACTTTAACAATTTATTTTGCAAGGTTTAAAAAGTTAATTAACAACAATTGTCAAGATCTGGTATCCTTTTATCTTACTGATACTGAAACTTGTTCCAAGTAAATTATATTACAGTGGCTCCACCATATCATCTCACCTGATAAGATCAAGGTGAGACAACTCTTTGAAAACTGATGCTCAGGAAATATAAAATTTACACCTATTTACAAAGCATCCTAAAAAACTTGTTAAAAATTACATCTGACATTGAAAACAAAGGGACAAAAGGTGATATTTATCAGTAGTTTCACTTTAAGTGGCTAATAGATAACACAGACAATCCTCCACAAATAAAGAGAGGCAAAAAATATTAAAGGGATATTCATACTCAAGAAAAAAAAAAACACACCAAAAAAATGATTATACCATGGCAAAAACATAAAATTACAACATTAGAAACAAAAAACTTAGCAACATGAACCTTGCCAAGACCTTCATATTAGTGCTCCTCCCTTTTATTACCAAATAGTCATTGCCGTAAATGTATTGAAATCTACTTACATTCTACATTGAGACGAGCAACAGCTTCAGCTTCTCCAACCTGGTTTTTGGCGACACACACATAAATCCCACTATCGTGTCTACTGACATCCTCTATACGTAAAGTGTGATCCCTTAATGTAGATATACGACCGATGTTTCCGTGCTCCTTTCTCCATGTGACTTGTAAAGGTTTATCTCCTACCACATCACATGGAAATTCTACAGTCTTCTTTTCTCTAGTGGTGACATCGATTGGGAACCTTCTAAAGCTTGGTTTTTCTGTTGGAAAAAATATATAAATGTATATATTTGAACAGTTATACAATATTCTATTATTCTTGTAGATATAATCAACTTTGGAAAAAGAATTCAAAAAGCATCTTTCTTATTGCTTTTACATTTGGTAAAATATCAGTGACAGGATTTGTTTAATGTGTCCTTTAATATGTAGGAATTCATATGCGAATGATTCAACCATTTGGATTAAAGCATATATCAGGGGAGATAACAACTGCTTAATCTAAAAGCAAGTTTAATACATCTTGTATTTTTCTATGCAATCTTGAGTCATTTCGCAAATTTTAGGTAAAAAAATGTTGTCTTTCAATCACCACCAACAGAATGATAGTCTGAAAGACTTACCTATAACTCTTAAAACAGCTGGTGCACTCTCTCTTTCTCCAGCATCATTGGTTGCTATACATCTAAATATTCCAGCATCCTGTTTCCGTACTTGACTGATGTTAAGAGCCCCATTATCCGTAACAACAAATCTGGTATGACTTGGATCTTGTATAATTAATTCTGTGTCCTTTTTCCAGATAATTCTTGGTTCTGGCTCCCCTCTTGGTGGACGACAGGGAAAACTCACTGAATCTCCGATGGCGGCAGTTACATTTTTAGGTTGTACTCGAAAATCGCTTCTCAGGACTGAAATGAAGAGAAAAATATTACATTAAGATATTGGTGATACTAAATATGCTAGTTAATAATTATGTAAAGCCAAAAGCTTCTATATGAGTTTCTATTCTAGGTCTACGGTATGAGCTCTATAAATAACTGTATGGAAACCTGAAAGGAACTGACAAGATGAAAAACAGCAATAAAAGCACCCTGCTTTAGATGCATTAGTTATTTACTTGTATGACATTTAACTGTTGTCTCATAGACACCCACCAATATAGCCTTTTTTCCGAATCAATAATACTCTTGCCAAAAAAATGTTTTTATCATGAATCTCAATTTTTCAACTGTCCTCAATTGGCCCATGTTTGCCCCAATGAAGCTTGTATCAAACCTTATAAATAAAAGCTAATGAGATAAAATTCTTTAACATTCCTCTTCTTATATTTTCCTAGTTATATACTGTTATTTTTATGTTCTGAAAATGTGTATTTTTTATGTGTAATTATAGTAGTTGGTATATTTTATGTATACAACTGTTCATTTCACTGTATGGCTAAGACAAACAAACACAATCAGACTCAAGCAGCTGAAATAACAAGCGTGATTTCCTTCCCTGTAAAACTTTCTATTCAAAGTCAAATGAATCAGAGGTATCAGTAGCCCTATCAGAAGCTAAACCATCAAATACAAATATCAAAGTTTTCAATATCTTTAGATCTTATTTTTTATTAATATTTTAGATCGAAACCTTTAATGAGGATACAGTATTCTCTCCACACGGTTTTCATGTGGTTTTTACAAGGCGGAGTGATAAGGGGAAAAAGAATCTGATTTGTAAATTTTATGGGAATCTTTAGGATAACTCTGTGACCTTAAATTATCATGATAGTTGAATGATCAAACAAAATTAGAGGTAGTTCTCAATTAGACAACAGCAACGGCAAATCCAGGAAAGACAGAAATTTGTATTGTAAAAATACTTTGTAAATCTTTTTTCTTCATAATAAACCTTATTATATCTAAACAAAATTTAGAACCTTTTAAAATCTCAATTAGATTGTTTTGAGTTTTGACCAATTTTTCAGAAACAAAGGACCAGAAAGTGCCAAATTTTCAGGGGAGGTAATCAGACTAGTTTTACTTAAGTTTCAACTTGAGGAATATTGAGTAAAGAGTGCAGCCATCAGGTTCTAATGCATGGGAAGTGCTTGACATCATAAAATTGAAAATAAATCACATTCAACATGTCATTTCTACATTAAACATCTTGAGGTACTATAATAGAGAGTCTTAAACCATAAAATATTAATTTATTCCTTAATTTGATAATTGCAGTCAACTTATATTAATTGTGTGAATCTGTAATCCACATGGTGTACTGAAGATGGATAATAAATAATCAACGACTATACTAGTAAAGGTGTTTGGGAAATGTGAAAAATGTTACATAAATTCATAAAAATGTTACGAAAAAAATTCAATCTTTCCATCTCCTCCCAAACATAATTATTTTTTGATAGGATAATTTAACTCTGGTTTTTCTCATTTATTTTGTCATAAATATATGAATTTTCTGTCTTGAGGAATAGATTTTACAGCTTTGTTAACATTATGTATCAAAATTGCACCAGATCACTTCAGATACACCCTTTATTGTTTATTTCGAGCTGTCAAATTCTGAGGTAAGCTTGTCCAAAAATTACTCAAATAATTCATGACTTTTTTCAAAAATAGATTCTGATTTTTAATCAAGTTTGATTACAAGTATGTTGGAAGCCAAAATAAGTGCTACCAAAATTTTTATGACCGATTAATAATTTGGGATTTAAAAATTCCAACGGAACAGTCTGACAAGAGGCTACTATTTTTTATGATTATTCTTCTCTTGGACTAGATGCCAGTTAAAACCTCATGAATATGTGCATCTTTTTCTCAGTTTCTACACATCCAATAGAGTTCTTTTTCATTCAAAGGGGAAATTATTAGTTTGTTTTTTTCTTTCTTTTGTCACAGTCAATGGACATTTACTTTATTTAATTTACTTGCATGACAAGACGACAAAGGATGTGTAATGCACACAAGCTGTAGCTAGATATCACACTGACACGAGTAATGTATCATCCGTAAGTTACATGTGCAGGATACATGCAGTTTCACTTTAAATTTCTTTGAAACCTCTTTTTTCTATTGTTATGCAATATACAATTGTCTTCTAATTTCAAGGAAGTTTTATTTATGTTTCCTTTTATTTTGATCTTTGACTATTGTACATTAATTTGGAAAAAACTAACATCTTAATATTGCTGCATAAGTGAAGGTAATTAGAATATTGTTGTTTATATCTACAGCTTACCTGTAAAAGATAAAATGGCATTTTGTCTGATGGGAGATCCATTAGATGTTTTTTTTTTTTTGTTGTTGCTTACTTACTACTGATTTAATTTGATTCTCTGTGTTTTGAGTGCCACTTTTGGGCTATTTCATGGAGGCCTATATTTTTTTGGGTGAAGAAAGCCGGAATGCTTGCGAAAACCATCAACTTTCAATAGGAAAATACTTTCTACAGAAAATATTGCTTTACAACTAGTTGCAGTTACATAGACATTTGTTGCCTTTAGTAACCTTCTAAACAAAAGTGTAACATTAGGACTAGAGGCGGTTAATGGATGTTGTAGCTTACCTGCGATAGAAAGTGTAGCATTGCGACTGATAGCAGTTCCATGGATGTTCGTAGCGTTACAGTAATAAACTCCCACATCAGTTTTATCCTTTTTGTTGTGAACTACGCTTAAAAAGAATAACTTTCCATCAGGGAAGATCATACGATTAGAGAATGGGTTTTCTGGTGTCGTTTCCACTTTTCTTCCATTTCTATACCAAGTTATTTCAGGTTTGGGTTCACCTTCAGCACGACAGTTTAAAGAAGCGGGTTCATCCTTGGCTATGTAACCATCTTGTGGGTGTTCTACGATTCGTGGGTTGGGCAAACTTGAGGCAGCTGTAAAATAAAAGAATGAAAATTCATTACCATATTGAAAGAAGTAAAAGTAAACTTATAACCTGGAAAAAGGTAAATGTAAATTTATTCTGTCTATGGAGTGAAACAAACATAACTTCAATAGACCTTTAGGAATAAGGCATAGGTAAATTGTATCACCTCACCATCTTTGGGTGAAAGATGACAAAGTAAATTTTATTGCCTCACCATCTTTGAATGAGAGATGACAAAGTAAATTTTATGGCTGAGCCACACTTCTCTATTGATGGTAATTAGAGTACATGTACATGTACTACTATATGAAATTAACATTTTGTCTTATTGTACTTTTTATACTTTTTTTTTAATGTAAGAATTTCATTTACTTTTTTAGTAACAGTTTTCAAGATGTTTACATGAAGCCAACAACTGTTACATTTTTTATGACTAAATTTCCAACATTATTACATTAAAATTAAAACAAAATACAAATGGGGAATCATTTATGTTGCACCAGCTTGCTTTCCACCTCATTCTAGACCAGACACTCCATGTTTTAAAATGACATCATCTTACAAAATCTTGCCAATCCAATATGGAACCTTCCCACAGCCTTCAAATAAAGTCATCAAACATTTATTGAGTTTGGCTGTCCACTTAAAGTATATTGATTCTAACTGTCCACCTTCTGGACAACCCTTGAGTATATCCATTTATTGACTATTAAATTTTCATTTTGTTTGATGCTACCATAGGGAGAAATCATTTATAAAGTTATTACAATAAGGGAGCAGTAATTTATGTCATTGTTACATCACATGCCTCTCAATATGTTATTATCTCATTGAAGTGGCAGGTGGTCACCACTGTAATTATGGATTAACTACTTGATATAATGGTCAGTTTTATGGTGGTCAATTCCATACAGAAAGAAGTCCATTTTATGATAAAACTAATGACCATAGAAATATTCATCATAGAAATCTTGAACCTCAACATTTTGATAAATGATTTTTCCCCACTAGTCAAATCCCTTGCACCAAAACAAAACTGTGACAATCTAATAAGGACATTTGTGGTCAAAGTTCATCCAGTGTACAGATTTGTGCCTTCAGTCAGTCCGGCTGTTAACAGTAGATACCTATATATGAGAGTGATGTCATGACATTATAGAGAATTTCTGATTTAACATGCTTTATGACTAGCAGCAACCAGTCATTTTCATTAACTGATAAATGGTCATATTTCTTCAGCCAGAATTACATGCCATTTTTGATATATTGGTCAGCTTCTGTAGAATTTTTTTTCCGCCTTATCTTCCAACAGTGTTAATTATAGTAATTAATCAACAACTGAGCATTTAATTAGCAGTATAAACAGCTTTATATTGGAACTGTCCATCAAAACAAATAGAATTTCATTACCCTTAGACTGGCAGGCACGATTTATTGTTTTAATGGTCAGCTTTTGGTCAGCGGATGTTGATGGTTATTACAATCTTGCTGTTATCCATGATAAAGAAGGTTTATCCATTTGTCTGGATTATTGTGTCACAACAGTACACAGATTAGGAGAAAATCAGTGAGGTAATTTGTTTGCATTGATTAAGAAAATCTGAAAATGTCAACATAATCTAAGATAGGTGTTAACAACTTAAAAGGACCATTTACTGTCTCTAGATTGTCTAGGATTCAAATTATCATTGTACAGTACATCGGATTTATCTTACAAGTAGAACAAGGACCATACAAAACAAATATATATAACTCAAATTCTTAAACGTTTCATAATTTCTCGTTTTAAAATCTTTGTTATGTGAATAAAAAAATAACACAGAATGCTAAATTTAATGTTTAAAATAGTTCATTAAAACAACTGTCTTTAATAGACAAGGTATTAAAACTGAAAATGTCAGTATATTAATAACCATGTAATTGATGTTGGTATTGATAAATATTTTGGTCTCTCCTGTTGAATTGCCTAGTTTCACATCATTGCTGTGTATGAACCCTAACTGCCAACTGAACAGCAAACCTTGATTTCCCTCCAATTCTGACAGAACAAACAAAAATGCCATATTTCTATCATGTTGAAACACACCCAACACAGAGGACATTAACAAACTATTCTTTCTGGTGATATTTATTTGTTTCAGTAAGAAATCATGTAACACCACATAGTTTCCTATATAATGAAATGCAATGTTGAAATGTTTATAGGAGTAGCACAGAAAACAATGCAGGAATCAGTAAAGAAGAGTAGATAGATCATAGAGTCTGTTTGAGTTGGAGATGTTTATGTCGGGTTATTACCGCTTCAAAGAACAGTGTTACTTGGTGCAATAATCTCTCAACCATTCCCACAGTCCTTAGATGAAATTCTGGGTGATATTTTTGTAATGCATGCAATGTAAAGGCAAAAATGTTTGGGCATTGAGTTTTATTCAATTTCTATTTCCAACTTTGTTTTGTACATGTTGTTTATCCCAAAATTAATTTAAATTACAGAAATATAAGAACAAAATAATTTGACTATTGGAAACTGGTCACGTCACCAAAACATAAACGTTTTCCCCCTTGTATATCAATTAACAGATGTATCCATATAATCTTAATTAGTAATTTTCCTACTAATTTCAACATTTTGTGCAATAATGGAAAGAACAAACTGTCAAGTTATTTTAAACATTACAGTTAGAAATGAAGTGTCTAAAATGTAACCCTCTAGTCTACCATAGCCAACTGTAGACTTTAGAGATCCCTTTCTAGCTAGAATAATTTACCCAACAGACCCAGTGAGGCAGACTTTTTACAATGTAAATGACTGTCATCAAAGTCATTCTACTTGAGACAGCAAAATGATATCATATTTTATATTTATAAGTTTAAAGATAATACATTTGATTAAACAAAATCATCTTCTTGTGAAAAATGAATCATAAATGTTTCAAAACAACCACATCAAACTATGGTCACAGCTGATCTTGATCGAAGGATGGGAAACCCCTTATGTCATTAAAAAAACAATTTCAAACAGAAATTCCATTTCAGTCTTTTTCTTGCTTCATTTAAGTGCATCTGAGGTATTTTGGTTATTAAAGGTATGGCGTTAACTGAAATGAAATCAATTTGTGCATCTAATATGTAATAAGTTCGTTTATTTTAACCCCATAACAGAATTTTAAGAGTCAGAATATTGTGTTTCTGGCGCTGACGAGACATAAATAGAAACTGTCAGCTGTTATAAAGTCCCCCATTTTATACCTTGCTTTATAGGCCCTACCCTTACTGTTTATGAGCTGATTCCTTTTACTTTGTCATGTTATTGAATAATAAGAGGTATTTTGATGGCCTTTCATCCTTACTCCCATTGAATGTGTTATAGTGCAATAAGAAACAAAGGTTTATTGAAAGCTTGCCTTGTAATAAAAGTTTATGATGTAAATACCAGCCTATGTATTGAAGATGATAATTACATCTGTGCTGATGGTTCTACTATAAACAGTCTGATATACTTTGTTATTGACTGCCAGGGTCAATATAAACAATGCTATCACCCTAGTGTTTACAAATTCTGTATCAGGCACAGTTATCATAATATTAACCAATTGGCCAATGGTCAGTTTCTCTCTGATTTTACTGACCAGCTGATAGAAAGATTATAAACAGACGTCCTACTGTATATATTACCTAATATAAACACATCTAGATAGTTATCTTGTATATATCTATTTAACAGATCTAAAACTTTTATTAATGACTATTTCATAACTTTATGTGAAAATATCATTTCAGAAAGAAAAACACTTTGGAGTAAGTCTGTGAAATTTTACGTATGAACTAAGATATAATGTTTACTAAATGAGATTGAAACATGGAAATGTAGAACTTAATTTCAGTGCATGACGTTCTTCAACAATGGGTAAAACAATACACTTCAAAAGTAATAAATCAACACTTTATATAACATGTGCAAGCCAAAATAAATACTTCATTCATTTTTATGAAAGGGTATTTAGAAGAGGAAATAATTCTTGATATTTTACAGGTTAATGAAATAATTCCAGCAGTTTTGTGAGGGAATTAGAGCTTTCTTCAACAGTATCAATCATTTCACTTGACCATGACATTTATGGTTTAATAGGCATATTCTTTGATTTACACATGATCTAGATGGCACCACCTTTATGTTCCAGAGATAACAATGACTGTATTATTCCCATGCCAAGTTTAGTACAGTTAAATAAATCTATCTCATCTGACACTAGACATAAGGGAATCAAGGTAAACTTCCAAGACAGGATTTCTGAGTTATGTGATAGTCAAGTCAGACGCACCTTCACTCTGATGCAGATAAATTTAAAAGTTGGATCATATTTCTACCTGATGAAGATGTCCAACCTTTTTATCTTTGAAATGTTGAAAGCTTTAAACTTTTAAAGGATATCTGTTTTAAGAAAAGTCTTTGATTATCAGGAAACAATCTTCCTGTGGGTTTGGACACCAATCAAACAGACCTAATTTATGGTATGCAGAATAGCTCTGTAATCAAGGTTTAAAAAAGATAATGAACGTTACACAAACATTTACAATAAAAGAAAAGATTTATTTGTTTAAGTACTAATTAAGCTAGCTAATATGCTTCACATCTGCAGAGTGACTACTAAATTACAAATACTCAAACCTATTAATGCATTGCTTCATGTGTGTGCCTTTAGTTTCCAGACAGATCACGTTCTTATATTATATATTTTATTGCGTATTCAACCAAAGCACCAGCGAGTTAGTTAACCAATTATAAGGTAAAATACACAATCAATTTGTATTTGAATTCAATCTCAATGTTTATAATGTGACACATAAATGTTGAACCTAGACATTCCAGCATTTCAATTTAAATTTCCAAGTTTTAATTAGGAAAGTCTGCATTTAATTTCTTTAACTTTGAATGCACAGTCAGCAATATTGTCAGCAATATGGAAAAGTTTGGACAAGATTGGAATCCATATATCTAGTATATAAAGACCATTAACAAAACAGATGTACCAACTGCTGGGTCAACAACACAACATTCCATTAACCAATCAGATAAGCTGAAACATTTCATTAACCAATCAGGTATGTTGAAACATGCTGCTTAGCCAGGTACATCAATGATCTTTCAACAGGTATGTTTCTCTGCAGGTTAATGGCCAAAATTTCAATCATCACCCGCTACTTAACTCACAGGCTAACCTTGACCCTCTGTATCTACCACCCTAGCGTTTACTTATATTGATAGATTTATTTTAGTTGCATGATTGCAGTTTTATCACTGACAATAAATCTTTCTACTTTAATAAATATCAAAAGTTTAAATTTACTTTTTCAATTCTCAATGAAGACTTATCTGTCAACACAGGAAGTCAAGCTAATTATTTTTATTTATCAATAGTTCAATTTTAAAACTTAAGTACATCTAGATTTTGAAAACTTCCCAAATTATTATCATTTAGTTTACTTTATGTGAATTAATCCTCTCTTCTTATCACAATAAGAACTGTCACAAGCATCCATGAACTTGTTTTATCTTAACATTTTTGGCGGTATAAATATGATTGCTTATTTCTCATATGTCTCCAATATCTAAAATATACTTTTATATTTTATTATATTACAAATAGATTGCTTTCCTTTCAAACCTTTGTCTCTAAAAAGAAATTTAGTCCCACATAAACATTCAAAGGCTTCATAAAAGTGTGATGTGCCCCTAGTTTATGACAGGCCCTTCCATTAAACATCTGGTCAGATCAAAGTAATCAAGTTCACCCTTTTATCATGTACATCCCATTTTAAAATGAAGTCTTCTGTAAAAGTTCTGCATACGATAACTTGATTAAAATCTGGCAATACCCAAAACACATTTTATACTTACGATCATAATAACCCTACTAGCTTTCACGTGAACAAAATAAAGTCAGTCCTTCCCACAAAGTGATTTTCGAGTACAGTTGATGTATTTCTAACAACTTCTTTGATTCGTTGTTTATAATGCATAAAGTAATAGCACAACATCAAACACTTCATGGAAATCACTGTATATTTAAAATATAAAAAGTTTTAATGATACTTGAACCTTATGACATTATTACAGAGAATTGTCTGAAACCGTAGATGTCTGCTGTAGTGTAATTAAGGTGCTGCACGCAGGTAAGAAAAAGACTGCAGGTAAGAAAAAGACTGCAGGTAAGAAAAAGATCAGCATCATGGGTAAATTGTCTTGTGAAGTTGGATGGTGACAGACACAAGTTTGTACTAATATTTCTAGAACATCCTCTACAAAATCTTCATTTAAGAAGTTAATAAGGGCTAACTAAGCCAACCAAAACAAAAGACAAATTTTACAGCTGTGGTGATGCATATTTTAAAGAAAAGCAAATATATGTCATTTTAAAGAAATGCAAATATATGTCATTTTGAAATTTCGTTTTGTCTGTTTTTTTTTCTTCTGTCAAAATTAATGAATCCTGAATGCTCAAAACACCAGTATGTCTCACTACAGCAGTATATGCACTCTATGAAACGTTGTAAAGAGTTACTGTAAACCTGTAACCTTTCCTCATACAGGTCAGTAAAGATAAGAATGATGAGCAACACTTTTCCATTCATGCATTGCCTGTTTCTACATGTTGTGGCAGCAATTATAATGTTTTGATGATGTTTTAAATACTACAGTGTTAAACCTTTCATGTAAGAGCTTTTGTAACCATGAATTAACATCTGTTACCATGCAGTGTTTTCAGGCATTAAAATCTAATGATTAAAAACTTATGTGGAGAGGTTGAATTGCAGAAAAAATATTGCAAAATGGATACATTTCATAATAATGAGTATATTTTTTCTTTGCTGTACAGCGTTTTGTCCAGATAACATTACAATTTCCAACAGAGGACAGAGAGATGGCAGTAAGCCCTGCAGGTGGCTAGTGCACATGAAACATATTTTAGTTACAGTAAATTCATAAATTATTGGTGCATTTGTTATTGCGATTTTGACATGACAGACCAAAATGTGAGAATAATAACTGTGACAAAAAGAAAAGCAGCATACACACATGTGTGTCTGATTTCATATGTAAGTTCTATTACTGGGATACAACCATTAGCATTATTCATAAAATAAAAATTAAAAAAATCTTATAATATCTGAAGAAAAAGTATCCATATGTAAATGCAGAAGTCAGTAAGTCAGTAAGTGCTAAAAGAAGTCTCCAAAAAAAAAAAAATATATAAATAATCAAATACACCCAATTGTGTTGGAGATCATTTTTCTTAGCCAATTAACCGATCTCCCAACTTTGAAAAAAAACTTGTTAATTCTGAAAACAGTTTGCAGTTTTAGAATGGTTTAACAACAATAAGACATTTGAATATTTAAATCATTATATTTTAGCAAAAATATTCATCCAGACAGATTACTTTCAATACAAAGACTATTCAACATTCCTAACAAACTTCTGCCATCCCTTAGAAAATGGCTTCTTGACAATTGAAAGTACTCAACCTCAAGGTGCATTAACTGTATTTTCTTTAAAAGACAGTAAGTACATTTAGAAATTGAAAATTTGCAAAGTATCATATTCTACCAGAAGGTACCAAATCCACCATTATCCATAAGTAGCTAGCATCTGGTCAACCCATTAAACTCATCCAAATGTACTCATAAATGTAAGTAAAAAGCATAAAGCTAATAGATTCACATGATCCTAAAAAATCTTGTAGTTCTAGACAGGAAATCTGCTACTTAAAGACATCTGGGAAATTATCCTCTACTAAAATTCTATAACGTACATGGCCGAAATCCTTCCCCTTGACAAGAGCCATGCGTCTGTTTGACACCCACAATAACCAAGGTGATGGGCTTTCTATTAAAATGGCAAATTGTAGAATAAAATATGCTAATGTTTTTATTGGGTTGGGATATAAACTCAGCATGGTACCCTTTTAAGAAAAGCCGCCATAATTATGTCAATTTGTAAAAATATAAACCTGACGGATTTATTGAATGTGATAGATTAAAACAAAACTTTGTGTAATGCTATATGCTTAACAGGATGTGTTTGTAGAAAACTTAATTCTTCATTTATCAACATTTCCATAATTCTTTTATTTAATTCGTACTAGAAAACTTAATTCTTCATTTATCAACATTTCCATAATTCTTTTATTTAATTCGTACTATCTATTTCTGTTTAAGTTGAAATGCTATGATTTAAGACAAAAGCATTGAAGAGAGAACACCAGCAGAACAGATAGCTTTTCCATTAGAAAGTAAATATTTTCTGATTTTCTTTAGATTTATCAAAAGGACAGAATCTATTTACTTTTACATATGATAAATTTCTTCTATACAATGCTATGCAGATCTACAGATCGGTAGAGGAAAGATCAATGTCTTCCATATCTCATGAAGATGCTTATGCAGTATTGTCAATTAATCAACTTAAAAGCTTACACAATATCCCAACAGTAATAATTATGTGCTGTAGCTAATTGATGATTAAAGGTTGTTAACTGAAAGCAATAGGTAATCCTTTCCTAAATAACAACAGTAAAACCTTAAAATGGTGAAATTTGACATTGCAGAAGTTAGAAATACAAGTAGAAAATGGAAAATAGAATGAATATCTGACCCGGCTCATGCGGAAGTTAGAAACACAAGTAGAAAATGGAAAATAGAATGAATATCTGACCCGGCTATCTGTCAGAGTCAGTGAGGATTTATGTCCAGTAGCGAGACCATCAGTCTTTAGAGATCATCACAGACAGACAATAGAGTCGACATACCACAACAAAATACTCTAATTAAGGTTTTGACATGTTTTGGGTTTATGTTCCTACTTTTTGTCTATCCTCTATTTAACAGTAATAAATCAATCTAACACAATATCATAGTACAAAATACAGTACATAAAATCTCTTAACAACATTGTAAAACAAAATGTTATGAAGACTGACTGGCATTTTTAATTAAAATTTGCCTCAGTGAAATATGTAAAATAACATAACTGATGGATTTTTGCATGAGGTAGGGGATAACCAGTATGAGTGCCACATTTATTCTGTACTTCACTGAAGATTTTGGAATAATCATACAAAAACCTGAACATTTACTTTTCTTTGTTGGAAACAAGACCAAGAACATCAGACATGTTACACCCTCATACATTACTGTTGCAGGAACACATTAAAAACAGTAATGAACAATGCCTATTTATATAAAGTAGATAATCACATTATCCTGTGATTCCATAGATAATCTCATCATGTCTGTCTGTGTCCAAACCAATGGACTTTCAAGAACCTAACAAAATTGTCTCTTAAGTTTTAGTTCACAAATTCTAGAAATGTTAGCAAATTTGAGGTATTGGATTTTTAGTCAAATCACCAGCAAAATTTTCAAGATATCTATCTATTCTAAAGTTTAATTTATAGCAACAATTTAAGATATCAATCTTTCAATGCCTACCACTGACAAAATATACATCTGTTTATCTTAGTTTTAATTTTTTTTTAAGCATGTTAACTGATAGTATTAAGTAATTGAAATGATTTACATAATTCTTAGTTCCTCCCCTACGATTAGTATTTCACCATCCACCCTAAGAGATATCATTTCTTTAGAGTACATGCTCAGTACACAAGAATAATTATGGATCACAAATAGACTACTGTGGTATTAACATCTTTCCTTTAGAGTGCCTCATCCTATCCAGTTGTTGCTTTCACTTTTGTGCAAGCAGAACAAATTACTTATGTTGTCAAAAGCCACATTCTATAATTGAATTGTGAATTTTTGTTTTCTGGTAGACTAATTTAGAGAAATGTAATGACACCCTGGTATGCAAGCATGTAATTACTTAATGGCTATACAGGTCATGCCAAGCTGATAGATAAAACACAATCACGGAACC
The DNA here is from genome assembly GCA_037788925.1 of Mytilus galloprovincialis. Lineage (NCBI taxonomy): Eukaryota > Metazoa > Mollusca > Bivalvia > Mytilida > Mytilidae > Mytilus > Mytilus galloprovincialis. The sequence goes on along the minus strand of CM075333.1, from coordinate 90,079,290 downwards.
AACAAAAATCTCAAGATAATATTGCTCATCATGCATGGAGTCATTTTTAATATTGTGTCTCCATTGCATGACAGCAAATATGCTTCATCTGTAATGAATATTACCAGTGTACTTCAGAATGGTCCAGTATCATGATGGGTGTGAATACAGAGCAGGAGTCATTATTAATGCTCAAAACCAGGTCAGGTTTATTAATGAAGAACAGCATTAGAGTCATATTTTTTTATCTAGATTATTGCTAATTCAGAAATATTTGTATTGCAGTTGTTAAATAAAGGAATAAAAAAATGGTGCATTTAAGTTGTGCTATCAAATTTTTAAGATTTGCAAATCCTATCCCATCACAATGTTTCCATTAAAAACATCGCAAAAATTTCTGAATTTACAATCTTTAAAGTATTTTACTGAACTCCTGTCTTATTTATCAAACTACTGTTTACAATATCTGTTCTTCTAATTTTAAACCTTTATTGTGTTTCTTGAGATATATATCTTTTCATTTTTGTTTTGTTCAACTTTCTCTCATTTTTTTTTAAATCAAATAAAGCTATAAATATCAAAAAGTCAGACAAGGTTAAATTTTAATTACTTCAGATTGTAATCCTATTCTCTATGGGTCAAAAAACAGGATTTCACAGAAAGATAAAATTTTATGTCCAAGTCATGGAAAACTGTAAAAATACTTTTTTAACACAATCTTAGAGCTTACTGCATTACAAAAATATCATGAAATGTCAAGTCTGTGTGATATGTGCACAATAAAACTATGTATTCTGCATATAAATTCATCAAAATAAAATGTCTGCATGTCAGATATTCAGTTTTACATTTCACCACCTTGTAAATCCATGTTCCAACATGCATGTTTAAAATATATAAAATATTTCTCTCCATAACATTTTTGTATAATTCCCTTACAAGGTAACTTAAGTACTAAAATGGGGGTGGAGCCAAAGCTAAAAAAAAAAACATCAATAAAAATGTCAAATTTCAAGGATTTAACATTTCCTGAACAATTAGTGATAATGTAATACAAGCTATTTACACAATGAAATACACCCAGAACTTCTTTTGTTTTATTTGATAAATTTGTATGTACTAAAAACTTACAGATTTTATAAAAAGATAAACTGGATATTTTACACAAACCTGTAATATTAATAGTACCATAGTTTCAATTTAAATAGCACTGAGAAATAAAGAGTTAAGGAAACTAAGGAATGACAAGATTAAAAGAAAATTCATTTATTATTGTTACAACTCCCTCCTACATGTTATGTACAATACTACCCCATTTTTTTAATGAATCTCTTTCCGCATTCCTGCAGGTTTAATACAATTAACAGTATTATTTGATTTTCACTCTATATAACAATTGACTCTAAGATTTATTTATGCAAGCAATGTGTATGTCCATTGTAAACTCAGTGCGAATTAAGACTAAATTGTCTGTATCCAATCTGAAATCTAGATTGAAATTAGAAAATGTCTGCACATTTGTTATACCAATCATCAAGAATTTGTAAATTTCATGGTCATGATTGTGAAATGAAAATGGGATGTCAACAATCCTTTGAAACTCTATCTATACTACAAGTTCATTGATTGAAAAACTTGTGAGGTATGTGAAATATATTAGGGTAATTAACTAAAGTAAACAATAATAATTGTAATCAATGGTCATTATCTAGTCAACACTACCATAAATCCAGTATATATTTCATGCAAATTAGCCTAAACAAATAACTATCTGCACTTCTCAATTTATGGCCTGTTATAAAATTGAGCCATGGGAAAAATTTATTCCATTCAAAGGTTACTTCTAACAGCAATTAATTGTACAAATATTTTGATGATAGAATGGATAACTTGTTGGTTCAAATAATGGTTTACAGTCTTTTTTTATGGAAGTAATACTTCACTGATTAAAGATATTATACATTAAACAAAATATTCCAATGAAACATCTTTTCTAAGTGGCAGTCACTATTGGACCTAGGATGTTTCAGACTGAAAGTTAAAAAAAAAATATCTTCATTTCCCAGTTATGACTTCTGACTTTGCTGTAAAATTTGGACAAATGCTGGCATACACATTTCTCAACCTTGGCACTAAAGACATCTTACAGATCAAATCTTTCAAAGTTATCTTCAGTATCAAAATTAAGTTCACTTTCCCAGAAAATTAATGACTTTATGCAGCTATTAGATGGAGATAAATCTACCCAATAATTTTACAAGCAACAGAAAAAAAGAAGCACACTCTAATTATTAGAGAAAATGTAAGAGGCATGTATATTATTAAAGCTTAAACCTCCCAGGAGAGATATGTAGAAGTATTTTACACAAGTGAATTCTCAATTCTGCAATAAACACAACTGAATAATGTCGATTTAAACAATTTATGTAATCTAAATGGATTCACCATAGATGTAAGCTTTCTCCTAGTCAATAAAACAGTGTCAGCAGAAACGTATTGGTCTTCAGAATTCAAATCGTTCCATTAGACAAAGTCAAACAGTCTGCATTTTTATTTTTGTCCCAGCATCTTAAAGACCGTGCTCTTATGATTTGTAAAAAGGCAAAAGTACTACTGTGTGAGTAGAAGCTTTCCTAGTCTGTTAGCAAAAATATCTGTAACAATGACTTCACCAGCAAATTTAACAACCAAAAAAAAATGTGGTACAGTATAATGATCTCCTATGTTTTCCTAGTTCTGTTCTCTAAAATCTATTCCGTACAGGAGTAAGCTAACATTACACTCTCAGGTACAACATGGCCTTTCTACTTATACAATAAAACCTATAAACCCATACAATGTTACTGACATTGATCGAAGAATTAAGCTCCTCGCCACATAATAACAGGGGAAATGACTTTAACAGAAACCTGATGCTTTAGAAGCTAGATCAGATGGACATTAATCTTCACAGGAAAGATGTTATTATGTATAATAATTCAAATAAATCTGTATTTGTCAATTATTATTTCTTTAGAACTTATATAATGTATTTCTCAAGGTTTGATGTCACTAAATGACCATGGTCTTCTTGGGGTCAAATTACTCTTTTATGAGTACACATTAAAAATTGTAACCAAAACCAGAATATTTTAGCATCTTTAAATATGCATTTGAAAACAAAAATCTAGTTCATTATTGTAAAAAAGAAAATTTTCTTCAAAATATTTCCTCACATAAATTTTATTCAAGGCATTTGATGAGAGTCAAAACAAGAATGATGCAAAACATGAAACCCCACAAACAATTTAATTTCTGTGAAAAAATCCGTTTTACAGTATTTGAGAAGGGTACTTTAAGGCAAAAAGGCAAATATTTCTTACCCATAACAGAAGTATGATTCACCTCTAAAGTGATATCAATTGGTTAATGGAAGTTTCAATAATAAAACAATCCAAGAAAAAAAATATTATGTGAGGGAAAGACGAATAAATTTATAAGCCTATAGTCCATAAACAAAGATTTAATATCATTAACTGACTCAAGTAAGGTTTTACAGAGTAATTAAATATTAACATCCAAAGCTTTTAACAAATTTGATCCTTCAGAATGAGACTTGGCACTCATGTAAACATTTATTTGTGATAATTAAAACACAGCTTCCTTCCAAATATTAATTACGATAGAACATTAAGTTTTAAATGTTTACATATGTAATCATAATTTGACTCAATAAAACCTTGTTAATAATAATGGGATACCTGAAACGAGCTTCGTAAATTTAAAATGTTGTAATCTAAACTTGATATTGAATCAAATGGCACCAAATGCTGGGACACATTTAGTTAATCAAAATCTCATCTTCTAAGGCAACTCTTTTCCAAATGGACAAGCACCTAGAAATTACAAAACCATTTGAAGAATACTTCAAAAAGGATTAATTATATAATGCACATGGAGGGCTGAATTACTCAAGAGCAAATTACCTCATGCAAGAGTTTTTTTCCTGCAACATGGTTAGTCCTACCATGAGCCTTCATTTCTACGCCTGTAACAGCTGATAATAATTGTTCCCCATAACAAATGCTTCACATCAAAGGGAGGGAATATCTTTTAAGATGCAAAGATATGTTTTATAGATTGTGATGCAATCATTGTCAGACCAAATGCCAGTATAAAAAAGAAATAATTATCAATATCTGTCTCTTACATGATAAAATGTGGTTATTTCGTATTCATTTAGGAAGGGTTCAAATCAAAGTTCAGAACATGTGAAAGTACTTTCTTAAATAGCTAAAGCATAGATGTGGTTTTATAGACTTTCCGAATTGATTTTCCTCTGAGTTCAGTATTTTTGTGATTTTACTTTTCATTCGTTATTTGCATGTAATATTTTGCTGATTGGTTACCTCAGATTGCTTATACCGACATAACTTTCAAATATTTGTGTAGTTCAACAACAATCTATCTTCTCCCTTAGCTATCACACATAAAGTTTTCTCATTCTTGTTGTAAGAACCCTGACAGTATTCATACAAGTCTCACATTCTTAGCCACTTGCTAAGATAATACCAATCACGAATATCTATAACCACCCTGTATTTAAACATATCTTCCACAAAACTGTGAAATTTTACCATTTAATCTATGTAATTTTGATTAAGTAAAACTTCTTGCCCGTTAGTTGCACTCTAGGGTAAATACTTTAAAAAATAATTAGTCAAATTACAAAAACTTCACAGATAAGTTATCTGTAAACACACTGAAGTTTAAATTGTGATGTTCGTAGAAGATACCTATGCTATCTATTTCAAAGTGTCAAAACAACTGGCAATACAAAAATTCTTCCTTTTCATTAATTCTCAGAATCCTAAACATGTTTTCTCAGTTCACATCTTTTCCGTCTTTAACCTAAAAAAAATTGCGTCTTTAACCTAAAAAAAATTGCGGGCAATGCATTTATTTTCAAATGCCATCAAAGTGAGCAAATTGTTCATGATAAACAAGTGAGTAAATCAGAAAAGAGTGACAACTTAAAACCGATTAAAAAAAGTTCATTTCAGCACTATTTTGTCAGGTGGCCATGAAATTTTCTAAAATTCGTCAAAATGCATAGGGTGTGTCACCAGTTTGGGACAAGATCTATTGTGTGGATAAAAGGCATGTCAACACTTGTCATACTGGGATAAACTGGGCATTCTCTGCTGGACTGGTTTCCTGCTGATTTTAGGTTACAGTTTGACATTTGACTAAAAGATCTCATTTCTCTTTATAATAAACAGCTTTAATTAAAATGTCCCTATAAATTAAATGGAATGTTACAATTCATTTATAACAAAGTTTTCCATTTATCTTGAGAATTTTCTTGACCTAAATCTGCACTCCACAAGATTTTTCAGTTATAGTTGGTTTTCTCACTGATTTCAGAGTGAAATAATTTATCAGAAAATATCTTGTACAACCAACTGTTGAGTCCTAGCAAAATTAAATCCATCAATCTGGAAGGGAATCACACATTTTTACAACTTTAACAAGATCCTGATCAGATCATAGTAATCTGACAGGCAGACACAACTGCAGACAGTCCTCTGAACAATTTCACTATTTAAAACATCATTATAACATCCCCATTAGAAACAAGAAAGTTTTGGACTTTGATTGTATAAAACTACCTATACAAATAGAACTCCCCTGAAACTGGTCAAGTGTGTCTTAAATTTACTTGTTATTTCTTTTAAAGATCTAAATTACAAGGTATTATAAAAATATTTTTCTTACAAATGATTCTAACACTAGTATATTTATCTTACAAAACCTTATAACATTAACTAGACTATTGGTTTAATAGTACCACTTTACACCTATGATTGATTGCATCATTTTGTCACCTGGTCACACCTGAGTCCAGCAGTCTGGAGCCCTGTTACACCTAGTCTCCACATGTAACCTGATTTACTGGTCAAATGTCCACATAACATGTCCTTTCCACCTTTAACACCAGAGACAAAAGTCTTAAACAGATACTTAAATGAGACTATTTACTGGAAGTTCAATCAATAGAAACACAATGACTTAATCCTACTTCATAGATGACCATATTATTATAACACAGAGAGACACTGACCATGAGAGGTACATTCAAAGGTGACTTTTGTCCTGACTACACTCATAACACATCAAATGGTCAAAGTTTGGACATAAATGATAATAATAAACTTCCAGCAGAGCTGTAATGATAGTCATTGTCAAGTGCCCTCACTCTAACTTTGTGTAGTGATACACACTTGAACACGACTGATTAAAGAAAGGTGAAAAAACTGCCTGCAATCAAAGCTATAATATAAACTACTTGAGGAAATAATCTTGTAAATTAGACAATCCCTTACTACCCATTTATACAATATAAACAATTGACATTCCTCATAAAATCATTCACTTATTCATAAACAAGTTTCTTTTAATTGGTTTTGCTGTTGTTTTTTTTTGGCAATATAACTCAAGTAATTAATAAGAAAACTAAGTTCACATTAGAGAACAACTTGGTACATGTATATGTTTTTTAATTATATAGTGAACTATTTTCCGCTAGACGCTAAGCAATCAACGATCAATCTCACTATTGCAAGTAAATTCATTTGTTTTTAAATCAAGTACAATCAGCTTGGGATAGTGAAATTGAGTCTGGGAAAGTTGAATATCACAGCATTGGCGGATCCAAGGGGGGTGGGGGTGGGGGGGGGGTGTGGAACCCCCCTTTTTTTGGGCCAATCAATGCATTTGAATGGGGACATATAGTTGGAACCCCCCCCCCCCCCCCCTTTTAAAATGGCTGGATCCGCCCCTGCACAGAATAAAAGAATGAGCTTACAGGTATATATATATATATATAATGATATAACACTCTAATCAAAGGGTACAAAGGAGTAGGGGCATTAAGGCCTGGTTTTGGCCCAAGAAAATAAAATATGTTTGATAACTTTCTCAAATTAGCACATAATGTTTAGAAATGCATAGGGTCAAGAAATATCAATGAAAAACATTAAGATTCTTATGTGATGACGTCACAATTACGTCATACTGTGGATTCATTAATATTCGTTGGATACCAATTTTCGTGGATTTCGTGGGTACAGGGAAACAACGAATTTAAATGTTCAACGAAATGCATATTTTCTAAAGGAATGCATGTGAATTTTGTCAAAACCACGAATCTAAATATCCACGAATATGCAAGTTTACCTCTGTCCACGAAAATTGGTACCCACGAAAATAAATGAATCCACAGTAATATGTACTGTTTTCACAAAAAAAATGAAAAATACAGAATTTATGCAGTTTTCTATCTTTAATCCTGTTGTGGAAACATAGTGCGCAGCCAAGAAACAACAAAATAATTTAACAGAAGCTTTATTATAACTATTGACAAAATCTCACTAAATACAAAGTTGTTTCTTGGGTGCGCACATACTTTTTCAATCTAAAATATACTTAAAAATTTGATGAAAAACAAAGAAAATCACGAAATTTTACAAAATAGGCAAATTAAGTCATAATTTGTTGCCATGGTAACTTGTTCAATGTCCAAAATTGTTTTGTTTTTCTGAATACCTTGTACCATAGATAATGTACAGTAATTAAAAAATATGTATGATAACTTTTAAATTTGCAGTAATTTTTGGGCCAAATAAGGGCCTTATTGCCCCTACTCCTTTCAAAAATTTGTAAATATTTTCAACCAGCTGATTTTTCTGAATATTTGCCAAACAAATCTACAAAGTTTTGTGAACCAAATGATTAAGCTGATCACTCAATAATATCATTTTGACACCTGTGATTTGTGAAGATTTAAATAATACCTGTTATTTATCCATTTGGACAAAAAAGAAAATAAGTGTTATCGATCTCTCTGTAATTTGTACCTTTATAAAAGTTTTGTATGTGTTCAATGTTATCTCTACTATCACATGACATGATATGTATGGGAACAAAGTGGGCTATAACCCTGAAAGTCAGGTAAGGTTTGTACAGGGAACCATATAAACCCATTATAGAGCCAACGGTCATTACACATCAATTATAATGGGCCCCCAGGACTGGTTACTGGTCAATGACCAATTAAAGATTTATGATACCATATTTTGCTTCATTGACAAATTTAACGTTTGACCTTCAGAAGATTTATTACGTAGACAAACATAGTCTTAGATTTTGACTACTTTACATTTGTAATGCTATACTGCAGGTATTATGCCACCTGTGCTAAGGTGAAGGTGACAGTTTTTTTATACAATGGATTTCATGAACTTTTCATTTTAAAAATCCAATTGTATTCGTAAATTATTTCTGTAATTTAAAACTTTGATTTTAACGATTGATTCAAAAACATAAATTTGCAATTTTGCAGTTATTTTATGTAATTTAGTACAAATTACATCATTTAGATGGCTATTATTTAAATTAATAGTGATATTTTCCAGCATTTAAGGGTAATGAAATTTTAAACTTTTGTGCATTTAAATTTTTTTATCTGATTTTCTACACCCTGCTGTATTATCCCTGTTTTACTGTTCCAAGTTTTATCATATCCCCTGCTGTAAATCAAGCGAATTAATTACTTGTTTATTCCTTCAGTGACAATTGTTTTGTCCTATAATTATTTCACAGCCATTCAACTGTCAAAGATCTCATATAACCAAAAAGATGTCTTCACAAGATAAATCATACAAACATTTTAAGATTATATAATACCCTATAATTTTAATCTGATAGTCACAACAGTAAAAAAAAAGACAGGTATTTTGTTTAATATTTAAAAACTGCATAGTATCAAAATTCTCTAGCATACCACATATTATTAGCATGTATGACCCCAATAACATGTCCTTTTGACTAGCCCATACATTTTTTATTTAAACATCTGAATTTAATTTATACCTATTGTACCAATGTTATTTTTGCTTTTCATTGTTCTATAAATCTATAACAGCTCCATATCAAATCATTATTCTTTAAATGATAATAACTTAATAGGACCAATCATAATTCAAAATTTGTCTGATGTATTGTATTTAATGGTAACTAGGATTTGTGGTTTGTGGGCATGCTTACTTTCTCAATAAAGGTGCGTTGGATTGCTATCATTAGACATTGCTCATTTTTTGTCCCAGTAAATACCTAAACCTTTAAATGCCAAAAGTATTGTTCATAGACTTCATTATATTTGTATAGACACTTACATTCAATTAAAATTATTATAGGAAAAAGTTGTGGTATTTGTCAATTTTCTCCCTTATAGCTATAGAATAATAATAGGCAATTGTGTCAACCAGAGCAATTTTATTTAACACAATGGGAAAATTTTGTCATTTATTGTAATATCGATAACTATTATTTTGACCTCTAAACATTGGATGGAACAACAACCCAGTTATATGAATGAAGAATCATTCGGGTGCGTTTGACGTGAAATAAATTGTGACAACAAGACAAAGGGCTGATTACAAGCTTATGATGAATGGATCCTTGGCTTGCAAGTTTAAATTGGTTTATTTCTGTAAATTGCGAAACACAAATAAAAGAGTCAAATTTATTAAACTTTCAGAACAAAGCCAAATTTTTATGTTCTGAGAAATGTTAAATACACATTGAGTTTAGGATGATTCGCTTCACTCTCAATATTCTCTGCTGTTTCTCAATTATTGTGAAGATATTGATTTGGATAGAATGCTGTTGACTTCAAATGTGTTGATAATTCCAGTGAAATCAAGTGAATATTATTTTCTTCCCCAATTTCCCCACTATTTAGTGCTTTCAAACTTATTTAACACACATAACAATTCAGCTGAAATCTTTGTGTTTTCTTAAAATTAATATTTTGTAACACTATATTTAGACAACTGATAGTGAAAATTTGTTCCTAGAATAAAGTAATAAACAAATTGTTTCTGCCAAAATGACTAACATAAGTGATAAACGGACAATGCACTCTTGTTTTTCAGTGTTTGTCCGGAATTAAATTCAGTCTTTAATAATAACCTTATCAAAACATTTATCCATTAGCCCCACAAGTAAAAGCTTTTCTGTCAATTTTCGAAAATATAAATCTATTTTGTTGCCGTCTAATCATGGATAATTTGTTCTTTCACAAATCCAGTACTCTAAGCTTCCATTACACAAATTGTTCAGAAAGATTCTGTTTTTATTTGGACGTAGATCCCCCAGCGACCCTGAAGTTAAAGTCCATTTTCCCATAACACTTGGTAGTTAATTGGTATAAAACACATCCTGAACACAGTAATTTAGTATACTGGCATCTCTGACACCGGTCCTATAATTGCTTCTAAATCTATTGTTTAACTAGTAAATGAGCTTTCTGGTGGAATTTATCAATGGAAAATCAGATGTACTTTGGCAAAACATGGCCTCTTAACAGAAATTAACTAAGATGTTAAATCAGCAGCCATAGCTAACAGCATTTTATACTTTATCTAAGTAAAAAAAAAAGTGTTTGTTTTCACTTGCCTAACCTTACTGTTTATAATCCTGAAGTTTTTACCATTTTAAACACTTGTTATCTGTTCAAATATGTAGCATGTAAAAACTAAACAAGCTTGCTCTCCCCTAAATAGGGGTTAAATTGCCGACCTACTTGCCCTGTGGCCTGTCTATTACATTAGGTACATGTAACACAAGTTTTGTGTTCTGTAATTGATAAACAATGCGAAATAATGTTTCAGGGTAACCTTCAAGTAACCTTAAAGGAACTAAAAGACAGGGACTCTAGACACCTATGAATCTGGGATTAAAAGCAGGCTATCCACAATATAAACCTTTAATTTTCCTATTGCTCCACATAAATAACAGATTTTAAAACCATTTGGTCACAGTTGCTATACACATCTGCAATGACCAAAGGTTGTGGTTATTTGTGCTGGTAGTGATGTGATTTTAGCTGTATCAAGTTGGACTACACTTTTTTTCTTCTTTTCTAAAGATATTTTCTTCAATTATTTTTAATCAGGATTATTCTGCCTTGATCAAAATATGATGGAATTTATCTAAGTAACTTGTAATCAGGTGATAAATAGAAACTAAATCATAAGATGACACATGGTAAGAAACATCTGTCCACGACCAGCTTCATAACACAATGGCTGATTTCTTATAAACACAACAGGAAAATTGAAAAAAATAGAACATTTATAAGACAACCACTTATTCCTTTACTGTAAGAAAATGAAAGTGGGAATTTACATATTTAAGTACCGACTGACAATTTTTTCCAATCCCTTTATGCCAAACTTACATAAAATTTTCTATTTAAAAGGTTTAATAGTCTGGTTTGCGGTAAATGATTATTTTTCAAACGTCTGTTACGATTGCACAATTATTAAATTGGACTGAATAGAGAACTATTATTATATGAATACATGTAATGGGCCGTTTAGACGCTGCAAGTGCATCCAGCTAATTACAAACTAGATTTACTACATACGGATGTAAATATTTCATTTTCTTTTTACAATTTACATTGAATATTTAATTTATTGCAATCTAATGTAATATAAATGTATCACGCAATTGATTTAATAGTTTTTTTTTTATTGTCTGGATTATTTTTTCTACCACTGTTATGGCTATAAATTGAATATTGACAAATTTTTTTATGGTCATGCACTGAGTTACTGCTATTTCAATGAGTTTATTCAACGATCTCAAGATAAATGAATTATGTAGAATCAACAGGATTTAGAAAATATAAATTCAATTATTTATGATTCACTCGTATTCTTCCCAAAAAGACATGAGTCAAAGAGGTTGTCATTCGATACAATGTTCTTTCTTCAATAGGACACCTAGAAAACATATTGAAACAGAAAAGATTGGAATTATGTACGCTTAACTTATCACAGAGTGACGAATGATGTACAAGCATAGCTTGTGAGATGAAGCTAGAAGGAAGCTTGCTGAGTTCTATCAATATTTTGTCATGTACATGTTTGTATTACAAATGAATCAATGATAGTGTTTGGACATGTTACAGCCGTGGTCAGATCAGCATAAACAAATTAAAACAAACAGGGAAAGTACACAAAGGTTGCAACTCTAAATATCCCAAAGAGAATTCAATGAAAAAGCCATTTTTTTCTTTTTTCTTTAATGTAAATTCAGAAATTATTGCAAAAAATGTGAAAGGATTAAAATTGCAATAATTTAAACTTGCATTTTGAAATTATTTATATGAATTAAACAGGATTTTTCACAATATCGCATAAATTAAAAGTGCATTTTAGTCAAAAACTACAAAATCACAATCTTAAAATGCACGCAATAATTTTGAATTTACAGTATTTCAAACTATAATCAAAACTACATGTAATAATGTATGATAACCGTACTTTTATTTCATACTGAACATTATTTCAAATTCAATTACTTTATTCCTTTTCTTTTAATCAAATAAACATATATTTTCAAAAAGCTAAAGATCTAAGTTTGAGTTAAGAATTAATTTCTTTTTGATAAAATTTTCTTCCAAGCAGAAAGGTTATTGAACATATTAATTTCAATGGCTATATAAACTCCTTGTTTTAATTTTGTGAAAGATAAGTCCTTTGTTCAGACTTACAACTTGTAGTAAGCATCAGATATCGAGCATAATTTTCAGACCCTTTGAAGTAGGTAAAACAATAGTCAGACCTCCCACACGCCAAACCTGTTTCATACATAAAGATAGAATTATGATAGTACATATGGACATAAGTATTTTAATTTCCAAAGTGTGAAATACCGACCATTGTAAAAGGTAGATCCAAAGACCACAAACAAAAGCAAACAATTCTATTGTCATACATATTGTTAAAATACAAAAATGTCTTGTTTACTGTTTATAACACAATGGGTAAAAACATTGCATTTCTTTTTAAATACAACTTGCTGATCACTAGATTTTGTATATTTATTTAGCCTGTGAGAAATTCCAGTATTAGATATTCGTCTTTATCATTTAAAAAAAATAAATGTTCTTGTTGAGATATGGTCTTTTGCATATTTGCATCATCCAGATAAATTAAAAAGATATGTTTAATCCCACACACAGAAGGCATCTGATAAACTGCAACATTTCCTTCTGGTCCAGTTTATTTTGTCCCCTGACAATTATGTCATAAAAAATGTGTTGAACTTACCAAAACAGACTATAGTCCAACTGACAATGGTTTGTACAACAAACTGACAGCCCCTCATTCTGATCTATACCCCACACCCATCAGCTTTCTGCTTAGTCCTTTATCTCATATCCTGCAAATAAAACAATGATTGAATATAATGTCTTCTGTCAGAATACAGCAAGAACTTTAAGATTACATCTTGTCAGGTCTACAAAGTAATAATATTCGTCTTTATTATAAGTTTACAAACAGAAGATTCATTGAAATATTTCTTTTTAAGAGGGGAGGGGATAACATTTTGGCAGGATGGAGGGACGTAAATTATTATGTTTTTAGGATACTTTCATGCTATTCCTCGTCATTATTATTTGCCTATCACTTCACAAAATAACATGAATTTCACTGTTCATGAATTAAGACATCCAGTCAACATTGAACTTTTAAAATTTCCGTAATTTTCCTCCAAATATATAGAAGAAGTTGAAAGATTGGTCATAAAAGCCACAAGCATATCATGACACCATACTTTGTACCTTACATTTCCTCCCTCCATTCTACCGATCCCACATAAATCAGATAAATCCCCAAAAATCAAGCGAACTTTGTGGTTGTATTTTACCGATAGTATTTACCCTTTACATCCTGTTTGATATCGTCTAGTTTTCACAATGATATACAACTTTTATCAGATCTTCACAAAATACAATTTACTTGAGCATCCTATAAAACCGTTTATAGAGCACTCATCTTTTTATGCAGGAATTATATGAAAATTATGATGTCGCCACTTAAATGATTCACAGATTACTATCAATGACTAGGATTCAGTGCATTTCTTTCTAACTTTCTCCAGGGCAATCAATTTACATTAAGGTATAGACTGCAGTCAGTGTTAAAAAAAAACTATTCTATTTCAACACCTTGTCATTTCTCATTTTTTCACACTCAGGTTGAAAAGTAGGCAATCGTGTACTGAACAAAAATTAACATTTTACCTTTCCTGTCTTAAGCAACCTACATCTTTTTGTGTCATATTTCATAATACGCTTCAAGCATCACAGCAAAGATAAGTATAAAAGCTTCGCCATCTTTTTACTTCACCTTTGACTGTTAAGTTATTAACAGTTTAGAAGCATAGCTTTGATGTACAAAAATCATTTAAGAAATTACAAAATCTGTAGTGTGAAATGTTCAGTTTTCATTACTCGCTATGAAAATCAGCGAAGCTTTCACTACGTTGATTAAAATAACACCTATCGGTTGATCTGTGATATAATAATGATACTATCTTTTATGTGCAGTTAGAGCCCTTGAGGTGCATTCAACAAAATATGATAATCATCGTATGTTACAAAGTTATGAATTTTGTCTGATATATGTTACAAAGTTATGAATTTTGTCTGATATATCATAATACTTGACTCTCACCATTTCCAATGACTATCTCTGAGAAAATATGAATTTCATAATGGCCTATAAAATTAGCCTCATTATTACAGCCCTGGATTTATAGACCTTTTATTCAACATAAAATAAGTGTTTGGTGGTCTGTTGCATCTTTTGTGAAAACAGTCAAACCTTATGAATTTCAAATTTAGATTTTAACACAAATAAATTTATATGTCTATCAATACATTAAATGATCCATATCAAGATTGATTGTGATGTTAAAAACCCTGAACATAACATGTACACTTGTATTTAAAATTACATTGATTTTTTTTTTATAGAAATATGAATGTTTTGTTTTCTCCTTACTTCAATTCAACTTGAACTCTTTTATTAATTTTAAGCTTTACTTTGGAACAGGTTGTCGTACAATAAACTTAATACTTGCGTCTCCTGATTTTAAATACTCCGGCACACGTAATCCCCTAGGATAAGGTACTTGTGAAAACTAAATCCAATTATAATACACAATAACCTATACCATTTCTATAAAGTACTCTGCCTTTGTTATAAACTAATGTTATAGAAAAAACTGTTCTCATTCATAAAGGGGTATATCTTTAATGATTTCGACCTCAATAACCAACCACTGATTCTGTTGATGCATAACATTAGCTATTAAATAGTAAAGATCATTTAGTATATATCCTGTGCCCAAGCTCACCACAGGGGGGCGGGGATTTGTATTGTATGTTTACCTTACAAAAATTAAGAAATAAGATATTTGAGTTTGTCAATAGAAAATGACTTAACAGTGGGTAATTCATTTTCTACCCTTTTATGTGAAACTTTCTTTGAAGATTAATTGAAATTAGAATTGAATTTTAGAGTGATCAGCAAATTTTCAAAACTGGTTAGAAAACTAGAGTGGCTGATCAAAATATGAGTTCAAACATCACAACATATAAGTTTGCTTTCTGCAGATATTGATTTTTAAATAACTCCCAACACAAACTTTTATACTAAAAAAAGAATTAAGAAAATGGTTTTATAGATTAAGTGGTATTGAGGCCTTGACCGATTAACGATTCACTTATAACATGTCTGTATTTATCACACTATAATACCATCAGCATTTATCACACAAAAATTCAGCAATATTTTTTCTGGCACTTCTTTACTATTATATCTATAAAATCTGCCAGATCAATTTGTCTTAATGTGTAAGTTGGACTTTCTGTCTGGGATGTTTAAGTCTGAAATTATGTGAGATATTTGTTAGAGGGAGACAAGATGGGCATGACATAATTATTTTAACCAACTGCCTGCAACTATAAAGCTTTCATTCCAAGGGAAATGATCAATACAAACTAAAGCTGAAAGAAACATGGCAACAACAAATATCTAGAAAATGAATCGGTTAAAATTAATTTGTGATAAAACAGCTAAGTGTATAATCACATCCCCCCCCCCCCCCCCCCCCTTTTTATAAAATTTTCTTTATTTGCAAATATGTCGTCTACAATTCTTCAACTTATGGTTTAGCCTGATAATGAATGAAATATTTGCCACTGGACTTTAAGCAAACAATAATCGATCAATAAGTATATCATATTTTCAGATACCCCTGTCATGCCTGTAGTATTATTATCTTCTTAAAATTCATTTTTTCTCTGATAAAGATTACAAAAGTTGAGGAAATGTAAATATGCGTCCTGGTAAATATATTGACTAATCTTTGATTTGTAATGTGGAAGAACTCTACACAATACTGAGCAAGCGATGTTAACTAGCATCCAACAGAGAGGTAATTGTCTCTCCTTCAGAAGTGAAGCAAATGGCTGCACACCTTAGATCTAGGTACAGAAACCTCCTGTGTTAAATAAGAATAAAACAGCACCTTCAAATCCATTAAGATCTTATCCAGATAATAAGAATTATACATTGTGTCATTTTACAACTAACAAGAGGGCTTCAAGCAAAACCTGACATCAACTTTAAAAAACAAAAAATAACAAGTTGTATTAAACTAACCAAGGTGTAAGAATTACCTAACCTGTCCATCAATGTACATAGTTCAAAGGTAGTTAATTACAGGTAAACAGCCCTTTTAGGTAAAACATTAAACATTAACTTGCCAGTGTTCCCCAACTCTCATGCATCAATGCCACTATCAAGCCACCCTGTGGCTGATTTCTTTATTAAGAACTCACAACTGTGAAAATTCGTAGGATTATCTGTATGCCTCTAGATATACATTTTGTTTTTATATAACATTTACAAAAAACTTGTCATTTTTACAATCAGAGATTACAAACTGTGAAATTTATTGTTATTTGTTTCAATGCCATGTTGTTTTAAAACACTCTACAAATGTATAACCAAATGAAAACTAGTATCTACATTTCGAAACTACTACTTATTTTAATCATTTTTCACACTTCCTTTAATTTCCATTTAATGAACTTTAACAACAAATACTTATTATTAAAATTCCAATTTTAATGAATCACCCGGCCTGTTACAATATTCAAATTAAAGTTGACAGTTATACAAATATTGAAAATTGTGACAATAGATTCTATAGTACCTTTATATGTAATGAAATATAACAAAAAAACTGAAAGTTTTTGTTCATGTTGAGAGTCAAGTGAAACGTAGTCCGATTTATACTGAAACAAGAGCATATATATATTGATATACTTGTAACTGACTAAACATGACTATACAAACACAGTTACAAACACGATGTAGTGTCATATCTAACTTTAATACCACTTATGTAAGAAGTTTGTTTGAACAAAATACACAACAACAAACATTTAGAAATTTAATTTCAGATGAAAATGAATGAATAAATATATCACTGGCATGAGAAACACCTTGTTAGCAAACTTTCTACTCCTTTCAAGAAATCCGGTCAATTTCTAAATGTCATAATTATTTTAGGAGTCCCAACGTTTCGTAAATAAAAAATAAAAAATTTGTACATAAAAGTATAGCAACCACAAAAATATCCCTTAAAAGTTACACAGTACCATTATTTATGCAATTTCAGGATAAAAAGACAACTCAAGGTTAAAGCTGAACCAGGATGAAAAGACAACCAAAAGTTAACTTTGAACAAAAGAAATCCTTACATAATAAATCAATGGGAAAGTTCCTGCTTTGGCGTGTACATTCAATACACACACAATCGAAAAAACTTCCATTAAGTATTGCTAAATCATGATCTATTCAAATTCTTCATAAATCTTGACACTTGAAAAGTGAATTACCATGTCGTCTCAAACTAACATGGAGCCCGAAATAATTATCGAAAGTAAACATGAAATCTGTCCACAACGATTCATTTCATTGTAATTTATGCTATGATATCTTTATATTTTTGAATTTTAATTTATTAATCCTTGAAAGATTTTAAGAATCATATATCTAATATTTACTCTCCGATTCTTGACAAACTTTGAAGTTGAGTTTTCCTTTAAGGGTAACATAATTCAAAGTAAGCTTGGCATCTAAGATTCTAATAAATCAAATATTTACTATACCATTGTTGTCTTTGATAAAAGAATAGTACAAAAATCTAATACACTTTAACATAAAGCTTACTTCATATGTTATAAAGGCTTTTATTTACACCATTGAAGTGGACCAAAAACTCAGATCTGTCATGCCAAATTTTATCTAGGACTAATTAATATACATGTAAGGGAATTTTTGTGTATTGTTTTGAGGACTGCATTGTACATAATGTATGTGCAGAGTGCAGAGCACAGTTTAATGTCCAATCATCTTGTAATATTTCAACTTAAAAATAAGCACCAAATGCTTTCACCATACAACACATGAAATTGAGAATGTAAATGGGGAATGTGTCAAAGAGACAACAATGCAACCAATGAACAGAAAACAGCCGAAGGCCACCAATGGGTCTTCAAAATACCTGTCTGGTGGAGTAATTAAGCAGCCTCAGCCAGGAAACTTTGATGAGTTTTCTGGCTGACTAAAAATCCAACTCAACTGAACATGCTGAAACAGCTTATACTTAAAAAAAACAGAGTGTACATGTACACTTTATATCAAAACAGAAAAGACAACCACTCAGTCATAAATAACAGAGTGACATCATGACTTTGAAGCACTTCTGAGTACTCTTTTAAGGTATAAATTGTATAAAACAATGAGCAAAAGCCAATAAAACAGTTAAAACCTTCAGACATATAAAAGATAAATAGTCCTTGACAAATATGACATATCTTAATAACTGTCTTTAAAATCCATGTTCACAGGGTGTTAATCAACTCTACTTCTAGTAAAATATTGATTTCAGGTCAACTTAAAGTCACTTTATTTGGAATTAATGGTTATTTTCAACTATTTTACTGCTTAGTGTTTTCACCCACAAGTAAATTGTTTAAATCATAAAATCTTGGCACAGAAAGCAAAATAGCTTTGTATAAATCTATCTTCAAAAATTCACTGTCAATTCTTTCTTTAATTATCTGTTTTCACTTGATAATTAGAACCACATTTCTGCTATATTGACTCCAGTGTTTTTTTGTTAACTATTACACATGTACAAAAAGAGACTAACATTTCTGAATATTAAGTAACATTTTGTTAGATTGAAGTTCCATAGATCACAAGGTAACTCGCCATAAAACAATTTGTTTGAAAACCCCCGGACACACCCATTATGTCATGTCTTCAAACCTTATTTACTGTGTTTCGTCATTATACCAAAGCAACCTCCCTTTACCTTTGATTTTTACTCTCGTTACTTTAATGTTTGACTTTGCACTAGTTCTATTTATTTAGCACTCGGTTTCCATGCATTTATAATTGACTTAAAAAGCACATGAAAGAATCCCTCTCCAGACTCACTCCGTAGTACCAGACAAATGTAAACTGCTTTACCTTTTAAATACCTAGATTCTGAGTTGTTACGAATTATTGCTCCACTTGACACTACCTTATTGGACTGAAACGATTAACACGATCAAAAGAATTAAGATTTACGTACCCTGGTACATTATACCCAAGTGATTCATAAAAATAATTTGATCGTTTACAAGAGAAACAACGAAAATAAAGTTGTATGTGTTCGTTTATAGAACCACAAATTGGCCATGGACCCACGTATGAAATTTGTATGATATTATTTGAAACTTACTTGACTATTAAACTACTTACGAGAGGTATCAGATTAATTAGTATAGTGATACCTGATCATTGACGAATACATGACTCTTTGTTGTTCTTAACGATCAGATTTAAAGATCTATAAAACAAATTACAGGTGTTATTTCGTTAAAATTTGAAGAATTTGATACGCTTTTAATTATATATGATTGTATAAACGACGCATTGTAGCCACTTTGTAACTATCATAAAATATCGACTTTAACATTTGCTTCTGTATGAAATCGGTCATTTCACATCATAAATACATTTAATTTACATAAACTTTGTAAACCATGTATAAAAGGATTAGGTATCGGTTACGAAACGTTGTCCTGTAGAGGAAAGAGTTATAATAAATTTTGATGTAAAACCATATTTTGTGCATTTTCATGCATGGACCAACCACTGAATGAAATAACCACATCAAGGGTCAATTTTACATGAAAAATACATTTAATTTACATATCTTTAATACCGTATTTAGTTTTAAGTACTTTCTACAGACATATATATCATTAGCTGTTATTACAATAAGTACAGTCAATGAAAGCCCACTCTACGGTGAGTAAGTGAATTAAAGTTCTGTAAAGAATAAGCAGGGATTGATTTTGTTTTCGTACAAATGATATTAACTAACTTATGTCATAATGGCCATGTACCTAATAGATTGTTTGTTTGCTTTAGTTTGGGGGAAAGGCACTTAACTAATTTCTTTTTTGAAAACTTCAAGTTACAAGTATCTTTTATTAAAGACGTTTTTCTTTGGGGGATTTTATTCCTTTTATGAGCAAAACCTCTTCTTACCCCAATAATTCAGTTGATATAGGACTACCTTACACCTCAGAACTAGAAGAGATAGATAACAGGGCTCAACCACTTCCCACTTTTCATTCATATTTTACATTTTCCTTTAAGAACAGATTTAGTTTATCACAGTGTTAGTTAACAGACTTATTTCAACAGCTTGAGAAATAAATTCAAGGAACACACTTCAAAAATTACTTTTTTTTCACCAAGAGAAATGTGCCTAACCGAAGGTCAGCTATATTTCTCACTTTTCTCCAGATATTTTGCTCATCAAATTCTTGTTATTACATGAAACTTAGTATGCCTCAAGGATGATTTTTAATATAAAGTTTGTTTTATCAATCAGGGAACAAAACTAAATTTAAAACCCAGAAGACTAGTTGTAAAACATACTATAATGATTTAACATGACACATTAATAAACTAATGAATATTTTCCCTCTGATAAACAGTCAAGATTCTGAAGATGTAAACATGGTGAAAAATCCCAAAGCAAAACCGTACTCTGAAACCTCAAAATGTACATACCACATTGTGTTGTATCATGTTAAAACATCTTTTGATTTTCACACAAGCTTGAAATCTAACAATTAATATGAAAACATAGAGATATGGGGTTAACCTCAATGAGACAGCAACCATATGACAAAAATAACAAAAATACAGTTTCTATTGGTTAATGAAAGACTATATATAGATTCCTTTTCATAGCTTTGTACAGTAAACAATAGGGTTTATAACTCTACATTACGAAAAATTTATAGCTTTACACATTTATCCTAACACAAAACAAAAATTGTAAATGTCCAACTCTCAAACTAATTTTCACTAAACATTACACTAACAATTCCCATTTATTTTTAGCCTTTCATCTCACATAACAAAACAGGTTGAATGTCAAGTATAGATCTGGTAGCTGATAAGCAATTTATATAAGAAAGGAACAAAGTTGAATGGCTGAATGACTTAAATTAATATGAAAAACCTATAAACTAATAAAACGTCTTGATTTATACCAATAGAGACTATTAAACAAACTAGATCCTATTTTCCCAATGATAAATGTCAATGATAAATGTATCTCCTCAATGTAATTTTCCTTGCATTCAATTCTCTGTCGTACTAGAATCTACAGTTGCCGATTTTTATTTGGTATTGATTGCCAATAGGTAATGATGTTTTCTTCTGAACAAGATCTTTATCGGAGGCCCATCTCAGATAGCTTTAACAAGGAATCTATTGACGACTACGACTCTTTCACATGCAATATGGCCATTCTGAAATATTTTATAAAGAAACAACCACGATTTTAATGCAATTTTCACCATAAAGTTTACTTAGATGACCTAATTGAACTCTTATTTCAGCCATTTTACATTAAGGCAGCATTGTTAAGTCAATATGTTCATGTTATAAGAAAGGATGTGGTCTTAAGATTTCTGCAATAAAACACAAGTAAAACATGAAGAAAACTCTTAAAAGGAAAATTACAGGCTAAAATATTAGTGTAAAAAAAACAAAGCAAATTGAAATCAACTATAAGCGGGGAGAATACTAAGATTGTAAATGCCTTTCTTTGCTACAGTAGATGGAAAATTTCAATACCTGTACAAATGTAGGATGGATAACGGCTGAATTTATGTAAAGTCTGACAATATCTGTCCATGCTGACCTATCATTTGCTTATTTGATATGCAATGTAGTAACAATCTTTTCCCTTTTGCAATCTATCTTCAATCCTCCCAACCAAACAAAAGGTCAACTCTGTTGATGTTTGGATACATCTAGCTGTTGGGCTTCAGTGCTTCAAGACTTTTATCCAATAAATCTTTTTATTTTAATTGCATCCATTATTGCACTTCTGTATATCATTTCTTTCTGTATGTCAAATGCAATACCAGTTGTAACTGTAATGACTGCACAATGTTCAACTTCTTTATAGGCATACATAAAATCAAGATTGATGGCTCCTACTTTGCATGATTTCTGAATAAAACTAAAATATCTAACATTTGTTTAACAGATGCATTTAACTAAAGATATCATTTTCATTTGCCTACATGTACATCAATATACATATGTTTAATAATACCATGTTACATTCTCATAGAGTAAAAGTGATTAACTAACGTTTTGTCTTATTTACATCACTATGAATTGGAGCAGGAATGACTGACTCGTTCAAATTCATGAGTACATAGTTTTAAATGGGAACAGTATTGTTCTGAATGTTTATCAGTAGCCTTCAGTGAACTGTTTTGTCTTTTTTGTTTGGTCATTGTGCTTAAATCATATAGACTTTATGATATAAGATGCAAAATGAAATGTCTTACAATGCATGTACTTGCTTAATGTATTAGCTAGTAAAGTGAGTTTGATTGCATCAACTGTACAATTTACTCCATTAAACATTTTGAAAATGAAACTATACATGCAAGTATGTTTTAGGCCATTACCAGGTATGTGAGTTTGGACCTTTTCTAGATATATTACAGGATAAAATCAGTGTTGGCATGAAATGTACCGGTACAATGTACATGATGTGAAGATACTATTACAATGATCCAATTCAGTTATATTACAAAATTGACAAGAAATGAATCTCTCTAGTTTCAATACAGACAGAATCTTAATGGTGTAAAGCATCATAAATTACAGAAAGAATAGACCAGCGAAAAATGATTCTTGTCCATATTCTAAATACACAAATGAATCAAGGATATCAAGTGACAGAAATCTGACAACAATACCAGTACAAACTGCATAAATTAAATCAAGTTACCATAACCCTACAGAAAAGAAAAGTGGAGCCCGTCTCCCACAGAGAAACCCCTACTTCATGGTCAACAATGTACCCTGTAACAAAAAGATTCCTAACAACAGGAAAATAGTGTATAAACTGACTTCATTCACTTGTAAATACACAAAAGCAGGAGAAAGCATGTATACAATGTTTATATTACATCCCTCCCCATGTGGTCCAAAATTGCCTTACACCTTTGGCAGTCTTAATGTCACATGACATAATGGACACATTGTTTACATCACTTTCATTTTGGGTCATAATATCTTTCACCCCTGCACTAATTATATATAATTTGCTATCAAATGTAGCTAAATCCTTAATAAAAGCCCTGTCACCCTGAAACATTTCCTATACAGATAATCTTGATCTAGACAAGCTCAAATAGTTGATACTTTCAACAAACAATTGTTTAAACATATCAAAAATGATGGTTTAGGATATTTTAGAAATAAAAGTGATGCTTTAATCACCAGATAAGTACGAAATAGAATATTTCAAGCCATGTTAATTAAATTAAACATTCAGTTTTCACTACAATTCAATTCTAAGCCAAGTTTTAAGAGGGCAAACCTGAGTATCTTTATTTCAAACTGAGAAAAAACATACATCTTAGAAAAAAATCAAAATAGACAAAAAATGTAGAATATGAAAGCACTTAAAGATCAAAAGAGCAAAAGGTATGTTTCATGTGAAGAGTGCTGACTTCAACTTCTTTTCTGTACTGTTTTCAAGCCAACAATTTAGTATTGTTTTCTACGAGTATTCAATATACTGTACATCTGTGCAAGAAGAGAAAGCAATAAATGTCCACTAAAAATTGCATTATATCTTTTTATATCCTTTAAGATCAAACACGAAAATGATTTGTCTGACAAGAAAGAAGTTAACTATATAGTCTCTAAACAATATATATGTTCCAGACCGTATGAGTATTTGGACCGTACGCGTACGGTCTGGACCGTATGCGTACTTTTTAAAAATACTCATCCGGTCGGACCGTACGCGTACGGTCTGACTAATATTAAGAAGTTGGCAAAGTTAATTAGATGCATATAACAGATCAATACATGTATAACTTAACTCTCAAATTGATATAAAAAAGTTTAATTGTAATTGAAAAAAAACTTTATATTTTAATGATTTAAAAAATTCACGCTAATTGAATCTGTTAATCTCTTGTATCAAGTATGTAGATCACTCAGTAAAATAATTGAATTATGATCACTAAAATTGAAAATATCGGAAGTAAATATAATGTGGAAGGACAATTGTTTTAGAATATTTAGCAACTTTACAAAAAAATGCAAATGCTAAGGAACATACACGAACTGCAAAAATGTAAATGTAAAATATTAGAACGTTACTTGTGGTAGCAATTGTAACATTGGTTGAGAGTACCAAAATTAGGATCAAGATATACAATTAAACAAATATTTAATTTCAATTGTTCATTTGTTCATTTTATCCGTGTAATTGTAATAATATTAATTAGTAAAACTAAAAATAAAGATTGCGATTAATGTTAATTTGTTTAAATTTAACCCATATGATCTAATAACATGAATGGTCAGCTCGTACTGGACCATACGCGTATACTCATACGGTCCGACCGTACGCGTATGGTCGGACCGTACGAGTATACGTATACGGTCCGGACCGTACGCGTACGGTCCAAATACTCGTATGGTCTGGAACATATATATATCTGATGAGACAGAAGATAAGTATATAGTCTCTAAACAAAATAGATGTTATATAGTCTCTAAACAATATAGATGTATTATAAATATCTCTTCATAACTATTGTCTGACATCATGATCATTGAGAAAACAAATTAAGTATATAGTCTCTAAACAATATAGATGTTTTATAGTCTCTAAACAAAATAGATGTTTTATAGTCCCTTAACATTATGGATGTATTATGAATATCTCTTCCTAACTATTGTGAGATGTATGATTGAGAAAACAAATGAGTATGTCACAAAGAATCAACAAACCATTACACTGTCCCATACATACCATGACAAAAACAATGTCTTATTTCATAGTAAATCCTTTCTCTTGTCTAATTGCTTACACATTACATGCAAATAATCTACTGCCCTTTTGACCCTCAAAGCAGATACTAGAACACAACTAGCAGATGTGCAATGATATATATGCTGGGAAAAACACAATAGAATGTAGCTTGAGTTCTTTGACTTCCATTCAAAATGAGTTATAATTAAAAATAGATAATATGGAACTGAATCCTGATTGAAGTGATCATAAATGTTTTTTGAATAAAACATTAAATAAGAATGAAGGAGACCAAGAATTTGAAAAGCAAAGTACCGATACATGTATATAAAATACTCAAAAGCATCAACACCAAAGAGGGCCTTAAAAAAACTGCCACATCATACATTTCTGATAGAAGACTCAAGTATATTTGTTAAAGATGCTAAGCACCATGCTTGATATAGAACTGTGTCTTTGATAGAATTAGAAAGTCAAAAGTTAAGAGGATGATACATGAATACATTACTGTTACATAACAATTAAAGCAACTGGGGTACCAGATACAGGCACATTCCTTCTTCAAGATTTACGCTTTTGGAACTACCAAATGTGAACAATAAGTTTAAAAAGAATTTGAATTTTGAAATGGTGAATTTTGAAATGGTAATCTCTTCTAGAAATGTTTCTTTTTTGGTATGCTATGAAGATGGTTACAATCTTTACAATGAATCATTATTCTTAAAATATGTTTTTGGAGAAACAACATTACACAATTACGATTCCAAGCTTAACTTGACAAAATGAAATAGATAAGACATGTACATTAGACATATTAATCCAAGCACTTATCACTTTAATTGTTTCTATTTCTATCTAACTCCAGGAAAGAATTGGTGCACACTTTATTACAAACAATGCACATTAACCTTGCGAATGCTGGTTCACAAAACAGAGAAACACAAATTACATCCTGTTCTCAATTTATTGTTATGAAATTCCTGTTTACGAACCCCAGATGTAATCGTTTAAGATGTCATTAGAACCAGAACCCTTTAAGATTCATGCTGAGATAATCTATAACTCCGCTGTAAAAACACCTATTTAGACATGATTCTTAATAACTTTATGAAAGCATTGCTGAAAAAATATGTAAACCTGGCAAAAACCCCGCTAAAACTTACAGGAAACTTGAAGAATAGTAAGGCAGGGTGTAAAACATGTACATGAAAACTGGGTGGATAGTATAACATTGAATAAAACTCCTGGATTTAAAAATGGTTTTGTTTTGTAATATGACAAGGAATCAAAATGCCAACAATTTATAAAACAAAACAAATATGGGCTTAACATGGAAAATGATATGTACAAACCAATACTAACCATGCTAATAAGACTGTCATAGCAGTATAGACATGGTCTTAACAATGCTTTCAGCAATAACATCCTTATATTGGGCAATACATCAGATTTTTGTAAATACATTGTAATTTCATTTCAACACTATAACTCTTATTGGTTTAATCGTTTTTTTTTTTCTTATGAAAATTCTAAATTATCCCAAATTTTGCCATCTGATGGTCAAAATTACTGCATAGAATATGTCCTGTATGTTGCTTATTACTGTCTTCATTCAGTTTTTTAAAATGACATCTGTATAATGCTACTTAGAATTAATTCAAGTACAATTACAAGTTTAAAATCTAAAATATCAACATTTACAAGTGACTACTTCCTATAGAACCTCTTACCCCTCCCTAACACTGTTATCATTTTAACACAATATTCCTATTGTCAATAATTTTTTTCAATTAATAAAATCCTATTTCCCTCCTAACCACTTCTCTAAAATTCCCTGCATCCCATATTTATATATAATCCAGAAAATAAACATTTTGAAGTAATTCCATCCTGTATTTCCGACTTTAACCCTGTAGTGCCAGGCTGTAAGGTTTTGTTGAAATCCCTTATATACACAAACTATAGAATCAAAATTGATCTTTGAACAAACAACTCTGTCCTAATCTATAATATGATGGAAAAGTTCAATATTTATCCAATTTTTTATTTTAAATAAATTTCTATACACTATTAAATTCACCTATATTAATCATATTATGGCGGAATTGAATTTGTAATATTTGTTGATGCAGAAAAAAATATATGTTTGTAAAAGAAATGAATTACTTATTATATGAAAAAAAATATTTTTGCTATATTTCAATTTAAAGATTAAAGATCTAAAAAGAATAATTATATACAATTTATAAATTGTCTAACAGTTGTTTAATCAATTTGAAATGAAGCTCTAAGAAAATCAATTTGACTATGTTCAGATGGGCTTTTTTTGTGTTTTATATTTGAATATTATACTGAGAACTATCATATATTTTGACAAATGTATTTGTTTTTACTATTGTCATTTTTTTTTTTTATTTTAAAGTTCATTTCTCATCAATTGAATATAATTCAGATGCAGAATACAGAATATTTATCAGCATGTATGAATAAATGTACAAGTATAGATACAAAAGTTCATACATGTATATTATCTTTATATGTACAGCAGGCAGCATTACAAAGTTTCAATTAACTGACCAGCTTTGAATGTGATTTCACTAAAAAATAGAATTGTACAAGTGAACAAGCCTCCTATTGATGTTTATATTAAGGAGATTTAAGTTGACTTTCTGTCATTGATGATATAATGACCACTGCTAATGTACACTGGACATCACTCCAGGGACAGGGAGTTAATGTGGTTCCATATGTCCACACCAGCTGGCCATTTGGACAATGGTCACTTATCACATCAAATCATTAATAAATGATAGCAGTAATTTTATTCATAACTTGACTGGGTATGGATATTGAGTAACCTTTTAATAATGGAATATTTATGAAAACCTAATTACAAATTCTTTTGATGTTACATTTGCATAATCATATCCTCTTTTGAGATACTTTTATCAAGAGTCTGGTTGAGTCGTAATTAAATTGTGTGACAACAATTTTAAATAGGATTTTGTATTGATGTACCACTGGACCAAATATAAATCACAAGCTGAGAAGATGCACTTTAGAAAGAATTATACTGCTGTCATGCTTTGATTTTTTTGTAAAAACTAATGAAATTACTATTGAAAGCCCTATGGGATGTTTCTTCACTACGAATACGAATCCATTAAATATAGCAACTTCCATACAAGCACACAGTTGTGAATCAAAAGGAGAATTCTAAAAGAAGGTTAATCTTCCACAATAACCATCCAACCACATGGCCTCAATAAAACATTTCATAACTGTCATTTATTTTTTGTCATACCAAAACCTAATTTGAAATTCAGTCAAAAACAGTTAAAAAGATTAGAATACCACTGAACCACATTGTCAGTTCTGTAAAATGTCAAACTGAGATTTGAAATAGCCTAGATTGAATGACTATAATATCACCACACATTACTGTGTAACTGTTCTGACTGTCGGCCAGCCTAATTGTTATCTAGGGATTTACAATCAAATATGACAGATATTTTCATAAAAAATAAATATTGCAGCTTTATCCACTCCAATATCCATATATCATATATATTGGAAATACCGAAGTGGAGACGGAGACGCTTCTTTAAAACAATACAATAATAAATTTGGTAAATTATTTATTTTAACAGACATGTGTGATAAGAAATATTGTTTTATCAAATTAAATGTTTGCACGGATTTATCATATTTCAACACAGATAAAATAACTGACTACACCTCGAACCTTGGTTTAACCTCAGATATGTTTTTTCTAATTTGTAATCGCATCTCAATTCTATACATTTAGCAGCAAAAAGTTTTATAGCTAACTGGTATTTTTTATTCTGATTTCCATTTTCCATTTTTTGTACATACTTAGTTGGTTTGATATTAGTATTTCATTAGAAGCATGTTGTTTGAATAAAATCCTGTCTGACTTACAGCATAAAGTATCATGTAGGATGTTAAACATCCCAAACTAACTTATTGGAATCATTTTTAATCATAAACTCTAGATGCAAAATATTAGCTTAAACAACCACCAAATCAATTTACTTTGAGCAATGTCCAGGACGGCAAAAATGGCAGGCCGATTCATATCAACAAAGAATCCATCAATTCCCTGATGACCCAAGAGATACATCAACATCCCATTGTAATGGCCAGAAAAAATACACATGTCCAGGTGCATGTTAGTCCTCCTCCAATCCACCAATAAAAAAGATAAAAATCCATCAATGTTTACAATCAATAACTTTTGTCTTCATGTTTAATTGCATTACTTAATGAGAAAATACAATTTGTATTAATTGGTTTATGGCAAAAATATTGATAAAAGATCATCTTACCTGACAATAATAAAATGTCCAGTGCGATAACCATAAAATATCCTGTTATCTCTATAAAGATCTATTTAAATAATCCAATATTTCTTCTATTTCTCAGTGCATGGTATTCCAATTTCAATATAGAAAACAGAATATACTGCAGATTATAAACACTTTTGTTAAATTAATCCTCAAATATCAATATTCGTAAAAGTCCATTCACAAAATCCTGTTCTCCTAAAAGCAAAAATAGAATATTATTACGAGTTACTTTCTACACCAAATATTTAAGATTGTAAAATTTAAAAAAAAACAATCTTATTTTTCCACTTTTTTTTCCTAAATATTTCTTCTATCTATAATGGCAATAGTCACACATGTGGCTTGATGCTAACACATTCTCTCAGTGTTATCTTAACTCTCAATGTTGACAATGAAGCCCCTCCCACTTAACAATCAATTCTAAAATTCCCAGTATACAAGAATAAACAAGGCGTGTTAATATTGTCCAGTAGGTGTGTTTAAAGAGTTGATTGACACAATATAAAAAATAGCAGAAATCTCGTTCCTGCTGGGGCCTTCAGAGGGTAAAATCAATATTTGACAAATTGGCTACTACTAAAAGGCTTAGGATAAAAAATCTATAGTTCATACCAGTTTTATGATTAAAGAACTATAATGGCAAGATTAAGCCTCTGTCCAATTGAAAAAATACTTTTTATTCATTTATTTCGTGGAGAAGACCTCTAAATATTGACAACTTTTCCTGCAGTGATTTTTGATTTGAACTCATAACAATATTATTACATGGTACAATAATATTTAGAAGGAGAAAAGAAACAAAATCAATGTAAGATCCAAATCTTTGAAACAGCTGCTACTTCAATACACATTTATGGAAATTAGGAAAGAATTCATTAAAATAGTACCAGAAAATGATTTCTAAATTGTAATGGGATGTTATCAGTACAAAAAAGGGATACTTTGGAATGTATTTGTACATTACGAACTTGTGGCAACAGAGTACAAAACAATTTTCATTAGGTTTGGTAGAAATACCTCCATTAAAAATATCTATTGTTGTATTGCAGTTCTCTATAATTGTTAATTATTGTTAATTTCTATCATAAACTTAACATTCTTTTTTTTATTTTATGGTGTTTGTGTAGAATATAAAAAAGTTTGATTTTGGTCAATAAAAATTACAAATTGAAACATGGAATAAGTCAAAGGGCAACAACCTTACCAAAGAGCATCATTAAAATTACTGAATGTTTTATCAATTACACTTTGACATTATTTTTTTCCTGTTGATTATTTGTAATGATCTCTTAAATTTTTAAATATTGTTGATTCATACTAAATTCATTTTAATTGGAGAGAAACTATTTTTTAAGTATAGTCTTGTTGGTGAACCACAAGAACAAATTTACTTTAGACTTTTCCAAAACTATAAAAATCAAATATCAACTATAATATAAGTATTCCCATCCCACTCAGACGCCTAGGACAATAATTTGTTAAAAAATATTTATTAAATGGGTAATTATTACAATTATGGTTATTATTCAAAAAATAAATTTCTTAAGCATTCTATTGGATGACCAATACCATTCTCATGGTTTATACTGGTTTATTACAAATAAAAAAATATGTAAAATGGACAATGATGGCAGATTATTAAAAATAATATCCATATAAACATTGACAAGCTTCAAAAATATATAAATAATTTCTAAGACAACACTACATGTATTTTTTAAACTGATTTATGAATACATATATTTATACAACAATAATCTGACAGGTACAACTGTAAAAATTATTACCAAACATAGATAAAAAGAAAACTTAAATATTTAATCAGGGTCTTACTTGGATTAGGAGAACTTCTTATTGTAAACAAGTGGACAATAGTTATCTTTGAGAATACAACACATTTCCTAATCCCTCTCACGATAATAATACCCTTATCCCCACAAAGGTGACATATCAAAATAAAAAAATGATCACTACCCAAACAAAAGACAAGCATAAAAGAGGATTAAATTTTAACACTCTCTGAAGCCCTATCACACATGATAGAAAGATAAAAGCCCAATGAAATGGCTTACTGTCCTTCTTTCATTCTTTTGATCTGTTAGTGACATGGCTTCATTAATTAATTTAAAACATCACAAATGTTACACTTTTAAGTTTTTTCTTGAAAAAAATAATGCTGTTTTTCAGTCATAAATTAAGATTAATGCCAGAATTTATAGCAAAAGGAGAATTTCATTACATAAAAACCTTGCTTTACCCAACAAATATCTTTATTTATTGTCTTGAAATATAATATACATGTATATTGGCAAAAAACACATCTGACGTGTGTATGAAATTACAGAAATCTATACCATTTTGATTTTACACACAAGGAAAAGAGTTTTTTTAATGTATGGGCCTTTTTAAAGAGAAAATATTAAATTTCTGTTTAGAAGAAAGTGTAAGTTGTTCAGAAATTTTAATTAAAAAGAACGAAAGTTTTATTTTACATATCCAGAAATACCTCAAAACAATTTAACTGAAATGTTAAAATGTAAACTTTGCTCTGATATTTTGTCTTATGGCGATTGTGTATTGTAAATTGTATATGATAGTTACTGAAATTAATCTTTTTTTATTCAAAGTAGATTTTTTCATCTTTTAATCAATTGTTTGTCTAGGTCTCTTCAAAATTCCCAAGTATCAAATAAATTAAGGATTATCTTTAAAAATTGTGCCATTTCAGCCTATGAAAAAAACCCATCATAGCTGACTATGCAGCATGGGCTTTGTTCATCGTAGAAGGCCGCATGCTGACCTATAGCTGTTAATTTCTGTGTCCTTTGGTCTCTATTGGAGATTTATCTCATTGGCAATCATATCTCATCTTTTTTTTTTTCTTATAAAGTTTGAAATATTTTCCATGTAACTTACCAGTAAATACATGTATTACTGGGGTGATACAGATGTTCCTTAGCGACTCCTCCCAGTCATGTGACAGTCATGTGTCAATAAGTAAATTAAACACTGAGGTGTGAAGTGATCAGTAGGTATCATCTCATTATCCTTAATTGACTTCACACCTTGGTCAGGTAGAGCCTTTCATCTCTATAGGTATGCCCCTTTCATCTTCAGAAACACCTGGGACCCCCATAGGTTTAGTTAGTTTAGTTACATACAAATTTGAATTGAGCAATAAAGTTAACTGGATCAGAGAAAACTTGAAATCATAGAAAATTCACAAATCCATGTTTGAAATTTGCTTTCTAAATAACAGGTGAGATTTTCAAAAGGTTTTATATCTATAACACAGGTAATAAAAACAATTAACGACAGTATATTGCATAAGCAAACTTAGTGCTTACCGTCAAAAACTTTGTACACAATTACACCTGCTGTCTAGAAACATATATCTTTACTGTAAAATTTTCTGAAAAGAAAAAATGAAACTAATTATCTTGAGTAAATATTCTCATCATGTCAAGCATTCTTTTATTTTTTATCATGCAAATTCTTTTAATTTTTTGGCACCCTTTTTCTTATTTTTCAGACAAAATCTATGCCTTTCACTTTAATTAGATTCAAGTTTTGTTTGTTTTAAATTTCATTTAAATGTGTATATTTTAGTGCATGTTTCAATTCTATAGTCTATACAAGAATAAGAGAGCATTTTTCTTACGGAAACAGGGCTCAATTGTAAATAAAAAGTGAAAAAGTCATCTGGCCACTTCAAAATTCCCCAAATGCAATTAATTTTGATATCTTAAAATCTAATGCTAATTTATATAAATATTGATAAACAAGATAAGCAATAGAGACAATACACAGGCATATGACAATAAACAATGATTGAGAGAGCAGAGGCAAATTGTGTATGGTTTATAACATGTCCTGTGGCCGAGCCTGTGGCAGGTCTCAGACCAGATTACTGTCAATGTATTACAAGGATTAATGCCAAACTTGGTACACATGTTTAGGCAACAAACTGCTAACTGTGGATCTCTGTGGCTCTCAGCAGGTGCCAATTTCAACAAGTTATATAATTTTAATTCATTTTAAATTATGTAAAAGATCTCATTTGTACATTGTTGTTTTTTTTTTAATATTTTTGCAGGATTTTAAAAACCTGGTAGACACTCTGTTATCAATGAAAAAATTATAGCAATCTTTAATTCACAATGAAAGAATAATCTTAGAATTCACTGTTCAGTTTGGTATCAACAAAATTACTTCATACAAAGGGTCTTAATATTTTAAATCACATTTTTCAATCAGTATTTTTTTACATTCTTTTATCCCCAACTAGAATTCATATAGACATCGATCTTTAAAGAATATAAAGGCTCTGTGCTGAAGACTGTACTTTGACATATAATGGTTTTTCTTTTACAAATTGTGACTTGGATGGAGAGTTGTCTCATTGGCACTCATACCACATCTTCTTATATCTATGAAGATTAAATTGCAGATCATTTATCAATAACACATTTTAGGTGTTGTCAGCATGTGGTGTTTTTTTTTCATAAATAATAAATAAGCTTGCACTTTTATTTATTTTTGTTTATCAAATGAAAAAATCTAGCTTTTCTTGAATTTCACAACATAATAATTTGAGGACATGGATTTGACAGAGTCGTTAATTCCCACAAGTACAAACATATGTTTTGTACCGAATTACATCACCTGTCTATAACAACTACTAAGGTCTGGTATTGACAAGGTGTGATGATGGCGGCCTGACTTAACCCCTTGTCTACAACTGAATAACATGACCACTGTCTCACTATGATTAATGTACTTTATAATTATTGATCTCTCTCACTCAATCCTGTTTGTGTAAAAAATGTCATCCTTGTTATTAATCTTTTTGACAAATACATGTGTTATCTGCGTGGATATATGTACCCAACTCAAAAATGTGTTTGTATTCTCTCCTTTACTAGAAGTACAGAGTGGAAAGGGATGGTACTGGTTCTTCTTCATAGAAATGATAGAGAGACAACTACATACCTGCCAACTTTTTATAATGCCCATGGGGGTTTTACGTGCAAGATGGCTTTTATAGTCATACAAGGGGGGCTTCAAATACACTTAAATGTTGTTATTTGGCTTCTTCATACTTTAACAAGCCTATAGCCATTGTAAAATTAATTGTTTTGTTTAAAATTGTGGAAACAATTACTCTTTCAAAATTTTAATTTGGGAGCCTCCATGGGGGAAATCATCCGCAAATAGTGACAGTTGGCTGGTATGCAACTAGAGTGAGGAAGAAGTGGTAGAAGTACAAGATAAGAGTTCAATAGAATTAAGATTTCCAGTAAACATCAATAAGACTGTACCTCAACAGCACAACATAAATCTGACAAGTCACACATCACCTCAAAATTATTGAGAGAACAAACATACTTTTATCATTTTAAACTACAAAGACACATCTGCACAATAAATTATATATAAAGCAGTATGACTATTTGAGAAACTTGAGTTTAAATCATTGGTTTCTATGGTTTTCAGCTAATCTCAAGTTGAGTTCCATATAAGGATATGTGGTATGATGACAAAAAGACAACTATCCACCAGAGTCCAAATGATATAGATGTAGGCAATTCATATGAGAATATCAAAACCATTTTCTTATAACTGAATTTTGACTCCGGGGTCTAAATTTTTTTGACAGATTTCTACTCTGTGGTAGCACATCCTGGTATTTGGTCAACTACCAGCAACTTAAAAAAGTAAAATCAAATATATAATCGGTGCAATTTCTGGAGGGAAAGTTTACTGAGTTCTAATGTTAAGAAAGCATTTAAACAGTTAACTTTCTCTTTATTTTGTACTAGTTAAAATCTTTATTTTACTTATTTACGTTGCTCTTGCTTGACCGATGTCCTACCACAGAGAAGGTTACCTGTCAAATATATAAAAATTCAGAAAGGAATCAAAATTCCCTAATATGAAAATGATGTATGACACAAGAGGTAATACGCCTTAATTTTTTTCTTTCTCTACTGGATAACCTGTATATAAAAAAGACCAATTTAATTTGAAAATCACAAGAAACTAAATTTGATATTATTATGTTAAAACTTTGACAGATTACATTACAAACGGTTATATTTGTTGCATGTCAAGGTGTATAATTACAGACCAAAACATGCACTAAACCTGTCTGAAACCACAACCTTATATCACACTCTTTATACTGGATAAACATAATCAATCTATGTTTGACTTAGACCACAAATATTCAATTCAATTAGAGATTATAATTGTTCTAATGGACCAACACTGAAGTACAGAAATATAATGAATATGTGAAATTTCCCCATCAAAGCTGGCCAGCATCTCAGTTCCAATGTGAATTGCAAAAACACAGATTGAAATGATAAGACAGTGAAAAACCCTTTCAACTGTTCAAAGGTATAAAACATGTATTAATTTGGTTCAGTGTTTAGCCAAAATTAATCAGATTTTGATGCTAATTGACTTTTTAGGTCAAGATGAGCTAATTTACAAATATGCTGACCTAAGTGTTGGAAGAAGCTCAAACCACCTTCTGTGAATGATAGTCAGTAGAGCTGATTCTAATCAGAGTCATTCACACTTCATTAGTCGCAAGTTCTGTTAATTGGAATAATTCTATAAACTTGTTATTACACATCATGCTTGTATAGATACAAATATCTAACACGAACATTATGGTAAAGCATGGTACATAACAGGAGGAAAATTGTTCCAACATTTGGTTCAATGGGCCAACCCCATCTTTTAAAATAGATCACTTGATCTAATTAAAACTCTTAATCTTTACCATTTGCTTTTGCTTTTCCTCTCTATTTCACTCTATTTCACACTCAAACTGCTTTTACACTTTTGCATCTTAACATACATGAAGACTGTTCTTTGACCTATAATGACTTTTCTTTTACAAAATTAATTGTGACTTGGATGGAGACTTGCACTCATACCACATCTTCTTATATCTAGATATATAGACCGAGAATTGAATTATTGTTATTTGCCAAGAATAATTTAGTCTATATTATTTGTACATTTTACTGTTACATATCCTGACATGTATAATTAACTTCTATAATGGAGCAACCTTTATTTTAAAGATTCAGAACACCTGAGTAAGCAACTGTTAAGTGTGGACTACAAAATTCACCTGTAATCAACAAAAAAAGAAATAGATGCCACTTTGAATAAATTCTACATGTATTAAATCATGTAACATTATGACAGCTACCTCTGTATGACATCAAGGTACCAGATAACAGATCAGACAGACAAGACATTGAAAGGTATAACTAACAACCATCTAAATGACACAGCCTGGCATCCTGGCCCAATCTAGCTGTGAATCGCAAGGGCCAGTTGGGGGAACAAATAGCACGTGATCGATTCAGTGCCAGTTGACTCTGAATCTAAAGTGAGGCTGAATAAATATTTGCATAAATTTTGATGTTTGATGTAAACCAGCAATTTCAAACCAATGATTAAGAAACATTGCTTCTGATTCAATTAATTTTGCTCTCAGATTGACCAGTCCCCATTGTCAGTAATATAATAAAATAAATATATATTAAACAGTATGAATAAATACTAGTATGTGTAATCAAAAGAAACTTTGATAAATGTTGTACATTTAATATACATGTATATTTTATCAGGAAAGATTTTATGGGGTAAGAGTCAACGAAACAACTCTTTAAAATAAAAAAAATAAAACTTAATATATATTGTTATTGTCTAATGTAATTATAATTTAAAATAGATGTACGTTGGTGTATCTTCGCACATGTACACATCATTTAAAATGTACCCCCCCCTAAAAACTCTAATTTGGCATTAAAATTAGAAAGATCATATCACAGGGAACATGTATACTAAGTTTCAAGTTGATTGGACTTCAACTTCATCAAAAACTACCTTGACCAAAAGCTTTAACTTGAAGCGGGACCAACGGATGGACGAACAGACGAACGAACAGACAGACACACAGACCAGAAAACATAATGCTCCTCTACTAATGTAGATGGTGCATAAAAATAAATACAGTCTAATTTTTACTAATTGATGTTAAACAAAAATTGCACAACAAAATCAGTATTAACCAATCATTTGACAGGCAGTACATTGATACACGCCTGGCTATACTGACAAGATTAGCCAGGACCCAGGCTACTAAATGACATAGATGCTGGATAACAGATCAGACAGACAGGACCTATGAAGGTACAACTAACAACCATCAGCCTGACATAGATACTAACATGGATAAAACTGAACTTTGAATCTGACATCTTAGTTATTCTTCATGGGCTAAAAATGTCTGTAAATGTGCATTACTTAACCAACATGTAGATTTACTTTCTTACATGATTATTAATCTTCCAATATAACCTTGAGGCTGCACACATGTACAGTTGGACTTTGTAAGTTCTAACATACCTCATTAAATAGCTTATCTCAAAATGTAAATAGAATTTAATAATGATTTTGGGGTGTTTACCCTTATGATTTTTACTAAATATGAGGCAGGTACTACCTGAAGAGCTCCCATGGGTTATTGGTTTTCAAAAGGTGGTTTTGCACATTTTTTTTTTAACTTGTTAATATACTTTTGACAAGCCTATCCTGAAAATATGTTTTTTTAACCCCAATGTTTTTATTATTGCAATGGGAAAGGTTTGGGAAAAATAACACCTCTGACATTTCAAATTTTGGATGGCAATATTTCCATGTAGAATTTCCTAAACCCATAATAATCTACTTTACTTTTTTGTCCATTGCTCAACAATCCCAATCATAAATTTGTAATAAAACAATACCCCTCCTTGTTAATCTATCTGTAAGGTAGTTAGTCTAGTCTAACAGAAAGAAAAAATACTGTAATACCTAGCCTATTCACAGCCTTCAATCAGGGATAAACATTTGGACCATGCAAGGTCTATTGTAGAGACTAAGCTGTTGGTCTGTTTCTGTCTAGTGGAGACTGGTAGGAGTCCAAACTGATCTGAAAATAAACAGAAGGTCAACATTAGATACTGGTAGGAGTCCAAACTGATCTGAAAATAAACAGAAGGTCAACATTGAACAGCTTTATACTTAACTTAAAATAAATCTTTACAAGGCCCTGACACATTGACCCTCAATTCATTATAAGATCATGGTAAACTTGTTTTACACCCTAAATGCTCTATTTATGAATGAAATCTGATTGTAAATTTGTATTTAATACCAAATATCAATCATATAA
Source organism: Mytilus galloprovincialis (assembly GCA_037788925.1). NCBI lineage: Eukaryota > Metazoa > Mollusca > Bivalvia > Mytilida > Mytilidae > Mytilus > Mytilus galloprovincialis. The sequence continues at coordinate 90,040,338 of CM075333.1, read as the reverse complement.
TGTTATTGCACCTGTTGCAGACATGCAGATTAAATCTCTCAAAATCCTGCACAGTTTATATAATTTTAAATCAATGATGCAGGGTTAATTAAATCATAAATCAGATTACACTGACTGACATTGAATACATGTGCCAGTATACAGTCTGTACCCAATGGAATATGTCCTTATTTCATTTCCAAACATGCCAAGGATTTTAATTGTCATATTTTTTGTTTATTATTTTAATACCATATCATGTGTTGACAAAAAAGAATTTTGCTGCCAGGTTTTGACTTGTAATTTGAGTTAAAAGTTCAAAAGGGCTACCACAGAATACAATAAGGGAGATAACTTTTAAAAGTTCAAAAGGTCTGCCATATTTACCCCCCAAAAAGGGAGATAACTCATCAAAATTAATTTACTCTGCTCATCAATTATAAAACTTAAATTGTTTCCACAACCAAATTTGATTTTATGGCTTCATGTCACAATTAATTCATGTTTTCCAATAAATCATCAATCCACCTCAGTATACAAAGAGTGTGAAATTTCAACCCCATTAAATAGCTTTTTCCCACCTGAAGTCATAAAATTCAAATTTCTTGATTAATTTGGAATAATAAAGTGTGTAGATCATGTATCATTTCATGTTAAATTACAATAAGATTTTGACAAGTAACTAATGTAGGATAATTATAATGTGTCACTTGATCAAATCACTGTTAACAAATTGTCATGAAGATCATGAACAAACTTTGCATGTGGATACTATCTATTAATTGAAACCGGGTAGAAACTTTGGACCACAAAATAAGATCTGGTTACATGTATGATGTCATACTGTATATTGATACAAACCACAGCAGTGATAAATGTTATCCTTGGCAAAGAACAAATTGTACATACTTCAACCCAAGTAATGTGGCAGTATCATGCACTGCAGTGTTTAGATTCCTTACAGTCATTTTGAAAGAAGAGGATTTATGTAGGTTATATTGCTTAATTACATCTTATGTAAGAATCCTGGGTTTTTATTGGTTGATAGACAGTTCACCAATTTACTGTTATCAAATGAATATCATCATTTTTTAACGCAGCTGGGGTATATGCAAAAAGGACTATGCCTTTTTTACCCTCTCTGCCGTGGTATTTGCAAAATATTTTTTATCCGACTGGAAGCTTGCAACGTTACAATCATCAATGCGTTTTTGAACGTTAACATTTGGTGTAATTAAACAGATATAGCATGTTCTTGAAGGGAATTTCTCATAAATACCCCTCCTGAAGATGATATATCTGTTCAATATGCTCTGTAAAATTCAGAAGAAATAGTATTTTGACAGACAGGAATTTGAGATGTAGGCTTTTGAAATCTTTGTGAGTACGCTTACATACCCCACGCCCCATATTGTCGCTGGAAAAACAAAATCTCACCAGATTCCTAAGTCCAAACACTCTTAACTCTACAAAAGTCGACTGATAAAAATTTTCTTTCACACATTTACATATTATATCCTCATTAACTAAACGAAGTTTCATAAAATTCTGTTGTGTGGTTTCAGAGCAGTTGTGATGACAAACTGTTGCAGTAGTATACTGTATAATAAGTTCAAAGGGCAAAACTGCTAGAACAAAATTTAATAATAATTTTGTGTCGATATGCACATCTACAAACTTTCATGAAATTCTGTTGTGTGGTTTCAGAAGAGTTATGATGACAAGAACAGGACTGACAGATGAATAGGGCCACACATAAAAATATTTTGGTTTGCCCAAACCCTATCCAAACATCGGGTAGGTAGGTATGCATTTTTTTTTTTCCAAAGATAAATTGAAGTGTCAGATGTTATTAGTTTTCATGCTCATCTTAATTAAAAAAAAAAAATTCACATCGCGACAATAAAAGATTTTGAGTAGGCAGCTTTTTTCTGGGTAGGTAGGGTTAGGGCAAACAAACCTATTCTTTTTTATGGCCTAGACAGACAGAAGGACGAGTCAAAACATTATATCCTCCGCAACTGCATCGGGATGAGTATAAATATCTCCTATAACTGGAGAAAGAGACATAACACTTGAAAGTCAGGTGACCATACGTAAATATTCTCAATACTTCCTACAACCAGCTGAAAATATAACACTGGACAGGTATGTGACCATACCATGAAAACTCAATACCTCCTAAGGCTTGATGCAAAATTCTACCTTATTTAGCTCTATATAAATATTGGACCAACAATGTTAGTTAAGACGTTGCCCACCTGTCGATTTTTACAATTTACCATTTTGACAAGCTTCCTCAATAGTCTTATTGTTAAATTGTATGGAGTCAATTTACTGAAAAATTTCAAATGTTGTTCACTTGAAATTCTATACAAAAATTTAAATAGGTTTATGAAACAGACCACCCCTTGGCCAATGATAGCTAGCTATTTGACCAATTTCTTTTCTTTTCTGAATGTGAAATAATTAAATTTAATCATCTGTAAATGGGCTATCTGCACCTTTTGATAATCAAAATCAGGTACAATTTGGCTATCTGTATCTTTTTATGACAAATCAATCAGGTAAAAAAGACAGGTGAGGTGGATCAACTAACTGCACATCTTCAGCAAAATAATTAGTGACCTATAAAATGGTAAAGCTTTATTTAAGGGCTGCTTGCATGTATTTGAATAAATGCAAGAAAGTCAAGCTTTCCAAATCACTGGGAGGAAGACATTGTTTCAATCCTAAATGATAATTAAAAGGTGAAGATACATTTAATCTGTTTAAGCATATATATATTTTCATATTATTTTCAGTGGAGGATCTAGAACTTATTATAAGGGGCCCCTGACTGCCATAAAAAGGGGGCCTGCTACAGTCATGCTTCAGTAACTCCACCTATGATTTTGTGAGTAGAGAAAATAAGGTTAATATAACAGTCAAAATATGTACTTAGTTCTTCTCTTTTTAATATATGAATACACCAGCATGTAAGAAAATTGCAAAAAATTTAAATGCAATAAAATTACTCGTAAAAGACTGAAAGCTAAACAATAACTTGGTTTAAGTAACAGATAAAGCTGGATGATCTCATTTAGTTATACAAATAGTTGATCTGGCAAAATTCAACTGATATAAATATTTAACAAATTTCTCATGCATCTCTGTTTAATTTTTCATCTCTGTTTAATTTTTTTGTTTAATTATGCTGAATATCATAATACAATAGACAGATGTTTAGTTAAATAGAAATAAGAGGATACATGTTTATGTAATAGATCTCACTAGAATTAACACCTATTACAGTCCCCCATGGTACTATAAACTTTCTACCAGTCATCCTATTAAAATCAGCTTCTAGGCATCTACTAAGAAACGAACTGAACAGGAGATATGGAACTTCAGACTGGAACTGTAAAGGTAACACATATTACCCTCTTAGAAGTCTAAGTTATCTTTTCAAAGATAAAGAAAGGTCTTACAGAAATGGACTGTACTATTATAATAAAAAAACAACTGTATTGCAGGTAACCCCTTTACATTTTCAATGGTAATATGAACTTTCAAACAGAAAAGCACTTCAACAATTAACTAAACTACAAACACAGTATCATTAAAGAAACAAATTTCACCTTCACAGTAAACAACAGTAACTTTTAGCACTACAGGGACAAAAAATACAGAAATAAGATGCACTAAATCCTTTTTATTTCTACAAGACTCCAGGGACCATCCTGCTCTCATACCTTCAATAAGCAATGAAAAATTTAATTGGAACTGAACAGAAAACATACAAATTCAAGGTAAATCAAAAGGTTTTAAAAAAGACAAATTTTCATACAATAACATCACCATCCCATCAGTATAACAATGCTATCTGGTATTCATTTAAAGAATGAGTAAGGATATCCTAAGACTTATTTCAATCCTTTTGGTATCAAATAAAACTCTTTTTAAAGCAACAGCTAAATTGATGGTAATTTAGTAGATATTATCATATGCCTTCTACAGTTAGTTATCATTGGTAGGTATGGTTTTGAAGTCAGACATCAATGCATCTTCCTATAAAAGAGAGGGAATTAAAACTTTAATATGCTGCTTTAAACAGGAAGGCTTCAAAGCAAAAAAATAAAATAGTCTTTTAAGATATCATAATTATTTGGACTAGGTCCAGTTTACCTATTCATACATCATTTTTCTGCATACCCTAAACCACCAGATAAAACATTATAGAATGAATTGCTTCAAATAATAAAATAATTTTTAGTTTAAATTGCTGGACTCTCTGGAGTATCATCAGACAGGAGACAATCAGAGACTTGTGAACACAGAAAACAGCCATTTATACACAGGACTACCCACAGCTGGAATCCTTTTTTGATCACAGAAATAGGAATAACCTTAGGTTAGAACAAAAGTCCAATCATATTTAATTTAATAAAACCAAAACAGCAAGCTATCAAATTTTTCAAAGTTTTAATGAAAAACCATTTAAAATTTTCTACTTTGATGCATAATTATGTAATTAATATGCATTTGAATCATCGTATCTTTTGTTATAATTACACTTCATTTAACGTCTTCCTAAAAATCTAACAAAAACACTTAAAATACGCAGGAGGGTATATAGCTACATTACACATGACTAATATTTTTTATCCAAAATTGAATTTTTCATCAGAATATTTACCGTCATGTTATTATTCCCATTAGGCAAGAATTATTTATTTTAATAACCAATTCAAAGTAATATGGATTTGAATAAATCAAATTTTTTAATAATAAATATTTCCTTTTGAAGAAAATACAAATGTCTTCTCCTTTTAATTAGCATTTTGGTATGAACAACTGGCAGAGAGTAAAGGTATCAAAAGAAGTTAAATGAATGCATCAGGGGGATCCAGCCATTTCGAAAAGGGGGTTCCCAAACCAGGATAAAAAGGTTCAAACTATATGTCCCCATTCAAATGCATTGATCGTCCAAAAAAAGGAGGGTTTCCAACCCCCAGAACCTCCCCTCTGGATCCGCCACTGTGCATTTCAGATATTTATATTTTTATGACGAATTTTTTAAATGTAATTAAGTCAGCTCTCAAGATTAGGAGATTGTGGATTGCAATGGAGAAAGTTCAGAAAAAGGGATGTCAACTCAATTCCTGAAAACTAAATTGAAATAAAAGCATAATCTTTCAATGATTTTAGTTACTTATTCTATTGGTTGAACTTTTTACAATCAGACATTTAAATTGATCATTAAGAAATTGATAGGCTAAAATAACATGTCAGGTAAACTATCACCTGTTAACAATCATTTGCACTAAATACCGATTTTAAGATATATCAAAAGTGCAATTGTTGCATTTATAAAAAGAAACAAAATTTAGCTATCAAACCGCAGGTTTATTTACCTGTACCTGAATTCCCAGTTCCCCTGAAGGTTTGTTTATGGTGAATCAAGATTTGTTTCCGGTTCCACAAAATTTTGTCCCCCTTTTTTTTACTCTAAATCCTGGATCTGAATCGGATTACTATTCAAGACAGAAGAAAACTTATGGAATTGTTTGTCAAGGGAAGTAACAATATATAAAGAAGTTGGCTAAACATAATGAAATTTCAAGTGATGCTGTAGGGGTGCAATACAGAGTTTAACAAAACTTTTTAAATGTCTTTTATTGGTAATTTGACTGAATAAAATTGAGAATGGAAATGTGGAATTTGACAAAAATATGATGGAAAAAAAAACAATATAAACCTCTTACGTGTGGGTTATAAATATGGTAATGGTATAATGATATAAAATTGAAATGAAACCAACATTCCATCAAAAAATAACTAAAACAAGAAGAGAAATTAACAAGATTCAAATTAAAAACTTTTAAATGAATATACCACCAACAGACAAATTTGAAATCTGATTAAATTTTTTGTTTATCACTTTTAGTTTCACTGCCAAGATGAAACAACTGTTACTGACAATTTAATTTCAAACATTTATAGAACTTTCTGCTTGATGAGCACATTACGACTTAAAACTTTGATTGAAATTAATGTGATTCTATTATTTCACAAAAAACCTCATAAAGGTTCATTAAAAACATGTTCTGATGAGCTTACTGAGAGAATAATGACTATGTTACCGTCTTACTCTGTTAATGAAATGTAAATACAGAAACGGATTTATTTTTATATCATGGAACAAGTATAAAGATAAAGGTCAAATTTGTTTTCTAATTAGAGTAGATATATCACAAGCATTAAAAATTTCATTATATATGACAGTGATTTTAGGTTATATCTTAAAATAAGGGACAGTACAAAAACCACACCAATAACCAACACCTGACCCTTCCAAGAAAATAGACGTTGAAACAAAGACACACAATACATGGTCCAGATAGACTAACATGGAATATCTTTTTTCATAATCAATGTGTAGTTTGATCTTTGTTCTTCATAGGTCAAAATTCAATTATTACATCAAGTTACCTTGCTTTTCTGTGAATTTCATATTTCGACTTTGTGAAAAGGTAAACCATGCCTTGTGACACAAACAAAAAGGTTAAGAAAACTTCTTTTTGCAACTTTGAAAAAGCAAGAAAAATTTTGTCTACATACAGCCTAGAGAAACAGATTTTACCATTGAAACACATGATAACAATATCCCCCCCCCCCCCCCCTTTCCCGACAGTTAAAATTTAAATAATCTAAAACGTTTGGTTTATCTTGTGGTGAAAGTTGTATGCAGCAGTAAAATATAAAGTGAGGTCACTCAACCCCCTTTTACCTCTTTTTTGCCTACCTAGAACATATGTTGTAAAAGTAAAACACAATCCAAAATTTACACAGTGCAACTAACAAAAAGCATGAAATCATAATCTAAAAAAAAAAAAAAAATTATCCTCAGAAAGAAAATAGAAAGATGACCATAGTTTAACTAAATCTTCAGGGTCAGATAACAGAAAAATGACCAAAAGTATTACTGTATCCTTCAAGTAAAAAGATGACCCATTCTTTAAACTCAACAGCAGAAACTGCTATGACCTGGCTGCGTGGCTTCAACCAAGTTCTAACAAGATGAAAACTCTAGTTAACTTATTTTCCTTATAAAATATATCAAGTTTTATAAATGCATATATATAAAATCTGCAACAGATGTATATATGTATTGTACTCTTTTTATGTGGTTGCCTTCACATTATTTCCTAACGTGTAACAACTGCTTTATATATGTGCATAATCCCATGTACTAAAACTTATTTTCTCACCTTTTTTCACCTTAACATTATTTTTATCTGTCTTTTTTAATAGAAGCCTACATCAAACATGTCACATTGAAGTCGTTTTGAATACTTAATTCATTTTAATAAACTAGTTTATTCATTGAAAATAGGAAAAAAAGTCTTCTTAAGAAATGACCATATGTTAACATTAGACTTATTTGCTGGAATTGTCATTTTTACAATAGAAAAATGCCACATGATAAATTTCTATATAAAATAGTGACCGAAAGAAATTGTTTCTTTCCCTGGACAATCTAATCCTTCAATATTGTACAAAATTAACATGCAACTTGCATTATACCTGGCTCACCTGTAATTAACCTGTAATTAACCTGAATCCTTTGATATCAAATATTTTCTTTTGATGTCTCAAATCTGGATCTTTCATTCACAAAGCAGTTGGGTTTATACCTAGAAATAAAGATGAAAAAAGTAAAATGATTTGATACATTGCTTTTATTTTCATTCAAGTATTCTCATTAAAGTTATACAAGTCAGCACAAAGCAGGATTAATTACTCCAAGTTATAGAACATCTATGGTGTTTCGTTACAGAATAGTTCTGTAATGAAATGTTCTTTAATTTGTGTTCAACATGCAAAAGAGTAATCCTGTTTGAAATGGAGATGTGTATATGACCTCATATTAAACTTAAAAAACACTTGTACCACCAAATATTGACGGAAAGTACAAAGAACCTTTCATTGACAATAATAACTGCATCTACTTCAAAAAAGAAGAAAGAAAAGTATCCTGATACAATGAGAGAATATGCAATACACATCTTGATATATTTTTTTGCTTTGTAATGATGAAAGAATGTTTTTTTTGCTCTTGAATAATGTCCATGTACTAGCTAAAATCAGCTGTCCAATCTCGTACCAATGTTTCACCTATTCAAAATTTTTCTTCCTTTAATTTTTTCTATAATGTTTGTTACAAATTTTAATATTTGCTAATGGATACACAGCAGTAAAAAAGGTCAATACCCTATGTAATCTAAATGTCCGAATGGGTCCAGGGGACGGTTGACATTTTTATAATCATTGCTAAGTGAACTTCAAACTACTTGATGGTTCTAACTTCTTTTTATGGATATAAGGCCAATATTTTTTTCCAAATAAAGTCAAGCAGGAAGTGATAAAGCTATCAGCAGGCACGCGACAGAGATCTTAACACCTGTCCTTCACCTCATTTAACACTACTTATTCTCTACATTCACTGAAAACATAATTACATGTATTCAATGCAGAGTTATAACTAATAACAACAAAAATCACAAAACGCTCGACTTTCTCCGTGAAAAAATGCAATAAAATCACCAATAATTGTTGACTGAACACTCCATCTAAGAGAACAAGTCTACCGTTTTCTTTGTGTCTGAGGGCAATGGTTCTAAGTAACCCATCAAACCCTCAATAACCCTGTAATATAATACAGTCATTGTCACTCCGTGGACAAAAGTTATAGCGGGCACAGAAAATAAAATATCACAAAGGATCTATTCTGTTGTCAGCTCAATCTTACATGTTATTAACAAATGTTTTCATTTAATTTTAAATCTATTATTCTATTCTATTCAAATTCTATTATAATTGTTCCTTTTCTTTGTTGCCTTTTTGTGGTTATTAAGTTGTTTTTATTGCCAGTATGATATGTTAAAGATACATATACATGATTAACAGCCTTGCATACTTTTTACGCCAATTTCAATTCCGTTTAGAAACAAACACTGTATACCACTTTTTTAAATGACGAACTTGGGATCCCATAAATCATGGAGGTCATGAAGTTTAATAAGTCAGCAGATGCTTTACAGTGTATTCAGATCGGTCTAACATTTCACAAAATGAAACATGATACAGTTTTAACACCGATCGGACATATGTTTTTTAAATTCCTACAAATTTTGTTACCAAAAAAAACTTGTTAACATGTCCATCAAAGTTGAGGATACAAGCACATGGTCAAAGTGGTAAACCATACAACAAGCTTTAAACAGATGGTAGGACGCATAAATTCATCCAACAGAAAGGAGAATTTATGAGCATTCCAATTGAAAATTTATATTTAAATACTTTTATAATGCCAAAAGCCAATTTGAGCTACAGCATTTTCCTTTTTTCATCTTTCACTTTAGTTTCTTCACAGCTCATTTTGATATATTGAATATTTTAAAGCCTTATATTGTCATTGGGTCAAAGGTTAGAAAAAGTCAAAATATCACATGATAGTTGTATTAAATTGTTTGAAAACCATAGAACATCAGAAATTAACATTAAAAGTCATGTAAAACTTCAAAACAGAGATAAGATATTTCACTTGCATACAAAAGGTTGAGTTAATGTGACCTGTTTCAGGTCAAAGTAACATTTAAACCAACATAACTGGACTGACATTGACTGTTTGAACATTTGTCCATTTATACTATTATACATGTCAAAGTCATATAGTGGAATTTTAAGATCAAGGAACTGGGCATATTTCAAGAATATGTAATGGAACATGTGAGTGCCAAACTCCTTTCACATATATGCTTCTGAAAGTTAATATCAATGGGAAAACTATGCCAAATAGACTAACAAATTCCACTTCTTCATGGAAACATGTTAATGTATCAAACAGGTCAATTATTTAGTTTTGGATAACCATACAAGTATTCTTTAGCTCACCAGAAACATTACAGTTTAAAATGTTCCCATGAAGACATCTTTCTTCATTGCCAGACCATATTATACCTCATCATTTTTATTTTTGTATTTATAATATTTAGCTGATGTTATTGGTCAGATCAAATGATGTCTGAATGGATAATCAATTTGATGTTCATTTAATTTCCATGGTTTAAATAATTCTTATAGCACCGGTCAGTGCACCTATCATATTTTGTTTAATTTGAAATGAATCTAATTATCAAAGGTCAAATCTGAGTTTTTGAAGATTTCAACCCCCCTCTTTTCCTTAATTCAAGTCAACTTAATATACCAAAGAAATAAAACAGATGTGTCATAGAATATTCTAAACAGAGAAACTGACCATTGTTTGACCACTACAATTTGACATAAGGTTACAGAAATGTCAAGTTGCAATTGAAGATGCAAATTTCCCTATGTCCACAGTATAAATATAGTTCAAGGTCGCAGCTAAATGTCAGGAGCACAAAATAAAATATTATAATTTCAGAAAATGAATAATTCAAAACTGTTTAGCTTGTAAATGGGCAATTCACCAGGACATAACATTAAATATTAATTGAAGTTGAGATTAAAATGCTGCAATTAAGGGAATATAACTATAAAACTTACATTAAAATGTCAATTCTATATAATACTTGAATAAAGGTCATTGTCAGATGAATATTGTCATACCAGTTATAGTTATTTTCAATGTAAAAGTAATGTGTATCAATTTACCATCTAATGTGTATGCTGACCAAATATAAGCAACAAACAACTTAATGCTCAGGGTGTAATTATTATTTTAAATCAAATCAATTTTTGTTTACTTTTACCATTGTTATGGGTTTCTTACAATAAGACTATCTATTTTATAGCTTTAAAATAAACATTTCATGTGAGTTTTGTTTTTTGCTGTCATTTTTATATACAAGGCAATGAACACTAAATTCCCAACTTGTCCTGACATATCTCATTCCCAACTTGTCCTGACTTATATCTCATTCCTGACTTGTCCTGACTTACATCTCATTCCCAACTTGTCCTGACTTATATCTAATTCCCAACTTGTCCTGACTTGCATCACACTAACAACTTGTCCTGACTTGTATCACACTACCAACTTGTCCTGACTAACATCACATTCCAAACTTGTCCCAACTTACATCACTCTCAATTTGTCCTGATTACATCACTCTCAACTTGTCCTGATTACATCACTCTCAACTTGTCCTGATTTGTATCACACTAACAACTTGTCCTGACTAACATCACATTCCAAACTTGTCCCGACTTACATCACTCTCAACTTGTCCTGACTTGTGTCACACTCTCAACTTGTCCTGACTTGTATCACACTCCCAACTTGTCCTGACTTGTATCACACTCCCAACTTGTCCTGACTTGTGTCACACTCCCAACTTGTCCTGATTTGTGTCACACTCCCAACTTGTCCTGACTTGTGTCACACTCAACTTGTCCTGACTTGTGTCACACTCCCAACTTGTCCTGACTTGTGTCACACTCCCAACTTGTCCTGTCTTGTGTCACACTCCCAACTTGTCCTGACTTGTGTCACACTCTCAACTTGTCCTGACTTGTATCACACTCCCAACTTGTCCTGACTTGTGTCACACTCCCAACTTGTCCTGACTTGTGTCACACTCCCAACTTGTCCTGACTTGTGTCACACTCCCAACTTGTCCTGTCTTGTGTCACACTCCCAACTTGTCCCAACTTGTATCACACTCCCAACTTATCCTGACTTATATTTCATTCCTAACTTGTCCTGACTAATATCTCATTCCCAACCTGTCCGAAATTATATCTCATTCCAACCTTATCCTGACTTACATCTCATTCCCAACTTGTCCTGACTAATATCTCATTCCCAACCTGTCCCGACTTATATCACACTCCTAGCTTGTATGGATTTTTATCATACTTGTCCTGACATGTATCAAACTCCAAACTTGAGTCCTGACTTATTTTAAATAAACTCTTCACTTGTTCAGACCATGGAAGTATTATATAATACTTCCATGTTCAGACTCAAATCTCTGAAATATGCCTGAGTTCTAAATATACAGTACAGTAAAACACCTATCTATATTTTTTTAACAAAAAAGCATATGATAATTAGCATCAAAGAAACAATCATTTGAATTACCAAATATTTTGATTTAGAGGTTAAGGGTTTGTATCTGATTGGACTACATTAGAATCTACAGCCAAATCAGAAACAGCTCCATCCTCTGGGATTATTATTGAATGTAAACATTGCTGAAATAGCTGTATACATTAGTTACAAGAGCTTATGTGGAAACTTGTTTTAGTTTTACCAAAATAAGTTAAAATTTAAATTTTCACAAGAATTCATTGTAAATTGTATCATCCAAATTTCCTCTCATTTATAATCAGCAAGAAATAAAGCAGCTATATGTTGCGACTAAAATTCCTTCTAATTTTGCAGTCCAAAATGTTGGGGGTTGTGAGAATATTAGTTTTTTTAGAATTTTAAAAAGTAGTCTTGGTTTGACTTAATAACATAGAAGGGAGTAGATCACAATAATCTTGCCATAAATCTTCCACCCTCTTCTCTGATCACCATCATCGGTGGTCGAAACAATCTAATCTTAGATCAAAATCACTAGAACTCTTTTGTCAATGTAGTAACAAAGTTAAAAACATAGCTTTAAATTGTCACAGGGTTTTGGTCAGCCATTGACAGACTGTTGATAAAGTCTCATTTTTGTACTTATTAAAATCCAATGAAAATTCAATGGCCATAAAAAAAACATAGGAAGCTTTTTGTATTTAACTGGTTTTATTCACTCGACTGGACATTTATACCCCTGTCCCCTTTGCTTTATCTCAAGATGACACTTGTTTTCACATGAGTTATGGCTTTTCTACACTTTTAATACAAATTATATTTATTCTTTTTATGCATGATACATAGCTACAAAACGGTAATTTGTCAGTTTTATATTTCTATTTTATAAACTGTCAAAAGAAGTTTTTCAGGCCAATTTTTAAAATGATGGCTATTTCTATTGGTATGTACGATGTTTAATCAACCCTACCAATTATAATAGCCTTGCTGGAAATAATTGCACCAGGAATAAATTTTCAAAGCTTTGAAATTGGATAATTTATTCAGGGATTAAAAGAATTTTAATATAACGGGACACTTACAACATTTCAGACAAAGAGTTTTTGACGATTTTTATTATTTGATGTAAAGAAAGAAAAGGAAGCATGTTTTGTAGATAAGATCGTATTTAGGACATCAAAAAGTCACAATAAGAAACTCCTAACTATTTCATATTTCTGTCCCCTGGACCAGATATTGTCTGTCTGAAATTTAAATATGGCTACTTAATACTTTTTCTTTGAAGAAGACTCAATTACTCTGTAAAATAATAAGTGTCAAATATTATATATTAAAATAATAGAGACACAAACCATTTGAGGTTTATAAAACGTGTAAATACATATTTGAACAACTTAATTCATTTGATTTTATATACTTTTTTAGCTTAAATTTTGCTTTGTAACCGTGAGTGAAGTTTCAGTGCAGATAAAAACTACCTTCGCTATAGACTTACACACCTTAAAACATTTATACTGAAAAACAATCACTTGAGAAAAATACATAAATCACTGAAAATATTCTGTTGACAGTTCTAACACAATATCAAGGGTATATTAACATCGTCTTTTATGACCTTATAAAAGTTTAATCCACATAAAAATACACAGACAACCCAAATAATTAAGTTGTTTGATATGAAATATAAATATTAAATTTATTAAGTTGGCGTTGTCACACGAGATTGCATGATGAGTGCATTTTAGTCATCCTACGTAAATTTGATATGTCTGGGACCAAGTTAATATAGTTTCAAACACATTATTTATCTCTCTCCGTCCATTATTCATACCTTAATCCATTATATCAATAAATTTATCATTTTCATATACTTTTAAAATCTGTTGAGTCTGGAGTGAATATTTTTTTTATGATATTATACAAAATTCAATATTTCAAAAGATGTAGAAACTTTAGACGATTTCTGGATGTTTTTTATTTTACATTTCAAAACAGGGTAACTGCCTTATTGCATGTCCTTTTTCATTATTATTAAAGGTTTGGGTTAAATCATATTCTTATATCTTTTTCTTTATAAAAACATTTTTGCTTTGAACAATAAGTTGACTTTATATCTATGAAAAATATATGAAATCTGTTTTTTGCTTTTAATTTTCCTCTGTCTCATTAAAAGACTACTGATTCTGTAACTTAAGTAAGTTACAAGTATTATTGTTATTCATTATCTACAGCATAAATAATATTTGTTAATTAAAAATTTAATGCATTTTTTTTTATTTAGCATCATACAACAGTTAATTGCAAATATGCAATGGAAAAATAAGTAATTTTTGTACATGTTGCAGTTAATTAAAAATTCTTCCAGATACATTTCTGGCAATATTTCAGGAATCTAAAAGTGTACAGAGACCAAATATATATCAGCTAAACTTATAACTACTTTTTGTTACGTAAGCAGATTTCACCCACCTCAGAAACAACTGAGTATGTGTCAGACAATTAAGTGTTGGAGCTTTAAAGGAAGACATCACTTTTATTCAGTAAAAGGAATACATTACATAGGTCAGACAAAATGGTCAACCATGTATGTTAACTTAATGCCGAAGTATGCAGACTTAAATCTCCTGAAACAGAGACACAGATGGACAATACTTAACAATAACAGCCTAAGAGGAAGGATTACAAATGGAAACACCCTTTACACCCTTTCTATGACTTTAATCAACCTCGATACACCTTTTTAAAAAGATCATATTGAGATTATAAACCTACATTTATGATTTGTATTATTTTTCATCGTTGTCCAGTGTTGCAATTTGTTATCACCATATCTTGAAAAACTGCACAAGTTATCAGAATGTGCTCTTCTCATTCAAAAAAAATAGGACAAATTTCTAAAATTCAATTCGGGAACAAAATGATGAAATTCTGTGGATGTCTCAAAGTGTGAACAACAAATGATAAAAACAAAAAATATTGGGACTGATAAAACAGTTGACAAAATTATCACTGCTGTGACTGTAAGGTGTATTTGTTTCATGAAAAATCTTCAATGTTTTTTTCTTTTTTTTAGAGAAATGTTGCATTTATCTGAACCCTAACACATTGAGAGTATTGAGCTTGAAAATACATTCTCTAGTTCAAACAATGTTTTTCTGTCAAGAAGGATTCATTTGAATAATATATTTGTTTTTAATTTAATTTTCAATCAACACCTTAATACAGTAATTGATTACTACAAACAACATTATTATCATTATTACTTCGTTATAATTTTTCAAAGCTTTTGAACTGCTTGCACAAGGTATTATACTTTCTTCAAGAAACGTTTGAAAATCTTAAGTACAGCCTCTAGTAATTAAAATAGAAAGTAAGTAACAAATTGAAAGAGCTTATACTGGCATTGTACTTTTATAAAGTATAGATATATAGTACAGGTATCCCTACAAGTACCTTAGTACCTATTTCACACCTGGTTTGATAATTAAATTATCTACTAACAATACTTGTTTATTTTCCAATCCCAAAATGACATAATTTTACTTACGCTTGACCTAGAATAAGTATCTGTTAATAATTAATTAATGATGGTCAATTATTTACACTCTATTGTGAAGTAAGTGTTCTAGTTTTTATTGTAACCACAAATAGCAATGAATAGTGGTGTTGGATTTCAATCCTGAAATGGATTTCCTTTATTGGAAATTAATTGCAAGTAATTAAACAGGTATAAACACATCAACTTTCCTTTCCTCTTTATTAGTGGTGGTCTGTCCTGTCCAGCTCAATGGTCAGGAAAACCACACATTTCCTTCTGTCCAAAGTTATGATAAATGAGATGTAATGACAGCTTTTAAGATATCCACATGTTTTTTCTTGTCTTTTACTATTGGGAGGGATTTTTTGTTAAAACATTTTAGCAGATGCTGACTCAGTGTATTTAAGGTTTGCTGGCATTCAATACAATCAAAGAATGTATTTTACTAGTAACCATATTTCAAATTATTCATCTAGCTGCTGGCTTTAAATGCACACACAAAAAGAATATTTTTGAGATTCTGAAAAAACTCTTTGAAGACACTTATCTTCTAGCTATTTGGTTAAATATAAGTTTTAAGTAATTTTAATATAATAAATCCATTCCTAAAAACCTACCTCAAAATATCTACCTTAAGTATTCATTCAAAAAATAACCATTGGTAAATTCAGTATGAGACTCTTGCTTTTAAAGGAATAATTAATTCATTCATCATTTTTATATTTTTAATTCCATTTTTCGTTTAGAAGGTCACTTCATTTACGATGGTTTTAATCACATACTACAAAAACTCATACTTTAAAATATTCCAAGAATAAACACAAAATTATTTAATAATATAGTCATGGTCAAGAACTCAACAATAGCACACTCAAAATATGGTAATGACCAAACACATTTTAGTCACAAAACATGTAATATAACAAAACCATAAAATATTTAAATGACCAATAAATTGAAAATGAAGATCACAATCAAAATATATTGAAAAAGTAAACAACAGGTGAATAATGTTATCAACACAATGTTGACCAAAGTGCAATTTTTAAAACCAATCATAAGCGATCTTTATCTTTTTTATCAACAATAAATTAAATTTGAACTTGGGTACCCTTTGACAAATATAAAAGTGACCTCAGGAGAAGAAAAGACATTTTTGTGGAATGGGGAATGAATCAGCTTGAAAAAGAATGCAAAAATATTCTTTAAACATTATAAAATGACCTAATGCGTGTGGCTATAGTGTGAAAGAAACCATTAGACAGTGGAGGTATGAGTGGTTTTTATTATAAAAATGTGTATAAAAAATTCCTTCCATGCAATAAATAAGTGTCAATTCTTTGCAACTAGTAGTAAGGTATTTTTTGGCCTAGTACATCATTCTTAGGTGCCCCTAAAATATTCTATACATCCAGGATGAACACAAAGGTCATTGTCTGCTTAGAAATATCCATATGACTGAATGATGAGGTATTGAAATTTGTTTGAGACAAAGCAATGTTGGCAGAATCTTGATGGCATTTAAAACAGACTTATAATTGACCAAATATAGGGCTATGGGTTTTTTATTATTTCATACAGTATTATATGGCAGTAAAATTGGTCACTGAGTTATGTAGCACCTTATACGTCAAAATGAAAAACAAGGCTTCATTGCACAAAAACATGACCAACAGTGGCGGATGCAGGAATTTTCGAAAGGGGGGGTGCTAGCCCAGGGCAAAGGGGGGGTGCAAAACATATGTCCCGATTCAAATGCATTGATCGGCCGAAATAAAGGGGGGGTGCGCACCCCCGGAACCCCCCCTCTGGATCCGCCACTGACCAAAATCATGGTAGCATGATTACTATAAATTTCTCTCATTGTTGCAGGCTGAACAATGTCTTTTAGCTGTTTACAGCTTACAATACAGTATGGGTTATTCTCATTGTAAAAAGGCTGTACAGTTAGTGTCCTTTAGTTGGTAATTATTGTATTGGTACAGCTTACTAACCAGAATTATTAAATAATTAGATGCCTTGTAATATTTAATACCTACCGAAACAACAGTCAGTAGAAAAGTCTCTGATACAATTCCTTAAACAGCGGTGTTTGTAAATGCAGTGTTAACCAACCTAAACAACAAAATCCAGGCATGAATTAACTTCTAATAGTAAATCCATATACAAGTGACTTGGTACCTTTAAAAGTCAGCAGCATCGGGGAAATAACATATTGAGCTTAGCGGGAGAAGTTAGTTAATCACAAGACTATTGCTTTACAGAACCTATAAATTGTTATAAATCTGTTGAAACATTAGATTCTTGTCACATAATAACTATGTATGTTTGTAAATGTTTTACATCTGGTTAACAAATGCTTCTAATCCAGCTTGAGGATTTTTTATTCTGATTTATTAGACAAGCCATCTAACTATCAGTTTCCCCACAAATTTTCTGCTTTTTACTTTTCTCTGTGGGGATTCAGATGATCATTGATTACGGAGGTTACAAATCTAACACTGATAAATAGTCAAGGATTTGAAACCAAACAAGATGTCCATTAATCTACTTTTTATTACGGACAAACAGCAACATATGCAGCCATAAAAAAAACTCATTTCTTAATTTTTTCTGCAAAATGGGTTAACTCCCTTGTTCAGAAAAAATATATAATAGAAAGGTACAAATTTTAAGGAAATAAAACCATCATAATTGTATATTTATGTTATAAACACAGATGGTGCATGTAAGGAAAAGTTTAAATTATTGGAAATGTTTAGTAGTAATAAATTAAGTAAGGGGTCAAGGTCATCATTTCACGAATAATCAAAGGATAATCAACGTATTTTCCAGCACCATAGATTTTTTATAAATCATATTCTATAAACTTTTGTAAAGGTGAATAAAATATTCTTGAAAGCCGACCCTGTCAGGGCTATATTGCCAGTCAAGGTCGTTAAAAACTTCCATCATCAAAATATTCTTATATTTCTTCCAGCAGTCTGACCTGAAAGGTTAGTTATAACAAAGGGTGTTTAAAATATACTCATTTCAAAGCAGATGCAAGATATCTGTTAAAATTAAAAGTATGCATTTTTTTTTCCAATATTGAGTTTCTTTTTAAATCATAAAATACTAACAGATTATTTCTTAAACGTGACTTTATCATGAACTAAATGATGCTGTCAGATAAAAACGTTTCAAACATTTTTTTTCGCTTTTTTTACTGACAAAAGTTAATAAAGTTGACTAAGAGTACATCAAGTCGAGAATAGACAAAAACAATAAAGATTGTACACTAGATGCCTGGGTAGTTAGATGTACCGATACCAATATACATCACATGTCAAGCCTATCTCCTATGTAACACATACATGTATACATAACTCTATTGTCAAACATATATGTACATGTACTTACATTTAGGGAAATAATA
Source organism: Mytilus galloprovincialis (assembly GCA_037788925.1). Classification (NCBI taxonomy): domain Eukaryota; kingdom Metazoa; phylum Mollusca; class Bivalvia; order Mytilida; family Mytilidae; genus Mytilus; species Mytilus galloprovincialis. The sequence goes on along the minus strand of CM075333.1, from coordinate 90,021,345 downwards.
GTTATCTTTTCTGACTTAGAAACCTTCATCTGAACATACTGCTCCCTATGAAGTCAGATCCTGCCTCTAACATATTTATTAACTATAAACAAATTTTTGACAAAAAATATGTATTTTGTCATGTTTATCTCATAAACAATCATCTTTTATTTATTTATTCATTTTGTGGGAGGTCTAACTTAATGTTCAACCAAACAGAAAAAAATACTAATTTACTAAAAATATAACACTTATGTTTTAAGTTTTACAGAAAAGGCTTGAAACAAAACATACATGATAAACTACATGACTGTAAGGTTATGATCTGCTATGCGACAGCCTCTCCGGGCACATAGCTGGTCCAATTAACTGTAAATATGTGTCACAACTGTCACTGTTTTACAAGCTACTAAACACTATACATTAAATTATAATCAGTTATTATTTTCCTTGACATTTTTTCAAATTATGATAAACTTGGTTATTTTTTTGTCAAGTTATATCCTGCACTTTTGCTTTATCCGAAGCTATAGTGACTAAATAAACTCATCGTAGATACCAGGACTAAATTTAGAATATACGCCAGACGTAAAAGACTTCTAACCCTTTTTATTTATAGACATATATTATAGGGCCCAATCTTAAACTAGACACAAATATCAATAAAATGAAGGAAATAATTTAATAGTTGGATTCCTATAGCTAGACAAAAGAACAAACAGCAGGAGGAAAAATAACAAACATTAGTGTAACACACTAATAAAAACTAAAATAAGATGTCTAGGCAACAATTTTCTTAAATCAAAATAACTTTTTGGTTTAATTTCTAACTTTTCACTCACTTCCTATATAAAGTAAGAGGAAAATTCAAATATATAGAAATGAAGCATTGAATTAACATAACGAACATCAAGTCCACATGTTCAAAGGTGTTACTTTTTATTTAGATCCAGTATTTTGACAAAAGGGGTCCAGAACCCCTGTGCACCCTCCTCCTTAAAACCACCTCAGTTCTTCTTTTATTCCACAAATATCTTTCAAAAATGTATAAGAAGAGGGTCAGTGATCAAAAAGATAAGTTCATTTACACTTTCCGTAACGTCAGTGTGTGTTCTGAAATAAAACAATTCTAATGAAGACTGTGTAGACAGATGTAGCCAACCTGGCCACAAACGAGTTAAAAAGTGCTAATTAACATTTTAAGTAATAACGAATCCAATAATTCTGTAACAGTTTGATAGACAGATCCCTCGTTAAAGGATCTTCACATTTCATTAACAAACTACTGCGAACTTCATGTTCTTTTAAACCAATATGTGTCAAAAGATTGAATTTCTCAAAAACTCCATCTTATGCTTACGTTTTCTTGTTTGATTGATTGAGTTTTAATTGGTTATTTATCAAAAAACAAATACATCACAATGAAGTAAGAGGAATATTAACAGCTGTCTGGGTGGAAAAAAAGTAAACAAGAGAAAATTGTGATCCCTGACACCTTGGTAAATTGTTACAAAAGAAACAAATGTTAAATGTCATGATTATTTCAAATTCTAATTCTAAACTGGTTCCTATTGAGTGCCACCCTGTCAAACATTAGCTGATTCCTATCTTTCAAGAGTTATCTCCCCATATGTTTGGATAGATATTTTTAAAAGAATTTCAGTTGTGTAAGCAAATCAAAGACACAGTTGCATATTTACCCCCTGCCCTAAGATCACTGCCAAGAACATTTTAAGAAGTATCAAATTGTTAGACTTTCTCAAATAATCCATTAAGTCAAATATACAAAATGAATCAAAGGAATTTTTACTTTCTTGTTCGCCAAATATTCATCTTCTTATATAAATACAGTGTATTAAATTTATGCAAACAAATCAATAGAATTTCAATAAAATTGCTACAGGCTACTCTTTTCAAAAGTTAACTATTTTAACCGTCCTTTACTCTGATACAAATCTATCAAGTGCATATATATATACAACTCTTCTAAAGTAAAGAACTTTCATCCAAATCAATATACATAGAGATAAAAATGTTAAGGACACTGAACTAATTACGAAGTCAAGAATTCTGGTGGGGAAAACATCCTATTAGTAATACCTGCTCAACTAACTTATTTCTAACAACAAAAATATTACCCCCTTAATTATAGTCAGCATACTGCCTACAAAACTTATTTCTAACAACAAAAATATTACCCCCTTAATTATAGTCAGCATAATCTGCATACAAAACTTATTTCTAACAACAAAAATATTACCCCCTTAATTATAGTCAGCATAATCTGCATACAAAACTTATTTCTAACAACAAAAATATTACCCCCTTAATTATAGTCAGCATACTGCCTACAAAACTTATTTCTAACAACAAAAATATTACCCCCTTAATTATAGTCAGCATAATCTGCATACAAAACTTATTTCTAACAACAAAAATATTACCCCCTTAATTATAGTCAGCATAATCTGCATACAAATCTTATTTCTAACAACAAAAATATTACCCCCTTAATTATTGTCAGCATAATCTGCATACAGATCTTTGGCTTGATCTAACATTATACCAAGATAAAAAGATAGAAAAAATGACTTTAATCCTGTTTTTTCCATGTATTGGTATGCTTATACAGTTGTCTTGTTTTGCTGCTTGAAAATTCTATTACCAGTGTACCAGAAATTCATCTGTGAAAAAAAGTGCTTTTATCTGATTTTTTGAACATGCTTTGTATTCTGTATGCACTTGTTCTGGAATCTTTGACAAGTGAATTACATCGCCATTGTCACTGGAACATACAATAACAATGTTAAGGTATAACTCGATAAAAGATCAAACTTAACAGTTGACAAAACAAGAGAAAACAAACACATGGATACCAATAATTGATCACGACTCTATAAAGTGTTAAGCATCATTATACAAAATTATATCACTGGCCTGGCTGATTTTCCATTTCTACAACAAAATTCCATTACTGACTGACCTGCTAGTAGCACTAGATTATCAACGATGTGTAAGTAAAACAATTGATGGCCACACCAGATTTCTGATGGCCAATTCAGATAGGCTCATTATTTCCTAAATTTGATGATGAATTTGTAAATGACTATCTGTCTGTAGAAAAAAACAAGGTTTAAATCCTAATACGTCAAATTTGTTCCCCTCCAATACATGGAATAATTGCATAAATGTTTTTTTTTCCTCAGGATTTTGTGTTAATGTTGGTTCAGTATTATTAATCATTGTTATAAGAAGGTTGTGAAGAGAATACTTCTCGTTTATTGTTCTCAACACTCATGTTGATAAAATTATATTTTTTCTGTCATGAGAAATACTTAAAACAAATTGTGCTTAATAAAAAGGTATTAAGGATTGTACTTTGCAGAACAAATCCTACTTAACATATAGTACTACAGGTTGTACTCTATCTATTACCAACAGTACTTGCCATTAATATTACCTGTCAAAGTCAAGTGACTATATTGCTTCACACAGTAAAAGAAGTCATATAAATACCAGGAAACGTTCAAGTTAATAATTCCATAGATTTCACATATAACTATGTTAAAGAGCCTGGTACAGGGGTCAAGTCTGTTACCAGATTTATCATTAAGGTTACTGAGATCTTAACATAACCTCTGTAAAAACAATTAAAACACAAAACAACCAAAAACTTAGGAATATGAAAGAAAACAACAAAATAGATTAAATTAGGAAAAAAGGATAATCTTACATTATTTGAGTTGTACAAATGTTCATTCATGGTTTCTGATCCAAGTTTTTAGACCTTGACCTTTTGACCCCGACCAATTTGCCTTTTCCCTTTCCATATATTTTTTCATCTGTTACTGTATATAATTTATTCAACTCAAACATGGGAGGCTCAAGTTCTCCAGTTAGCATCCACAAACCATTCATTTCAGCAAACAGAAAAATGGACAGGACGGACTGACAAAGTGAGTACTATGTGCTTCCAAAAGGATTTTCACATGCAAAATTGTAATGATGTAATCATGATGGAATCAGCAATATAAGAAACTGAATGATGCAACAGTTAATTAATACTAGGAGTATTTAATAGTATTTAATCAAGTAAAATGTTGGATTCAGTTTCATCATGCAAGCTTTCATAAGTCTGATTGCTGCACATCTGAAGAGGTGTTAAGTAATACGTAACATTAATTAACTCTTTTCATATATCTACCAGACAAAATAAATCTTACAGCATTTTTCATTTTTCCTTATAATTATATCCTTATATTCCCTGAAATTGATCTTATAAAAAAATGACCATAATGTAAGGAATATATATCAGGACATAAATTTCAATGAATTATGTTGAATTTTTTCACTTCATCTTCTATAAATTATAAGTTACACCCTAGGTGGTCCAATTAAATTAGAGATTTAATAAATTGGCGTAATGTATACCTTAATATTATCCCAGCAGCAAGCCCCCTTTACATCATTAAAACATTTTTTCACTTTTTTGTCGGCACAGATGTACAACTTCAATAGAATTTCATCCTCAACTTAATTTGTTTATGTTTCCTAAATGTTGCAAGTAGACTGGGGTTATGACACCCGATTGTCACATAATCCCATGCGAGATTGCAGTGCATGCATCAGTTAAAAAGGTTTATGTCGATTAAAGTGTTGGTTGTGCAACAAACATGCATTAATACTTGTAAAAGTATTAAACACTATGTACAAATGTTTGTAAAGTGCACATTACCTTCCAGAGCTTACAAAAACTTAAGATAAATGTATTTTACCATTTTACAAAGTGGTACAAGCTTTTCTGACTGTTGACTCAATTATTGTTGAAGTACAAGGCTTGCTTCAAAAGTACCATAGTGACAAAGGTTAAATATACCTCTTGTCACAAAGAAAATTGTGTGACCCGTTACTTGTTAAGTTATATTTTAACATATTATGGAAATTATCAGTATCTCTAGGATTTATCTATTCAAATCTATAAACAAAACTATTCACATTTTGCCAATGCCCTGTACCAAATACTATGTTAAAATGTCTTTTAATAATGCCTCACATTCAGTCTTTGAGTTCATGCAAAGAAAACTCTTTTCTAACAGATGATATAATTTGTAATAGACAAGTGCTGTATTAGTTCATTTTATAAAATAATGCTATACCACTTAAATAATTTACTATTAGACCATTCTGAACAAATACAATATACTGAGAGAACTCAATTATTTGTTTTTCAGTCTCATTCAATTTTTTACTGAAGTTTGTATATACTTTCCTGAATGTGATTAGACAAAAAATAGATGTTATATTATAAGCATTCTATTATTTCTATACTTTTCAATTGAAACAAGTATGTATCTGTACTCTTTAAACTAATGTATTTTGCTGATGGAAGTGAAATTAAATTTTTGGTTTAAAGTGATATGGGTTTGAATTCATTGCAGTGTTAATTCTCATTTTAAATCTGTCAGCTAGATGGCTGATGCAAGTTTATAAGCAAAGCGTGAAAATAAATCATAATTGCTGTCATCCAGAAATTCCTAGGTTACATGTAGAAAATGACACAATTTTGAATGCAATTTCAAATCATTATTGATGTCTTATCACACTGGGTATCTTGGTCTGAAATCAGCAGAGGGATCAAATGGTGGGCCAGTAAAATCTGAATCAATTGCAAAGAGCAAAATCCTCAATGGGAATCTGATCCACATTTTACTTCCCACCATTTGAATTTTTTATCAATTATACCTAGGGTTTGGACCAAAAGGGGTTTGAGATCCCTATCTGGATTTCAGATCCCAATAACTGGTGTGCATATTGAAACTTACAACTCAAATACAGCAAATAAAACAATTTTGCAATGTCTACCGTAATATGAACAATGTATATATATGCTGTTGATTAATTTGATACATGTCCCTTGTGACTTTACCAATGTAATACATTTAGAGATCCAGACATTACAAAATAGCTGTCCATTTCAATCATATTATCACAATTTAAATCTTATATCAACAACAATTTTTCAGCAATGGATAACGACTGATTGGACAACATCTGAATTATCAGTCTAAGATAAATAGTGAAAATACAAGTGGGTAAACTTGTTCACCATAGATAGGATTTGTCAGGACTTTTCATCTCATTAGTCTGTTTTACAATCTGATAAAGACATGTCGGGACATTAACAGATTGACAAATAAAAAAAAAATTCTCAAAAAACCATTCTCAAATAGAGTCAATTAACAAGTTGGCCATATTTAAATAACAATTAAACTGTCTACTACAAGAAACTGCTGACTAAGATCATTGTCCAAGACAAAAGGTTTCAGAAAGCCTGTGTCCATATCAAAATTAAGTGTATTGCCATAGAACAATCCAAAATAATGTTAGTCTTATAATAATGCATGTAGCCAAAATCAGAAGTAAGTCAACTGTACAGGGTTTTGCTTACTGCAGTATGAATTATAAGTAGTCCTAAATTATTCATGAAAGTCCACAAAATTTCAAAAACACTACTCATACTTGGAATCTTTGGCTGAGGGAACACTAAGGTAGCCGTCTTATGGTACTGACCTTATCACAAACCAGTCAACCTAGTGGTCCAATTATACTGACCAGAGCAGCAGACAATTTGGGTCAATTTCAAAGTATTCACAGGACCACATATTTAGTTCATAATTTTAAAAGCTTCAAAAAATATGCAACAATTGATACTTCTTTAAAAGAGTTATAATTCAGATATGAAAACTTAACTATAAAGAATAGGCTATATTGCAAATCAGTTCTGATGTATAAAGGTATGCCAATTGCATCCAGTAAAAAAAATTAGTCTGAAAAAATTATGAATCATGAGCAGAAGTATGAATTATACACTGAACTTTTAACATTGAAAAACATAAGTGCTGACACAGCAGTTTACATATACATCCATTCACAATCAATAATATGATCACAGACAAAGTGCTGAAAAACTGGCAGAGGAAGGACCTTAGGATTTTAAAATTCTCTACAGTCATCTAGTTAGAATATTGGTAAATCTAAACTCCTTGAATGAAATTTTATCAAATGAGATCAAAGTTTGGAGCCAACAACAGCATTCCAGAGATTACAGTATACATCATAAGAGTGTATTGCCAAAGATTACACTGTCTGATAGGGGCTATTGTAGAGAGACTCCATCTGATAAATAGCCTACCTTTGTCTCAAAAAAATATGTGTCAACATTTATATCTTCAGCAATTATCATCAATTTATTTCTGGAGAATAACAGTCATCATATTTTTCAGTAGCATATTTTTCAGTTAACTCTTAAAAGAAATGCAAAGTCAAGGTCTTCTGGAGAAAAATACTTTGTAAACAAGAATGTGTTCATAGCAACCAGCAACCGTATGCCCCACTTGTTTTATCATTTTCTTTGTTCATTTGACCATGAAATTGAGGTCAAAACTCTAATTTGGCATTAAAATTAGAAAGATCATATCACAGTGAACAATTGTGTACTAAGTTTCAAGTTGATCGGACTTCAACTTCATTAAAAACTACCTTGACCAAAAAATTTAACCTGAAGCAGGACAGACGGACGGAATATCTTCAGGATGAACATTCACAGTTTAGTCCAAAACTGTCTTGTGGGTTGGTAAGCTGGGAACAAATTCTGTGTAAAATTTTCTATACATGGAACAAATATCAATAAAGAAAATAAAGAACCATATCTAAGTGTTCTGACTTTAATTGGGATGGACAGCTTGTAAGTTGTAGTTGAGAAGACCAGAAAAATAACATCTTACATTCAAGGCTCAGACAATTACATGTATAAACCGATTTCTTAGCTACTGTTATATCTACTTACAACATCAACTTCTAGGTTAACCAGGCAGTAATCCACTTGTCCTTTTAATGCAATCACCTATGAATAAAAAGAGATTTGTGAAATTTAGTCAGACAGTAATCAAACAACATTATAAAATCAAATAAGTTGTTTCACATAACTTCAAATATCATAAATCATGTGTTAAATAAGATATATATATCATGTATATAAACTCCTGTAGTTTTGCTATAACCAAAGCACAGGTCTTTTAGTTTTGTACCTACAAGAATTATTCAGCAGACTTGGCTTACAAGGCAGAACAGAAGGTTATTCGCGCTAATGTGTGTTTATATATATAAAACTACAAAAAAGTTGAAAAAAGCAGAAATTTTTAGATCTGAATGAGAGAAAAAAAAACATTTGTCATCACAGGTGCTCTAAAAGGGCAAGATGTTACTTTCCTTTCAAAGATAATGTGATCCAATTTAGTAAAATTTATATATAAAAATGTATGTCACATCTTAAAGCTGATCCTGCTGATATCCTGTTTCATGAAGGTGTAGGTGACAAAATATTTCAAAAGTGACAAGATTCTATTCTTGATTCAAGATTTTATTGTTTCCACACTTGTTTAGCGATGAAGACTTCAGAAAACAAATTGTGTCATTGTATTGCAGTCTCAATGACATATAACCGTGTCTCCTTTCATTCATATCTAAATCAACGGTGTTATGTCAAATATTAAATTCAGACATAAAAAACCTACAAGTCTATTTACCCACGTCTAATCAAAACTTAATCTTACTCTTCAAGATAGAGAGAAAAAAGTCAAGACAGAAATTCTAAACATTTAACACTTCTGTTAGATTGCACAAGACACTGATAAAAATTTCTTCAGAAGATACCAAAAAATCTTATCAGAACCAAAATAAACAGAATTTCTGTGGAAATTGTCATGGGGAAATGTTGGCTAATTATCCGAATATATCGGTTATTATTTTAATGATATGAATTCTTCAGTTAGTTTATATAATGGAATCCAATCAGAGGTATTAATCACAACTACAAAGAAACAGCAGATATTCACAAATAAACACAAAAATATGCAGAAATTTGAAATCATGTTGTATCAGAGATATATAAACAGGAAAAACATGTAGATTGTGTATCACAAAGGTAAAGGTGTTTGTTTGTATAAGAGGGGGGGGGATGTTACAAATCATCTCCAGCTAATATCAATTATCTCCTATCAATAGATCAGATACAATCTAGGTAGGAGTCGAACCCTCAGCAGAGATTGCAGTGCAGTACTGCTAGGTAGGAGTCGAACTCTCAGCAGAGATTGCAGTGCAGTACTGCACATATATCCTATTAATGGCTTTTGAAAATGGATTCTAATTTAGTTAAATTCTAAGCTTCCATCCGTTATAAGAAAAGTTTTTCATCCATTATAACTAAAGCTTTTAATTAGTTATATTCTAAGCTTTTCATATTTCATATTTTTTAAATACTGGTGTAAGTAACCTGCTAGCACTGAAAGTATTTCATCGATTGGTTATAACACCAAAGAGTGATTATGAATAAGAATGAAGTGTTATAAAGCTTATAAGAGGGTTCGTTGTAACAAATGATTGCTATATGTAGAAAAGTGTGTTAAAAGGGATGGTTTTGTCATCAAAAGATACAGTGTGTAAAGGTTTCCTATAATCTTCATTAAACATTATGAAGTGTACTTAGTATTGTCTTTGTCAAATGTGAAACTAATATCATTCAATTAAGTGCCTCAACTTTCAGATTCAACTTTAAGAACTTCATTTCATTCTACCAGATGATAATACAACAGTAGAATACAGATATTTCTATGCCGATGAGGTTGAATTTAGAATTATTTAGCAATGTTCATGTTTAATTTCAGCACTTGTAACATTTCCATGCTTTATTTCAGCTTGAAATGGCGGTATTTGATTTCTGCTTGCTTAGCTTGTTCAGCAGTCTTTGGGGCATTTGGCAAGCTTGGTGACAATGGTTGTGGATTTTTTATGCTTGGGTTTAAGCTGTTATGTCATTTTTCATTTGCCATCTAATCCATTGCCACTTCTCTGCTGAGCATTGAATAAAGACTGGTTTAAGCATGGTGTCAGTATAGTATTCCTTGGAAGGTTGACATGTCTTTCTGTGGGCTTACCTTGCTGCTTCTCTGCTGAGCATTGAATAAAGACATGTTGGCATGGTGTCAGAATAGTGTTTTTGGGAAGGTTGACATGTCGTTCTGTAAACTGTTACCTTTGGAACAGGCTTTTACATACAACCATCTGACTTATACTGTAAACCAACTTAAATTGTGTGGATACTTACTTTTCATGAATAGTCCTATCTAGTCCCCTTCATTGCTAATAGTCCTATCTAGTCCCCTTCATTGCTAATAGTCCTATCTAGTCCCCTTCATTGCTAATAGTCCTATCTAGTCCCCTTCATTGCTATTCAATTTCGCAATTTTCAAATCGTGAAAACAATTTGTTTTACAGAATTCACTGAAGGATTGTAATTGTAAGACTATACTATACAAATCCTGGATTCCCCTCTACATGTTGAGCTTGAATTTTATGTATTTTCTTAATATATTTTTCATCACTTGTTACATGTATTTTAATTTCTTGACCTCCTGGTTAACTACCAACCTTGGCCATGCTCACCTTAGAAGACTCCAATCAACTTCTGTTTTGTCCAGTATTAAAAATAAATATTATATTATCCCCAATATACATGTCTGCCAACATCAATATATAATAAGCATCATAATTCTGAGTCAATATATCAAACAGAGTTAATCCCAACATGATAGTACATATCTTATGAGGGTTATGATGGTGTATCCTATTTAGAAATTCTTTTTCAAAATGTTTGCCGCAAATAATGATGAATTTTTAAATGAAATTTTCTTTCGGTATAATAATTGTAGTACATGTAATACACTTGAAACAACAAAAATTTAAATAAAATTTGCTATCAGTCTGATAATTGTAGTAAAACACTTGAAACAACAAAATTTTACTTTAAACTTGCATTCGGTAGATTCATAAATATTTGTTGGATACCAATTTTTATGGATTTCTTGGGTACAGAGAAGAAGAAGATATTTTATTTCCAATTATGGGCCCCAAAGGCCATTTATAACATTGCAACATCAATAATTATCATAATACAGTACATGTACATACAATGATAAAGATTAATGGTACAAGACAACCATGAATTAAAATTTCAACAAACTTCCTAAAGGAATATATGCAGACTTTGAAAAAAACATGAAATCAAATATCCACAAAATGCAAATTTCTCAATACATGAAAATTAATACCCACGAAAATAACTGAATCAACAGTACTTATGAGTTGTTCAAATCACAATATCAAAATGATGCAATCAGATATATTTGTTTTCAAAAATTACTTAAGATAGATTATAATGTTCAATGATCTGGATATGAAAAGTGCTTCCATTCTTAACCCACAACATATCATTAGTAACCTTTACACAGAGGAAATCAGAAACAAACCTAAACTACTGAGCAATGACGCCATTACACGAATAGCTTTAACCCACAACATATCATGGGTAACCTTTACACGGAGGAAATCAGAAACAGACCAAAACTACTGAGCAATGCCGCCATTACACGAATAGCTTTAACTGCAACATATCATGGGTAACCTTTACACAGAGGAAATCAGAAACAAACCTAAACTACTGAGCAGTGTTTCCATTACACGAATAGCTTTAACCCACAACATATCATGGGTAACCTTTACACAGAGGAAATCAGAAACAAACCTAAACTACTGAGCAATGACGCCATTACACGAATAGCTTTAACCCACAACATATCATGGGTAACCTTTACACAGAGGAAATCAGAAACAAACCTAAACTACTGAGCAATGCCGCCATTACACGAATAGCTTTAACCCGCAACATATCATGGGTAACCTTTACAGAGGAAATCAGAAACAAACCGAATCTACTGAGCAATGTCGCCATTACACGAATAGCTTTAACCCGCAACATATCATGGGTAACCTTTACACATAGGAAATCAGAAACAAACCTAAACTACTGAGCAATGCCGCCATTACACGAATAGCTTTAACCCGCAACATATCATGGGTAACCTTTACACAGAGGAAATCAGAAACAAACCCAAACTACTGAGCAATGCCGCCATTACACGAATAGCTTTAACCCACAACATATCATGGGTAACCTTTACACATAGGAAATCAGAAACAACCCACAACATATCATGGGTAACCTTTACACAGAGGAAATCAGATACAAACCGAAACTACTGAGCAATGCCGCCATTACACGAATAGCTTTAACCCGCAATATATCATGGGTAACCTTTACACAGAGGAAATCAGAAACAAACCGAAACTACTGTGCAATGCCGCCATTACACGAATAGCTTTAACCCACAACATATCATGGGTAACCTTTACACATAGGAAATCAGAAACAAACCTAAACTACTGAGCAATGCCGCCATTACACGAATAGCTTTAACTGCAACATATCATGGGTAACCTTTACACATAGGAAATCAGAAACAAACCGAAACTACTGAGCAATGCAGCCATTACACGAATAGCTTTAACCCACAACATATCATGGGTAACCTTTACACATAGGAAATCAGAAACAAACCTAAACTACTGAGCAATGCCGCCATTACACGAATAGCTTTAACCCACAACATATCATGGGTAACCTTTACACATAGGAAATCAGAAACAAACCTAAACTACTGAGCAGTGCTTCCATTACACGAATAGCTTTAACCCACAACATATCATGGGTAACCTTTACACAGAGGAAATCAGAAACAAACCTAAACTACTGAGCAATGCCGCCATTACACGAATAGCTTTAACCCACAACATATCATGGGTAACCTTTACACAGAGGAAATCAGAAACAAACCGAAACTACTGAGCAATGCCGCCATTACACGAATAGCTTTAACTGCAACATATCATGGGTAACCTTTACACAGAGGAAATCAGAAACAAACCGAAACTACTGTGCAGTGCCGCCATTACACGAATAGCTTTAACCCGCAACATATCATGGGTAACCTTTACACAGAGGAAATCAGAAACAAACCGAAACTACTGAGCAATGCCGCCATTACACGAATAGCTTTAACTGCAACATATCATGGGTAACCTTTACACAGAGGAAATCAGAAACAAACCTAAACTACTGAGCAATGCCGCCATTACACGAATAGCTTTAACCCGCAACATATCATGGGTAACCTTTACACAGAGGAAATCAGAAACAAACCGAAACTACTGAGCAATGCCGCCATTACACGAATAGCTTTAACCCACAACATTTCATGGGTAACCTTTACACAGAGGAAATCAGAAACAAACAGAAACTACTGAGCAATGCCGCCATTACACGAATAGCTTTAACCCACAACATATCATGGGTAACCTTTACACAGAGGAAATCAGAAACAAACCGAAACTACTGTGCAGTGCTTCCATTACACGAATAGCTTTAACTGCAACATATCATGGGTAACCTTTACACAGAGGAAATCAGAAACAAACCGAAACTACTGTGCAGTGCCGCCATTACACGAATAGCTTTAACCCGCAACATATCATGGGTAACCTTTACACAGAGGAAATCAGAAACAAACCGAAACTACTGAGCAATGCCGCCATTACACGAATAGCTTTAACCCACAACATATCATGGGTAACCTTTACACAGAGGAAATCAGAAACAAACCGAAACTACTGTGCAATGCCGCCATTACACGAATAGCTTTAACTCACAACATATCATGGGTAACCTTTACACAGAGGAAATCAGAAACAACCCTAGACTGTTACATTGTTTACATCAGATAGTGATAAAAGTATATCAAACAATAGATCAAGATGTATTATTACCAATTATATGTCTACATCTGATGATCAGCTTATCTGTAACCCTCCATTAGAGGTATAGTCTTCTGGGACCAAAACTATGTCTGAATAATGATCAAAGTAATCATAAATTCATCATACAAATGATAAGTGTATAACAAGGTCAGCATGTATTTGTAAAAACTTTTTATAGATGGTTAGCACATTGGAAGTCTGAGCAATGATTGGAGTTTAAGATTCTTATAATATTGTCATTGGTCATGGTGATGTTGGTTCGTTTCTAAATACAGGTTTAGTTGCCTCCCTTTGCAAAAGAGGATATCATATTTACAAGTATTTGCTTCCATATCCCATTTTAAAAATCATAACCATGTGAGGTAAATGCTGAATAAAAAAACTCACGACATTCCCGTTCATGTAATAATCTAACATTTACAGTTCTTCATACTTTCAAGTGAATACCATATGGCAAGGTATAAATGCACATTTAGCTGATGATGGTAAAAAAAACTTTAAATTTATGTATTTTCACTTGCTCTTGTCTAAGTTTTGGCACCAGAATACACTTAAAAAAAGGTAATCTCTTTTTAGTCACATAAACCTATTAACTTGGAGTAATATTTTGTCAGTCTGAAAAAAAGAAAAATGCAGTAATATGACTATTTGTTGGCAAACATGTCCAGCCAAAATTCCTCCTTTAATTAGCTAGTATATTTGCTTAAGGCTGATTGGCAAAGACCAATTAGTTTAATTGTTACTGCTGACTGTGATTATCAATAGAAAAACAAAACTCTTCAAAATACAACCATTGTAAATGGACACTGTATTCTGGATATTTTAACAACTTTTCTGGTCTGTTCACATGAGAGAAAAATACAGAATGGGGGTTATTTAATATAAATCAGAAGATGTGGTACGACTCTACTGTGCCAATGAGACATCTCTCCATCCAAGGAACTGTGTGCAACAAGTTAACAATTATATTGCTTGATTGATTGGTGATCACCACATCAGCACAAAAAGGCTATATCACGGTTACAATAATAGGTCTAAGTACTGCTATCATTACACAGAGCCTTCAGGTTCACACTGAACAGCAAGCTATAATGGGCCTGAAAAAATTACTTAGTGTAAAACAATTCAAATGGAAACCAACTATCTTATCTATATAATTCTGTTTGGTGGTTATTTCCCTCGACTAAATAATATTGTATCATAATGATGTTGCACAAGATTTTTTCCAATCAGATTATAAGCAGAAAACAATATCAAATTTAGCCTACACTTGAAAATTGACCAGCCTTAATGGGGATATGTATAGGTGTGATAGGAACTAATTCCTATATTATGATATCCATTATTATTGAACTAGTATACATTTTTGTTTTGGGGACAGCTGAAACATGCCTCTGGTTGCAGGAGATTCTCGCTGCATTTAGACCTATTGGTGGCCTTCGCCTGTTATCTGCTCTATGGTCGGGTTGTGAGTCTCTTTGACCCATTCCCCATTCTCAATTTTATGTATATATAATGAACAGATCATTGAATATTTTACTTACCAAAAAAGCATGCAACTTTATTTTATAAATCCCATCCACTAAAACTACTGGATATCTGAAAAACAAAGACACATAATGCATTTCCTATAATGTGAAAATAAACTTTATTTTGTCTTTCCTTCATTAAACTTTTTAACTTAAGAAATGAAATTTCTGCGTATTGGGAATGGGGAATATTATAGTTCTCCATCATTTACCTGTCAAACTAAAAAAAAACAACCACTACAAATCTTTAATTAAAAACATGAGAGAGCAATAATTAAAACAACACTGTATTACTGAAAAGCAAAAACAACAGCAAGACCACTTGCCAGGTACTGAATGTTAAAGATGTAAAAGTCACATGTCCTCCGTGGAAATCTACACCCTTGCTGAGCTGTAAATCCATTAGTTAATCACTGTACTACTCTAGCAATGACGACTTCAAAGTGAGAGAAAATTAGCGATTGGCAACCTTAGTTGATGTAAGTTGCCAAACTATTTCTCAGTAATTAACAGAAAGTAATTAAACTGCCTTTTCTCTGGACTACTATGTAATCAGTGTACTGTTTACCATTATAAACAATTGTCCAAAACTATTCTGAATTACTCTTTACATTTTTCGCCAATATTCATGCACAAATGACAAAAAAATCCCAAAAGTCAAGTTTGAAAATTAACTAGTCCAGTTTACTAACCAATAAATTCAGGAAACAATATAGTTTTATAATACTATGACTATTCTTTATACATAAAGTATATGTGGTAATGAAAGAAGTATGGTAACAATAACTGCTACAGAAAACACTGCCAGAAGCTCTGATAACCAATAATAACAAAGGAATAAAACTATGCAACCCATGTTTTGATTGATTGTATGGTGTTTTAAGCCACTTGTGTTGTGCTATATTGTAGCGACCAGTTTTTATTAGTTGAGGAAGTGGTAGTGCCCACTAGAACCACAGACCTTCAAAAGGAATGCAACTCATGTAAAAAGTTATCAAGTGTATCATTGATATACAGTCTCTAGTTTAGCCAGAAATTTGGGATACAAATGGTGTGTATTAATTAGTAGATGAAAACAAATGAATGGATAAAGCAAAATGTCTTTAAACATCAATTAGCAATACCCTTCTATAAAGATGGTTTCAGAAGAAAGGAGTAGGTCCAGTAAGGGACGATTTTGGCCACAAATTTCAGGTTCAGGAACAAAAGATTTTGAACACTTTTAAAACACTTAAGTGTCTATTTCAATTGATTCGATTAGTTTATGTGAAAGATTTTAACTGATTTAGTCATTAAAAATGCTCCGATTCAAGCTTAAGTATGTAAAATCTATCAAATATGTCAAAAAATGTCACTTTTCAGATGTTTTTGTCAAAAATGAAAGTGGCCGCATCCGTGTTCATCCTCAACCTTTAAATATGTTATGTATTATCATCAAATACAACTTACATTTCAATATTATGAATGAACACGAATGCGGCCACTTTCATTTAAGACGGAAACTGTCTAAAATTTAACTAAAATGCTAAAATTGTGAAGATTTCAGTAATATAGCAAGACTTAATGATGCTATTATATATAGTACCCGATATATGTGCATTGTATTGTCAAAAACAGCCCATATTTATGTAGCAGAAGCATTCTACTTTCCAATAAATAGCTACCAGATTACATTTTCACAAATTTGTAAAACTGCTATATATATTGGGGCCAATAAGGGGTCTTACTGAACCTACTCCTTTTCAGATGCAAGCCAAAAAAAATCCAAAGATTATATCAAGGGGTACTGAACACATTCAACTATACAGACACTTCAATGTAAAAATGTGCCATCATCAACTCTCACAAAGATTATCATCTGGTTCTGTAAACGTTCAGACTTCCAGAATTTATATAGGAAGATTTATGGATAAAGTTAGATAAATAAACAATACACCAACTGCAGAAATGTTTAATACCTGAACATTGACTTAATCTGATGCTATTACATCAATCAAGCCTGTATATTAACACTATGTAATTATATATACTCTCCAAAGTGGCTGCTGTTTTTATGGTAGGTGGTTTTTAAATTGCAATAAGGTTCTCAATTTAGTTTTCAATTTATTTTTTAATTAGGCTTAGAGAAACTGTGAAGTCAGACACTTAAAGATAGGCTGCTTTACTGTAAATTCTGCATAGACTGTCCGATCTCAAGTCCTTTCCATTATTTATCACTATTAGGAAACAAGAATGAAATACCCCTTCTTTTCTTTGATGGGAGCATTATAATGTAAAGAAAATCCATAATCATGTCTGTTTGAAAAATATCTTTTTCTACGATCACAAAAATTGATATGAACAGTATAATATTCTTGAAAAGCACAAAAATATTCATAGCCAAAATGTGAAGTCTCTTAATCAAAAAAAGAAAGAAATTTTCATTTTATCCTAATCTAACAAGTAAAAAAAGTTTCCAAAACTCAAAAGAGCATTTGTTTCATCAAGCAGAAAAATTACATACAATTGATTGGTGAATATGACTCAGAACATGAAGTACCATTTGTTTAAAGTACAAACTGACCCTATGACAATTGTTGTCAATATAACTTAGTTAAATGTTGCTTAAAGCTGTAAGTATAATCTTGTGTACTGTTATATGTAAAAATGCCCTGAAAATTTGGTTAATAAATTGATCTTTAGAACAAAGTACTTTATTAATCCTGAACAAATTCTAAGTGCTGCTTTTAAAATTAACAATGGCAGAATATAATTCTCTAACCTCTAGCAGCAAAAATAATCAAATATCCATTAAATTAGCAAAAACACAGAGAACAAGCAATGGTTCACTTAGAAAACAGACTTACATATGGTATTCCTATACTACACATAGACAATCATTACTGCTAACTTCTCTCTGTGATGAAAGAGAAGTATTTACATACAAAAGAAATTATTACATTATATTATAGAATTTTATTGAGTTTGACTATTACTGGCAGCAAAGATAGAAATGAAATAAAGGAAAAATTAAAGGCCATTAAGTTACGAGTGGTGTCGCCTGTGTTGTCTGAATGTGAGAAATAAAATTGTGTAGCTCTTTAACACGAAAATGTTGTTCTTTACTTTTTATTACTTAGAATTGCTGGAGTTTGGAATTAATCACCATGAAATTGAAACCCTAAATCCTACAAATTAAAGGACAGTGTATCAAATATTACAATATTGGCTTTTATCTGTGATCATTACCAATCAATCAAAAGATTTTACTTATTTTTGTGTAGTTCTCAGTGTCCATTTACAAATATTACATGCATGATTCAGGACTATTAGTTTACATAATTGGTACCAGTGATTTGATAAAGTGAATTAGTTTAAATTGTCTGTTATTCTACTGATTTGTACACTTGAATGTGATCAAGTTCCTGTATTTTTTGTCTTTGATATCTCAAGTACCACATTGTGTCTTCTAAGAAATCCTCAAACTTTCTATTTTTATGCCCCCACTGTAGTGAAGAGCACAATAAGTTTTACCCTCGTCTATCCATAAGTCATGTTCCTTTATAACGTTTTATGCAAACTGGGGCATCATCTGTGTGCCATGGACAGATTCCCCATTTGTTTGTGAAGCATTTTTTTTCTTCTTTTAGTAATACACGGAATATATTCTAACATGTTCTTTTGACAGCTTTCTCAGACCTTGATGTTATGTAAAGTTACATGTAAATCATCTATTAGCTCTGACAAATTGGGAGCTTTTTTTAAAAAGAATTCCTATAATTGTACCATTTATCTGTTTTATATATGTATGGACATCAATCACAAGAAAATGAATTTACATTCTCTCATATCTATATGACCATAGTTATCTGATCTACTCTCAGTTAATATATATTTGAATGTGTATGCTATCTCTTAAGTCAAACTGATTGGCAAAGACAAATTATACAAACAGTTTAAATAACAGCAAATGACCCATGTTGATAGAAATAATGATTAATGACTGGTCCCCTGATGTGTGTTACATCATAGAACCAGTCTACAGACTAATTTCTTTTGATAAAATTTTCTGCACAATTCACTTGAGTTAACTTTAATAACAAAGTGATGAAAATGAGCAATCAACAGAAATGAGTTTAGGTAGGGAAAGACTTTTTGTAATCTGGTCACAAAGCAAGCCATTTATATCAAAATTATCTGCACTGGCATCATATTTTTAGACTAGACAAATAACATCATTCTCATAAATTTTTAGTCCTTCATATTCGTTAATGTCACAGCCAAATGTTGACATTTTGAAGCTGTAGTTATACTCCTAGCATATCTATTATTTTATAAAGAATATATATGAGGATATGCTGCATGTCTGTCATGTTTAACAGAAAATTGGTAGACAAACCATGCCTTGATGTGCAGGTATACTTATGGTAATGATCATTTGCCAAATAAATGAAATAAGACAGTTAGTTTTCTCGCAATTACTTCAAATTCAATGTACATTTTACTGCAAAATTCACTAAATACCTTAGTACTTCACAAGAACCTATTTTTATGCCATTGGACTGAGAGTTTTAGTTACCAGTATTAGACTATATGCGTAAACTGCATTGACTTGATAGTTGATTATGCCATGTCCATGATGTCTCAATATACCAATCTATTGCATGAAGAAACCACAATTACCGCAATGTCAACCATATAATATAAAGTAACCACACATCAATACAATTACAAAAACTTTATAACATATAAGTACAAAATATATTACAAGATAACCAACAATTACAAAGTCTATACATGTTGAAATTGTTTTTTTATTTCTAACTAGAGATTTGAGTATATCTTTTTGTCCTGATGTAGTTCTGATACTATTATCTACCCATCTAAACATTAAATAGACTCCATAAAATTACTTCTTTCCCTATTTTATGACTATAAAGGTGAAGAAAAATCTTGGAATTTGACATTCAATTGCATGTAACAAATTAGTCTACAGACAAACTCCATGTAATTTTCCAATAATAAGTAGTTTATAGCTCGTTTCTCTCTAGATCGCTATTTCTTTCCTTATCTCTGACATAAAGAAGGACATTTAACAATTTATTTTCAGACAAATTTGTTTTTATATATTGGTGATAGACTGTTCTATGGAAAACACATGAGCTCTCAAATGACTCTCAATTTGTCAGGAATGACCAGTCAACTGGTTCCTGGAAATTAAATCCTTTGACTGTCTACTGGTTTTATAAAGTGTGACTGATTGAGATGCTCCTTAATGGTCCATACTTGATATGTCTGAGCAATTCCAAAACAATTGATACTTAAGTTAAAGCAGTGTTTGAATGGAGTTTCTTTAAATGTCTTCGCAGAATTGATCCTAACAATAATTCAACAAGGTGCTCCGCAGGGTGCAGTTTTATACGACTGCAGAGGGCAAACCCTAAACAGTTGGAGCAAGTATTGACACAACATTCAAGCTTGATACAGCTCTGAATTTGGATTGTGATAAAATTTTTGACATAATATGAGTTTCTGAAACAAAACAAATGTCAAGATCTTACAAAATTATTGTGCAAAATTGTGCAATTAAAGATTTCTTCTTCAAACTTTTAAATAATTTGGATTTTGAGAATTTTGGAGAGAAAAAAATTGAAAACTACTGTCCCCCCCTTTTTTTTTTTGGCAATTAGTCCTTTTTATACCTACCGAATTAGACTATTTACCGGATTTGTTATCACATAAGCAACACGACGGATGCCACATGTGGAGCAGGATCTGCTTACCCTTCCGGAGCACCTGAGATCACCCCTAGTTTTTTGGTGGGGTTCGTGTTGTTTATTCTTTAGTTTTCTATGTTGTGTCATGTGTGCTGTTGTTTGTTTGTCTTTTTCATTTTAGCCATGGTGTTGTCAGTTTGTTTTAGATTTACGAGTTTGACTGTCCCTTTGGCATCTTTCGTCCCTCTTTTATACATTATTTACAAGTAGTGTAAGGCAGGTAAATCCGAACATACCAAACATTGTATGTTAACTGAAAAAAACCTA
Organism: Mytilus galloprovincialis; assembly: GCA_037788925.1. Taxonomy (NCBI): domain Eukaryota; kingdom Metazoa; phylum Mollusca; class Bivalvia; order Mytilida; family Mytilidae; genus Mytilus; species Mytilus galloprovincialis. Next base: position 90,000,047 of record CM075333.1, on the reverse strand, counting down.
GTTCCCCACTTTTTTTGTCCCTAATTCCAAAACATTTTAGCCATAACCCCCCAAAGTCATAACTAACCATCCCTTAATGGTATAGAAACTTGTAGCATAATTTCAGAGGGATTCATACACTTAAACGCAAGATATTGTTTGAAAACTACAAACAAATATTATTTTGGCCCCTAATTCCTAAACTATTAGAACCATAACCCCCAAAATCAATCCCAACCTTCCTTTAGCATGTTTAGTGGTATTGAATCTTCTGGTGAAAATTTATAGAGATCCATCAACTAAAACTAAAGTTATTGTCTGGACACTAATTGTGTCTTCGGACAAAGACGCAGACGACATGATAGCATTATACGACACAAATTCTTTTTTAATGTATAAAAATAACAAGACAATAGTTACCTCCCTTATCTGTTAACCAAGCAGACTTTTGACCCTGTATTTCATAATCATGTAATATATACACAGGATACAATAGTCTGGAAGTATAAATAACCTGATATTCACTTAGTTCCAAGTAATGTTTCATATTTCTGTCATACTTAATTCCTTAGGCAGCAACCATTTGATTTTCTGGGGGGGGGCTATGGTTTTTTTTGGAAAAAAAAGTTTGTTTCCAGTTTTTGGACAAAAAAATAATTTGTTTTTGACCCTGAGAAAAAAAAATTGTTTGTTTCACCCTTAGCTGCCACTATATGTAATGTTAAAATTGAAAGAAAAAAATTGTTTTCATCTTGTCGCCAAAAATAGATTGTTTTTCGCCAAAGGCGAAAAAAAAAGTTTGCGTAGAAAAAAAAACCATAGCCCCCCCCCCCCCCCCCCCCCCAGAAAATCAAATGGTTGCTGCCTTAGACATACAGTCCAGGTTTTTGTTATTCTGATGGTAATAAATATTATTCTCGTCTTAGTATATATCTAGGATTTTGATTGGTTAACGCACATCGTTACAAAACCCATAGCCCCTGGGTGTTGCTAACCCATATCCCCAGACGTTGCTAACCATTATCCTATGGAACTTCACGTAAGTTTTCCTTAGTTCCATGATTGCTCCTTGTGAAATATTGAATTCTGTAGATTATCCATGATGTTTTTAATTAAATATTTAATTCATTAAAGATTTTGTCCTATTATGCCCATCATTTACACTCAGTCCATTAAATGCATCACTTGACTGCCACATTATCAAGGAATGGGACTACTGACCTAGCTATGCAAATGACCCACGTTGACGTCACACCATCTATGACGTAACTCTCACAACATTGAGCGCCAAATTTGACTCAATCCAGTTTCTCTGTCTCTGTATTAAAAACATCTTATATTTGACTACCTGTAGGGTTCTACCAAAGGTAGTACCCTACACCCCGTAGAAACTATGCAAAATTTCCAAATTTCAATAAATTTCATAATACATTCATATCCGTAGATATGGATATTTTAACACCCTTCAGTACCCTGTACACCCTTCGGCTACACCTCATGGTGTACTTGGGTACTTCAGGGTGTTAAAATATCCATATCTACGGATATGAACGTAGATAACTTATAATATCCTTCTGAACTTTTGAAAAGTAGTTCTATGCAGCAATATCATGAATGGAATTGCACATTCTTGGCAAAAATTTAATAAAATAGTAATACAATTCTATTAAGTCTGTTAAAGTTGTCCATCTTTTATGAAATTCATATGACATGGGAATTTCATTTTGACATAATATAGATATAAGAAGATGTGGTATGAGTGCCAATGAGACAACTCTCCATTCAAGTCACAATTTGTAAAAGTAAACCATTATAGGTTAAAGTATGGTCTTCATAATGTATGGACACCTGCCTATTTTGTCCATAAGATGTCATTTTTTATTTCTGTTGTTGGGATGCGTCTCATTTAGACCAAGGAGGTTATATTAGAAGGAGAGAGGACGAAAGACGATAATTACACATAAAATGTTACCGACTTTTCTGTAAGTGGGTGTTAATTACTTGAGATCGACTCTGTCACAGAGGGAGATTTTGTCCTAATAACATACCCGAGTAAGAACGGAAACACCCGAGGTGTCATAAACTGACCGGAAATATAATTATTGATATATTAATACGATTTTTTGTGATATTTTTTATTAAGTAATTAAAAATTTAAATTTTATGTTAAAAGTTAACTTCTAACCAATAGAAATGAAACGAATATCCGTCTCATTGCGGTCAATGTTAATACCAACAGAAAGCAGTTTTACGTTATTTCCCGATAAATTTCTCTATGTTTCAATTGCAAATATTCTTTCCGGTCGTTACCGGTCACCGTAACTAAAGTACTTTGCATATTCGTATATTTTCTATGATTATTACCTGCCAATTCTCATCAACAGGAATTGACAGGTGAAGCGAAAATCTTTGTTTAAAGCAATGTAGTGTTGAATAAAAATCGCACACTAACTTTCCTTTAAACCCTCATAACTTTGTCATTTCTTTATCGTTTTTCACGATAGACAGACGATTGATTTTGAAATTGCGCGTCCAATCTTTTTCCATATCATAAACACCTATATACTGCATTGTTACCAAAATTACACCTGAACTTTAATGACCCACTCACTGATAACAACCACGTGACATATGCGATTTATCTATTAGCCCGAACTGCTCGCGGTAACAGCCTGGTACATCAGAGGGCCATGTCAAGTGGGTGATAAACATGTCGGTTTCTTTATATTTTTATCATTTTTCTCTGATCGAACTGCTATCCTGGGGATGTTAATTTTGTATCAAGCAGAGTGTTCACTCTCCTTCTAATATAACCTCCTTGTTTAGACATAATAACCCCACAATTAAATATGTTGTGGTCAAGATCTGTTTTGGAGTCTGAATTTCAAACACACACTTTTCTGTCCAATTTATCTCCTTGCAAATAGGATAAAAAAAAACTCATTTTCAAACTTTAAAAAAAAGCTCATGGGTAGTTTACAGCAAAACTATGTAATATCCTATACTGATATTCAGTGACCTCAAAGCAGGATGAAAAAATCTCATTGTGTGCTAATTGTATTACTTGGTGCCTACTACCCTGTACCTTATTGATGTCATATTGAAGTATTTTTCCAAGTCCTAAAGTCAATGAACACTACAGAAGAAACAATGAATACTAGATATTTAAAAAGCCATCAATCGTAAAATAAGTTTATTTGGCATACAAACTGACATCTCTTTTAGATAAGTTACTATTATTTTTCACAATATTTATCACTGGCCGAAGGCCTACCACAAGTTTTTGTTTAGAAAACGTTACAACCTACCTAAAGATTTCACGTGAATGAGTATGACAAATTAGTACCCTGCATCCAGTCTAATTATCTCCCTTTGGTTTCTTAAGTCATTCACACCATTCCCCCCTGATTATTGACAGATGGCCTGGCAGGGAGGCTGACCAATATATCAAATATTATCTAAAACAAACATTTCCTTCACTGAAAAAATATTTGCCCTTTCCACTGTTACATAGCCAAAATAATCAACTGGTCAACTTGACCTAGTTTGTAGACATCAAGTCTAAACACAGTGAGAAAAAAGAGTTTTTTGTTTGTTTTGAATGTTAACTGAACTACAATGGTATCAAGTGGACTACTTCAAACCATATGTGTTATGATCATCTTTCTACATATACCTCCAATGTTGCTGACTAATTTAACTTACACAAGAAAGGATGGTCAATGGTGTGTGGATCGTTAGGCAAGAAAAATATTCAGTATCAAAAACATCAATTTTCAGAGGTCATTTCTGTACGCATTTTATAATCAAAGTAAAACAAGGACAAAGATTATAAAATAGTAACATAATTAAGTCTTTCATCATGTAATTTTATTTCTTGACATCTACTTAGTAATGTCAAAGTTTGTTACTTATAACATCAAGTACCATCTTCATTTTTCCCCATCATTGAAAGATGTATCAAAATCCCATCAGCATTCATTATGTCCCAGAATTGTCATCACATGTTAACCATTGATGTTAACCATTGATAAATTGTCTCCAGAGTGAGTGTCCTGATGCATTAGGGTAAAGGAGCAGGCTTTCCTATTTTCTAACTCACTGTCTTTGTTCTTTAGCAGATTTTTACGTAGTTATTTCCCTGTTTGTACCACCTTAAGCTGACATAAATTTTATGCTTTATGACCTACTTTTTGATTATCATAAATTCAGTTAATTTTTTAATTGATAAAGAAACAACTTTTAGCCAGACTCTTGTGCTTATAATTAAACTTACTAAATGATACTAGTTTAACCCTACCATGTATCTTTACCGGTACACTACAAAGTATAAATGATAAGAAAGAATCCTTAAACTAACTGTCAAAGTAGATTTCTACTAAACTAAAACTTGTTTTTCCCTTCACCTTCTGCAAGGGTGACCGACTTATAAATTACTATAAAACAATCAATAAATTTATAATTAATCAAATCACAGACCTGGAAATCCATCATTAATATATAAACCTGATTATTGAAAGTTCTAAAATGGCTATAATTGTAGTTTTTGGAAATATAATTCTTTAAATCTTCCAAGAATAGACTATCAGTATCACTTCTAAACATAAATGTTTGAAATAACCAATACAGTTAAATGATATATACTGATCACTGCCAAGAACTTCCAATTTTTATGGCTCTAAAAAATCCTCTTCGAATTGAAAGGATGGCAACCAAACTGCCAATTATATATGACCAGACAGTCTCAGAATTAATTGGAAAGATCAATTTAACACTCAAATTATGGCCAAACAACTAGTAAAATATCTTCTCATTATCTGTATGTTTCTGTATAACAAAATAATAATCTGTGGCCAAACCTCCATCACACCCTACAGCTATCAAGCAAACATGATCCTCCCCAATAATTAAAGCCATAATAACCTACAGTTGGACATGAACCTCCCCAGTAATTAAAGCAACGATAGTCTATGGTTGGACATTAAATTTTCATTGCCTCAGTAATTGATATAGTAAGCTTGATGCTCTAAATTCATTAAATATTCAGACATTAAAGCATAAACATGTCTGGGACATAGACAACCAGAAACATAAATTCAAATCACCAAGCATACAAACAAAACATAAAGACATAGTCAAGCACTCCACCAACTTTTTCCTTTTTTTGAGTGAAGATTGAATTTGACTAGAATATTTTATGGTTAATCTAAATTCTCAAACAAACAAAAAAACTTCAGAAGAAATTCAAAATATATCTGCAGCTTTTATTAGATTTTTAAACTAAAATAAACATTTTAAGAGGCAACAATTTTTCATGGTGAATTAAAATCTCTTCAATCTACTCAGCCTATATATCTTAAAAAAAAACATATATATTTTCCAAAACTGATATTTCCTAATTCATCAAGGTAATAAACATGCAGTGTAATTAAATCTATGTAATATTTCTTAACCCCATCACTAATAAAATATTTTGAAGGAGGTGACATTCGTTTTCACTCTTGACTCTTAACCTTTTTTAAACTTCTCCTGGACACTATTATACCTTTATAGAAATGAAGACATCTACATTATCTTAACACCATCTACAATAGAGATGACATTAGATACAAACAACGATAGATTAGTACATGATGCAACAACACAAAAGGTGATGATTATCTCCCCCTAGGGGAGTTCTCCTTCATGTAATGTACAGATAATGGGACAACATTCCACTTCATCAAAGACAAAAATGACCATCATATCTCATTCTGTTTGGTAATTATAATTAAGAATCTGACCTCTGCCTTTTGTATCTATAGTAATAACAATTAAGGGCCATCAATTTTACCCCTTTTCATCTGATAAGGGACAAATAAATGTCCAACAAAAGGAAAGGTCTAATTTACTGTTATTAAACATCACACAACCTACTTTGACATAACTAGAGGTGATATTTCAATAAGTTTAAATTAATTTAGAGAACAAAAATTAGTTCAAATTACATTTGAAATTTTGATTCTGGAATTGATTGGAGTAAAATTATTTTAATTGCCCTTCAAATTATATTTATAATGCCATTCTATCATTTTTACCAAATATCTATGAAGCAGAAGCCTGGGATTCCCAATATAATGCAAATTTTAAAAAAATAGCTAAAATTAAATTGAAATATTTAAAATTGAAAAAATCATATTGATACATTTGAGGTAAAAAAAAAAAAATCACAAAAATACTAAAACTCCAAGGAAAATTCGAAACAGAAAGTCCTCCTTAATCAACAGAACAGCTTTAGTGCCATGACAAATTGCACTTAGTGAAGAATAAAATTGAAAAAGATTTCTATTCACACCAAACAAGAGTTTAAAGTAATATAATATACAAATCAATGTTGCTAATTCTCTCCAGTATAAATGGTTGAACCATAGAATTCAGACTCCAGAGAAGAAATTTACAATTACAGAAAAGTAGAATTTAGACTCCAAATGTCAGTAACCAAATGACCATACAATCAGTGCATTATAGAATACCAGACTCCAAACAAATAACGAAAGCATAAACCTGTCACCCTTCTCTTATCTAATAAATAAACTGTCAAACAAAGGTATTATTATATCAATATGATCAACAATTTCTTACATAATCATAACTTTTCTTTTTCTTTGATCTGCTTTGTGTATTGCTAAGCCAATACACTGCTATGCTTAATGATAACTTTGTTTTCTTTTGATGTGGGATGTGTATTGAATCTAGTGTGCAGATTTTGCACTAACTTGTCAATTAGATAATGCTATTAGCTAATGTATAGAAAGTTTACAATTGCACCTCTAACATCAGCCATGATTTAATACATATTGTATGGGGTTCTGTAATGTTTTCGTGATTTACTACTCCTTTGTCTTCATATATATCAGTACTAATAGTACTATATTTGTTTTCCATTAAAAAATAAAAGAGAACAATATGGGAAACGAAGGTTATCTGCCAATAGTAAAAATCCCCATTGTAACACAATTTATTGTTAAAATCAGTGCCATTGCACCAATAAATCACTTTTTTTTATATTGCTTATCCAAAATAAAGTCCCCTAGCAATATATACCAAAAAAAAAACCCAAACATTTAATGTTAAAAAAAAGGTAATCTGAGATATCTCATAAAGGATATCAACAATTTACAAACTGTGACCTTAACCTTAGCATATATAACATTGAGTCAAGGTCATGACACACAATTTTGAATTATTGTATGATGGCTTTAGTGAGTATTAGAATGATTTAGGATAACAGAACATTCAGCAGCAAACATGAATTTTGAGCATGATAAATAACATGAAAATGTGATATGAATATACACTTATAGGAACTAGACTTGCACACTACAACAGACTAATCCAAATGGTAACATTACATTAGAAACATTTCATTCTATTAAAAAAATATAATTCAACTCAAATACAAGTAAAAGTCCATGACCTATTTATAATGAACCTGCACTTCCAAACAGAGGAGGGTCAAGATCATGATATAAGCTTGTATTCTGTATTAGTGAGATAAACAGACTATAAAGATACCAAAATCTCAGCTTGGACGAAGGTCAAGACACATCTTAGTCATATGGAAAACTGTATATGACATTATCTCAATACAAAGAGACACAGCAAGATTATAGATCCTAGACCCAAAATATGGGACAAGACAGTCGAGACAGACAGACAATGCATCCCTAAGACCTTGGTCATTTCATCAAATGATGACAACTGACTAATTATTTCACACTATTTCTACAACATTTGCTAAACCTCACATCATATTCAGTGGCGGATCCAGAAATTTTCATAAGTGGGGGCCCACTGACTGACCTAAGAGGGGGCCCGCTCCAGTCACGCTTCAATGATTCCCTATATAAGCAACCAATTTTTTTCCCAAAAAGGGGGGGGCCTGGGCCCCCTGGGCCCCCCCTCTAAATCCGCCTCTGATATTCTTTAATGACTGTTTGGCAAAGAGCTCTCTTTTTCGGGACTATAAATTGGATGAATTAACAGAGTAAAACAATGCAATGTTCCATTAGTACTGTTGTACAAAATTAATTTGACTAAATGGAAATGAGGAACACCTCAGGTCAAGACTAATACAGTTTTACTCGGTAACAAGAAAGGAATGTATGCATGATCATTTGATTTATATCCCCATACCTATGATTAACATCAGGTGTAACAGAACAACAAGGGTGGACATATTTTTTAGCCATAAAATTCAACAAACAAATGAGATTTCTTTTGAAGTAGCATACCCTATGACACATGCAGTTGTTTATGGCAGTAGAGAGCTATTGTGCATCTTTTGATTCAAGTTTCTTATAAATAGTTGATGAGTGTGCACTAGAATAGCATCATTACATGAGAGGACCCCATTAAATACATTTAATATAATGATCAAATGTACAAAAGATAAAAAGTCAGGTTCAGACACTTATAACCTTAGTAAGACATATGTTAATTTACAATTGTGTAATAAGTAAATAATTGACTGCCTTTGATAAATCTTCAAGTAACTGGGGGTAGTTAGAGCTTTTGGTTTCTTGTAACTTGGGGGTATTTATTGCTGTTGGTTAACAGGATCCATTTGGCTGCATCTGTTCAATTGGAACTATATGTTGATTCATGCCTATCATATTCCAAATATTCTGGCTCAATGGGTGAATTCACTTTTAAAATGCATAGAAAGCTGCTTTTCTGTCTCCCTTTCCCACTGACCACAAAGCTTGCAGTTATGACTTACAAAGCTTCATATATGATAAATCAATCCAAATGCTGGCTTTTAAGGGGGGGGGGGGGGCATCCCCATTTTCAAAATCTTGGATCAGCGTCTTTGACTCAGTATAACTTATATTACTTTACCAGTACTCTTGAAGATAAATTATACTGTATAAAAGAGAATACAAAATACAACATCTTTCTAGTTTGAATCAAATGTTCTGTTCAACTTTAACAAATTATTCTGTAATGCATATACATAAAATAAGATTATGATTGATGCATTGAATTAAGGATCATACCTAACAATGTACAATTAAACACTTTTCAACAAACATCCTGTCCATGGATTAACCAGATAAACACATTCAGTTTCTAAGTATACTTTTCATTAAAAACATGTTAGAAACCCCTCCAACAACTTGAGGCTACTTTTGATGTTAGCATGCGATAAGAAGTTTTAAATTTCTAAAACAAGATGTATTTTTGTTCAATCAGCCTTCTGTCTATTTTCAAATCACAGAAAAATTTTGTAATTTGCCAATTAGTTATAAACAAACATGACTGACTTCTCTTAACAAATTGGATAAAACTAAACTACACCTAGATGTCAGAAATCTTTGTTTAATCTCAGAATGTGGTATATTTTAACAAATTATTGGAATTATTTGACCTCCTAAGTAAACATTCAGAATTATTACCTACATACTGCATTCTATATAGTTCTACATCACCTATAATTCCAACCAGTTGTAGCGATCTAATGGTCAAAGGAATATACAATACAGTTCTATATTACCAATAATTCTGACCAGTTGTAGCAATCTAATGGTCAAAGGGATACCTTGTTATTCAATTATAAGGAAGCAGCTGTTTAATTGTTTAAGTGTGGAATTATTAATTATTTCCTACTGAAATGGACATTAATTAGTTGTTTGGTGTGAACTGATAGAGGCCATGCAGTACTTTGGTTCTGTCAAACTCACTTATGTTCTGTCAAACTCACCTAAGTAATGTCAAGTTATTCAAGAGATTTCCATCATCAAAACTCTTTACAATGTTGTTTTTTTATTTAAGTTGTAAAATTAATTTACATTTCATACGTTTTCGGTTTCACAAAAGAGCCAACCTGAATAAGCCCATTCACAATCTATCTGAAATAAAACCTAAAGTCTCTGTCTTTAATAATTCCTACATCTATAGCTAGGTACTGTGGATTCATCTATATTTTGTGGATACCAATGTTCATGGCTTGAGGAAAACTTTTAACATGGATATTTCATTTTATTTTATGAATTTATTATAGGCTGTATACAAGCCAGTGGCAGATCCAGAATTTTTCATAAGGGGGGCCCACTGACTGACCTAAGTGGGGGCTGCTCCAGTCATGCTTCATATTCATTAAATTTTGCCCTCCCCCTTCCTTTTGTCCTTAAAAAATCTAAGCTTCTAGAAGCTATATAACAAATGTTTTTGTAAAACATGGAGAAAACCACTGTCACCACAAGTTGGCAAACCTGACCAAATATAATACATTTTATGGTTATAAAATTTAGAATGGAAATGGGAAATGTGTCAAAGAGACAACAAACCAACCAAAGAGCAGACAACAGCAGAAGGCCACCAATGTGTCTTCAATACAGCAGGGAATCAGCTGGCCCTAAACAAAAATATGTACTAGTTCAGTGATAATAGACATCATACTAAACTCTGAAATACATAAATAAAGGGCTGCGCTTTAGCGCATGATAAGCCCGTTGCTCTTTTAACTTGTCTTTCATGCTTTAAATGAATTTATATGATCAACTAGAAATATATATACAAATCAAAACGGATGTTACATTAATATATTCACCAAAGTTTCATAAAATCCCCCTTTTTTAAGTATAAAAATTCATTACTTAAGAAAACGTAAAATCTAAAATTTATAAAAATGGAAAGGGAGCTTATGTCAATAGATATAAACAATTTATCAAAGTTGCATAAAATTTTGTGAAAGTGTTAGTTATTGTCCCAAAATTGGAAAATCCCCCCTTTTTTAAGCATAAAAATTCATAACACGGAAATGTAAAATCTGAAATTTATAAAAATTGAAAGGGAGCTTACATCAATAGATATAAACAATTCACCAAAGTTTCATGGACATTGGTGAAGCCTTTTTGAGTTATTGTCCGAAGTGTTGAAAATCCCCCTTTTTTTTATGAATAAAGCCCCATAAATCCAAAACTTAAAATCCGAAATTTATAAAAATTGAAAGGGAGCTTACATCAATAGATATAAACAATTCACCAAAGTTTCATGGACATTGGTGAAAGCCTTTTTGAGTTATTGTCCGAAGTGTTGAAAATCCCCCCTTTTTTTATGAATAAAGCCCCATAAATCCAAAACTTAAAATCTGAAATTTATAAAAATTGAAAGGGAGCTTACATCAATAGATATAAACAATTCACCAAAGTTTCATGGACATTGGTGAAAGCCATTTTGTGTTATTGTCCGAAGTGTTGAAAATCCCCCTTTTTTTATGAATAAAGCCCCATAAATCCAAAACTTAAAATCTGAAATTTATAAAAATTGAAAGGGAGCTTACATCAATAGATATAAACAATTCACCAAAGTTTAATGGACATTGGTGAAAGCCTTTTTGAGTTATTGTCCGAAGTGTTGAAAATCCCCCCTTTTTTATGAATAAAGCCCCATAAATCCAAAACTTAAAATCTGAAATTAAAAAAAAAACGAAAGGGAGCTTACGTCAATAGATATAAAAAATTCACTAAAGTTTCATGGAAATTGGTGCAAGTGTTTTTGAGTTATTGTCCGAAGTGTGGACGACGGACTGACGGACGGACAACGGTATACCATAATACGTCCCGTCTAAAAGACGACGGGCGTATAAAAACTAAAATTAAAAATCATACAAGATTAACAAAGACCATGTATAACTAATACAAACACAAAAAAGACCTAGGTGTCCCTGCATTACACAGCAGTTTTCAAAGTTCCTCAATACGATTTTCTATTTGTGAAAATGGTGGACTAACCATTGACATTGAGTTATGATTGAGTACTTTAGCAAAATAAAGTTGGTAAATAGCCGACATACAAAACTATACTGATCAATATTGCCTCCCTCAAAGTATCTTTACAATAGAAACATGATATAATTCCAATAAGTAAGAACCAGCCATCCATTGTGATAGGTTTTATTCTCTATTCAGAAGTAGATAATAATTCTCCCGATAAAACAATAATTTATGATGAGAAATTGGAAGATTTTTGATAGAGTACTTGCTGTTTTTCTGTAATATCAATAAAATTACATCTCTACTTATACAAAACATCAGGAAAATAGCAATTTTGTGATGTTTATCAGCACTATTCAGTAGTACAATAAAAGATACATAATTTATAAATCTTTTGAGTTTGTATTAAGATCAAGTGATTTTCCTATCAATGTTAACTATAATCTATTCATCTGAAATTATCCCCTATTAAGATAAAATGTGATAAAATCATTTAACAATACTGATATGTCAAAGGAAACAATTATTTAATAAATTTATTCAATAATAATTTCAACTGAGACTCTGTGGGTCTAATTATAAAGTCATTCATTATAAGTCAGAGATGAGGAAAACAGTTTGAGCTGAGCACAACTCTAAAATCACTGATATATATTATGACTTAGATAAAGTTAACTAAACAATGCAAATATATGTATATTGGTAGACAAATAAAATTGAGAATGGAAATGGGGAATACGTCAAAAAGACAACAACCCGACCAAAGTCAGACAACAGCTGAAGGCCAACAATGGGTCTTCAACACAGTGAGAAATCCCAGCTTTAAAGAATATATATATGAGGCCTGTGGTCGTGTGGTCTAGCGCTGGTTACAGTCCAGGCGATTTGGTGTCACAATATCTCAGTATCATGGGTTCGAATCTTGGCGAGGGAAGAACAAAAAATTTGCGAAAGCAAATTTACAGATCTAACGTTGTTGGGTTGATGTTTAGACGAGTTGTGTATATATATATAATATGAGAATCAATATGGTCTCAAGTCAACTGTAAAATAAGATGTACTAAAAGGAGACAATTCAAACCACAACAAGATGTGTGTCCATTTAGGACACCATGCCATGCTTGCACTATCATATTTCTATGCTTAGTGAACAAGGAATCCTGGGTCAAAACCCTGAAATGGCATTTGCTCTATGAAATTGAAAATGAAAACTGAGAATATGTCAAACCTGACCAAAGAGCAGAAAACAGCCAAAGGCCACCTGAATGGGTCTTCAACACAGAGAGAAAATCCCCCACCTGAATGCTGGCTTCAGCTGGCTACTATACAAAAATGTGTTTTGAGTTTAGGGAAAATGTTTGCACCATAATGAGCATATATACAAGGTTTCAAGTTCAAGTGACTTTTTCATGGTAGCAGTCTTAATAAACCAACATTCTAGCCTGGAAGAAACATGCAGCCTACATGAACCAACACTTTAGCCTGGAAGAAACATAATTTATTAACAGATGGACTGACAGGAAAACATCTTATAAATTTGTGGATGGACTAGCTGTTAAATTGAATTTTGATTCCAGCAATAAAAAGATACTTTTTCACGACTTCATTTTGTTTTTATTTTCGAATGAACAATGTCTTAATAATAACGATGGATTATAAACTGTTACTAGGTATTAATTTGACAATCTTAGTAGAACTCCTAATGTAATTAAATTCAACTTGCAAGTTCTCATTAACAAACACAATGAAAAGTTCATGTAAACTTTTAATCAGAAGCCAAAACAAAAACTTGACAAATTACAAACAGTGACTTCTTTAATTTACTCTGTACCAGATTAAGATTCAGATCCTAACAATCAGGAAACCCTAGAGAAACACCGAATGACAAATGCCTACAAACTTGTTAATGGGCGATCAGTGTTTAATTCTGATTAAGTTCTTGACATTTGCAATAAATCTATCAACAAATTAAGGTTACTAAACATGATAGATGATGGCTTGCAAATTTTCTCATTTAATTTAAGCTTTAGAGATAAAAATTCTAAAATCTCTGGAATCCTAGAATGTGTTGCATTTCATCTGCTTACTCTATTTCTGGTGACTGTTCATTTGTATAGTTTGAAGAATTAAAAAAATAATATTTTTTATCTGACTAATAGCATTATTTGATGAAATGAGCAGAATTTTGTTGGTAAAAAAATTTGAATTCTCACACTGTCAGAATGCTACAAAGTACAGAGCCCAGGAAATACTGAAATTACAAATTATTTCTACTTATTACTTATAATACATAAATGCATTCTTTCATATCAAAATAGAGGTATGTTCACAGTCTTACCAAGGTTGATTTGGAACAGATTATATTTTAAAGACTGGATGGTGCCATTGTATTACATGTGGATTAACTAATTCCAATGTGCACATAAAATAATATTGTCATAATTGTGTAATACAGTGCACCTTTTTATTAATCAATTTCCTTCAAACAGGATGTGTCTTGATAAAATGCAACCAACTGCAACAACACTCCCCCAACCAAAATTCTATAAAATCACTGACCAAGATATGTTTTGCAACTTTATAAAGTAAATTCACCACCTTGGAATGTACATCAAACACACCTCTACAATACATAAAATAATGTTATGCATAAAAAAATTGAATGTATGCATGTCTATTAGAGAATCAACTTTTGTGTTTTAATTGGTGTTTTAAAACTGCTTTAGATAATTAAAAGTCATTGTATAATAGACAAGTTATTCGCAAGGTAAACACTTTGTTCATCATTGTTATTAGACATGCATGTTTATAGATATTTTAAGTGAAGTTTTGACACTGTTAAATGTAATCTATGATGTAATATAATTTATATTTTTCCGATTAATAAACATAATCCTTCAAAAACATGCAGAATTTAATGAATAAAACCATCAGTAGTTTGACTTATCGGCCATTTTCTATACAAATGAACAAAAACTGTAAAAGCCTCATAACTTTTCTATCATTAAGACACGCTACAATTAATGGTGGAATAATAGAGATGATATTTCTGATGGAGTGTTAATGTAATGCATTGTGGGATGTATGACAAAATAACGATTACGCCAGCTGAAATAATCGTCTCATCTGGAGCACCATCTAAATTAAGCATGCATTCTCAGTTACAAAAAAACGTATAGTTAGATTGGCAGCGTTCCCTCACCTCGAGAAGAACAAAGTATTCCTGCAGGTGTAAAGAGTGTCGTCAACGAATTAAAGACAAGTATGTCTGATTACTACTACTATCTACAGGTAGATTATTATGTCAATGTTACAATATTACATTCTTAGAATTGTGATTGATTCATGCAGATGCACTCATACCACATCTTCGTTCTTATATCTGTAGAGTATTCTTAGTGACACTCATTAAGTTTTCAGATGTAGGATGTGATTCTTTTTTTAATACAGGTAGATTGTTATGTCAATGTTACCATATTACATTCTTAGAATTCTGATTGATTCAGAGTATGCTATGACACTCCGTATGTTTTCAGATGTAGAATTTGACTCTTTTTTAATTCCACTTGACCAATTTTTATGCTAAATGTTTTAAGTATAGATAAGCAGATATAAGGATTGACACACACAGACTGCAGAACATTTTATAAGTAATAGTCACTAGTACATTGCCATATTCAGCCCTCACTGACCATTGACAATGCCTAGGTTTACAACCTGGTACATTCAATCTGGTGTTTAATTTTTTTTCATTAAAAATGTCTCAATCGAAGCTGTTATAATATGTGGTCAACAAATGTTTTACAAAACCTGTTTCATTGATGTCAAATTAAAAGCTTGAAACATGTGTAACATCAGATTGAATACAGTCAAGTGCTGTCGCTACCAACTGAGGCTTTTCAAACTGAACATTTATGAATGGAACACAATTTTACTAAATATAAATGTACTAGTTCACTTGGAGGGTCAAATACTCATGTACTTATATTGGTAGTCACCCGTTTAAATGTAACAATTCATAGAAAGATACCATTCTCAACCCGCAAATTCTAAAAATACTAAATATTAACTAAAAGTGATCTTCACCTTTGACTTTAGACCTATTGATACAAAAAGGCCAACAATTTCCTTACTTCCTATTCCCTTTAATCAATGGAAACTCAAGGATCTAAGTGGAAACCATTGTTTCAATTGTTTCTATTTCAGTAACAGTGACCTTGACATTTGACCAGAAAATCAAAAGAAATGCATTCATTTTCCTATACCTTCCATCTTTTCAAAGTAGTATTCAAATCAGGCAAGGGAAAGTCAAGTTACTACCGGTAATCAAGAAACAATTTTTCCTTTAATTTTAAGTAACAGTGACCTTGACCTATAACCCTTCAACACCAAAATCAGTTGACATTTCTCTATAACTTTTATCTGTATTAAGTTCATTCCAATCATGCCAGGAATGTAATAAAAAAAAATGTTTTCAGATTTAGAAAAAACTAAGGAAGGACAGACCAAGAGATTACTATGCTCTCAAAAATTTTCTATGGGAAAAAAATTGTAGTTAATATTGCAACATGTTTCAGATATCAACAAATTTTAAAACATCACATTATCTAAAGATTCTTTAACATTGAAGATGATTAAAGTATTGCTACATGTTTCAAGTAAAACTTGAGGTTGATCTATGAACTATGAAAACAAAGTTAGGTAACTCCTAAGCTAGCTGTCTACTCCAGATATATACTGGTATATTTTAAATTTTCATTAGATTTCAACAATAAAATTAAAAGCAGAAGAGGTAACTTTCATATTAAGTGTTATGATCAAAAGTTTTAGATAGAAATATTTTAAAAACTAGAAAGAACTTTAATTAAAACTTATTTATGCTGCAAAGATCACAGTATCTAAGCTAAAGATCTAGCACCATGTGCAGAAGGTTAAACTTTTAATTATCACACTTTTGATGTGTAGAATGATAATAAATTGTGTCCTTATGTCTAAGGTAATAAATAGTTTAACACCATTAAGCAGTGGGATAAGTAATTTAATTTCAGCTGCCAAATTCTTCTTCCTTCAGAAAAAAATAGAAATCATGCATCACTTTCAACAGATTAGGAACAAAAGGATGAAAACGAGAATTAATAACTGTGCCTTCTGTATGTGTCAATCTTCCAAAAGATATAAGTCCATAAAGGCATTACTAATAACACGCTTGGTCTCCAAACTCAATTACCAAAGACAATTTACCACATATTAAACTGCTTTTAACATTTACTTCCCCATTACGTTAAAAATATGTCTAATTCTGTCCTGACAAAAAATGGAGATTTGTATCTTCTACATCTGAAGATGTCTCCCGTGACAAACATAGAACAAAAAAACATCTTTACAAAAAAACATCTGATCACAATTATTCTTGATCATCCTAATGACTTAAACATAAAGAGAAGATGTTGTTTTTGTTTGTATGTATTTAAGTGAAAAACATTTACAAAGAACTGAATCGTTTTCCAAAAATTCTTTCTTTCAACCAGCCTCTTCTAAAAAACTACAAACACTTTATCAGAGGGATTGTTGACAATACAGCATCTTGTCTGTAACACTGTCAGTAAACTCAATTACAGACCCAAGGCTTAGCAATAGGTATAATATTAGTAAACATTGTACAAATGAAAGAGTCCTAGGACAATTTCATGCATGGGGTAAAAAATAACATGAAAACAAAGAAATAAATTGACTCCACAGAACTCTGGCACAAGTTCACCAATTATTTTAACATCGCAGGTTCAAAAACATATTATCAAGTCTCTTGCAATTCTCATTTTCATTCCAGATAAATTATAACAGACATGATTTTACCAAATTTATGTTATTTTTAATGAGTTCCAAACACTTTTTTTATAAACATAATTTGTTCCTTCTCAAAACATTAGAGAAAATTGTCACCCTTTAGTTAACATAAATGCATTTTCACACCAGGGGTCACACCAGGGGTGTGGAGACATAATTTAATGCTACATTTACTAAACAAACTTTAAGGTTCTCCTTTGTTTATAAGAAATTAATTATCATTGGCTAAAATTACACAGAGTTGCAATTATATAAGTTCCTCTCTGTTTCCCTGTCTGAATTAGCCAAGCAATACATAGGTGGTATTCAATATAAGGTAGGTTAAATAGAGCATAAAAACTAAGCCATGGTTCTTTCTTTAAAAACTTACATAATCAGTCCTATGATAACAGCGTAACATCTTCAAAAACACATCTAAATTAACTTTAATTTCTTAATTTGGTGCACACCACCTGAAAAATTCCAGTGTTATAGTAAATGTACTTTACCAGCTGCCCGATGGATTTTATTGAACAAACAAAACCTAATTTCACCTGAAACTTTTTTTTTCAAAGAAATATCTTATACACATTCAGCGTTAATAATATTATCAAAGCATTAGTTATTACAACTGCATAGAAGATTTTATTCAGCTGACTGACGATTTTTCCATTTCTCTCCATTAGAACTAAAGGTACGGTAGACTATACCAGACAAAGAAATTTAATATCAATGCAGACTTATTGATGAACTCCATGCAAAATAGTCTAACTTTATTACTTTTATGACTAATGTGTTACAATTAATGCAACACTTATTATGTTTTAACGTTTTCTAACATTTTTCTCTGACTTGAGATTTAGAACTTCCATCTGACATGATAGAAAAGTCAGAAGATAGTTCTTACAGCTGAAACTACCAAAGGGACTATTTAAATTCATTAGCTGAAAAAGAATCAAACAAACCAATTGCAAACAATTGCAAAAAACAGGGGGAGAAAAAAAAACAAAGCAAGAAAAACAATTAAGTCTATAAAAGAGTGGGGAAAGATATCACAGGGACAATCAAAATTTGATTCATAAGTAAAAAAAAAAAAGTACTTTGACCTATAATAGTTTACTTTTACAAACTGTGACTTGGATGAAGAGTTGTCTCATTGGCCAGGGCCGTAACTACATTGAGGCAAATGAGGCAAATGCCTCATGTTAAAAATTAAAAAAAAAAAAATGAAACAAAAGATTGTCTTAATATCAAATTGTTTTCACGGAAAGTGTCTAACAAGAAGCAAGTTCTCTTCACTCTCTGGTGTCGCCCCTGCATGTTTTTCGTGATCCATGTTTCTTTTTTACTTTGAGTTTTCATAGTTGACAATCTATTGTTTGAACTTCTGTGTCCCGGGTTTGTCTTTTGCTCATTTATTGTCCTACTTTATGACAATAGTCTGAGTGTTGATTTTCATTTATAAGCGTGCGGTTTTGCAATGTTGCATGCCCACCGATGTCCAGATATTGTGCGAGAAAATGTTTTAAGAATATACAAGACACAGAAAAAAATTGTCGTTTCTGCATGGAGAATTGAATTTGATATCAAAGAATTCACAACTGGTTTCTTTTCGTTGATAAAACTAGATAGCTGACATGGTTTAAATTAAAGTGAGGTCACCAGTTTTCCGGTATCAAATTATTTGAAAAAAAGCAATAATGTATTGCCATATGACCATTTCCATTGATGGGTTAAACTTGCATTAAGTCATGTTTAGACCCTTTTACAGAAAATAAAGGAATATGGAGTAAATGTGCACACAAAGTCAATGCATAAAAAAATACTAATGATCAATCAATTGGTCAAAGTTGCTGGAGGGTTTTCAGCAATAAAAGAATCATTAATACCGTAAAACAGGGTCAAGATGGTCCCTAGTGTCGACTTAAGCAGTACTAGTATTTAAAGCATAATACTGCACTGTCACTATATTTCAATCTAGTCATAAAAATATCACCAAAGTCTAAGCACAATACAAGACTAAAACAGACAGACAGATCCGGTATTAATGATTTTGAGAATTACGAATTTTGCTTTGTCCTACATATCGGTCTTTTAATGTTGTCCATAAAACCTTAAAGTCTTAAATTACAATGAATCTATGTTTTTGCTTTCAGACCAGAATATTGTTGAAAAAAAGCTAAAAAATTAATTGCGTTTCAATGTCAGAAAGAGTGCGGGAAACGCTCAGAATGCACGATTTTGCGTTATTTTTCTCAGAGATTCTGGGGGCCTTGAGTCCTCGCCAAATTTGTTTTTGCCTCGCTCCGCTCGGCGATATATTTTGCCTCACTATTTAAAGAAGCTAGTTACGGCCCTGTTGGCACTCACACCACATCTTCTTATATCTAAGTCTACAAAACACAATACATTAATTTTTGTCTAGGAAACTATATATTATCCAGGGGCGGATCCAGCCATTTTAAAAAGGGGGGGGGTTCCAACTATATGCTCCCATTCAAATGCATTGATCATCCAAAAAAAAGGGGGGTTCCAACCACCAGAACCCCCTGGATCCGCCACTGTTATCCATGACAGAACAACATTAACCGAACAAAAAATGAGGGAAATGAATTAAACTTACAGAACAAGGCCAATTTTGATTCTGCATGTCCAAGTCGCTTTGATCTATTGAATTTCTGCATAAAATATGCAGACATAAAAACATTAAACAGTTTGTATCAGTATTCACTGATAAAGTCAGGCCATGATTATAATTGTATTGGACTTTAATGTCCACTTACCAGTGGTCAAGTGAGGTCAAGTACATACTGACAAATTATTACTGTCCATTATAAATTTGATTTCTATTATTTCCTGTGATAACCTTCAGGTCAAGCGTACTTCTGTTGTGCTTTTATAAGTTCTGAGACGAGAAAAGATAAAAGGAAGGGAACTTTGCAGGGGTGACAAAATAATTGTAAATAGAAATGACCTGTAAGATTTTACAAATCAAGATACACCTTCAGTGTTTACATTTTTCTGTCAGACAACTTTGACAGTCTTATTTATTACTCATGGTTGCTAGCTATTGGTTAAAAAACTGTTTTTTTCACTTTTTCTAAAAATTAGGGACTGCTAGAAATACTTTAGATTAGGGACTTTACTTATAAAATTTTCCTCAGAGTTCAGTATTTTTGTGATTTTACTTTTTAGAAGACCCACAATCAATTAATTTTATCAGGATTTCTATATATTTTTTCTGAACAAAAAAGAATCTGGCAGCTGAAATTAATTTATTACCCCACTGCTTAATGGCTTAAACTATTATTTTGCTCAGACATAAGGACACAATTCATACCCGTAGCCAGGGGGGTTCGGGGGGTTCGGACGAACCCCCCCTTGAAAACAAATAAGCACTGTTAAAGTCAATGTTCTGTTCAAATTGTGACGGTTAAAGTCAAGTTTGTGAGTCCAACGAACTCCCCCTTGGAAATTCCTGGCTACGGGCCTGCAATTTACTATATATATTATCATTCTGCATGACAAAATGTCATAATCAAGTTTATAACTTTTGCACAGTTTGGTGCATAAATCACTAAGGATCCAGCAAACAGACAAAAAGTAAATATGGACAAGTACATGTTGATGTTAAATGAGTCTAGACTCTGCTAAGAACAAGAGGCAGACCTGAGTAGATTTTCAATGAGCTGATGTATAAAGTGCAATAAAAACACTGTTCCTTTGCTTTTTGTGCAATTTTTTGTTGTTGTGCATGAACTGTTTTGTTTCATATATAGATACCACGGCCCTTATCCATTCCTTTTATATTAGTCCATTGGGCCAAAAATAGAAAAGTCTCTACCCACACTGACTCAATATTCTGAGTCGTTCAGTCTTTACTCTTTCTTATAAATGCTGTATCAATAAAAAATTTTAAAAAAGGAGTTGACTGGTATGATTGGCAATGAGACATTTCTCCATAAGAGACCAAATGACATAACTATCAGTCACCACTACAGCCTTCAACAATGAGTAAAACCCATACTGTATAGGGTCTATAGACAGCTATAAAAGGTCCTTAAAAATGCCTAGTAGAGAAATTTGTTTTGTTTTGATTCATACAGATATTTTATCCACAACTGAACAAAGCATGTTAGATTTACTGAGGTATAAATCAAGTGAAGTCTTTCTACAGATAACAATTTTTTCTAAGATATAACCCACAACCTTCCTATCATAATTTGAAGAAATAAAAGATGTATATTTTAGAATATCAATTTTCAAAATCTACATTTTTACTACTGTATCTTCATGTCATTAAGTTTCTCAAAATTTGAAATCTCGTAAAATCTATTTTGAAAAAACATAAAATTTATGAATGTTTATTAAGGAATAAATAAATGTTTTAAAACTGGCTGATAACATTCTATTTTGAATCCGCCATAATTAAACAGTCTCTACATCTTTTCGCTCTATATCAGTCTAATCCATATCTATGGAAAGTGTTAGGTCTAACACTATGAAACTTCACCCCAAATTTATTTCTCCTTTAGAAAACTTTCAAACTTCAAACAAAAACTAATCACTTTTTAAATGTTACAGGTGTTTAAATTAATTACCTGTCAACAGGTGTTAATTACAGTATTACATGATAAATGATCCCTATCTTATCAAAGTGATGAGGAATCTGTGAGGCTGTATGCTGATCAAAGGGAAACAACTCCATTTGCCACCTATCAGATATGATTTTTTGGAAAATTATTCAATACAAAAATTAACTTCTTCATGCTGATTCAAAAATACAGAAGCATCTATGTATTTGAAATCAACCTAAAAAATATCCAGTAATAGCATCTTTTTTAGAGAACACATCCAGTACTGTCTGTTAGCGTCATTTCTGAGGAACGATGTTGTCATTAATTTGACACCTACTACTGCGTCTATGTTCTTAAAACTTGGCAAGAATATATCATTATCTCAGTTAAAATCATATGACTTTTTTTTTATTTAGTGCATTCTTGTTTTCTTAGTTGTTAAATGATAGATTATATAAGAATAAACAAGTACAGTTTAAGGGATAACACCTTTCCTCTTGTAAGAGCAGTCCTATAAGCAGAGTGACACCTTTTTCGGTTTAAAACAAAGATGAAACTGATCATCCTACCATTCAACACATCATAATGTAGGGATCTGACATATCCTACCATTCAACACATCATAATGTAGGGATCTGACACATCCTACCATTCAACACATCATAATGTAGGGATCTGACACATCCTACCATTCAACACATCATAATGTACGGATCTGACACATCCTACCATTCAACACATCATAATGTAGGGATCTGACACATCCTACCATTCAACACATCATAATGTAGGGATCTGACACATCCTACCATTCAACACATCATAATGTAGGGATCTGACACATCCTACCATTCAACACATCATAATGTAGAGATCTGACACATCCTACCATCAACACATCATAATGTAGAGATCTGACACATCCTACCATCAACACATCATAATGTAGAGATCTGACACATTCTACCATTCAACACATCATAATGTAGGAATCTGACACATTCTACCATTCAACACATCATAATGTAGGAATCTGACACATCCTACCATCAACACATCATAATGTAGGGATCTGACACATTCTACCATTCAACACATCATAATGTAGGGATCTGACACATTCTACCATTCAACACATCATAATGTAGGGATCTGACACATCCTACCATTCAACACATCATAATGTAGGGATCTGACACATCCTACCATTCAACACATCATAATGTAGGGATCTGACACATTCTACCATTCAACACATCATAATGTAGGGATCTGACACATCCTACCATTCAACACATCATAATGTAGGGATCTGACACATCCTACCATTCAACACATCATAATGTAGGGATCTGACACATCCTACCATTCAACACATCATAATGTAGGGATCTGACACATCCTACCATTCAACACATCATAATGTAGGGATCTGACACATCCTACCATTCAACACATCATAATGTAATGTACGGATCTGACACATCCTTCCATTCAACACATCATAATGTAGAGATCTGACATTCTATTTATTTTCTCATGTATACTATAAACCATGTTAAATTATTAAGATTTCTTTTCCCATTTATGGTCTAGACAAGCATATGTGTGATTCAGTGGCAGATCCAGAACTTTCTATAAGGAGGGGGCCCACTGACTGACCTAAAGGAGGATGGGGGCCGCTCCAGTCATGTTTCAGTGATTCCCAATATAATCAACCAAATTTTTTCCACAAAAGCACCATCCCCCCACCCCACACACTCCTTATCCTCCTATGTGCTTAATGCGCAGATGTAAGTAATGTTGTCAATAATTCTAGCAAAGAATTTTACTCAAACCAATGATGTTGCAATTTTGGAAGTGTATGATGTGAGCTTCAGTTGAATAACAGCAATAAAGGTACTTCATCTTTTGAGGTTTGTCAAGTACAAGTACGGAATCAATACACCATGGAACTACAGTGTTACTGTTACAATTGATGGCTCGCTAAATTTCTTTTTAAGCTGACCCAACATTTTTATTCACTTCTAACAGTCTGTATAGTGCACTTTTCATGATCTTTAGCGTGAATGATAATCAATGTTTTAATGTTTATCAGACGGTGTGACAGATGCTGTGATCCAAACCATCAACCTTCAGACATTCTTATAGTTTTAGTTGTGTTTTTGTTTTCATTATAGCAATGAAATAACAATTCCTCCATTAATGAAAAAATCACAATCAAAATTACCACGTTAGCAGAAACAAGACATTTTTATAGTTTGCCAAAGATCTACATCAAGATTCTAATATGGGAACAAAACAAACTAGACATTTTAATGATGACAAAATGGAGAATTTAAAACAACTGTCAGCCTTTATTATTCAAATGGTGACTTAAATGCTTTCATGTTTCCTCTGCTGTAAAACATGTGTCACTTGTGTCCAAAACACTGCATAATATCTACCAATCTCAATGCTTAACAATGATTGTAAATGTCTAATTCCATTAGTACCGTTTGAAAAGAGACCTGTCCGTCACATCTGTCTTTGGATTATATAATTGTCTTAGTGTGATGTCATGTCTGATGACAAAACTCACCAGAGTTGAACTTTTTTTTCTGACAATGTAATTTACGTAAAAATTAGCACTGTCGGAAACTTCCAGAACAAATGTGTCTATGAGGCTAATAGTCAGGGAAAAACAACTAAGTTTGTCTCAGATTCTGATGATAATTTCTAGCTAAATATGGCAGTTTAAATCTAGTATGTCAGATGCAGGAAGGATAGGTTCCATAAACTTCAGCTTTTTATGCTATTATTTCATATATGCCCTTTTAAACTATTGATAGTAATTATTGAGCACGAGATTACATAAAACAGATGTAACTGTGTCAACATAGTATTAATTACCATATAAGGGCATATTGAAAAGTCAAGATTATTTGACAGATGTTTAATTTGCATATTTAAAGAAATCTTGGATTCACTCTGATTGAATTTAACAAATTCCCTGGGCAGTCAAAACAATATGGAGCATTATATTGATGGATACTTCAGTGACTTTGTGCAACACCATGACTTCTTAGATATGCTCTTTGACTGGTTTTTATCATGATAACATTTAGATATGATCTTTTTGAGGTTCTTAACAGAGAGATTTTCATCATGAAAGGTTATTGTTTTACATATATAATCAAAGTACATCTCCTGTTATTCTACATTATAGATATTGTCATTTTAATTGTAGAATATGAAACATACATAATTTTTCAATCAGTTTAATTAAAGTCTGGAGCTGGCATGTCAGTTAACTGCTAGTAGTCTGATGTTATTTATGTATTATTGTCATTTTGTTTATTTTCTTTGGTTAAATCTTCTGACATCAGACTCAGACTTCTCTTGAACTGAATTTTAATATACGTATTGTTATGGGTTTACTTTTCTGCATTGGCTATCTGAAGTATAGGGGGAGGGTTGAGATCTCACAAACATGTTTAACCCCGACGCATTTTTGCGCCTGTCCCAAGTCAGGAGCCTCTGGGCCTTTGTTAGTCTTGTATTATTTTAACTTTTAGTTTCTTGTGTACAATTTGGAGTTTAGTACAGCGTTCATTATCACTGAACTAGTAAATATTTGTTTAGGGGCCAGCTGAAGGACGCCTCCGGGTGCGGGAATTTCTTGTTGCATTGAAGACCTGTTGGTGACCTTCTGCTGTTGTCTGCTCTATGGTCGGGTTGTTGTCTCTTTGGCACATTTCCATTCTCAATTTTATAGCTAATTTTATAGTTGACATTGGGCTCTGAAATTTAAGCTTTCTATGAGTACTGCCTTCGCCCTGGTCAA
The DNA here is from genome assembly GCA_037788925.1 of Mytilus galloprovincialis. Lineage (NCBI taxonomy): Eukaryota > Metazoa > Mollusca > Bivalvia > Mytilida > Mytilidae > Mytilus > Mytilus galloprovincialis. The sequence goes on along the minus strand of CM075333.1, from coordinate 89,974,086 downwards.
AGAAATTTCAAACAAGAAAACTTGGTCAAAGTCATTTGTTTTCATGAAAAACTTGGTCAAAGAAAAGGCAAGAGTTAAATGTTTACAAAGAGAAATATGGGCCATAATGGCTCCAATATATTCTCACATTTTTTCTCTTCTCAGCTGATTGACATTTTAATAGTCATGCCCAGGCCAATTCAATAGTTTATTATACAGTATGGATTTGTTCATTGTAATTGGCAAAATGGTGACCTGTAATTGTTCATATATTTGTCTTTTTGTCTTTAATGGATAGTTGTTTCATTGGCAATCTGACATCTCCTTATTTTCAAATGAAAGATCAACTTATCCATGATAAATAAGGAGATGTGGTAAGATTGCCTATGAAACAAACAAATATTGACCATTGAGTGCAGAACTAAGATATTTTACAATTAATAGGTCATATATTGCCTTCAAAGATGACCATAGTGTATCTGGATTGATAAAATAATGTAAGAAAAGTGACGGTGACCGTGACACAGATCAACTTACTAACCAGATCATTAGGTAGGATCATAACACAAGTCACAGCAGTTTAAATGAACTACAAAATATTTCTATTAAGAATTCAAATTTCTTTTCATTTAGATAAATACCTTTGTGAATGATATACCAAACCTAACTAGAATAGTGCATACAATTTAATATTATTATTTTAATCGAATTTCAATCATTTCTTCAAAGTTTCAACTATCTTGTCAAATGGCACAAGTGATCTTCTGTAATTTTCAATAGGATCATGAATATAAGATCAGAAATCATGATGGGGTGTCCCAGTTAAGGAGTTTCTTTTCTATTACCTCAACAGAAATCCTTTCACACCTGTTGTTAATGTCAATGCCTTGAACCACTCAAAATTTCTCTATCAAGATAGTTGTAAAAAAAGTAATTTCAGATACCCATTAAAATTTTTTATAATTGTTTACACAGTTTAAATACACATTAATCAAAAGTGATATAACACATTTAAACTTGATCAGTTAATGAAAAATTGATAATGATGGCTCAATAGGTCTTATACAAGTGTCGCCAAATTTGAGACTTTAGTTCTACCAGAATTCCACTCTGAATACAGTATTACAATACCATATCCAATGCATTCATCTGATTTGAATTTAAATAATTTTGGAATCAATATCTGCAGTATTGTAAACAATCATCAAGATCTAAGCAAGATTAACATAACAATACAAGTGACATGTCCGTTAACAAAACAACTCAAATTACTGCACGCTGAGGGACTAAAAACAGATCTGACTTCAAGATTGTAGTCTATGTAGGAATAAAATAAGGTGGGGTATATGTAAACTAAACAGCAACCTAACAAAAGTAATAAGTCATCTGGAAGGCAACATACAGTAACAACAATAAACGTGAATATAATGAGGTTCATATGTGGCTCAAACAAAAACAGAAAGCAAATGAATACATACCCCAACGTTCTTTAAAAGGTTACGTTACCCAGACTCCTGAAAAAAAACTTATTTTCTACTGTTTTATCTTTTTACTGACTTGGATGTTTTCTGAATGTTTTGGAATTTATTAAAAGATAATTACATTTTAAAGGGAAACATCTCAACTTAAAGGAGGGGAAATTTGTTTGGTTTTAAAATGGCATTTGTCAACATAGGAAAACTTACATCCTAGTTCTAATCTTAAATGATAGGACAATGTCCTAGTAAGGAATGTCTTTGCAATTATGGGTGGTATTCAACACAAATGAAACATTGACCTTTTAAAATTAAAGGTGCATACGACTAAATTGCTCAGCTGTAAACCCCAAAACTGGGAGAAATAGAAACAAATGCAGAATTCTTACCAAGGACAAAAATTTTAAAAATTGAACAATTTAGAAACATTAATGTCCCACCAAAACATAAGTTCTGACCACTTGGTTCATATTTGCTCCTAAGTTAAAAAATTCCATAAATCTGATACATACAAAGGAAACATTTCAAACATGTAAACTGTAGAACTCTAGGTAACATTATGTGGTAATGTAGCCATGCTAAATGGGACTATGGTTTCTATAGTTTACTAGTAATGTATATTATAAGTAGAAGCTTATTTTATTTATTTCAGCATAATTGATAAAAACCATCACTAGTTTTGCATGAAAGAAGAGGTACACAGGTCACACTTATTTGACAAGACATAAAAGAGATAAATGGAATTATCAAAAACTTTTGACACTCTTGAAAGCAATGCACAAATATAAAAGTTAGAACATCTAAAAATTGATAATGATTTTTGAGATATTAAGGAGCAATTTATAGTAAAACCATTTAAAGAATGCATTGCAATGAATTGCGAGATTTTAAGGAGCAATTTACAGTTAAATCAAGAAAAGCTAACATTACAGAGATTTTTGAGAATTTGAGAAGCAACTCACAGTAAAACCAAGAAAAGCATACACTGCAGTGACTTCTGAGATTTTGAGGAGCAATTCAAAGTAAAAACTATAAAAAGAATACATTGCAGTGACTTTTGAGATTTTTAGGAGCAATTTACAGTAAAACAAAGAAAAGAGCACAGATTGCAGTGATTTTTTGGGAGATTTTAAGACCACTAAGTCAAGCTTTAACACAAGTCATTCTAATCGGGACACAATAGTCTTCCTTTTTGGGGAATATTTTTCTTAAATTTTGTTTTGGTTATGTGTCAGAAACATTTATTTCATATCGTATCCTTAAATCAGTACAGATGTTCTGAAGTTTAACAAGAGCATAGAGATTGCAAGCTGTTAGCACACAAGTTTCTGGAAAGCAAGATTGACCACTTCAGAGATACAAGCAGATAAAATATGACAAAAGGAAGAATAAGAAACCTGCTTACCTTAAATCAGTGTTAATAGATAGATAAATAAAATTGTTTTACCTGTCCAGGTGTTAAAGGTATGCTGAACAAAAACTTATCTACAGAGCTATCAGTTCTCTGTAACCTTATGTCAACTAACACATGTCAGACTATAAGACAACATTATTATAAACTATATAAATACCATTTTTCAAATTTAATTTACTTGTCCTTAAATTGTAAGGTGAGACATCCGTAAATGATCTTCATTCTTAAATAAACTTCCTCTTAAGGTTGCCATACAAGTGCAGATTATTGTATAAAAGTAATTGGTTTGTCATTAAAGTGTTTTTTTCTACGAATAAGTTAAATATAGACCGTAATTACTCAATTCTCAATACTGAGAAAAAAGTAAGAAGACATTTTTGTAACAATAATAAAATCTTTATGTCATTTCGGGTGAAGACAAGAGAGAATTTTTATTATTATTTTACAGGTTGCAAAATCCAGATAGCCATTCTTTATTTCAAGTTTCAATCTATAACTTTGTTAGTTGCAAAGAAGAGCATTGAATGGCTCACACTTGGCAAAACTTGTAAGTTTTACAACAAACATTTTGGTAAAAATTTGCAAACAAATTTAGAATTCAATTTGACAACTTTTGGAAAATTTTAAGAATAAAAAAAAAAACATTGATTTATATTCATTCTATACAAATGTAATTTAAAAAGAAAATCATTCAAATACATTTCAGAACATAAAAGAAATCAATACCTTATTATTTTATATATTTTGTTAAAGTTTAACATGTCAATATTACATGTAAAATCTCCCAAAAAAACATTGTTCCACTGTCCTTGGCAAGCAGTCTTATATACAACACAATTAATTCAGTAAGTAAATGTTAGTTGTCATTTACTCTTAAATCAACAGCATAAATCCCATCTGCATATTAACCAATATCTGGCACTGTATTTTGGAGAAAATAAAATGCCATGTTTAATTGCTGCAACACCTGTACCTCATTTTTGTAATGTAAATTAACAATATTATGTAACCATCACAAAAGACATAAAACCTCACAAATATTCCTACCCGTCAGTCACTGTCAACACTTATCAATATAACTCATATCCTCTCAAAAGCATCATATTTTTTATCATTCTTAAGATTTACATCATGTCATTCTTATTGCAATGCCTAATCTTCAAATGCACAGATCAATGCATATCTTAAATGGAAAAAAATCAATGCATATCTTAAATGGAAAAGAATATCTGTTTCACAGAAGACAACAAGTATCTGTGTTTCACAGATGACGACAGATATGTTCCAATCCTTTTAACGACAATCCTTTTCCCTCTTTCCTGATTGTTCCCTACCAAATTAGACTTTACAACAGGGTTTGTACTACCATTAGCAACACAAAGGGCACTACTTGTAGAACAGAATCTGCTTACCCTTCCAGAGCAACTGAGGTCATCATTTATTTTGAAGGGGGTTTGTGTTGCTCAGTCTTTAGATTTCTTAATTGTGTTCCCTATACTGTTGTTAGTCTTTTGGTCTTTTAGTCTTTTGGGCACAGCATTGTCATTTTATTTTCAATTTTAAAACCATGACACAAAGTTAGCCAACTAGCTGCTTTACTTTGATGAAAGGAAATCATTTTTCAATAAAATCACAAAACAAGATGCAAATCATACATGAGTTTAATGAGTTATGATATGACTATAACAGCCATCTTGAATATCAGTTAGGATTGACACAACTTTGTTAAATCAAAGCCTTAAAGGCTGTAAAAGCAATTGCTGCCATGTTAATGTTTGGGGACTTTTATTTTTCATCCACATATATACAAGAATTAAACCTGACATGAGTGTTGTCTAGTTAAAAGTAAGAAGGTTTTAACTTTATATAAATAAAAGACTTTAGCAGAAAGTCATTTTTAATGTTTTATATTTCACAAGGAGACAACACGTTTACCAGGCTAAAGTTGGGGTCAAATATACATGTGCTGAAACATATAACTCAAAAAGAAATCATCATGGATTATCCCCTGGTAGTGTTTGTAACTTCCTTGGCAATGATTTCCTTTATTGATTTAATTTTAACAATTTTCATTATTAATTTATATTTAACCATTAACACAAATGATTAAGTTAAAACATTTCAACTTTCCAGACGCAAATGTTAAAAAACAGGAAAGAAATAAAATATCTTACAAGACATAAACATGTAAAGAATAAATGTATATTTCAGCTTAATAAAAATATTTTCATAATGTTACTTTGTCATCATTTTTAAAACTAAGTTCCAAACATTATTGCTCAGTTGATATGTGTCCTTCTGATGCGGTACGAGCACAGGCACTTGTTTCTATCCATAGGAAGGTCGATTATCCATATAAATAGTTTTATATGGATAGTCGACCTTCCTATGGATAGAAACAAGTGCATGTGGGTACAAGATAACTACAATTCTCATGCAATCCCGAAAAGGGGGGTCATCACAGACAAACATGACATTAAATCGTTATCACTGAACTAGTATATATATTGTATAGGGGCCAGCTGAAGGACGCCTCCGGGTGCGGGGATTTTTCGATGCATTGAAGACCTGTTGGTGACCTTAATTCTGCTGTTGTATGTTTTTCTATGGTCGGGTTGTTGTCTCTTTGACAAATTCCCCATTTCCATTCTCAATTTTATTATACGAACAAGAACAAACAGCTCTACGTTGCTTTGATATTTATCAATTTTCAGGAAACATTGCGAAAAATGATCTTCAATATTTCGAAAACATGTGAAATAAAATTGCTAACACGGTGGACCGTCGAGTGTCAGTTACGTAACGGTACCCAAATTGCACCGAGTACCCAAATTGCACCTATTTAGCAAAACTAGCAGCGAAAATCTTACAAGATTTACTAGAGACTAAACAATTTGTTTTTATATGATTTGATACTAAGCACATCTTTCAACATAGGTAAAACTATTTAGATATGCACAAAACGTTCACAGTATATATCAACAGATGAAGTATTTTACTGAAAAAGCAAAATGTACTGAAACGTCGCCATGCGACGTCATCTTTTAAAAATGAGCAAATACAATATGTTACAAGTATCCATTTAAAAAATAATGAAGAGTAAGCATGGACTAATATCCAATTGTTCAAAATATTTAAAGAAATTAAACAAAAGCTCTGTTATTAGACTTTTGACTATGTGAATTTAAGCATGGAAGCAATTTGGGTACTCCTCATTTCAGAATCATTGATGGTTTGGAGGTCAGTTTAGACCAATTTTTCTATGATTCCATATGGAATAAAAATCAAATTGGTGTACCTTTATAATAAAGAAGGATAGGGCTACAAAATAAACACAGAATGGACATTTTTGTTTTCATCATAAAAAAACGTAGATGAAAAAACTGTCAAAATAGGTGCAATTTGGGTACCGTCACGTTAGACTTGTTCACTGAAAAGACGAGGATAATGGTTTCATCTGACATTTGTTATGCAAACCCAGTTTTGATCATGATATTTAAAAAGACGTACTTTTTTTCAATCTATGTATTAATAAACTAGAAAATTCCAAATTGTAAATATCTCTTCATCTGGACCGACTTGGCATCTACTACGTTTGGACGGGTCCATTTCATTAGTAAGGTGATCGATAAATATTACGGAGTTTTGACAGAAAAGGAAAACGAACTTATTGTTATGTGTTTTCAACAAGGGTTTCGTTCCGCTAAATTATTTGCGCAAATAAAGTTTGTCTATTTTTAGATTACAGGTAATAATTTGACACTACGCATTAACCTGTGTAGTGATTTTGATTTTACGATAAATGTATGAATGAACGATAATTTTATGAATGAACAAGAGCACCTGACCTCTTAAAGAAACACAAATTAAACATAAAAAACCGTATTTATTAGGATATAATTCAGTTAAATTTTCAATACTAAATCAACAACTGAAATGAATCCATATTTTGTTGAAACATCGTACGAACGGCGGAAAACGGAATCGCATTTATAAAAATGTACTTTTTTTCACTCGGACTTCTATGTTATTTGATAGTCAAACGGTTGACCCTTTAAATACAAAAATACATCTACAAGAACATATTCTGAAACTTCTTAAATCCACTAACTTTTTTTTAAAGTTTCAAGCTATGTATTGCATTAGAAAACATAAATAGGTGTTAAAGAATGACTGACCAGGAGCCTGTTTAACAAAATACTATGGCTTGATCTGGGCGGAGTCTCTGATCTGGGTCACAAAGATGGCCATACGTGACGGCATAAAAGCAATTGCTTTAAAAAACTATAAAATAATCCCTCACATAAAGTTTGATTTCCAAAACCTTTCATGCATTTTTCAGACCAAGTTTATAGTAAATTAAACCAATTGTTTTGAAGGGAAAAAAATAATTTTTATAACATAAATTAGCTCAAAGGTAACACAAAACATGTTCACAGACAAAGTCTAAATGATTACAATAGCTGTAACAGGTCTTTAATTTTAAGTGATTTTTACAGTTTGTTCTTATATTGTGCTGTAACACCACTGTCCTAGGTTAGGGGTAGGGTTGAGAGTTCACAAACATGTTTAATCCCACCACATTCTATATGTGACTTTCAAAATCAGAAATCTGTTGTAACGCTGTTGTCATTGGTTCAAATCATTTTGTTTTTGTTTTCAGTCAATGGTTTTCTCTTTTGAAAATGTTTCACATTTTTCAAATTGTGGCCACTTATAGTACACTATAGGGTAAAGGTTTTTCTCATTTTTGAAGGAAAAACCCTATGGTTGCCTATAATTTGATACCATGCACTACATTTGTCTCATTGGCAATCATACCACATTTTATGATTGTTATAATAAGGAAGATATACAAAACAAAATATAGAAACCCACAAAACAACATAACATGACATACCTTTTAGTTATCCTCTATTCCAACTGACAGATTCTTGAACACAAAGTGTGTAAAACTTTTGATATATATTTCTCTTGATTTTTATTCTGCTACAAAAACTTACAATCTAAAAAGAAAAGGCAATAAAACTTCTATCACATAAGATGCAAGAACTTTAGAATGACAGAAAGAGTGTTTGCGTGTCTTGTTTTTTTGCAGCTTTGGTGCCAGTATTTTTTCTCAGTCTCAAATTAAGAAGGTGCTCTAGTGCACATGTAATTCTGAACACGAAATGACTACACAAGCTGCTAACATGTAATATGTTACAATTTTCTCTTATCTGTCTACAACAGCAATAATTTCAATGTCAGATTTAATGTATTTAAGAAGTATATAAGAAATTAAATTCCTCATTACACAGCATTACAATATGGGAATAACAAGCAAAGTGAAAAGATCATACATAATTAAAGTACAACAAGCACTGTTTGTTCAATCATTGAAACACTTTTTTTCTGTTTTCCATAAATCATGGATATTGCATCTGGTACAAACATGTAAATCAACAAGTCTTTTATTCCAATAGCTTAATAAATATTAATAAACAAGTGCCTCTTTGATTGCTTTTTTATTTGATGGTGTTTAGCACCACTTCAGCAAGCTATATCATGAAGTTTGGACCATTGACCTTTGGCAAGAAAACTGGCAACCATGTCAAATAAGATACAAGTCAAACATACCTCAACACTGACTTGCAAACTCAAGACTTGACAGACTTTAGCTCACAGTAAATAAACTACTTAAAACCACTTGGCCAATGAGGCTTAAGCACTGATAAAAAGAATTGTTAAAATATTCCACTGTCTATAACCTTCTTCTTTCACTATGTCGTATCAGAACAAATTCATAACTATTTTTGGGTTAAGTCACTGAATTCTGTCTACATTGATTTTAAGCTTATTAGTTTTCCCCCAGTAATATAATTAGAAATTGTTTACAGCATTAATCTTTAAAAAAAATTCTCTATGAGTGCATCATTAATTAGGTAACTATTTACCTTTTGTATTTTTGGGACATATCTTTGATAGTCTCTGCTAGATTTATTCACCTTACTTATTAGACACTTGGCAATTTAAAGCTTAAAATACTGTACAGACACTTTCTATAGTTGAAGACTGTATATTGATCACAAGATGTCTTTTGATTTTGATGTGTCATTGGGTTGTTGTTATTCTGTTTTGTATGTGTCATTTGGTTGTGTCCTTTGTTTGTATGCATCATTGGTTTGCTGTCATTGTTTTGCATGTGTCATTAGGTTGCTGTCTTTGTTTTATATTTGTTATCAGATTACTGTCTTTGTTTTGTTTGTGTCACTGGGTTGCTGCCAGGTTTTTTGTTTGTCATTCGGTTGACGTCTTTATTTTGTATGTGTCATTTGGGTAGTCATTTGATTAGTATAGGTCATTGGGTTGCTGTCTTTATTTTGTACTAATGTCGAAACTAATTTCATTATTAAAATTCTTAACATAATTGCATGGTTACATAATAATAAACTTTGTATACACATACATCCTAGACTTAAATCACATGAAGTTCCACTTTCTTAAAGGAGTAGGTCTGGTAAGGACTGATTTTGGCCTCAAAGTTTAAGGTCATCTGATGAAAGATTTTGAACACTTTTAAACCACTCAAGTGTCTACCTCAATCGATTCAATTAGTGTATGTGAAAGATTTGACCTGATTTAGTCATTAAAGACACTCAAATTCAAAGTTAAATATGGAAAATCATCAAATACGCCATAATATGTCACTTTTCAGATAGTTTTTGTCAAAAATGAAAATGACCACATCCGAGTTCATTCTCAACCTTTATATATGTTATGTATTATCGTCAAATACAAGCTACATTTTGATATGAAGAATGAACATAAATGCAGCAACTTCCATTTCAGATGGAAACAGTCTAAAAATTAACCATAATGCTAAATTGTCAAAGATTTCAGTAATTAAGCATGACTTTATGATGGTAGCACCAAATGTATTGTCGAAAACAGCCCTTATTTATGTAACAGAAGTAACCTACTTTCTAAAAAATAACTATAAGTATTTTAAACAATTTTGTAAAACTGCTATATTTTGGGGCCAAAAAGAGGTCTTACTGGACCTATTCCTTTCTTTCTGTATTTATAGAGGGTCCTAAAGTTGAAGCAAAACATATCCATTATATGTTAAGAATAAACAGAATTCAGATTTATCTTTTATTAGGAAGATAGCTTCCAACCTACCAACAGTATAAGTTCAAATCACTTCAATGAGTCTTTCTATTGAAAGGAATTCTAAATGACTTAAGTCTCCAAATAATGCCTCTCAGACTAGACAACACCGCTTACAGGGCAAAAATAAGTGATCAATTATAGCAAATCTTACATTCATACTACCATGTTGAAGAGCATATTTACACAAAAAATGTCAATGGTTAAAACTAAATGTGGGAATATCAGAAAATCTACTCTTGACAAAATGTAAAAGTGGGAATCTATAAGGCTATCTGTCAGACAAAATATACACAAGTATTAACTACCAAAATATTATCTGACAAACATACCACCACTACAATCTAAACATGACAGTTGGTTACTGTTTTATATTGTTATTTTACATAAATACTGGACCATTGCACTAGATATTAATGATAAACCTATGTTCATGGCCATGAGCAAACATTCCAGTAAAACCGTAGTGTTGTCAGACTGTGTTTAAACGTCTTAGCTCTGCAGTCATCAGAGACTTGAGATAAGGGATAAAAATACATCAGTGACACAAACACACATACCATAAGTGTACTGGTGTTGTCTGAATTAACTTAGATGTACTCACGTTCCCCTCCACAGGAAATTAGCTAACAGGTGCCCCTTCCTATCAAACTTTACTTTATCATCGATGACAAAGACAATTAACACTACACTAAGCTACTTCAGATAAAATCACCTACTCTATGATGTTTTAGTTCTTTGATTCTGACACTATGGATATAAAGTCATTGACTTTGTAATGGCTAAGGTCTATGGTCTGGGTCTATGGCTAGGGTCTATGGTCTGGGTCTATGGCTTGGGTCTATGGCTAGGGTCTATGGCTAGGGTCTATGGTCTGGGTCTATGGCTAGGGTCTATGGTCTGGGTCTATGGCTTGGGTCTATGGCTAGGGTCTATGGTCTGGGTCTATGGCTAGGGTCTATGGTCTGGGTCTATGGCCTGGGTCTATGGCTAGGGTCTATAGCTTGGGTCTATGGTCTGGGTCTATTGGCCTGGGTCTATTGGCCTGGGTCTATGGCTAGGGTCTATAGCTTGGGTCTATGGCCTGGGTCTATGGCTTGGGTCTATGGCCTGGGTCTACCCACTCAAACACACAATAACTACAAACAATGTGTCCACACAAGGGCTATATTTCAAATGTATATCTTTTGTATTGCCTTTCAAAAGTATTACACACTCCATGATAAAAGTGCAACTGCTTATATGGCAAAAAAAATAGAACTTAACCTCACTTAATAGAATTCACATTGAAAAGATTACTTAATTCAAACCACCCTTAAAATATAACTGACACTTTCAGGAGAATATTAGAATATATATCTCAAAGAAACAGGTATTTTAGAATAAAGTTGTGTGCCTACAGTAAAATGTCTACACAAAACCAAAATTGGGCTGAAAGTTGTGTTCAGATTAAAAAGAGTTTGGATTAAACTACTGTAACCTTGTATGTCTAACATCTTGATGCAGTGATTTAGATTTGAAACATTTATTACATGTCAGAAACTTTTAGCTTTCTTCAAATCCAATTTTCACAATTTTAAAATGTTTCCCAAATGTCATCAGGATTTAATTCAAAACAAATTACTTGATTCCTTACAACTCCCAAGTTTTAATCATTTGACATGGATACAAAATAAATGAAAAATCATTGGACTTATATCAATTGTAAATCCCTACACGGTGGATCCAATCTCATTAAAGAATAAACTGTAATTACAATTTACAGACACCAATCTTAAATTAAATAAGAATTCTAAGTGCTGTAGGCAAATCTTTAATGTTTAACGATTTTCTTCAAATCAATGTTAACTATAAATAAGTGTCAGAACTATTGTGATCAATAGAAGAAACTGTTAAAACAAACAGCTCCGTGCAGAATCTTGGCGCAAACGATAACAAATTTTTTAATCGAATGAATTTCTGTATCTCTTTTATCTCCCTGACAATTAGATAGAAAGAGTGTAAATTTATAACACCGTAATGATTTCTATGCGGTTAATTTCTGGATATTGCTCAGACTCACTAAAACAAAGCTTTGTAATTAGTTATGGCACAGTATGAAAAAACCGATTATCATATTGTCCTATTACATATAGCTTTTAGAAACTCAGAACAGAAACAGGAAAGTGCGGCCAAGGGTAGGGAGCCTCAGAGAATGGACAAGTTCAAACTGCTCACAACAACCTATAGATTTGGTAAGAATGCTAATGATACAACTTTGTCCACCATAATGGAGTAAACAATTAGACCAAGTTAATAAATTCATACATGTATATTGCAATATTTATATATATATAGCCAAGAAAAATCTTTGAACATAGAAAATAAGTTTAAAGGTGTCATATCTGTCTTGTAGTTGACCTTTTACCTTAAATGTCTGAAAAACATCAAATATTAATATAATGCATGGTTCAGTGAATCATGACAATGAGGTCAAGGTTAGTGTCAAATATCAATATTTATATGACTTGGTAAAGAATCTAGGGGGTAGGCGGAAAAAGGGAAATACTGTTGGTCCTGATATTCCCTATGAAAATTACCAAACATGAAAATGATGAAATTCAGTCACAGAACAGTAAACTTAGGTCAAGGTCAGATGACATGCAGTATATTCGTACAGAAAATACAGACCATCGGGGATCTTTGTGAAAAACTACCTTGTATACTATTTCTTTTACCTTTTGCGATATAAATTACTTTTTCTTGTTTATTGCATCACCAACGTCATAAACACACCTCTATGCCTTTATAAAGTTATGTCACATATTTATGAAGGTCCATCTTACTGAAGGTGAGACATGTTGATCATGTTATTTGATATACCATCAAAGAATAAGACTTTTCTTGTAACTGTCACCTGGCATTGATTTCATCCCTCCCTTTTAGTAATGCACATGTAATTCAAGGTCAAATCGTTTGTCATCTGTTGTACTGAATTTATTTGTCAATATCTATTTGTTTTCTTAGTCTGAACCCTGTCTGTCCTTTTGAATGCTTTGTTATCAAATTTTGGTTCTATTCTGTATAGTTAGAATTTGATCCTTTGGAACATAGATTTCATGAACAAGGAACATGACAACTTATATGAACTTACAGCAGAATGAATTGAGCGTGTAGGTAAAGATAGAATCTTTGGTAAGCTTGCTTTCTAGCTGAACCGTGAATAAATTCTTAGGTTAAGCTATCTAAACCTCCTTTCGGAGTAGTCTAGTCCTACAGACAGATAGATTGGATATCTGTCAGACTAGTCTAAAGGAGGGAAGTTACTAATGACTTCACGGTTCAGCTAGCAAGCAAGCTAACCAAAGATTCTACCTTTACCTACACACTCAAAGCATTCTACTGTAATGTTTTTACTGATTTTGTTTGAAAGCTGTCTCATTGATACGAAAAATATCTTTTCTATACATGTCAATGCAACGGACAACAGTATTGCCATCATTTAAACTAGTGTACGATATATACCTAAACAATAAACTTTGTGCCAATCCTTATGTAATATTAAAGCCCATTACGAATTTTGAATTTGATGTTTCATTTGGGACATGATATTAGATAGCATAACCCGTTAATCATGTGACGCTTTATGAACCAATTTTGAAACCAATTCAATTCTAGCTGTCATATCTCACTAGCAGTATCTATACCAATATTTTTATAGCGAAACGATAGAACAGTAATGTGATATAACACTGCCATTTTATGGCTGAAACATGAATGTAAGATTCAGACGGAAACCATTTAACCATTAAACAATATGTAAAAAGGATATATATCTATAAATTTATATTGTAGTTATTCAATAAAATAAGGTAATTGAATACACCACATAGTGCTAACTAAAAGCCTTTTATGTGTTACAGCATTTGTTTAACAACAATAGTAAGATCCAATAACGTCATAGATGTTAACAGTGGAAACATTAGCTATTATCTAACTTGAAAGTGAGAATAATACGATCCTAGAATATATATTATACAACTTTTTATGGAAACAGTACTAGATACTAAATAAATTACTAGCAGAATAATAGCTGTCTGAATCATTTAACAGTTAACATATTTACAACCGAAGAACTCTGTGACATTAACCTTATTCTATTCAGCTTCAAAGCTCTATAAAATAAATACAATAAACAAAATACATGAACAATTAGGACTAGTATTGATACTTCAGAAAATGTTTAATTGCTGTTTAATAAACTGTGGCCAACCTTTGCTGATAGATACTGTCTTCTGTTATAAAAATAAGATGTGGTGTGATTGTAAAGGACACACTCCCCACCAGAGACCAAATGGCATAGAAGTTAACAACCGCTGTTCCTTCAGTAGTCATTGTTGTCTCTGTGCTATCCTGTTAACTATTGTTGTCTTTGAGTTATCCATTGTTGTTGTTTCAGTGTTGCTGTTCCTTCAGCAGTCATTGTTGTCTCTGTGCTATCCTGTTAACTATTGTTGTCTTTGAGTTGTCCATTGTTGTCTTTGTGCTATCCTGATATCTATAGATGTCTTTGAGTGGTCCATTTCTTATCCTGATATGTGTTGCTGTCTCTGGGTTGCTGTTCCTTCACCATTCATTGTTGTCTCTGTGCTATCTTGATATGTTTTGTTGCCTCTGAGTTGCCCTTCATGTCTTGATATGTGTTTTGTCTCTGGGTTGGTCATTTCATATCTCATTCTGATATGAATTGTTGCCCATGTGCTGTCCACTTCAAATCCTGATATGTGTTGTTGGCTCTGTGCTGGGCTTTTTATATCCTTGTATCTGTTGTTGGCTCAGTTTTGCCATTTCTATATCATGGTTTCTGTTGTCTCTATGCAGCTCCTTGGTATCTTTTGTTCGCTCAGAGTTGCAATCTTCATATCATGGCATCTGATATCTCTATGCTGCTCTCTGGTACCTGTTTTTGGCTCAGAACTGTCATTTTCATATCATGGTAGCTGTTTTCACTATGCTGCTCTTTGGTATTTTGGCTCAGTGCTGTCATCTGCATAACATGGTATCTGTTGTCTCTCTGCTGTTCTCTGATATCTGTTGTTGGCTCTGAGCCATCATCGTCATATCATGGTATCTGTTGCAATAACATTAGCGGTACCAATTTTCCTGCACCAGATGCGCATTTCAACAATACATGCCTCTTTAATGATGCTCGTGGCCAAAATATTTGAAATCCAAAGCTTATATAAAAGATGAAGAGCTATAATCCAAAAGGTCCAAAAAGTATCGCCAAATCCGTGAAAGGAATCAGAGCTTTGCATGAGGGAGATACATTCCTTAATTTATAATAATTTCTAACATTTTGTAACAGCAAATTTTAATAACACAAAAAATTCAGTATTTTCATGCCAGCAACGAAGTACTGGCTACTGGGCTGGTGATACCCTCAGGGACTAACAGTCCACCAGCAGAGGCATCGACCCAGTGGTAGTAATAACATTAAAGGTATCAATTTTCCAGCACAAGATGCGCATTTTGACAATACATGTCTCTTCAGTGATGCTTGTGGCCAAAATATTTGAAATCCAAAGCTTATATAAAAGATGAAGAGCTATAATCCAAAAGGTATGCTCCACGTTGATATTTTGGTTTCTGTTGTCGTCTTTCTACGGAACCCTTCATACCCTGGTTACAAAAATTGCAGTAGTGGGCAGATCAGGCAGTATATGGCCAAATAATTTTGATTTTGTTGTATATTTTTCTAAATTTTTACTGAGAAATAACTTAATAATTGTTTGGAGCATACCAGAATGAATTAGCACAATGAGAGATGGTCTTTATCCTTATTATTTTTTCCATATCAAATTAGAGACCAATTTAAATCTAATTGATTCAACAGAAAGCTAAAAAATGTTACAGTTTTTCTAAGTACTTGTATGAATAACTAGAGGCTCTAAAGAGCCTGTGTCGCTCACCTTGGTCTATGTGAATATTAAACAAAGGAAGCAGATGGATTAATGACAAAATTGTGTTTTGGTGATGGTGATGTGTTTGTACATCTTACTTTACTAAACAGTCTTGCTGCTTACAATTATCTCTATCTATAATGAACTTGGCCCAGTAGTTTCAGTGGAAAATGTTAATAAAAATTTACAAATTTTTTGAAAATTGTTAAAAATTGACTATAAAGGTCAATAACTCCTTAGGGGGTCAATTGACCATTTCGGTCATATTGACCTATTTGTGAATCTTACTTTGCTGAACATTATTGCTGTTTGCAGTTTATCTCTATCTATAATAATATTCAAGATAATAACCAAAAACAGCAAAATTTCCTTAAAATTACCGATTCAGGGGCAGCAACCCAACAACGGTTTGTCTGATTCATCTGAAAATTTCAGGGCAGATAGATTGACCTGATAAACAATTTTACTCATGTCAGATTTGCTCTAAATACTTTGGTTTTTGAGTTATAAGCCAAAAACTGCATTTTACCCCTATGTTCTATTTTTAGCCATGGCGGCCATCTTGATTTGATGGCCACGTCATCAGACACATTTTTTAAACTAGATACCCCAAAGATGATTGTGGCCAAGTTTGGATTAATTTGGCCCAGTAGTTTCAGAGGAGAAGATTTTTGTAAAAGATAACTAAGATTTAAGAAAAATGGATAAAAATTGACTATAAAGGGCAATAACTCCTAAAGGGGTCAACTGACCATTTCGGTCACGTTGACTTATTTGTAAATCTTACTTTGCTGAACATTATTGCTGTTTACAGTTTATCTCTATCTATAATAATATTCAAGATAATAACCAAAAACAGCAAAATTTCCTTAAAATTACCAATTCAAGGGCAGCAACCCAACAACGGGTTGTCTGATTCATCTGAAAATTTGAGGGTAGATAGATCTTGACCTGATAAACAATTTTACTCCGTAAGATTTGCTCTAAATGTTTTGGTTTTTGAGTTATAAGCCAAAAACTGCATTTTACCCCTATGTTCTATTTTTAGCTATGGCGGCCATTTTGGTTGGTTGGCCTGGTCACCGGACATATTTTTTAAACTAGATACCCCAATGATGATTGTGGCCAAGTTTGGTTTAATTTGGCCGAGTAGTTTCAGAGGAGAAGATTTTTGTAAAAGTTAACGACGACGGACGACGGACGACAGACGACAGACGACGGACGACGGACGCAAAGTAATGGGAAAAGCTCACTTGGCCCTTTGGGCCAGGTGAGCTAAAAAGAGATGTGGGCAAATGTTATTGATGATCTAACTCTAAAACATGAGTTTCTTCCTCTTCAAGGAGGAATTTCAAAATGAAAAACAGTCATTGCAGTGTTGCACTCTTGCTTTTTTACACTGATTATCACTAAAATCAGTAACATATCTTTACATTACTATCAACGCCTAACTAACATAAATTATTATCAAAAAACTTATTTTCCCTATCTTATAAACAACCCTACAATACACGTTTATATAAAAATTATCATTGGACAAGCAAATGTTATCCCATCCATGCAATTGTAAAGAGTATTAATTCGTAAAATTGATCCTTCCTTAGCGACAAGCTAAAATCTGAACACATTCAACACCTCATCATTTACAGATTTCTGTCAAACATATTACATTAAATCCACGTCAACTTGATCATCATGATCTCAACTCGACAGGTAGTCAAACACCTGTATCGATAGGTTTATCAATATACAAACATGGGTAATCTCCCCTGGATTGTATTCCTTGACAACATATCTTACTGAAGTACCTGGTATTATTGCTAACACTTCAAATTTACATTTTGTTTTCTTATAAGTATTTAAGCATGTGCCGATAAATAAAGCTCTGTTCTGGAGGGTTGCTATTTAGTTATCTAAAGCATGGTATTTACACCTCTGTTCTGGAGGGTTGCTATTTAGTTATCTAAAGCATGGTATTTACACCTCTGTTCTGGAGGGTTGCTATTTAGTTATCTAAAGCATGGTATTTACACCTCTGTTCTGGAGGGTTGCTATTTAGTTATCTAAAGCCTGGTATTTACACCTCTGTTCTGGAGGGTTGCTATTTAGTTATCTAAAGCCTGGTATTTACAGCTCTGTTCTGGAGGGTTGCTATTTAGTTATCTAAAGCATGGTATTTACACCTCTGTTCTGGAGGGTTGCTATTTAGTTATCTAAAGCCTGGTATTTACACCTCTGTTCTGGAGGGTTGCTATTTAGTTATCTTTCTTTGGATGATCATTACTTTTATGTAGTTACTTATAGTGTACTAAATAATGCTGTAAATTCAGAAATTATTGCGAGGTTATTCTTATTGCAAAAAATGTGACAGAGTTGTAAACGCAATAATTTAAACTCGCAATTTGAAATATTTAATATGAGTTAAACAGGATTTTTCTCAAAATCGTTAAAATTAAAATCGCATGACAAAATAGCAATAATAAATGCACGCAATAATTTCTGAATTTACAGTATTCAACAAAGTCTTTTTCATCAAGAGCATGCAACAACAACATAATCATAAGATATAATTGTTTTCTGATTTATGTAATTTTCTACTGAAGAATAAATGCAAGGATATATATATTGTTTCATTACTTGACATACATTTTTGAAATGTTCATTTAAGGGCATACGATACAGTTTTGATCCTGTATTTACAAGTTGATGAAAATTTGCATATAGGCTATTTTAAATCTGATCAAATCAAATATGTTATAAAAAATATACCTTCATGTGCTACTTTTTGAGTAAATTGAGGTTCAAATTTCAGATATTTCCTCAAAATACGGATTTGTGGACATGTTTTTCCTTTCGATAGAAATACATAACTTTTTTATTTTAAAAGATAAACACAATCGGTTTTTGTTAAATTATTTGTAATTTGTGTGTTATATAAATATTGCATAAATTTGTACATTCTATTTATACAAATAACTCAAATTTATCAAATGATCATAATTGTAGGAAAAAAACGTAATTTTTGGCTGTATATTTATCAAATTTAAAAAAATTGCACTATTTACGTTTTATTGAAAATTGGTACACATAATCTTCTTAAGTAATCAAACCAAATGCCATTTTAAAAAAGGGGGGTCCATGAACTCGTTTTCAAGTTAAATCAGTTTGAATGCTAAAAATTAGCCGAAAACTGCATCTTTTCCCGATAAGTCACCGTTTGACGTCGCGAAAATAACAATTTACGTTAGCAACGTCATTACCTCCCCTGTAACTGTATCGTATGCCCTTAAAGGATGTATTAAGTCCCCAACTCTCCAAAAACCAACCTGAAAATTTAGTTTAAATCAAGGGGATTGGGTCTCTTTGGTAACAAAAAAATTTGTTTGAGACATTTTACTCAGATTCATTTAACTATGATACATGCACAAAATAGTTGAATATTAACTCTGTAATTATGTCATAATCTAAGCAAAGAGGAAAAGAGGATGGAATTGTAGCTAGGACAGTTGAAACATATCAAATTTAATCTGTTACTTCTAATGATATGACTATAGGGTATAGCAATTTCTAATAATAGAAGCATTATACAAGAAGGTGTCAGGGGGGAAACTTCTTAGATGGACTGACCGGATAGAGTGCAAACCTAATTTCCCTTCTGCTTCTCCAATGATTACAAATCGAGAAATTCCCGCAACCAGAGGTGTTCTTCAGCTGGCCCCTAAACAATTATATATACTAGTTCAGTATGGTTTACTTTTACAAGTTGTGACATGGACGGAGAGTTGTCTCATTGGCACTCATACCACATCTTCTAATATCTATAGGCAGGTTGTCTATGATGTCCATATAAGATAGAAAACATAACAATGATACCTTCAAATGGAGAAAAAAAATTACTATATATGGCAAGTCTTAAATCACTCTAGTACTAAAGGCAAATTGTGAGAGATCTTATATTTTATCACAAAAAACAACCTAATGTCAGACATTAACATCTAAAACATAATGTCAGATTCAAGGGACCACCTCAACCTGTGTGAATATCATTACTGTAAACAGAGACTAAAAAGCCAGATTCAATGTAAATGAAAATTGTGTTAATGCCATTACCAATAGAGACTAAAACGTAAGATTTAAATTAAATGAAAATCTGAGGGAGTTGACATGAAGTATTTCCTTATCATTCATGACTTTATACATAACATGAATTTGTTAAGCAGCATGGAGCCAAAAGCATCAACAGTCTGACATTCCTAATAAGATTAAAATTATCCCAATAAAATAAAAAGACCTCTTGTATGAGTCAAATATAAAAACCATAATTCAATTCATATATAAAAAAAGATTAATTCGTTGTGATTTAATAATCAATTTCATTGCCAGTTTTAAGCTTTTTGTCATTTGCAGACATGCAACTGGCAGAGACAAACAAATCTAGATTTTTCAAATTCATTTATGCATAGCAATATGGATAAAAATTCACAAAACATGTATATAATATTCAATATAAATCGCGATGTGTTACATAGAAAATGGAATTTCCATCATTATACGATAGACAATTCTACTGTTAATCAATAGAGAATTGAGTCAGTAGAATTGAGTCGGTAGTTCTGTTTATAATGAATAGAAGCCAGATGATGTAACACAGGTATTCAAAGTTAGAATTTCTAGAATTACACTTTCTTTGAAAGATGAATTAGACCATAGATATAAGAAGATGTGGTTTGAGAGCATATGAGACAACTCTCCATCCAAGTCACAAAGTGTAAAATAAAAACAATTGTTGGTCAAAGTACGTTCTTCAACACAGAGCATTGGCTCACATGGAACAGTAAGCTATAAGGGCCCCAAAAATGACTATTGTAAAACCATTCAACTGGGAAAACCAAGTCTAATCTATATAAAAAACATGAAACGAGAAACTGTCTATTTCTGCAGCTTTTCATAAAAAGCAGTGTTGAGTGGGGGTCTCATTGGGGGGTACCTTTGTATATCACAGTACAGAAAGATGGGCAAGGGTGGAAAACAATATATGTAACATTTGTAGAAGGGCATAATAACTAATCATTGCTGATCTTATCTTAGACTAAACCAATGATTACAAAGCAAGAACATCACCATTATTGGATTTAGTAAAACTTATCCAAAGTCAAACAAGTGTCACATGAAGGTCAAGGAGACCAAAATACTGTTGAATAGTGATGTTGATGGATGGCTGTTAAACTAATTGTGCAAGTAGTAGAAAAAAGAACATAAGAATTCCATATGAAGATAAACCATGCTTTATACTAGAACAACACTAGATTTTTTAAAAGTGCTATTTCACAGGGTAACATTACACACCAAGACATATCATCCTACTCCGACATATCAATCTGACTCCAAGTTAATCTGACTTTGCTCTTAATCCTTGAAGCCACATGCTTAGGGGTGAAGCAGAAAATACCAATTATGAAGCCATTAGTTTGACCCGACTGGAATCCTCTAAAGTTAAAACACTTCTTAAAAATATCCCTATATGTTAAAACACTCCTCAACAAGAATACTTATATATGTTTATCAATATTCAATGATGCGATAGTGATAAAAAATCTAACCAGTTTATGTAGACCTGTATTACAAAATATCAAACTTAAGGACAGGATCTATAGCTTATCTTGTAAGCAAAAACCAATCCTTGCATTACACATAGACATCTTAACCTGTTACAATATATCTCATGAGGCATAGGACAATTTTAACGTGCAAGCATATTTATTATCTTGGAATCATCTGTGAGAAATTTTCTGCGGTAAAACTTTCAAAGGAGTATCTATAAAAGATACATCAGAAAGAAAGAAACAGCAGCACAAAATCAAAAGATAAACAAGTACAATCCTATAATCAATCATGCAGAAAGAGACCGCTATCAAAAATGTTGTCCCTGATGTAAATTCTATAATGGCACTTCAATACCCATAAAAAAATCTTCATAATGTAGTTAGAACAAATTCTGCCTTGATTTCCTTATATCCTGTACATCAGAGCTTCTGTTTACAGGATAAGCTTAAAAGCCATTATAAAGTGTTAGATTTATAAAAGTACAGAGAACACTGATATTATCTCGTACATTACCATTGTAACAGTAAACGATACAACCAAGAACGTGTGATTGTATGTTTCTATTCTTACTAATGTGGTGTGAAAATTACATCCGATCAAAGTCAACAATAAGTTTGTTGATAGTATCAGTTACAAAACATGCATTATCTCGTACGTAATTTGTCACTTTGAAGAAATGGAATTATTTAATTACTGTAACTTCACTATTTGAGAAAAAGCGGAGAAAAACATTTATGATGATTTAACAAGTTTATAAAAGCGGTAAAAAACATATATCTTGATTTAACAAGTTTATAATATGTAGATTGATACATGTTACTTTCTGTTCAATGTAATTATAGTACTCGCTCTCACGTAAAATATTTCATCGAAGGCAGATGATATCATCAAGTTTATGGATGGTAATTGCCTTCCTATGGGACTTATATTCACAACAAGTCACAATCTATATTCTTTGTATGTAATAAAAGATAAGGCAATATGCAATGGCACTAAATTCTATCAAACCTAATCAATATAAACGCCAGGGAATATACCAATATCAAGCGTTCTGCTTTTCATATTTTTCTACGAATGTTTATATTGGCAATTGGACTAACAGTTTGTTTATGGAGTTCTTTATCTACTCAAAATGACATAAGTCTAGTGAGGTAATTGGCCAGGTCTCTATTGATTTCTACATATAAAGTTTTACTCCCATGTTTTATCAGGACAGTTTATTACCATTATAACTTGTTTTTGAAGTAATAACTTTGTAATTATTTTATCACAGAAAACCAATGTCTCAATTGAGTCATAAAAATATAGTTGTCTAATGTTTTTACTGAACTGCCATGACAATGTGTCTATTTCAATTAATTTGAGATCATAAAGATTCAGTTAAATCATACAAAAGTCCAGTTGAATAGTACAACTCCACAGTCTACACAAAAATCGTATCCAACTACTAGTCCAGAGACCATTATTTCAACATTTTTCTTATGTGTCTAAACAAAGTTTTGACAAATACTTAATCGACCAAAAAAGTCCAACTTCTCTAGGCCATCAAACTAGTAACTTTTGCTGCAGTTTGCACAGTCTGTGGTCTTATAATAGACCAGGACCATTTTTTTTTTCCAAACAAAACACAATTTGTCAGAAACATGGAGATTTATTTTATACAAAGATCCTTGATAAATTGCTAATTTTTTCCTGTTTTTATATTTAGGTTATATTGCCGAGTATTAATTATTGTTTGTATTCAATAAGTCTTAAATGTCAAAAAAAGATATGCAAGAATTAGAATTTCAAACAATAATATGTCTTGAACTAATGTCCTGTAATGATCTAAGGAATAAATTAACACACAACTCTTATTTTCTTTTTTGATTCCAAGGCCAAAGAGAAGTTTTGTCAAACCCTCCCACTTAAGAACTTCTCGGTTGATCTTTGCAAAAGAGAACATTAAGCAGAAATAGTATGAATTACTTCCCAATACATCAAGATCAGCCGTTGTTAATCCATGTTAAACTAGAAACAACTTGTATTCAATAGAAATGCAAAAATCAACCATTTAAGAGCTTCGTTTGAACTTACTACTTTCATTAACTGCAATTCAAATCATATAAAAATAATTTCATTTTGTCGAATCCCTTTGAAATCTCACATTATAGAGTATTATTTTTCTATTTAGTGACAAAATGACAAATTTCACGATTAAAATGAAAAATGCTAGAAATACGGCATGATGGACAAAGAGACATTAAAACAGCTATCAATATCTAGTAATGAATGGAATGATAATAGAACTGCAGTTTACTGGCGTGAATCTCTGCACGTTACTTTTTATTATTGGTCATTTTTCACTTTTATTGTTTGCTAACTGTGTAATCATGTGAAAATTGAGTTGTAGGAAAGGGAATAGACTCTTTTAATAATTAATGATACAATTTCAGTCAAAGCTTTTAATCAACATCTATCGTACTGTTTTATTGTCTATTGATGTTTAAAGAAACTTTACTGTATAGAACCTTGTACTTATTGCCTCCGCACATGCATCTTTGTAAATTGGTCTCGTTTGATAGACTTGGGTCTAATTATTAAAGGACATTAGATATTAATGATGTGAACCACTTATTGTCTTGACACATGACATATTTTGTCTCAAATTTCATTTATAGTATTGTCCTTATTTTTATATTTTTCTTAATTATTCTAGGTTACTTCCCCTTTAATATTAACTTTTAAAAATACCCAAAATCGATTATAATTTACAAGAATATTTGGGTAAATCCTTTCTTTTCAACTTCTTCCCTGAGCACACACTTAAATTCAAACAGCCCTCTTCTAGGTGGTCATTAAAAATCAATATATTATCTTAGTATGCTGTTTTTCATTTTTGCTGTAAACAGGTCTCTATATTATTGTTTTCAAAATAATGTCAAATAATCTAAAATTGATAAAAATCATCATGTTAAGCAAATAACCCTAATATGGAACCTGGCCAATTTGAAAGTTAGAATATGATAATCATGTACCCTTGTCAGATCTTCACAAGTTTTTAAGTGTGTATTATATTCCTAGTGGCAATATGTTGGTTGATGAACCAAATGTAATATTCACAATCTAAGATCTAGGCACTAATGATCATTCATATCTGATTTAAGGTTTTAATTGGTTCAGCAGTTTTGGAAATTAAGATCTTTTCAACAAAATGCAATAATGGATACAAAAGGTTATTCAAGGGCAATAACTCTAATAAAAAGTCAAGGCCATGTGAAGTTTTTGTCTTTCCAGTTTTGGCAATCAATTTGTTTTGTAAAGTTACTTTCATATCTACAATAGTTTGTGAATAATAGGCAAACCATTCAAATTGCTCAAAATTGTCATTCAAGGGAATTTACCCTGAAAAAAAAATTCATTCATTCATTTAGACATTTTGCAAATCTTTTATTCAAACTTCTCCTGAATTTTGAAGATCTTTTATTGAAATTTCTGCTACTACATAGCTTGGTCACAAAGTTTTGTTCCTAAACTTCTTAGTTTTTCTTTTGAATTACCTTTTTGTATCGGAGGTTAAGTTCAATGCGTCTTAAGGCTGACATTTTATTTAACATACCGGTAAATGGTTTAAGCATATTGCCTTTATTAAGGTTAAAGGTGGCATCCATATAAACAAATAATCAATGCCAATTCTAGAGCAGGAAATGCTATGAATGGAGAATATAATTGTTAAATAGATCTATAAGAGACTTATGTTGAATAAATATCAATCTATATAAGAGAATTATATCATATAAAGAAATGATCACTATAACAATTTGTATGGATCTTCTTCTGTCCCAACTGTCATTTGAAACCCGAGAATCGATTCCTGGGTATAAAATCTCCAAGTTCGTCCAATTAATTCTCAACTTACAATCAAAGTCATGACAGATTTAACAGAAGCAAATTAATATCGCATTAAAATGCTACATTCTGTCACTAACTTAATGTGATTTTTATGCAAAATAAATACCAACATTGTATTTTCCATTGCGTAATAAACAGCAAGTTTTGTTACGATGTTGCCTGAGCAAGCCGAAAATAAACAATTGTTGTTGACGGTTAAACATTGGATAACCAAATGCAATAATTACCAATTTGTCCAGCTATAGAATTCTAATCATTGAAATCATTGAAAGAATTACGTTACCCTTCGATAATGGAATAAAGAATTTAAATATAATAATAACATTGTTTGCATTTTGTAATCGGCAAACAAAAAACTGACAATACTGATGCATTAAATTTCATTTATTTCACAACGAAAACACAATAATGAAGAACATCAAATAGAATTTTTATCCACAAAAAAGATAAATTGCATAAAAATAATAGCTTCCTTGCTTGCTTCCTATAAAAGATGAACGTTATTAGTTGAAGGAAACAATTATACTATTTCATTAAGACAAATCTGTATCATGCAGATAGTGTTTCTGTTATAAAGATAATTTGTATTTCAATTAATGTATCATCCATTGTGTTTGAAATTTTCCAAAGTTTTATGCGCCTAGTAATTAAAAGCAAATTTTATTGCCTACAACTGAAATACTGTGTTGTTTGGTAACTTTTACTTTAACAATAAATCCAATATTTTCATGGTTATACTTTAATGTTTTGTCTTTACATAAGTTTTCTAAGCTTAGGTCTTATGTTATGTGTTACACTCAAGACATTGAAACCATGCAAGTTCATAAATCTTTTTGAGCAAAAATAAAATTTGCTAGTTCTTCTGATATTTGCTTACAATATGAAAACACTGTGTTTGCTCATTGATCTTGACCGATAGTTGTTGACATCTTTGTCCATTGGTCATTTTATATATATAGTTGTCCCATTAACCATCATACCCCATAACATTAAAGTGAGCTTTCTTTGAACTAGAATTTTTCCGTACCAAGCCTATTATGGTTCATCTAGGTTAATTTAATGTTCTTTTTTAAGTGTATATCTTTCTTATTCTATAGCCTTTCATTATAGTTAAAATAACAGACACACAATCCCAAATATACAACCATACCTCAATTTGAGAGCAAAATTTTAGGTCAATGACATATAAAATCTATTCTTACTAATAAATTGCAATACAACACATGTCAATTGATTATTCTTATAAGGGAATAACATCATAACCATAATAATAATAAATACCAATTAGAAATTCTTACAAACTCAATCCATGTTACTAGTTTTATTCTAATACAAGAAACATGTCAACGTTAATTTCAATGACAATAATATCGATCTCAGTTGTAAAAGATTGGTGTAAAACTTATCACTGGCCACAATACAGATAATTATAGGTCTGTCATTGCCAGTTTCTTGTCCATTGATTGAGGTCAACAGAACTGGACAATTATAGAAATACAACATGCTTTTACACTTTGTCGATATCCGCAGCAAATGTCCGACCTGATAAAGCTTATAACGAGTAACGAGATCTAAGGAGGACGAACGACAATCAGGTTCTTTAATCTTATTATACTAAGATATAAAAGCATCAACAAAAAATGAAGTGTTATTAGTACTAAACAAACATTACCCTTACTGTAGCAGGTAAAGATTCAGATAGAAGGAGGGGCAACATAGGTGTTTACCCAATATTAACTAAACAAACATTACCTTTACTGTAGCAGGTAAAGATTCAGATAGAAGGAGGGGCAACATAGGTGTTTACCCAATATCAACTAAACAAACATTACCTTTACTGTAGCAGGTAAAGATTCAGATAGAAGGAGGGCAACATAGGTGTTTACCCAATATCAACTAAACAAACATTACCCTTACTGTAGCAGGTAAAGATTCAGATAGAAGGAGGGGCAACATAGGTGTTTACCCAATATTAACTAAACAAACATTACCTTTACTGTAGCAGGTAAAGATTCAGATAGAAGGAGGGCAACATAGGTGTTTACCCAATATCAACTAAACAAACATTACCTTTACTGTAGCAGGTAAAGATTCAGATAGAAGGAGGGGCAACATAGGTGTTTACCCAATATCAACTAACTTCAAAAATGAGGATTTTCTGTCAGTTTTTACTTAAAAAATAACAATTTCATTGAAAGTTTACAATTCTTTTTCTTCAACTTGTATTTCTTGATTTTATAATGACAATTACTTTTCAAAAGTGATGGCTGTATGAAAAAGATATGTAAACAAGAGGCTCTCAAGAGCCTGAATCGCTCACCTGAATTTTTTTGGTTTAATCTCTCATCAATGATTATTTTGGCTTTTCAATTTATTTAAATGTTCTTTGAATCGTCCTATTTTCTTCAAAAGCAAAAAAAAATCATTTTCTCCTATGTTCTATTTTAGCCATAGGAGCTATGTTTCTTGACATACAAGGAAATGAAATATAAAATTTATACTAGATACTCTGAAACTCTGAAACTCATTTAGCCTAAGTTTGGCTGAAATTGATACAGCAGTTTCATAAGAGAAGATTTTTTAAAGTAAGTCAACATGATGAACAAATTGTGAAAAAAGTCTTTAAAGGGCAATAACTCCTAAAGAAGTCAATTGACAATTTTGGTCAAATTGACTTATTTGTAGATCTTACTTTGCTGATCATATTTGCTGTTTACAGTTTATCTTTATCTATAATAATATTCAAGATAATGACCAAAAACTGCAAAATTTCCTTAAAATTACCAATTAAGTGGCAGCAACCCAACAATTGGATGTTTGATTCATCTGAAAATTTCAGGGCTGATAGATATTGACCTAATGAACATTTTTACTCCATGTCAGATTTGCTCTTAATGCTTTCGTTTTTGAGATATAAGCCAAAAACTGCATTTGACCCCTATGTTCTATTTTAAGTAACGGCGGCCATATTTTTTGACGGATCGAAAATCAAAGCACACACTTTGTGCAGGATAATCTAAGGAACAACCATGCTAAGTTTTAACCAAATCCATTCAGTAGTTTCAGAGGAGAAGAATTTTTAAAGTTAGCAAATATGATGAACAAATTGTGAAAAATTGTCATTAAAGGACAATAACCCCTTAAGGGGTCAATTGACAATTTTGGTCATATTAACTTATTTGTAGATCTTACTTTGCTGATCTTTTTTGCTGTTTACAGTTTATCTTTATCTATAATAATATTCAAGATAATGACCAAAAACTGCAAAATTTCCTTAAAATTACCAATTAAGTGGCAGCAACCCAACAATGGTTTGTTTGATTCATCTGAAAATTTCAGGGCTGATAGATCTTGACCTAATGAACATTTTTACCCCATGTCAGATTTGCTCTAAATGCTTCCGTTTTTGAGATATAAGCCAAAAACTGCATTTGACCCCTATGTTCTATTTTAAGTAACGGCGGCCATGCTTTTTGACGGATCAAAAATCAAAGCACACACTTTGTGCAGGATAATCTAAGGAACAATCATGCTAAGTTTTAACCAAATCCATTCAGTAGTTTCAGAGGAGAAGATTTTTTAAAGTTAGCAAATATGATGAACAAATTGTGAAAAATTGTCATTAAAGGACAATAACCCCTTAAGGGGTCAATTGACAATTTTGGTCATATTAACTTATTTGTAGATCTTACTTTGCTGATCTTTTTTGCTGTTTACAGTTTATCTTTATCTATAATAATATTCAAGATAATGACCAAAAACTGCAAAATTTCCTTAAAATTACCAATTAAGTGGCAGCAACCCAACAATGGTTTGTTTGATTCATCTGAAAATTTCAGGGCTGATAGATCTTGACCTAATGAACATTTTTACCCCATGTCAGATTTGCTCTAAATGCTTTCGTTTTTGAGATATAAGCCAAAAACTGCATTTGACCCCTATGTTCTATTTTAAGTAACGGCGGCCATGTTTTATGACGGATCAAAAATCGAAGCGCACATTTTGTGCAGGATATACTAAGGAACAATCATGTTAAGTTTCATTCAAATCCATTCAGTAGTTTCAGAGGAGAAGATGTTTGAAAAATTGTTAACGACGACGACGACGACGTCGACGACGACGACGACGGACGCCAAGTGATGAGAAAAGCTCACATGGCCTTTTAGGCCAGGTGAGCTAAAAAGGAATGGATAATAAACTTTCATAAGTCAGATAAACTGACAATGCCATGCCAAAATAAAAAGACAGATTGCTAATACCATTACACCATAGCAAATACTAAAAGATGAACAACACTTTTTAGACAGAGCTACACCAACCCCATAAAAAAATGAGGTCAATCTCAATTCTCAAGTGCTTTGCTGCTTCAGAAAGGTGTGCACATTCTGCTCCATGTATGCACGGATCATGTTGCTGATTTCAGTTAAATTGGTGATCAGTCTATTCAGTGATTTTACATTTGAGGAAAAGATCAAGCAAGATGTCCATGATATATAACCCATAGAAGAAATATATATAGGACTAGCAAAATCAGTAAAATGAATAGAAAACATCAAACTTAAACAATATTGCACTTTAGATACCTTGAGGGGAAACCCAAATCCTGAATTTGAAACAAGGTTATTTGATCTGGTATAATATCTTTACAGGTTCCCTGAAGGAACTGGTATGTTGCATTTTTAACTGAAATATGACATATTTTTTCACATGAATCATGAGGAGATATCATCAAATTCTCCCTGAATCGGTTTAACTTTAAATCTGAATAACGTCTAAATGAACCAATATTACGATCCTTAAAAGTTAACTAGATTTTTTGTAATTAACAGAAAAACTTGACAGAGTGATACATCATTACGGAGCTAAAGAAAAAATTTGAAATCAAAATTAGTCAGAATTCCGACGCAGGCTTTTACTGTTAATTAACCTCTACAATTCTCATAAAACCACTATTTGCATTGTAATTCTCAATCATACTTTCACCACTTGATGGTATTTGACAGTTTCAATTATCTCCTACCGCCAAAAAATTGTCATGTCACCACAGTGTAACGACAATTCAAACAGTGAGATTGTCTCCTCCTTCCTGTCAATCTAATTATCGTGGAACAGTACGCAAAACTCAACAGTAACATAACACTCGCCTCTCCAGGGGAAATTCTGAAGGAATGAAGGAATGAGACATTGAAGGTTTCAAAAACTAGTGTCTTCTTAGATCATGACACAAGCGATGGAGTTGGAGCCAAGATAATTCATGCAGGGATCAGCACTGACAGATCTGTCGCATTTCATATCATAGTCTTTTCAGAAAAAACACAACAGTGCATAAAACACCTTTTACCAGAATTCTTAATTATTGATACTTGTATAATAATCATACATTCTTTTGTTGTTTGATACAAGCTGAATGCAATAAACAAATTATCATAGTTTTACACAGTCTCATCAGACTTTGAGGATTCAATAGAAAGATAAAGTTTAATTGGAAAGAGATGTCCTTCACTATATTACATACACCATGTAATAAAAGGCTTTGTTATAGCTGTCACAATAACATTATAACTGTAACTAATACAACATAATGGCTATTTTATTGGAAAATGTGTCTTTTGAATTCATATAATGGCTTCACATAAAGATTTCAAAATACAACTAAGTTGTCTTCACCAAAATTAAACTTGTCAATATAATACAAGATTAAAATCTTTGATGTCCCCAGAGCCTTTCCTATAAATTAAACTGGGAATTTAATTTGTTCGGCAGCATGGAGTTCTTTCAGCCTTAAATTTCCCAAATCAACTGGGTACTGAAGTGGTTAATTATAAAACAATTATTCAAGGTCCAGTTTTATTTTTATATTTCTAATAGTCAACAGCACATTCTTGAAATGAAACAATTTTACTACCTTCCTGTTTAGATAAGAATTACAAATATTCTACTCATTGTTGAAGGCTGAACGATGACCCCTTTGGTTGTTAATTTCTGTGTCATTTGGTCTCTTGTGAAGAGTTGTTTAATTGGCAATCATACCACAGCTTCTCAGTTTTTTATTAGTTCTTTGTACAAAATTGAGAAACGGAAATTGGGAATGTGTCAAAGAGATAACAACCCGACCAAAGAGCAGCAAGTTTTTTTATTTATGTGAATAATGGGACTGGATGAGGTTTGCAATAATAAGAGCTGTAAGTCTGATAACTGAAGCATAAAAATATATGCAGATTTTTCAAAATCGCAAAAATCGCAATAATTGAAAACCCATCTTTGTCTTTTCTTGAAAACACGCATTATTTTTTTTTTTTTTAAATTCTGCAACAACAGTAATTAACAAGAAGGCTTGCATTATACTACTCCACTTCCAACTCTTCACTAAGCAGGGGAATTATATAATTGCTGATTCTAGAAAAAATGCTCAGTTATATCAATGAATGTCATTGTTTTACTGTCTTCCAATTAGAATGGGAACAATAATACAGCTAATCATTTAGACTGATGTATACCTAATTAGCTTATAATCCTTGGAGATCCACTTTGAACAAAACTTCAATGTTAAAAATCCAATATAAAATATATGAATGCAAGTCTATATGTTCCCCAATACACCTATTATCCATATGTCTTATGTAATAATCCCTATCTACATGTAATAACTCTCCTTTTTATGGAACAAACTTTTCCAAGATATCCTAAAAAAGTCAATTTCTTCATGGTGTGATATCATTTCTTTTGAAATCGTTAAGAAAGTAGACTCCAGGGCCGCTTCACAAAGGCTGATGCAATAGATACAGCTTTTAATAAAGAAATATCATCTCTAACAATGGGCAAAGAACCAAATGTCTTTCTGGCATGTAAATGATTACGTGTTCATCATGAAAATTTCAAGTTTAAAGGATTTGCTTCCTGGTTGTAGAAAAAACAAGGAACTGCTTGGAGAGGCTTGGCATGAGAGACATTATTTAATTCTAAACGTGTTTTCATTCTACTTACACAAAATGTATCTCAGGACAAATTATATGTAGTTAACATACCACAATATGAAACTAAATATGATGCTGGCTGGTAATTCTGTTTGTCTGGTAAATACATGTTACAGAGTCATGAAAACAAAATAACTGAACTGAGGGTAGTATATACAAATTCTCCTTATACTTTTATGTTGAACAAACTCCTAAACCTTAGACCTGAACAGTTAACAACAGATTCAGGGTGGGTATATATAGATTCCACAACTGCAACAAGTGTGTTACGATATTTCTCCACTAGACAGTTAAATTTTGATATTTAAAGCGTGAGGCTTGCCAAACTTTATAAAATAATTAAAATCTAACTGTCGAGGGTGGTGGAATCTTGTTTCTCTAATGATTTTTATCCTTCTTTTTCAAAGATTTGAACAAAGTTGTGTACTTTTTATGTGGCGTTATCAGGCATGGTCGCCTTTTATCATCAGGAAAAGAAAGACGAAACCAAGAAAATTTAACGTCACAATCAAATGTCGAACAATCATTTGCCGAGAACAGATTTTTCACTAGTGTGGAGAAATATTTTTCTCACACGGATGAAGAAATGTGAAAATAGGGCAAAAATTAGAGATATTATATATGGTAAACCCTTTCCAACAGAATGGAATAGAAGCTGTCAGAACCATTCAAAAGACCAGGAGTTTTATAAAAGATAGCAAATGCTTAATCCATAAATAACATACTCATTTGATGGGAATTTTTACTAAAACAAATTCAAAGTATTTTTTATAACAAAAATAAAACAAAGTACAAAATAGATTTTCGAAGAATTTCCTGAATGATTTCTGAAAATTGTATCCCTTTTACTTTGATTTTCAAACATTCTGTTCAAACTCTTTGAGGATACTATGCTATGCAATGTTTGTATTTATATTCTGGAATAAATTACTAAAACGACTGTCTTTCTTCATCTTTCTAAGCACTGACGAATCAGCCTTTACCTTTCCACAGATACAAATAACAGGATTTGAAGGGTACACTAGAATGAGACAGGAACCCAACCACATGAAAAACAGACACCTATATATATTAAAGACAATTTAATACACACAATATAAAACATACAGTGGATGTATGCATATTCCTAGTTACTTTGCTTTTTGATGAAATATTATCAATCTGTGATAGAAAATCATTTTCATTCCTTTAAAGTTTGATAAATTTTGTCCTTTACTCATAAACCACTTGTCCCTTCGTTAAATGTAAACCTATTACAATAGTATAATCTATGATTAAACTGCTAAGGCATCTTCAAAACTCATTTGACTGAAAATTTCTGTTGAGTTTTAATAACTTGTATACATAACTCTTCTTTACTCTTTGGACCATAGCCAACGGAATAATTTTACCACCGCTAATCATAACAAATTGAATTCACAGTAAATACTAATGCAGAAAACCAATTATAGCCTATAAAAGGAAAAACACAGCTCATGAAAAGTGAAAGTAAATATAACTTACGATTGTTTTCAACGTAATGTTACGTCCTATAAATTTTTTAAACCGATCTGGAATTGAAAATTAATTAAGTTCCAGGAACGGCCATACATAACTTAAAGGAAGCATAGTCGGAATGGTTGTGCATCAATTGTCTGTTCTCTATTGAAGATTGTCTTTGATCAATATTCAATTGGTGGATAGCTGCATCTTTCGTTAGAAGAAATATTCCATCATTCTCACTCAGAGAACGTGTCAAAGAAGTTAGTGTTTAAATAAAATCAATTTACACAAAAAAATCTATAGAGCTGCCCACAACCATGGGTCAAGTTTGTAAAGTATGGTCATTATACAGGTGTTATAAACTGACCAAGTGCATACTTAAGATGCAGACAAAATACTCAAAAAAGAAGGTTAAAAGAAAACTTGACCGAACAAGTGCCAATTCAAAGGGGTTGCTAAAAATGTCAAAGAAATTTCCATGTTGCAAATAAGTATCTGATTATTGCTACAAAAACTCTTCAATTTGACATTTATACAATAAAATGTAACTAGTACAGTAAGTCATTTCATTCCAGATGACTTCCCAAAAAGTATCTAAAAAACTGTTAAGACCATATGTTCCATGAACATATAAAATTTTTCCAATTAGGTCTAACTATTTTATTAAAAAGAAGTATTCCCACAACCACCAGTAGAAGCAATGTGATTAGTATACCTTAAACTTATGTACTGATGATAACTGTACTGTTGACAAATTCTTCTTCAATTTTAAAGATATCAAATTAATAACCTCTTAAGGTATTAGCAGTATATCATGTTTTTAATAAAAAGATTTAGAATTAATTATAATTGTCTTTTATATTACATGTATGATGTACCTACCTATTTTCTTCTCTCTTCATTTCTTCATGGGTTAAAACCTTTATACAGAGACCTACAGGATCATAGCAGTTGTAGGCATAAGGATGTCTTAATTAAAAAAGAAAGACAGAAACATGATATAAGCAACAGAATAACCAATACAAAAGAACTTTTGGAGCTTAGTATGACGTCCATTATCACAAAACTAGTACATATTTTTGTTTAGGGGCCAGCTGAAGCAGGCCCCCAGGTGCTAGATTTTCTGGCTGTACTGAGGACCCATTGGTGGCCTTCAACTGTTTTCTGCTCTTTGGTTGGTTTGATGTCTCTTTGACACATTCCCAATTTTCATTCTCAATTTTATTTGATTTTATAACCTGCCATCCTTTATGTCTTGTCTCTGTTTTTGTTTGACGTTTTTCTTTGTATTAATCTGATGAATTATACATTTTTCAGCTGAATTTAATAGTTTGTTCTTATGTTGTGTTGTTACACCACTGTCCCTGGTTAGAGGGAGGGTTGTGTGCTCACAAATATTTCTAACCTGCATATTCTTTTTGTGCTTGTCCCTTTTCAGGAGCCTCATATTTGTTTTTTCCCCAATTCTTTTGTTATACATTAGTATAAGAAGAATGTGTCCCCAGTACAAGGATGCCGGACTTACACTTTCATTTTCTAGGTTCAGTGGACCATGAAATTGGCATCAGAATTCTAATTTGACATTAAAATTAAAATGATCATATCATAAGGAACATATATACTAAGTTTCAGGTCGATTGGACTTCAACTTCATCAAAAACTACCTCAACCAAAAACTTTAACCTGAAACTTGACAGACAAACCAACAGACGGACGAACGGACGGACAATCAGACTATTGTAGGTGGGGCATAAAAAAAGTGCAATGTTGAAACTCCCATAACTAACAGATCCCTGCAACTTATCTAGAAAATCATTTCCCAAACCCATAAAATTATTTAGAAATTACAATTTGATATAAATTCTTCCCCTTCCAAACAAATATTTTGGAACTGTTTTATACCAAATATCTCATGACTTTAATTTGTCAATTCTATATATTGTGCCTGTATTCTACCCATACTGCAACTCTACCCCTTTTTAGACTGTAATAAAACAAAGGTAAACAAAGTTAAATTAAACTAATATAAATTGAAATAGTTTGTGAAGTTAAATTAAACTAATATAAATTGAAATAGTTTGTGAAGTTAAATTAAACTAATATAAATTGAAATAGTTTGCGACAGCAATAGGTGGTGAATCATTTTATGTTCTTAGCTTACAAATAGAGAGGTTTTATGTCATCACCAATATCTGACATACATAAATTCTCCATGTCTTAGAAATTTGATAAATGTTGGGTATTTTACACTCATGGAAATTAAATTCACTTCCTTAAACATCTGTCAATAACAAAGTTATCCTTTACAATTCTATTATATTGTATTTAGTAACTTATGCATAAAATCCTGAACACAGTCCACAGTGTTTAAAAAAATTAATTAATTTTACAGTGATATAACTGTTAACGATTGAACTAGTCTGAATTATAACTATAATTTTGAAATCATTCACAGTTAGAGATATGACATTATTGCAAAAACATTATGAGATGGCCTGTCACCATTGTCAAGAATGTGAAAAGATATCTTATAAAGAAATTAAAAGGCTTATTACACTTAAGTGAATCATGCTTTCAGAATTACATAAAGGAAAAAATATGCTGGTGAAAATATTAATACCACATAATGTTATTATAATTTTTATATTAATTTGGTGTATTATCATTCTGTTTGAGGTTTAATGAATAGCCTGTGTAAACAAAATAAGGGAGCCTTAACAATCAAAACATACAACAGAACATGTGAGATCGGTCTTTTTCAATCTTATTGTTAATAATGGCTTTGGGGATTTTTCTCTCCATCTCTCCAGCTTTGGTTTTTCTTTTTTTTTTTTACATATTTTCTCTATGACTTCTTATCATCCTTTTTTAGATTTATAACATATAAAAGGGAACAATCGTTCTTTAACATATGTTTTTTATTTTTGTTTTTTCTTACAAATGTGGGTTGCTAGTTTATGCCACAATTTTGGTTGAATTCTCTTGGTACTTTTTGATAGAAATCATGATTGATTGATTGTTCTCAATTAACACCCAGTGGCAAATATTCCATTCCTGCTCATGCGAGATACAAATCCAAGACATCAATCCTATCAATAGTAAAATCAGTAAGATTGAGAGTAGTTAAGAAAATTCCACAAACAGAAGAAAAAAACATTTTCAACTTCAAAATTGGAGTAAGAAAAATATTTGTGAAAATTTCCACAAATCAATCAAAAACAAAAAACTCTTTGTTTCAGAAATTTATTCATCAAATCTCAATATTTCATTCAACTGATGAAAAAAATAGAATAAAATTTACGCAATTCTTTGCTTGAATTTTTTTCAAATAAGAGTGTTTCATTCCTTCAGTAATTCTTAAATTCACTGCTAAAGAAGGGCAACAAAACACCATTTGATTTCATTGAAACATTAAAATCTCCATTTTGATGTACAAGAGACGACTTTAGCTTTCCCAGAAGTTACCACAACGACAGTCAAAAGATTTTCCATGTACGCTAGTTCCACACCAGTTAACATAAAGATTCATCACTCATTCCATGTCAGATTTTCGTCTTTAATATAAATGTTCACTTAACTAAAATCCATTTTCACGTTTCCTGCATCAGATGAGCACAGTTCATTTGCTAGCCAATTAATAACATAACATCATGTTGCATGGGGAGGAATACTATTGCCTACACAATGGGAAAGAGATCAAATTTCCACTCTCGGATTCAGATTTTTCGTTAATCGATGCAAAATTCTGTCAAGTGTAAAAAAAGATCAAAGATATGAAATCTTTTTAACAACCTGTTTACAGCAGGATAGAACTTAAATCTGAGGAGGTCTTCATTCAATGCTTAGGAAAATGTATTCTCGGTGAGCAGCAAGTCAAGGAAAACCTAACCATAGACATGATATTTAACAGTCTAGTTTATATATATATAGAATAGTGGGAGTTTTTTCAAGCTTCAATACATTATTAAATAACATTCTAATTAAAAAACAAACCTTTTCAATCAACTTTGAATTAAAGACTATGGTTCCAATACTTCACTATTTTCACAGTGAGAAATGACACGTAATAATCAAACTGACTGGAATTCACTACATAACCATCAAGAGCAGGAAATCTATTCAAAATAAAAACAATATCAACATAAAAAATATAAAAATAAAAG
Organism: Mytilus galloprovincialis; assembly: GCA_037788925.1. Lineage (NCBI taxonomy): Eukaryota > Metazoa > Mollusca > Bivalvia > Mytilida > Mytilidae > Mytilus > Mytilus galloprovincialis. The sequence continues at coordinate 89,936,010 of CM075333.1, read as the reverse complement.
ATTTCAAAATCAACAACAAAAAAGAGAACTCAGAAAAATGAACAAATATTTAAATTACCCTCAACTTTGACATTAATGAAGCTGTGAATTCATTCATTTTAACAGCTACCAACTTACATTGATAAATTAAGATTTTTATTTTTTGGTTTTCAAAAATTTTGCATACACTACAATATGTGAAGGAAGTTTGTATTTTGTTATTGAATTGAATTCTTGCTTCATAGTATTTCCATAAAATCAGTACCTCACAAATAATAATGAATCTACAATAACTGATAGTGTACTTTTTAATTTTGAAATATTAAAAGAATGGAGATCAAACTCTTTCATTCATTTCATGCATGTGACTTTAAAGTCTATATTCATTGGAAAACAGCAAGATTTTCTGGAAGAATATTTTTTTCAAAAAATGCAATACTTATTTCTGAGTTAACACTATCAAGATTTATTAACAGTTATGGATTCTTTATCAAAAAGGATATCAAGGATACATTCCAAATGTTTTGTCTTTATCCATACCTCCTTTCAGATATTCTTGAAGGGGAAGGTATCACACAATTTTTAATGCCATGATTAACATGACTGTAATCAATGGAAGAGCAGGATCTGTAATCACTCCAGTTTTCATTTTGGGGTTGGTGTTGCTCAACCTGTAGTTTTCTGTGTAGAATTCTATGAACAGTTGGGTTTTTTTTATCTTTTTTTCTATTTTCATTTGACGATTTGTTGCCTGCCTGTCTTCAACTTGTGATTTTTTATTTACCTCTTGGCGTTCCTATCTAGTATAATTTGATATTAAGAAAAAAAGACTACTTTATTAATCCCAATACCAGAATTGTCTCTCTTCAATGAAAGTAATTTTAGTGAGGCAGTTTCTAGTAAGGTCTAAAGGTATCAGAGTGAATTATCTAATATGTGTCCTTAGACTGGCAACTGAATGATGAATACAGTATATAAAGTTTCATATCTTTTGTATAACTTACACAAAAGTTATCAGAGTAAAAATAATAATAAAAAGTTCACTAAACGTTCCATAAAATCTTTAAATGATATTGAAAACTGTTAAATTTATTTCTTTCATTTCCAACTTGTACTTACTACTATAATGCATCTATATATCTATAATTATAAGGTATATTAGTACAATTTCTTTATCCTGTCTGATGATCCCTATTACTTAAATATTAATATCACATACTATCCATTTTACAAAAAAATATAAAGAAGATGTTTTATACATATATACATTTTCTTACCCTTCATACTGCAAAAAGTACAATCAGACTCTGTTTGAAATGTATCATTAAACAGTCTTTTAAGGTCTTAAACACCCATTTTATGCTAAAGGTTACATTAGAGCTTTTTATGATTTATGTCATTCTATTTATGTGCAGCAGCATGCCTTTTAAGCACAACATTTTTCACTCTTGTCAAAATATCAGAGTTTGCATGCGTCTAAAAATGTAACACATGTCATATATTAAGAAAATACAATTTTCGGCTTAAAAACTTTTAAGTGCATACAATGGGTTTGATGAATCTCCTGCTGGTGGCATGCTTTCAAACTAGCCAAATCAATGATTGTTACACAAAATTAAATCTTTTTGTCCACTTCAGTTATTAGTCGCTTAAATGTAACCTTTCAAATTGATCCCTTAAACCTCCTTCACTATTCATTCACCAATGGACTTTTATAGCTTTTGTTCGTTAAAACATCTTTTCAACCAGAAATCTCTTTTAAGATTTCTAAAAGAAGGTGGCTCACAATGTAAACAAAAAATCTTAACTTTTCTCATTTACCAGATGTCCAAAAAATATAATTATGTTTTGGTTTAAATAAGTGGATTAAAAAATCAATGTAGGAAAAAATGTAGGAAACAAATAGAAAATGACAGGAAGGGTGTAATAAGGTTACTGTTTATTGTGCCGACTTAACTAGATTTCTTATAGCTAGACGAGAGATAATTCTCTTCCTATTCTTATTTATAGCAATTAAAAGATTTCCTTAACACTGGTGTATTCTATGTTCTATTCTTGAACAATATCAATGATTCAGGTTGGGAAAAAAATCAAATCCATTCAATTACTAACTGCATTTTGGAAACAAATTTAGCATTGATTATAAGATTTTGCCAATATTTCTAAATATTTTGCAACTTTAAATGTTAACATATGACAATTTAAATAAATGAGGTTTTAAGCTTTTAGCATTGTCTTGTGTTTTTTTCTTCTTTGGTGAACAAAAAAGTATCATAATGAATCTATTCTGACCATAAAAAATGTGAGTAATCTATCTGTTATGACAATTTGTTGTGCTCCAATCAATGCATCTATGATTAAATGAAGTATACTTTTTTGGTAAATTAGTCATTTATCTGCCGATATTGTGATTACATTACATAACTTTGTAGTGATAAATGCTTTAGGTGGCAAATGACAATAAAAAAACATTTTCTCATGTTGTGAGAACATTCTAGTAAACAAATTTGTGTAACATTTTTGTATATTTCTACATTTGATATGAATTACGGTTGCAATTACCACTCAAAACTCAAAGGTAAATACAGGTTTGGTGAATTATCATCATGGCCTTGATTTACATCATGAAATGTGTACCACACACATGTACCATCACCATCCATGTACTATCCTGAACTTTCTTATAATGTTTTATTATAATGTTTTATTTTAGCTACCTGAAAAAAAATCCTGTTGAGACCAGAAAGTCTACTATCTGGAAGACTTGTATAACCCCAGGCAGCAAATGGGGCAAGCATTGAAATATAAACACAGTGAGCTAGGTGGTCACCTTGTATGAAAACTTAACATTTATCCCTAGCCATTTACAGTTAGCTATAAAAAGAAGTCAAGGTCAGATTAACCCTGACAGACAGACAGGTACACTTTAAAATCATTGCTAAACAGAATATAGTTGACCCTGCTAATGCGTATATAGCTATGATAAAATAAATCTTATTCCCACAGAGATACGCACAAATTTTAGGATTTCTTTGCTATCACTTCCAAGTTAATATGAGATATTTTGAATTTAATGCTGTTTAAGCAAGTAATTAAAATTCCAATCTGAAAATATTAAAAGTAATACAATAACAACTTTCAATCTCTTAAATGCAGAAAAGGTGAAAACCGGAACAAATTGGGACTGAGATCTAAGCAAATACCAAAAATACAGCTCAGAAATCAAAACAACAAGAGCTACATATACATACAACTCTGTCATACCACAAATCGGCAACATACGATTGGCACAGAAACTGTAATTTAGATGTTACTTGATCGGATAATAAAAACATGAAAATTTTAACCTCTTCTGTTATTTAGCAAAGTGTTGATTGTATAAAAATGGAAACTAAACTGCTTTGAATAAACATTGTCAAATGTATTCTAATTTTTCAAATAATTGTCAATAGAGAGTGAAAGAGTTTCCATATAAAGAAACCATTTTTATAAGTACAACTTATTAACTGCTTAAAATCCAGTCTCAAATATTTCATGCATCTTCTACTGATTAACAATTATAAGTCATCAAAATACCTTTTTTTATATTACAAGTTCCTTCTATCCTGTGTTACATATACATCTAAAAAAAAATTCAAATGTGTACATTGATTAACTAGAAAGGTATTTCTTCTTTCTTGTAGATATATGAAGATTATACATTCAAGATAGTTTTTTTTTCAAACTATAAATGAAACCTACTGACTGTTTTGACACATGTAAAGGTTTTTTTCAATCATTCTCAAGAATCATTCTGGAAATTCTTATTAACGATTATATTTTGTTTATATCAAAACCATTGATTTAAATTAAGTTGCATTGCTCAGATTTTTATATGATGTAACAATCTATAAAGTTTCACACATCTCAAAACATTTCAAATAAATTAAAAAAATTATGATGGAGCTGATCTTGCTTCAAGTTGTTCTACATTTCTATTCCAAATAGACGAACAACTAAATTGCATATCTATCAAATAATACCTGGAACAAAATTCGATTAGCGAATGTGATGGTTTACAAATATTATTTGATAAGGAAGGGGGATAATCATAAATAGTCAACTAGAGAATTGATGATATCGTAATGACAACTAAACTTCCGCTGGGAATTAATTTATATTGCCTCCAACCTGTATATGACTTTTAATTTCATTAGAGATAGTATCATAGCTATAGTTATTTGTATAACTACCCTACGTGAAAATAGAATGAAAGTTACAATGCATGAAATTCCCTTACAAGAAATCAAATTACAATCTGACTTTTGTGGAAGCAGTTAATATTTCAGAATATGAAAATATGACTTTTACAAATTAACTGTATATCGTATACAATTTTGTTTTATGATCAAATAAAGGTAATTGTATACTACAAAATTATTTGGATATGTTATTGTAACAAATGGTGGATCCCATTAGTACATTAATCAATTTGCTTATTACTTGAATATTGGAATATATGGTACTGTGGATTTATTCAGGGTTCTCACTAAGGTGAGTCCATGAGTCCTGGACTCATCAAAATCTGTCTGGCTTCACCATTTTCAAAACTGGTTAGTCCACAGATGCATCAAGATTGAAATATTTTGTATAAACTGAACACAGTTAAACACAAATATCATCATTTTATAGCAAAAGTTTAAAAGTGATCTGAATTTAATGTCATTTCATTGCTGTGTTAGCATGAATAGGAAATGGAGACTAAAATATTACATTATATTGCAATAAAATATTTTCTTCTTTCTGTTGGACTCATCATGGCTAAAAATGACGAGTCCCTAGACTCGCCTTCAAAAATCCTTAGCGAGAACCCTGTTATTGCTAGTTGGATACCGATTAAATAGGTGGATTTTGTTGGTATATATGAGCCACAGATTTAAAAGGTCAACCAAGTACAAATTTTCTATTGGCTTGTATTCAGTCTTTTGTAAAAACACAAATCAAATATCCACCAAAATGAAACTTTATTTCATTCCCGAAAATAAATGAAGCTACAGAACTTTGAGTGTGTCACAATTAATGTACAGTAGGTCAGAGAATATAGTTCTTGCAAAAAATAACCACTGTTACATTTTGTATCCCAAAACAATGCAATATTGTTAGAATAATACAATAAGTTGCTTAACTGATACTAAAACTCCTTATTCAAATTATCAGTAAGCAGGAATCAAGTGTTAAACAGATCCTCAAACGGCCGACACATTGCAAATCATCACAGTGAAGCAGTTGACAAAATCTGACGTAATTCTGGTTAACAGTTACGGAGAACAACATTCAAATATTTAATGGCTATAGACATATTGTTTGATAGACAAGATGTCTTTTTGGACAATTTCTAAAGTTGCTTACATCTAACAAAACCTACCAAGAATAAATTGTAAGAAAGCCATTTCCAAATTGATTTATATAATTCTAATCAAATCAAGTTAGAACTGCATTTGTCATTGTTTTGTTTCAGAAATCTCATCTTAATTTCATCTTGAATATGTGCAAAATTACTCTGAACTTAACAAGCAAGCACTATACAGCAAGTTGTAATCTTTATAAGACCCTTAACCTCTCACCTTGAACTCTATTTACCCAGTAGGTTCATCCATAACTATTCATATGCATTCTTCTGAGGTTGATGTAGACTCAGGCAATTTCTCTCACACTAAGCCTTGGACCTAAAACCCTGAAATTATAAAGAGATCAATCTCAATCAAAGATCAAGCATTTCACCAAGTTTGGTCAACATTACCATATTGTGTCATTTCTTTAAACTTTTAAACTCAGTCCCAGGCAGTATTTCTCACCATACCTCTCGGACATTGTAGTGTAAACCAAAATCGAAATGTAAAGTACATGTTCCAATAGGCGTAGAATGCATTGAAAAGGTCTTAAACACACACAAAACCGTTAGAAAATGACAAAAACAAGAAATTCAATAATTTGGACATGACCTTGACTTTTGACCTTGTAACCTTTGTGAAGGTCATTGATCCACAATGTCATTGTAAAAGACCCCATGGGTCTAGGACTTTTCGTTCAAGAGTTAAAGCTAATTTTACCTTTTCAGAAACCGTTAACGGGGGTTATGCCCTTAAGAATATGTCAAATCCTTTCGGTCAAAATGTAAAAAAGTTGTGCCTCAGTCACCTAAACATTATTCACTGTTTACTATTTCTGTAAGATTAACCGTTTTTGAGATATCGAATAAAAAGTTGAAAGGTCAAAGGTCAAGGTCAACCTTAAAACATTTAAAACACACTAAAAATCCTTAAAATAGGTCAAAAACACATAATTCGCTATCTGGGACATGACCTTGACCTTGTGACCTTTGTCAAGGTCATTAGCCCCCAATGTCATTGCTGAAGACCCCATGGGTCTAGGGCCTTTGGTTATATAGTAAAAGCTGATTTTCTCTTTTCAGAAACCTAAATCAGGGGTTATGCCCCTTACAGAAAGGTCAAATCTCTTCGGTCAAAATGTAACAAAGTTGCGCCTTAATGACCCAAACATTTTCCACTATTCAAAACTTCTGTAAGTATAATGGTTTCTGAGATTATCCGGTAACAAGGTGTTAGGTCAAAGGTCAAGGTCAACATACACATTTGACCTTGAGGTATTTTTAAAAGTCACATGAATTGATGATGAATGGTGAAGATCCTAGGTGTTTACGACTTACGGTTTCTGAGTTTTGGTGGCCAACCGACACCGGTTAATTTTCATAGGGGCATAACCCTACCAATGAGTCGTTGAATCTTTTCGATCCGAATGTAACGAAGAACCAGGGTCTGGTCCTGAACAAATTTCACCCTTCGGTTTCTTTGTACCTATTACGGTTACGGTGTTTAAATGGTAACAAGGTTTTTAGGTTTCGGAGGGATTACTCCGCACCGACAAAATTTTTCGACTCACAGGGTGAGTTCCAGATAGATATTCATGACACCGATACAAAGTGTGAACATGAAAGCGACACTTCTTACGGTTAAGGCTGCTAACTTCGTCAAAGTTTGGCGGAAGAATAATAATAATAATAATAATAATAATAATAAACAGAAGAAATACAGTAAGGTCTTTCACTTTTGAAAAAGGAAAGACCTTAATTAAAACACTGGTAAATGATATATATTTAAACTAGTTTTAGTTCTTTCGCTATAGACATGTTATTCATTTGCTCCCGCTTTCTAAATTATTTGCCATTTTTATTTTCTTGCTCCAGTTACTGGTTATCATGTTAGTAGATTCAATGTGAATGATTTTTATTGTGTTAAAAGTTTTGTGACGTATGGAACTTAAAAGTCTAAGTTGGAGGTTTATGCAAAAATCAGGTTTAATCAACAGCACCAACTTTTGTGCCTGTACCAAGTCTGTCCACACAAAGTGTTGTTCAATGTTGTTTGTCTTTGTTTATATGTTTGCTATTTCGGAGGTGTCCCACATTGGTGGTTGATGTCGTCTGTTCATGGCAACAAAAGTAAGACCAAAGAATGATTCAGTTGGAATAATTAGTCCAAGAATGGTGACAAGTCTTTCTCCAGTCTGTTACCCTGTGAACTAGCACATTAAAAACTGGCTCAGGTTGTTGTATTAACATTTGATATAAACAATCCTTCAAAGAAATGTAGGTGTGAGAGTGCTTACATTGTCATTTTCTATGAAATTAATGTTTCTAAAGGGAATAATCATGTAAAATGGTTGATAAGTGCTGATTTTTTAAATCATTTGAGACATTCTTGATATAAATTGTTGATATAAATTATTGTTTTCTGGCAATAATTGGACATTTGAGGGCACTAACATTTTTCTATAGAATTTACAATATTAAGGGCAGAAATCTTGTACAAATCACTGATCAAAACATTCTTGTATTAACCTTCAATATAAATTTCATAAATATCTGGGAAGTATTGTACTCAAGAGAGCACTTACAATGCTATTTTCTATAGAATTAATTTTTCCAAGGAGTATAATTCTTTTAAATAAGTTGATTAGCACATTTACTGATTTAGAAACCAGATATCATCCTGATTTAGACTGAACTGTTCAACACTATTTAAAGTATATTATGCTGAATTACACTAAGTGTACTGTGGCAAGAAATGTTAAGGCTGGGTGGAAGACATATTCCTAATACATATTCATGGGTGGAAGACATATTCCTAATACATATTCATAAGTGGATAGATAAACAAACGGTAAAGCATACACACAAAAAAGTGAGTATAATCCATTTGCAACTTTGTATAAGTTTTCTGCTGATTAAAACATCAAATCTAGTATTAGGCTTGTTAAATGTTCTCATGGAACAATTTTTCTCCTTTTATTTCTCCTCCTGAACTAATAAACTCTTATCTCTCATTCTGTAACCAAACAAACATGGTTCCTTAACCGATTCCATACAAACTAGGCGAGCTAATTTTTCTTCAATTTGCAAACTTATTAATCAATCAATCCTATCACTGACCAATCATTTGATCTATGGAAATACCGCCAGACAATGTTATCTAATATGTAACAAACCATGAGGAAATTCCAATCTCATTTCAGACAAATTATACTGACAGTTCTCTGTATCAATAATAACTGGCACAACACAAAGGTCAGAGTAGAATAGAATATCAGTAAGTATAGGGTGTATACAAACTATTGACAAAGGATACAGACATTAGTACTATTGTAGTGTACTGTATTAATCAAGGGTGTCGTTGACGTTAAGTCATTGATTAATAATCAATCACAAAATCATCAGCTGATGATAGTTGGGAGGAAAACACAGATAAACCAAACTTAATTCCCAAACATTATCAGCAAAACAAGCGGAAATTATAAATTAGCTGTCTAAATGAGAAACTGGAAGAAATGCCCTCTTGTTGCCCGGATTAACACAAAAAATGATGTATATTTATAAGAAGGTTATATCGTGGTGGCAGGATCATGCATAAAGATAGTATCGTTTCAATTTGGACACAGTAATCAGAATGGCGATTACTCACTCAGAACATATATAATAGAATCTGTCAGATTGATTCATTCAACGATGCTCGTCATATTTCTGGCCACAAAGTACATAAATGGAATTGTTCATATTGAAGATTTTATTAATTAGGTTTTATCTTGGGAAGGAAAGATGTAACCGTATCTGACAAGGGAGGCGTGAGAACCAACAGGTCCATTTTTACACTTGTCATATTTTTTTATACCGACCCAACTGTTGTATTTAATACATTTCTACTTTATTAGGTTATTGCCTGAATATATGGGATTGTCTATTGACAACAGTTTTCATACTCATTTAACTCTTAAAGAATCTATATCAATAATCATTTGTATTTACTCCAGCAACAGGTAAATCATTACAGTCAATGTATTTTGACAGCATATTCAATTTTATTGTGGGGCCTAAAGTCTTTTAAATATTGATACAAATTGTTTGATAACATTCCACATTTAGAGAATTTTCATTTTTCAAGGAACTTTTCTCTAGGACACTGACAGATAGAGGGCGTTGAATCATTAGAGTTAGTGATGTCCAAGAAGTTTACCGTTTTGAGTCATTAGAACTGTTTCATTTTTAAACTGTTGCCTTCCCTCAACTATTCTTGATAACTGCTATGAATCTAGTGCGATTTCAACAATTTTGTTTGTGAAACTTGCACCAACTTTGAACTATCTCATGGCAGAAATTGAGTGGAAACATTTCCAGATCCTTGCTGTAAATCTGGTCTTTTTGATAAATTTTTAGAGTTTTGTGGCTGGAAAAAAAATTAAAATCATGCAAAATCAGTTCACTATGCACAGTTTCACATATAGTTGAAACTTTTTGGGTTTTTTTTTTACAACATCTATAAGCTAGTCAATAAAACATCTTATGAGAGAAAAAATATGGAAATCCTACTTTGAAACATGAACAATAAATTTCCATGTTCAAAATTCTAGTTTATTCAAGTTCAATTCAATTCAACTATTATACAAGTCATTCAAAATACAATTGATTTTTTTTTTTTTTTATTATTATTTTCTTGTTCACTCTTAAGGTTATATATTTATCACGGAATCAAGCAATAATAATCTGCATATATAACCCTTAAAACAAAATGTTTAACCCTGCTCTACCACAAACATGTTTATAAAATCACCTCAAACCATGATTACTATTCCATTTAAACTCAAATAAAAAATGTTTCCAGTAGATCACCATCAGGAAAATTAAATATGATAATTTTTTATCGTAAGCTTACGGGAATGTTCAACATAATTTCAAATTAAATAGTAATACAGAATGACATGATTTTCCGCCCTTGGCTTTTTAAGCAGGAAGTACCGATTTTTCAAGTAAAATGTTTTCTGCTGTTAATATTAAACTCTAATAGGTTTATCAGTTAGGTAATGAGGAACCCTCCACTGAAATTGACATTATTAACTTGCAAAGTCATAATATGCATTAGAAGTATTTCATTCTTGATTGAAAATGGGGAGGCAAATTGTCAAATGCATTAAGTTAATGAAAGGGTTGACAATAACTACATAGTTTACACAATGTATTTCTATCTGTAGGCTATAAGTTACATTTGGATTAACACATTTTTAATACAGTTTTAATTTGTTTATAACATATTTCTTACATGAGCAAAAAAACAATATCCATTTTCTCACTGCAGTTATAAAATAAAATTAGTCACAAATGGTAGGCAAATATCTCACTCTTCAAAATTCCAGATGGAACATTGTTTAAACTTGTATAAGTTTTCATTCCAAAATGGTTAAAAAAAAACCTGCAAGGAGGCACAAAAATTGAGGCTTGGTAAGGTTAGTATAGTTTCCTTTCAGGTCTAAAAATATTGTTTCAATAGATTTCCACATTTTTCGTATGTGGTCTGTTTATCTCTATTTCATGTAATTGGTTATATAATTATTATTATTTTAGCTTTCATACTTTATCTAATCAGAAAAACCACGAAAGAAGAAAGTAACAAGAAAGTGTCCAAAGTACATGAATGGACAAACAAATGCATGCACAGACAAAAAAATATATAATGTCACTAAAAGGGGAATAAAAGAACAACCATTATGTTAATCAAATTAAAATAAGTAGGTACCAAAACTACCTCAGTTTATATAATGTGTACTACAATCCAAAGATAAAACAGACCCTGCCAATTGGTAAGATAGACATTTTTTTTCTTATTGACATCTTCTCTATATTTTTTTTAATTTTATTATTAGATCTCCTTACCAGTGTAAAGTTGTTGCAAATTCATATATACAAATTTCTATACAACTTCAAATATGTATAAATAAATTTAAGTCACCAATCATACATGGTTTACATCCTGATTAATACCTGGATTTTTTTACTGTATGTTGTAGGTAAAGCTTACTGATATCAACTAAGATGATGTAACAGTCAGCAAAGAATGTGAGACCTTTAAGTGGTGTCCAACTTGTGTATTACCTTTTGACTTTCCTGAAATACATGATTGCAATTAATAGAAAAAGATACTAAATTTTTTAATTAACACATATATGATAGAAAATTTCATGACCTATAAATTGCTTTTAATTTTAGTTCATTATATGATTCACAGTTTTAATAGTGTGACATCCATTGTCACTGAATTAGTAAACATTTTTCAGCTGAAGCTAAAAGTATAGGGGCCGGGGAGGGTGCCAAAAACATTTAACCCTGCAACATTTTGGCGCCTGGTAAAAATATATTTTGTAAGATTGTAACAATGAAAATCAAATAACTGTTGGATGCTTGCATGTTCAGTCATTGCCTTACCTTAAAGCAGCATATAGAATTAATCATTAGTTCCTTTTGATCAAGCTGATACATGCTGTTTTGTTTTTTTTCTAAAATTTGAAAAAAATTGGCGACCAAATAATTTTCAACGATGCTCGACACCTATTTTGTCCATGAAAATAATTCAATGCAATTTCACTGTTTATATTGCAATTAATTATGTCACGTTATAGAAAATGCATGTACCAAGTCAGGAATATGACAGTTGTTATCCATTCGTTTGATGTGTTTGAACTTTTGATTTTGCCATTTGATTTGGGACTTTCCTTTTTGAATTTTCCTTGGAGTTCAGTATTTCTGTGATTTTACTTTTTTCTGACCATCTCTCTCACCATCAATGGAAGTCAACCATCTCATCTTAATATGGGTTGCATGCTCATAGGCGGAACCGGGCCTGGGGGGTCCAGGCCCAACCCCACCCCTCCCTTTTCGTAGGAAAAATTTGGTTGATTATATAGGGAATCATTGAAGCATGACTAGAGCGCCCCCCCCCCCCCTTTTTAGGTCAGTCAGCGGGCACCCTTAGGAAAAGTTCTGGATCCGCCACTGATTCTTCGATTTATTTGTCTTTATAAACGATTTTTTGTTCAGTGGAAAGTTGATCAGAAATTAGACCCATAAGTTTTGAAATGTACCGAATTGAAATAAAGCTTTAGAATATTTGTCCCCAGGGCTATTGTGAGTCGATTTACTTACTACTTGTCTTTGGGCAGTTACTAGTTTGGCGGGAAATTGACGATTCATCTAAATCCCAACAACCGAAAGAAGATGGGCGAAATAAATGCAACGAACTAGGAAAGGGTATACTTTTCTTTAAAGTAACAAATATTTCTGTATAATTTTAAATAAGATTGTGATTTACAATACGAAAAACCTTTTTTTTTAATTTAATTCGATTTTCTTTTCAATATTGCCTAATATGTACAAACTCTGAAAATTCAAATACATGTAGACAATAATATATTCAACGACATATAAATGAATACAGATCCATGTAACAACAAATAAAACTGAAAATAAAAAATAGAAACAGAGTTGTATTTAGAAATTCCACAACAGGATGAATGGCAATTTTGCCAATAGGCAGAGGCGGATTTAGGGGGGCAGGAGGCCCGGGCCCCCTCCTTTTTGGGAAAAAAATTTGGTTGCTTATATAGGGAATCACTGGAGCGGGCCCCCTCTTAGGTCAGTCAGTGGGCCCCCACTTATGAAAATTTCTGGATCCGCCACTGATAGTGAGTGACTTACAATGACCAGGTAAATCAAGTACACTTCAAGACAACTTGAAGGGCCTTTAGGACTTCACAACTATCAAGACAACTTGAAGGGCCTTTAGGACTTTACAACTATCAAGACAACTTGAAGGGCCTTTAGAACTTCACACGTACTTTTCGTCACTTAAGTTTATCAGTAGACTATTTCTAGATATATTCTTATGGGTACCAATTGTGCCTCTTTTTAATAACAGCCTTATCCCTTTGTTGTAATTAATCTCAGACTGTGTCTTAACTTACGACTGTTTCGTTTAAGATTAATATTTCAGTTACACTGTAAACAATACAAAACTTTGCTACAAAACAAGTCCGGCTATTTTCGTTCCCAATTCAGTTTCTTTTCCAAGTAATGGTGATATTCCCTTTGTCCGTTCTGACGGTATATTATGGCAGTGTACCGATTGACTTTTTTGTTTGAAATGGAAATCATGATTTTTTTCTGGCTCCGAACTAGCCTTAAAAACTGGGAGTACTCAACAGTAGATCGGTAATATTATTTCAATATGTATCTTTCGCTTTTTTGTTATTTGTTTTTATGTCTAGAACAGATCTGGTGACGGTCAATTAGGCCCTTTCCAACTGATTATAACAATGTTTTCTAATGTTGTGCTACTACATTTTTTCCGAGTAAGGGGACAGTTGATCGATCTGAAGAATTTATTCCCTTTAAGCGTGTCTGTGCAAAGTCAAAAGCCTGTAACCCAATGTTAGCAGCTGGTTTAAGCGTACAAAAATTGTTGTTTTTTTCCCCTTTAAATTAAATCAAATTTCGTCTTACCAAATTTACCATACGGTATGGGTTGTTGTCATTTTTTAGACGTTATCCTCATGCAATTACACAGTGGAATCTCTGGAAATGGAATTAAGAACTAAAGGTGGTATGGGAGTCTAAACTAAAAGTGATAAAATGTGTTCATACTTTGCAAAAACGTAGTGTATACTGATTGATTGATGGTTGCTTAACTTCCTAGTATATACTGATATATGTTTAAAAATATAATAAAAATGATAGGTCACCGTGCGTTTTCTCAAGCTACAGGTTGTGACAAAATGACACATTTTGTATGGATTATTATACAGGAAAAACATCATTATGTGATTAGAAACTAAACTGAATGATAGAATTGTAAAATAAAATATAAGAAGATAGCTTTTGAAGAAATGTTTAGAGAATATCAAAAGAAAAGATAGGATCACCGTACTTTTTTCCCGGCTAAACTTGATACAAAATAGGAAAAATCCATGTAGATTCTTACAGAAAATGCACTATTTCAGAGTTATCACCCCTTAAAATACCAATTTAAAAGCATTATTCAAGTAAAAATAATCTACGATTATAAATATATTAATTTTATCAGTTATTATCTTATAAAATTGTTCTTTTAAATTCATATTAGTTATCTGCTTTACTGCATCATATGTTGCTAACTTGATTGAAATTCTGGAGCTTAGGTTTTCGGCTAGGCTCTGTTTTTTACAATCTGAGATTGTAAAAGACACCCATACCCACGTGGCTTAAGAGAACTTTATGAGCCTGAGACAACATAATACCAGAAAATGATTTATGTTTGCTATCCCTTATTCCTATGAATTCATCATGATTGAATATTCAGGTAAATAGTTATATCTGAACGATATTTTTCTATTCAACTTCATCACGGTTTTTGGCTTTTGCCTTACTATTCTATAGAACTGGAGTTTCATAAACTGATTCCAAGTTTAATATGATTAACAATTTTAAAACTAGTAAAATGTTTTTGGCAGTGCAAACAGTGCGTATCATGTCCAGTGGGTTTCACCTTCGTTTTCACTGATTAAACATTGATTTTCTTTCTACAGGAAATAAATAAACTGGTGTAATACTGCACATCGTCGACAAGTAAGCTGATTCCAAAGTATTTTTTTTAATTTCCAATTGCATGTTAAGGATTTGTCAGGAAACCACATCTCGTGATAATCTCGTACCAGACGGGGTAATCTGGTGACATATAGATTATACGGGAAATTACTTATTATCAATAAATAACATACCGCCATCGATTTTACTTATATGTAGGCGATTTACAAGCTTTACCGGTTTTTTGTGGTTATCTGGAATCTAAAAATATTGACACTGCATTTGTCTACATGTTAGTACGTCGCCGTTTTCAATATTAGAGTTAAACCGCAATCTTAATTATGTCACCCGATCGACAATGTCGGGTGACATATTGCTTTTCCTCCGTTTCTTTGTTATTATGGCACCCTAAACGGAGTTTGGGTGACATATTGTTATTCTACGTTTCTTTTTGTTTTTTTTATTATTTTTCTTCCACACATTTTTGTCCAGTCTGGAACTCTCATATGAATGGCCACAAGAAGATGGAACTATACCATATTGTTAACCACCAAATGAAGATTTGCTTTTTGGGGGTGGCACTTTCAAGATGGCTGCCGTTACCATGGAAACGAAACAAATGTGAAAAAATCCAGTTTTTTGTTTTGGTGAACTTTTTGGATACTATTTAACTCAGAATCATTATATTTTAATACAATGTAGGTGCCCACTATATACAGGTGTTGGATGATTTTGGCACTCATTGGAACTACTATGTTGCCATGGAAACTACACCAAAAATTTCAAAATTTTCAAAATGCTCCAAACTTCAGGAAACTTCACAGTAACGATGAGCAACATTGGAAGATGTGGAATTTGGCTTTGGAATTTCCAAATCGCTGTTGTTACCATGGAAACAATGCAAAAAGGTCAAAACTTTGAAATTTCACAGAACATTCTAGAACATCAATGTTTAATTTATTCTTGAGACATTAAATGGTATATGATTGTGGAGGGAAAAAATTGCAGCGGGGGTTTGACTTTGGAATATTCAAAATGGCCGCCGTTACCATGGAAACAGCAAAAATACAAAAAACTTCAAAATGCTTAAATTTATTGAAACTTATAACAAATGTTGCTCAGCTAATGTAGACTTGACTTTTGAGTTTGGAATTTCCAAAATGGCCGCCGTTACCATGGCTACCGGTCACCTGGCAATAGGGGAAGGGTGCCATCCGCTATTGCTTGCAATCGCAAATCTAGTTATTATTCTTATTCTTCCAATGATTTTTGTCCGGCAGATTTTTTGAAGGCAATGGAACCAATCTTAGTGATAGTCAACTATAATGAGGAACACAAAATTTCGGGTTGCAGTAGGTCATGGGACCATTAAAAATGGCTGCCGTTACCATGGAAACGGAACAAATGTGAAAAATTCCACTTTTTGGTTTTGGGGAATTATTTGGAGATGCTTTAACTTAGAATCATTATATTTTGATACAATGTAGGTGCCCACTATATACTTGTTTTGGATGATTTTTGGCATTCATTGGAACTACTATGTTGCCATGGATACTACACCAAAAATTTCAAAAATATCAAAATGCTCCAAATTTAATGAAACTTCACAGGAATGATGAGCAACATTGGAAGATGTGCAATTTGGCGTTGGAATTTCAAAAATGTCTTGTGTTACCATGGAAACAAGGCAAAAATGGTCAAAACGCTTTAAAAAACCTTAAAAAGTGGCATTTACTTTCTTAAAATGGTAGGTCAAATCCTTTGAAACTCTGATGGTATGTTCCCTCCCATGTACCAATGTGGTATCTGCCATTAGAAATTTGGAATGGTATCTGTTACCATAGAAACCAGACAAAATGTCAAAAATGTTAAAAATTTCAAAATGCTCCAAACTTGATGAAACTTAATATATTTGTTGACTATCAAGTCTACATGAGACTTTTGAAGTTGGAATTTCCAAAATGGCTACCGTTGCCATGGAAACTGCAGAAATGTCAAATATTTTCAAAATGCTCCAAACTTAATGAAACTTAATATTATTGTTAACTGGCATGTAAAGATGAGACTTTTGACATTGGAATTTTCAAAATGGCTGCCGTTGCCATGGAAACAGCAGAAATGTGAAACTTTTGACATTGCTCTTATTGTACTGACAATTTACAGAAAGATATATCCCAATTCATAGATCTGCATTTACGGTTAAGTTGTTTTTAAATGGCTGCCGCTTAGTGGCAATGAGGGGAAGGGTGACATCCGCTATTGCTTGCAATGGCAATTCTAGTTTATTATTTGGTTTCCTTCAAAGTAATCTGGCATTAGCATGAAAACTATACAAGATAAGAGATTTATCTGTGGAAATATTGAAACTAAACTCAAACTTTATAAATTGATAAAATAATTGAGTAAATAAACGTAATTTATTACACAAAATTTAAGTAATGACCATTTTTCCGAGCAGAAATTGAAGAAGCATGTAGGCCATGCAGGAAAAGTTGACGAGAAACAAGTCAGTAAGAAGATGGAAAAGCACTCGATGATACACTAAGCGAATGTCGGACCTGTCGAAATATTCTTTTAGATAAGATCAGACCAGTATGAAAAGAAATTTTCGTTTTTTTACAATACGGAAGCGTATTTGCGCCACACATTTTTTTTTTTTTTTTTTTTTTTTTTTGCTATCTTTGCGTTAAACGCAAACCTTTCCGTTGAACGCAAACCTTTGCGTTATAACGCAAATATAACGCAAATATCTTGATTTCAATTATAATTCATTAAGTTTTGTATATATGTCCGCCTGTCATTTATTTCGGATGTGATTTACTAGTAGATAAAAAAAGAAACATACATACATCTTTTGTGGATAGTTGTCTCATTGGCAATCATACCACATCTTCTTTTATATATATACAAGGCCAAATCATTATAATAAATATGCATAGGAATAATGGAATACTTGAAGTGAAATTATACATAAATTAAGACAGATTTGTGCATCAGAAAAAGTATATAATTCAACAAGTAAATAGATATATTACTCACACCACATCTTCCTATATCTATATAGTTTAGTATATAGTCATTTTCAAATTGAAAGATCAAAAATAATGTCATACAATTGCAAAACCTCCAAGTCAAATAGACAAAATGATCTTTCTGCTTTAAAATGAATTATTAATAAGGAAACATTTTTTTTTTAAATCTCAGAATATGATCAAGAGTCTTTGATAGAAAGTCATTGAATTTTCATTTCAATATAATGAAGTATTTTTAAGATGCTTGGGTAGCAATTTGAATAGAGAGAACATAATTTTATTAATGAAACATCTTCATTCTATACATTTATTGCCAAAGGGTAGCTTGTTTGAATCTAACCTACTTTACACTGTTCTCAAACGAGAGCTTACTTTGGAAGTATATTTATATTCGGTTATAGCTATATTAGGGACCCTATATTAGCAATGTTGATTTTTTTCTTCGGTATAACCTAAACTTTTACTCGATTTTCAACATGGATATCGTTCTTGGGGGCTTTTATAGTTTGTTGTTCAGTGTGAGCCAATGCTCCGTGTTGAAGACCATACTTCGGCCTATGATGGTTTACTTTTACGAATAGTGACTTAGATGGAGAGTTTTCTTATTGGCAATCATATCACATCTTCTTATATTATTCTGCTCATTATTAGTCAATGATCTAATTATTCAAGCATTTTACTTTGAAATGACTCCAAAGGTGATAAATGTTAATATATGCAGCCTCCTCCATTAATAACGACTGTTTCCCTTGAATCTTAAATAAGAAATAAGATAAAAACAAATGTTTGCGTTAAACGCAAAGGTTTGCGTTATTTCGCAAATGTTTACGTTATATAACGCAAAGGTTTGCGTTATATCGCAAAGGTTTGTGTTATAACGGAAAGGTTTGCGTTACAACGCAAACATAGGAAGAAAAATAATTAAAAAAAATGTGTGACGCTAATACGCTTCCGTAGTAATTTCACAAGCACTTTTCTCAGATTTTTTTTAGCAGAAGTGATATGACTCGAAAACATGATATAACGATCCACGGAAGTATCGCTGTTTTTTTTTCATCACGATGTTTGATATGGGTTCTTAGATATCCTTATCATGCACAAACACTTGAACCTCCAGTTAACAAATGTGCGTGTTATTCAAATTTACCTGCAAATGCAAAATGTGCATTAAATAAGAACAAACAGAAAACAATCAACTGGGATACTGGTTGTTTTTCAAAAAACCTGTCCTTCAGACAATTAATAGGGGAAATATAAAAGTACATTCTTTTATGTATAAGTGTCATTTGTAGACTAGTTTATATGATTTGTAATGTGAACAAATTACTAGTCAGGAGCCTGTAATTCAGTGGTTGTCGTTTGTTCATGTGTTACAAATTTGTTTTTTGTTCAATTTTTGTACATAAATATTTCACGTTTGAATTGTTTTGAACATTTGTTGTTTCGTGGCCTTTTATAGCTGACTATCCGATATGGGCTTTGCTCATATTTAAAGGCCATATGGTGACCTATAGTTGTTAATTTCTGTGTCATTTGGTCTCTGTGGAGAGTTGTCTCATTGGCAATCATACCAAATCTTCTTTTTTATAAAGACCAGTGAACCAGTTCAGAGAGCTGTGTTGATTCCATAACCCCCCCCCCTTTTTATGTTATAATTTTTTTTCTGTCATTAATAACAGCAAATTATCTCGTTTCTTAATCTATAGCCAAATGAGTCCTTTTGGTAAATATACTGCTGTTTTGTAGTTGTATTTGTGGAAACTAATATTTTCATTTTTTTTTTAATTAAAGAATTTAAAGAAATGAAAACTACGCCTGCTATATACCACTCCTTTATCGACCTGTAGATTCTTGTATACCCACCATATATGGCTATGTAGTCTGATTTGTAAGGTTATTGATTGTGACATGATGAATGTGCTCACAGCATCCCAAGATAAAGCACGTGCATTTGGAATTAGCTGATCAATCAAAGTAATGAAATTTCATGTAGAGTTATACAAAATCTATCATTATTCTGGGAAAATAACTTTATGTATCAATATGGAGCTAATTCTCCAGATCCGTGGTAACCTGCAATGATACGGTAAATACAACGTGTTAGAATTCCCCAGTAGTCAATAAAAGTGCAAATCTTTTTAATGAAATAAAAGACAGGCTAGGAAGATGGCGTAGATTGACATGAATTTGTAGTGAGAAAGTCTACAGGGAGCCAAACTGACTTAGATCTGGAAATGGCCTTGGGAATGCGTGTAGAATCATTCAACAAAAACAAAAATAATGTGGGTATTTAAATTTGTATGAAGGAAAATTAACTGATTTTAATAATAAAAAAATAATAAAACATGAAAATACCGAAACAGTTTAAAGTCAACATTAATGATACAGTTAAAAGACATAAAACCGAAACAAACGAGCACAAGAGAGATTACTTGATTTAAATAAGGCCATAGTAAATAAAAACAGCACGGTGACTGATATCATGATTTTTGTATCGGCAGAATAACTTACCATGGACTTTGTTTACTTATGTGGTGACTATACGCAAACCTAAATGGAGGCAACAAACAAAAATCAAAATTTTAAGGTAACTAAATGAAATAACTCTTTCACGGTAAATGACGAAATAGTCAGAATTGACCTGTGTACCATAATCAATGATGTTGTGTTCAAGTGCAGAAGATTATCTGTTAAAATATTAGTGTAAGCCAGGGACATAAATCTTGGTAGGAACATTTCATAATCATAAATTTTGGAACGGATATACACATATACTTTTTTGACGGTGTCTTATTTGGATATATGGTATATCACACATCTAGTACTCGAATTTCATTAAATTTTCATGGTTTTTGTGTACAGTGAACATGACAGTGTGCAGTGGTTGTCATATCATTCAATGTGAATTAGGCTTGTATTTCACTCATGTTTATCAGAGACTTTGTAAACGAACTAACGATAACTTGTTCTTTACCCATTGTTCAAAGCCTAACGATAATCTGTAAATGTTTACTTTCTCGACCCTTTGACCTCTGGTCGATATCAATTGTCTCATTTGCATTCGTTTAATGTCTTTTTTTTACTTGCATTGGTTAGATCATGATAGAATAAAATATTTCCATGGTTAAATGAATTATTTAAATAATGTCATTTTAAACGCAATTTTGATGTTTAATTCAAAATTGTAAGATAAATGCCAAACTGTTGACAAGAAATAGTGCCATCGGTCTAACAGCAGGAAAATATAAACAAATCATTTCATTAAGTTTGCTTTTTGATAATAAACGCTGTGATAAATATTCATTGAAAAGATTTTTGAAAATATAAAATGCCACAGTGCATTAAACTCTTTCTAGACACGTACACCTTTGTTTTTATGATAAGTTAAATATCTCTGAGGGTCGTCAAGTTACTGGAAATAACAAATATTTACATACCACTGAATACAAACCATAAATCGTGTAGTTAGATTTGTTCTCCCTTTGTTCTTAATTCATTATTAATTTTTAATAATTTGCCAATTGTGTTCATAGCAAGAATATGATTGTTTTTGAACTTCCTACTCTTTGGTACATATGTTAATATTTGATTAATATTAATGCTTAATTTACACGAATTGTTTCATCTTGAATATAAATAAAGACGTGTATATTGTTGTTTGTTTTATTGTTTGTTCCAAGCAAGGGGTCAAACGTCAAAAGTTCTAGTTACTGGTTGTGTTTACTAGTAAAGAAGAATGCGTCTTTTTGCATGCAGAGAATGCAAACGTTAACCCTTCAGAAAACCATATTCAGAAACATTTTTTAATAATATAGTAAGAATGATAACTGAAAGACGGACTAAGTAGACAAATACAACTAACAACAGACAATACATACCAATCAAAGAGCACTCGCAGTCACAAACAGCTAGTTCGAAGCCCAATTTCACCTTTCCATTTTTGCACAATTTAAAAGACAAATAAAATCACCTCAACCAGATTTAGTGGAAAGGCTTCTAAGCAGTTTGGGATAAGCATAGCTTTATGTTTTTGTTCAGTAAAGTTTGGTATAACTTTTTCTCGAATTATGTTTGTACAATAGTATGTAAGTATTGTTGTCAATTTCGACCATTTAGATGCCATCGCATTACTTTTGTTTCAGTGTACATGTATACATCTTTTCAAATTTACAGGTAACATTCTGTTGACTGTTATCGAATAATGGGTTTCTGGTCTCAGTTTTTTTTCTCAAGTTTTACCAAGTTGTTACTTTTTCAAAAAGTAAAATAAAAAATAGAATACACTTATAGCACAATTATGACCTACTGCATGAGTTAGACTATTTACCGGGTTTGTAATAACATGAGCAACACGACGGGTGCCACATGTGGAGCAGGATCTGTTTACCCTTCCGCAGCACCTGATATCACCACCAGATTTTGGTGGGGTTCGTGTTGCTTCGTCTTTAGTTTTTTTTTTATTTATATGTTGTATCGTATGTACTTTTGTTGTCTGTTTGACAGTGGCGGATCCAGAACTTTGCCTAAGGGGGCCCCGCTGACTGACCTAAAGGGGGGGGGGCCCGCTCCAGTCATGCTTCAGTGATTCCCTATATAATCAACCAAATTTTTCCCACGAAAGGGGGGGCCGGGCCCCCAGTGCCCCCCGCCCTGGATCCGCCTATGGTTTGTCTGTTCTTTTTTAGTCATTGCGTTGTCAATGTTTGTCTAAAAATTGTGCTCTTTTCCAACGTCAACAAAAGTCCAGAAAAGAGTGTCAGGCGTCAGAGGAATCTAAGACTTCTACTGTCCTAAAAATGGGAATCCAAACATAGTCAGACATTTTGCTACCACTGTCGTTTTGCCCCTTATAATCAGTCTGTTTTTAAATTATCTATAAAGTATAAATAAACTGGAAATCCAGAACGGTCACATCGTCCCCGACTGATTTGTCATCGGTTGACGCCGTCACCAGGTTATCTGCTGGTAACATGTCTCTCAGGGATTTGAACTGACAGCGACAAGTGTATAACTGCCTATTTATATCCATGTTCTACTAATCCTCTTCCTAACCCTTATATCTTTTCAATTAACCCCATCCGACTGTTGCACACTAGGTTGTTATAACCGTCCAAATGAGAGTAATCTTTTTTCACGTTTTTAACCAGATATTGCTACAGTTGTGGGACAGCACTATAATTAGGATACGTTCTTGATAAACCAATATGTCAAGTTTGATGAATGGCGGATCAATCCATTTTGTTTCTATAATTCACTTGTTAACACCATTGAACTATCGACCTCTAGAACAAGCATGTCGTACCAAAATGAACATTCCTCTGAACACCATTTTAGTCATAATTGTTGCAATTACTTCATGTCTGATTTCCTCGTAGCTTTAGATGGAAAGAGTCTAAGAAAAAGCGATTTGTTTTATCCACCATATAAGTATAAACCTACAATTTGTGTTTTCTTAAATTATAAAAGGCAATTTCACTTATTAATAAGGACAAAAACTGTATGTTTCTAGCTTTTTTATATCCAATAATTTTCACTCTAAATAGTTCGTTATTGGTCAAACATGTTAAATATGAATATTTACCAAGGTTTTCACGCAACAAACAAAACCTTCAAAAATAAATTATTCCGCAGCTACATCCCCTGAAAGACGTTTTTTTCTTCTCATTAATGGCAACATTACGTATGGTTCCGCTTGTGCAATCATGCTTATGTAAGATATTCTCTGTCTGTGTTTCCAAGTTCGGCTTTGTTGTTTTCTTTGTAACGCTGCCAATCACAAATGACATGAGGTCAAAGTTCAGACGAAAAATAATGTATAATTTACAATGAATGACAACCACTGGACATTTTTAATAATTAGATGTTGGGCAATATGATTATTTTGCGATTGTCCAATTTCACAAATTTAATCAACATTTCAAGAAATGAAATAATAATTAAAAACTCAGAAAGGTCACCTTGGCAGAACATGGCGGTTGCCAGTCATGTCATTCAGGCTTGACGTGATATTCTGTGCAATTATAAGTGAACTGGAACAGTCAAGATGAAATAAAATGGTTATTTCGTGATCTTTTCACACATAGAAAGGACATATAGCTTTAATAGAGAGATTTGGGTCTTTCCAGCGAAGTTACGTATGAAATTTAACTGTTTTGAATGATCTAGTTTCTACATGCACACTACATAGAACTCACGCGGCATGAGAGTGAAATATTGTTAAGATTTCACATATTTTATGGACACATCTATCAAGAAGTTTCCCTACCCTATTCAATGCTTCTCTATCGTAATTATTTTCCATATATTTCGCAATTAAGAACTTGAGACAAAAGGTATCAATGATACAGATTTCAAACTATTCGTCGCTGAAACTATCCAAAACGTGTAGATCAACTTCCTGATTTATGACTAAGAACAACATAAAACAAATATGACTAACAGCAACCAACTACAGGCACTAAATTCTTGAGATAATACAGGGCAAAAAAAAAAGGACGGATTAAACATGTTTCCCATTTGAATGGTTTTACACTAGTCATTTTTTGGGGCCTTTTAGCTGGCTGTTCGATATGAGCCAAGGCTCCGTGTTGATAGCTTTACTTTGACCTATAATGGTTTACTTTTACAAATTTTGACTTGGATGAAGAGTTGTCTCATTAGCATTCACACCACATCTTTTTATATATATTGATAGTGCTCAACCCTCCCTAAACATGGTAATGTAACAGTACAACAGATTATTGGGTATTGTTCATCTGGTTAAGGTTTCGATAAAATGGGATAACGAAGAAAAAAAAAAGAAAAACAAAATTGAACGAATTAATCCGGTTCTTAATTACCTTTCATGAATGTAGACGCCGAAATGTCTATTAGTAGTTTTCATTTTTTCAACTGCAATATAATGAGTCCATATAAACGGTTCTTACAAATTAGCAAAATGCTTATAAATAACGAAAAAAATTGACGAAGCAAATCGTCGCAATTGTTGAGCAAATGTTGTTGATGCACATAAAAAAGATCAATGAATGTTTTATTCTATGCGGTTGTTGTTTAAAAATATTGAATGAAAACAAATTCTATATATTAATTTGACAATTTGAAAAAATAATTTCTTCATCCAAATGTGACTGTCATATTATAAAAGAAAATCTGATCAAATGGAACCGACTGTCTGTATTAGTAGCCAACCAGTCGCTTTAATAGGAATATTTCTTTTGAAAAGACGAAGTAGCACCTGACAGAACACCAGTTTCACAACCTAACCTATGTAACTTTGTTGCGTTCGTAATCGTCCTTTTCATCCCCTGAAATGTTAATTAAAGTACAACAATTGCAGCCATCATTTGTGGATCATATTACACAACAAAAAGTATCGAAAAACTGTCAGTCTCCTAAAATTAGTTTTATTATCTTGATTGAACTTTCACCCCTTATTTAAAAATGACAGACAATAACTTTATAAATGAAGTGTACTAACCGAGAGAGAAAAAATCACGAAACGAATTCAAAACATTTCATATGACAATTAGTACATTACCTCTCTGTATATACGTTGCTTTCAAATGTTTTGGCTTGGGAGCGTATGAATACAATAAATAACGTCTTGAGCATAGCGATATATTTAATCATAGACATTTTTTTCTTAAATTTCGCCTCATTCATATTAATAATGACTTTCAAAATTGTATTGCGATTCTCTTGTATAGTGGCAAACAGAGTTTAGAACACTTGTCTTGAAAAATCAAAATGCTAAAAACCGCTTCTAAGAACATTACGTTGTAATTCTATTTTTGAAAAAGTTGCAGGTCGTCCTAATTTTTCTTGTTTATATATTATGAGGTTATACGTTGCATCTAATTTAGTAGTAAATTATACAGTTACAGCCTGATCTTGAAATACTTTGCTTAGTTCAATACGTGATGTAGGAGACTCTTTCTCTACCAGTATCCAAATATAGTCGAACTTCTGGAAAGCCAGAAAAAACAGAAAACATGTAGTTTAATAGTATATAACAGCAAGAAGTGCTAAACTAAGGATAGCCATTAACATGTTTACATTTAGATTGCGATTTATGTTTTATTTTTAAAACAAATACGTGGGAAGAAATACTATTGGTATATAATTACAGAAAGCTGTTCTAAAACAATCTCATAATTCCATTAACGTGAAATAATTACACAATAAGTGCATTGAAGTTCCCTTAAATAGTATAGTTGCGGGGATAAGGCAACCGATTTTAACGGCTAATTGAATTCTCGTGATATTTTAATTAGACATTGACACAACAAAATTGATACTAACATTTGCAGTCATAAGAATATAATAAGTTATAAATGGCTAAAATATCTGAGGTGACACGAACGTGTTCATAGAGATTTAACAAGTGCATCAAACTATAAAGCTTCTAGTTTTAATAATTGACAGACGCTTGTCTAGCGATCAGTGGCAAGTATTCCATGCATACTCTCCCGCACACAAGGCGAGTTAATAACCAAGAGTCCAACGAGGCAATTGTAATTGTTAAGTATAGGAATGCAGAAGCTGTTATAAGGACAGTAAACTATACAAATTATTTTTAGACATGGTTATTCCTGTTGACAACACATTAATCTTTACAATTCTAATCATTCGGTATTACATGTCTTTGTTTGAATGTTCTATTGAATTTTAATATTATCTGGAATAATTACCTTAATTGCTCTTGTTTTGACCAAAGCATGTCCCATTTAGAAAAATAATGACAAAATCTCAAATGAAATAATGTACTTGTGGTAACTAATGCAAAAATATAACTTGGGTATGAAATATTGTTTCTTTGTTCATTATGTTCAAGTGTTTCTTTAAACAAATATTTCATTTTGAAAAGACAGATCCTTGATGAGGAGAGAACATTGAAGATGATTTATATTCCATTCATGGGTTTTTGATCATATTATTTCACGGTGAAATTAATCTGCTAGATTGCATTTTGTTTTGTTTTCGCTACACCGCAATAGGCCAACATATGGCAAGAAAAAAAATAACAATATATTTTTCGTTATTTATGTAATTTCTTAGCCCTAAAACAAAAGAGACCAATTTCTAAAGCTAATTTATCGCTTGAATTCATACTAAAACAAAGAGTAATCACAAAATGTTCATATTCAATCTACTGCGTCAAAACTTCTATTACAGTAAATTGTGCAAGATGAACTATAATATCCTTTTGCAAACTGAAAATTTCATAGAAGATCAAATTTAATTGCTCAACCACGTAACACATTTTATATTATATAAGACATTCGGCTAGTGAATTGCTATTATGAATCGCCAGAAACATCTTAAAAATTTCCTGCCTGAAACATTATAGTTTTGAAATTTAAGGAGAAATATTTGTTCTTCTGATTTACTGGTTAGAAAGAAGATACCAAAAAAGGCGAATAAACAGTAGACGATGTCTTTATTCAAGAAAAGGCGAAAAGAAAACCACTTATTTTTAATACGCATCACTGAGACTTAAAGAACAAGCAACACAGATCCTTTAAAACAAATAGTGGAGGGAGTTTATGAGTACGCTTAATTTTAGTATGATGAAAATATATTTTTTTCCATCTCGGCCACATCCCATCAGTTCTGTGTATACCATTTAAATTACCATTGCTTTTTGTGTCTTTTTTTATCTATAGAATATGTTTATGTTTAGGGACGACATCAAAGATCGATGTAAGATAAAAAAAAAACTTAAATCAAATAGTTTGGGGTGGGGGGTCAACATTGCTGCAAGTTTTGTCAATCTAAAATCAATTTTACATATATATCCCTATTGGTCAATCAATATTTCCCAAATTAAGTTAAGAGGGAGGGTGTGGGGGTTAGTGAAAAAACTATGTGAATTAAGTTTTTTTATCCTTCATTGAACTTTTGATGTCGTCCCTTACTGACATTTGATCAGTTCCGGGAACAAAAGTTTCAACAATCAAACATTTGAGACTCGGAATTGACACCAAAGAGCGCCAAAACACAACATCCAGCTATGGTTCTTTTACTAAACTTAAGTGTAAATATGTCCAGTTAAAATGTATTATTTAAATTATGTCAGGATTGAAACACTGACTGTTGGGAGTATCGGGTATTGAGAGGCAACTGTAGTAGCCGAATTTGACTATAGGTAAAATACTCCTTTAATTTCTGTTGTTTATGTTGGTCCTGTTCAAAACATTCAGGTTTTTTTTTTACCATTCTCCATATTCAGCACAGACACAACTTGTTCAATCCATGATGTTTTTATTATTATTCTTTGTCATTAAATTGATCGATTGCTTGTTGGTTGATATCTTCACGTCCATTGACAAATATTTACTGCATGATCAGGACGATCATTGAATTGAATGAGGCCAGGGGTTCTATATAATACTTCACTCTTCCCTGTAAGGGTTACTTAAAAAGGGAAAATACACGAGTTATACTTCAAACAATTAAAATGACTACTATTTTATTAAATACAATCATGTAAGAGCATACCAATAAGATAAAACAAATAGTTTAATGGTGATGTTTTTTATAACTAGGCCAGACTGTCTGAGAACAGATAGTAAGTTCGTGGCCTTTTTGCAGTTCCAAAATAAAAAGAAAATATAAATCTAGATAAATATCTCCCTTTGAAAGCTTCTGTTGTGTGACTGAATAGTACACAATGTTAATTATCTTCTTAACTGCGTTTAAAAGATTCTCAAAATAACATTAAAATAAAAAAAAATAACTAAAATAATTATAGCTTGGGGCTCATATAATCCAAATTTTGCTCATTTTGTAACAAAACGTGCACCTGCAAAAATACTTGACCCTATAAGGTCATTTAATAAAATTCATAAATGCGACAGTAACGCCTGCTTGGCACGTGCAACAAAGAACAATTTACATCAAGATAATAATTCAATATAGAAATTTTGCAGGCGGGCTTTGTGTTTGTTCAATAAAACAATTTACGATATGCAACTTCTTGTTCGAGAATCCTCTTGACGATCCATTAATAGAAGTATGGTATTAACTGCGGACCGGTCATTCAGCAGTAAATCAGCTTGTATTGTCTTGATTGGCTAGCCAATATCCGGACTGAAGGAAAACATCATTATATTAGCTGCGGAGACCGGAATACGTGAAACACTGCTTTCTGTTGTAATTTAAACTTGTAAGAACTTGCATTATAAACCTGATTTACTGTGATCTCATCGTGTTTTCAACAGTTGATGCGTCACTTTTGATTGAATTATCACCGTAAAGTATGTTGACAGAAAAGATCATTTGGAATCTGTCGTTATTTTTTGACATCATCTAACTCCACTTAAGATAATTCGGCAACTGTCTCAACATTTCATCATCATTGAACGAATCAGTGACCATGTCACGCCACAGAATAACTTATCTTTCCACAGTAAAGGTGATAGCATGCCAAGAAATTGCCTCCGTTGAAATTCTGCAAACACCCCATAGAGCAAATTACATGGATGATTAATATTGACCATTTGGTATATGGCTGTGTTCTAAGCGACACGTACATGAAGGTCATAAATTAATTTCTTCAATGAAATCAAATCTTTAGCTACTAATGACTGCCGTAGGGGGTCGACCGGAATTTTTAGCGAGGATTTCTTGGCATGGAGTAACAGATAGAAAACTCAGGGTTAGAATTCATAGAACAGAAAAGAGGCAGTGGCAAATATTTCATGTATATTTTGAACACGGAGAGAATTTACCTGCACCTTTTGCCAAAAAAAAACCTTTCTTTTTCTTATTTGTGCCTTCCGACTTTATGTTTTGAATTGTAGTTTCACTTTCCATATTCGGTATTTATTCAAATGTAAGCTCCACATGGTAAAAATCACGTGATGCAGGAATATAATATCTTGGAGTTGGACTGTTTCTTTCTTTTCGGGCGGAGACTCCAAGCAAACAACATGCATGTGTATAACGGCACTGTAGATTTTCGTATTAAATAAAGAAAGTTGCCGGTCCGGTACATGAATAGATTGGTTAGAAAGTAAGGTTTTAATTTTAATTAGATTCGAAAGCTTAATTCGAGGGTTGAAAATATAGAGCACAAATAAAAAAAAAAAGGGGGGGGGGGGGTCCACAGGGAATATTTGTATCTTATGAACTCTATATTTGAAAGGGTTATTTTTTTATGTAATTAAAAAAGAGAAAAACAAATATAGGACAAATTGTGATTGGTCTTTCTTCCTTTCTCCCATGCCAAGAAATTGCCTCCGTTGAAATTCTGCAAACACCCCATAGAGCAAATTACATGGATGATTAATATTGACCATTTGGTATATGGCTGTGTTCTAAGCGACACGTACATGAAGGTCATAAATTAATTTCTTCAATGAAATCAAATCTTTAGCTACTAATGACTGCCGTAGGGGGTCGACCGGAATTTTTAGCGAGGATTTCTTGGCATGGCTTAAGACGTGTTATATGTTATGTTAAGCGAAGTAAAGCGTGGTAAGAAAATTACCTTCAGCCACCTTCTAAGAAAATAATGTTTGAATTTTTTCAAAGAAATCATTTAGAACTAATATACAAACTTTATTATTTTTATGTAACCGGCAATATAATTTTAACTTTGCGCCTTTGTCAATAGTAGATTGTATTGTAAGTTACTTTAATTCAATACCTGAAACTGCAACTGTACAAGGCGGAGTTCGAACCCAATACCCCTTTGAAAGTAAGCCTCACTCTACTTACTGACCTAAAGGAATGCCAACTAAGCACAGTTAATGAAGGGTCAGTTCGAAGAGTGGCGGCTTACTTTCAAAGGGGCTCTTTGGTACATTTCGTCTTTAATTTCCAGCTCGTAAAATTCTGTCCTAAAACTCCGATTGCAAATCTCTCAGCCAATGCTGACCATTAACGGTGTCGATGTTTTGTTGAAGCCCGTAATGGTTTCTATGCCCTTCTACATTTTGCACAGTTTAAAATCCAAACTATGTGTCTCGAGAGTACATGATGAAGATAATTCCAGAAACACGCGTTTCGTGCCCCCGTAATTCAACACAATCCGTTCTCAGAAATTCAACCATGTTTAATCATCTTCCATTCACTTCCGGTATCACTTTTTGTTCTTTATGAAAATAAAGAACTAGTATACAATTTCTCCATTGTCATCCCCCTATTTGTTCTGTGGTCTGTATTTGACTGGTTTCTGTGTTTGTCTTTGCCACTATATATTGCATATGTATCAATATTTGTGTTTGAATTGTGTTTGTTTTTTTAAAAGCATTGAATATTTTCCACTGTTTTGTTTGTTTTTTAAAAAGCATTGAATATTTTCCACTGTTTTGTTTGTTCTCAGTTTTCTATTCTTGTTAGACCGTAGTTTTCTTAAATTGTATAGTTGTGTCGATGTAAGCTTTGTTCTGTATGGTCTTTGATTCACCTATGTTGTTGTATCTATCAGCTATCGAGGATATTTGTGCTGTTATGCTGTTCTACTGCTAATCTGATAATTGTAATCATAATTCCTATGTATGAGCAACAGTTTTAACCTTGAGATATAAAGACACTTGTAGACACATCCCCTTTAAAATATTACAATGTGTTAATGGATAAATGATCTTTACCATCCATTTTTATGTTTAATCAGTCCTTGTCTTTTTAAGCTACAGGCATTATGGTATTCAATCTAAGTTCCAAGACAGCTATGTCCACAAAGATATGGAATACAAATATGTCTTAGTCAGATTTGGTCGATGACAAAAAATTAGTCATCTAAAAGCCCAGTGTGAGGATGAAAGTCCAGGAAAACATGATATTGAATTGTATTTAAACTAAATGGTATATGAATGTGACCATCGGGGATCAACTACTAAGATACTAGCCCAATAAATCTTCTATATTATATCTCTATGTGGAACTGTAATATTCTACAAAAATTGTAAACTGAAAGCTAGTCGTAATTGATCATAGAAAACATAGCTGTCATAAATTGACCGATATCTCATCGATAACGATAAAAACTATTAAATGAATAGAGGGAAAAAATTATAACAGAGAATAAACGGGGAAAAAAATATATATCTTGCGATAAAATATTGTAGCAAAATTTCTTATGGTTTTCTTAAACTTTTTTTTTGGGAATAAGAGAGGTTGAAGTTGAATAAATTGAGTTTTGTCAAAATTAATGCTTACTGGGCCAAAACCAGTATAGTTAATATTATTAAATCTGACACAAGATATCATTACCAGTAGATTACCATGTGTGTTCCGAAACGGAATATAGATATTTAGTAAATTGCAACGCTATAAAATGGTAATCATTCCGATACGGAATAGAATAGCAAGTTATCGGACAGAGGAAGGAATATCAGAAACCTTACATCTTCTATACTATTAAACGAGAAGACCTCATTTTGTATGTAGCTTCTCTTCCTCCCACAATAAATTAATCATCATGTCTCTGTGTCCTTTATGTACCATGCATAGCCGCATTTGTCATCCGTGCTTGTGACTATTCAGTTTGGATTATTTTGGGAGAAAAACGAAAATAAAGGTGTCCAAATATTGTTTCCGTTCTCAAACCGACTTTTATGTCAGACATGACTTCCGGATTTAACATTGAGAACAAATCGAATGATAGATAACAAAAATGAAAAATAAATAAGCCAATCAGAGCGTTGTCCATATCGTGGATTTTATATCGTAAGAACCAATACTATTATACCTCGGTTTTAACTTACACACAATTTTCATAAGTACTCGGAAGGGAAAAGGACAATTATTTTCGCGTTTGTCTGCATGTATACTGTGTTTAATATACTTCTATAATATATCTCTATATAATATAGCAGTGAGTTTCTGTCATCAAACTGACTTTTAAGTCAGACGTGACTACCGGTTTTAACATTGAGAACCAATTGTATGATAGATAACAAAAAAGATAAATAAATAAGCCAATCAGAGCGTTGTCCATGTCGTGGTTTTTAGATCGTAAGAACCACAACTATTGTACCTCGGTTTTAACTTGTACATAATTTTTATAGGTACTCGGCCGGGGACAGGACAATTATTTTCGCGTTTATCTGCATGTATACTGTGATAAATATACTACTATAATATATAGAGAGTCTCTACATAATATAGCAGTGATGGCCATACAGACACGCGAAAATAATGGAATATAACGGAAAACAAAATAATAACGGACTTCGAAAAAAGAGAGGACTTAAAAATATTGTCCTGTCTCCATGTACCTGTATGACTTTTGATATCATTTCTTAAATTCTCAAGACATAAAATCTTTTACAAAAATTCATCCTAAAATAGTTAACATACTTTCAACAAAGCTTAAAATGCCCGCGATTTCGCTTTTAAGTCAAACGGCAGGACTTCCGATTTTAAACTAGCACATACATTTAATATAAGAGTACTTGGGGACAGGACAATAATAATTGCGTTGATAGAGACTCTCCAAATAATATAGCAGCGCTCGTCTAGGAGAAAAAAAAATGATAGCTAATAGCAAATACACTTTAAATATAGTATACGTATGTTCATAGTAAAGAAACGCATAAATAATGGAATTTAACAGAAAACAGAAATAACGGACTTTTGAAACAAGGGAGAGGGATTAAATAGTTTCCAGGTACCTATGAATTTGACACCTTTTCTGAAATTATTCAGATATGAAATCGTTTGCTGAAATTTTTCAGACACAAAATCTCACAAGCTCTAAATGCCCGCGATTTCGCGGGTGTGTTCTAGTAGATATAATACAAGGTAAAGAACATATAATAATTTGACTAGAGAATTAGTGAACCAAGTTATCTTGAAAGAGGGATCTCTTGTGGACAGTTGTCTCATTGGCAATCATACCACATCTTCTTTTTTATATAACACCAAGTATTCGGACAAGATACAAGGACAATACAGATATTACACAGATAGAATATTTAGTAATTTGGTGTGAGATAGAATACTTAAGTTAACAGCTAATGGATCAAATATCCATTATTCTTACAACACAGTATGACTAAGGTATATATAAAATATCCATCGAACTTACACGGGATAGATTACCCCTAAAACTATGGTCTGACAAAGATATAGAATACGAATACCATTTGCTCTGACATGGGTTAAACTATCATGCAATCTGACCTACAACCTGACGCCTTTTCTGACTAAGGGATGAACTAATACAAGATTGAATACCTTGGCGATCTGACTTAGAGATAGAGTACCCAGTAATTCTACATGAGATAGAATACCGAGTGAACTTATACAAGATAGAATTCAATACCCTGTAATTTGACAAAAGATAGAATACCAGCAATATAACGTGAGATTGAATACCCAGTAGTATGAAATGAGATAGAATCCCCATTAATCTAACATGAGATAGAATACTCAGTTATTTGACAAGAGATAAAATACCAAGTAATTTGACTTCAGATAGAATACCTAGTAGTATGGCATAAGATGAAAAAACTAGTTATTTGAAATGTGACACAATACTTAGTTAACTTACACGGAGAACTTATGGAGAGTGTACCCAGTAATTTGACATGAGATAGAATACTCAGTGAACTTATGGAGTAAATACCCCGTATTTTAAGATAGAATACCCAGTGAAATTACGCGGAGCGAATACCCAGTAATTTGACATGAGATAGTCTACCCAATAAACTTACACGGACAAATTACCCAGTAATAAATAATGTGATTATTTTGCCTATTTTGTCCTTTCCTGATGTACATTAGTAAGATGTAAGATCCTTTTTAACTGTCTATCCCTAATGAAGACGGAACAAGTATTGTCGATTTTATATTGGTAATTTTCTAATTCATTTTATGGCTTTTTGACTCAGAATAGTTTTTAAATGGAAAGAAAATCTCGTTTCCGTATTAACAAATGTCTGTTCGTGGATACGCTAACCAACTGTTGATTAAACTGGGAATCGACTCTAATGTTCTCATAATATTTATTGCAGATAGAAAGCTTAAATGCTTATATTTAATTTCATGTAACGAGTCTTAACAGAATTTACGACACTTTTCTCAAAATAATTTAAAAACTGCAATTTCCTGGAGACTTAGAACGACTGTATCAATTTTCTATAGCGACATTAACTCTAGAACATTAATTCTGATTTACAATAACGGAGTCTTCACCGTCTTTTTAATGAAATGATCAAAATAAAATTAAATGAAGGTAATTTATTGATGACCTTAGAAGAAACTGTCTTAATGGAAAGCAAAATTGAAATCTTACTAAGCAATGAGTTTGGGGACAAGTAATGATTTTTGATTTCAGATGTCAACAAATATTATCCCCGGGATCATTTCGTCAAAATGAATTACTAGATAATGCTAACTTGTTACTTCAATGTTAAATTACGGCACATAAAATTGGAAAATTTCACCATAAACTAGAGAGAAAACACGCAAACTGACTAATTAAAGCCAACGAGAATGTTACGACCAACATAAAGATTGACGCTAAACTGAAGATACGGCGGAGCTGCTGTTTAAAATTAGAATTTTAACCATAAAAAAGGCTAGATTAAATTAGAACGTAGGAGAATCTTCAGCAATAGGTTGTTATCCCTTTGCAATAACTCAGTGCATTCCTTTAAGTTCTGCAAGATCAACAGGTTTTATGATCATCAGTGTGCAGATGTAATGAAGCTAGGGTACAATGTCAGACATTTATCCAACGTAAAAACAGTTATCAGTTTTGAGGGATAAGTTTAATTCCATTATTAAACCTTTATAATGTTGTATATTATTTGCACTGTATAAAGGGGAATGGTAAAGTAAGTCTGGAGATCTTATCAGAGGAGTATATTTAAGTTGAATGTAGGACGGAAAGTCCGACAGGACAAAAAGTCGCAGACAAAAAGTCACAGGACAAAAGGTCACAGGACAAAAAGTCACAATTATTTTTTTTAAGATTATTTTCTTTGAATAAGAAAACAATTATTTTCACACAAACATTTTGTAATTTTCTTGAACTATTGTATATAAACAAACATGGTCAACAAACATAACAAAATTTATCAAAAAAATATCAAAGTTGATCAAATAAATGTTAAAAAAACAAAATGTCAAAGTGGCTAGGCACTTAAATGGACATTTCTCTATATATTCAAATGATTGTCAACAAATTACTTGTGTCTTTGTCATGTGACTTTTTGTCCTATCAAATTTGTGACTTTTTGTCCTGTGACTTTCTGTCCGTTTACCTTTAAGTTATAGGCTTCGTGTTAAT
This sequence comes from Mytilus galloprovincialis, assembly GCA_037788925.1. Classification (NCBI taxonomy): domain Eukaryota; kingdom Metazoa; phylum Mollusca; class Bivalvia; order Mytilida; family Mytilidae; genus Mytilus; species Mytilus galloprovincialis. The sequence continues at coordinate 89,899,814 of CM075333.1, read as the reverse complement.
CACCATTTTTGCACCAGGATATACATGTCAAGTTAACATGGTTGGAATCATCATGGATTATTTGTTTAATTAAATTTGATGTCAGACTTTTGACATATAAATTTAACAAATTATTCATGTTTAAAGGACATTTAAATTAACAAAACAAATTGTTGATTAATTTTTGTCACCTTTTTAGTAGCAAATAGTTTATGCACGTGTAAGACGAGTACAGTTTTGCAATTAATTCAATAGGAAAATTCAGTTAGTCGGCTGAGGTGAAAGTTGGATAATTTTATCTCACAATGAAAAAGACATTTTATTTTGCATAGGAACAGAAAGAGGTAGTGCCAATTTCCCCTTTTTTTCACTCACAGAATTGAAAACCTACTGGAATTTGAAATTTAAAAGTCTAAACAATACACATTCAAGATTTCATATACACGTATTTATCCCATAAATCAAAAAGATATTCAGTGCTTTACATTGTTAAGACCGTTTTGAAACGAAACTGCAAATTTTTCATTGGTAAAAGAGCAATTCGAAGAGTATCCTTAACCATACTGATAATTTTGAATTGCAACATAAAATATATTTTTTAACCCCTCTATCGTCTGTTTTTTTTTAATGAAATTCCTATAAAAAAATCCCTCATTCACAGTTTTCGGATATCTACGCAATAATGTTTTAGCAATCTGAAATGACTTAAAGGCTGTCATAGACTATAAATTTGAGCAGGGGCTTGCAAACTTTTTGAAAAATGACTAGTGTGAAACTTATTCAAGGAAATACTAACTCCTGCATGCCAGTTTGATTTTCATTTTGCAGGCGAATTACGAACCTCTCAAAGAGCTGTTGCTTTGGTTCTTTGACGCATCCAAAGCCAGACTGTGACAAGCCTCTATTCACGAAGTATCGCTTTAAACGTTTCTATTCCGTATCAAATGTGGCTCCATTTCTAATCATTCATCACAACGATTGATATATTGATTTCTTCTTGTCGAATGCCCAGTGGCGACTATTTCACAAATATTCAAGACAGATGATCAACACTTAATAGAATAGGTATATTTACAAGATACGATTACAAAAGAGCAGGGAATCTGAACAACCGTTAAATAACAATGGTATGTGGAATAGAAGTAGAACTTGTCACACAAAGGCTCCTCAAAGAGTAAAAACATTACAGGGGAATGTATCAAGTGCAGAGAACGTGGCACGAGTATTCGGAATTTGGCGTCCCGAATGACAGAACATGACTGCGTATTTATAAACCCAGCACAGCCAAACGGACACCCTATTTTAGCAAGGGTTTTACAGCCAGTCGGAAATAGACCAATCACGGTTACGACATTTCTGTACACCAGTCTCCTCTGTATCGATCTGGCTCTGTTATTTGTTGATAAGGTGAAATACGCATTTTTCATTCGTAACTTTTGTATTTTTAACTCGACACTAACACAATAAATCTTCTAAAGAAGTATGATTTTGTGGTTTTTATTGCTCACATTTTCAATTAATATAGCGATATATAATTAATGGTTTATTCCCTAAACATTATTAACATAATAACATTCTGTAAAGAAGAGATGACCTTAAGAGATGCTGGTTTGTATGATATATGTAGAAGAGACTTGGTTTGACAATTGTATTAAGACTGTACATGACCAGAACACGTTAATGTCAATCAGTTATCCATATACTTGTGCACAGTTTGGCAGGTCCATAGAACTGCACATCATTGATTTTGATTTGTATCGGAGTTTAGTGCTTTTAATCAATTTGCCCTCAGACACGTTTGATAGAAAGATGAGAAAGTATAACATTTTATTTAAAAAAAAAAAGTTGATCTATGTAGGTAATTACATCTATATTTCAAAATGTTTGGAAGTTACAATACCTTATACATGATCTGACTGACCTTCAACTCATATCTTATTTTATATATATAGAAAGATCAAACTTTATATTAGACTAGAATATTTATTGTATATAGATATACGAATATGTGGTATGAGTGCCAATGAGACAACTCGCTCATCCTAGTCACAATTTGTAAAAGTTAACCAATATAGGCCAAATGACAGTCTTCGACACATTTTTAATATATGGTTCATACCGTATCATAGGAATAATGTTAATAAATTATAACACATTTCTCAAAATGTAACGGGTTGAACATGTAAATTCAAAACTTCTATATCGACGTTACATTTTCAGAGACTTAATATAATTGGAGTCAAAATGCAAAGATACTATAACCGGACTAGCTAGCATAAAATAAAGAAGAAAAAATATTTATTAAAAATCACATTTGTTTAGTCTATTAAGACAAAATTGCAAAAATAAATGCACGTAATAACTTCTGGGTTTACAGTATTTTGAATTGAATCAGTAATTGGTCATTTTTATTTGATAGTAATTTTTTTTATAAATTTCCTACAATAGCTAGACAGTCTTTAACATAATGCGTTTTGTAAAAACAAGCAAATTATAGTAATTATTGCATAATCAAAACGCATGTCAACGGGCTTCCTGCAGTTCTAACTACCTTAAATTAATATCTAGAAGTAGAAAAATAACTATAAAAAGGATTCTTTAATTGGTTTCTAATCTCTAACCATCGTTGTTTGTCCGAATCCTGGAAACGATTAAATTTCGATGAATCAATTAAGCTATATTATCAGGTAATTCAATCGTCTCAAAATGTCCATATTGTTTAAAACATTAAAATGTTTTTCATCATTTTACTACGTTCTTTGCATGCCTTTCCTGTTTCATTGTTTAATTTTGAAGCCAAACTTGCGAGATTTGTTGAGAATTTCCGCAGCAACTGCAATAATTTGACTCGTTCCGGAAATGTTCACGTGCCAATATCAAACAAAGACTAAACACAGACACGTAAACGCAGGAAAACAACTTTAGATTTGTTTTTCTTTGGGTGTTACAAGTAAAAACAAACTTGCAGAAAAGTGACATTTCTGTCAAGTTTCGCTATCACGAAAACGCAGTTGCAGACAGATTATCTTTTCAATCGCTAATATTAAAAAATATCTAAATTAAACCTGTTGGAAAAAATAAATTGAGTGCGTGTTTGCCTTTTAGAAATATTACAATTATGACATATTGTGTTTATTGTCCAGCGGTACATGTTACATGCATATAAGGAGCAGAATAAACTAATGTGATATGTATATGAACTCTGTTATAAACGGACACACTGCGTTGGATTTTTAACGTGCTACTTCACAAGGTAACAGTCTACATTATGTCACCATACCGAGACACTCCGAGTTTCAGATTAACTAAAAAAACACATTCTTAGCAGAAAAGCAGCATATAATAATTTTCAATTCTTCGGATTTATCTGGTTGTAGTTCGGATTACCCACCCAACTGCGAGACCACGGAGGTGCTTCCAGAATTATGACAGCCAAATACATATATGACGGAATTATATGTGTCTTGTTAGAACTTCCTTTCATGTTGCTTTTTGAATTTGTAAGACTATCATTTAAATTCAATTATATAGTTACTAGCTAAGTCAGTTACTCACTTACCGTCCGAAGCTCCCTTTTAGGTTTTTATATACATTGTATGTTTATTTTCCTTAATATTTCCCTAAACAATAGTTGCTTAAATGTTGCGTTTAGACAGAGAAACAATGAGACAGATGGCGATGTTGACCTCAATGAACAAGGTTGAAAATTTTAAATCATAGAAGTACTCCGGCGTTCATTTTCGTAAATTAATTAACTCCACTCTGACGATTTAAAAAGAAATACTTGCAATTTTGCAAATAGAAACAAAATACAATTGTATTTATTTTCCCTTTTATAGAACCTCTTCAATACCCACTCACAGAATGACATAATTGAATCGCAATTAAGATTCCTAATTTCACCGTTCAGGCCGATGGTCTCCTGCATTTTACAGCATATAAATTAGGAAGAAAGCTATGCTGTATCCGATACTTCAGCCTCATAAAGATCTAATGAAAGACCTAATATTTGAAATGTCGCATTTTTTGTGTGCTTTTGCATTGGTAAAGACAATTTCATTATAAAATGACTAACACGAAATAACAGAATAGTTGGATCAAAATTCTTTGAAGAGCTCAGTATTTGTCTCTTTTGAGAAAAAAAATAATAGTAAATCGAGAACAAAAGATTATGAAGATAACGTAGGAAAAAAAAAACCACGGAAAGATACATATTTAAAACAATGACATTATAATATACAATAAAATACTAATATGACATTTACTGTTGACCTGTACGTCGAGAGTTACTCCCGACCCTACTTATGTAGTAAGTCGTCAACATTCAGCTATTCATATATATATATATATTCTAGTAAGATATGAAAGGCTTACAGTAATAAAAAAAAAAAACCAGGAAACCAACCTTGATTTATGTACAAAACAATGAACGAAAAGCAAATATGACAAATATGATAGACGGCAACCAAAGACAATCTACACTGAACTTTACATATCGTTGTATCATATAAATCTCCTCTTGTCGATGCATAAGCTATTATTCCGCAATATAAGAAAGTGCGTTTCCCCGTTTATAACAATAATTATCCTAGCGGAATCCGATGTCATTTTGTCTCCATATTTATCGTAAGAACTGTTTTACGTATGATATTGTAAAGCACTAAAACTGATTTTCAGCAGAGACATATGATACAATTGTATTGCAGTAATAAATAAGTTTATTAAATGGTACTTTTATATCAATTCGATATGTTTTGTTATTGTTTTGTTCCTGTGTATTTCCAGGCGTCAAAGTTTTATCGTCATACAGGGCCTTTTGCATAAAAGAACATGCAATTGAAACGTGTTCCAAAGTAGAATTAAACGGTATATGTTTTTTTATTTCCATCGCAAATAACACATGTAATAAAAAAAATATGTCAGAGTTATTCCTGATTAATTTTTTGAATTATTTTATAATTAAAGGCGTTAAGAAACCTTTGGTGACCCCACAGTTTAAATGTCTATCGTAGACCTGTACGTCGTGAACAGTGGTCGTTACAGACTTTTTTTTAACTGCTATTGATTTTGTGACATACTAAATTGTCCTCCATCGTTTTTTTTTTCAAAAGACTTGTCTATAAACATTTTTGAGTCACATAAACCAGCACTAAAATGGCAAAATGTGATAATTAAAACATGTTTGAAAGACGAAGGGCGTTAAGGGCGAGTTCTGTATCGTGATCAAATGTAAAAATGTGGGTATTATATTGTCTTACAATTCGGTGTTTATGGAAATTTTGTACTCAAGACAAAGCGCATTGCCAATTTTGCAGTTTCCAATGCCGTAAAACTGTCACGTGTGATAGTGTCGTAACAGAATGTTATTAGGAAGACAGTAATAAAATGTCTATGAATGTCACAAAATACAAAAAAAAAAGTAAATTTTCCCAGAAAAAAACACAACAACTTTACGCCCAATCGTTTTTTAATAGAATACTGAAGGTGTAAAAATAGCAATTATGCAAAATGTCATTTTATTATTTGACAGAACTTCTGTTCGCATTAAGGTTTCAAATAATAAGAAGATGTGGTGTGATTGCCATTGAGGCAACCAAAAGACGTTAAAGCTAGCATCTATAGGTCAACGTATGGCCTTTAACAATGAGCAAAAATCATACCACACAGCAAACTATAAAAGGCTCCGACATGTTAAATGTAAACCAATTTAGACGAGATAACTTAATCCCTGATTTATGTACAATACAAGTATTGAAAAACAAACATGATATACAGCATCAAACGACAACCCCAGGCTCCTATAGACTTCTATAGACTCCTGACTTGGGACAGTAGATACAGCATCAAACGACAACCACAGACTCCTATAGACTCCTGACTTAGGACAGTAGATACATCAAACGACAACCCCAGACTCCTATAGACTCCTGACTTGGGACAGTAGATACAGCATCAAACGACAACCCCAGACTCCTATAGACTCCTGACTTGGGACAGTAGATACAGCATCAAACGACAACCCCAGACTCCTATAGACTCCTGACTTGGGACAGTAGATACAGCATCAAACGACAACCACAGACTCCTATAGACTCCTGACTTGGGACAGTAGATACATCAAACGACAACCACAGACTCCTATAGGCTCCTGACTTGGGACAGTAGATACATCAAACGACAACCCCAGGCTCCTATAGACTCCTGACTTGGGACAGTAGATACATCAAACGACAACCCCAGACTCCTATAGACTCCTGACTTGGGACAGTAGATACATCAAACGACAACCACAGACTCCTATAGACTCCTGACTTGGGACAGTAGATACATCAAACGACAACCCCAGACTCCTATAGACTCCTGACTTGGGACAGTAGATACATCAAACGACAACCACAGACTCCTATAGACTCCTGACTTGGGACAGTAGATACATCAAACGACAACCACAGACTCCTATAGACTCCTGACTTGGGACAGTAGATACATCAAACGACAACCCCAGGCTCCTATAGACTCCTGACTTGGGACAGTAGATACATCAAACGACAACCACAGACTCCTATAGACTCCTGACTTGGGACAGTAGATACATCAAACGACAACCCCAGACTCCTATAGACTCCTGACTTGGGACAGTAGATACATCAAACGACAACCACATACTCCTATAGACTCCTGACTTGGGACAGTAGATACATCAAACGACAACCACAGACTCCTATAGACTCCTGACTTGGGACAGTAGATACATCAAACGACAACCACAGACTCCTATAGACTCCTGACTTGGGACAGTAGATACATCAAACGACAACCAGACTCCTATAGATTCCTGACTTGGGACAGTAGATACAGAATGTGACACAGTTGAACATGTTTGCGGGCGCAAAATAAGTTACAAAAGGCTTGACTCACTGTAAAAATCGACCAAACTTCCAAACCAGATCACTCATTTTGTATCTATGAAAGAATAGGTAAGAAAGAAAATGAATTTAGAACATTAGCGATGGTTGTATCTATATACAACACAAACAGCCTATCCATCTTTGGTATATATGAGTGGTAGTCCGGTAACACATCATTATAAGGACATTAGCAGTGGTTGTATCTGTATACAACACAAACAGCCGATCCATCTTTGGTATATATGAGTGGTAGTCCGGTAACACATCATTATAAGGACATTAGCAGTGGTTGTATCTGTATACAACACAAACAGCCGATCCATCTTTGGTATATGAGTGGTAGTCCGGTAACACATCATTATATAAGGACATTAGCGGTGGTTGTATCTGTATACAACACAAACAGCCGATCCATCTTTGGTATATATGAGTGGTAGTCCGGTAACACATCATTATAAGGACATTAGCGGTGGTTGTATCTGTATACAACACAAACAGCCGATCCATCTTTGGTATATAGGTGTAATACCACCAAATAATAGTACGTCACATCCGGTTGAAAGTAGGTCTAAAAAAATATTCCCTTGAATTTGACAGTTGTAGGTAATTAATCCTACATTTTATTGCAGTAAAAACATTTCTGTGTAATAAACATAGGTCTTGGGTATTTCAAAACACCATTATTTTCTATTTAGGATTTCTATAGAAAATTTTGTAATCTTGAGGTTACATGGTGACTAAACCTTGTACACAGATAAAATAAGGGGAGAAATTTGATTGGTTAACTTCCAATGATGGTTATTTTCTTACATGCAATGAAATGTTATGTGAAATTTTTTCTATAGTACTGGACAGAATAAAACTTTACTCATGCCAAGTATCTTTATTTGAAACAAAGATAAATTCTGTACATTTTTTTTGAAAAGTGCAAATTTAACAAAGACTAATAGGGGAAAATCAATGGTGGTATTACACCTATATGAGTGGTAGTCCGGTAACACATCATTATAAGGACATTAGCGGTGGTTGTATCTGTATACAACACAAACAGCCGATCCATCTTAGATTTACTAATGTACGGTCACACCCCATCATAAGGACACTGGTGGTGGTGGAGGTATCGTAGACACTAGCGTTCGGCGAATCTGTATACAACACAAACAGCCAACATCTCCTTTTCATAGTACATCAAAGAATGAATTGTCATTGTACGTTCTAGAATTGTCATTGTACGTTCTAGAATTGTCATTGTACGTTCTAGAATTTCGTATCAGTTTTGACACCAAAGCATATGCAGGAGTTTACTCAAGCCAATGCTTAATCCGAAACAAAGGTGGCATGATGCTTAGCTTCTTTAAACGTGTTTGTAGAGACAAGAAAGTATGACTCGAATGATAACGCTGAAGTTTGAAGTCTATGGTGCAAATAGAGCAATTTGATTAATTTAAAAATTAGAGAAAGGGAAATTCAATAACCATAAGTGGAAGAAAAAAGAAACCAACACTACAATAAAAATCAAACTATTTTATGATGATGAGTATAATTCAAACACTTCACTGGTCGCTATTATTTGCTTGCTGACATTAATAAAAATAAATACCATTATAGCTAGGATGAACATTTTAATATTATCTTTGTTTTTTTTTCTATAATAAGTGTTTAAACGACATAATCATTTTAGATTAAATTCGTACAAAGAATATTTTGTTCAACCAAACACCGTGTCCATTCTGTTAATCAAAGTTCCGCTCGCATGGCGATTTAAACAATGTTTCCAAGCCCACTGGAATAAAACACGCTAATATTTTTTTTTCAATTTTCACTTATACGGGGAAAATATCACTTTTCATTTATGTACACAATAAACAAATTGCTGCTTCATTTAACTTTTCTATATATTCCTTTGATAGTTACTAAGTGTTTTGTTTAAAATCCGGTGCACGTTATTTGTGTTCAAACAGACACAATTCATACTTTGGAAAAACTTAATAAAGAATAATTTTGTTCTCAGCAAGAAATTCAATTATATATATTAATAAGGCAAAAATAAATTCTGAGTATATCATTAACGTAAATCGTACTTCTCGAATGCAAAAAAATTGAATAAATATGAAAAAACGAAAAGAAAATCGAAAGTCAATTAAGACCTCGTTACTTTATTTATGAACTTTCCGTTCGATTTAATTTACGAATATGTTTATTTTTTACAGTAAAATTTGACAGCAATGGAGGTTAAGAGGGCTGCAATTTTCACCGGTCAAACGACGTCCGGATCCCATTCATCATTTCTGCCCTTTAAACAAGCTCTGTATCAGACGATCCGACCGTACAATTTTGACAATCTTTATAATTAAATAAATTGCATGTTTTGAAAGAATTTATCCATGTAGAAAAATAAAAGCTGTGGTCATTGAATTTTGCTATTAATAACTAATATTTCTTCTATTTTTGATTAAAATGTCAATTCTAATTAGAGTTGCGTCCGCTAAGCATGTGGCCAACGTATACAAATTCGATTTTAAGAAAGATAAGAGAAAACATCAATACTTCAAAGATTCTTAATTAAAAATAAATGTTTTGATTTATGTAAAAGACTTGCAAAGATGTTTTATTTTGCAATGAGAAAATAAGACGATTCAAAAGGTTATGTAAATATCACCCATTACATTTAACAGGGCAAATACATTTTTTTTATTTTTTTTATTTTTTTTATGTAAAGTTAGTTATTTGGCGACTTAAAGAAGTTCTGCATATGGTGGAGTTTATGAGGGTCTGGAATAGGGTCGTTCATGTCTGTAGTCTTTAATTTATTATGTCAGTTTTTTCTTTTCTTTCTTCCACTAATTACTCTCCTTTTCCCATATTTTTTCATTCCATTATTCTATATTCTTTATTTATTTTCATTTTGGGGGAGGGTAATTTTTCGGTAGTATTCTCCCATTAGTCTCTATTCTGTAAACCCCTCTAAAGACCTTATTTGAGTTACATAATCTTGAGTTTTCTGTGCTCATTTTGTGCAATGATGATAATCCTTTCGTCCTTTTTCTTGAATATGGCGTTGTATGTCTTTCTAATGCCATTTTGATAACTTATTATATATGTATGTTAGAACATAGCTCTTTTCATTGTACCACTCAATAAAGAATTAGGTAGATAATTTGGAATAGTATGTTTTGAAATCTTCAGCATGTAGCTCTACAAACCAAGAGTTCTTTACTAGAACACTAGTAATGGACTTCTGGCAGTACTTATAGTTTAAAAGTATATGATAAAAGGAATTAAGGTGGTATGGGAGTCTTGATAAGAATTATAGAATGTGTTCATACTTTGCAAAAACGTAGTATATATTGATATAAATTCAAAAATAGAATTAAAATGATTGGTCACCGCGCATTTTCTTAAGCTACAGGTGGAGACAAATGACACAATTCGTCATGATGGAATATTTGTAGGAAATAACATCATTATGTGATTAGAAGCTAAACTAAATGATAGAATTGTTAAATAAAATATTAGAAGATAGCTTTTAGAAAATGCTTTGAGAATTACAAAAGAAAAGATATGGTCATCGTGTGTTTCCCCCGGCTAAAATACAAAATAGCAAAATTGCTGGTAGATTCCATCAGAAAATGCACTATTTCAGAGTCACTCCCCCTTAAAATGCCAATTTAAAAACATTAAAAATCAAGCAAAAGTAATCTACACTTGTAAAAATATTAATATTTGTATGTTATATTCTTATGAATGTGTTCTTTTGGATGCTAATTTATGTAAGTTATCTGCATTCCTGCATCAAATTTTGCTGACTTGATTGTAAATTTGGACCTTCAATTCTCTGTTTTTTACAGTCTAAGGTGGCGAAAGACGCCCATACAACCTTAAGTCCACACTAAAGAACACTAAGATCATAGATTATAAAAGACATTCATATAGTTACAGAAAATATAATTTTTCTATCACACAAATTGAATAAATTTTAAAGACATACAGTTTCATTATACGCATTTTTGGTTGCATAGTATTGCCAATGGCAGCTCTAGTTGAAATGATGAGACAAACACTCACAGATTAAAGTTACACAATTTGAAGAAAAACGATTTCTTGATAGCAATTAAAATCTTTGTCTAAATTAAACACAGAAAAGAAACTAGTTTTCATCTTAGTTAGCGGAAAATGAGTTTCTGATATTGGCAAATAATTCCTGTAAATACTATTACACAAATTTTATTGCATTTTCGTTTTCTTTTGAAACGCAAGATTACATTTTAATTCTATCTTCGGAGTGTTTACGCTCGAAGGAAATTGGGAGTAATATTTACAAATACAACAATTCAACGCACAAAAAAACACTTCATCTCGCACAATCAAGTACTAATATCTGTTGAAATTAGGGTAAAACTCGTTTAATTTTCCAGAAGGTCAGACTAAGCGTAACAAATTATCTCATTTCTGACAGAAATACCCCAGTAATAAATACTTGGAACAGACAAAGAACAAATAATGATGAGATATACCTTCTTATTGCAGCAAATTGACTGTTGACCAAATAAAAAAACCTCATTACAAACCCATATAAGCTGTCAAATTACTACATAATAGATTGTTACGGCGGAGGATTACTAAGGTTGATAAGCAAATATTAGATTCAATTTCGGGAAAGAAACTTCAAGTAAGTTGCAGACATGATAATTACAATTTTCAGCTTTTATAGCATTTTTATATTAAAAGGAGTTTTGAACTCTACTTAAGGGACCCCATGTTGTATATGAAAATACCAAAAAAGTTTGTTTTTTAATTTCTTATGGTTACTGAATGTTAACTCTTTCATTTCACAGTCTAGAGATTTATTATAAAAACATCATACATGTCATCTGGCCATTCCGTCCAATTTCCGAAAAACAGAAATTGATGAAATACCACCAGACTGTAAATATTTGTAATTACATTTTAATCCTTATGCATGAAACTTTGAAGCTTTTGAATGACGTTATTTCAGATAATGGAAGATTACATCAGACCAAAATAAGCAACCAAAACATAGCAATACAATATTTGAGGCATGCTTTAACCTTTGATCTCACTCCATATAAATGATTGACAGACATGCGAGATATAAAGACATTGCAAATTGATATTTCAAATATATTTCCCCTTCCTTTTTATACTGAATTAGATCAATTTTGTTTCAAGTACTACAAAGTTGTTTTTATACGGCAGACTACAAGCTTTGATTCACAAAAAATCAGTGTGTATACTATATTCATTTACTTCATAAAAACACTAACTTTAGTAGACCATAGGGTCTTATTAAAAGGACATTCTTTTTAATACATTTTTGGAAATAAACGATACAACAATAACATAATGTTTACCAACAAAACACAAACATTGTCCCTCCTCAGGTCGACAAGTAACTGCCTTATAAAAATAGAAATGGCGACAATGGTCGTTTAAAACAGAACAATTTTCCTTTTGGAAGCATACCAAAAACTGTTATAGTATGCTATAAAGCTGAAGTAAATGGTTTTGCGTTAAGTCGTAAACGTAAACAAAAAGCATTTATATCTTCTGGTTGTCTTTCCTACGTATTCTTTGCTAATTCTCAAGGTATCAAACCTATCAGTAACAATATATCAATGTCAACCATCACCATTATTTTCGCTTAGAGAGCTTAGTGATCCGTTCCGTAGGTTACAATTATTTTGGGTTTAATTTAGAAATCTCATTTGTTCTGGAACAAATCCTGGAATTAAAAAACATAAAACTCACTGTTATTACACAACCTTCTGAAATGAATATTTTTTTATAAGACATATTGGAGTTTATTTAGTGATATAGGTGATATTGTACAGGATTATGTATTCTGTAAGCAAGTGTAATACTCATTAATATTGTCAGTAAGAAAGCATGATGAATGTATTTGATGTAATCAGTTCTAGGTTTTCTAAGTATGATGATAGATATCATTAAGACCGTTTGTTTATCTTAAAATCTGTCTCTTTACTGTCATTTGACGGTATATCGTCCTCTTTACTGTCATTGGAAGGTATATCGTCCTCTTTACTGTCATTGGAAGGTATATCGTCCTCTTTACTGTCATTGGAAGGTATATCGTCCTCTTTACTGTCATTTGAAGGTATATCGTAGAAGGAAACAACCTTTTTTGTCTCCATTTGTTTTTTGACCATGGTGTTTTCAGTTTTCTTAGTAGGAGGATAGATATCACTAAAACAGTTTTCATTTCGACACAATTATAAAAATAATAAGTTTCAGAACGACTGGGACTATTATACTAACTTAGTATACTATTCCCAATTCACTTTTACTATATAACAACTGAGGGCTAGCAAACTATAAAGTTTATTATCGACTAAATAATCGAAGACTGTCTATCAAAAGCTCAAAGAAAATCGAATCGGAAACTGAAACAGCGAGATGTATAATAGACATTATGTAATGTGTTTTTGGATAAGCTGTTTGAATAAGCTGTTTCAAGACCAACCTAACGTTACAGCTATGAACACACAAACTATAAAATTGATAAGCGGACCCAGGGTTGTTTTTTTGGGGGGGGGGATTTGATTATAGAGGCCTAAGGAAATTACTGAAGTATAACAGGAGCGGCGCTCCCCCTTTAGGTCAGTCAGTGCCCCCTCCCCCTTTATGAAAAGTTCAGGATCCTCCACTGAAATGATACATTGACTGCTGCAGAAGTTACAGGATCGTAAAGTATAGGATAGATGCTCTGGCCAGTGGTGCCAAAATGGTCAGTCAATGATTTTGCTCTGATCAGTGGTGCCATAATGGTCATTCAATGATTATACTCTGGCCAGTGGTGCCACAATGATCAGTCAATGATTGATGACGATAACATACGTTGATTTTATATTATTAATGCTTTTTATCGTTTTTTTTTTGTTGTTGTTCGTATTTCCTTTTTCTCTATGGCAGGTTATTGTCTTTGTTCCGTCATTCTACATGTGCAACTAATACTTGATAAATATATTCCAATGATATAATTATATATAAACACTTAGAGTTTTATCAAGGGATTCCTTCTTTTGAAATCATCATAGCTTAATCCTTTTCCATCAAGTTTCTTACGATTGTGTGACGATATCTTTTGATTTTGTTAGGAAACGGATGATTCATTGTTAATATACATATAACTCTACGACTGATGCTATTTTGTAGAAAACCAATAACCATAAATAATATTCAATGACAGTTTTAAATTCTTTTGGGTATATTTAATGAATCACCTTTTTTTACCGGTTTAACTATCATTATATAGTAAAACACTGATAAATATATTCTGATATGACTAAAGCATGATCAATGAAATAAACTCGGATATAAATCAGAGCTAAAGTAATACAAATACTTCTAATTCATCATTTACAAACAGTGTTTTGATAAGTGTCAAACCGAAAGGCATTATGGGATAGCGGAATTACAATGTCATTGAATGACAATATTTTTCTCCCGAACAAAATGCGACTAAGCGTCATGTAAACTGTGAACTCTTTGAAAACTAAAAAATTATTTAATCAGCAAACTGACTAATTCATTTCAATATTGTTTTTTTTTTTTATTAAATAGGTACTTATCATAAAATGTATTGATGATGATGATATTTCCCATGTATCGTGTGTTCGAAGATAATTATTTTCCCTTTTATTTCGTCGAGGATAGATTTTAACGTTTGGCTTGAACTTATATAAGGGAAAGATTTCACAACGGTTGCCCTTCTTCGTATCCGTTGATATGTGGCAGCCTATAAAACTGATTGTTCCAGAATGATAATGGTTTTATTCTTAGAGCTAATATATGATAATTTTATAGAATTGCTGTCTATCAAGAAGGAAGAAATTAAGTTCAAGTTCATAGTCCGGCACCGTTACCTAATTAACCGTTCAAGAGTGATAACCCGTGAAATGTCACAAAATGGTAGATTTGAAAGTTTAAAATAAAACTAAGAGTAACTTTGTAACATTGCTTTCTCCCATTCTATTAAAATCAAAATCTATGTTCAATGTAACCATATTACCGTTCCAGGGTTAGGCAGCAACCATTTGATTTTCTGGGGGGGGGGGGCTATGGTTTTTTTTGGAAAAAAAAGTTTGTTTCCAGTTTTTGGAGAAAAAAATAATTTGTTTTTGATTCTGAGATAAAAAAATTGTTTGTTTCACCCTCAGCTGCCACTATATGTAATGCTAAAATTGAAAGAAAAAAATTGTTTTCGACTTGTCGCGAAAAAAATAGATTGTTTTTCGCCGCAGGTGAAAAAAAAAATTTGTCCAGAAAAAAAACCATAGCCCCCCCCCAGAAAATCAAATGGTTGCTGCCTTATGCCATTCAATGTGGTAAAATGTAATTTCAAACGTTTGAAGGATTGGAACTGAATTATATTGAAATTAATTTCTTCTAGTTGTCTGCCCATAGACCGTTATTTGTATTCCCGGGCTTCGTGGGATATAACCATTCAGCACGACAGGGCCGACTCGACTAGACGTGTTTCTCAGTTAAATTTGTTATCTTGCTTATGTGAATTTATTTGATGTTATATGAAATGTTTTGATTTCAGTAGTAATTATAAATTACTTGACTATATTTTGTCGACATGATATTATGTATCATAATGTGCAATTAAAATCAGCACATGGCACTGTCGTTTGGGTATTTCATTTGAACTTTAGTTTGGTTTTATTAGGGTTATGTGCTTAGAGTTGGGTAGTCTATGGGCGTTAGTAATTATAGAAGAATAGACGTATTTATCCTTGTGTAAACATTTGTCCGCCATTACATAAAATCACACATGTTCCTGGAAAATCTTGAATCACAAATTTAAAATATTGCTTGACGTCAGAAGGTTATTTGGAGACAGATCTAGGGTATTCGGAGACAACATTCAGCTAAATAATGCCAAAAAAGGGTAAATACGTCTGGTGATATTATTCTAGGGCCTTATTTGTTTTAAACATAAAATACATACTTTTGTATTAAGTTTACATTGCAATATTCTGGTAAGTTTCTCACATTTCTGTCAGTGTGTTGTCTATGAACATATGTTGGGTGCGCACACTTTGTCTTCAAAATATTAAGATAAGAGATTAAACTCAATGATAACATACTATTGAAAATTTGTTGTGTCAGTAGTTATTTTCCTAACAAAGAATCATATACGAACGAAATTTGGCAGAAGAACTCTTTAGGAAAACCATTTCCTCAACAGATTAAATCAAACTTCCCTGAAAACATCTTTGGAAAAGGCAATTTTGTAAACGCTCAGATCAGAAATCTAATTTTCTGAAATTATTAGAGCTTGAGATTTTGTGGAAATAAGTTTTCGCTCGATTTAAGTTAATAGTTCGGCTAATGGATATATGAGAAAATAATACGAGTTTACGTATTCTTCTTCTGACACCAATATCTTCAGTAATTACATTATTTCGCGCGAATAGACAAATAAATATACGACAATATCTACTGAACGTGCTGCAACAACAAATAGGAAAATGTTTACCTGTTAAATCCTTTGTTAGACTATGTAATTTTGTTTCTGTGTATCTTTCACTTATGAATTCAGATCTTAACTGAACATAATTGTGTTAAAAAAGAAATAGTCTCCCTTCAACACGGATACTATAGCAAGAAAGGAAACATGTCACTTCTTAAAACCCTGCTACTTATTTATGCAATTTGAACTGCTATAATCCTAATTACTAATGACCACATCTAAAGAATAGAAACAGGATTACAACTTATCAAAACTTTAACCTTTGAGAGAAAAGAAGTTGTCTTTATACTATAGCCATATTTATAAAGAAAAAATAATTGCATGCCATTAGAACCCATATACAATTAAACGGTTTAACCTTACTTTTGTGTCTTTAAGAATGAAAAGTTGATTTCGTGTTCTCAGAAACCTAATAGAATAATACCTTACTTTTGTGTCTTTTTTTAAGAACTACAAGTTTATTTCTTGAAACGTAACTCATTCCAACAAATGATGCACTCTTATCTGATGTGGTCATAAATGGTGAAACTAAAATTAGGAATTACCAAGGAGGTTATATGAGCAATTTTAAACAAGCGCTGTCAACGAGTTATTATTATTTTTTTTTTATCTTACTTGAAATTTTTTCATAGTGTTCTCTTCGCTAATTTTTACCATGAACGCATAGGCTAGACATTACTTTCGAAAGCCAAAGTTATAAAACGGTATATCATGGAAGCAGGATAAATAATGGATATTTCTTCTATGTTAACTACTTTCGCTCGTTCATATGGATGAATGTCGTTTAAGGCGCGCTCCTTGTGTTAATCCATCGAAGGTTAAGTTTGGCTGAGGGAATTAAAACATTCATGTTACGATGAAATGTATACCAAATTCATCAATGTATGAATTAGAATGAATGAAATATGACTAACGTTTTCGTATATTACATTTTATGTATAACGTTCTCTTCTTTCACGTCTTTGCTCAGAAATATAGCCCTTGATATATTTATCGGTTGATTTGCTATCACATTTACAAAAAATGATGAATAAAATTATATCTGCAACAGAAAAAGTGTATTAATGAGACAATAAAATAAGCAGTTGTCACCAATTATTTGAATTTCCCATAATTTTGATAGATGTCATTCCATTGCTATTATCCCTGAATTTCATTAATTATTCCAAATTGACATTTGTTGCAATGAATCATTGGAATCGCGACAATATTCTGATCACACAAATTGCTTCTTATATTTTTAAAAGAAACATTATCAATGCAATTGATAGCAATGGTATTTCCTAACAGTCAATTGAAAGTGTGAAGTTTAATTCATACATTGACAAAGAGGCACATTTTATTTAAACATATTTATTTATAGTGGATTGGGAAACAAGTCAAGTTATTACAACTTATATGAACCCCTTTACACTTTACGGGTACGAGTATGTCTTGTAGCGGCATAAGTCTGCTCTTTTTCGAAATCTTCAAGGGTGTCTTTTACGTGCAAGAGATATTGCTCTCTGTTTACACGGATCAGCCATTTATCGTCCCCATTCGACGAACTATCATCGTTCCTCGAGACCATACTCGCAAATGGTGTCGGGGGAGAGCCAAAAATTCAGTCCCTGAAAATTTCTCCCCGAGACGGGAATCGAACCAGAAACCTTAATGTTAGTAGTCCGATGCCATAACCACTACACCAAAAAGACCACAAAGAGGCACATGTAAACGGGATGATGGGATTTTAATACATTAATGAGGACAGAGACATATAATACAATTTATGTATTATATGTCTCTCATGAGGATAATAAAATTAATACGATGACTTTTGTATAACATAGACACGACACAGGCACAAAGAAGTAAAATAATTGTGGCATTGTCCATTGACAGTCAGGACCTGGAAATTTCTCACATTCATGTATATACCGGATGTTACTAAAAAAAATAGCACCACTCCGATTATTTCGATCACACATTTTATATTCTGTCAAACTAATGTTCATCTCCACTTTCCACTGCTTAAAACCTGGCCTTGAGGTCATACAATTTTAATCGTACTAAAACTTTTTATCAACCAATAAAAAACTGTATTTGGTGTTTTGATCTCACATTTTTAACTCCGAGTACTGACTAAAGTTTTCTGACGAAAGTCTTCATATGATTAATTATAGTATAAAAGCAAGAAAAATCCTACATATAAACGTAAGTATGCATCTGTGTATTATACATTATATCATTACCACTTATGGAGGTTACCAAAACATCTTAAAAAATTAACAAGATCAAATTCAGAAATAGAATTTCTTAGTTATAGCATTTGAGATAAGTGTATGTAATCAGTTTTAAATGTCCCAAATATCAAGTAATTATCATACAATTATGAACGATAATGTTTTCCAATTATGTAGACCTAATATGAACGAAAGCCTGAGTAAAGTAGTAATACGTATGACGAAAACAGCAATACAGTCATGATATTTAACAGATAAGCAATACAGTCCAGATAATTAATAAATGGGTAAAGCAGTCATGACAATTAACAGATAAGTAAAACAGTCATGATAATTAACAGATGAGTAAAACAGTCATGACAATTAACAGATAAGTAAAACAGTCATGATAATTAACAGATGAGTAAAACAGTCATGACAATTAACAGATAAGTAAAACAGTCATGATAATTAACAGATGAGTAAAACAGTCGTGATTATTAACAGATGAGTAAAACGGTCATAATAATTCACAGATCAGTAAAACAGTCATTATAATTCACAGATCAGTATAACAGTCATGATGATTAACAGATGAGTAAAACAGTCACGACAACTAACAGATCGATCAGTAAACCAGTCATGATGATTAACAGATCAGTAAAACAGTCACGATAATTAACAGATGAGTGATACAGTCATGATTATTAACAGATCAGTAAAACAGTCATGAAAATTAACAGATAAGTAAAACAGTCATGATAATTAACAGATGAGTAAAACAGTCGTGATTATTAACAGATGAGTAAAACGGTCATAATAATTCACAGATCAGTAAAACAGTCATTATAATTCACAGATCAGTATAACAGTCATGATGATTAACAGATGAGTAAAACAGTCACGACAACTAACAGATCGATCAGTAAACCAGTCATGATGATTAACAGATCAGTAAAACAGTCACGATAATTAACAGATGAGTGATACAGTCATGATTATTAACAGATCAGTAAAACAGTCATGAAAATTAACAGATTAGAAAAGCAGTCATGATAGTTAACAGATCAGTAAAACAGTCATGAAAATTAAAAGATCAGTAAAACAGTCATGATAATTAACAGATCATGTAAAATTCACGATAAATAACAGGTCAGTAAAACAGTCACGATAATAAACAGATGAGTGATACAGTCATGATTATTAACATATCAGTAAATCAGTCATGAAAATTAACAGATCAGAAAAACAGTCATGACAATTAACAGATCAGTAAAACAGTCATGTGAAAATTAACAGATCAGTAAAACATTCATGATAATTAACAGATCATTAAAAATTCACGATAATTAACAGATCAGTAAAACAGTCACGATAATAAACAGATGAGTGGTACAGTCATGATTATTAACAGATCAGTAAAACAGTCTTGAAAATTAACAGATCAGAAAAAACAGTCATGATAATTAACAGATCAGAAAAACATTCATGATAATTAACAGATCAGTAAAACAGTCCTGAAAATTAACAGATCAGTAAAACAGTTATTTTAACTAAGGAGATGAGTAAAGCAGTCTTGATAACCGATGAGTAAAACAGTCATGACAATTAACAGACGAGTAACACATTCATGACAATTTAAAAAGAGATGAGTACAACAGTCACGATAATTAACAGACGAATTAAACAGTCATGATAACCAACAGAGGGGTAAAATAGTCATTATAATAAATTAACAGATGAGTGATAAAGAATAACGAATCCCGAATCCCCTTAACACATTAACAGTTTTAAAAATAAAAAGAAAAAAACACACAAGTACATTTATATATTAAATTTCGAATATAGATTGAACATAAGGTTTAGAGAGGATATTTCTAAGCAAGTGTTCAAAAGTTCGCTTCTTAATCCACCGAATGCTTTGGTTCATTTTACTTGAGTTATGTATCGGTCCGTCTACACTGTATATTTTCCATCATATTGCTTTCCATATTTTTTTTGTTAATTTCATGTACATTGTAGCAACCTTAAGCAAAGAAGCATAACTCGGATTCGATATTATAACTTTTGCTGGAGAAGAAGAAAGATCAATATCGCTTCAATTGGAAAGCGGCAAAATGGCTTTAGTCAGACTGACGTAGAACTAAAATAGAGATAAGTGTAAATTTAAAGACCGATGCGTACAGACAGTCTGGTTAAAGCTAGCCTCACTATCAACTGTGTTTAGAAGTACCCAAAGTACACAAGAGCATTGTCAAAAAAAGTTTAGTACAGAAGAATTTTTAATTCAGGCGCCTTTGATTGGCAATATGACACTTACACAATCATATGATTGAATATCACAAACTAAACAAGAATGAATTGTTTAAATACACATGAACATACACATGTACAGCTCATATAAGGTATATGTAAGACAGGACTAAAATCATAAAATGAATAACAATTACTAAAGTCTGTTACTGTATACTATATATACAGCTAGTCAAACATCTAGACATTGATCTATCTTTATGATATATTCGTCTTCAACTAGATTCTAAAATATGTTTCTTTTTAAAAGGGACTCTGAGATCTTCAAAATACGAAATGTTAAATCGGAGTATTTCAATATTATCTGTTGGTAGTATCACTGCTCCACAAAACTTTTTTCGTATGAAATGAGAGTATAATTTATCGTTGATGTTCTGTTTTATTTTAATGTTTAAAACTATAATAAATCATATTAAACATTTTTGTTCAGCTTCGTTTTCTTTAAAAAGTATAATAATCCTTCATTTGACATGGACATATAAATTAACTCATAATAAACATGATAAATACCAGGATTTAATTTTCTATTTGCGCCAGACGCGCTTTTCATCTAAAAAAGACTCATCAGTGACGCTCGAATCCAAAAAATTTAAAGGGCCAATTAAAGTACGAAGTTGAATAGCATTGAGGACCAACATTGTTTACTATAGGAACTGTGCTCAATAAAAATAACCTGCTAATTTCTTTCACAAATAATGCGTCTTCAGATATCGTTGATGCTGGTCTTGTTCTTGTTATGATCCGTTGAAGTGGAGAGGTCAAGGTTATTTATTGTTATCATATGGTTCACGATAGCAGTTTAGAATTCGGGCCCGGCAAGAAAGCACATACTAGAAAGTAGTACATATTTAACACAAAATAGTTCCTACGCATGGGTGTAACTTTCCAAAATATGTAGAATATTTAGGTAATTTTGGTATCAAATGAAAACTGAATAACTGGTGATTATACGATTTTTAAATAATAGAAAAGTGGATAACATTTAAAAAAGAGGGTGCATTTTGACTCTTTCCAAAATCTGTGCACAAGGATACTAGTTACGCTGAACGGTGCCCACTGGTCACCCTATACATAGTACTCTTCTGTGTAGTAATAATGTAGTTCTAAAAATGGAAAACTAAAAATAGACAATTCTTCTTTCTATTTAGCAAAACACCATAGATCTAGAGCCTGTCACCGTCTGTATTATCTGTAAGTAAAATTAACATACCGAGCAATTGAATACAACGAATAACACAAACTTAAGTTTAATTAAGTCATTCAAAGCAAAATATTCGTTTCATCCATTTTGCATGATTTGTCATTTGTGATGACACGGTTTTTTTAAATGTTCGAATCACAGACTAGAAGGAAATCTTCTTTTTTCAGAAGTCCCCAGAAAATGTAGATGAGAGTGGTATGTATGCATTTAATTTATTGTATCAAACCTTTAATATGACGGAAACATACACTATGTTTATATAATGCTGCAACTATTATTCTTTTTGAACTTAAAACTTGCAATCGTTTCTGGTAAAATGGCCACTTAGGCTTGATTGAACAAATATTTTTTTGTTTCTTGATTACCTTACACAAATATTGAATTTGATTACATGTGGTCATCTTAACCAGAAATGGGATTTGTTAACCTCTGTTGGACTTTATATGCTAGAATGGGGTAACTTCTGGTCACCTTATTCATATATTGGATTTGATGACCTCTGGTCACCTAATGTAAATATTGGATTTAGTGACCTCTGGTCACCTAATGTTAATATTAGATTGGTGACCTCTGGTCACCTTATGTTAATATTGGATTTGGTTACCTCTGGTCACCTTATGCAGATTTCAGATTTGGTCATCTCTGGTTATTAACATTTACATACAACTAGTTGATGTTTTTCATATCATTTGTAGAAAGTTTGAGACAATCAAAGAAAGAGAAAAAAAGAAGTACAGGTTTGATATACATTTTGGGATCAACAAGAATATATAGAATATTATTACATTAAGTTTAATATATCGATAAAACTTTACACAATGAACATTATCTTTCACGATCATCTACAAACAAATCTAAGAAAAATCCTTGATCTTTCAAATATTGCCAAGAGCATGGACAGTTGATAATTTAGGCAATATTTCTACTTATCCTCATCAGATACTTTTGGATAAATAAAAGTGAATTTACTAATACAATTATCATATGTTTATCTTTTTTTTCAGAAGTCCTCAGAAAATGTAGATGAGAGTGGTATGTATGCATTTTATTTATTGTATTAAACCTTTAATATGATGGAAACATACACTCTGTTTATATAATGCTGCCAACTATTTTTCTTTTTGAACTTAATACTTGCAATCGTTTCTAGTAAAATGGCCACTTAGGCTTGATTAAACAAATCATTTTTTGTTTCTTGATTACCTTACACAAATATTTAATTTGATTACATGTGGTCACCTTAACCAGAAATGGGATTTGATAACCTCTGGTGGCCTTAACATGCTAGAATGGGGTAACTTCTGGTCACCATATTCATATATTGGATTTGGTGACCTCTGGTCACCTTATTCAAATATTGGATTTGGTGACCTCTGGTCACCTTTTGTTAATATTGGATTTTGTGACCTCTGGTAATATTAGATTAAGTTACCTCTGGTCACCTTATTCATATATTAGATTTGGTGACCTCTGGTCACCTTATGTTAATATTAGATTGGTTATCTCTGGTCACCTTATGTTTATATTGGATTTGGTTATCTCTGGTCACCTTATGTTTAAATTGGATTTGGTTACCTCTGGTCACTTTATGTTAATAATAAATTTGGTGACCTCTGGTCACCTTATGTTAATATTGGATTTGGTTACCTCTGGTCACCTTATGCAGATTTCAGATTTGGTTATCTCTGGTTATTAACATTTACATACAACTAGTTGAGGTTTTTCATATCATTTGTAGAAAGTTTGAGACAATGAAAGAAAGAGAAAAAAGAAGAAGAACAGGTTTGATATACATTATGGGTTCAACAAGAATATAGAATATTATTACATTAAGTTCAATATACCGATAAAACTTTACACAATGAACATTATCTTTCATGATCATCTACAAACAAATCTAAGAAAAATCCTTGATTTTTCAAACATTGCCAAAAGCATTGACAGTTGATAATTAAGTAAAATAATACTGATCCTCATAAGATACTTTTGGATAAATAAAATTGAATTTACTAATACAATTATCATATATTTATTTTCTTTTTTCAGAAGTTTTCAGAAAATGTAGATGAGAGTGGTATGTATGCATTTAATCTATTGTGTCAAACCTTTAATATTATGGAAACATACACTATGTTTATATAATGCTGCAACTATTATTCTTTTTGAACTTAAATCTTGCAATCGTTTCTGGTAAAATGGCCACTTAGGCTTGATTGAACAAATCATTTTTTGTTTCTCGATTACCTTACATAAATATTTAATTTGATTACATGTGGTCATCTAAATCAGAAATGGGATTTGTTAACCTCTGGTGGCCTTAACATGCTAGAATGGGGTAACTTCTGGTCACCTTATTCATATATTGGATTTGATGACCTCTGGTCACCTTATGTAAATATTGGATTTGGTGACCTCTGGTCACCTTATGTTAATATTAGATTTGGTGACCTCTGGCCACCTTATGTTAATAATGGATTTGGTTACCTCTGGTTACCTTATGCTGATTTCAGATTTGGTTACCTCTGGTCATCAAAACATAAGTCATGTTATGTTTTTTATCATTTGTAGGAAATGTAAGACAATCGAAGATAGGAAAAAAAGAACAAGAACAGGTTTGATATGCATTACTGGTTCAGCAAGACTATAGAACTTTATTGCATATTACATTTAAAATATTAATAACACTCAACAGAATGAACATTTTCTATCCTGATCTTTTAAAAAACAAATCTAAGAAAATCATTGACCTTGCAAACATTGCCAAGAGCATTGACAGTTGATAATTTAGTCAATTTTTATTTATCCAATAAGATAGTTTTGGATAAATAAAATTGAATTTACTAATACAAATATCATATGTTTATCTTCTTTTTTCAGAAGTACTCAGAAAATGTAGATGAAATTGGTATGTATGCATTTAATTTGTTATATATAATTCTTATATATGATGGATAAGTACATCAAGTGTGTATGATACTGAAACTATTATTCTATTTGAACTTAAAACTTGTTATCGATAGCTGTAAAATGGCTACTTCGGTTTGATTGAAAAGTTCATTTTTTTTGGGGGGTATATTTAATTGGCTACATGTGGTCAACTTTACCAGATATGGTATTTGAGTACCCTAAGTAACGTTAAAATGATATAGAATTGTGTTACTACTGGTCACCTAATGCAGATAATAGACTTGGTTACCTAAAGCAGATATTGCATTTAGTTATCTTTGGTCACTTTCTGTTGTTATTTGAATTCTCGTGGCACCTTTTGCAGATTTCGGATTTTGTTATTCACTGGTCATTAAAATTTACAAAAATTGGTCATATGTAGTCTTAGATGTATGATTGTTTTATTAGTTGTTGTTGTCTTTGAACTAGTGAGTACTCTCAGATCTGTACAAATCATATGCAACTATTCCAGTCATAATTAGGTTCGATAACTCTGTATGTGACTGGTTTAATTATGGTTATGTAAAATGTACTGGTTACCCAAGTAATAATTTCAAAATATATATATATAGATATTGCATCTTTGTTTCAACCCATCCGTGGTTTCCTTTCGTTGATATAAAATATTATCATAAAATGATTTCATAAACAATCGTATAATACTAATATATATATTAAGTCTTGTCAAAATTTACATCGTGATTAGGTCACGTTGCCATGTTTGTTTTGTTTGATCACGTTGATGACTTAATTAATATCTCCACAATCTTGCTTTATCCTTAATTATCATACGAGTTACAATAACGTGTCATATTTAATTGCAATACAAACAGTTAAATCTTATTGAATTATTTGCATGTGTAAACTAAGTGTCGAACATCCTCTACGTTTGAAATTATTTGGTCGCCATTTTGTTTTATGTAACTTCGAAATTTTATCAAAACAAATAGCATGTATCCACTTTCACAGAGGGAAATAGTGTTTAAATATATGTTGCATTAAGGTAAGACAATTATTGAAAAGACATGCATCTAACAATTTTACGATTTTCATCATACAAATCTTCAAAAATATATATGCCCATGTCGCCCCACGCTATCAATGTTCTAAACTGCATGGTCGGTGCATGTAAATCTTTATTTTTAGTGTGAGAGACTGTTTCTAATAAATATATTGAAGAACATGTGAAAAAAGAAATTTCTTAAGTACAAAAAGACACACTTTGATAAATATTTGAAATATTACTTTTTGATTTATAACTAAATGAATACCGTCATGTCGTGTCGTTATGAACCTTCAACAGTGTCCGCCATTTTGAAAATATTGCTAAAGACTGCCAAAATATGAACTTTTCAAACAAATTTCGAAGCAAAAATTTTAATACCTGAACTGATATGGTTTGCCATTTACTTTAAATAAATATGTTGTCGATCTTTTTAGAGGTTGGAAGGATATAAGTAACAATAAATTAATTGAGAAAATTGATTTTACAAAAAGGTCCCATTGCAATTTTGTCGAGTTTTAACGAAGATGTCAACGGAGGCTGTGTGGCTATGTCACCTCAATTTTCAAACTTATTTCGAAGCACGAAATCATATTTCTGAACTGGAACTTAAAACATATTTAATTGTAAAAATTTATAAACTGTAAAACGCGGGGTTGGAAGGAAAAATATACTTTATAACAAAAAAGTTATGACCGTTTTATCTATGTACCCCGTTCACTTTCATTGATAATCTATCGGCCATTAATGATATACAACAGAAGTGTAAAAGTCACGTGATGACGGAGATAGTTGGATATGGGTCTTTTTGTTGTTGGGATGTATAAGTGCCGAGTCACTTTCACTCTTTTTTGTTAGATGTTTTTCTATTTGCATCCAGGGACCTATATTAACTGTTAATATAGGTCCCTGTTGTATCCATCTGTTGAGTTAAACCTTTTGTTGTACTATTACACCACTGTCCCAGGTTAGGAAAAGGGTTGGGATCCCACTAACATGTTTAACCTGACACATTATGTATGTATGTGCCTGTCCCAAGTCAGGATCCTGCAATTCAATGGTTGTCGTTTGTTGCTGTATTACATATTTGTTTTCGTTCATTTATATGGACATCAATTAGGCCGTTAGTTTTCTCATTGGCAATTACACCACAATTTCTTTTTTAAATGTTGAGTTTTTTTTTATCATTTGTAGAAAATGTAAGAAATTTGAAGAGGGTGAAAAAAGAAGAACAGGTTTGTATATATCATTGGTTCAGCAAAAATATAGAATACTATAACATTACATTTACTATATTAGTATCACTGAACAGAAAGAATGAACATTATCTTCCATGATCATTTAAAATAAATCTTAGAAAATAATTGAAATTGCTTACGTTGTCAAGAGCATTTACAATCGATAATTAAGTCAATTTATACGTAAAATTGAGAATGGAAATGGGTATCTTCATTAGGATAAATCAGTTGATTTCCTATACGATTATTTAATATTTAACTTCTTTTTTCAGAAGTCAACAGAAAATGCAGATGAAAGTGGTATGTATTCATTTTATCATTTTTTTTAAGTATGATGGATAGGTTCATTAAGTCTATATGATACTGAAACTAAATTTCTATTTAAACTTAAAACTTGTTATCGATAGCTTTAAAATCTCTACTTAGGTTTGATTGAAAAAAATCTTTTTCTTTATATATATGGTCACCTTATGCAGATATTGGATTTGAGGACCTCTGGTCACCTTATGAAGATATTAAATTTGGTTATCTCTGGTCACCTTATGCAGATATTGGATTTGGGGACCTCTTGTCACCTTATGAAGATATTGGATTTTGTAAAATCTGGTCACCTTATGCAGATATTGAATTTTGGGACCTCTGGTCACTTTATGCAGATATTTGATTTGGGGACCTCTGGTCACCTTATGAAGATATTGGATTTGGTTAAATCTGGTCACCTTATGCAGATATTGGATTTTGGGACCTCTGGTCACCTTATGCAGATATTGGATTTGGGGACCTCTGGTCACCTTTTGCAGATATTGGATTTGGGGACATCTGGTCACCTTATGCAGATATTCGATTTGGGGACCTTTGGTGACCCTATGAAGAAATTGGATTTGTTATTTATCTTGTCACCTTATGCAGATACTGGATTTGAGGACCTCTGGTCACCTAATGAAGATATTAAATTTGGTTACCTCTGGTCACCTTATGCAGATATTGGATTTGGTTATATTTGGTCACCTTACGCAGATATTGAATTTGGGGACCTCTGGTCACCTTATGCAGATATTTGATTTGGGGACCTCTGGTCACCTTATGCAGATATTCGATTAGGGGACCTCTGGTCACCTTATGGAGATATTGGATTTGGGGACCTCTTGTCACCTTATGCAGATATTTGATTTGTGGACCTCTGGTCACCCTATAAAGAAATTGGATTTGTTAAATATCTGGTCATCTTATGTAGATATTTGATATGAGGACCTCTTGTTACCTAATGCAGCTATTGGATTTGGGGACCTGTGGTCACCTTATGCAGATATTGGATTTGGGGACCTCTGGTCAGCCTATGAAGAAATTGGATTTGTTAAATATCTGGTCACCTTATGCATATATTGGATTGGAGGACCTCTGGTCACTTTATGAAGATATTAAATTTGGTTACATCTGGTCACCTTATGCAGATATTGGATTTGGTTACCTCTGGTCACTTTATGCAGTTATTGGATTTGGGTTACCTCAGGTCACCTTATGCAGATTTCGAATCTGGTTACCTCTGGTCATCAAAACATAAGTCATGTTATGTTTTTTATCATTTGTAAGACAATCGAAGAGAAGGGAAAAAGGATAAGAACAGGTTTGATATGCATTACTGGTTCAGCAAGACTATAGAATTTTATTGTATATTAGTGAATACACTTGATTCTCAAAGAAAACAGTTTATGCTGGTTTAAACACATATTTTGATGATCTCGTGTTTTTTTAAAAAGCATTCATAGAGTAGTAGGTAAGGAATGGTGAATGGGTCGAACGGAACAATCAAACTGAAATTTGGAGAACAAACTGACAAAGCTGGGCAAAAAAAAAGAAAAAAAAGATGGAAAGTCAAAACTGCAATCATTATAATTCAATATAGAAAAAATAAAACTGAGCAACATAAACCCCACCAAAAACCAGGGTGGTCTCAGGTTATCTAGAATGGTTAGCAGATTCAGCTCATTATGTGGTGCCCATAATATTGTTCATGCTTGAGTTTAGGATCCTTTGGTATATTACTGTATCATTAGACATCATATGTCTACTGTGAATCATATACATGTCGCTTTGCCAATCTGTAAGACATTTTTTTAAGTTGTAAGAACTTTCATAACGGTGCTTAATATGTCTTATTACATATATTTATTAGCTTAACTGCAGGAAAAGATCACAACTGTATCTCACTTCATTTTCAGGTGATGTTGACTATCAAGTACAATCCTTAAATACTTTAACCGAGGCTCTTTCGATAAAGAAGCAAATAAAAAGGCAGTATGCCGAAAAATGAAAGGGACATCTGCCCAAAAAAAAAAAAGGATTACATTGAAAAAACTAAGTAAGTGTTTGAGGGGAATTCAATTATTCAGATTTTACGAACATTGGATCTATAATGGCTACAAAAGCAATCGTCGTCTTGACATCTTTATTACATACTAAGAGTATGGAATAAAATACACAATAGAAAATGCAAACATCTAGATTAACATGAAATATATAAAACATACATTTTCCAAATACCATGATCATTATGTATTCATCTTCTAAACAATCAATTATAAACTGAGTATTCTCATCTATTCAATTAATTGCTTATCTGTTTCAATAATTATTCTAGACTAAATTTGTAACAAAATTCAGATCATAAATTCATAATCAAGTCTATAATGCAATCTATCTTTTTGCACTCGAGGTCTACAAATGTATATATAGAAAATGAACAAGTGTGTTAACTGCAAATGGAAATGTGTAGTTATCATTTTAATATACAGAGAAATGACACATCATAAGTAATTGAAAAAAAAAACATGATTCAAACACAAACATACTACCAGCTGTTCAAAAATAGATTTTGTTTGAATATAACTATATGGACACGGGGAATATGTCAAAGAGACAACAACCCGACCAAAACGTAAAAAAACAACTCAAGGTTATGTAAGTTTCATATTTCTCTGTGTACTAAATAATAAACTTATCAAAGCAAACTGACATGCAATCAACCATTTTAAAATTATTAGCATCGTTGGAATACTAACTATAAAATCATATACAATCTACTTCTTACTGGTCATAAACTTGAAACAATCCACACTACATTTTTATCGGAAAGCTAGGTACAACAATTGACTTATAATTATTGATGTACAAAATACTATTTAATTTGGCCTTACAATTCGACTTTGTCCTATGTTTTATTGTTGATGTGTATAACATTGGTTTTCTCATTTATTTTTCAACGGTTTAACATGCTCTATTTTATTGTAGCTAGGAAACATTTGAAATTATTGAATACATTTTTTGTTATTAATGACATAAATTAAGCATTATAGTACCAACATATTAAAACATTTTAAAAAGAATATTTAAGTCAATGAAATAAAATGCATTCTTGTAAAGTCTTTTCTTTGTTTAGATTAAATGATTCTTATTAAAACTAGAAGAATTAAAATGGTGTCATTATATAAAATAATGTAGGTAAAGAAATGTCCTGTAATAATAAAATTGCTGTCTTAACTTATATTTGCAGAGAAATTATTGGCCATGTTATAGGCGAACTAAATAAAACAAATGTTAACAAGGCAATGCATGGGAAAGTTTTTGGGGCCTTTTGGAAGACAATAGAGACAATGCTGCCAGGTAATGATTTATTAAACACATCACACGTATTATCTTAACTTAAAACATATTTGATCATTTGATTAAAAAATATAACCTACTTAGACAGCAAACAGACCTAGACCAATGTAATAATTAGCCAATGTATCTGCTTGACAAAATTTTCATTAGGAATAGGTATTTGTTGTATCAAATATATACATTTGGTAACATCAGTATCTTTGCAAAACATTTCAAGAGCAAACTGTATATGTCCTACTTTTAAAGCCTTTAGGCACCAATGTAACATATAAAATTTTTGAATGAATATCAAGGAAAAGCAGTTTTTCAAAATCAGTATAATATTTCATTATTTTTTTCATTGAAATGGTTTACGAATGGATCCTTTCTTTCTGTGGATAGATTTGAAACTGCCATCATCATTAACTGTACGCCCCCGTTTTTTTCAGAACACACTTTCGGCTAACTGAATAGTTTTTGAACTTTTGGATTTTCTGATTGGAAACAGCGGTTGTTGCTTTCGCTTTCTTGTTGTTTTGGAAAAGTTGGTTGTCTTACAAATATGTAATGCTGTTGTGAGTGCTTGTAAAATAGTTTTCTTTTTTTTCACGTCAATTGTCTGAAAATTTGTATTGTTTACATATATATTGATTTCCTCAATTTTTCTTTTAAAAGCCTGGTCGGTTGTTTCTTTGTCTTCCTTTAATTATTATCTTGTTTCATCAATTGAAGAATACTCTATGTCAAGTGATGGAACTACCATTTTTGCTACCATCACACAAACACAATGTATACCATGGCTATTGGCAAAACATGTACATTTGAATGAGGTCAAATTAACAACTGATACATTTCCCAATCTGGACAAAACCTCTACCTGGTTGTTATCTCTGTCATAAAAATATTGTTCTGCATTAAATACATTCATTGTTTCTGATCTGCGCTCTACAGTGAGATCGATGTTTCTTTCAGAAGCAATCAATTCAGCTAAATGAACATGCTTACACATTCCTGAAAAAAAAAGTAGAGAATGGAACATAAATAAATGCATTGTACCCTTATGGTTTACTTTCAATTGTACAAACTTTAAACAAAACCACCAATGCACATTCAGTAAAGATTTACTTAAATTGGATCGCATCGTTTTAGACAAGTTGATGAGGCAAATGATTATTTGCACTTGTATAACCTGATGACGGTTGATAATGCCTTGTTGGAAGACAACAAAACCGAGGAGACTCATAAAACCAAAAGACATTTACAACAACAGTTAAAAAACAATAATTAACAACACGAACTCCACTATAAACCTGAAGTAAAATTAGGTGCTCCAGAAGGGTAAGCATTTCCGGGACCATTTACGGCACCCGAAATTAATTATCTTGATTTCAACAATTCATACTTGATGGTGTACTTTTAAACATTGTTGAACTGACTTAAGATAATAAAAAAAAACTTACCTCTAGTTGTTGCAGCTGGACAGTTGCATACTACATTGACAATGTCCATATTATAAATCGTCCCAAATGCTGTCTGTGATGGAACAGTGCATTCTGTGGAAGAAGTCCATTGCACAGTTTGGTCGAGTCCTGCCTTGAGCATATTCTCTGCTGTCAATTTTCTTTTGTCTTTCCTTTGTCCTCCCATATTTTTCAGGCGACCAATCTTTTCGAGTTCATCTAGATAGCTAAAATTACGATGTTTTTTTATTTATTTTTGATTGTGAAAACATAATTCAAAGATCTATTAATAAATTATTTCTTAAAAAATTGAATTCACAGTATTTAATACTCAATGTATTTGCATCTTAAATTAAAATGATCTTTCTAATTTCAGACGATTCAAGTGAACGATAAGAAGAACAGGATTGTGACAAATTTAAACTTACTTACTCATAAAACATAGTTACATTTCCATGGAGTAGGATTAGTAAGTCCTCTACTCTGCTATTGGCATATCCACCAAGGAAATGATATTTCATGCCCAGGAAGAACCTGAAAACGACAAAATGTTAATGACTTTGAAGTTATGATTTATGTTTGAATGTACAAATAGAAAGTACATAAAATTTTAATGTGTATGTTCCAGACCATATGAGTATTTGGACCGTATACGTATACTCGTACGGTCCGACCATACGCGTACGGTCGGACCGTATGAGTATACGCGTATGGTCCAGTACGAGCTGACCAAACATGTTATTAGATCATATGGGTTAAATTTTAAAAAAATAACATTAATCACAATCTTTATTTTCAGATTTACTAATTTAATATTATTACAATTACACGGATAAAATGAACAAATGAACAATTGAAATTAAATATTTGTTTAATTGTATATCTTGATCCTAATTTTGGTACTCTCAACCAATGTTACACTTGCTACCACAAGTAACGTACTAATATTTTTTACATTTACATTTTTGCAGTTCGTGTATGTTCCTTAGCAAAAATATTTTTTGGTAAAGTTGCTAAATATTCTAAAACAATTGTCCTCCCACATTATATTTACTTCCAATATTTTCAATTTTAGTGATCATAATTCAATTATTTTACTGAGTGATCGACATGTTAAATACAAGAGATTAACAGATTCAATTAGCGTGAATTTTTTAAATCATTAAAATATATAGACTTTTTATTAGTTGTTTTTTTTCAATTACAATTAAACTTTTTTATATCTATTTGAGAGTTAAGTTATATTGATCTGTTATATGGATCTAATTAACTTTGACAACTTCTTAATATTAGTCAGACTGTACGCGTAAAAATACGCATACGGTCCAGACCGTACTCGTACGGTCCAAATACTCATACGGTCTGGAACATGTATACATTTGAATGTTATAAGTAGCATTATATTTTTTTTTCAGCTCGGAAAATTTATTGTACATTTATAGGTAAGATCTTTAAATCGCATTAAGCAACTCTTTGTACTTTCTAAATTATTTTACTGATATAATTCAATAGAGATTCATTGCTATATGTTTTACTGGTTTTTTTTGTTTTTGTTTTTGTTTTTTATCTTTTATCAACCAAAATTCATTGATTGTATTTTTTATTATTATTATTATTGCGTTCTAATTGACTCATTTTGAAAAATCTTGTTGATATGATTTATCATCTTTTGATATTAAAACAATTACAATATTGGAAAAAGAGAAAAAGATCCCACTGATGTCTCGTTTCTACAGGGATTTTTCTTATAATATTAACATATCAATAACCAATCGTGTTTCATTGCAGGGCCGTAACTAGACCCTTTTAATACTGAGGCAAAATATATTCGCCGAGCGTAGCGAGGCGAAAAAAAATTTGGCGAGGGGTCTAGGGTCCGCTTAAGGCCCCCAGAAGCTCTGAGAAAAATAACACACAATCGTGCATTCTGAGCGTTTCCCGGACTCTTTCTTACATAGAAACGCAAATCATTTTTAGCTATTTTTTCGACAATATTCTGGTCTCAAAGCAAAAAAATAGATTCATTGTTATTTAAGACTTTAAAGTTTTAGGGAAATTCAAAACATTAAAAGACCGATATGTAGGATAAAGCAAAAATCGTAATTCTCATAATCATTAATACCGGATCTGTCTGTCTTGTATTGTGCTGACTTGAGATTTTTTATGACTAGATTTAAATATAGTGACAGTCATTAGTGCAGTAATATACGTTTTAAATACTAGTACTGCTCAAGTCGACACTAGGGACCATATTGACCTTGTTTTACGGTATTTATGATTCTTTCATTATTGAAGACCCTCCAGCAACTATCAAGATGAAGAACAGGAATAAAAACTTTGACCATTGATCATTTGTATTTGTTTCTATACATTGACATTGTGTGCGATTAGCTCCCGTGCACGTGTACTTCATATTCATATATTTTCTGTTAAAGGGTCTGAACACGACTTAATGCAAATTTAACCCTTGAATGTAAAATGTCATATGGCAATACATTGATGTTTTTTCAACAAATGATTTGATACCGGGAAATTGATAGTCTTACTTTAATTTAAACCATGTCAGCTATCTAGTTTTATCCACAGGCGCTTGAATATATGATACAGTTATTTTTTTTAATTTTGTTGTTAATTAAGATATTCAATTTTCTAAATCTAAAATTAATATCTATCACTTCTGTGCATATATCACCTACAGAAAATACCTAATTTTGCAATCCATACTAAGAAAAAATGGGTATGGTTTTATATACAAGAAAGGCAGTTTCGTATTCTTTGACATCAAGTTCAATTCTCCATGCAGAAACGACCACTTTTTTCTGTGTTCAATAGCATCGTATATTCTTAAAATATTTTCTCGCATAATGCCTGGACATCGGTGGACATGCAACATTACACAGTGTGACACGTTTACAAATGAAAATCAACACTCAGACTAGTCATTAAGTAGGACAATAATGAACAAAAGACAAACCCGGGGCACAGAAGTACAAACAATAAACCATCAACTCTGAAAACCAAAAGTAAAATAGAAACATGGATTATGAAAAATATGCAGGGAGTGAAGAAAACTTGCTTCTTGCAAGACATTTTCAGTGAAAACAATTTGATATGAAGACAATCATATGAAGACAATCTTTTGTTTTATTTTTATTTTTATTTTTTTTTTTGAAATTTAAAACATGAGGCATTTGCCTCAATGTAGTTACGGCCCTGCATTGTGAGGCAACAAACTCGTGATTAACTTTTAAAAACAATGTTTCACATCCTCTACATATAAGACTGTTATAAAAAAAAAATATCAGATTCAGGTCCAGTTATACTATGTAAATTAACATTCACCTAGTACATATTTAATATTCGAATACATTATTTGAATTTGTCAGGACCAACTCAAAATTATTAACCAATTTAAAAATTATTCTATTTCACTGTGGTATCATAGGTTCATTATATTTTATTTGTCTTAACTAGCACGTTTGATTACCTTGGTACATATTTTCATAGTTCTGATATAGTCAATAACTTTTTTTCTGGGTTGTGCGTGCATGGGTCCTGATACACCAGATTCTTTTTTATTCAAAAATCTGTACACAGCCTGTAAACCAAATCATTTATATTTAGTTCTTGTCTTAAAGATTTCTTGATAATAATAATTTTATATTGTCTTGAATATATCATGACTAATTATTTTTCAAAAAGATAATATTTGATCTATTAATGCGAAAGAGTTGATTTATTAAATCAAAACTGACCTCAGGCTTATAAACAAAAACAAGATATAAAATGTTAAATCCAACGCAATTAATACCTATTGATTCAATAGAGTGAAATTTCACAGAATAACTCTCATTTAATAACTGATTTTTTTTCCCATAAAGAATAAGGTAAAATGTATGATACATATATTGAATGATATGATACCTGTAAAACATGAAACCAGCAAAAGCTGTTTGGGAATACTTCAATAATTGCGCTGATTTCTTTGGTATCTCTGTCTACCATAAAAGATCTAGTAAACAAAATGTAACACTGCAGTATCAACAATTTGTATCTTTATGTCATATTGGTTTTATTCTATAATACTATTTGTTAATTTGTAAATAATTATGTAAATTTTTATTTTTTTATATCAATTAGATTCTCAATTTGTGATTGAAAAGTTTGGAAACAAGCCCAACAAAGCTTAAATTATTATGTTATATGTAAACCTGACTATGAATTAATCTTATATGCTTTGGTTTTATGGCCTTCCATAGATCACTCTCAAAAGTTTTTAAGGAAATTGATGTTTTTGTAAGTTTCAGTAGTCCATGAGATAAATATTATTATGCAAAATTATTTATCTAATGTTCTTTGCCAAAATTCAACTGAAATTGTTGTTGACCTTAATTGTATTATTTTTGATATGCAGGAAAAAATGTTTCTTTAGATGAATCTTTCATGGCATTGTCTATTGGTCAATTGTCAAATAACTATCACTGCAAGAATATGTGAATAATGTCATAGTTTAACCTGTAATTTTTACAGACAAATTAATTAAAAGATATAATTGAATGGCCTTTATTTATCTTTTATATCCATATCAGATTTGGTGTTGACTCCGAATAATGTAACTAATTGTAAACAAATAGTAAGACGAAAATGAAAAGTGTTAATAAGCAATGATATTGAATTCGAAATATTGTCAACTTTGATACCCACAAACCTTGGACAGAAATCAAATCCATGATTTTCAGCCGTAGTCTTCAGAGATCTCAGAAATATTTTGACAACTTCACCAGTATCATCTGACGAGATACAGTACGAAAGAGGAGTGCCGAGGCCTTGCTGTTCATCTCTTGCAACAAGAGCATAGAATGAATAACCATAGGCAGTTAATCCTTAAACAAACAAAAAAATATGCTGTAAGTTTATTGTCACACAGTTCATTTTTTTTACACGTATCAATATTGTAAATTGAAATTTCCATGATTATATATAAGTATATACTTTTATATGTAGCATCTAAAAACACCACATTTTCTGCTAGTTTCGTCATTCTCTTTATTTGTGCTTCATTCTGGTAAATGATTTCTAATGGCTGTACTCCCCTACAATGTAAATGTTACATATTTAATGTCCAGAAGTATGAGTATGAATTATATATTTTATGTTGAAATCATGTTCATTTAATGGAAGAGAAGACGACAAACTAGCTACATTGTACTCATATTAAATAACCTCAATTAAGACTGAAAAGACAAAAATGTAAAATCTATTGACAAAGTATATGACTTGTGAACAAGTGTAGCACTAAAAACACTCTAAAGGATAAAAACCAAAAATACAAAGCATCTATTATAAGAAGTCAGATATACGTCCAGTCTATAGAAAACTCATCTGTATACAGCTCTCATTGAAACATTTTACGGACAAAATCATATACGAAATTGGACAGACTAGTACTATAAAAAAATGTAATTTGAACATAAGGCAATCTAGTCATGTCTGAAGAACAAAACAGGGTATCAATCAGTAATTTCTTAATTACTCTTTATCAGCATTATGCTTATATCAGTCATTCAAATTTACAAAAGTACATTATTATATAAGAATAATTACTCTTTCAATTCTTGGTAGAAAATTATCTCTTCCTTCAGTATTTGTGTGCATAGCTCGTGTACAGCTACAGCATCATTCTGGTGAATTCTAAAACAAATAATTTAACCAACTTTTGTAGAAATATCATAGATCAATACAAGTACTGACATGTACAGAACCAATGTCAACAGTATATCTGTATAATTTGACCAGAAAACACCAAAGTTCATTTACTGTGTAAAGTGCATAATTACAATCAGATTGGTAAAAAGATTAAATGGTGAATAAAGGTCTAAATCTCTATATAAAGTAATGATTTAAACAGACGAACCATTCGGTATGCATACAGTGCATCAGTTTAAATGACCACAAACCAAAGTCTGTATCTATGAATGTGATAGAGGTAACCAACGTCAATTCCAGTGTAAGGTACTAAATACCAAATGCTCTTTACATTTAACTTTACCAAAGTATGTAGATGTAACAAGACGGAACCAAGGATATACTTTGTGTGAAGCTATCAATATTTTTAAATTGTCCAGATGTGACCAAAGTTGCGGTGAACAGTGGTAACCAAAGTCAATATATGTGTACGGTTTCAAAAGGAATATAGATTATATACATATATAAAATAGACATAGGAAACACAAGTATGTTTAAGGTAGCCCTAGTTAATATCTGTGTATCATTATATATATGTTTAAGGTGACCAGAGTTAACAAAATGGTGAAAAGTGATTATCAAATTCTGCAAACATTTAAGGGTACAAGTGGCGCCCCAGGTCCATATCTGTGTTAATTAACCAGAGGTTACCAAAATCTTTATATGTTAAGTGTTATCAGAGGTAGCAAAGTCTTTGTCTGTGTACGTTCAATATAAAGATCTGTGTAGGATGACCAGAGGTAAGCACATCCGATATATGTAATGGTTTACCAGAGGTTACCTTTTCAGTATTTGTGTAGGTTGATCAGAGGTTACCACGTTCAATGTATGAGTAGGGTGACCGAAGTTTACAAAATTAAATATTTGAGTAGGCTAAATATAGGTAACCAAATTCAATATTTATGCACGGTGACTAGAGGTAACCAAATTTTATATCTGTGTATGATTAGAGGTAACCACATTCAAAATATGTGAAGGGTGACCAGAGGTAACCCCATTCGGTATTTGTGTAGGGTCACTTGAGGTATTTAAAGTTCATATATGTATAGGGTGACCAGAGGTCACTAAATTCAATATTTTAGTAATAAATGTATAATTAATTATATAAAAACTCTTCCACAGTCATCAGTACACTTTCATTATTACCGGACTTGCGAAAGAACTCACACGATGGGATCTAACCTCACTCACATGATTAAGAAGATTCCTGTTGTTCCTTACTTTTTTAATGTTGTTGTAAATGTCTTTTGGTAGATCTGTTTACTCCTTGGTTTTGATTGTTTTTTTCTTAGTAGGGTGACCAGAGATTACTAACATCAAAACCTATTTAATGTGAAAAGAGGTAGTAAAAGCCAGTATATACGTTTTTTTACCGAACGTAACTCAATTAAAAGTATGTGAAAGATGTCCAGACATAACCGTGATCATTATATCTGTGTAGAATGGCAAGTTTATAACTAATTCAAAAATCTGTGAAGGATGACCAGAGGTTTCCATATTCAATATATGTGTAGGGTGACCAGAGGTAACCATATGCAATATCTTTGTAGGATGACTAGAGGTAACCTTATTCAATATCTGTGTAGGGTGACCAGATTTAACCATATTCAAAATTTTGGTAGGGTGACCAAAGGTCACTATATTCAATATCTTTGTAGGGTGACCAGAGGTAACCATATTCAACATCATTGTAGGGTGACCAGGGTTAACCATATTAAACATCTAATTAGGGTTATTAAAGGTAACTAAATTCAATATTTATTCATAGTGTCTAAGGTATCCGGTCGTTCCGGCCCCAAACCGATCCGGCCCCAAGTCGATCCGGCCCAAGTCGATTCGTCCCACGTCGATCCGGCCCCAAGTCGATCCGGCCCCATAATAAAATATGAATAAACTGTATTGATTTTGGAGGAATTTGTGACACATTTCAACAGTATAAATGAAATTTTTAAAAAGTGTCCGATGATGGGTGACAAAAGGTAAGTGAAGTATTGAAGTACCAGTTAAAGAACTATTTTAAATCTATACGAAAATGAGAGTTAATGTGTCGTTGGTTGTATAGCACTTTCAACATATTTTAAAATATGAAGTTATTTTCAATGATAACTTTAACTTTGAATGTCTTGGCGATTTCATTTTGTTTAGTTCATACACAGAATATCTAAATACATATTTACTGGAACCTATAAAAATTAACTCATCATAATGACTTGATGGTTAATCAAATCATTAGTCTATAATTGGTTTGTTTATTCAACAATTGTCTGATGATTGTGAACTAAGGTAATGTCACTTGTAATCACTTAATTAAATCAAATCCTGATTAATTAAAGTTACGTTATCAACAAGGTCTTTATAGTTTGATATAGGTTGGTTTATATAATAATAATTAATTGTATTTTTTTCAGGTAACATCATAGACTTCTATAGCACTTGGTTTTTATTTTTGTAATATTGAATATTGTCAATTAGACCGTTGGTTTTCCCGTTTGAATGTGTGTAGAAAAAAAAAACAAGTTATATGAGTATCCATTATTCTTTATTGCAAGAAAATAACAAAACAATGACACTGAATGCACGTTTTCACTCTCTAAAATATAATATCAGCACTACTAAAACATAACAATAACTTCATACATACTAACAAACACACTATCTCTGACACTCACATAAATATATATAACTTTTAAATCATTTACTGTCACTTACTTAAAGGGGTCACACTTGCAGCACTACAATAACATGTTATACAGCAACTTTCATACGCTCATATAATATTTGCTCATCAAAAAACCAAAGCACTATATCATTCTACACATATATAATATTTGCTAAAGATAAAAAAATGAATATATGTGTAGGGTGACCAGAGGTCACCACAATTAATTATGTAAAAGGTGACAAGATGTAACAAAATTCAATATCTGTGAAGGCTTGCCGGGGTGACCAAATTTATAATTTTTAGGGGAATTCAATACATGTGTTGGGTGACCAGAGGTAACCAAATTCAATATCTTACAATTTTTAGGGAAATTCAATACATGTGTTGGGTGACCAGAGGTAACCAAATTCAATATCTTACAATTTTTAGGGGAATTCAATACATGTGTTAGGTGACAACAGGTAACAAATTTCATTATATGTGTAGGGTGACCAGAGGTCACCACAGTTAATTATGTAAAACGTGACAGGATGTAACACAATATAATATCTGTTTAGGGTGGCAAGGTTGACCAGAGGTTACCAAATTCAGTATCTTATAACTTGTAGGTAAATTCAATATATGTGAAGGGTGACCGGAGGTTACTAAGTTCCATATATGTGTAGGGTGATCAGAGGTCACCACAATTAATTATGTAAAAGGTGACAAGATGTAACGAAATTCAATATCTGTGAAGGCTTGCCAGGGTAACCAGAGGTAACCAAACTCAATATCTTATATATAATTTTTAGGGGAATTCAATACATGTGTTGGGTGACCAGAGGTAACCAAATTCAATATCTTATAATTTTTAGGGGAATTCAATACATGTGTTGGGTGACAACAGGTAACCAATTTCAATATATGTGTAGGATG
The DNA here is from genome assembly GCA_037788925.1 of Mytilus galloprovincialis. Lineage (NCBI taxonomy): Eukaryota > Metazoa > Mollusca > Bivalvia > Mytilida > Mytilidae > Mytilus > Mytilus galloprovincialis. The sequence goes on along the minus strand of CM075333.1, from coordinate 89,858,084 downwards.
ACCAGAGGTCACCACAGTTAATTATGTAAAACGTGACAGGATGTAACAAAATTCAATATCTGTTGAGGGTGGCAAGTTTGACCAGAGGTTACCAAATTCAGTATCTTATAATTTGTAGGTAAATTCAATATATCTGAAGGGTAACAAGAGGTTACCAAATTCAATATATGTGTAGGGTGACCAGAGGTCACCACAATTAATTATGTAAAAGGTGACAAGATGTAACGAAATTCAATATCTGTGTAGGAGGCCATTCAATATCTATATTTGTGTCAGGTAATTAGAAGAACCACTGTAAATTTATCTGCAAAGGGAGTAAGGTTAATAAAGTAACTATGTATTTGTATAAAATAACCAGTGCAACTGTAAGCACTATTAGTTTCTGTGTAGGGTGACCAGAGGTAACCAATGGCAGTTTCAAGGTACCTGAGTTCGAGGCATTCCATCTTTTTAGTTATATGTCATGAGAGTGCAAGATAGGCCATTAGGTTATTTTTTTTTTTTCTAAAAAAAAAGCCATGTCACTCGCTTTAAGATATTAATAGAGTAAAGGGTGAATCTTCTATACATTTTCAATTGTTTGTTTTGAGTGAATCATTATGATTATTGATTATTTGTCTATTATTTTTTACTTTTTGTATCTCTCTCAACAGTATCCTTTGAAATATGGTTATTCCGGAACTTTGCATTAAGATCATATCCGTATTGTATAGCAGCAATTATAAACTGTGTATCCCTTAGTAACTTACTTTCACTTTAAACCGGAAATCATGTACTATTTTTTGTCGCGTATAGACTCAATTTTAACCGTTTCTGTTCAGGTGACCAGTGGGCACCGTTCAGCGTAACTATTATCCTTGTGCAAAATCTGTAGTACCTGTTTCCGGACAGGTTAGCTCAGTTGGTTAGAGCGTCGTGCTAATAACGCGAATGTCGTGGGTTCGATCCCCACATTGGCCATGAATTTTTGATAGTCTATAGTATTAAAGCTTTTCGGCTATGTCCGAGATAACAGAAGTTCGTCAAAAGATACTCTTAACGTCAGGAAATGTAAAAAGAAGTGGTAGGTTTAAACTTTTAGCCCTTTTTGCACGATTTCCACGCTTTTGACCTTGTCAACTGGAAAAGCCGTGAACATCCAGCGTTTAGACTTGTGAAAATGACAATTGTTCATGTTGATATGTTTGAATAAATATATAAAATTTCCAAAGTAAGTTTCAAGGGCCGGTTAGCTCAGTTGGTTAGAGCGTCGTGCTAATAACGCGAATGTCGTGGGTTCGATCCCCACATTGGCCATATATTTTTTCTAGTTTTTGTCGCCCACTAAACTAGTATGGTAATTCTCAACATGAGAATATAAGAATAAATTAAAAGTTCAGTGACGTTTACAATTTCCATGAATGGACTCACAATGAGAATAACGCAAAATCCAACACTATTTTAGACAAGAAAACGCATTTAGATTCAAAGTACAAATGATTTGAACATATCTAAAGTTTAGATATCCTTTCTTTATATGTAATTCTGTAAGAATAGGATACCCATATATAAGTACATAAAATTTCCCAAATTGTTTCCAACGGCCGGTTAGCTCAGTTGGTTAGAGCGTCGTGCTAATAACGCGAATGTCGTGGGTTCGATCCCCACATTGGCCATGAATTTTTGATAGTCTATAGTATTAAAGCTTTTCGGCTATGTCCGAGATAACAGAAGTTCGTCAAAAGATACTCTTAACGTCAGGAAATGTAAAAAGAAGTGGTAGGTTTAAACTTTTAGCCCTTTTTGCACGATTTCCACGCTTTTGACCTTGTCAACTGGAAAAGCCGTGAACATCCAGCGTTTAGACTTGTGAAAATGACAATTGTTCATGTTGATATGTTTGAATAAATATATAAAATTTCCAAAGTAAGTTTCAAGGGCCGGTTAGCTCAGTTGGTTAGAGCGTCGTGCTAATAACGCGAATGTCGTGGGTTCGATCCCCACATTGGCCATATATTTTTTCTAGTTTTTGTCGCCCACTAAACTAGTATGGTAATTCTCAACATGAGAATATAAGAATAAATTAAAAGTTCAGTGACGTTTACAATTTCCATGAATGGACTCACAATGAGAATAACGCAAAATCCAACACTATTTTAGACAAGAAAACGCATTTAGATTCAAAGTACAAATGATTTGAACATATCTAAAGTTTAGATATCCTTTCTTTATATGTAATTCTGTAAGAATAGGATACCCATATATAAGTACATAAAATTTCCCAAATTGTTTCCAACGGCCGGTTAGCTCAGTTGGTTAGAGCGTCGTGCTAATAACGCGAATGTCGTGGGTTCGATCCCCACATTGGCCATGAATTTTTGATAGTCTATAGTATTAAAGCTTTTCGGCTATGTCCGAGATAACAGAAGTTCGTCAAAAGATACTCTTAACGTCAGGAAATGTAAAAAGAAGTGGTAGGTTTAAACTTTTAGCCCTTTTTGCACGATTTCCACGCTTTTGACCTTGTCAACTGGAAAAGCCGTGAACATCCAGCGTTTAGACTTGTGAAAATGACAATTGTTCATGTTGATATGTTTGAATAAATATATAAAATTTCCAAAGTAAGTTTCAAGGGCCGGTTAGCTCAGTTGGTTAGAGCGTCGTGCTAATAACGCGAATGTCGTGGGTTCGATCCCCACATTGGCCATATATTTTTTCTAGTTTTTGTCGCCCACTAAACTAGTATGGTAATTCTCAACATGAGAATATAAGAATAAATTAAAAGTTCAGTGACGTTTACAATTTCCATGAATGGACTCACAATGAGAATAATGCAAAATCCAACACTATTTTAGACAAGAAAACGCATTTAGATTCAAAGTACAAATGATTTGAACATATCTAAAGTTTAGATATCCTTTCTTTATATGTAATTCTGTAAGAATAGGATACCCATATATAAGTACATAAAATTTCCCAAATTGTTTCCAACGGCCGGTTAGCTCAGTTGGTTAGAGCGTCGTGCTAATAACGCGAATGTCGTGGGTTCGATCCCCACATTGGCCATGAATTTTTGATAGTCTATAGTATTAAAGCTTTTCGGCTATGTCCGAGATAACAGAAGTTCGTCAAAAGATACTCTTAACGTCAGGAAATGTAAAAAGAAGTGGTAGGTTTAAACTTTTAGCCCTTTTTGCACGATTTCCACGCTTTTGACCTTGTCAACTGGAAAAGCCGTGAACATCCAGCGTTTAGACTTGTGAAAATGACAATTGTTCATGTTGATATGTTTGAATAAATATATAAAATTTCCAAAGTAAGTTTCAAGGGCCGGTTAGCTCAGTTGGTTAGAGCGTCGTGCTAATAACGCGAATGTCGTGGGTTCGATCCCCACATTGGCCATATATTTTTTCTAGTTTTTGTCGCCCACTAAACTAGTATGGTAATTCTCAACATGAGAATATAAGAATAAATTAAAAGTTCAGTGACGTTTACAATTTCCATGAATGGACTCACAATGAGAATAACGCAAAATCCAACACTATTTTAGACAAGAAAACGCATTTAGATTCAAAGTACAAATGATTTGAACATATCTAAAGTTTAGATATCCTTTCTTTATATGTAATTCTGTAAGAATAGGATACCCATATATAAGTACATAAAATTTCCCAAATTGTTTCCAACGGCCGGTTAGCTCAGTTGGTTAGAGCGTCGTGCTAATAACGCGAATGTCGTGGGTTCGATCCCCACATTGGCCATGAATTTTTGATAGTCTATAGTATTAAAGCTTTTCGGCTATGTCCGAGATAACAGAAGTTCGTCAAAAGATACTCTTAACGTCAGGAAATGTAAAAAGAAGTGGTAGGTTTAAACTTTTAGCCCTTTTTGCACGATTTCCACGCTTTTGACCTTGTCAACTGGAAAAGCCGTGAACATCCAGCGTTTAGACTTGTGAAAATGACAATTGTTCATGTTGATATGTTTGAATAAATATATAAAATTTCCAAAGTAAGTTTCAAGGGCCGGTTAGCTCAGTTGGTTAGAGCGTCGTGCTAATAACGCGAATGTCGTGGGTTCGATCCCCACATTGGCCATATATTTTTTTCTAGTTTTTGTCGCCCACTAAACTAGTATGGTAATTCTCAACATGAGAATATAAGAATAAATTAAAAGTTCAGTGACGTTTACAATTTCCATGAATGGACTCACAATGAGAATAACGCAAAATCCAACACTATTTTAGACAAGAAAACGCATTTAGATTCAAAGTACAAATGATTTGAACATATCTAAAGTTTAGATATCCTTTCTTTATATGTAATTCTGTAAGAATAGGATACCCATATATAAGTACATAAAATTTCCCAAATTGTTTCCAACGGCCGGTTAGCTCAGTTGGTTAGAGCGTCGTGCTAATAACGCGAATGTCGTGGGTTCGGTCCCCACATTGGCCATGAATTTTTGATAGTCTATAGTATTAAAGCTTTTCGGCTATGTCCGAGATAACAGAAGTTCGTCAAAAGATACTCTTAACGTCAGGAAATGTAAAAAGAAGTGGTAGGTTTAAACTTTTAGCCCTTTTTGCACGATTTCCACGCTTTTGACCTTGTCAACTGGAAAAGCCGTGAACATCCAGCGTTTAGACTTGTGAAAATGACAATTGTTCATGTTGATATGTTTGAATAAATATATAAAATTTCCAAAGTAAGTTTCAAGGGCCGGTTAGCTCAGTTGGTTAGAGCGTCGTGCTAATAACGCGAATGTCGTGGGTTCGATCCCCACATTGGCCATATATTTTTTCTAGTTTTTGTCGCCCACTAAACTAGTATGGTAATTCTCAACATGAGAATATAAGAATAAATTAAAAGTTCAGTGACGTTTACAATTTCCATGAATGGACTCACAATGAGAATAACGCAAAATCCAACACTATTTTAGACAAGAAAACGCATTTAGATTCAAAGTACAAATGATTTGAACATATCTAAAGTTTAGATATCCTTTCTTTATATGTAATTCTGTAAGAATAGGATACCCATATATAAGTACATAAAATTTCCCAAATTGTTTCCAACGGCCGGTTAGCTCAGTTGGTTAGAGCGTCGTGCTAATAACGCGAATGTCGTGGGTTCGATCCCCACATTGGCCATGAATTTTTGATAGTCTATAGTATTAAAGCTTTTCGGCTATGTCCGAGATAACAGAAGTTCGTCAAAAGATACTCTTAACGTCAGGAAATGTAAAAAGAAGTGGTAGGTTTAAACTTTTAGCCCTTTTTGCACGATTTCCACGCTTTTGGCCTTGTCAACTGGAAAAGCCGTGAACATCCAGCGTTTAGACTTGTGAAAATGACAATTGTTCATGTTGATATGTTTGAATAAATATATAAAATTTCCAAAGTAAGTTTCAAGGGCCGGTTAGCTCAGTTGGTTAGAGCGTCGTGCTAATAACGCGAATGTCGTGGGTTCGATCCCCACATTGGCCATATATTTTTTCTAGTTTTTGTCGCCCACTAAACTAGTATGGTAATTCTCAACATGAGAATATAAGAATAAATTAAAAGTTCAGTGACGTTTACAATTTCCATGAATGGACTCACAATGAGAATAACGCAAAATCCAACACTATTTTAGACAAGAAAACGCATTTAGATTCAAAGTACAAATGATTTGAACATATCTAAAGTTTAGATATCCTTTCTTTATATGTAATTCTGTAAGAATAGGATACCCATATATAAGTACATAAAATTTCCCAAATTGTTTCCAACGGCCGGTTAGCTCAGTTGGTTAGAGCGTCGTGCTAATAACGCGAATGTCGTGGGTTCGATCCCCACATTGGCCATGAATTTTTGATAGTCTATAGTATTAAAGCTTTTCGGCTATGTCCGAGATAACAGAAGTTCGTCAAAAGATACTCTTAACGTCAGGAAATGTAAAAAGAAGTGGTAGGTTTAAACTTTTAGCCCTTTTTGCACGATTTCCACGCTTTTGACCTTGTCAACTGGAAAAGCCGTGAACATCCAGCGTTTAGACTTGTGAAAATGACAATTGTTCATGTTGATATGTTTGAATAAATATATAAAATTTCCAAAGTAAGTTTCAAGGGCCGGTTAGCTCAGTTGGTTAGAGCGTCGTGCTAATAACGCGAATGTCGTGGGTTCGATCCCCACATTGGCCATATATTTTTTCTAGTTTTTGTCGCCCACTAAACTAGTATGGTAATTCTCAACATGAGAATATAAGAATAAATTAAAAGTTCAGTGACGTTTACAATTTCCATGAATGGACTCACAATGAGAATAACGCAAAATCCAACACTATTTTAGACAAGAAAACGCATTTAGATTCAAAGTACAAATGATTTGAACATATCTAAAGTTTAGATATCCTTTCTTTATATGTAATTCTGTAAGAATAGGATACCCATATATAAGTACATAAAATTTCCCAAATTGTTTCCAACGGCCGGTTAGCTCAGTTGGTTAGAGCGTCGTGCTAATAACGCGAATGTCGTGGGTTCGATCCCCACATTGGCCATGAATTTTTGATAGTCTATAGTATTAAAGCTTTTCGGCTATGTCCGAGATAACAGAAGTTCGTCAAAAGATACTCTTAACGTCAGGAAATGTAAAAAGAAGTGGTAGGTTTAAACTTTTAGCCCTTTTTGCACGATTTCCACGCTTTTGACCTTGTCAACTGGAAAAGCCGTGAACATCCAGCGTTTAGACTTGTGAAAATGACAATTGTTCATGTTGATATGTTTGAATAAATATATAAAATTTCCAAAGTAAGTTTCAAGGGCCGGTTAGCTCAGTTGGTTAGAGCGTCGTGCTAATAACGCGAATGTCGTGGGTTCGATCCCCACATTGGCCATATATTTTTTCTAGTTTTTGTCGCCCACTAAACTAGTATGGTAATTCTCAACATGAGAATATAAGAATAAATTAAAAGTTCAGTGACGTTTACAATTTCCATGAATGGACTCACAATGAGAATAACGCAAAATCCAACACTATTTTAGACAAGAAAACGCATTTAGATTCAAAGTACAAATGATTTGAACATATCTAAAGTTTAGATATCCTTTCTTTATATGTAATTCTGTAAGAATAGGATACCCATATATAAGTACATAAAATTTCCCAAATTGTTTCCAACGGCCGGTTAGCTCAGTTGGTTAGAGCGTCGTGCTAATAACGCGAATGTCGTGGGTTCGATCCCCACATTGGCCATGAATTTTTGATAGTCTATAGTATTAAAGCTTTTCGGCTATGTCCGAGATAACAGAAGTTCGTCAAAAGATACTCTTAACGTCAGGAAATGTAAAAAGAAGTGGTAGGTTTAAACTTTTAGCCCTTTTTGCACGATTTCCACGCTTTTGACCTTGTCAACTGGAAAAGCCGTGAACATCCAGCGTTTAGACCTGTGAAAATGACAATTGTTCATGTTGATATGTTTGAATAAATATATAAAATTTCCAAAGTAAGTTTCAAGGGCCGGTTAGCTCAGTTGGTTAGAGCGTCGTGCTAATAACGCGAATGTCGTGGGTTCGATCCCCACATTGGCCATATATTTTTTCTAGTTTTTGTCGCCCACTAAACTAGTATGGTAATTCTCAACATGAGAATATAAGAATAAATTAAAAGTTCAGTGACGTTTACAATTTCCATGAATGGACTCACAATGAGAATAACGCAAAATCCAACACTATTTTAGACAAGAAAACGCATTTAGATTCAAAGTACAAATGATTTGAACATATCTAAAGTTTAGATATCCTTTCTTTATATGTAATTCTGTAAGAATAGGATACCCATATATAAGTACATAAAATTTCCCAAATTGTTTCCAACGGCCGGTTAGCTCAGTTGGTTAGAGCGTCGTGCTAATAACGCGAATGTCGTGGGTTCGATCCCCACATTGGCCATGAATTTTTGATAGTCTATAGTATTAAAGCTTTTCGGCTATGTCCGAGATAACAGAAGTTCGTCAAAAGATACTCTTAACGTCAGGAAATGTAAAAAGAAGTGGTAGGTTTAAACTTTTAGCCCTTTTTGCACGATTTCCACGCTTTTGACCTTGTCAACTGGAAAAGCCGTGAACATCCAGCGTTTAGACCTGTGAAAATGACAATTGTTCATGTTGATATGTTTGAATAAATATATAAAATTTCCAAAGTAAGTTTCAAGGGCCGGTTAGCTCAGTTGGTTAGAGCGTCGTGCTAATAACGCGAATGTCGTGGGTTCGATCCCCACATTGGCCATATATTTTTTCTAGTTTTTGTCGCCCACTAAACTAGTATGGTAATTCTCAACATGAGAATATAAGAATAAATTAAAAGTTCAGTGACGTTTACAATTTCCATGAATGGACTCACAATGAGAATAACGCAAAATCCAACACTATTTTAGACAAGAAAACGCATTTAGATTCAAAGTACAAATGATTTGAACATATCTAAAGTTTAGATATCCTTTCTTTATATGTAATTCTGTAAGAATAGGATACCCATATATAAGTACATAAAATTTCCCAAATTGTTTCCAACGGCCGGTTAGCTCAGTTGGTTAGAGCGTCGTGCTAATAACGCGAATGTCGTGGGTTCGATCCCCACATTGGCCATGAATTTTTGATAGTCTATAGTATTAAAGCTTTTCGGCTATGTCCGAGATAACAGAAGTTCGTCAAAAGATACTCTTAACGTCAGGAAATGTAAAAAGAAGTGGTAGGTTTAAACTTTTAGCCCTTTTTGCACGATTTCCACGCTTTTGACCTTGTCAACTGGAAAAGCCGTGAACATCCAGCGTTTAGACTTGTGAAAATGACAATTGTTCATGTTGATATGTTTGAATAAATATATAAAATTTCCAAAGTAAGTTTCAAGGGCCGGTTAGCTCAGTTGGTTAGAGCGTCGTGCTAATAACGCGAATGTCGTGGGTTCGATCCCCACATTGGCCATATATTTTTTCTAGTTTTTGTCGCCCACTAAACTAGTATGGTAATTCTCAACATGAGAATATAAGAATAAATTAAAAGTTCAGTGACGTTTACAATTTCCATGAATGGACTCACAATGAGAATAACGCAAAATCCAACACTATTTTAGACAAGAAAACGCATTTAGATTCAAAGTACAAATGATTTGAACATATCTAAAGTTTAGATATCCTTTCTTTATATGTAATTCTGTAAGAATAGGATACCCATATATAAGTACATAAAATTTCCCAAATTGTTTCCAACGGCCGGTTAGCTCAGTTGGTTAGAGCGTCGTGCTAATAACGCGAATGTCGTGGGTTCGATCCCCACATTGGCCATGAATTTTTGATAGTCTATAGTATTAAAGCTTTTCGGCTATGTCCGAGATAACAGAAGTTCGTCAAAAGATACTCTTAACGTCAGGAAATGTAAAAAGAAGTGGTAGGTTTAAACTTTTAGCCCTTTTTGCACGATTTCCACGCTTTTGACCTTGTCAACTGGAAAAGCCGTGAACATCCAGCGTTTAGACTTGTGAAAATGACAATTGTTCATGTTGATATGTTTGAATAAATATATAAAATTTCCAAAGTAAGTTTCAAGGGCCGGTTAGCTCAGTTGGTTAGAGCGTCGTGCTAATAACGCGAATGTCGTGGGTTCGATCCCCACATTGGCCATATATTTTTTCTAGTTTTTGTCGCCCACTAAACTAGTATGGTAATTCTCAACATGAGAATATAAGAATAAATTAAAAGTTCAGTGACGTTTACAATTTCCATGAATGGACTCACAATGAGAATAACGCAAAATCCAACACTATTTTAGACAAGAAAACGCATTTAGATTCAAAGTACAAATGATTTGAACATATCTAAAGTTTAGATATCCTTTCTTTATATGTAATTCTGTAAGAATAGGATACCCATATATAAGTACATAAAATTTCCCAAATTGTTTCCAACGGCCGGTTAGCTCAGTTGGTTAGAGCGTCGTGCTAATAACGCGAATGTCGTGGGTTCGATCCCCACATTGGCCATGAATTTTTGATAGTCTATAATATTAAAGCTTTTCGGCTATGTCCGAGATAACAGAAGTTCGTCAAAAGATACTCTTAACGTCAGGAAATGTAAAAAGAAGTGGTAGGTTTAAACTTTTAGCCCTTTTTGCACGATTTCCACGCTTTTGACCTTGTCAACTGGAAAAGCCGTGAACATCCAGCGTTTAGACCTGTGAAAATGACAATTGTTCATGTTGATATGTTTGAATAAATATATAAAATTTCCAAAGTAAGTTTCAAGGGCCGGTTAGCTCAGTTGGTTAGAGCGTCGTGCTAATAACGCGAATGTCGTGGGTTCGATCCCCACATTGGCCATATATTTTTTCTAGTTTTTGTCGCCCACTAAACTAGTATGGTAATTCTCAACATGAGAATATAAGAATAAATTAAAAGTTCAGTGACGTTTACAATTTCCATGAATGGACTCACAATGAGAATAACGCAAAATCCAACACTATTTTAGACAAGAAAACGCATTTAGATTCAAAGTACAAATGATTTGAACATATCTAAAGTTTAGATATCCTTTCTTTATATGTAATTCTGTAAGAATAGGATACCCATATATAAGTACATAAAATTTCCCAAATTGTTTCCAACGGCCGGTTAGCTCAGTTGGTTAGAGCGTCGTGCTAATAACGCGAATGTCGTGGGTTCGATCCCCACATTGGCCATGAATTTTTGATAGTCTATAGTATTAAAGCTTTTCGGCTATGTCCGAGATAACAGAAGTTCGTCAAAAGATACTCTTAACGTCAGGAAATGTAAAAAGAAGTGGTAGGTTTAAACTTTTAGCCCTTTTTGCACGATTTCCACGCTTTTGACCTTGTCAACTGGAAAAGCCGTGAACATCCAGCGTTTAGACCTGTGAAAATGACAATTGTTCATGTTGATATGTTTGAATAAATATATAAAATTTCCAAAGTAAGTTTCAAGGGCCGGTTAGCTCAGTTGGTTAGAGCGTCGTGCTAATAACGCGAATGTCGTGGGTTCGATCCCCACATTGGCCATATATTTTTTCTAGTTTTTGTCGCCCACTAAACTAGTATGGTAATTCTCAACATGAGAATATAAGAATAAATTAAAAGTTCAGTGACGTTTACAATTTCCATGAATGGACTCACAATGAGAATAACGCAAAATCCAACACTATTTTAGACAAGAAAACGCATTTAGATTCAAAGTACAAATGATTTGAACATATCTAAAGTTTAGATATCCTTTCTTTATATGTAATTCTGTAAGAATAGGATACCCATATATAAGTACATAAAATTTCCCAAATTGTTTCCAACGGCCGGTTAGCTCAGTTGGTTAGAGCGTCGTGCTAATAACGCGAATGTCGTGGGTTCGATCCCCACATTGGCCATGAATTTTTGATAGTCTATAGTATTAAAGCTTTTCGGCTATGTCCGAGATAACAGAAGTTCGTCAAAAGATACTCTTAACGTCAGGAAATGTAAAAAGAAGTGGTAGGTTTAAACTTTTAGCCCTTTTTGCACGATTTCCACGCTTTTGACCTTGTCAACTGGAAAAGCCGTGAACATCCAGCGTTTAGACTTGTGAAAATGACAATTGTTCATGTTGATATGTTTGAATAAATATATAAAATTTCCAAAGTAAGTTTCAAGGGCCGGTTAGCTCAGTTGGTTAGAGCGTCGTGCTAATAACGCGAATGTCGTGGGTTCGATCCCCACATTGGCCATATATTTTTTCTAGTTTTTGTCGCCCACTAAACTAGTATGGTAATTCTCAACATGAGAATATAAGAATAAATTAAAAGTTCAGTGACGTTTACAATTTCCATGAATGGACTCACAATGAGAATAACGCAAAATCCAACACTATTTTAGACAAGAAAACGCATTTAGATTCAAAGTACAAATGATTTGAACATATCTAAAGTTTAGATATCCTTTCTTTATATGTAATTCTGTAAGAATAGGATACCCATATATAAGTACATAAAATTTCCCAAATTGTTTCCAACGGCCGGTTAGCTCAGTTGGTTAGAGCGTCGTGCTAATAACGCGAATGTCGTGGGTTCGATCCCCACATTGGCCATGAATTTTTGATATTAAAGCTTTGTATTAAAGCTTTTCGGCTATGTCCGAGATAACAGAAGTTCGTCAAAAGATACTCTTAACGTCAGGAAATGTAAAAAGAAGTGGTAGGTTTAAACTTTTAGCCCTTTTTGCACGATTTCCACGCTTTTGACCTTGTCAACTGGAAAAGCCGTGAACATCCAGCGTTTAGACCTGTGAAAATGACAATTGTTCATGTTGATATGTTTGAATAAATATATAAAATTTCCAAAGTAAGTTTCAAGGGCCGGTTAGCTCAGTTGGTTAGAGCGTCGTGCTAATAACGCGAATGTCGTGGGTTCGATCCCCACATTGGCCATATATTTTTTCTAGTTTTTGTCGCCCACTAAACTAGTATGGTAATTCTCAACATGAGAATATAAGAATAAATTAAAAGTTCAGTGACGTTTACAATTTCCATGAATGGACTCACAATGAGAATAACGCAAAATCCAACACTATTTTAGACAAGAAAACGCATTTAGATTCAAAGTACAAATGATTTGAACATATCTAAAGTTTAGATATCCTTTCTTTATATGTAATTCTGTAAGAATAGGATACCCATATATAAGTACATAAAATTTCCCAAATTGTTTCCAACGGCCGGTTAGCTCAGTTGGTTAGAGCGTCGTGCTAATAACGCGAATGTCGTGGGTTCGATCCCCACATTGGCCATGAATTTTTGATAGTCTATAGTATTAAAGCTTTTCGGCTATGTCCGAGATAACAGAAGTTCGTCAAAAGATACTCTTAACGTCAGGAAATGTAAAAAGAAGTGGTAGGTTTAAACTTTTAGCCCTTTTTGCACGATTTCCACGCTTTTGACCTTGTCAACTGGAAAAGCCGTGAACATCCAGCGTTTAGACCTGTGAAAATGACAATTGTTCATGTTGATATGTTTGAATAAATATATAAAATTTCCAAAGTAAGTTTCAAGGGCCGGTTAGCTCAGTTGGTTAGAGCGTCGTGCTAATAACGCGAATGTCGTGGGTTCGATCCCCACATTGGCCATATATTTTTTTCTAGTTTTTGTCGCCCACTAAACTAGTATGGTAATTCTCAACATGAGAATATAAGAATAAATTAAAAGTTCAGTGACGTTTACAATTTCCATGAATGGACTCACAATGAGAATAACGCAAAATCCAACACTATTTTAGACAAGAAAACGCATTTAGATTCAAAGTACAAATGATTTGAACATATCTAAAGTTTAGATATCCTTTCTTTATATGTAATTCTGTAAGAATAGGATACCCATATATAAGTACATAAAATTTCCCAAATTGTTTCCAACGGCCGGTTAGCTCAGTTGGTTAGAGCGTCGTGCTAATAACGCGAATGTCGTGGGTTCGGTCCCCACATTGGCCATGAATTTTTGATAGTCTATAGTATTAAAGCTTTTCGGCTATGTCCGAGATAACAGAAGTTCGTCAAAAGATACTCTTAACGTCAGGAAATGTAAAAAGAAGTGGTAGGTTTAAACTTTTAGCCCTTTTTGCACGATTTCCACGCTTTTGACCTTGTCAACTGGAAAAGCCGTGAACATCCAGCGTTTAGACTTGTGAAAATGACAATTGTTCATGTTGATATGTTTGAATAAATATATAAAATTTCCAAAGTAAGTTTCAAGGGCCGGTTAGCTCAGTTGGTTAGAGCGTCGTGCTAATAACGCGAATGTCGTGGGTTCGATCCCCACATTGGCCATATATTTTTTCTAGTTTTTGTCGCCCACTAAACTAGTATGGTAATTCTCAACATGAGAATATAAGAATAAATTAAAAGTTCAGTGACGTTTACAATTTCCATGAATGGACTCACAATGAGAATAACGCAAAATCCAACACTATTTTAGACAAGAAAACGCATTTAGATTCAAAGTACAAATGATTTGAACATATCTAAAGTTTAGATATCCTTTCTTTATATGTAATTCTGTAAGAATAGGATACCCATATATAAGTACATAAAATTTCCCAAATTGTTTCCAACGGCCGGTTAGCTCAGTTGGTTAGAGCGTCGTGCTAATAACGCGAATGTCGTGGGTTCGATCCCCACATTGGCCATGAATTTTTGATAGTCTATAGTATTAAAGCTTTTCGGCTATGTCCGAGATAACAGAAGTTCGTCAAAAGATACTCTTAACGTCAGGAAATGTAAAAAGAAGTGGTAGGTTTAAACTTTTAGCCCTTTTTGCACGATTTCCACGCTTTTGACCTTGTCAACTGGAAAAGCCGTGAACATCCAGCGTTTAGACTTGTGAAAATGACAATTGTTCATGTTGATATGTTTGAATAAATATATAAAATTTCCAAAGTAAGTTTCAAGGGCCGGTTAGCTCAGTTGGTTAGAGCGTCGTGCTAATAACGCGAATGTCGTGGGTTCGATCCCCACATTGGCCATATATTTTTTTCTAGTTTTTGTCGCCCACTAAACTAGTATGGTAATTCTCAACATGAGAATATAAGAATAAATTAAAAGTTCAGTGACGTTTACAATTTCCATGAATGGACTCACAATGAGAATAACGCAAAATCCAACACTATTTTAGACAAGAAAACGCATTTAGATTCAAAGTACAAATGATTTGAACATATCTAAAGTTTAGATATCCTTTCTTTATATGTAATTCTGTAAGAATAGGATACCCATATATAAGTACATAAAATTTCCCAAATTGTTTCCAACGGCCGGTTAGCTCAGTTGGTTAGAGCGTCGTGCTAATAACGCGAATGTCGTGGGTTCGGTCCCCACATTGGCCATGAATTTTTGATAGTCTATAGTATTAAAGCTTTTCGGCTATGTCCGAGATAACAGAAGTTCGTCAAAAGATACTCTTAACGTCAGGAAATGTAAAAAGAAGTGGTAGGTTTAAACTTTTAGCCCTTTTTGCACGATTTCCACGCTTTTGACCTTGTCAACTGGAAAAGCCGTGAACATCCAGCGTTTAGACTTGTGAAAATGACAATTGTTCATGTTGATATGTTTGAATAAATATATAAAATTTCCAAAGTAAGTTTCAAGGGCCGGTTAGCTCAGTTGGTTAGAGCGTCGTGCTAATAACGCGAATGTCGTGGGTTCGATCCCCACATTGGCCATATATTTTTTCTAGTTTTTGTCGCCCACTAAACTAGTATGGTAATTCTCAACATGAGAATATAAGAATAAATTAAAAGTTCAGTGACGTTTACAATTTCCATGAATGGACTCACAATGAGAATAACGCAAAATCCAACACTATTTTAGACAAGAAAACGCATTTAGATTCAAAGTACAAATGATTTGAACATATCTAAAGTTTAGATATCCTTTCTTTATATGTAATTCTGTAAGAATAGGATACCCATATATAAGTACATAAAATTTCCCAAATTGTTTCCAACGGCCGGTTAGCTCAGTTGGTTAGAGCGTCGTGCTAATAACGCGAATGTCGTGGGTTCGATCCCCACATTGGCCATGAATTTTTGATAGTCTATAGTATTAAAGCTTTTCGGCTATGTCCGAGATAACAGAAGTTCGTCAAAAGATACTCTTAACGTCAGGAAATGTAAAAAGAAGTGGTAGGTTTAAACTTTTAGCCCTTTTTGCACGATTTCCACGCTTTTGGCCTTGTCAACTGGAAAAGCCGTGAACATCCAGCGTTTAGACTTGTGAAAATGACAATTGTTCATGTTGATATGTTTGAATAAATATATAAAATTTCCAAAGTAAGTTTCAAGGGCCGGTTAGCTCAGTTGGTTAGAGCGTCGTGCTAATAACGCGAATGTCGTGGGTTCGATCCCCACATTGGCCATATATTTTTTCTAGTTTTTGTCGCCCACTAAACTAGTATGGTAATTCTCAACATGAGAATATAAGAATAAATTAAAAGTTCAGTGACGTTTACAATTTCCATGAATGGACTCACAATGAGAATAACGCAAAATCCAACACTATTTTAGACAAGAAAACGCATTTAGATTCAAAGTACAAATGATTTGAACATATCTAAAGTTTAGATATCCTTTCTTTATATGTAATTCTGTAAGAATAGGATACCCATATATAAGTACATAAAATTTCCCAAATTGTTTCCAACGGCCGGTTAGCTCAGTTGGTTAGAGCGTCGTGCTAATAACGCGAATGTCGTGGGTTCGATCCCCACATTGGCCATGAATTTTTGATAGTCTATAGTATTAAAGCTTTTCGGCTATGTCCGAGATAACAGAAGTTCGTCAAAAGATACTCTTAACGTCAGGAAATGTAAAAAGAAGTGGTAGGTTTAAACTTTTAGCCCTTTTTGCACGATTTCCACGCTTTTGACCTTGTCAACTGGAAAAGCCGTGAACATCCAGCGTTTAGACTTGTGAAAATGACAATTGTTCATGTTGATATGTTTGAATAAATATATAAAATTTCCAAAGTAAGTTTCAAGGGCCGGTTAGCTCAGTTGGTTAGAGCGTCGTGCTAATAACGCGAATGTCGTGGGTTCGATCCCCACATTGGCCATATATTTTTTCTAGTTTTTGTCGCCCACTAAACTAGTATGGTAATTCTCAACATGAGAATATAAGAATAAATTAAAAGTTCAGTGACGTTTACAATTTCCATGAATGGACTCACAATGAGAATAACGCAAAATCCAACACTATTTTAGACAAGAAAACGCATTTAGATTCAAAGTACAAATGATTTGAACATATCTAAAGTTTAGATATCCTTTCTTTATATGTAATTCTGTAAGAATAGGATACCCATATATAAGTACATAAAATTTCCCAAATTGTTTCCAACGGCCGGTTAGCTCAGTTGGTTAGAGCGTCGTGCTAATAACGCGAATGTCGTGGGTTCGATCCCCACATTGGCCATGAATTTTTGATAGTCTATAGTATTAAAGCTTTTCGGCTATGTCCGAGATAACAGAAGTTCGTCAAAAGATACTCTTAACGTCAGGAAATGTAAAAAGAAGTGGTAGGTTTAAACTTTTAGCCCTTTTTGCACGATTTCCACGCTTTTGACCTTGTCAACTGGAAAAGCCGTGAACATCCAGCGTTTAGACTTGTGAAAATGACAATTGTTCATGTTGATATGTTTGAATAAATATATAAAATTTCCAAAGTAAGTTTCAAGGGCCGGTTAGCTCAGTTGGTTAGAGCGTCGTGCTAATAACGCGAATGTCGTGGGTTCAATCCCCACATTGGCCATATATTTTTTCTAGTTTTTGTCGCCCACTAAACTAGTATGGTAATTCTCAACATGAGAATATAAGAATAAATTAAAAGTTCAGTGACGTTTACAATTTCCATGAATGGACTCACAATGAGAATAACGCAAAATCCAACACTATTTTAGACAAGAAAACGCATTTAGATTCAAAGTACAAATGATTTGAACATATCTAAAGTTTAGATATCCTTTCTTTATATGTAATTCTGTAAGAATAGGATACCCATATATAAGTACATAAAATTTCCCAAATTGTTTCCAACGGCCGGTTAGCTCAGTTGGTTAGAGCGTCGTGCTAATAACGCGAATGTCGTGGGTTCGATCCCCACATTGGCCATGAATTTTTGATAGTCTATAGTATTAAAGCTTTTCGGCTATGTCCGAGATAACAGAAGTTCGTCAAAAGATACTCTTAACGTCAGGAAATGTAAAAAGAAGTGGTAGGTTTAAACTTTTAGCCCTTTTTGCACGATTTCCACGCTTTTGACCTTGTCAACTGGAAAAGCCGTGAACATCCAGCGTTTAGACCTGTGAAAATGACAATTGTTCATGTTGATATGTTTGAATAAATATATAAAATTTCCAAAGTAAGTTTCAAGGGCCGGTTAGCTCAGTTGGTTAGAGCGTCGTGCTAATAACGCGAATGTCGTGGGTTCGATCCCCACATTGGCCATATATTTTTTCTAGTTTTTGTCGCCCACTAAACTAGTATGGTAATTCTCAACATGAGAATATAAGAATAAATTAAAAGTTCAGTGACGTTTACAATTTCCATGAATGGACTCACAATGAGAATAACGCAAAATCCAACACTATTTTAGACAAGAAAACGCATTTAGATTCAAAGTACAAATGATTTGAACATATCTAAAGTTTAGATATCCTTTCTTTATATGTAATTCTGTAAGAATAGGATACCCATATATAAGTACATAAAATTTCCCAAATTGTTTCCAACGGCCGGTTAGCTCAGTTGGTTAGAGCGTCGTGCTAATAACGCGAATGTCGTGGGTTCGATCCCCACATTGGCCATGAATTTTTGATAGTCTATAGTATTAAAGCTTTTCGGCTATGTCCGAGATAACAGAAGTTCGTCAAAAGATACTCTTAACGTCAGGAAATGTAAAAAGAAGTGGTAGGTTTAAACTTTTAGCCCTTTTTGCACGATTTCCACGCTTTTGACCTTGTCAACTGGAAAAGCCGTGAACATCCAGCGTTTAGACTTGTGAAAATGACAATTGTTCATGTTGATATGTTTGAATAAATATATAAAATTTCCAAAGTAAGTTTCAAGGGCCGGTTAGCTCAGTTGGTTAGAGCGTCGTGCTAATAACGCGAATGTCGTGGGTTCGATCCCCACATTGGCCATATATTTTTTCTAGTTTTTGTCGCCCACTAAACTAGTATGGTAATTCTCAACATGAGAATATAAGAATAAATTAAAAGTTCAGTGACGTTTACAATTTCCATGAATGGACTCACAATGAGAATAACGCAAAATCCAACACTATTTTAGACAAGAAAACGCATTTAGATTCAAAGTACAAATGATTTGAACATATCTAAAGTTTAGATATCCTTTCTTTATATGTAATTCTGTAAGAATAGGATACCCATATATAAGTACATAAAATTTCCCAAATTGTTTCCAACGGCCGGTTAGCTCAGTTGGTTAGAGCGTCGTGCTAATAACGCGAATGTCGTGGGTTCGATCCCCACATTGGCCATGAATTTTTGATAGTCTATAGTATTAAAGCTTTTCGGCTATGTCCGAGATAACAGAAGTTCGTCAAAAGATACTCTTAACGTCAGGAAATGTAAAAAGAAGTGGTAGGTTTAAACTTTTAGCCCTTTTTGCACGATTTCCACGCTTTTGACCTTGTCAACTGGAAAAGCCGTGAACATCCAGCGTTTAGACTTGTGAAAATGACAATTGTTCATGTTGATATGTTTGAATAAATATATAAAATTTCCAAAGTAAGTTTCAAGGGCCGGTTAGCTCAGTTGGTTAGAGCGTCGTGCTAATAACGCGAATGTCGTGGGTTCGATCCCCACATTGGCCATATATTTTTTCTAGTTTTTGTCGCCCACTAAACTAGTATGGTAATTCTCAACATGAGAATATAAGAATAAATTAAAAGTTCAGTGACGTTTACAATTTCCATGAATGGACTCACAATGAGAATAACGCAAAATCCAACACTATTTTAGACAAGAAAACGCATTTAGATTCAAAGTACAAATGATTTGAACATATCTAAAGTTTAGATATCCTTTCTTTATATGTAATTCTGTAAGAATAGGATACCCATATATAAGTACATAAAATTTCCCAAATTGTTTCCAACGGCCGGTTAGCTCAGTTGGTTAGAGCGTCGTGCTAATAACGCGAATGTCGTGGGTTCGATCCCCACATTGGCCATGAATTTTTGATAGTCTATAATATTAAAGCTTTTCGGCTATGTCCGAGATAACAGAAGTTCGTCAAAAGATACTCTTAACGTCAGGAAATGTAAAAAGAAGTGGTAGGTTTAAACTTTTAGCCCTTTTTGCACGATTTCCACGCTTTTGACCTTGTCAACTGGAAAAGCCGTGAACATCCAGCGTTTAGACCTGTGAAAATGACAATTGTTCATGTTGATATGTTTGAATAAATATATAAAATTTCCAAAGTAAGTTTCAAGGGCCGGTTAGCTCAGTTGGTTAGAGCGTCGTGCTAATAACGCGAATGTCGTGGGTTCGATCCCCACATTGGCCATATATTTTTTCTAGTTTTTGTCGCCCACTAAACTAGTATGGTAATTCTCAACATGAGAATATAAGAATAAATTAAAAGTTCAGTGACGTTTACAATTTCCATGAATGGACTCACAATGAGAATAACGCAAAATCCAACACTATTTTAGACAAGAAAACGCATTTAGATTCAAAGTACAAATGATTTGAACATATCTAAAGTTTAGATATCCTTTCTTTATATGTAATTCTGTAAGAATAGGATACCCATATATAAGTACATAAAATTTCCCAAATTGTTTCCAACGGCCGGTTAGCTCAGTTGGTTAGAGCGTCGTGCTAATAACGCGAATGTCGTGGGTTCGATCCCCACATTGGCCATGAATTTTTGATAGTCTATAGTATTAAAGCTTTTCGGCTATGTCCGAGATAACAGAAGTTCGTCAAAAGATACTCTTAACGTCAGGAAATGTAAAAAGAAGTGGTAGGTTTAAACTTTTAGCCCTTTTTGCACGATTTCCACGCTTTTGACCTTGTCAACTGGAAAAGCCGTGAACATCCAGCGTTTAGACCTGTGAAAATGACAATTGTTCATGTTGATATGTTTGAATAAATATATAAAATTTCCAAAGTAAGTTTCAAGGGCCGGTTAGCTCAGTTGGTTAGAGCGTCGTGCTAATAACGCGAATGTCGTGGGTTCGATCCCCACATTGGCCATATATTTTTTCTAGTTTTTGTCGCCCACTAAACTAGTATGGTAATTCTCAACATGAGAATATAAGAATAAATTAAAAGTTCAGTGACGTTTACAATTTCCATGAATGGACTCACAATGAGAATAACGCAAAATCCAACACTATTTTAGACAAGAAAACGCATTTAGATTCAAAGTACAAATGATTTGAACATATCTAAAGTTTAGATATCCTTTCTTTATATGTAATTCTGTAAGAATAGGATACCCATATATAAGTACATAAAATTTCCCAAATTGTTTCCAACGGCCGGTTAGCTCAGTTGGTTAGAGCGTCGTGCTAATAACGCGAATGTCGTGGGTTCGATCCCCACATTGGCCATGAATTTTTGATAGTCTATAGTATTAAAGCTTTTCGGCTATGTCCGAGATAACAGAAGTTCGTCAAAAGATACTCTTAACGTCAGGAAATGTAAAAAGAAGTGGTAGGTTTAAACTTTTAGCCCTTTTTGCACGATTTCCACGCTTTTGACCTTGTCAACTGGAAAAGCCGTGAACATCCAGCGTTTAGACTTGTGAAAATGACAATTGTTCATGTTGATATGTTTGAATAAATATATAAAATTTCCAAAGTAAGTTTCAAGGGCCGGTTAGCTCAGTTGGTTAGAGCGTCGTGCTAATAACGCGAATGTCGTGGGTTCGATCCCCACATTGGCCATATATTTTTTCTAGTTTTTGTCGCCCACTAAACTAGTATGGTAATTCTCAACATGAGAATATAAGAATAAATTAAAAGTTCAGTGACGTTTACAATTTCCATGAATGGACTCACAATGAGAATAACGCAAAATCCAACACTATTTTAGACAAGAAAACGCATTTAGATTCAAAGTACAAATGATTTGAACATATCTAAAGTTTAGATATCCTTTCTTTATATGTAATTCTGTAAGAATAGGATACCCATATATAAGTACATAAAATTTCCCAAATTGTTTCCAACGGCCGGTTAGCTCAGTTGGTTAGAGCGTCGTGCTAATAACGCGAATGTCGTGGGTTCGATCCCCACATTGGCCATGAATTTTTGATAGTCTATAATATTAAAGCTTTTCGGCTATGTCCGAGATAACAGAAGTTCGTCAAAAGATACTCTTAACGTCAGGAAATGTAAAAAGAAGTGGTAGGTTTAAACTTTTAGCCCTTTTTGCACGATTTCCACGCTTTTGACCTTGTCAACTGGAAAAGCCGTGAACATCCAGCGTTTAGACCTGTGAAAATGACAATTGTTCATGTTGATATGTTTGAATAAATATATAAAATTTCCAAAGTAAGTTTCAAGGGCCGGTTAGCTCAGTTGGTTAGAGCGTCGTGCTAATAACGCGAATGTCGTGGGTTCGATCCCCACATTGGCCATATATTTTTTCTAGTTTTTGTCGCCCACTAAACTAGTATGGTAATTCTCAACATGAGAATATAAGAATAAATTAAAAGTTCAGTGACGTTTACAATTTCCATGAATGGACTCACAATGAGAATAACGCAAAATCCAACACTATTTTAGACAAGAAAACGCATTTAGATTCAAAGTACAAATGATTTGAACATATCTAAAGTTTAGATATCCTTTCTTTATATGTAATTCTGTAAGAATAGGATACCCATATATAAGTACATAAAATTTCCCAAATTGTTTCCAACGGCCGGTTAGCTCAGTTGGTTAGAGCGTCGTGCTAATAACGCGAATGTCGTGGGTTCGATCCCCACATTGGCCATGAATTTTTGATAGTCTATAGTATTAAAGCTTTTCGGCTATGTCCGAGATAACAGAAGTTCGTCAAAAGATACTCTTAACGTCAGGAAATGTAAAAAGAAGTGGTAGGTTTAAACTTTTAGCCCTTTTTGCACGATTTCCACGCTTTTGACCTTGTCAACTGGAAAAGCCGTGAACATCCAGCGTTTAGACTTGTGAAAATGACAATTGTTCATGTTGATATGTTTGAATAAATATATAAAATTTCCAAAGTAAGTTTCAAGGGCCGGTTAGCTCAGTTGGTTAGAGCGTCGTGCTAATAACGCGAATGTCGTGGGTTCGATCCCCACATTGGCCATATATTTTTTCTAGTTTTTGTCGCCCACTAAACTAGTATGGTAATTCTCAACATGAGAATATAAGAATAAATTAAAAGTTCAGTGACGTTTACAATTTCCATGAATGGACTCACAATGAGAATAACGCAAAATCCAACACTATTTTAGACAAGAAAACGCATTTAGATTCAAAGTACAAATGATTTGAACATATCTAAAGTTTAGATATCCTTTCTTTATATGTAATTCTGTAAGAATAGGATACCCATATATAAGTACATAAAATTTCCCAAATTGTTTCCAACGGCCGGTTAGCTCAGTTGGTTAGAGCGTCGTGCTAATAACGCGAATGTCGTGGGTTCGATCCCCACATTGGCCATGAATTTTTGATATTAAAGCTTTGTATTAAAGCTTTTCGGCTATGTCCGAGATAACAGAAGTTCGTCAAAAGATACTCTTAACGTCAGGAAATGTAAAAAGAAGTGGTAGGTTTAAACTTTTAGCCCTTTTTGCACGATTTCCACGCTTTTGACCTTGTCAACTGGAAAAGCCGTGAACATCCAGCGTTTAGACCTGTGAAAATGACAATTGTTCATGTTGATATGTTTGAATAAATATATAAAATTTCCAAAGTAAGTTTCAAGGGCCGGTTAGCTCAGTTGGTTAGAGCGTCGTGCTAATAACGCGAATGTCGTGGGTTCGATCCCCACATTGGCCATATATTTTTTCTAGTTTTTGTCGCCCACTAAACTAGTATGGTAATTCTCAACATGAGAATATAAGAATAAATTAAAAGTTCAGTGACGTTTACAATTTCCATGAATGGACTCACAATGAGAATAACGCAAAATCCAACACTATTTTAGACAAGAAAACGCATTTAGATTCAAAGTACAAATGATTTGAACATATCTAAAGTTTAGATATCCTTTCTTTATATGTAATTCTGTAAGAATAGGATACCCATATATAAGTACATAAAATTTCCCAAATTGTTTCCAACGGCCGGTTAGCTCAGTTGGTTAGAGCGTCGTGCTAATAACGCGAATGTCGTGGGTTCGATCCCCACATTGGCCATGAATTTTTGATAGTCTATAGTATTAAAGCTTTTCGGCTATGTCCGAGATAACAGAAGTTCGTCAAAAGATACTCTTAACGTCAGGAAATGTAAAAAGAAGTGGTAGGTTTAAACTTTTAGCCCTTTTTGCACGATTTCCACGCTTTTGACCTTGTCAACTGGAAAAGCCGTGAACATCCAGCGTTTAGACCTGTGAAAATGACAATTGTTCATGTTGATATGTTTGAATAAATATATAAAATTTCCAAAGTAAGTTTCAAGGGCCGGTTAGCTCAGTTGGTTAGAGCGTCGTGCTAATAACGCGAATGTCGTGGGTTCGATCCCCACATTGGCCATATATTTTTTCTAGTTTTTGTCGCCCACTAAACTAGTATGGTAATTCTCAACATGAGAATATAAGAATAAATTAAAAGTTCAGTGACGTTTACAATTTCCATGAATGGACTCACAATGAGAATAACGCAAAATCCAACACTATTTTAGACAAGAAAACGCATTTAGATTCAAAGTACAAATGATTTGAACATATCTAAAGTTTAGATATCCTTTCTTTATATGTAATTCTGTAAGAATAGGATACCCATATATAAGTACATAAAATTTCCCAAATTGTTTCCAACGGCCGGTTAGCTCAGTTGGTTAGAGCGTCGTGCTAATAACGCGAATGTCGTGGGTTCGATCCCCACATTGGCCATGAATTTTTGATAGTCTATAGTATTAAAGCTTTTCGGCTATGTCCGAGATAACAGAAGTTCGTCAAAAGATACTCTTAACGTCAGGAAATGTAAAAAGAAGTGGTAGGTTTAAACTTTTAGCCCTTTTTGCACGATTTCCACGCTTTTGACCTTGTCAACTGGAAAAGCCGTGAACATCCAGCGTTTAGACTTGTGAAAATGACAATTGTTCATGTTGATATGTTTGAATAAATATATAAAATTTCCAAAGTAAGTTTCAAGGGCCGGTTAGCTCAGTTGGTTAGAGCGTCGTGCTAATAACGCGAATGTCGTGGGTTCGATCCCCACATTGGCCATATATTTTTTCTAGTTTTTGTCGCCCACTAAACTAGTATGGTAATTCTCAACATGAGAATATAAGAATAAATTAAAAGTTCAGTGACGTTTACAATTTCCATGAATGGACTCACAATGAGAATAACGCAAAATCCAACACTATTTTAGACAAGAAAACGCATTTAGATTCAAAGTACAAATGATTTGAACATATCTAAAGTTTAGATATCCTTTCTTTATATGTAATTCTGTAAGAATAGGATACCCATATATAAGTACATAAAATTTCCCAAATTGTTTCCAACGGCCGGTTAGCTCAGTTGGTTAGAGCGTCGTGCTAATAACGCGAATGTCGTGGGTTCGATCCCCACATTGGCCATGAATTTTTGATATTAAAGCTTTGTATTAAAGCTTTTCGGCTATGTCCGAGATAACAGAAGTTCGTCAAAAGATACTCTTAACGTCAGGAAATGTAAAAAGAAGTGGTAGGTTTAAACTTTTAGCCCTTTTTGCACGATTTCCACGCTTTTGACCTTGTCAACTGGAAAAGCCGTGAACATCCAGCGTTTAGACCTGTGAAAATGACAATTGTTCATGTTGATATGTTTGAATAAATATATAAAATTTCCAAAGTAAGTTTCAAGGGCCGGTTAGCTCAGTTGGTTAGAGCGTCGTGCTAATAACGCGAATGTCGTGGGTTCGATCCCCACATTGGCCATATATTTTTTCTAGTTTTTGTCGCCCACTAAACTAGTATGGTAATTCTCAACATGAGAATATAAGAATAAATTAAAAGTTCAGTGACGTTTACAATTTCCATGAATGGACTCACAATGAGAATAACGCAAAATCCAACACTATTTTAGACAAGAAAACGCATTTAGATTCAAAGTACAAATGATTTGAACATATCTAAAGTTTAGATATCCTTTCTTTATATGTAATTCTGTAAGAATAGGATACCCATATATAAGTACATAAAATTTCCCAAATTGTTTCCAACGGCCGGTTAGCTCAGTTGGTTAGAGCGTCGTGCTAATAACGCGAATGTCGTGGGTTCGATCCCCACATTGGCCATGAATTTTTGATAGTCTATAGTATTAAAGCTTTTCGGCTATGTCCGAGATAACAGAAGTTCGTCAAAAGATACTCTTAACGTCAGGAAATGTAAAAAGAAGTGGTAGGTTTAAACTTTTAGCCCTTTTTGCACGATTTCCACGCTTTTGACCTTGTCAACTGGAAAAGCCGTGAACATCCAGCGTTTAGACCTGTGAAAATGACAATTGTTCATGTTGATATGTTTGAATAAATATATAAAATTTCCAAAGTAAGTTTCAAGGGCCGGTTAGCTCAGTTGGTTAGAGCGTCGTGCTAATAACGCGAATGTCGTGGGTTCGATCCCCACATTGGCCATATATTTTTTCTAGTTTTTGTCGCCCACTAAACTAGTATGGTAATTCTCAACATGAGAATATAAGAATAAATTAAAAGTTCAGTGACGTTTACAATTTCCATGAATGGACTCACAATGAGAATAACGCAAAATCCAACACTATTTTAGACAAGAAAACGCATTTAGATTCAAAGTACAAATGATTTGAACATATCTAAAGTTTAGATATCCTTTCTTTATATGTAATTCTGTAAGAATAGGATACCCATATATAAGTACATAAAATTTCCCAAATTGTTTCCAACGGCCGGTTAGCTCAGTTGGTTAGAGCGTCGTGCTAATAACGCGAATGTCGTGGGTTCGATCCCCACATTGGCCATGAATTTTTGATATTAAAGCTTTGTATTAAAGCTTTTCGGCTATGTCCGAGATAACAGAAGTTCGTCAAAAGATACTCTTAACGTCAGGAAATGTAAAAAGAAGTGGTAGGTTTAAACTTTTAGCCCTTTTTGCACGATTTCCACGCTTTTGACCTTGTCAACTGGAAAAGCCGTGAACATCCAGCGTTTAGACTTGTGAAAATGACAATTGTTCATGTTGATATGTTTGAATAAATATATAAAATTTCCAAAGTAAGTTTCAAGGGCCGGTTAGCTCAGTTGGTTAGAGCGTCGTGCTAATAACGCGAATGTCGTGGGTTCGATCCCCACATTGGCCATATATTTTTTCTAGTTTTTGTCGCCCACTAAACTAGTATGGTAATTCTCAACATGAGAATATAAGAATAAATTAAAAGTTCAGTGACGTTTACAATTTCCATGAATGGACTCACAATGAGAATAACGCAAAATCCAACACTATTTTAGACAAGAAAACGCATTTAGATTCAAAGTACAAATGATTTGAACATATCTAAAGTTTAGATATCTTTTCTTTATATGTAATTCTGTAAGAATAGGATACCCATATATAAGTACATAAAATTTCCCAAATTGTTTCCAACGGCCGGTTAGCTCAGTTGGTTAGAGCGTCGTGCTAATAACGCGAATGTCGTGGGTTCGATCCCCACATTGGCCATGAATTTTTGATAGTCTATAGTATTAAAGCTTTTCGGCTATGTCCGAGATAACAGAAGTTCGTCAAAAGATACTCTTAACGTCAGGAAATGTAAAAAGAAGTGGTAGGTTTAAACTTTTAGCCCTTTTTGCACGATTTCCACGCTTTTGACCTTGTCAACTGGAAAAGCCGTGAACATCCAGCGTTTAGACTTGTGAAAATGACAATTGTTCATGTTGATATGTTTGAATAAATATATAAAATTTCCAAAGTAAGTTTCAAGGGCCGGTTAGCTCAGTTGGTTAGAGCGTCGTGCTAATAACGCGAATGTCGTGGGTTCGATCCCCACATTGGCCATATATTTTTTCTAGTTTTTGTCGCCCACTAAACTAGTATGGTAATTCTCAACATGAGAATATAAGAATAAATTAAAAGTTCAGTGACGTTTACAATTTCCATGAATGGACTCACAATGAGAATAACGCAAAATCCAACACTATTTTAGACAAGAAAACGCATTTAGATTCAAAGTACAAATGATTTGAACATATCTAAAGTTTAGATATCCTTTCTTTATATGTAATTCTGTAAGAATAGGATACCCATATATAAGTACATAAAATTTCCCAAATTGTTTCCAACGGCCGGTTAGCTCAGTTGGTTAGAGCGTCGTGCTAATAACGCGAATGTCGTGGGTTCGATCCCCACATTGGCCATGAATTTTTGATAGTCTATAGTATTAAAGCTTTTCGGCTATGTCCGAGATAACAGAAGTTCGTCAAAAGATACTCTTAACGTCAGGAAATGTAAAAAGAAGTGGTAGGTTTAAACTTTTAGCCCTTTTTGCACGATTTCCACGCTTTTGACCTTGTCAACTGGAAAAGCCGTGAACATCCAGCGTTTAGACTTGTGAAAATGACAATTGTTCATGTTGATATGTTTGAATAAATATATAAAATTTCCAAAGTAAGTTTCAAGGGCCGGTTAGCTCAGTTGGTTAGAGCGTCGTGCTAATAACGCGAATGTCGTGGGTTCGATCCCCACATTGGCCATATATTTTTTCTAGTTTTTGTCGCCCACTAAACTAGTATGGTAATTCTCAACATGAGAATATAAGAATAAATTAAAAGTTCAGTGACGTTTACAATTTCCATGAATGGACTCACAATGAGAATAACGCAAAATCCAACACTATTTTAGACAAGAAAACGCATTTAGATTCAAAGTACAAATGATTTGAACATATCTAAAGTTTAGATATCCTTTCTTTATATGTAATTCTGTAAGAATAGGATACCCATATATAAGTACATAAAATTTCCCAAATTGTTTCCAACGGCCGGTTAGCTCAGTTGGTTAGAGCGTCGTGCTAATAACGCGAATGTCGTGGGTTCGATCCCCACATTGGCCATGAATTTTTGATAGTCTATAGTATTAAAGCTTTTCGGCTATGTCCGAGATAACAGAAGTTCGTCAAAAGATACTCTTAACGTCAGGAAATGTAAAAAGAAGTGGTAGGTTTAAACTTTTAGCCCTTTTTGCACGATTTCCACGCTTTTGACCTTGTCAACTGGAAAAG
Organism: Mytilus galloprovincialis; assembly: GCA_037788925.1. Lineage (NCBI taxonomy): Eukaryota > Metazoa > Mollusca > Bivalvia > Mytilida > Mytilidae > Mytilus > Mytilus galloprovincialis. The sequence continues at coordinate 89,829,141 of CM075333.1, read as the reverse complement.
CCGTGAACATCCAGCGTTTAGACCTGTGAAAATGACAATTGTTCATGTTGATATGTTTGAATAAATATATAAAATTTCCAAAGTAAGTTTCAAGGGCCGGTTAGCTCAGTTGGTTAGAGCGTCGTGCTAATAACGCGAATGTCGTGGGTTCGATCCCCACATTGGCCATATATTTTTTCTAGTTTTTGTCGCCCACTAAACTAGTATGGTAATTCTCAACATGAGAATATAAGAATAAATTAAAAGTTCAGTGACGTTTACAATTTCCATGAATGGACTCACAATGAGAATAACGCAAAATCCAACACTATTTTAGACAAGAAAACGCACTTAGATTCAAAGTACAAATGATTTGAACATATCTAAAGTTTAGATATCCTTTCTTTATATGTAATTCTGTAAGAATAGGATACCCATATATAAGTACATAAAATTTCCCAAATTGTTTCCAACGGCCGGTTAGCTCAGTTGGTTAGAGCGTCGTGCTAATAACGCGAATGTCGTGGGTTCGATCCCCACATTGGCCATGAATTTTTGATAGTCTATAGTATTAAAGCTTTTCGGCTATGTCCGAGATAACAGAAGTTCGTCAAAAGATACTCTTAACGTCAGGAAATGTAAAAAGAAGTGGTAGGTTTAAACTTTTAGCCCTTTTTGCACGATTTCCACGCTTTTGACCTTGTCAACTGGAAAAGCCGTGAACATCCAGCGTTTAGACCTGTGAAAATGACAATTGTTCATGTTGATATGTTTGAATAAATATATAAAATTTCCAAAGTAAGTTTCAAGGGCCGGTTAGCTCAGTTGGTTAGAGCGTCGTGCTAATAACGCGAATGTCGTGGGTTCGATCCCCACATTGGCCATATATTTTTTCTAGTTTTTGTCGCCCACTAAACTAGTATGGTAATTCTCAACATGAGAATATAAGAATAAATTAAAAGTTCAGTGACGTTTACAATTTCCATGAATGGACTCACAATGAGAATAACGCAAAATCCAACACTATTTTAGACAAGAAAACGCATTTAGATTCAAAGTACAAATGATTTGAACATATCTAAAGTTTAGATATCCTTTCTTTATATGTAATTCTGTAAGAATAGGATACCCATATATAAGTACATAAAATTTCCCAAATTGTTTCCAACGGCCGGTTAGCTCAGTTGGTTAGAGCGTCGTGCTAATAACGCGAATGTCGTGGGTTCGATCCCCACATTGGCCATGAATTTTTGATAGTCTATAGTATTAAAGCTTTTCGGCTATGTCCGAGATAACAGAAGTTCGTCAAAAGATACTCTTAACGTCAGGAAATGTAAAAAGAAGTGGTAGGTTTAAACTTTTAGCCCTTTTTGCACGATTTCCACGCTTTTGACCTTGTCAACTGGAAAAGCCGTGAACATCCAGCGTTTAGACTTGTGAAAATGACAATTGTTCATGTTGATATGTTTGAATAAATATATAAAATTTCCAAAGTAAGTTTCAAGGGCCGGTTAGCTCAGTTGGTTAGAGCGTCGTGCTAATAACGCGAATGTCGTGGGTTCGATCCCCACATTGGCCATATATTTTTTCTAGTTTTTGTCGCCCACTAAACTAGTATGGTAATTCTCAACATGAGAATATAAGAATAAATTAAAAGTTCAGTGACGTTTACAATTTCCATGAATGGACTCACAATGAGAATAACGCAAAATCCAACACTATTTTAGACAAGAAAACGCATTTAGATTCAAAGTACAAATGATTTGAACATATCTAAAGTTTAGATATCCTTTCTTTATATGTAATTCTGTAAGAATAGGATACCCATATATAAGTACATAAAATTTCCCAAATTGTTTCCAACGGCCGGTTAGCTCAGTTGGTTAGAGCGTCGTGCTAATAACGCGAATGTCGTGGGTTCGATCCCCACATTGGCCATGAATTTTTGATAGTCTATAGTATTAAAGCTTTTCGGCTATGTCCGAGATAACAGAAGTTCGTCAAAAGATACTCTTAACGTCAGGAAATGTAAAAAGAAGTGGTAGGTTTAAACTTTTAGCCCTTTTTGCACGATTTCCACGCTTTTGACCTTGTCAACTGGAAAAGCCGTGAACATCCAGCGTTTAGACTTGTGAAAATGACAATTGTTCATGTTGATATGTTTGAATAAATATATAAAATTTCCAAAGTAAGTTTCAAGGGCCGGTTAGCTCAGTTGGTTAGAGCGTCGTGCTAATAACGCGAATGTCGTGGGTTCGATCCCCACATTGGCCATATATTTTTTCTAGTTTTTGTCGCCCACTAAACTAGTATGGTAATTCTCAACATGAGAATATAAGAATAAATTAAAAGTTCAGTGACGTTTACAATTTCCATGAATGGACTCACAATGAGAATAACGCAAAATCCAACACTATTTTAGACAAGAAAACGCATTTAGATTCAAAGTACAAATGATTTGAACATATCTAAAGTTTAGATATCCTTTCTTTATATGTAATTCTGTAAGAATAGGATACCCATATATAAGTACATAAAATTTCCCAAATTGTTTCCAACGGCCGGTTAGCTCAGTTGGTTAGAGCGTCGTGCTAATAACGCGAATGTCGTGGGTTCGATCCCCACATTGGCCATGAATTTTTGATAGTCTATAGTATTAAAGCTTTTCGGCTATGTCCGAGATAACAGAAGTTCGTCAAAAGATACTCTTAACGTCAGGAAATGTAAAAAGAAGTGGTAGGTTTAAACTTTTAGCCCTTTTTGCACGATTTCCACGCTTTTGACCTTGTCAACTGGAAAAGCCGTGAACATCCAGCGTTTAGACTTGTGAAAATGACAATTGTTCATGTTGATATGTTTGAATAAATATATAAAATTTCCAAAGTAAGTTTCAAGGGCCGGTTAGCTCAGTTGGTTAGAGCGTCGTGCTAATAACGCGAATGTCGTGGGTTCGATCCCCACATTGGCCATATATTTTTTCTAGTTTTTGTCGCCCACTAAACTAGTATGGTAATTCTCAACATGAGAATATAAGAATAAATTAAAAGTTCAGTGACGTTTACAATTTCCATGAATGGACTCACAATGAGAATAACGCAAAATCCAACACTATTTTAGACAAGAAAACGCATTTAGATTCAAAGTACAAATGATTTGAACATATCTAAAGTTTAGATATCCTTTCTTTATATGTAATTCTGTAAGAATAGGATACCCATATATAAGTACATAAAATTTCCCAAATTGTTTCCAACGGCCGGTTAGCTCAGTTGGTTAGAGCGTCGTGCTAATAACGCGAATGTCGTGGGTTCGATCCCCACATTGGCCATGAATTTTTGATAGTCTATAGTATTAAAGCTTTTCGGCTATGTCCGAGATAACAGAAGTTCGTCAAAAGATACTCTTAACGTCAGGAAATGTAAAAAGAAGTGGTAGGTTTAAACTTTTAGCCCTTTTTGCACGATTTCCACGCTTTTGACCTTGTCAACTGGAAAAGCCGTGAACATCCAGCGTTTAGACTTGTGAAAATGACAATTGTTCATGTTGATATGTTTGAATAAATATATAAAATTTCCAAAGTAAGTTTCAAGGGCCGGTTAGCTCAGTTGGTTAGAGCGTCGTGCTAATAACGCGAATGTCGTGGGTTCGATCCCCACATTGGCCATATATTTTTTCTAGTTTTTGTCGCCCACTAAACTAGTATGGTAATTCTCAACATGAGAATATAAGAATAAATTAAAAGTTCAGTGACGTTTACAATTTCCATGAATGGACTCACAATGAGAATAACGCAAAATCCAACACTATTTTAGACAAGAAAACGCATTTAGATTCAAAGTACAAATGATTTGAACATATCTAAAGTTTAGATATCCTTTCTTTATATGTAATTCTGTAAGAATAGGATACCCATATATAAGTACATAAAATTTCCCAAATTGTTTCCAACGGCCGGTTAGCTCAGTTGGTTAGAGCGTCGTGCTAATAACGCGAATGTCGTGGGTTCGATCCCCACATTGGCCATGAATTTTTGATAGTCTATAGTATTAAAGCTTTTCGGCTATGTCCGAGATAACAGAAGTTCGTCAAAAGATACTCTTAACGTCAGGAAATGTAAAAAGAAGTGGTAGGTTTAAACTTTTAGCCCTTTTTGCACGATTTCCACGCTTTTGACCTTGTCAACTGGAAAAGCCGTGAACATCCAGCGTTTAGACTTGTGAAAATGACAATTGTTCATGTTGATATGTTTGAATAAATATATAAAATTTCCAAAGTAAGTTTCAAGGGCCGGTTAGCTCAGTTGGTTAGAGCGTCGTGCTAATAACGCGAATGTCGTGGGTTCGATCCCCACATTGGCCATATATTTTTTCTAGTTTTTGTCGCCCACTAAACTAGTATGGTAATTCTCAACATGAGAATATAAGAATAAATTAAAAGTTCAGTGACGTTTACAATTTCCATGAATGGACTCACAATGAGAATAACGCAAAATCCAACACTATTTTAGACAAGAAAACGCATTTAGATTCAAAGTACAAATGATTTGAACATATCTAAAGTTTAGATATCCTTTCTTTATATGTAATTCTGTAAGAATAGGATACCCATATATAAGTACATAAAATTTCCCAAATTGTTTCCAACGGCCGGTTAGCTCAGTTGGTTAGAGCGTCGTGCTAATAACGCGAATGTCGTGGGTTCGATCCCCACATTGGCCATGAATTTTTGATAGTCTATAGTATTAAAGCTTTTCGGCTATGTCCGAGATAACAGAAGTTCGTCAAAAGATACTCTTAACGTCAGGAAATGTAAAAAGAAGTGGTAGGTTTAAACTTTTAGCCCTTTTTGCACGATTTCCACGCTTTTGACCTTGTCAACTGGAAAAGCCGTGAACATCCAGCGTTTAGACCTGTGAAAATGACAATTGTTCATGTTGATATGTTTGAATAAATATATAAAATTTCCAAAGTAAGTTTCAAGGGCCGGTTAGCTCAGTTGGTTAGAGCGTCGTGCTAATAACGCGAATGTCGTGGGTTCGATCCCCACATTGGCCATATATTTTTTCTAGTTTTTGTCGCCCACTAAACTAGTATGGTAATTCTCAACATGAGAATATAAGAATAAATTAAAAGTTCAGTGACGTTTACAATTTCCATGAATGGACTCACAATGAGAATAACGCAAAATCCAACACTATTTTAGACAAGAAAACGCATTTAGATTCAAAGTACAAATGATTTGAACATATCTAAAGTTTAGATATCCTTTCTTTATATGTAATTCTGTAAGAATAGGATACCCATATATAAGTACATAAAATTTCCCAAATTGTTTCCAACGGCCGGTTAGCTCAGTTGGTTAGAGCGTCGTGCTAATAACGCGAATGTCGTGGGTTCGATCCCCACATTGGCCATGAATTTTTGATAGTCTATAGTATTAAAGCTTTTCGGCTATGTCCGAGATAACAGAAGTTCGTCAAAAGATACTCTTAACGTCAGGAAATGTAAAAAGAAGTGGTAGGTTTAAACTTTTAGCCCTTTTTGCACGATTTCCACGCTTTTGACCTTGTCAACTGGAAAAGCCGTGAACATCCAGCGTTTAGACCTGTGAAAATGACAATTGTTCATGTTGATATGTTTGAATAAATATATAAAATTTCCAAAGTAAGTTTCAAGGGCCGGTTAGCTCAGTTGGTTAGAGCGTCGTGCTAATAACGCGAATGTCGTGGGTTCGATCCCCACATTGGCCATATATTTTTTCTAGTTTTTGTCGCCCACTAAACTAGTATGGTAATTCTCAACATGAGAATATAAGAATAAATTAAAAGTTCAGTGACGTTTACAATTTCCATGAATGGACTCACAATGAGAATAACGCAAAATCCAACACTATTTTAGACAAGAAAACGCACTTAGATTCAAAGTACAAATGATTTGAACATATCTAAAGTTTAGATATCCTTTCTTTATATGTAATTCTGTAAGAATAGGATACCCATATATAAGTACATAAAATTTCCCAAATTGTTTCCAACGGCCGGTTAGCTCAGTTGGTTAGAGCGTCGTGCTAATAACGCGAATGTCGTGGGTTCGATCCCCACATTGGCCATGAATTTTTGATAGTCTATAGTATTAAAGCTTTTCGGCTATGTCCGAGATAACAGAAGTTCGTCAAAAGATACTCTTAACGTCAGGAAATGTAAAAAGAAGTGGTAGGTTTAAACTTTTAGCCCTTTTTGCACGATTTCCACGCTTTTGACCTTGTCAACTGGAAAAGCCGTGAACATCCAGCGTTTAGACCTGTGAAAATGACAATTGTTCATGTTGATATGTTTGAATAAATATATAAAATTTCCAAAGTAAGTTTCAAGGGCCGGTTAGCTCAGTTGGTTAGAGCGTCGTGCTAATAACGCGAATGTCGTGGGTTCGATCCCCACATTGGCCATATATTTTTTCTAGTTTTTGTCGCCCACTAAACTAGTATGGTAATTCTCAACATGAGAATATAAGAATAAATTAAAAGTTCAGTGACGTTTACAATTTCCATGAATGGACTCACAATGAGAATAACGCAAAATCCAACACTATTTTAGACAAGAAAACGCATTTAGATTCAAAGTACAAATGATTTGAACATATCTAAAGTTTAGATATCCTTTCTTTATATGTAATTCTGTAAGAATAGGATACCCATATATAAGTACATAAAATTTCCCAAATTGTTTCCAACGGCCGGTTAGCTCAGTTGGTTAGAGCGTCGTGCTAATAACGCGAATGTCGTGGGTTCGATCCCCACATTGGCCATGAATTTTTGATAGTCTATAGTATTAAAGCTTTTCGGCTATGTCCGAGATAACAGAAGTTCGTCAAAAGATACTCTTAACGTCAGGAAATGTAAAAAGAAGTGGTAGGTTTAAACTTTTAGCCCTTTTTGCACGATTTCCACGCTTTTGACCTTGTCAACTGGAAAAGCCGTGAACATCCAGCGTTTAGACCTGTGAAAATGACAATTGTTCATGTTGATATGTTTGAATAAATATATAAAATTTCCAAAGTAAGTTTCAAGGGCCGGTTAGCTCAGTTGGTTAGAGCGTCGTGCTAATAACGCGAATGTCGTGGGTTCAATCCCCACATTGGCCATATATTTTTTCTAGTTTTTGTCGCCCACTAAACTAGTATGGTAATTCTCAACATGAGAATATAAGAATAAATTAAAAGTTCAGTGACGTTTACAATTTCCATGAATGGACTCACAATGAGAATAACGCAAAATCCAACACTATTTTAGACAAGAAAACGCATTTAGATTCAAAGTACAAATGATTTGAACATATCTAAAGTTTAGATATCCTTTCTTTATATGTAATTCTGTAAGAATAGGATACCCATATATAAGTACATAAAATTTCCCAAATTGTTTCCAACGGCCGGTTAGCTCAGTTGGTTAGAGCGTCGTGCTAATAACGCGAATGTCGTGGGTTCGATCCCCACATTGGCCATGAATTTTTGATAGTCTATAGTATTAAAGCTTTTCGGCTATGTCCGAGATAACAGAAGTTCGTCAAAAGATACTCTTAACGTCAGGAAATGTAAAAAGAAGTGGTAGGTTTAAACTTTTAGCCCTTTTTGCACGATTTCCACGCTTTTGACCTTGTCAACTGGAAAAGCCGTGAACATCCAGCGTTTAGACCTGTGAAAATGACAATTGTTCATGTTGATATGTTTGAATAAATATATAAAATTTCCAAAGTAAGTTTCAAGGTCCGGTTAGCTCAGTTGGTTAGAGCGTCGTGCTAATAACGCGAATGTCGTGGGTTCGATCCCCACATTGGCCATATATTTTTTCTAGTTTTTGTCGCCCACTAAACTAGTATGGTAATTCTCAACATGAGAATATAAGAATAAATTAAAAGTTCAGTGACGTTTACAATTTCCATGAATGGACTCACAATGAGAATAACGCAAAATCCAACACTATTTTAGACAAGAAAACGCACTTAGATTCAAAGTACAAATGATTTGAACATATCTAAAGTTTAGATATCCTTTCTTTATATGTAATTCTGTAAGAATAGGATACCCATATATAAGTACATAAAATTTCCCAAATTGTTTCCAACGGCCGGTTAGCTCAGTTGGTTAGAGCGTCGTGCTAATAACGCGAATGTCGTGGGTTCGATCCCCACATTGGCCATGAATTTTTGATAGTCTATAGTATTAAAGCTTTTCGGCTATGTCCGAGATAACAGAAGTTCGTCAAAAGATACTCTTAACGTCAGGAAATGTAAAAAGAAGTGGTAGGTTTAAACTTTTAGCCCTTTTTGCACGATTTCCACGCTTTTGACCTTGTCAACTGGAAAAGCCGTGAACATCCAGCGTTTAGACCTGTGAAAATGACAATTGTTCATTTTATGTTTGAATAAATATATAAAATTTCCAAAGTAAGTTTCAAGGGCCGGTTAGCTCAGTTGGTTAGAGCGTCGTGCTAATAACGCGAATGTCGTGGGTTCAATCCCCACATTGGCCATATATTTTTTCTAGTTTTTGTCGCCCACTAAACTAGTATGGTAATTCTCAACATGAGAATATAAGAATAAATTAAAAGTTCAGTGACGTTTACAATTTCCATGAATGGACTCACAATGAGAATAACGCAAAATCCAACACTATTTTAGACAAGAAAACGCATTTAGATTCAAAGTACAAATGATTTGAACATATCTAAAGTTTAGATATCCTTTCTTTATATGTAATTCTGTAAGAATAGGATACCCATATATAAGTACATAAAATTTCCCAAATTGTTTCCAACGGCCGGTTAGCTCAGTTGGTTAGAGCGTCGTGCTAATAACGCGAATGTCGTGGGTTCGATCCCCACATTGGCCATGAATTTTTGATAGTCTATAGTATTAAAGCTTTTCGGCTATGTCCGAGATAACAGAAGTTCGTCAAAAGATACTCTTAACGTCAGGAAATGTAAAAAGAAGTGGTAGGTTTAAACTTTTAGCCCTTTTTGCACGATCTCCACGCTTTTGACCTTGTCAACTGGAAAAGCCGTGAACATCCAGCGTTTAGACCTGTGAAAATGACAATTGTTCATGTTGATATGTTTGAATAAATATATAAAATTTCCAAAGTAAGTTTCAAGGGCCGGTTAGCTCAGTTGGTTAGAGCGTCGTGCTAATAACGCGAATGTCGTGGGTTCGATCCCCACATTGGCCATATATTTTTTCTAGTTTTTGTCGCCCACTAAACTAGTATGGTAATTCTCAACATGAGAATATAAGAATAAATTAAAAGTTCAGTGACGTTTACAATTTCCATGAATGGACTCACAATGAGAATAACGCAAAATCCAACACTATTTTAGACAAGAAAACGCACTTAGATTCAAAGTACAAATGATTTGAACATATCTAAAGTTTAGATATCCTTTCTTTATATGTAATTCTGTAAGAATAGGATACCCATATATAAGTACATAAAATTTCCCAAATTGTTTCCAACGGCCGGTTAGCTCAGTTGGTTAGAGCGTCGTGCTAATAACGCGAATGTCGTGGGTTCGATCCCCACATTGGCCATGAATTTTTGATAGTCTATAGTATTAAAGCTTTTCGGCTATGTCCGAGATAACAGAAGTTCGTCAAAAGATACTCTTAACGTCAGGAAATGTAAAAAGAAGTGGTAGGTTTAAACTTTTAGCCCTTTTTGCACGATTTCCACGCTTTTGACCTTGTCAACTGGAAAAGCCGTGAACATCCAGCGTTTAGACCTGTGAAAATGACAATTGTTCATGTTGATATGTTTGAATAAATATATAAAATTTCCAAAGTAAGTTTCAAGGGCCGGTTAGCTCAGTTGGTTAGAGCGTCGTGCTAATAACGCGAATGTCGTGGGTTCGATCCCCACATTGGCCATATATTTTTTCTAGTTTTTGTCGCCCACTAAACTAGTATGGTAATTCTCAACATGAGAATATAAGAATAAATTAAAAGTTCAGTGACGTTTACAATTTCCATGAATGGACTCACAATGAGAATAACGCAAAATCCAACACTATTTTAGACAAGAAAACGCATTTAGATTCAAAGTACAAATGATTTGAACATATCTAAAGTTTAGATATCCTTTCTTTATATGTAATTCTGTAAGAATAGGATACCCATATATAAGTACATAAAATTTCCCAAATTGTTTCCAACGGCCGGTTAGCTCAGTTGGTTAGAGCGTCGTGCTAATAACGCGAATGTCGTGGGTTCGATCCCCACATTGGCCATGAATTTTTGATAGTCTATAGTATTAAAGCTTTTCGGCTATGTCCGAGATAACAGAAGTTCGTCAAAAGATACTCTTAACGTCAGGAAATGTAAAAAGAAGTGGTAGGTTTAAACTTTTAGCCCTTTTTGCACGATTTCCACGCTTTTGACCTTGTCAACTGGAAAAGCCGTGAACATCCAGCGTTTAGACCTGTGAAAATGACAATTGTTCATGTTGATATGTTTGAATAAATATATAAAATTTCCAAAGTAAGTTTCAAGGGCCGGTTAGCTCAGTTGGTTAGAGCGTCGTGCTAATAACGCGAATGTCGTGGGTTCGATCCCCACATTGGCCATATATTTTTTCTAGTTTTTGTCGCCCACTAAACTAGTATGGTAATTCTCAACATGAGAATATAAGAATAAATTAAAAGTTCAGTGACGTTTACAATTTCCATGAATGGACTCACAATGAGAATAACGCAAAATCCAACACTATTTTAGACAAGAAAACGCATTTAGATTCAAAGTACAAATGATTTGAACATATCTAAAGTTTAGATATCCTTTCTTTATATGTAATTCTGTAAGAATAGGATACCCATATATAAGTACATAAAATTTCCCAAATTGTTTCCAACGGCCGGTTAGCTCAGTTGGTTAGAGCGTCGTGCTAATAACGCGAATGTCGTGGGTTCGATCCCCACATTGGCCATGAATTTTTGATAGTCTATAGTATTAAAGCTTTTCGGCTATGTCCGAGATAACAGAAGTTCGTCAAAAGATACTCTTAACGTCAGGAAATGTAAAAAGAAGTGGTAGGTTTAAACTTTTAGCCCTTTTTGCACGATTTCCACGCTTTTGACCTTGTCAACTGGAAAAGCCGTGAACATCCAGCGTTTAGACCTGTGAAAATGACAATTGTTCATGTTGATATGTTTGAATAAATATATAAAATTTCCAAAGTAAGTTTCAAGGGCCGGTTAGCTCAGTTGGTTAGAGCGTCGTGCTAATAACGCGAATGTCGTGGGTTCGATCCCCACATTGGCCATATATTTTTTCTAGTTTTTGTCGCCCACTAAACTAGTATGGTAATTCTCAACATGAGAATATAAGAATAAATTAAAAGTTCAGTGACGTTTACAATTTCCATGAATGGACTCACAATGAGAATAACGCAAAATCCAACACTATTTTAGACAAGAAAACGCATTTAGATTCAAAGTACAAATGATTTGAACATATCTAAAGTTTAGATATCCTTTCTTTATATGTAATTCTGTAAGAATAGGATACCCATATATAAGTACATAAAATTTCCCAAATTGTTTCCAACGGCCGGTTAGCTCAGTTGGTTAGAGCGTCGTGCTAATAACGCGAATGTCGTGGGTTCGATCCCCACATTGGCCATGAATTTTTGATAGTCTATAGTATTAAAGCTTTTCGGCTATGTCCGAGATAACAGAAGTTCGTCAAAAGATACTCTTAACGTCAGGAAATGTAAAAAGAAGTGGTAGGTTTAAACTTTTAGCCCTTTTTGCACGATTTCCACGCTTTTGACCTTGTCAACTGGAAAAGCCGTGAACATCCAGCGTTTAGACCTGTGAAAATGACAATTGTTCATGTTGATATGTTTGAATAAATATATAAAATTTCCAAAGTAAGTTTCAAGGGCCGGTTAGCTCAGTTGGTTAGAGCGTCGTGCTAATAACGCGAATGTCGTGGGTTCGATCCCCACATTGGCCATATATTTTTTCTAGTTTTTGTCGCCCACTAAACTAGTATGGTAATTCTCAACATGAGAATATAAGAATAAATTAAAAGTTCAGTGACGTTTACAATTTCCATGAATGGACTCACAATGAGAATAACGCAAAATCCAACACTATTTTAGACAAGAAAACGCATTTAGATTCAAAGTACAAATGATTTGAACATATCTAAAGTTTAGATATCCTTTCTTTATATGTAATTCTGTAAGAATAGGATACCCATATATAAGTACATAAAATTTCCCAAATTGTTTCCAACGGCCGGTTAGCTCAGTTGGTTAGAGCGTCGTGCTAATAACGCGAATGTCGTGGGTTCGATCCCCACATTGGCCATGAATTTTTGATAGTCTATAGTATTAAAGCTTTTCGGCTATGTCCGAGATAACAGAAGTTCGTCAAAAGATACTCTTAACGTCAGGAAATGTAAAAAGAAGTGGTAGGTTTAAACTTTTAGCCCTTTTTGCACGATTTCCACGCTTTTGACCTTGTCAACTGGAAAAGCCGTGAACATCCAGCGTTTAGACCTGTGAAAATGACAATTGTTCATGTTGATATGTTTGAATAAATATATAAAATTTCCAAAGTAAGTTTCAAGGGCCGGTTAGCTCAGTTGGTTAGAGCGTCGTGCTAATAACGCGAATGTCGTGGGTTCGATCCCCACATTGGCCATATATTTTTTCTAGTTTTTGTCGCCCACTAAACTAGTATGGTAATTCTCAACATGAGAATATAAGAATAAATTAAAAGTTCAGTGACGTTTACAATTTCCATGAATGGACTCACAATGAGAATAACGCAAAATCCAACACTATTTTAGACAAGAAAACGCATTTAGATTCAAAGTACAAATGATTTGAACATATCTAAAGTTTAGATATCCTTTCTTTATATGTAATTCTGTAAGAATAGGATACCCATATATAAGTACATAAAATTTCCCAAATTGTTTCCAACGGCCGGTTAGCTCAGTTGGTTAGAGCGTCGTGCTAATAACGCGAATGTCGTGGGTTCGATCCCCACATTGGCCATGAATTTTTGATAGTCTATAGTATTAAAGCTTTTCGGCTATGTCCGAGATAACAGAAGTTCGTCAAAAGATACTCTTAACGTCAGGAAATGTAAAAAGAAGTGGTAGGTTTAAACTTTTAGCCCTTTTTGCACGATTTCCACGCTTTTGACCTTGTCAACTGGAAAAGCCGTGAACATCCAGCGTTTAGACCTGTGAAAATGACAATTGTTCATGTTGATATGTTTGAATAAATATATAAAATTTCCAAAGTAAGTTTCAAGGGCCGGTTAGCTCAGTTGGTTAGAGCGTCGTGCTAATAACGCGAATGTCGTGGGTTCGATCCCCACATTGGCCATATATTTTTTCTAGTTTTTGTCGCCCACTAAACTAGTATGGTAATTCTCAACATGAGAATATAAGAATAAATTAAAAGTTCAGTGACGTTTACAATTTCCATGAATGGACTCACAATGAGAATAACGCAAAATCCAACACTATTTTAGACAAGAAAACGCATTTAGATTCAAAGTACAAATGATTTGAACATATCTAAAGTTTAGATATCCTTTCTTTATATGTAATTCTGTAAGAATAGGATACCCATATATAAGTACATAAAATTTCCCAAATTGTTTCCAACGGCCGGTTAGCTCAGTTGGTTAGAGCGTCGTGCTAATAACGCGAATGTCGTGGGTTCGATCCCCACATTGGCCATGAATTTTTGATAGTCTATAGTATTAAAGCTTTTCGGCTATGTCCGAGATAACAGAAGTTCGTCAAAAGATACTCTTAACGTCAGGAAATGTAAAAAGAAGTGGTAGGTTTAAACTTTTAGCCCTTTTTGCACGATTTCCACGCTTTTGACCTTGTCAACTGGAAAAGCCGTGAACATCCAGCGTTTAGACCTGTGAAAATGACAATTGTTCATGTTGATATGTTTGAATAAATATATAAAATTTCCAAAGTAAGTTTCAAGGGCCGGTTAGCTCAGTTGGTTAGAGCGTCGTGCTAATAACGCGAATGTCGTGGGTTCGATCCCCACATTGGCCATATATTTTTTCTAGTTTTTGTCGCCCACTAAACTAGTATGGTAATTCTCAACATGAGAATATAAGAATAAATTAAAAGTTCAGTGACGTTTACAATTTCCATGAATGGACTCACAATGAGAATAACGCAAAATCCAACACTATTTTAGACAAGAAAACGCATTTAGATTCAAAGTACAAATGATTTGAACATATCTAAAGTTTAGATATCCTTTCTTTATATGTAATTCTGTAAGAATAGGATACCCATATATAAGTACATAAAATTTCCCAAATTGTTTCCAACGGCCGGTTAGCTCAGTTGGTTAGAGCGTCGTGCTAATAACGCGAATGTCGTGGGTTCGATCCCCACATTGGCCATGAATTTTTGATAGTCTATAGTATTAAAGCTTTTCGGCTATGTCCGAGATAACAGAAGTTCGTCAAAAGATACTCTTAACGTCAGGAAATGTAAAAAGAAGTGGTAGGTTTAAACTTTTAGCCCTTTTTGCACGATTTCCACGCTTTTGACCTTGTCAACTGGAAAAGCCGTGAACATCCAGCGTTTAGACCTGTGAAAATGACAATTGTTCATGTTGATATGTTTGAATAAATATATAAAATTTCCAAAGTAAGTTTCAAGGGCCGGTTAGCTCAGTTGGTTAGAGCGTCGTGCTAATAACGCGAATGTCGTGGGTTCGATCCCCACATTGGCCATATATTTTTTCTAGTTTTTGTCGCCCACTAAACTAGTATGGTAATTCTCAACATGAGAATATAAGAATAAATTAAAAGTTCAGTGACGTTTACAATTTCCATGAATGGACTCACAATGAGAATAACGCAAAATCCAACACTATTTTAGACAAGAAAACGCATTTAGATTCAAAGTACAAATGATTTGAACATATCTAAAGTTTAGATATCCTTTCTTTATATGTAATTCTGTAAGAATAGGATACCCATATATAAGTACATAAAATTTCCCAAATTGTTTCCAACGGCCGGTTAGCTCAGTTGGTTAGAGCGTCGTGCTAATAACGCGAATGTCGTGGGTTCGATCCCCACATTGGCCATGAATTTTTGATAGTCTATAGTATTAAAGCTTTTCGGCTATGTCCGAGATAACAGAAGTTCGTCAAAAGATACTCTTAACGTCAGGAAATGTAAAAAGAAGTGGTAGGTTTAAACTTTTAGCCCTTTTTGCACGATTTCCACGCTTTTGACCTTGTCAACTGGAAAAGCCGTGAACATCCAGCGTTTAGACCTGTGAAAATGACAATTGTTCATGTTGATATGTTTGAATAAATATATAAAATTTCCAAAGTAAGTTTCAAGGGCCGGTTAGCTCAGTTGGTTAGAGCGTCGTGCTAATAACGCGAATGTCGTGGGTTCGATCCCCACATTGGCCATATATTTTTTCTAGTTTTTGTCGCCCACTAAACTAGTATGGTAATTCTCAACATGAGAATATAAGAATAAATTAAAAGTTCAGTGACGTTTACAATTTCCATGAATGGACTCACAATGAGAATAACGCAAAATCCAACACTATTTTAGACAAGAAAACGCATTTAGATTCAAAGTACAAATGATTTGAACATATCTAAAGTTTAGATATCCTTTCTTTATATGTAATTCTGTAAGAATAGGATACCCATATATAAGTACATAAAATTTCCCAAATTGTTTCCAACGGCCGGTTAGCTCAGTTGGTTAGAGCGTCGTGCTAATAACGCGAATGTCGTGGGTTCGATCCCCACATTGGCCATGAATTTTTGATAGTCTATAGTATTAAAGCTTTTCGGCTATGTCCGAGATAACAGAAGTTCGTCAAAAGATACTCTTAACGTCAGGAAATGTAAAAAGAAGTGGTAGGTTTAAACTTTTAGCCCTTTTTGCACGATTTCCACGCTTTTGACCTTGTCAACTGGAAAAGCCGTGAACATCCAGCGTTTAGACCTGTGAAAATGACAATTGTTCATGTTGATATGTTTGAATAAATATATAAAATTTCCAAAGTAAGTTTCAAGGGCCGGTTAGCTCAGTTGGTTAGAGCGTCGTGCTAATAACGCGAATGTCGTGGGTTCGATCCCCACATTGGCCATATATTTTTTCTAGTTTTTGTCGCCCACTAAACTAGTATGGTAATTCTCAACATGAGAATATAAGAATAAATTAAAAGTTCAGTGACGTTTACAATTTCCATGAATGGACTCACAATGAGAATAACGCAAAATCCAACACTATTTTAGACAAGAAAACGCATTTAGATTCAAAGTACAAATGATTTGAACATATCTAAAGTTTAGATATCCTTTCTTTATATGTAATTCTGTAAGAATAGGATACCCATATATAAGTACATAAAATTTCCCAAATTGTTTCCAACGGCCGGTTAGCTCAGTTGGTTAGAGCGTCGTGCTAATAACGCGAATGTCGTGGGTTCGATCCCCACATTGGCCATGAATTTTTGATAGTCTATAGTATTAAAGCTTTTCGGCTATGTCCGAGATAACAGAAGTTCGTCAAAAGATACTCTTAACGTCAGGAAATGTAAAAAGAAGTGGTAGGTTTAAACTTTTAGCCCTTTTTGCACGATTTCCACGCTTTTGACCTTGTCAACTGGAAAAGCCGTGAACATCCAGCGTTTAGACCTGTGAAAATGACAATTGTTCATGTTGATATGTTTGAATAAATATATAAAATTTCCAAAGTAAGTTTCAAGGGCCGGTTAGCTCAGTTGGTTAGAGCGTCGTGCTAATAACGCGAATGTCGTGGGTTCGATCCCCACATTGGCCATATATTTTTTCTAGTTTTTGTCGCCCACTAAACTAGTATGGTAATTCTCAACATGAGAATATAAGAATAAATTAAAAGTTCAGTGACGTTTACAATTTCCATGAATGGACTCACAATGAGAATAACGCAAAATCCAACACTATTTTAGACAAGAAAACGCATTTAGATTCAAAGTACAAATGATTTGAACATATCTAAAGTTTAGATATCCTTTCTTTATATGTAATTCTGTAAGAATAGGATACCCATATATAAGTACATAAAATTTCCCAAATTGTTTCCAACGGCCGGTTAGCTCAGTTGGTTAGAGCGTCGTGCTAATAACGCGAATGTCGTGGGTTCGATCCCCACATTGGCCATGAATTTTTGATAGTCTATAGTATTAAAGCTTTTCGGCTATGTCCGAGATAACAGAAGTTCGTCAAAAGATACTCTTAACGTCAGGAAATGTAAAAAGAAGTGGTAGGTTTAAACTTTTAGCCCTTTTTGCACGATTTCCACGCTTTTGACCTTGTCAACTGGAAAAGCCGTGAACATCCAGCGTTTAGACCTGTGAAAATGACAATTGTTCATGTTGATATGTTTGAATAAATATATAAAATTTCCAAAGTAAGTTTCAAGGGCCGGTTAGCTCAGTTGGTTAGAGCGTCGTGCTAATAACGCGAATGTCGTGGGTTCGATCCCCACATTGGCCATATATTTTTTCTAGTTTTTGTCGCCCACTAAACTAGTATGGTAATTCTCAACATGAGAATATAAGAATAAATTAAAAGTTCAGTGACGTTTACAATTTCCATGAATGGACTCACAATGAGAATAACGCAAAATCCAACACTATTTTAGACAAGAAAACGCATTTAGATTCAAAGTACAAATGATTTGAACATATCTAAAGTTTAGATATCCTTTCTTTATATGTAATTCTGTAAGAATAGGATACCCATATATAAGTACATAAAATTTCCCAAATTGTTTCCAACGGCCGGTTAGCTCAGTTGGTTAGAGCGTCGTGCTAATAACGCGAATGTCGTGGGTTCGATCCCCACATTGGCCATGAATTTTTGATAGTCTATAGTATTAAAGCTTTTCGGCTATGTCCGAGATAACAGAAGTTCGTCAAAAGATACTCTTAACGTCAGGAAATGTAAAAAGAAGTGGTAGGTTTAAACTTTTAGCCCTTTTTGCACGATTTCCACGCTTTTGACCTTGTCAACTGGAAAAGCCGTGAACATCCAGCGTTTAGACCTGTGAAAATGACAATTGTTCATGTTGATATGTTTGAATAAATATATAAAATTTCCAAAGTAAGTTTCAAGGGCCGGTTAGCTCAGTTGGTTAGAGCGTCGTGCTAATAACGCGAATGTCGTGGGTTCGATCCCCACATTGGCCATATATTTTTTCTAGTTTTTGTCGCCCACTAAACTAGTATGGTAATTCTCAACATGAGAATATAAGAATAAATTAAAAGTTCAGTGACGTTTACAATTTCCATGAATGGACTCACAATGAGAATAACGCAAAATCCAACACTATTTTAGACAAGAAAACGCATTTAGATTCAAAGTACAAATGATTTGAACATATCTAAAGTTTAGATATCCTTTCTTTATATGTAATTCTGTAAGAATAGGATACCCATATATAAGTACATAAAATTTCCCAAATTGTTTCCAACGGCCGGTTAGCTCAGTTGGTTAGAGCGTCGTGCTAATAACGCGAATGTCGTGGGTTCGATCCCCACATTGGCCATGAATTTTTGATAGTCTATAGTATTAAAGCTTTTCGGCTATGTCCGAGATAACAGAAGTTCGTCAAAAGATACTCTTAACGTCAGGAAATGTAAAAAGAAGTGGTAGGTTTAAACTTTTAGCCCTTTTTGCACGATTTCCACGCTTTTGACCTTGTCAACTGGAAAAGCCGTGAACATCCAGCGTTTAGACCTGTGAAAATGACAATTGTTCATGTTGATATGTTTGAATAAATATATAAAATTTCCAAAGTAAGTTTCAAGGGCCGGTTAGCTCAGTTGGTTAGAGCGTCGTGCTAATAACGCGAATGTCGTGGGTTCGATCCCCACATTGGCCATATATTTTTTCTAGTTTTTGTCGCCCACTAAACTAGTATGGTAATTCTCAACATGAGAATATAAGAATAAATTAAAAGTTCAGTGACGTTTACAATTTCCATGAATGGACTCACAATGAGAATAACGCAAAATCCAACACTATTTTAGACAAGAAAACGCACTTAGATTCAAAGTACAAATGATTTGAACATATCTAAAGTTTAGATATCCTTTCTTTATATGTAATTCTGTAAGAATAGGATACCCATATATAAGTACATAAAATTTCCCAAATTGTTTCCAACGGCCGGTTAGCTCAGTTGGTTAGAGCGTCGTGCTAATAACGCGAATGTCGTGGGTTCGATCCCCACATTGGCCATGAATTTTTGATAGTCTATAGTATTAAAGCTTTTCGGCTATGTCCGAGATAACAGAAGTTCGTCAAAAGATACTCTTAACGTCAGGAAATGTAAAAAGAAGTGGTAGGTTTAAACTTTTAGCCCTTTTTGCACGATTTCCACGCTTTTGACCTTGTCAACTGGAAAAGCCGTGAACATCCAGCGTTTAGACCTGTGAAAATGACAATTGTTCATGTTGATATGTTTGAATAAATATATAAAATTTCCAAAGTAAGTTTCAAGGGCCGGTTAGCTCAGTTGGTTAGAGCGTCGTGCTAATAACGCGAATGTCGTGGGTTCGATCCCCACATTGGCCATATATTTTTTCTAGTTTTTGTCGCCCACTAAACTAGTATGGTAATTCTCAACATGAGAATATAAGAATAAATTAAAAGTTCAGTGACGTTTACAATTTCCATGAATGGACTCACAATGAGAATAACGCAAAATCCAACACTATTTTAGACAAGAAAACGCATTTAGATTCAAAGTACAAATGATTTGAACATATCTAAAGTTTAGATATCCTTTCTTTATATGTAATTCTGTAAGAATAGGATACCCATATATAAGTACATAAAATTTCCCAAATTGTTTCCAACGGCCGGTTAGCTCAGTTGGTTAGAGCGTCGTGCTAATAACGCGAATGTCGTGGGTTCGATCCCCACATTGGCCATGAATTTTTGATAGTCTATAGTATTAAAGCTTTTCGGCTATGTCCGAGATAACAGAAGTTCGTCAAAAGATACTCTTAACGTCAGGAAATGTAAAAAGAAGTGGTAGGTTTAAACTTTTAGCCCTTTTTTCACGATTTCCACGCTTTTGACCTTGTCAACTGGAAAAGCCGTGAACATCCAGCGTTTAGACCTGTGAAAATGACAATTGTTCATGTTGATATGTTTGAATAAATATATAAAATTTCCAAAGTAAGTTTCAAGGGCCGGTTAGCTCAGTTGGTTAGAGCGTCGTGCTAATAACGCGAATGTCGTGGGTTCGATCCCCACATTGGCCATATATTTTTTCTAGTTTTTGTCGCCCACTAAACTAGTATGGTAATTCTCAACATGAGAATATAAGAATAAATTAAAAGTTCAGTGACGTTTACAATTTCCATGAATGGACTCACAATGAGAATAACGCAAAATCCAACACTATTTTAGACAAGAAAACGCACTTAGATTCAAAGTACAAATGATTTGAACATATCTAAAGTTTAGATATCCTTTCTTTATATGTAATTCTGTAAGAATAGGATACCCATATATAAGTACATAAAATTTCCCAAATTGTTTCCAACGGCCGGTTAGCTCAGTTGGTTAGAGCGTCGTGCTAATAACGCGAATGTCGTGGGTTCGATCCCCACATTGGCCATGAATTTTTGATAGTCTATAGTATTAAAGCTTTTCGGCTATGTCCGAGATAACAGAAGTTCGTCAAAAGATACTCTTAACGTCAGGAAATGTAAAAAGAAGTGGTAGGTTTAAACTTTTAGCCCTTTTTGCACGATTTCCACGCTTTTGACCTTGTCAACTGGAAAAGCCGTGAACATCCAGCGTTTAGACCTGTGAAAATGACAATTGTTCATGTTGATATGTTTGAATAAATATATAAAATTTCCAAAGTAAGTTTCAAGGGCCGGTTAGCTCAGTTGGTTAGAGCGTCGTGCTAATAACGCGAATGTCGTGGGTTCGATCCCCACATTGGCCATATATTTTTTCTAGTTTTTGTCGCCCACTAAACTAGTATGGTAATTCTCAACATGAGAATATAAGAATAAATTAAAAGTTCAGTGACGTTTACAATTTCCATGAATGGACTCACAATGAGAATAACGCAAAATCCAACACTATTTTAGACAAGAAAACGCATTTAGATTCAAAGTACAAATGATTTGAACATATCTAAAGTTTAGATATCCTTTCTTTATATGTAATTCTGTAAGAATAGGATACCCATATATAAGTACATAAAATTTCCCAAATTGTTTCCAACGGCCGGTTAGCTCAGTTGGTTAGAGCGTCGTGCTAATAACGCGAATGTCGTGGGTTCGATCCCCACATTGGCCATGAATTTTTGATAGTCTATAGTATTAAAGCTTTTCGGCTATGTCCGAGATAACAGAAGTTCGTCAAAAGATACTCTTAACGTCAGGAAATGTAAAAAGAAGTGGTAGGTTTAAACTTTTAGCCCTTTTTTCACGATTTCCACGCTTTTGACCTTGTCAACTGGAAAAGCCGTGAACATCCAGCGTTTAGACCTGTGAAAATGACAATTGTTCATGTTGATATGTTTGAATAAATATATAAAATTTCCAAAGTAAGTTTCAAGGGCCGGTTAGCTCAGTTGGTTAGAGCGTCGTGCTAATAACGCGAATGTCGTGGGTTCGATCCCCACATTGGCCATATATTTTTTCTAGTTTTTGTCGCCCACTAAACTAGTATGGTAATTCTCAACATGAGAATATAAGAATAAATTAAAAGTTCAGTGACGTTTACAATTTCCATGAATGGACTCACAATGAGAATAACGCAAAATCCAACACTATTTTAGACAAGAAAACGCATTTAGATTCAAAGTACAAATGATTTGAACATATCTAAAGTTTAGATATCCTTTCTTTATATGTAATTCTGTAAGAATAGGATACCCATATATAAGTACATAAAATTTCCCAAATTGTTTCCAACGGCCGGTTAGCTCAGTTGGTTAGAGCGTCGTGCTAATAACGCGAATGTCGTGGGTTCGATCCCCACATTGGCCATGAATTTTTGATAGTCTATAGTATTAAAGCTTTTCGGCTATGTCCGAGATAACAGAAGTTCGTCAAAAGATACTCTTAACGTCAGGAAATGTAAAAAGAAGTGGTAGGTTTAAACTTTTAGCCCTTTTTGCACGATTTCCACGCTTTTGACCTTGTCAACTGGAAAAGCCGTGAACATCCAGCGTTTAGACCTGTGAAAATGACAATTGTTCATGTTGATATGTTTGAATAAATATATAAAATTTCCAAAGTAAGTTTCAAGGGCCGGTTAGCTCAGTTGGTTAGAGCGTCGTGCTAATAACGCGAATGTCGTGGGTTCGATCCCCACATTGGCCATATATTTTTTTCTAGTTTTTGTCGCCCACTAAACTAGTATGGTAATTCTCAACATGAGAATATAAGAATAAATTAAAAGTTCAGTGACGTTTACAATTTCCATGAATGGACTCACAATGAGAATAACGCAAAATCCAACACTATTTTAGACAAGAAAACGCATTTAGATTCAAAGTACAAATGATTTGAACATATCTAAAGTTTAGATATCCTTTCTTTATATGTAATTCTGTAAGAATAGGATACCCATATATAAGTACATAAAATTTCCCAAATTGTTTCCAACGGCCGGTTAGCTCAGTTGGTTAGAGCGTCGTGCTAATAACGCGAATGTCGTGGGTTCGATCCCCACATTGGCCATGAATTTTTGATAGTCTATAGTATTAAAGCTTTTCGGCTATGTCCGAGATAACAGAAGTTCGTCAAAAGATACTCTTAACGTCAGGAAATGTAAAAAGAAGTGGTAGGTTTAAACTTTTAGCCCTTTTTGCACGATTTCCACGCTTTTGACCTTGTCAACTGGAAAAGCCGTGAACATCCAGCGTTTAGACCTGTGAAAATGACAATTGTTCATGTTGATATGTTTGAATAAATATATAAAATTTCCAAAGTAAGTTTCAAGGGCCGGTTAGCTCAGTTGGTTAGAGCGTCGTGCTAATAACGCGAATGTCGTGGGTTCGATCCCCACATTGGCCATATATTTTTTCTAGTTTTTGTCGCCCACTAAACTAGTATGGTAATTCTCAACATGAGAATATAAGAATAAATTAAAAGTTCAGTGACGTTTACAATTTCCATGAATGGACTCACAATGAGAATAACGCAAAATCCAACACTATTTTAGACAAGAAAACGCATTTAGATTCAAAGTACAAATGATTTGAACATATCTAAAGTTTAGATATCCTTTCTTTATATGTAATTCTGTAAGAATAGGATACCCATATATAAGTACATAAAATTTCCCAAATTGTTTCCAACGGCCGGTTAGCTCAGTTGGTTAGAGCGTCGTGCTAATAACGCGAATGTCGTGGGTTCGATCCCCACATTGGCCATGAATTTTTGATAGTCTATAGTATTAAAGCTTTTCGGCTATGTCCGAGATAACAGAAGTTCGTCAAAAGATACTCTTAACGTCAGGAAATGTAAAAAGAAGTGGTAGGTTTAAACTTTTAGCCCTTTTTGCACGATTTCCACGCTTTTGACCTTGTCAACTGGAAAAGCCGTGAACATCCAGCGTTTAGACTTGTGAAAATGACAATTGTTCATGTTGATATGTTTGAATAAATATATAAAATTTCCAAAGTAAGTTTCAAGGGCCGGTTAGCTCAGTTGGTTAGAGCGTCGTGCTAATAACGCGAATGTCGTGGGTTCGATCCCCACATTGGCCATATATTTTTTCTAGTTTTTGTCGCCCACTAAACTAGTATGGTAATTCTCAACATGAGAATATAAGAATAAATTAAAAGTTCAGTGACGTTTACAATTTCCATGAATGGACTCACAATGAGAATAACGCAAAATCCAACACTATTTTAGACAAGAAAACGCATTTAGATTCAAAGTACAAATGATTTGAACATATCTAAAGTTTAGATATCCTTTCTTTATATGTAATTCTGTAAGAATAGGATACCCATATATAAGTACATAAAATTTCCCAAATTGTTTCCAACGGCCGGTTAGCTCAGTTGGTTAGAGCGTCGTGCTAATAACGCGAATGTCGTGGGTTCGATCCCCACATTGGCCATGAATTTTTGATAGTCTATAGTATTAAAGCTTTTCGGCTATGTCCGAGATAACAGAAGTTCGTCAAAAGATACTCTTAACGTCAGGAAATGTAAAAAGAAGTGGTAGGTTTAAACTTTTAGCCCTTTTTGCACGATTTCCACGCTTTTGACCTTGTCAACTGGAAAAGCCGTGAACATCCAGCGTTTAGACTTGTGAAAATGACAATTGTTCATGTTGATATGTTTGAATAAATATATAAAATTTCCAAAGTAAGTTTCAAGGGCCGGTTAGCTCAGTTGGTTAGAGCGTCGTGCTAATAACGCGAATGTCGTGGGTTCGATCCCCACATTGGCCATATATTTTTTCTAGTTTTTGTCGCCCACTAAACTAGTATGGTAATTCTCAACATGAGAATATAAGAACAAATTAAAAGTTCAGTGACGTTTACAATTTCCATGAATGGACTCACAATGAGAATAACGCAAAATCCAACACTATTTTAGACAAGAAAACGCATTTAGATTCAAAGTACAAATGATTTGAACATATCTAAAGTTTAGATATCCTTTCTTTATATGCAATTCTGTAAGAATAGGATACCCATATATAAGTACATAAAATTTCCCAAATTGTTTCCAACGGCCGGTTAGCTCAGTTGGTTAGAGCGTCGTGCTAATAACGCGAATGTCGTGGGTTCGATCCCCACATTGGCCATGAATTTTTGATAGTCTATAGTATTAAAGCTTTTCGGCTATGTCCGAGATAACAGAAGTTCGTCAAAAGATACTCTTAACGTCAGGAAATGTAAAAAGAAGTGGTAGGTTTAAACTTTTAGCCCTTTTTGCACGATTTCCACGCTTTTGACCTTGTCAACTGGAAAAGCCGTGAACATCCAGCGTTTAGACTTGTGAAAATGACAATTGTTCATGTTGATATGTTTGAATAAATATATAAAATTTCCAAAGTAAGTTTCAAGGGCCGGTTAGCTCAGTTGGTTAGAGCGTCGTGCTAATAACGCGAATGTCGTGGGTTCGATCCCCACATTGGCCATATATTTTTTCTAGTTTTTGTCGCCCACTAAACTAGTATGGTAATTCTCAACATGAGAATATAAGAATAAATTAAAAGTTCAGTGACGTTTACAATTTCCATGAATGGACTCACAATGAGAATAACGCAAAATCCAACACTATTTTAGACAAGAAAACGCATTTAGATTCAAAGTACAAATGATTTGAACATATCTAAAGTTTAGATATCCTTTCTTTATATGTAATTCTGTAAGAATAGGATACCCATATATAAGTACATAAAATTTCCCAAATTGTTTCCAACGGCCGGTTAGCTCAGTTGGTTAGAGCGTCGTGCTAATAACGCGAATGTCGTGGGTTCGATCCCCACATTGGCCATGAATTTTTGATAGTCTATAGTATTAAAGCTTTTCGGCTATGTCCGAGATAACAGAAGTTCGTCAAAAGATACTCTTAACGTCAGGAAATGTAAAAAGAAGTGGTAGGTTTAAACTTTTAGCCCTTTTTGCACGATTTCCACGCTTTTGACCTTGTCAACTGGAAAAGCCGTGAACATCCAGCGTTTAGACTTGTGAAAATGACAATTGTTCATGTTGATATGTTTGAATAAATATATAAAATTTCCAAAGTAAGTTTCAAGGGCCGGTTAGCTCAGTTGGTTAGAGCGTCGTGCTAATAACGCGAATGTCGTGGGTTCGATCCCCACATTGGCCATATATTTTTTCTAGTTTTTGTCGCCCACTAAACTAGTATGGTAATTCTCAACATGAGAATATAAGAATAAATTAAAAGTTCAGTGACGTTTACAATTTCCATGAATGGACTCACAATGAGAATAACGCAAAATCCAACACTATTTTAGACAAGAAAACGCATTTAGATTCAAAGTACAAATGATTTGAACATATCTAAAGTTTAGATATCCTTTCTTTATATGTAATTCTGTAAGAATAGGATACCCATATATAAGTACATAAAATTTCCCAAATTGTTTCCAACGGCCGGTTAGCTCAGTTGGTTAGAGCGTCGTGCTAATAACGCGAATGTCGTGGGTTCGATCCCCACATTGGCCATGAATTTTTGATAGTCTATAGTATTAAAGCTTTTCGGCTATGTCCGAGATAACAGAAGTTCGTCAAAAGATACTCTTAACGTCAGGAAATGTAAAAAGAAGTGGTAGGTTTAAACTTTTAGCCCTTTTTGCACGATTTCCACGCTTTTGACCTTGTCAACTGGAAAAGCCGTGAACATCCAGCGTTTAGACTTGTGAAAATGACAATTGTTCATGTTGATATGTTTGAATAAATATATAAAATTTCCAAAGTAAGTTTCAAGGGCCGGTTAGCTCAGTTGGTTAGAGCGTCGTGCTAATAACGCGAATGTCGTGGGTTCGATCCCCACATTGGCCATATATTTTTTCTAGTTTTTGTCGCCCACTAAACTAGTATGGTAATTCTCAACATGAGAATATAAGAATAAATTAAAAGTTCAGTGACGTTTACAATTTCCATGAATGGACTCACAATGAGAATAACGCAAAATCCAACACTATTTTAGACAAGAAAACGCATTTAGATTCAAAGTACAAATGATTTGAACATATCTAAAGTTTAGATATCCTTTCTTTATATGTAATTCTGTAAGAATAGGATACCCATATATAAGTACATAAAATTTCCCAAATTGTTTCCAACGGCCGGTTAGCTCAGTTGGTTAGAGCGTCGTGCTAATAACGCGAATGTCGTGGGTTCGATCCCCACATTGGCCATGAATTTTTGATAGTCTATAGTATTAAAGCTTTTCGGCTATGTCCGAGATAACAGAAGTTCGTCAAAAGATACTCTTAACGTCAGGAAATGTAAAAAGAAGTGGTAGGTTTAAACTTTTAGCCCTTTTTGCACGATTTCCACGCTTTTGACCTTGTCAACTGGAAAAGCCGTGAACATCCAGCGTTTAGACTTGTGAAAATGACAATTGTTCATGTTGATATGTTTGAATAAATATATAAAATTTCCAAAGTAAGTTTCAAGGGCCGGTTAGCTCAGTTGGTTAGAGCGTCGTGCTAATAACGCGAATGTCGTGGGTTCGATCCCCACATTGGCCATATATTTTTTCTAGTTTTTGTCGCCCACTAAACTAGTATGGTAATTCTCAACATGAGAATATAAGAATAAATTAAAAGTTCAGTGACGTTTACAATTTCCATGAATGGACTCACAATGAGAATAACGCAAAATCCAACACTATTTTAGACAAGAAAACGCATTTAGATTCAAAGTACAAATGATTTGAACATATCTAAAGTTTAGATATCCTTTCTTTATATGTAATTCTGTAAGAATAGGATACCCATATATAAGTACATAAAATTTCCCAAATTGTTTCCAACGGCCGGTTAGCTCAGTTGGTTAGAGCGTCGTGCTAATAACGCGAATGTCGTGGGTTCGATCCCCACATTGGCCATGAATTTTTGATAGTCTATAGTATTAAAGCTTTTCGGCTATGTCCGAGATAACAGAAGTTCGTCAAAAGATACTCTTAACGTCAGGAAATGTAAAAAGAAGTGGTAGGTTTAAACTTTTAGCCCTTTTTGCACGATTTCCACGCTTTTGACCTTGTC
Organism: Mytilus galloprovincialis; assembly: GCA_037788925.1. Classification (NCBI taxonomy): domain Eukaryota; kingdom Metazoa; phylum Mollusca; class Bivalvia; order Mytilida; family Mytilidae; genus Mytilus; species Mytilus galloprovincialis. The sequence goes on along the minus strand of CM075333.1, from coordinate 89,801,354 downwards.
AACTGGAAAAGCCGTGAACATCCAGCGTTTAGACTTGTGAAAATGACAATTGTTCATGTTGATATGTTTGAATAAATATATAAAATTTCCAAAGTAAGTTTCAAGGGCCGGTTAGCTCAGTTGGTTAGAGCGTCGTGCTAATAACGCGAATGTCGTGGGTTCGATCCCCACATTGGCCATATATTTTTTCTAGTTTTTGTCGCCCACTAAACTAGTATGGTAATTCTCAACATGAGAATATAAGAATAAATTAAAAGTTCAGTGACGTTTACAATTTCCATGAATGGACTCACAATGAGAATAACGCAAAATCCAACACTATTTTAGACAAGAAAACGCATTTAGATTCAAAGTACAAATGATTTGAACATATCTAAAGTTTAGATATCCTTTCTTTATATGTAATTCTGTAAGAATAGGATACCCATATATAAGTACATAAAATTTCCCAAATTGTTTCCAACGGCCGGTTAGCTCAGTTGGTTAGAGCGTCGTGCTAATAACGCGAATGTCGTGGGTTCGATCCCCACATTGGCCATGAATTTTTGATAGTCTATAGTATTAAAGCTTTTCGGCTATGTCCGAGATAACAGAAGTTCGTCAAAAGATACTCTTAACGTCAGGAAATGTAAAAAGAAGTGGTAGGTTTAAACTTTTAGCCCTTTTTGCACGATTTCCACGCTTTTGACCTTGTCAACTGGAAAAGCCGTGAACATCCAGCGTTTAGACTTGTGAAAATGACAATTGTTCATGTTGATATGTTTGAATAAATATATAAAATTTCCAAAGTAAGTTTCAAGGGCCGGTTAGCTCAGTTGGTTAGAGCGTCGTGCTAATAACGCGAATGTCGTGGGTTCGATCCCCACATTGGCCATATATTTTTTCTAGTTTTTGTCGCCCACTAAACTAGTATGGTAATTCTCAACATGAGAATATAAGAATAAATTAAAAGTTCAGTGACGTTTACAATTTCCATGAATGGACTCACAATGAGAATAACGCAAAATCCAACACTATTTTAGACAAGAAAACGCATTTAGATTCAAAGTACAAATGATTTGAACATATCTAAAGTTTAGATATCCTTTCTTTATATGTAATTCTGTAAGAATAGGATACCCATATATAAGTACATAAAATTTCCCAAATTGTTTCCAACGGCCGGTTAGCTCAGTTGGTTAGAGCGTCGTGCTAATAACGCGAATGTCGTGGGTTCGATCCCCACATTGGCCATGAATTTTTGATAGTCTATAGTATTAAAGCTTTTCGGCTATGTCCGAGATAACAGAAGTTCGTCAAAAGATACTCTTAACGTCAGGAAATGTAAAAAGAAGTGGTAGGTTTAAACTTTTAGCCCTTTTTGCACGATTTCCACGCTTTTGACCTTGTCAACTGGAAAAGCCGTGAACATCCAGCGTTTAGACTTGTGAAAATGACAATTGTTCATGTTGATATGTTTGAATAAATATATAAAATTTCCAAAGTAAGTTTCAAGGGCCGGTTAGCTCAGTTGGTTAGAGCGTCGTGCTAATAACGCGAATGTCGTGGGTTCGATCCCCACATTGGCCATATATTTTTTCTAGTTTTTGTCGCCCACTAAACTAGTATGGTAATTCTCAACATGAGAATATAAGAATAAATTAAAAGTTCAGTGACGTTTACAATTTCCATGAATGGACTCACAATGAGAATAACGCAAAATCCAACACTATTTTAGACAAGAAAACGCATTTAGATTCAAAGTACAAATGATTTGAACATATCTAAAGTTTAGATATCCTTTCTTTATATGTAATTCTGTAAGAATAGGATACCCATATATAAGTACATAAAATTTCCCAAATTGTTTCCAACGGCCGGTTAGCTCAGTTGGTTAGAGCGTCGTGCTAATAACGCGAATGTCGTGGGTTCGATCCCCACATTGGCCATGAATTTTTGATAGTCTATAGTATTAAAGCTTTTCGGCTATGTCCGAGATAACAGAAGTTCGTCAAAAGATACTCTTAACGTCAGGAAATGTAAAAAGAAGTGGTAGGTTTAAACTTTTAGCCCTTTTTGCACGATTTCCACGCTTTTGACCTTGTCAACTGGAAAAGCCGTGAACATCCAGCGTTTAGACTTGTGAAAATGACAATTGTTCATGTTGATATGTTTGAATAAATATATAAAATTTCCAAAGTAAGTTTCAAGGGCCGGTTAGCTCAGTTGGTTAGAGCGTCGTGCTAATAACGCGAATGTCGTGGGTTCGATCCCCACATTGGCCATATATTTTTTCTAGTTTTTGTCGCCCACTAAACTAGTATGGTAATTCTCAACATGAGAATATAAGAATAAATTAAAAGTTCAGTGACGTTTACAATTTCCATGAATGGACTCACAATGAGAATAACGCAAAATCCAACACTATTTTAGACAAGAAAACGCATTTAGATTCAAAATACAAATGATTTGAACATATCTAAAGTTTAGATATCCTTTCTTTATATGTAATTCTGTAAGAATAGGATACCCATATATAAGTACATAAAATTTCCCAAATTGTTTCCAACGGCCGGTTAGCTCAGTTGGTTAGAGCGTCGTGCTAATAACGCGAATGTCGTGGGTTCGATCCCCACATTGGCCATGAATTTTTGATAGTCTATAGTATTAAAGCTTTTCGGCTATGTCCGAGATAACAGAAGTTCGTCAAAAGATACTCTTAACGTCAGGAAATGTAAAAAGAAGTGGTAGGTTTAAACTTTTAGCCCTTTTTGCACGATTTCCACGCTTTTGACCTTGTCAACTGGAAAAGCCGTGAACATCCAGCGTTTAGACTTGTGAAAATGACAATTGTTCATGTTGATATGTTTGAATAAATATATAAAATTTCCAAAGTAAGTTTCAAGGGCCGGTTAGCTCAGTTGGTTAGAGCGTCGTGCTAATAACGCGAATGTCGTGGGTTCGATCCCCACATTGGCCATATATTTTTTCTAGTTTTTGTCGCCCACTAAACTAGTATGGTAATTCTCAACATGAGAATATAAGAATAAATTAAAAGTTCAGTGACGTTTACAATTTCCATGAATGGACTCACAATGAGAATAACGCAAAATCCAACACTATTTTAGACAAGAAAACGCATTTAGATTCAAAGTACAAATGATTTGAACATATCTAAAGTTTAGATATCCTTTCTTTATATGTAATTCTGTAAGAATAGGATACCCATATATAAGTACATAAAATTTCCCAAATTGTTTCCAACGGCCGGTTAGCTCAGTTGGTTAGAGCGTCGTGCTAATAACGCGAATGTCGTGGGTTCGATCCCCACATTGGCCATGAATTTTTGATAGTCTATAGTATTAAAGCTTTTCGGCTATGTCCGAGATAACAGAAGTTCGTCAAAAGATACTCTTAACGTCAGGAAATGTAAAAAGAAGTGGTAGGTTTAAACTTTTAGCCCTTTTTGCACGATTTCCACGCTTTTGACCTTGTCAACTGGAAAAGCCGTGAACATCCAGCGTTTAGACTTGTGAAAATGACAATTGTTCATGTTGATATGTTTGAATAAATATATAAAATTTCCAAAGTAAGTTTCAAGGGCCGGTTAGCTCAGTTGGTTAGAGCGTCGTGCTAATAACGCGAATGTCGTGGGTTCGATCCCCACATTGGCCATATATTTTTTCTAGTTTTTGTCGCCCACTAAACTAGTATGGTAATTCTCAACATGAGAATATAAGAATAAATTAAAAGTTCAGTGACGTTTACAATTTCCATGAATGGACTCACAATGAGAATAACGCAAAATCCAACACTATTTTAGACAAGAAAACGCATTTAGATTCAAAGTACAAATGATTTGAACATATCTAAAGTTTAGATATCCTTTCTTTATATGTAATTCTGTAAGAATAGGATACCCATATATAAGTACATAAAATTTCCCAAATTGTTTCCAACGGCCGGTTAGCTCAGTTGGTTAGAGCGTCGTGCTAATAACGCGAATGTCGTGGGTTCGATCCCCACATTGGCCATGAATTTTTGATAGTCTATAGTATTAAAGCTTTTCGGCTATGTCCGAGATAACAGAAGTTCGTCAAAAGATACTCTTAACGTCAGGAAATGTAAAAAGAAGTGGTAGGTTTAAACTTTTAGCCCTTTTTGCACGATTTCCACGCTTTTGACCTTGTCAACTGGAAAAGCCGTGAACATCCAGCGTTTAGACTTGTGAAAATGACAATTGTTCATGTTGATATGTTTGAATAAATATATAAAATTTCCAAAGTAAGTTTCAAGGGCCGGTTAGCTCAGTTGGTTAGAGCGTCGTGCTAATAACGCGAATGTCGTGGGTTCGATCCCCACATTGGCCATATATTTTTTCTAGTTTTTGTCGCCCACTAAACTAGTATGGTAATTCTCAACATGAGAATATAAGAATAAATTAAAAGTTCAGTGACGTTTACAATTTCCATGAATGGACTCACAATGAGAATAACGCAAAATCCAACACTATTTTAGACAAGAAAACGCATTTAGATTCAAAGTACAAATGATTTGAACATATCTAAAGTTTAGATATCCTTTCTTTATATGTAATTCTGTAAGAATAGGATACCCATATATAAGTACATAAAATTTCCCAAATTGTTTCCAACGGCCGGTTAGCTCAGTTGGTTAGAGCGTCGTGCTAATAACGCGAATGTCGTGGGTTCGATCCCCACATTGGCCATGAATTTTTGATAGTCTATAGTATTAAAGCTTTTCGGCTATGTCCGAGATAACAGAAGTTCGTCAAAAGATACTCTTAACGTCAGGAAATGTAAAAAGAAGTGGTAGGTTTAAACTTTTAGCCCTTTTTGCACGATTTCCACGCTTTTGACCTTGTCAACTGGAAAAGCCGTGAACATCCAGCGTTTAGACTTGTGAAAATGACAATTGTTCATGTTGATATGTTTGAATAAATATATAAAATTTCCAAAGTAAGTTTCAAGGGCCGGTTAGCTCAGTTGGTTAGAGCGTCGTGCTAATAACGCGAATGTCGTGGGTTCGATCCCCACATTGGCCATATATTTTTTCTAGTTTTTGTCGCCCACTAAACTAGTATGGTAATTCTCAACATGAGAATATAAGAATAAATTAAAAGTTCAGTGACGTTTACAATTTCCATGAATGGACTCACAATGAGAATAACGCAAAATCCAACACTATTTTAGACAAGAAAACGCATTTAGATTCAAAGTACAAATGATTTGAACATATCTAAAGTTTAGATATCCTTTCTTTATATGTAATTCTGTAAGAATAGGATACCCATATATAAGTACATAAAATTTCCCAAATTGTTTCCAACGGCCGGTTAGCTCAGTTGGTTAGAGCGTCGTGCTAATAACGCGAATGTCGTGGGTTCGATCCCCACATTGGCCATGAATTTTTGATAGTCTATAGTATTAAAGCTTTTCGGCTATGTCCGAGATAACAGAAGTTCGTCAAAAGATACTCTTAACGTCAGGAAATGTAAAAAGAAGTGGTAGGTTTAAACTTTTAGCCCTTTTTGCACGATTTCCACGCTTTTGACCTTGTCAACTGGAAAAGCCGTGAACATCCAGCGTTTAGACTTGTGAAAATGACAATTGTTCATGTTGATATGTTTGAATAAATATATAAAATTTCCAAAGTAAGTTTCAAGGGCCGGTTAGCTCAGTTGGTTAGAGCGTCGTGCTAATAACGCGAATGTCGTGGGTTCGATCCCCACATTGGCCATATATTTTTTCTAGTTTTTGTCGCCCACTAAACTAGTATGGTAATTCTCAACATGAGAATATAAGAATAAATTAAAAGTTCAGTGACGTTTACAATTTCCATGAATGGACTCACAATGAGAATAACGCAAAATCCAACACTATTTTAGACAAGAAAACGCATTTAGATTCAAAGTACAAATGATTTGAACATATCTAAAGTTTAGATATCCTTTCTTTATATGTAATTCTGTAAGAATAGGATACCCATATATAAGTACATAAAATTTCCCAAATTGTTTCCAACGGCCGGTTAGCTCAGTTGGTTAGAGCGTCGTGCTAATAACGCGAATGTCGTGGGTTCGATCCCCACATTGGCCATGAATTTTTGATAGTCTATAGTATTAAAGCTTTTCGGCTATGTCCGAGATAACAGAAGTTCGTCAAAAGATACTCTTAACGTCAGGAAATGTAAAAAGAAGTGGTAGGTTTAAACTTTTAGCCCTTTTTGCACGATTTCCACGCTTTTGACCTTGTCAACTGGAAAAGCCGTGAACATCCAGCGTTTAGACTTGTGAAAATGACAATTGTTCATGTTGATATGTTTGAATAAATATATAAAATTTCCAAAGTAAGTTTCAAGGGCCGGTTAGCTCAGTTGGTTAGAGCGTCGTGCTAATAACGCGAATGTCGTGGGTTCGATCCCCACATTGGCCATATATTTTTTCTAGTTTTTGTCGCCCACTAAACTAGTATGGTAATTCTCAACATGAGAATATAAGAATAAATTAAAAGTTCAGTGACGTTTACAATTTCCATGAATGGACTCACAATGAGAATAACGCAAAATCCAACACTATTTTAGACAAGAAAACGCATTTAGATTCAAAGTACAAATGATTTGAACATATCTAAAGTTTAGATATCCTTTCTTTATATGTAATTCTGTAAGAATAGGATACCCATATATAAGTACATAAAATTTCCCAAATTGTTTCCAACGGCCGGTTAGCTCAGTTGGTTAGAGCGTCGTGCTAATAACGCGAATGTCGTGGGTTCGATCCCCACATTGGCCATGAATTTTTGATAGTCTATAGTATTAAAGCTTTTCGGCTATGTCCGAGATAACAGAAGTTCGTCAAAAGATACTCTTAACGTCAGGAAATGTAAAAAGAAGTGGTAGGTTTAAACTTTTAGCCCTTTTTGCACGATTTCCACGCTTTTGACCTTGTCAACTGGAAAAGCCGTGAACATCCAGCGTTTAGACTTGTGAAAATGACAATTGTTCATGTTGATATGTTTGAATAAATATATAAAATTTCCAAAGTAAGTTTCAAGGGCCGGTTAGCTCAGTTGGTTAGAGCGTCGTGCTAATAACGCGAATGTCGTGGGTTCGATCCCCACATTGGCCATATATTTTTTCTAGTTTTTGTCGCCCACTAAACTAGTATGGTAATTCTCAACATGAGAATATAAGAATAAATTAAAAGTTCAGTGACGTTTACAATTTCCATGAATGGACTCACAATGAGAATAACGCAAAATCCAACACTATTTTAGACAAGAAAACGCATTTAGATTCAAAGTACAAATGATTTGAACATATCTAAAGTTTAGATATCCTTTCTTTATATGTAATTCTGTAAGAATAGGATACCCATATATAAGTACATAAAATTTCCCAAATTGTTTCCAACGGCCGGTTAGCTCAGTTGGTTAGAGCGTCGTGCTAATAACGCGAATGTCGTGGGTTCGATCCCCACATTGGCCATGAATTTTTGATAGTCTATAGTATTAAAGCTTTTCGGCTATGTCCGAGATAACAGAAGTTCGTCAAAAGATACTCTTAACGTCAGGAAATGTAAAAAGAAGTGGTAGGTTTAAACTTTTAGCCCTTTTTGCACGATTTCCACGCTTTTGACCTTGTCAACTGGAAAAGCCGTGAACATCCAGCGTTTAGACTTGTGAAAATGACAATTGTTCATGTTGATATGTTTGAATAAATATATAAAATTTCCAAAGTAAGTTTCAAGGGCCGGTTAGCTCAGTTGGTTAGAGCGTCGTGCTAATAACGCGAATGTCGTGGGTTCGATCCCCACATTGGCCATATATTTTTTCTAGTTTTTGTCGCCCACTAAACTAGTATGGTAATTCTCAACATGAGAATATAAGAATAAATTAAAAGTTCAGTGACGTTTACAATTTCCATGAATGGACTCACAATGAGAATAACGCAAAATCCAACACTATTTTAGACAAGAAAACGCATTTAGATTCAAAGTACAAATGATTTGAACATATCTAAAGTTTAGATATCCTTTCTTTATATGTAATTCTGTAAGAATAGGATACCCATATATAAGTACATTAAATTTCCCAAATTGTTTCCAACGGCCGGTTAGCTCAGTTGGTTAGAGCGTCGTGCTAATAACGCGAATGTCGTGGGTTCGATCCCCACATTGGCCATGAATTTTTGATAGTCTATAGTATTAAAGCTTTTCGGCTATGTCCGAGATAACAGAAGTTCGTCAAAAGATACTCTTAACGTCAGGAAATGTAAAAAGAAGTGGTAGGTTTAAACTTTTAGCCCTTTTTGCACGATTTCCACGCTTTTGACCTTGTCAACTGGAAAAGCCGTGAACATCCAGCGTTTAGACTTGTGAAAATGACAATTGTTCATGTTGATATGTTTGAATAAATATATAAAATTTCCAAAGTAAGTTTCAAGGGCCGGTTAGCTCAGTTGGTTAGAGCGTCGTGCTAATAACGCGAATGTCGTGGGTTCGATCCCCACATTGGCCATATATTTTTTCTAGTTTTTGTCGCCCACTAAACTAGTATGGTAATTCTCAACATGAGAATATAAGAATAAATTAAAAGTTCAGTGACGTTTACAATTTCCATGAATGGACTCACAATGAGAATAACGCAAAATCCAACACTATTTTAGACAAGAAAACGCATTTAGATTCAAAGTACAAATGATTTGAACATATCTAAAGTTTAGATATCCTTTCTTTATATGTAATTCTGTAAGAATAGGATACCCATATATAAGTACATAAAATTTCCCAAATTGTTTCCAACGGCCGGTTAGCTCAGTTGGTTAGAGCGTCGTGCTAATAACGCGAATGTCGTGGGTTCGATCCCCACATTGGCCATGAATTTTTGATAGTCTATAGTATTAAAGCTTTTCGGCTATGTCCGAGATAACAGAAGTTCGTCAAAAGATACTCTTAACGTCAGGAAATGTAAAAAGAAGTGGTAGGTTTAAACTTTTAGCCCTTTTTGCACGATTTCCACGCTTTTGACCTTGTCAACTGGAAAAGCCGTGAACATCCAGCGTTTAGACTTGTGAAAATGACAATTGTTCATGTTGATATGTTTGAATAAATATATAAAATTTCCAAAGTAAGTTTCAAGGGCCGGTTAGCTCAGTTGGTTAGAGCGTCGTGCTAATAACGCGAATGTCGTGGGTTCGATCCCCACATTGGCCATATATTTTTTCTAGTTTTTGTCGCCCACTAAACTAGTATGGTAATTCTCAACATGAGAATATAAGAATAAATTAAAAGTTCAGTGACGTTTACAATTTCCAGGAATGGACTCACAATGAGAATAACGCAAAATCCAACACTATTTTAGACAAGAAAACGCATTTAGATTCAAAGTACAAATGATTTGAACATATCTAAAGTTTAGATATCCTTTCTTTATATGTAATTCTGTAAGAATAGGATACCCATATATAAGTACATAAAATTTCCCAAATTGTTTCCAACGGCCGGTTAGCTCAGTTGGTTAGAGCGTCGTGCTAATAACGCGAATGTCGTGGGTTCGATCCCCACATTGGCCATGAATTTTTGATAGTCTATAGTATTAAAGCTTTTCGGCTATGTCCGAGATAACAGAAGTTCGTCAAAAGATACTCTTAACGTCAGGAAATGTAAAAAGAAGTGGTAGGTTTAAACTTTTAGCCCTTTTTGCACGATTTCCACGCTTTTGACCTTGTCAACTGGAAAAGCCGTGAACATCCAGCGTTTAGACTTGTGAAAATGACAATTGTTCATGTTGATATGTTTGAATAAATATATAAAATTTCCAAAGTAAGTTTCAAGGGCCGGTTAGCTCAGTTGGTTAGAGCGTCGTGCTAATAACGCGAATGTCGTGGGTTCGATCCCCACATTGGCCATATATTTTTTCTAGTTTTTGTCGCCCACTAAACTAGTATGGTAATTCTCAACATGAGAATATAAGAATAAATTAAAAGTTCAGTGACGTTTACAATTTCCAGGAATGGACTCACAATGAGAATAACGCAAAATCCAACACTATTTTAGACAAGAAAACGCATTTAGATTCAAAGTACAAATGATTTGAACATATCTAAAGTTTAGATATCCTTTCTTTATATGTAATTCTGTAAGAATAGGATACCCATATATAAGTACATAAAATTTCCCAAATTGTTTCCAACGGCCGGTTAGCTCAGTTGGTTAGAGCGTCGTGCTAATAACGCGAATGTCGTGGGTTCGATCCCCACATTGGCCATGAATTTTTGATAGTCTATAGTATTAAAGCTTTTCGGCTATGTCCGAGATAACAGAAGTTCGTCAAAAGATACTCTTAACGTCAGGAAATGTAAAAAGAAGTGGTAGGTTTAAACTTTTAGCCCTTTTTGCACGATTTCCACGCTTTTGACCTTGTCAACTGGAAAAGCCGTGAACATCCAGCGTTTAGACTTGTGAAAATGACAATTGTTCATGTTGATATGTTTGAATAAATATATAAAATTTCCAAAGTAAGTTTCAAGGGCCGGTTAGCTCAGTTGGTTAGAGCGTCGTGCTAATAACGCGAATGTCGTGGGTTCGATCCCCACATTGGCCATATATTTTTTCTAGTTTTTGTCGCCCACTAAACTAGTATGGTAATTCTCAACATGAGAATATAAGAACAAATTAAAAGTTCAGTGACGTTTACAATTTCCATGAATGGACTCACAATGAGAATAACGCAAAATCCAACACTATTTTAGACAAGAAAACGCATTTAGATTCAAAGTACAAATGATTTGAACATATCTAAAGTTTAGATATCCTTTCTTTATATGCAATTCTGTAAGAATAGGATACCCATATATAAGTACATAAAATTTCCCAAATTGTTTCCAACGGCCGGTTAGCTCAGTTGGTTAGAGCGTCGTGCTAATAACGCGAATGTCGTGGGTTCGATCCCCACATTGGCCATGAATTTTTGATAGTCTATAGTATTAAAGCTTTTCGGCTATGTCCGAGATAACAGAAGTTCGTCAAAAGATACTCTTAACGTCAGGAAATGTAAAAAGAAGTGGTAGGTTTAAACTTTTAGCCCTTTTTGCACGATTTCCACGCTTTTGACCTTGTCAACTGGAAAAGCCGTGAACATCCAGCGTTTAGACTTGTGAAAATGACAATTGTTCATGTTGATATGTTTGAATAAATATATAAAATTTCCAAAGTAAGTTTCAAGGGCCGGTTAGCTCAGTTGGTTAGAGCGTCGTGCTAATAACGCGAATGTCGTGGGTTCGATCCCCACATTGGCCATATATTTTTTCTAGTTTTTGTCGCCCACTAAACTAGTATGGTAATTCTCAACATGAGAATATAAGAATAAATTAAAAGTTCAGTGACGTTTACAATTTCCATGAATGGACTCACAATGAGAATAACGCAAAATCCAACACTATTTTAGACAAGAAAACGCATTTAGATTCAAAGTACAAATGATTTGAACATATCTAAAGTTTAGATATCCTTTCTTTATATGTAATTCTGTAAGAATAGGATACCCATATATAAGTACATAAAATTTCCCAAATTGTTTCCAACGGCCGGTTAGCTCAGTTGGTTAGAGCGTCGTGCTAATAACGCGAATGTCCTGGGTTCGATCCCCACATTGGCCATGAATTTTTGATAGTCTATAGTATTAAAGCTTTTCGGCTATGTCCGAGATAACAGAAGTTCGTCAAAAGATACTCTTAACGTCAGGAAATGTAAAAAGAAGTGGTAGGTTTAAACTTTTAGCCCTTTTTGCACGATTTCCACGCTTTTGACCTTGTCAACTGGAAAAGCCGTGAACATCCAGCGTTTAGACTTGTGAAAATGACAATTGTTCATGTTGATATGTTTGAATAAATATATAAAATTTCCAAAGTAAGTTTCAAGGGCCGGTTAGCTCAGTTGGTTAGAGCGTCGTGCTAATAACGCGAATGTCGTGGGTTCGATCCCCACATTGGCCATATATTTTTTCTAGTTTTTGTCGCCCACTAAACTAGTATGGTAATTCTCAACATGAGAATATAAGAATAAATTAAAAGTTCAGTGACGTTTACAATTTCCATGAATGGACTCACAATGAGAATAACGCAAAATCCAACACTATTTTAGACAAGAAAACGCATTTAGATTCAAAGTACAAATGATTTGAACATATCTAAAGTTTAGATATCCTTTCTTTATATGTAATTCTGTAAGAATAGGATACCCATATATAAGTACATAAAATTTCCCAAATTGTTTCCAACGGCCGGTTAGCTCAGTTGGTTAGAGCGTCGTGCTAATAACGCGAATGTCGTGGGTTCGATCCCCACATTGGCCATGAATTTTTGATAGTCTATAGTATTAAAGCTTTTCGGCTATGTCCGAGATAACAGAAGTTCGTCAAAAGATACTCTTAACGTCAGGAAATGTAAAAAGAAGTGGTAGGTTTAAACTTTTAGCCCTTTTTGCACGATTTCCACGCTTTTGACCTTGTCAACTGGAAAAGCCGTGAACATCCAGCGTTTAGACTTGTGAAAATGACAATTGTTCATGTTGATATGTTTGAATAAATATATAAAATTTCCAAAGTAAGTTTCAAGGGCCGGTTAGCTCAGTTGGTTAGAGCGTCGTGCTAATAACGCGAATGTCGTGGGTTCGATCCCCACATTGGCCATATATTTTTTCTAGTTTTTGTCGCCCACTAAACTAGTATGGTAATTCTCAACATGAGAATATAAGAATAAATTAAAAGTTCAGTGACGTTTACAATTTCCAGGAATGGACTCACAATGAGAATAACGCAAAATCCAACACTATTTTAGACAAGAAAACGCATTTAGATTCAAAGTACAAATGATTTGAACATATCTAAAGTTTAGATATCCTTTCTTTATATGTAATTCTGTAAGAATAGGATACCCATATATAAGTACATAAAATTTCCCAAATTGTTTCCAACGGCCGGTTAGCTCAGTTGGTTAGAGCGTCGTGCTAATAACGCGAATGTCGTGGGTTCGATCCCCACATTGGCCATGAATTTTTGATAGTCTATAGTATTAAAGCTTTTCGGCTATGTCCGAGATAACAGAAGTTCGTCAAAAGATACTCTTAACGTCAGGAAATGTAAAAAGAAGTGGTAGGTTTAAACTTTTAGCCCTTTTTGCACGATTTCCACGCTTTTGACCTTGTCAACTGGAAAAGCCGTGAACATCCAGCGTTTAGACTTGTGAAAATGACAATTGTTCATGTTGATATGTTTGAATAAATATATAAAATTTCCAAAGTAAGTTTCAAGGGCCGGTTAGCTCAGTTGGTTAGAGCGTCGTGCTAATAACGCGAATGTCGTGGGTTCGATCCCCACATTGGCCATATATTTTTTCTAGTTTTTGTCGCCCACTAAACTAGTATGGTAATTCTCAACATGAGAATATAAGAACAAATTAAAAGTTCAGTGACGTTTACAATTTCCATGAATGGACTCACAATGAGAATAACGCAAAATCCAACACTATTTTAGACAAGAAAACGCATTTAGATTCAAAGTACAAATGATTTGAACATATCTAAAGTTTAGATATCCTTTCTTTATATGCAATTCTGTAAGAATAGGATACCCATATATAAGTACATAAAATTTCCCAAATTGTTTCCAACGGCCGGTTAGCTCAGTTGGTTAGAGCGTCGTGCTAATAACGCGAATGTCGTGGGTTCGATCCCCACATTGGCCATGAATTTTTGATAGTCTATAGTATTAAAGCTTTTCGGCTATGTCCGAGATAACAGAAGTTCGTCAAAAGATACTCTTAACGTCAGGAAATGTAAAAAGAAGTGGTAGGTTTAAACTTTTAGCCCTTTTTGCACGATTTCCACGCTTTTGACCTTGTCAACTGGAAAAGCCGTGAACATCCAGCGTTTAGACTTGTGAAAATGACAATTGTTCATGTTGATATGTTTGAATAAATATATAAAATTTCCAAAGTAAGTTTCAAGGGCCGGTTAGCTCAGTTGGTTAGAGCGTCGTGCTAATAACGCGAATGTCGTGGGTTCGATCCCCACATTGGCCATATATTTTTTCTAGTTTTTGTCGCCCACTAAACTAGTATGGTAATTCTCAACATGAGAATATAAGAATAAATTAAAAGTTCAGTGACGTTTACAATTTCCATGAATGGACTCACAATGAGAATAACGCAAAATCCAACACTATTTTAGACAAGAAAACGCATTTAGATTCAAAGTACAAATGATTTGAACATATCTAAAGTTTAGATATCCTTTCTTTATATGTAATTCTGTAAGAATAGGATACCCATATATAAGTACATAAAATTTCCCAAATTGTTTCCAACGGCCGGTTAGCTCAGTTGGTTAGAGCGTCGTGCTAATAACGCGAATGTCCTGGGTTCGATCCCCACATTGGCCATGAATTTTTGATAGTCTATAGTATTAAAGCTTTTCGGCTATGTCCGAGATAACAGAAGTTCGTCAAAAGATACTCTTAACGTCAGGAAATGTAAAAAGAAGTGGTAGGTTTAAACTTTTAGCCCTTTTTGCACGATTTCCACGCTTTTGACCTTGTCAACTGGAAAAGCCGTGAACATCCAGCGTTTAGACTTGTGAAAATGACAATTGTTCATGTTGATATGTTTGAATAAATATATAAAATTTCCAAAGTAAGTTTCAAGGGCCGGTTAGCTCAGTTGGTTAGAGCGTCGTGCTAATAACGCGAATGTCGTGGGTTCGATCCCCACATTGGCCATATATTTTTTCTAGTTTTTGTCGCCCACTAAACTAGTATGGTAATTCTCAACATGAGAATATAAGAATAAATTAAAAGTTCAGTGACGTTTACAATTTCCATGAATGGACTCACAATGAGAATAACGCAAAATCCAACACTATTTTAGACAAGAAAACGCATTTAGATTCAAAGTACAAATGATTTGAACATATCTAAAGTTTAGATATCCTTTCTTTATATGTAATTCTGTAAGAATAGGATACCCATATATAAGTACATAAAATTTCCCAAATTGTTTCCAACGGCCGGTTAGCTCAGTTGGTTAGAGCGTCGTGCTAATAACGCGAATGTCGTGGGTTCGATCCCCACATTGGCCATGAATTTTTGATAGTCTATAGTATTAAAGCTTTTCGGCTATGTCCGAGATAACAGAAGTTCGTCAAAAGATACTCTTAACGTCAGGAAATGTAAAAAGAAGTGGTAGGTTTAAACTTTTAGCCCTTTTTGCACGATTTCCACGCTTTTGACCTTGTCAACTGGAAAAGCCGTGAACATCCAGCGTTTAGACTTGTGAAAATGACAATTGTTCATGTTGATATGTTTGAATAAATATATAAAATTTCCAAAGTAAGTTTCAAGGGCCGGTTAGCTCAGTTGGTTAGAGCGTCGTGCTAATAACGCGAATGTCGTGGGTTCGATCCCCACATTGGCCATATATTTTTTCTAGTTTTTGTCGCCCACTAAACTAGTATGGTAATTCTCAACATGAGAATATAAGAATAAATTAAAAGTTCAGTGACGTTTACAATTTCCAGGAATGGACTCACAATGAGAATAACGCAAAATCCAACACTATTTTAGACAAGAAAACGCATTTAGATTCAAAGTACAAATGATTTGAACATATCTAAAGTTTAGATATCCTTTCTTTATATGTAATTCTGTAAGAATAGGATACCCATATATAAGTACATAAAATTTCCCAAATTGTTTCCAACGGCCGGTTAGCTCAGTTGGTTAGAGCGTCGTGCTAATAACGCGAATGTCGTGGGTTCGATCCCCACATTGGCCATGAATTTTTGATAGTCTATAGTATTAAAGCTTTTCGGCTATGTCCGAGATAACAGAAGTTCGTCAAAAGATACTCTTAACGTCAGGAAATGTAAAAAGAAGTGGTAGGTTTAAACTTTTAGCCCTTTTTGCACGATTTCCACGCTTTTGACCTTGTCAACTGGAAAAGCCGTGAACATCCAGCGTTTAGACTTGTGAAAATGACAATTGTTCATGTTGATATGTTTGAATAAATATATAAAATTTCCAAAGTAAGTTTCAAGGGCCGGTTAGCTCAGTTGGTTAGAGCGTCGTGCTAATAACGCGAATGTCGTGGGTTCGATCCCCACATTGGCCATATATTTTTTCTAGTTTTTGTCGCCCACTAAACTAGTATGGTAATTCTCAACATGAGAATATAAGAACAAATTAAAAGTTCAGTGACGTTTACAATTTCCATGAATGGACTCACAATGAGAATAACGCAAAATCCAACACTATTTTAGACAAGAAAACGCATTTAGATTCAAAGTACAAATGATTTGAACATATCTAAAGTTTAGATATCCTTTCTTTATATGTAATTCTGTAAGAATAGGATACCCATATATAAGTACATAAAATTTCCCAAATTGTTTCCAACGGCCGGTTAGCTCAGTTGGTTAGAGCGTCGTGCTAATAACGCGAATGTCGTGGGTTCGATCCCCACATTGGCCATGAATTTTTGATAGTCTATAGTATTAAAGCTTTTCGGCTATGTCCGAGATAACAGAAGTTCGTCAAAAGATACTCTTAACGTCAGGAAATGTAAAAAGAAGTGGTAGGTTTAAACTTTTAGCCCTTTTTGCACGATTTCCACGCTTTTGACCTTGTCAACTGGAAAAGCCGTGAACATCCAGCGTTTAGACTTGTGAAAATGACAATTGTTCATGTTGATATGTTTGAATAAATATATAAAATTTCCAAAGTAAGTTTCAAGGGCCGGTTAGCTCAGTTGGTTAGAGCGTCGTGCTAATAACGCGAATGTCGTGGGTTCGATCCCCACATTGGCCATATATTTTTTCTAGTTTTTGTCGCCCACTAAACTAGTATGGTAATTCTCAACATGAGAATATAAGAATAAATTAAAAGTTCAGTGACGTTTACAATTTCCATGAATGGACTCACAATGAGAATAACGCAAAATCCAACACTATTTTAGACAAGAAAACGCATTTAGATTCAAAGTACAAATGATTTGAACATATCTAAAGTTTAGATATCCTTTCTTTATATGTAATTCTGTAAGAATAGGATACCCATATATAAGTACATAAAATTTCCCAAATTGTTTCCAACGGCCGGTTAGCTCAGTTGGTTAGAGCGTCGTGCTAATAACGCGAATGTCGTGGGTTCGATCCCCACATTGGCCATGAATTTTTGATAGTCTATAGTATTAAAGCTTTTCGGCTATGTCCGAGATAACAGAAGTTCGTCAAAAGATACTCTTAACGTCAGGAAATGTAAAAAGAAGTGGTAGGTTTAAACTTTTAGCCCTTTTTGCACGATTTCCACGCTTTTGACCTTGTCAACTGGAAAAGCCGTGAACATCCAGCGTTTAGACTTGTGAAAATGACAATTGTTCATGTTGATATGTTTGAATAAATATATAAAATTTCCAAAGTAAGTTTCAAGGGCCGGTTAGCTCAGTTGGTTAGAGCGTCGTGCTAATAACGCGAATGTCGTGGGTTCGATCCCCACATTGGCCATATATTTTTTCTAGTTTTTCTCGCCCACTAAACTAGTATGGTAATTCTCAACATGAGAATATAAGAATAAATTAAAAGTTCAGTGACGTTTACAATTTCCATGAATGGACTCACAATGAGAATAACGCAAAATCCAACACTATTTTAGACAAGAAAACGCATTTAGATTCAAAGTACAAATGATTTGAACATATCTAAAGTTTAGATATCCTTTCTTTATATGTAATTCTGTAAGAATAGGATACCCATATATAAGTACATAAAATTTCCCAAATTGTTTCCAACGGCCGGTTAGCTCAGTTGGTTAGAGCGTCGTGCTAATAACGCGAATGTCGTGGGTTCGATCCCCACATTGGCCATGAATTTTTGATAGTCTATAGTATTAAAGCTTTTCGGCTATGTCCGAGATAACAGAAGTTCGTCAAAAGATACTCTTAACGTCAGGAAATGTAAAAAGAAGTGGTAGGTTTAAACTTTTAGCCCTTTTTGCACGATTTCCACGCTTTTGACCTTGTCAACTGGAAAAGCCGTGAACATCCAGCGTTTAGACTTGTGAAAATGACAATTGTTCATGTTGATATGTTTGAATAAATATATAAAATTTCCAAAGTAAGTTTCAAGGGCCGGTTAGCTCAGTTGGTTAGAGCGTCGTGCTAATAACGCGAATGTCGTGGGTTCGATCCCCACATTGGCCATATATTTTTTCTAGTTTTTGTCGCCCACTAAACTAGTATGGTAATTCTCAACATGAGAATATAAGAATAAATTAAAAGTTCAGTGACGTTTACAATTTCCATGAATGGACTCACAATGAGAATAACGCAAAATCCAACACTATTTTAGACAAGAAAACGCATTTAGATTCAAAGTACAAATGATTTGAACATATCTAAAGTTTAGATATCCTTTCTTTATATGTAATTCTGTAAGAATAGGATACCCATATATAAGTACATAAAATTTCCCAAATTGTTTCCAACGGCCGGTTAGCTCAGTTGGTTAGAGCGTCGTGCTAATAACGCGAATGTCGTGGGTTCGATCCCCACATTGGCCATGAATTTTTGATAGTCTATAGTATTAAAGCTTTTCGGCTATGTCCGAGATAACAGAAGTTCGTCAAAAGATACTCTTAACGTCAGGAAATGTAAAAAGAAGTGGTAGGTTTAAACTTTTAGCCCTTTTTGCACGATTTCCACGCTTTTGACCTTGTCAACTGGAAAAGCCGTGAACATCCAGCGTTTAGACTTGTGAAAATGACAATTGTTCATGTTGATATGTTTGAATAAATATATAAAATTTCCAAAGTAAGTTTCAAGGGCCGGTTAGCTCAGTTGGTTAGAGCGTCGTGCTAATAACGCGAATGTCGTGGGTTCGATCCCCACATTGGCCATATATTTTTTCTAGTTTTTGTCGCCCACTAAACTAGTATGGTAATTCTCAACATGAGAATATAAGAATAAATTAAAAGTTCAGTGACGTTTACAATTTCCATGAATGGACTCACAATGAGAATAACGCAAAATCCAACACTATTTTAGACAAGAAAACGCATTTAGATTCAAAGTACAAATGATTTGAACATATCTAAAGTTTAGATATCCTTTCTTTATATGTAATTCTGTAAGAATAGGATACCCATATATAAGTACATAAAATTTCCCAAATTGTTTCCAACGGCCGGTTAGCTCAGTTGGTTAGAGCGTCGTGCTAATAACCCGAATGTCGTGGGTTCGATCCCCACATTGGCCATGAATTTTTGATAGTCTATAGTATTAAAGCTTTTCGGCTATGTCCGAGATAACAGAAGTTCGTCAAAAGATACTCTTAACGTCAGGAAATGTAAAAAGAAGTGGTAGGTTTAAACTTTTAGCCCTTTTTGCACGATTTCCACGCTTTTGACCTTGTCAACTGGAAAAGCCGTGAACATCCAGCGTTTAGACTTGTGAAAATGACAATTGTTCATGTTGATATGTTTGAATAAATATATAAAATTTCCAAAGTAAGTTTCAAGGGCCGGTTAGCTCAGTTGGTTAGAGCGTCGTGCTAATAACGCGAATGTCGTGGGTTCGATCCCCACATTGGCCATATATTTTTTCTAGTTTTTGTCGCCCACTAAACTAGTATGGTAATTCTCAACATGAGAATATAAGAATAAATTAAAAGTTCAGTGACGTTTACAATTTCCATGAATGGACTCACAATGAGAATAACGCAAAATCCAACACTATTTTAGACAAGAAAACGCATTTAGATTCAAAGTACAAATGATTTGAACATATCTAAAGTTTAGATATCCTTTCTTTATATGTAATTCTGTAAGAATAGGATACCCATATATAAGTACATAAAATTTCCCAAATTGTTTCCAACGGCCGGTTAGCTCAGTTGGTTAGAGCGTCGTGCTAATAACGCGAATGTCGTGGGTTCGATCCCCACATTGGCCATGAATTTTTGATAGTCTATAGTATTAAAGCTTTTCGGCTATGTCCGAGATAACAGAAGTTCGTCAAAAGATACTCTTAACGTCAGGAAATGTAAAAAGAAGTGGTAGGTTTAAACTTTTAGCCCTTTTTGCACGATTTCCACGCTTTTGACCTTGTCAACTGGAAAAGCCGTGAACATCCAGCGTTTAGACTTGTGAAAATGACAATTGTTCATGTTGATATGTTTGAATAAATATATAAAATTTCCAAAGTAAGTTTCAAGAGCCGGTTAGCTCAGTTGGTTAGAGCGTCGTGCTAATAACGCGAATGTCGTGGGTTCGATCCCCACATTGGCCATATATTTTTTCTAGTTTTTGTCGCCCACTAAACTAGTATGGTAATTCTCAACATGAGAATATAAGAATAAATTAAAAGTTCAGTGACGTTTACAATTTCCATGAATGGACTCACAATGAGAATAACGCAAAATCCAACACTATTTTAGACAAGAAAACGCATTTAGATTCAAAGTACAAATGATTTGAACATATCTAAAGTTTAGATATCCTTTCTTTATATGTAATTCTGTAAGAATAGGATACCCATATATAAGTACATAAAATTTCCCAAATTGTTTCCAACGGCCGGTTAGCTCAGTTGGTTAGAGCGTCGTGCTAATAACGCGAATGTCGTGGGTTCGATCCCCACATTGGCCATGAATTTTTGATAGTCTATAGTATTAAAGCTTTTCGGCTATGTCCGAGATAACAGAAGTTCGTCAAAAGATACTCTTAACGTCAGGAAATGTAAAAAGAAGTGGTAGGTTTAAACTTTTAGCCCTTTTTGCACGATTTCCACGCTTTTGACCTTGTCAACTGGAAAAGCCGTGAACATCCAGCGTTTAGACTTGTGAAAATGACAATTGTTCATGTTGATATGTTTGAATAAATATATAAAATTTCCAAAGTAAGTTTCAAGGGCCGGTTAGCTCAGTTGGTTAGAGCGTCGTGCTAATAACGCGAATGTCGTGGGTTCGATCCCCACATTGGCCATATATTTTTTCTAGTTTTTGTCGCCCACTAAACTAGTATGGTAATTCTCAACATGAGAATATAAGAATAAATTAAAAGTTCAGTGACGTTTACAATTTCCATGAATGGACTCACAATGAGAATAACGCAAAATCCAACACTATTTTAGACAAGAAAACGCATTTAGATTCAAAGTACAAATGATTTGAACATATCTAAAGTTTAGATATCCTTTCTTTATATGTAATTCTGTAAGAATAGGATACCCATATATAAGTACATAAAATTTCCCAAATTGTTTCCAACGGCCGGTTAGCTCAGTTGGTTAGAGCGTCGTGCTAATAACGCGAATGTCGTGGGTTCGATCCCCACATTGGCCATGAATTTTTGATAGTCTATAGTATTAAAGCTTTTCGGCTATGTCCGAGATAACAGAAGTTCGTCAAAAGATACTCTTAACGTCAGGAAATGTAAAAAGAAGTGGTAGGTTTAAACTTTTAGCCCTTTTTGCACGATTTCCACGCTTTTGACCTTGTCAACTGGAAAAGCCGTGAACATCCAGCGTTTAGACTTGTGAAAATGACAATTGTTCATGTTGATATGTTTGAATAAATATATAAAATTTCCAAAGTAAGTTTCAAGGGCCGGTTAGCTCAGTTGGTTAGAGCGTCGTGCTAATAACGCGAATGTCGTGGGTTCGATCCCCACATTGGCCATATATTTTTTCTAGTTTTTGTCGCCCACTAAACTAGTATGGTAATTCTCAACATGAGAATATAAGAATAAATTAAAAGTTCAGTGACGTTTACAATTTCCATGAATGGACTCACAATGAGAATAACGCAAAATCCAACACTATTTTAGACAAGAAAACGCATTTAGATTCAAAGTACAAATGATTTGAACATATCTAAAGTTTAGATATCCTTTCTTTATATGTAATTCTGTAAGAATAGGATACCCATATATAAGTACATAAAATTTCCCAAATTGTTTCCAACGGCCGGTTAGCTCAGTTGGTTAGAGCGTCGTGCTAATAACGCGAATGTCGTGGGTTCGATCCCCACATTGGCCATGAATTTTTGATAGTCTATAGTATTAAAGCTTTTCGGCTATGTCCGAGATAACAGAAGTTCGTCAAAAGATACTCTTAACGTCAGGAAATGTAAAAAGAAGTGGTAGGTTTAAACTTTTAGCCCTTTTTGCACGATTTCCACGCTTTTGACCTTGTCAACTGGAAAAGCCGTGAACATCCAGCGTTTAGACTTGTGAAAATGACAATTGTTCATGTTGATATGTTTGAATAAATATATAAAATTTCCAAAGTAAGTTTCAAGGGCCGGTTAGCTCAGTTGGTTAGAGCGTCGTGCTAATAACGCGAATGTCGTGGGTTCGATCCCCACATTGGCCATATATTTTTTCTAGTTTTTGTCGCCCACTAAACTAGTATGGTAATTCTCAACATGAGAATATAAGAATAAATTAAAAGTTCAGTGACGTTTACAATTTCCATGAATGGACTCACAATGAGAATAACGCAAAATCCAACACTATTTTAGACAAGAAAACGCATTTAGATTCAAAGTACAAATGATTTGAACATATCTAAAGTTTAGATATCCTTTCTTTATATGTAATTCTGTAAGAATAGGATACCCATATATAAGTACATAAAATTTCCCAAATTGTTTCCAACGGCCGGTTAGCTCAGTTGGTTAGAGCGTCGTGCTAATAACGCGAATGTCGTGGGTTCGATCCCCACATTGGCCATGAATTTTTGATAGTCTATAGTATTAAAGCTTTTCGGCTATGTCCGAGATAACAGAAGTTCGTCAAAAGATACTCTTAACGTCAGGAAATGTAAAAAGAAGTGGTAGGTTTAAACTTTTAGCCCTTTTTGCACGATTTCCACGCTTTTGACCTTGTCAACTGGAAAAGCCGTGAACATCCAGCGTTTAGACTTGTGAAAATGACAATTGTTCATGTTGATATGTTTGAATAAATATATAAAATTTCCAAAGTAAGTTTCAAGGGCCGGTTAGCTCAGTTGGTTAGAGCGTCGTGCTAATAACGCGAATGTCGTGGGTTCGATCCCCACATTGGCCATATATTTTTTCTAGTTTTTGTCGCCCACTAAACTAGTATGGTAATTCTCAACATGAGAATATAAGAATAAATTAAAAGTTCAGTGACGTTTACAATTTCCATGAATGGACTCACAATGAGAATAACGCAAAATCCAACACTATTTTAGACAAGAAAACGCATTTAGATTCAAAGTACAAATGATTTGAACATATCTAAAGTTTAGATATCCTTTCTTTATATGTAATTCTGTAAGAATAGGATACCCATATATAAGTACATAAAATTTCCCAAATTGTTTCCAACGGCCGGTTAGCTCAGTTGGTTAGAGCGTCGTGCTAATAACGCGAATGTCGTGGGTTCGATCCCCACATTGGCCATGAATTTTTGATAGTCTATAGTATTAAAGCTTTTCGGCTATGTCCGAGATAACAGAAGTTCGTCAAAAGATACTCTTAACGTCAGGAAATGTAAAAAGAAGTGGTAGGTTTAAACTTTTAGCCCTTTTTGCACGATTTCCACGCTTTTGACCTTGTCAACTGGAAAAGCCGTGAACATCCAGCGTTTAGACTTGTGAAAATGACAATTGTTCATGTTGATATGTTTGAATAAATATATAAAATTTCCAAAGTAAGTTTCAAGGGCCGGTTAGCTCAGTTGGTTAGAGCGTCGTGCTAATAACGCGAATGTCGTGGGTTCGATCCCCACATTGGCCATATATTTTTTCTAGTTTTTGTCGCCCACTAAACTAGTATGGTAATTCTCAACATGAGAATATAAGAATAAATTAAAAGTTCAGTGACGTTTACAATTTCCATGAATGGACTCACAAATGAGAATAACGCAAAATCCAACACTATTTTAGACAAGAAAACGCATTTAGATTCAAAGTACAAATGATTTGAACATATCTAAAGTTTAGATATCCTTTCTTTATATGTAATTCTGTAAGAATAGGATACCCATATATAAGTACATAAAATTTCCCAAATTGTTTCCAACGGCCGGTTAGCTCAGTTGGTTAGAGCGTCGTGCTAATAACGCGAATGTCGTGGGTTCGATCCCCACATTGGCCATGAATTTTTGATAGTCTATAGTATTAAAGCTTTTCGGCTATGTCCGAGATAACAGAAGTTCGTCAAAAGATACTCTTAACGTCAGGAAATGTAAAAAGAAGTGGTAGGTTTAAACTTTTAGCCCTTTTTGCACGATTTCCACGCTTTTGACCTTGTCAACTGGAAAAGCCGTGAACATCCAGCGTTTAGACTTGTGAAAATGACAATTGTTCATGTTGATATGTTTGAATAAATATATAAAATTTCCAAAGTAAGTTTCAAGCGCCGGTTAGCTCAGTTGGTTAGAGCGTCGTGCTAATAACGCGAATGTCTTGGGTTCGATCCCCACATTGGCCATATATTTTTTCTAGTTTTTGTCGCCCACTAAACTAGTATGGTAATTCTCAACATGAGAATATAAGAATAAATTAAAAGTTCAGTGACGTTTACAATTTCCATGAATGGACTCACAATGAGAATAACGCAAAATCCAACACTATTTTAGACAAGAAAACGCATTTAGATTCAAAGTACAAATGATTTGAACATATCTAAAGTTTAGATATCCTTTCTTTATATGTAATTCTGTAAGAATAGGATACCCATATATAAGTACATAAAATTTCCCAAATTGTTTCCAACGGCCGGTTAGCTCAGTTGGTTAGAGCGTCGTGCTAATAACGCGAATGTCGTGGGTTCGATCCCCACATTGGCCATGAATTTTTGATAGTCTATAGTATTAAAGCTTTTCGGCTATGTCCGAGATAACAGAAGTTCGTCAAAAGATACTCTTAACGTCAGGAAATGTAAAAAGAAGTGGTAGGTTTAAACTTTTAGCCCTTTTTGCACGATTTCCACGCTTTTGACCTTGTCAACTGGAAAAGCCGTGAACATCCAGCGTTTAGACTTGTGAAAATGACAATTGTTCATGTTGATATGTTTGAATAAATATATAAAATTTTCAAAGTAAGTTTCAAGGGCCGGTTAGCTCAGTTGGTTAGAGCGTCGTGCTAATAACGCGAATGTCGTGGGTTCGATCCCCACATTGGCCATATATTTTTTCTAGTTTTTGTCGCCCACTAAACTAGTATGGTAATTCTCAACATGAGAATATAAGAATAAATTAAAAGTTCAGTGACGTTTACAATTTCCATGAATGGACTCACAATGAGAATAACGCAAAATCCAACACTATTTTAGACAAGAAAACGCATTTAGATTCAAAGTACAAATGATTTGAACATATCTAAAGTTTAGATATCCTTTCTTTATATGTAATTCTGTAAGAATAGGATACCCATATATAAGTACATAAAATTTCCCAAATTGTTTCCAACGGCCGGTTAGCTCAGTTGGTTAGAGCGTCGTGCTAATAACGCGAATGTCGTGGGTTCGATCCCCACATTGGCCATGAATTTTTGATAGTCTATAGTATTAAAGCTTTTCGGCTATGTCCGAGATAACAGAAGTTCGTCAAAAGATACTCTTAACGTCAGGAAATGTAAAAAGAAGTGGTAGGTTTAAACTTTTAGCCCTTTTTGCACGATTTCCACGCTTTTGACCTTGTCAACTGGAAAAGCCGTGAACATCCAGCGTTTAGACTTGTGAAAATGACAATTGTTCATGTTGATATGTTTGAATAAATATATAAAATTTCCAAAGTAAGTTTCAAGGGCCGGTTAGCTCAGTTGGTTAGAGCGTCGTGCTAATAACGCGAATGTCGTGGGTTCGATCCCCACATTGGCCATATATTTTTTCTAGTTTTTGTCGCCCACTAAACTAGTATGGTAATTCTCAACATGAGAATATAAGAATAAATTAAAAGTTCAGTGACGTTTACAATTTCCATGAATGGACTCACAATGAGAATAACGCAAAATCCAACACTATTTTAGACAAGAAAACGCATTTAGATTCAAAGTACAAATGATTTGAACATATCTAAAGTTTAGATATCCTTTCTTTATATGTAATTCTGTAAGAATAGGATACCCATATATAAGTACATAAAATTTCCCAAATTGTTTCCAACGGCCGGTTAGCTCAGTTGGTTAGAGCGTCGTGCTAATAACGCGAATGTCGTGGGTTCGATCCCCACATTGGCCATGAATTTTTGATAGTCTATAGTATTAAAGCTTTTCGGCTATGTCCGAGATAACAGAAGTTCGTCAAAAGATACTCTTAACGTCAGGAAATGTAAAAAGAAGTGGTAGGTTTAAACTTTTAGCCCTTTTTGCACGATTTCCACGCTTTTGACCTTGTCAACTGGAAAAGCCGTGAACATCCAGCGTTTAGACTTGTGAAAATGACAATTGTTCATGTTGATATGTTTGAATAAATATATAAAATTTCCAAAGTAAGTTTCAAGGGCCGGTTAGCTCAGTTGGTTAGAGCGTCGTGCTAATAACGCGAATGTCGTGGGTTCGATCCCCACATTGGCCATATATTTTTTCTAGTTTTTGTCGCCCACTAAACTAGTATGGTAATTCTCAACATGAGAATATAAGAATAAATTAAAAGTTCAGTGACGTTTACAATTTCCATGAATGGACTCACAATGAGAATAACGCAAAATCCAACACTATTTTAGACAAGAAAACGCATTTAGATTCAAAATACAAATGATTTGAACATATCTAAAGTTTAGATATCCTTTCTTTATATGTAATTCTGTAAGAATAGGATACCCATATATAAGTACATAAAATTTCCCAAATTGTTTCCAACGGCCGGTTAGCTCAGTTGGTTAGAGCGTCGTGCTAATAACGCGAATGTCGTGGGTTCGATCCCCACATTGGCCATGAATTTTTGATAGTCTATAGTATTAAAGCTTTTCGGCTATGTCCGAGATAACAGAAGTTCGTCAAAAGATACTCTTAACGTCAGGAAATGTAAAAAGAAGTGGTAGGTTTAAACTTTTAGCCCTTTTTGCACGATTTCCACGCTTTTGACCTTGTCAACTGGAAAAGCCGTGAACATCCAGCGTTTAGACTTGTGAAAATGACAATTGTTCATGTTGATATGTTTGAATAAATATATAAAATTTCCAAAGTAAGTTTCAAGCGCCGGTTAGCTCAGTTGGTTAGAGCGTCGTGCTAATAACGCGAATGTCGTGGGTTCGATCCCCACATTGGCCATATATTTTTTCTAGTTTTTGTCGCCCACTAAACTAGTATGGTAATTCTCAACATGAGAATATAAGAATAAATTAAAAGTTCAGTGACGTTTACAATTTCCATGAATGGACTCACAATGAGAATAACGCAAAATCCAACACTATTTTAGACAAGAAAACGCATTTAGATTCAAAGTACAAATGATTTGAACATATCTAAAGTTTAGATATCCTTTCTTTATATGTAATTCTGTAAGAATAGGATACCCATATATAAGTACATAAAATTTCCCAAATTGTTTCCAACGGCCGGTTAGCTCAGTTGGTTAGAGCGTCGTGCTAATAACGCGAATGTCGTGGGTTCGATCCCCACATTGGCCATGAATTTTTGATAGTCTATAGTATTAAAGCTTTTCGGCTATGTCCGAGATAACAGAAGTTCGTCAAAAGATACTCTTAACGTCAGGAAATGTAAAAAGAAGTGGTAGGTTTAAACTTTTAGCCCTTTTTGCACGATTTCCACGCTTTTGACCTTGTCAACTGGAAAAGCCGTGAACATCCAGCGTTTAGACTTGTGAAAATGACAATTGTTCATGTTGATATGTTTGAATAAATATATAAAATTTCCAAAGTAAGTTTCAAGGGCCGGTTAGCTCAGTTGGTTAGAGCGTCGTGCTAATAACGCGAATGTCGTGGGTTCGATCCCCACATCGGCCATATATTTTTTCTAGTTTTTGTCGCCCACTAAACTAGTATGGTAATTCTCAACATGAGAATATAAGAATAAATTAAAAGTTCAGTGACGTTTACAATTTCCATGAATGGACTCACAAATGAGAATAACGCAAAATCCAACACTATTTTAGACAAGAAAACGCATTTAGATTCAAAGTACAAATGATTTGAACATATCTAAAGTTTAGATATCCTTTCTTTATATGTAATTCTGTAAGAATAGGATACCCATATATAAGTACATAAAATTTCCCAAATTGTTTCCAACGGCCGGTTAGCTCAGTTGGTTAGAGCGTCGTGCTAATAACGCGAATGTCGTGGGTTCGATCCCCACATTGGCCATGAATTTTTGATAGTCTATAGTATTAAAGCTTTTCGGCTATGTCCGAGATAACAGAAGTTCGTCAAAAGATACTCTTAACGTCAGGAAATGTAAAAAGAAGTGGTAGGTTTAAACTTTTAGCCCTTTTTGCACGATTTCCACGCTTTTGACCTTGTCAACTGGAAAAGCCGTGAACATCCAGCGTTTAGACTTGTGAAAATGACAATTGTTCATGTTGATATGTTTGAATAAATATATAAAATTTCCAAAGTAAGTTTCAAGGGCCGGTTAGCTCAGTTGGTTAGAGCGTCGTGCTAATAACGCGAATGTCGTGGGTTCGATCCCCACATTGGCCATATATTTTTTCTAGTTTTTGTCGCCCACTAAACTAGTATGGTAATTCTCAACATGAGAATATAAGAATAAATTAAAAGTTCAGTGACGTTTACAATTTCCATGAATGGACTCACAATGAGAATAACGCAAAATCCAACACTATTTTAGACAAGAAAACGCATTTAGATTCAAAGTACAAATGATTTGAACATATCTAAAGTTTAGATATCCTTTCTTTATATGTAATTCTGTAAGAATAGGATACCCATATATAAGTACATAAAATTTCCCAAATTGTTTCCAACGGCCGGTTAGCTCAGTTGGTTAGAGCGTCGTGCTAATAACGCGAATGTCGTGGGTTCGATCCCCACATTGGCCATGAATTTTTGATAGTCTATAGTATTAAAGCTTTTCGGCTATGTCCGAGATAACAGAAGTTCGTCAAAAGATACTCTTAACGTCAGGAAATGTAAAAAGAAGTGGTAGGTTTAAACTTTTAGCCCTTTTTGCACGATTTCCACGCTTTTGACCTTGTCAACTGGAAAAGCCGTGAACATCCAGCGTTTAGACTTGTGAAAATGACAATTGTTCATGTTGATATGTTTGAATAAATATATAAAATTTCCAAAGTAAGTTTCAAGGGCCGGTTAGCTCAGTTGGTTAGAGCGTCGTGCTAATAACGCGAATGTCGTGGGTTCGATCCCCACATTGGCCATATATTTTTTCTAGTTTTTGTCGCCCACTAAACTAGTATGGTAATTCTCAACATGAGAATATAAGAATAAATTAAAAGTTCAGTGACGTTTACAATTTCCATGAATGGACTCACAATGAGAATAACGCAAAATCCAACACTATTTTAGACAAGAAAACGCATTTAGATTCAAAGTACAAATGATTTGAACATATCTAAAGTTTAGATATCCTTTCTTTATATGTAATTCTGTAAGAATAGGATACCCATATATAAGTACATAAAATTTCCCAAATTGTTTCCAACGGCCGGTTAGCTCAGTTGGTTAGAGCGTCGTGCTAATAACGCGAATGTCGTGGGTTCGATCCCCACATTGGCCATGAATTTTTGATAGTCTATAGTATTAAAGCTTTTCGGCTATGTCCGAGATAACAGAAGTTCGTCAAAAGATACTCTTAACGTCAGGAAATGTAAAAAGAAGTGGTAGGTTTAAACTTTTAGCCCTTTTTGCACGATTTCCACGCTTTTGACCTTGTCAACTGGAAAAGCCGTGAACATCCAGCGTTTAGACTTGTGAAAATGACAATTGTTCATGTTGATATGTTTGAATAAATATATAAAATTTCCAAAGTAAGTTTCAAGGGCCGGTTAGCTCAGTTGGTTAGAGCGTCGTGCTAATAACGCGAATGTCGTGGGTTCGATCCCCACATTGGCCATATATTTTTTCTAGTTTTTGTCGCCCACTAAACTAGTATGGTAATTCTCAACATGAGAATATAAGAATAAATTAAAAGTTCAGTGACGTTTACAATTTCCATGAATGGACTCACAATGAGAATAACGCAAAATCCAACACTATTTTAGACAAGAAAACGCATTTAGATTCAAAATACAAATGATTTGAACATATCTAAAGTTTAGATATCCTTTCTTTATATGTAATTCTGTAAGAATAGGATACCCATATATAAGTACATAAAATTTCCCAAATTGTTTCCAACGGCCGGTTAGCTCAGTTGGTTAGAGCGTCGTGCTAATAACGCGAATGTCGTGGGTTCGATCCCCACATTGGCCATGAATTTTTGATAGTCTATAGTATTAAAGCTTTTCGGCTATGTCCGAGATAACAGAAGTTCGTCAAAAGATACTCTTAACGTCAGGAAATGTAAAAAGAAGTGGTAGGTTTAAACTTTTAGCCCTTTTTGCACGATTTCCACGCTTTTGACCTTGTCAACTGGAAAAGCCGTGAACATCCAGCGTTTAGACTTGTGAAAATGACAATTGTTCATGTTGATATGTTTGAATAAATATATAAAATTTCCAAAGTAAGTTTCAAGCGCCGGTTAGCTCAGTTGGTTAGAGCGTCGTGCTAATAACGCGAATGTCGTGGGTTCGATCCCCACATTGGCCATATATTTTTTCTAGTTTTTGTCGCCCACTAAACTAGTATGGTAATTCTCAACATGAGAATATAAGAATAAATTAAAAGTTCAGTGACGTTTACAATTTCCATGAATGGACTCACAATGAGAATAACGCAAAATCCAACACTATTTTAGACAAGAAAACGCATTTAGATTCAAAGTACAAATGATTTGAACATATCTAAAGTTTAGATATCCTTTCTTTATATGTAATTCTGTAAGAATAGGATACCCATATATAAGTACATAAAATTTCCCAAATTGTTTCCAACGGCCGGTTAGCTCAGTTGGTTAGAGCGTCGTGCTAATAACGCGAATGTCGTGGGTTCGATCCCCACATTGGCCATGAATTTTTGATAGTCTATAGTATTAAAGCTTTTCGGCTATGTCCGAGATAACAGAAGTTCGTCAAAAGATACTCTTAACGTCAGGAAATGTAAAAAGAAGTGGTAGGTTTAAACTTTTAGCCCTTTTTGCACGATTTCCACGCTTTTGACCTTGTCAACTGGAAAAGCCGTGAACATCCAGCGTTTAGACTTGTGAAAATGACAATTGTTCATGTTGATATGTTTGAATAAATATATAAAATTTCCAAAGTAAGTTTCAAGGGCCGGTTAGCTCAGTTGGTTAGAGCGTCGTGCTAATAACGCGAATGTCGTGGGTTCGATCCCCACATCGGCCATATATTTTTTCTAGTTTTTGTCGCCCACTAAACTAGTATGGTAATTCTCAACATGAGAATATAAGAATAAATTAAAAGTTCAGTGACGTTTACAATTTCCATGAATGGACTCACAAATGAGAATAACGCAAAATCCAACACTATTTTAGACAAGAAAACGCATTTAGATTCAAAGTACAAATGATTTGAACATATCTAAAGTTTAGATATCCTTTCTTTATATGTAATTCTGTAAGAATAGGATACCCATATATAAGTACATAAAATTTCCCAAATTGTTTCCAACGGCCGGTTAGCTCAGTTGGTTAGAGCGTCGTGCTAATAACGCGAATGTCGTGGGTTCGATCCCCACATTGGCCATGAATTTTTGATAGTCTATAGTATTAAAGCTTTTCGGCTATGTCCGAGATAACAGAAGTTCGTCAAAAGATACTCTTAACGTCAGGAAATGTAAAAAGAAGTGGTAGGTTTAAACTTTTAGCCCTTTTTGCACGATTTCCACGCTTTTGACCTTGTCAACTGGAAAAGCCGTGAACATCCAGCGTTTAGACTTGTGAAAATGACAATTGTTCATGTTGATATGTTTGAATAAATATATAAAATTTCCAAAGTAAGTTTCAAGGGCCGGTTAGCTCAGTTGGTTAGAGCGTCGTGCTAATAACGCGAATGTCGTGGGTTCGATCCCCACATTGGCCATATATTTTTTCTAGTTTTTGTCGCCCACTAAACTAGTATGGTAATTCTCAACATGAGAATATAAGAATAAATTAAAAGTTCAGTGACGTTTACAATTTCCATGAATGGACTCACAATGAGAATAACGCAAAATCCAACACTATTTTAGACAAGAAAACGCATTTAGATTCAAAGTACAAATGATTTGAACATATCTAAAGTTTAGATATCCTTTCTTTATATGTAATTCTGTAAGAATAGGATACCCATATATAAGTACATAAAATTTCCCAAATTGTTTCCAACGGCCGGTTAGCTCAGTTGGTTAGAGCGTCGTGCTAATAACGCGAATGTCGTGGGTTCGATCCCCACATTGGCCATGAATTTTTGATAGTCTATAGTATTAAAGCTTTTCGGCTATGTCCGAGATAACAGAAGTTCGTCAAAAGATACTCTTAACGTCAGGAAATGTAAAAAGAAGTGGTAGGTTTAAACTTTTAGCCCTTTTTGCACGATTTCCACGCTTTTGACCTTGTCAACTGGAAAAGCCGTGAACATCCAGCGTTTAGACTTGTGAAAATGACAATTGTTCATGTTGATATGTTTGAATAAATATATAAAATTTCCAAAGTAAGTTTCAAGGGCCGGTTAGCTCAGTTGGTTAGAGCGTCGTGCTAATAACGCGAATGTCGTGGGTTCGATCCCCACATTGGCCATATATTTTTTCTAGTTTTTGTCGCCCACTAAACTAGTATGGTAATTCTCAACATGAGAATATAAGAATAAATTAAAAGTTCAGTGACGTTTACAATTTCCATGAATGGACTCACAATGAGAATAACGCAAAATCCAACACTATTTTAGACAAGAAAACGCATTTAGATTCAAAGTACAAATGATTTGAACATATCTAAAGTTTAGATATCCTTTCTTTATATGTAATTCTGTAAGAATAGGATACCCATATATAAGTACATAAAATTTCCCAAATTGTTTCCAACGGCCGGTTAGCTCAGTTGGTTAGAGCGTCGTGCTAATAACGCGAATGTCGTGGGTTCGATCCCCACATTGGCCATGAATTTTTGATAGTCTATAGTATTAAAGCTTTTCGGCTATGTCCGAGATAACAGAAGTTCGTCAAAAGATACTCTTAACGTCAGGAAATGTAAAAAGAAGTGGTAGGTTTAAACTTTTAGCCCTTTTTGCACGATTTCCACGCTTTTGACCTTGTCAACTGGAAAAGCCGTGAACATCCAGCGTTTAGACTTGTGAAAATGACAATTGTTCATGTTGATATGTTTGAATAAATATATAAAATTTCCAAAGTAAGTTTCAAGGGCCGGTTAGCTCAGTTGGTTAGAGCGTCGTGCTAATAACGCGAATGTCGTGGGTTCGATCCCCACATTGGCCATATATTTTTTCTAGTTTTTGTCGCCCACTAAACTAGTATGGTAATTCTCAACATGAGAATATAAGAATAAATTAAAAGTTCAGTGACGTTTACAATTTCCATGAATGGACTCACAATGAGAATAACGCAAAATCCAACACTATTTTAGACAAGAAAACGCATTTAGATTCAAAGTACAAATGATTTGAACATATCTAAAGTTTAGATATCCTTTCTTTATATGTAATTCTGTAAGAATAGGATACCCATATATAAGTACATAAAATTTCCCAAATTGTTTCCAACGGCCGGTTAGCTCAGTTGGTTAGAGCGTCGTGCTAATAACGCGAATGTCGTGGGTTCGATCCCCACATTGGCCATGAATTTTTGATAGTCTATAGTATTAAAGCTTTTCGGCTATGTCCGAGATAACAGAAGTTCGTCAAAAGATACTCTTAACGTCAGGAAATGTAAAAAGAAGTGGTAGGTTTAAACTTTTAGCCCTTTTTGCACGATTTCCACGCTTTTGACCTTGTCAACTGGAAAAGCCGTGAACATCCAGCGTTTAGACTTGTGAAAATGACAATTGTTCATGTTGATATGTTTGAATAAATATATAAAATTTCCAAAGTAAGTTTCAAGGGCCGGTTAGCTCAGTTGGTTAGAGCGTCGTGCTAATAACGCGAATGTCGTGGGTTCGATCCCCACATTGGCCATATATTTTTTCTAGTTTTTGTCGCCCACTAAACTAGTATGGTAATTCTCAACATGAGAATATAAGAATAAATTAAAAGTTCAGTGACGTTTACAATTTCCATGAATGGACTCACAATGAGAATAACGCAAAATCCAACACTATTTTAGACAAGAAAACGCATTTAGATTCAAAGTACAAATGATTTGAACATATCTAAAGTTTAGATATCCTTTCTTTATATGTAATTCTGTAAGAATAGGATACCCATATATAAGTACATAAAATTTCCCAAATTGTTTCCAACGGCCGGTTAGCTCAGTTGGTTAGAGCGTCGTGCTAATAACGCGAATGTCGTGGGTTCGATCCCCACATTGGCCATGAATTTTTGATAGTCTATAGTATTAAAGCTTTTCGGCTATGTCCGAGATAACAGAAGTTCGTCAAAAGATACTCTTAACGTCAGGAAATGTAAAAAGAAGTGGTAGGTTTAAACTTTTAGCCCTTTTTGCACGATTTCCACGCTTTTGACCTTGTCAACTGGAAAAGCCGTGAACATCCAGCGTTTAGACTTGTGAAAATGACAATTGTTCATGTTGATATGTTTGAATAAATATATAAAATTTCCAAAGTAAGTTTCAAGGGCCGGTTAGCTCAGTTGGTTAGAGCGTCGTGCTAATAACGCGAATGTCGTGGGTTCGATCCCCACATCGGCCATATATTTTTTCTAGTTTTTGTCGCCCACTAAACTAGTATGGTAATTCTCAACATGAGAATATAAGAATAAATTAAAAGTTCAGTGACGTTTACAATTTCCATGAATGGACTCACAAATGAGAATAACGCAAAATCCAACACTATTTTAGACAAGAAAACGCATTTAGATTCAAAGTACAAATGATTTGAACATATCTAAAGTTTAGATATCCTTTCTTTATATGTAATTCTGTAAGAATAGGATACCCATATATAAGTACATAAAATTTCCCAAATTGTTTCCAACGGCCGGTTAGCTCAGTTGGTTAGAGCGTCGTGCTAATAACGCGAATGTCGTGGGTTCGATCCCCACATTGGCCATGAATTTTTGATAGTCTATAGTATTAAAGCTTTTCGGCTATGTCCGAGATAACAGAAGTTCGTCAAAAGATACTCTTAACGTCAGGAAATGTAAAAAGAAGTGGTAGGTTTAAACTTTTAGCCCTTTTTGCACGATTTCCACGCTTTTGACCTTGTCAACTGGAAAAGCCGTGAACATCCAGCGTTTAGACTTGTGAAAATGACAATTGTTCATGTTGATATGTTTGAATAAATATATAAAATTTCCAAAGTAAGTTTCAAGGGCCGGTTAGCTCAGTTGGTTAGAGCGTCGTGCTAATAACGCGAATGTCGTGGGTTCGATCCCCACATTGGCCATATATTTTTTCTAGTTTTTGTCGCCCACTAAACTAGTATGGTAATTCTCAACATGAGAATATAAGAATAAATTAAAAGTTCAGTGACGTTTACAATTTCCATGAATGGACTCACAATGAGAATAACGCAAAATCCAACACTATTTTAGACAAGAAAACGCATTTAGATTCAAAGTACAAATGATTTGAACATATCTAAAGTTTAGATATCCTTTCTTTATATGTAATTCTGTAAGAATAGGATACCCATATATAAGTACATAAAATTTCCCAAATTGTTTCCAACGGCCGGTTAGCTCAGTTGGTTAGAGCGTCGTGCTAATAACGCGAATGTCGTGGGTTCGATCCCCACATTGGCCATGAATTTTTGATAGTCTATAGTATTAAAGCTTTTCGGCTATGTCCGAGATAACAGAAGTTCGTCAAAAGATACTCTTAACGTCAGGAAATGTAAAAAGAAGTGGTAGGTTTAAACTTTTAGCCCTTTTTGCACGATTTCCACGCTTTTGACCTTGTCAACTGGAAAAGCCGTGAACATCCAGCGTTTAGACTTGTGAAAATGACAATTGTTCATGTTGATATGTTTGAATAAATATATAAAATTTCCAAAGTAAGTTTCAAGGGCCGGTTAGCTCAGTTGGTTAGAGCGTCGTGCTAATAACGCGAATGTCGTGGGTTCGATCCCCACATTGGCCATATATTTTTTCTAGTTTTTGTCGCCCACTAAACTAGTATGGTAATTCTCAACATGAGAATATAAGAATAAATTAAAAGTTCAGTGACGTTTACAATTTCCATGAATGGACTCACAATGAGAATAACGCAAAATCCAACACTATTTTAGACAAGAAAACGCATTTAGATTCAAAGTACAAATGATTTGAACATATCTAAAGTTTAGATATCCTTTCTTTATATGTAATTCTGTAAGAATAGGATACCCATATATAAGTACATAAAATTTCCCAAATTGTTTCCAACGGCCGGTTAGCTCAGTTGGTTAGAGCGTCGTGCTAATAACGCGAATGTCGTGGGTTCGATCCCCACATTGGCCATGAATTTTTGATAGTCTATAGTATTAAAGCTTTTCGGCTATGTCCGAGATAACAGAAGTTCGTCAAAAGATACTCTTAACGTCAGGAAATGTAAAAAGAAGTGGTAGGTTTAAACTTTTAGCCCTTTTTGCACGATTTCCACGCTTTTGACCTTGTCAACTGGAAAAGCCGTGAACATCCAGCGTTTAGACTTGTGAAAATGACAATTGTTCATGTTGATATGTTTGAATAAATATATAAAATTTCCAAAGTAAGTTTCAAGGGCCGGTTAGCTCAGTTGGTTAGAGCGTCGTGCTAATAACGCGAATGTCGTGGGTTCGATCCCCACATTGGCCATATATTTTTTCTAGTTTTTGTCGCCCACTAAACTAGTATGGTAATTCTCAACATGAGAATATAAGAATAAATTAAAAGTTCAGTGACGTTTACAATTTCCATGAATGGACTCACAATGAGAATAACGCAAAATCCAACACTATTTTAGACAAGAAAACGCATTTAGATTCAAAATACAAATGATTTGAACATATCTAAAGTTTAGATATCCTTTCTTTATATGTAATTCTGTAAGAATAGGATACCCATATATAAGTACATAAAATTTCCCAAATTGTTTCCAACGGCCGGTTAGCTCAGTTGGTTAGAGCGTCGTGCTAATAACGCGAATGTCGTGGGTTCGATCCCCACATTGGCCATGAATTTTTGATAGTCTATAGTATTAAAGCTTTTCGGCTATGTCCGAGATAACAGAAGTTCGTCAAAAGATACTCTTAACGTCAGGAAATGTAAAAAGAAGTGGTAGGTTTAAACTTTTAGCCCTTTTTGCACGATTTCCACGCTTTTGACCTTGTCAACTGGAAAAGCCGTGAACATCCAGCGTTTAGACTTGTGAAAATGACAATTGTTCATGTTGATATGTTTGAATAAATATATAAAATTTCCAAAGTAAGTTTCAAGCGCCGGTTAGCTCAGTTGGTTAGAGCGTCGTGCTAATAACGCGAATGTCGTGGGTTCGATCCCCACATTGGCCATATATTTTTTCTAGTTTTTGTCGCCCACTAAACTAGTATGGTAATTCTCAACATGAGAATATAAGAATAAATTAAAAGTTCAGTGACGTTTACAATTTCCATGAATGGACTCACAATGAGAATAACGCAAAATCCAACACTATTTTAGACAAGAAAACGCATTTAGATTCAAAGTACAAATGATTTGAACATATCTAAAGTTTAGATATCCTTTCTTTATATGTAATTCTGTAAGAATAGGATACCCATATATAAGTACATAAAATTTCCCAAATTGTTTCCAACGGCCGGTTAGCTCAGTTGGTTAGAGCGTCGTGCTAATAACGCGAATGTCGTGGGTTCGATCCCCACATTGGCCATGAATTTTTGATAGTCTATAGTATTAAAGCTTTTCGGCTATGTCCGAGATAACAGAAGTTCGTCAAAAGATACTCTTAACGTCAGGAAATGTAAAAAGAAGTGGTAGGTTTAAACTTTTAGCCCTTTTTGCACGATTTCCACGCTTTTGACCTTGTCAACTGGAAAAGCCGTGAACATCCAGCGTTTAGACTTGTGAAAATGACAATTGTTCATGTTGATATGTTTGAATAAATATATAAAATTTCCAAAGTAAGTTTCAAGGGCCGGTTAGCTCAGTTGGTTAGAGCGTCGTGCTAATAACGCGAATGTCGTGGGTTCGATCCCCACATCGGCCATATATTTTTTCTAGTTTTTGTCGCCCACTAAACTAGTATGGTAATTCTCAACATGAGAATATAAGAATAAATTAAAAGTTCAGTGACGTTTACAATTTCCATGAATGGACTCACAAATGAGAATAACGCAAAATCCAACACTATTTTAGACAAGAAAACGCATTTAGATTCAAAGTACAAATGATTTGAACATATCTAAAGTTTAGATATCCTTTCTTTATATGTAATTCTGTAAGAATAGGATACCCATATATAAGTACATAAAATTTCCCAAATTGTTTCCAACGGCCGGTTAGCTCAGTTGGTTAGAGCGTCGTGCTAATAACGCGAATGTCGTGGGTTCGATCCCCACATTGGCCATGAATTTTTGATAGTCTATAGTATTAAAGCTTTTCGGCTATGTCCGAGATAACAGAAGTTCGTCAAAAGATACTCTTAACGTCAGGAAATGTAAAAAGAAGTGGTAGGTTTAAACTTTTAGCCCTTTTTGCACGATTTCCACGCTTTTGACCTTGTCAACTGGAAAAGCCGTGAACATCCAGCGTTTAGACTTGTGAAAATGACAATTGTTCATGTTGATATGTTTGAATAAATATATAAAATTTCCAAAGTAAGTTTCAAGGGCCGGTTAGCTCAGTTGGTTAGAGCGTCGTGCTAATAACGCGAATGTCGTGGGTTCGATCCCCACATTGGCCATATATTTTTTCTAGTTTTTGTCGCCCACTAAACTAGTATGGTAATTCTCAACATGAGAATATAAGAATAAATTAAAAGTTCAGTGACGTTTACAATTTCCATGAATGGACTCACAATGAGAATAACGCAAAATCCAACACTATTTTAGACAAGAAAACGCATTTAGATTCAAAGTACAAATGATTTGAACATATCTAAAGTTTAGATATCCTTTCTTTATATGTAATTCTGTAAGAATAGGATACCCATATATAAGTACATAAAATTTCCCAAATTGTTTCCAACGGCCGGTTAGCTCAGTTGGTTAGAGCGTCGTGCTAATAACGCGAATGTCGTGGGTTCGATCCCCACATTGGCCATGAATTTTTGATAGTCTATAGTATTAAAGCTTTTCGGCTATGTCCGAGATAACAGAAGTTCGTCAAAAGATACTCTTAACGTCAGGAAATGTAAAAAGAAGTGGTAGGTTTAAACTTTTAGCCCTTTTTGCACGATTTCCACGCTTTTGACCTTGTCAACTGGAAAAGCCGTGAACATCCAGCGTTTAGACTTGTGAAAATGACAATTGTTCATGTTGATAT
Source organism: Mytilus galloprovincialis (assembly GCA_037788925.1). Taxonomy (NCBI): domain Eukaryota; kingdom Metazoa; phylum Mollusca; class Bivalvia; order Mytilida; family Mytilidae; genus Mytilus; species Mytilus galloprovincialis. Next base: position 89,761,669 of record CM075333.1, on the reverse strand, counting down.
GTTTGAATAAATATATAAAATTTCCAAAGTAAGTTTCAAGGGCCGGTTAGCTCAGTTGGTTAGAGCGTCGTGCTAATAACGCGAATGTCGTGGGTTCGATCCCCACATTGGCCATATATTTTTTCTAGTTTTTGTCGCCCACTAAACTAGTATGGTAATTCTCAACATGAGAATATAAGAATAAATTAAAAGTTCAGTGACGTTTACAATTTCCATGAATGGACTCACAATGAGAATAACGCAAAATCCAACACTATTTTAGACAAGAAAACGCATTTAGATTCAAAGTACAAATGATTTGAACATATCTAAAGTTTAGATATCCTTTCTTTATATGTAATTCTGTAAGAATAGGATACCCATATATAAGTACATAAAATTTCCCAAATTGTTTCCAACGGCCGGTTAGCTCAGTTGGTTAGAGCGTCGTGCTAATAACGCGAATGTCGTGGGTTCGATCCCCACATTGGCCATGAATTTTTGATAGTCTATAGTATTAAAGCTTTTCGGCTATGTCCGAGATAACAGAAGTTCGTCAAAAGATACTCTTAACGTCAGGAAATGTAAAAAGAAGTGGTAGGTTTAAACTTTTAGCCCTTTTTGCACGATTTCCACGCTTTTGACCTTGTCAACTGGAAAAGCCGTGAACATCCAGCGTTTAGACTTGTGAAAATGACAATTGTTCATGTTGATATGTTTGAATAAATATATAAAATTTCCAAAGTAAGTTTCAAGGGCCGGTTAGCTCAGTTGGTTAGAGCGTCGTGCTAATAACGCGAATGTCGTGGGTTCGATCCCCACATTGGCCATATATTTTTTCTAGTTTTTGTCGCCCACTAAACTAGTATGGTAATTCTCAACATGAGAATATAAGAATAAATTAAAAGTTCAGTGACGTTTACAATTTCCATGAATGGACTCACAATGAGAATAACGCAAAATCCAACACTATTTTAGACAAGAAAACGCATTTAGATTCAAAGTACAAATGATTTGAACATATCTAAAGTTTAGATATCCTTTCTTTATATGTAATTCTGTAAGAATAGGATACCCATATATAAGTACATAAAATTTCCCAAATTGTTTCCAACGGCCGGTTAGCTCAGTTGGTTAGAGCGTCGTGCTAATAACGCGAATGTCGTGGGTTCGATCCCCACATTGGCCATGAATTTTTGATAGTCTATAGTATTAAAGCTTTTCGGCTATGTCCGAGATAACAGAAGTTCGTCAAAAGATACTCTTAACGTCAGGAAATGTAAAAAGAAGTGGTAGGTTTAAACTTTTAGCCCTTTTTGCACGATTTCCACGCTTTTGACCTTGTCAACTGGAAAAGCCGTGAACATCCAGCGTTTAGACTTGTGAAAATGACAATTGTTCATGTTGATATGTTTGAATAAATATATAAAATTTCCAAAGTAAGTTTCAAGGGCCGGTTAGCTCAGTTGGTTAGAGCGTCGTGCTAATAACGCGAATGTCGTGGGTTCGATCCCCACATTGGCCATATATTTTTTCTAGTTTTTGTCGCCCACTAAACTAGTATGGTAATTCTCAACATGAGAATATAAGAATAAATTAAAAGTTCAGTGACGTTTACAATTTCCATGAATGGACTCACAATGAGAATAACGCAAAATCCAACACTATTTTAGACAAGAAAACGCATTTAGATTCAAAGTACAAATGATTTGAACATATCTAAAGTTTAGATATCCTTTCTTTATATGTAATTCTGTAAGAATAGGATACCCATATATAAGTACATAAAATTTCCCAAATTGTTTCCAACGGCCGGTTAGCTCAGTTGGTTAGAGCGTCGTGCTAATAACGCGAATGTCGTGGGTTCGATCCCCACATTGGCCATGAATTTTTGATAGTCTATAGTATTAAAGCTTTTCGGCTATGTCCGAGATAACAGAAGTTCGTCAAAAGATACTCTTAACGTCAGGAAATGTAAAAAGAAGTGGTAGGTTTAAACTTTTAGCCCTTTTTGCACGATTTCCACGCTTTTGACCTTGTCAACTGGAAAAGCCGTGAACATCCAGCGTTTAGACTTGTGAAAATGACAATTGTTCATGTTGATATGTTTGAATAAATATATAAAATTTCCAAAGTAAGTTTCAAGGGCCGGTTAGCTCAGTTGGTTAGAGCGTCGTGCTAATAACGCGAATGTCGTGGGTTCGATCCCCACATTGGCCATATATTTTTTCTAGTTTTTGTCGCCCACTAAACTAGTATGGTAATTCTCAACATGAGAATATAAGAATAAATTAAAAGTTCAGTGACGTTTACAATTTCCATGAATGGACTCACAATGAGAATAACGCAAAATCCAACACTATTTTAGACAAGAAAACGCATTTAGATTCAAAATACAAATGATTTGAACATATCTAAAGTTTAGATATCCTTTCTTTATATGTAATTCTGTAAGAATAGGATACCCATATATAAGTACATAAAATTTCCCAAATTGTTTCCAACGGCCGGTTAGCTCAGTTGGTTAGAGCGTCGTGCTAATAACGCGAATGTCGTGGGTTCGATCCCCACATTGGCCATGAATTTTTGATAGTCTATAGTATTAAAGCTTTTCGGCTATGTCCGAGATAACAGAAGTTCGTCAAAAGATACTCTTAACGTCAGGAAATGTAAAAAGAAGTGGTAGGTTTAAACTTTTAGCCCTTTTTGCACGATTTCCACGCTTTTGACCTTGTCAACTGGAAAAGCCGTGAACATCCAGCGTTTAGACTTGTGAAAATGACAATTGTTCATGTTGATATGTTTGAATAAATATATAAAATTTCCAAAGTAAGTTTCAAGCGCCGGTTAGCTCAGTTGGTTAGAGCGTCGTGCTAATAACGCGAATGTCGTGGGTTCGATCCCCACATTGGCCATATATTTTTTCTAGTTTTTGTCGCCCACTAAACTAGTATGGTAATTCTCAACATGAGAATATAAGAATAAATTAAAAGTTCAGTGACGTTTACAATTTCCATGAATGGACTCACAATGAGAATAACGCAAAATCCAACACTATTTTAGACAAGAAAACGCATTTAGATTCAAAGTACAAATGATTTGAACATATCTAAAGTTTAGATATCCTTTCTTTATATGTAATTCTGTAAGAATAGGATACCCATATATAAGTACATAAAATTTCCCAAATTGTTTCCAACGGCCGGTTAGCTCAGTTGGTTAGAGCGTCGTGCTAATAACGCGAATGTCGTGGGTTCGATCCCCACATTGGCCATGAATTTTTGATAGTCTATAGTATTAAAGCTTTTCGGCTATGTCCGAGATAACAGAAGTTCGTCAAAAGATACTCTTAACGTCAGGAAATGTAAAAAGAAGTGGTAGGTTTAAACTTTTAGCCCTTTTTGCACGATTTCCACGCTTTTGACCTTGTCAACTGGAAAAGCCGTGAACATCCAGCGTTTAGACTTGTGAAAATGACAATTGTTCATGTTGATATGTTTGAATAAATATATAAAATTTCCAAAGTAAGTTTCAAGGGCCGGTTAGCTCAGTTGGTTAGAGCGTCGTGCTAATAACGCGAATGTCGTGGGTTCGATCCCCACATCGGCCATATATTTTTTCTAGTTTTTGTCGCCCACTAAACTAGTATGGTAATTCTCAACATGAGAATATAAGAATAAATTAAAAGTTCAGTGACGTTTACAATTTCCATGAATGGACTCACAAATGAGAATAACGCAAAATCCAACACTATTTTAGACAAGAAAACGCATTTAGATTCAAAGTACAAATGATTTGAACATATCTAAAGTTTAGATATCCTTTCTTTATATGTAATTCTGTAAGAATAGGATACCCATATATAAGTACATAAAATTTCCCAAATTGTTTCCAACGGCCGGTTAGCTCAGTTGGTTAGAGCGTCGTGCTAATAACGCGAATGTCGTGGGTTCGATCCCCACATTGGCCATGAATTTTTGATAGTCTATAGTATTAAAGCTTTTCGGCTATGTCCGAGATAACAGAAGTTCGTCAAAAGATACTCTTAACGTCAGGAAATGTAAAAAGAAGTGGTAGGTTTAAACTTTTAGCCCTTTTTGCACGATTTCCACGCTTTTGACCTTGTCAACTGGAAAAGCCGTGAACATCCAGCGTTTAGACTTGTGAAAATGACAATTGTTCATGTTGATATGTTTGAATAAATATATAAAATTTCCAAAGTAAGTTTCAAGGGCCGGTTAGCTCAGTTGGTTAGAGCGTCGTGCTAATAACGCGAATGTCGTGGGTTCGATCCCCACATTGGCCATATATTTTTTCTAGTTTTTGTCGCCCACTAAACTAGTATGGTAATTCTCAACATGAGAATATAAGAATAAATTAAAAGTTCAGTGACGTTTACAATTTCCATGAATGGACTCACAATGAGAATAACGCAAAATCCAACACTATTTTAGACAAGAAAACGCATTTAGATTCAAAGTACAAATGATTTGAACATATCTAAAGTTTAGATATCCTTTCTTTATATGTAATTCTGTAAGAATAGGATACCCATATATAAGTACATAAAATTTCCCAAATTGTTTCCAACGGCCGGTTAGCTCAGTTGGTTAGAGCGTCGTGCTAATAACGCGAATGTCGTGGGTTCGATCCCCACATTGGCCATGAATTTTTGATAGTCTATAGTATTAAAGCTTTTCGGCTATGTCCGAGATAACAGAAGTTCGTCAAAAGATACTCTTAACGTCAGGAAATGTAAAAAGAAGTGGTAGGTTTAAACTTTTAGCCCTTTTTGCACGATTTCCACGCTTTTGACCTTGTCAACTGGAAAAGCCGTGAACATCCAGCGTTTAGACTTGTGAAAATGACAATTGTTCATGTTGATATGTTTGAATAAATATATAAAATTTCCAAAGTAAGTTTCAAGGGCCGGTTAGCTCAGTTGGTTAGAGCGTCGTGCTAATAACGCGAATGTCGTGGGTTCGATCCCCACATTGGCCATATATTTTTTCTAGTTTTTGTCGCCCACTAAACTAGTATGGTAATTCTCAACATGAGAATATAAGAATAAATTAAAAGTTCAGTGACGTTTACAATTTCCATGAATGGACTCACAATGAGAATAACGCAAAATCCAACACTATTTTAGACAAGAAAACGCATTTAGATTCAAAGTACAAATGATTTGAACATATCTAAAGTTTAGATATCCTTTCTTTATATGTAATTCTGTAAGAATAGGATACCCATATATAAGTACATAAAATTTCCCAAATTGTTTCCAACGGCCGGTTAGCTCAGTTGGTTAGAGCGTCGTGCTAATAACGCGAATGTCGTGGGTTCGATCCCCACATTGGCCATGAATTTTTGATAGTCTATAGTATTAAAGCTTTTCGGCTATGTCCGAGATAACAGAAGTTCGTCAAAAGATACTCTTAACGTCAGGAAATGTAAAAAGAAGTGGTAGGTTTAAACTTTTAGCCCTTTTTGCACGATTTCCACGCTTTTGACCTTGTCAACTGGAAAAGCCGTGAACATCCAGCGTTTAGACTTGTGAAAATGACAATTGTTCATGTTGATATGTTTGAATAAATATATAAAATTTCCAAAGTAAGTTTCAAGGGCCGGTTAGCTCAGTTGGTTAGAGCGTCGTGCTAATAACGCGAATGTCGTGGGTTCGATCCCCACATTGGCCATATATTTTTTCTAGTTTTTGTCGCCCACTAAACTAGTATGGTAATTCTCAACATGAGAATATAAGAATAAATTAAAAGTTCAGTGACGTTTACAATTTCCATGAATGGACTCACAATGAGAATAACGCAAAATCCAACACTATTTTAGACAAGAAAACGCATTTAGATTCAAAGTACAAATGATTTGAACATATCTAAAGTTTAGATATCCTTTCTTTATATGTAATTCTGTAAGAATAGGATACCCATATATAAGTACATAAAATTTCCCAAATTGTTTCCAACGGCCGGTTAGCTCAGTTGGTTAGAGCGTCGTGCTAATAACGCGAATGTCGTGGGTTCGATCCCCACATTGGCCATGAATTTTTGATAGTCTATAGTATTAAAGCTTTTCGGCTATGTCCGAGATAACAGAAGTTCGTCAAAAGATACTCTTAACGTCAGGAAATGTAAAAAGAAGTGGTAGGTTTAAACTTTTAGCCCTTTTTGCACGATTTCCACGCTTTTGACCTTGTCAACTGGAAAAGCCGTGAACATCCAGCGTTTAGACTTGTGAAAATGACAATTGTTCATGTTGATATGTTTGAATAAATATATAAAATTTCCAAAGTAAGTTTCAAGGGCCGGTTAGCTCAGTTGGTTAGAGCGTCGTGCTAATAACGCGAATGTCGTGGGTTCGATCCCCACATTGGCCATATATTTTTTCTAGTTTTTGTCGCCCACTAAACTAGTATGGTAATTCTCAACATGAGAATATAAGAATAAATTAAAAGTTCAGTGACGTTTACAATTTCCATGAATGGACTCACAATGAGAATAACGCAAAATCCAACACTATTTTAGACAAGAAAACGCATTTAGATTCAAAGTACAAATGATTTGAACATATCTAAAGTTTAGATATCCTTTCTTTATATGTAATTCTGTAAGAATAGGATACCCATATATAAGTACATAAAATTTCCCAAATTGTTTCCAACGGCCGGTTAGCTCAGTTGGTTAGAGCGTCGTGCTAATAACGCGAATGTCGTGGGTTCGATCCCCACATTGGCCATGAATTTTTGATAGTCTATAGTATTAAAGCTTTTCGGCTATGTCCGAGATAACAGAAGTTCGTCAAAAGATACTCTTAACGTCAGGAAATGTAAAAAGAAGTGGTAGGTTTAAACTTTTAGCCCTTTTTGCACGATTTCCACGCTTTTGACCTTGTCAACTGGAAAAGCCGTGAACATCCAGCGTTTAGACTTGTGAAAATGACAATTGTTCATGTTGATATGTTTGAATAAATATATAAAATTTCCAAAGTAAGTTTCAAGGGCCGGTTAGCTCAGTTGGTTAGAGCGTCGTGCTAATAACGCGAATGTCGTGGGTTCGATCCCCACATTGGCCATATATTTTTTCTAGTTTTTGTCGCCCACTAAACTAGTATGGTAATTCTCAACATGAGAATATAAGAATAAATTAAAAGTTCAGTGACGTTTACAATTTCCATGAATGGACTCACAATGAGAATAACGCAAAATCCAACACTATTTTAGACAAGAAAACGCATTTAGATTCAAAGTACAAATGATTTGAACATATCTAAAGTTTAGATATCCTTTCTTTATATGTAATTCTGTAAGAATAGGATACCCATATATAAGTACATAAAATTTCCCAAATTGTTTCCAACGGCCGGTTAGCTCAGTTGGTTAGAGCGTCGTGCTAATAACGCGAATGTCGTGGGTTCGATCCCCACATTGGCCATGAATTTTTGATAGTCTATAGTATTAAAGCTTTTCGGCTATGTCCGAGATAACAGAAGTTCGTCAAAAGATACTCTTAACGTCAGGAAATGTAAAAAGAAGTGGTAGGTTTAAACTTTTAGCCCTTTTTGCACGATTTCCACGCTTTTGACCTTGTCAACTGGAAAAGCCGTGAACATCCAGCGTTTAGACTTGTGAAAATGACAATTGTTCATGTTGATATGTTTGAATAAATATATAAAATTTCCAAAGTAAGTTTCAAGGGCCGGTTAGCTCAGTTGGTTAGAGCGTCGTGCTAATAACGCGAATGTCGTGGGTTCGATCCCCACATTGGCCATATATTTTTTCTAGTTTTTGTCGCCCACTAAACTAGTATGGTAATTCTCAACATGAGAATATAAGAATAAATTAAAAGTTCAGTGACGTTTACAATTTCCATGAATGGACTCACAATGAGAATAACGCAAAATCCAACACTATTTTAGACAAGAAAACGCATTTAGATTCAAAGTACAAATGATTTGAACATATCTAAAGTTTAGATATCCTTTCTTTATATGTAATTCTGTAAGAATAGGATACCCATATATAAGTACATAAAATTTCCCAAATTGTTTCCAACGGCCGGTTAGCTCAGTTGGTTAGAGCGTCGTGCTAATAACGCGAATGTCGTGGGTTCGATCCCCACATTGGCCATGAATTTTTGATAGTCTATAGTATTAAAGCTTTTCGGCTATGTCCGAGATAACAGAAGTTCGTCAAAAGATACTCTTAACGTCAGGAAATGTAAAAAGAAGTGGTAGGTTTAAACTTTTAGCCCTTTTTGCACGATTTCCACGCTTTTGACCTTGTCAACTGGAAAAGCCGTGAACATCCAGCGTTTAGACTTGTGAAAATGACAATTGTTCATGTTGATATGTTTGAATAAATATATAAAATTTCCAAAGTAAGTTTCAAGGGCCGGTTAGCTCAGTTGGTTAGAGCGTCGTGCTAATAACGCGAATGTCGTGGGTTCGATCCCCACATTGGCCATATATTTTTTCTAGTTTTTGTCGCCCACTAAACTAGTATGGTAATTCTCAACATGAGAATATAAGAATAAATTAAAAGTTCAGTGACGTTTACAATTTCCATGAAATGGACTCACAATGAGAATAACGCAAAATCCAACACTATTTTAGACAAGAAAACGCATTTAGATTCAAAGTACAAATGATTTGAACATATCTAAAGTTTAGATATCCTTTCTTTATATGTAATTCTGTAAGAATAGGATACCCATATATAAGTACATAAAATTTCCCAAATTGTTTCCAACGGCCGGTTAGCTCAGTTGGTTAGAGCGTCGTGCTAATAACGCGAATGTCGTGGGTTCGATCCCCACATTGGCCATGAATTTTTGATAGTCTATAGTATTAAAGCTTTTCGGCTATGTCCGAGATAACAGAAGTTCGTCAAAAGATACTCTTAACGTCAGGAAATGTAAAAAGAAGTGGTAGGTTTAAACTTTTAGCCCTTTTTGCACGATTTCCACGCTTTTGACCTTGTCAACTGGAAAAGCCGTGAACATCCAGCGTTTAGACTTGTGAAAATGACAATTGTTCATGTTGATATGTTTGAATAAATATATAAAATTTCCAAAGTAAGTTTCAAGGGCCGGTTAGCTCAGTTGGTTAGAGCGTCGTGCTAATAACGCGAATGTCGTGGGTTCGATCCCCACATTGGCCATATATTTTTTCTAGTTTTTGTCGCCCACTAAACTAGTATGGTAATTCTCAACATGAGAATATAAGAATAAATTAAAAGTTCAGTGACGTTTACAATTTCCATGAAATGGACTCACAATGAGAATAACGCAAAATCCAACACTATTTTAGACAAGAAAACGCATTTAGATTCAAAGTACAAATGATTTGAACATATCTAAAGTTTAGATATCCTTTCTTTATATGTAATTCTGTAAGAATAGGATACCCATATATAAGTACATAAAATTTCCCAAATTGTTTCCAACGGCCGGTTAGCTCAGTTGGTTAGAGCGTCGTGCTAATAACGCGAATGTCGTGGGTTCGATCCCCACATTGGCCATGAATTTTTGATAGTCTATAGTATTAAAGCTTTTCGGCTATGTCCGAGATAACAGAAGTTCGTCAAAAGATACTCTTAACGTCAGGAAATGTAAAAAGAAGTGGTAGGTTTAAACTTTTAGCCCTTTTTGCACGATTTCCACGCTTTTGACCTTGTCAACTGGAAAAGCCGTGAACATCCAGCGTTTAGACTTGTGAAAATGACAATTGTTCATGTTGATATGTTTGAATAAATATATAAAATTTCCAAAGTAAGTTTCAAGGGCCGGTTAGCTCAGTTGGTTAGAGCGTCGTGCTAATAACGCGAATGTCGTGGGTTCGATCCCCACATTGGCCATATATTTTTTCTAGTTTTTGTCGCCCACTAAACTAGTATGGTAATTCTCAACATGAGAATATAAGAATAAATTAAAAGTTCAGTGACGTTTACAATTTCCATGAAATGGACTCACAATGAGAATAACGCAAAATCCAACACTATTTTAGACAAGAAAACGCATTTAGATTCAAAGTACAAATGATTTGAACATATCTAAAGTTTAGATATCCTTTCTTTATATGTAATTCTGTAAGAATAGGATACCCATATATAAGTACATAAAATTTCCCAAATTGTTTCCAACGGCCGGTTAGCTCAGTTGGTTAGAGCGTCGTGCTAATAACGCGAATGTCGTGGGTTCGATCCCCACATTGGCCATGAATTTTTGATAGTCTATAGTATTAAAGCTTTTCGGCTATGTCCGAGATAACAGAAGTTCGTCAAAAGATACTCTTAACGTCAGGAAATGTAAAAAGAAGTGGTAGGTTTAAACTTTTAGCCCTTTTTGCACGATTTCCACGCTTTTGACCTTGTCAACTGGAAAAGCCGTGAACATCCAGCGTTTAGACTTGTGAAAATGACAATTGTTCATGTTGATATGTTTGAATAAATATATAAAATTTCCAAAGTAAGTTTCAAGGGCCGGTTAGCTCAGTTGGTTAGAGCGTCGTGCTAATAACGCGAATGTCGTGGGTTCGATCCCCACATTGGCCATATATTTTTTCTAGTTTTTGTCGCCCACTAAACTAGTATGGTAATTCTCAACATGAGAATATAAGAATAAATTAAAAGTTCAGTGACGTTTACAATTTCCATGAAATGGACTCACAATGAGAATAACGCAAAATCCAACACTATTTTAGACAAGAAAACGCATTTAGATTCAAAGTACAAATGATTTGAACATATCTAAAGTTTAGATATCCTTTCTTTATATGTAATTCTGTAAGAATATGATACCCATATATAAGTACATAAAATTTCCCAAATTGTTTCCAACGGCCGGTTAGCTCAGTTGGTTAGAGCGTCGTGCTAATAACGCGAATGTCGTGGGTTCGATCCCCACATTGGCCATGAATTTTTGATAGTCTATAGTATTAAAGCTTTTCGGCTATGTCCGAGATAACAGAAGTTCGTCAAAAGATACTCTTAACGTCAGGAAATGTAAAAAGAAGTGGTAGGTTTAAACTTTTAGCCCTTTTTGCACGATTTCCACGCTTTTGACCTTGTCAACTGGAAAAGCCGTGAACATCCAGCGTTTAGACTTGTGAAAATGACAATTGTTCATGTTGATATGTTTGAATAAATATATAAAATTTCCAAAGTAAGTTTCAAGGGCCGGTTAGCTCAGTTGGTTAGAGCGTCGTGCTCAAAATTTTACCAAGAAATGATCCAAGCATATTATGCAATTAAATCTAAAGTTGATTTCAACATACACGTCCAGCATATCTATGAAAATCCGTTATTTTGTAATCCGGTTATTAATGTGAAAGGCAAAGCACTGTTGTACAGAGAATTTATAAATTCCGGTATCGTTAAAATCAAAGATATTTGCTACGAATTTATTCCAGGTTTTCTTTCAAAAGATTCAATCATTGAAATAGTACAAGAAAAGTTCCCAGAATTACGCAGTTGGGATATTAGAAATGCATACGGAAGAATTTTAAATACAATACCGCAATTGTGGAAAAACGAATTAACAGCAATAAATCCAGTTAATGTTGACAGATTTCCTTGTTTAACGGTCGGAACAAATATGACCGAATTCTCGAAGGCTACTACAAAAATTTTCTATAAACTCCTCCTACAAAGTTTTTCCGAGCCGCCCACATCAGAAATGTTTTGGTTGAAACACTTCCCTTCAATGTGTTTTCGTGCATTATACCGGGTTGTCAATCAATGTCATATCCCGCCTGAGTGTATTAGTCTAAATTATAGGGTGGCAACAAACACTATATTTACGCTTGATAAATTACAACGTATTAACAAGGTAGATAGTAACATGTGTTTGTCATGCAAATCATGCCCTGAGGATATGTTTCACCTTTGGAGTAGTTGTCCGTTTCAGATCGATTTCAAACGGTATTTAATTGACATAATACACAATGTACTTTTAAAAGATACACAACATCCAATCATGGATTATGATCAGCTGATCTTACATGGATATTTGGTTAATACAAAAGCAGTTAACACATATTTTGTCAATTTTCTACTAAGTGTTGCAAGATTGTCAATATATAAAGCAAGACAATTAAAAATTTACGAAGAAAAAGATATAGGTACAAAAAGATTATTTATCTTTACAATACACAAATATGTTGAATATGAACACGCATATTACAAAATGACCAACAAATTACATCTTTTTATTAAATATTTTGTGGAAAAGAATCCACTGCTGCTGTACACACATGAATCGGGTAGCTACAAACTTTTAATTTAAAACGTCCATCAGTAGACGTGAAGGTATAAAGACATTAAGAGTTATTCCTCTTGTATCAATATGTGAACTTTAGTGCCTGTGATAGACGATATTTTATATTTTAAAATTGATAACTATTTTGAGCTCTCATAGACAATCAATGAACATTATTTCGAGCTCTGTATAGAAAGTTAACATACAATCTAGATGGAATTCTGTTAAGATTTACTAACACATAACTTGGTAAATTAACAAAAATTGTTTTAAATACTAGTGAATTCGGAGACTTGCCGACTCACATTTTATTGAACATATTGTGAATAAAAATTTTATTGAATGAGAAAAAAAAAGAGCGTCGTGCTAATAACGCGAATGTCGTGGGTTCGATCCCCACATTGGCCATATATTTTTTCTAGTTTTTGTCGCCCACTAAACTAGTATGGTAATTCTCAACATGAGAATATAAGAATAAATTAAAAGTTCAGTGACGTTTACAATTTCCATGAAATGGACTCACAATGAGAATAACGCAAAATCCAACACTATTTTAGACAAGAAAACGCATTTAGATTCAAAGTACAAATGATTTGAACATATCTAAAGTTTAGATATCCTTTCTTTATATGTAATTCTGTAAGAATAGGATACCCATATATAAGTACATAAAATTTCCCAAATTGTTTCCAACGGCCGGTTAGCTCAGTTGGTTAGAGCGTCGTGCTAATAACGCGAATGTCGTGGGTTCGATCCCCACATTGGCCATTTACTTTTCTAGTTTTTGTCGCTGATTGAATAAAGCCCACTGAACTAGTATATTAATTCTCAACCTTAGAATATAAGAAGAAATTAAGTTTAGTGATGTTTAACAATTTCCATGAAATGGACTTACAATGAGAATAGCACAAAATCCAACACTATTTTTGACAAGAAAACACATTAAGATTCAAATTACAAATGATTTGAACATTTCTAAAGTTTAGATATCTTTTCTTTATTTGTAATTCTGTAGGAATATGATACCCATATATAAGTACATAAAATTTCCAAAGTAAGTTTCAAGGGCCGGTTAGCCCAGTTGGTTAGAGCGTCGTGTTAATAACGCCAATGACGTGGAGGGGCGGATCCAGGATTTCAGATTAGGGGGGGGGGCGCAATGTTGAAAGTTGGCCGAGCGGAGCGAGGTGAAATTTTTTTTGAGGTATAATTATCGAAATTATTGGAATATTCTTCTAAAGAGGGTGCAATGTAGATATCTTGCATGGCAAGCAAAACGTGGCGAATATTTTGTGTTAAAATAAGCGAGAAATTAAAGTTTCAAGCTAAAACCGCATAAATCCACCCCTGTCAGTCTACAATCACAATAATTAACAAGAAATGTGCGAGTTTCAATTCATTGACTCAACAATAGCTCAACTGACCAATATTAGATTTAAAAAAAAAACGGTCTACTTTTGACAGCGATTTTTCATTGTCTTTTCACAATTTTTTATTATTATTATTTTTTGTTGTTTTCGGAGGTCGTGCCAAACTTTTTATGTACATTTTTTACAGCAAACCACTAAATTCAAAATGAGATCTTTATTTTCATGGGATCCTATATGTAATACGGAAATACGAGTTGGAGCCTTGATCGTTTATGCATGCTTCGGCAAACTTTACAGGTTGCAATTAAGTGAAAAACATATATTGATACAGATATATTAAATATTGATACAAATTAATAATCAAAGAGCAGAATGCCCTGAGGGATACGATTGCCATATGATATAGTTTTCATTGACACATGTATAGCAGTTCTGCCAACTTTTCATTAAGCAAATTCGTGAGATTTGGTCAAAATAGAAAAGATCAAAGAGGAAAAAATTGATCCAAGGATACTGCTGCAAAAAAGCATGAACATGCGTGAGTCTCATGCATTTTTGGCAGCCCTGGCCTTGATAGTCCAAATAATTATGACGTCTTGAAAGGCTATTTATATAATTTTTTTTTCTTTGACGCCTTACTTCGACGTCGAAGTAAGGTTTCAAACAAACAAAAATTAATAGCCTTCCAAGACGTCATAATTATTTGGACTATGGCCTTGAAGGCATAAAACTTTGCTTGGAGCACAAAAATCATGCTCGAAACAAGAAATCAAGCAATTTCATTGGTTGATTTTCGAGTATGAGTACAAAAAACAGACTCGAAAGTTTTATGACCGCAAGGCCTGGTACAGCTGGATAGTATTATTTTCAAAACTAATTCAACTGCACATGCAAAGGTAATATAAATCTGAATAGTCACTCAACTTTAAAAATAGCTAATCCCGGATACAAGTGTACGAGCAATGTACTTATTGTGTTTTATTTGTGTGCTATCAATCATGTACAAGAATTCGTTCGGTCTTTAATGCGCATGCGCTAGTAATTGTCCATATACAGCGATTACTTTTACTATAGATTTGTATGGGCAAATAATTTTTATACCCGTATTACTTTATGTTAACATTTGAATTTCTTCTTCGCGTGGTTAAATATAGTTTCTTTAAGGTTTGAACTGTTTAATGATGTAAATTTTATGAAAATAAGATATTTTAAACATCCGTCACTTTTGATTTAAAATTTTCTACCATAAATAGCAAAGTAGCCCTTTTAATGTATACAGAGAAGGCATTGTTTTGCGAAACCCTGACATCTGTTTGCTTCAATAACAAATAGTATTCTTTATTTTCTTATTTTCGCGTGGATATTTTAATAATCTCCAAAGACAGGGAAATAAAATGGTATTTTTGTCTAAAAATTAACTTTTGCAATTCTTCCGTCTTTTTATGGTTGAAAATTGAAAATTGTCATGTAAAAGAGAATTTTACACGCTTGGATACGAAGTCATCGGAAAAAAACTTATACTTTTATGAATTAGTATGATAATATATTTTAAGATTCTAATATACAATATAATTTTGAAGATATACATGTTTACTCTACATGTGACATTAAAGTAGAAATACATGCAATACACAAGGTATACGTTTTTTGTGTATTTTCCCCTTTTCAATCATGATAGAGGATAAAGTATACAAAGGAATCATTATGTTGAAAAGTGAACTTCCAACAATTAACAATCTCAATATATTTTTTATTACAATGACAAACATATATTTGCTGAAAGCTTCCGAGAAAAACTTTGACAAAAGACTGGTGTAACGGATGCATGTCGAAATTAAAATCCTACTTCAGATTTTAGTTGAATAAAAGAATAAGCTTCATCGATGATCGTTATTGCATATATCGTAACCATGCATAAACATCAATTGGATAAGGTTCTTTGGTTGCACCAGTTATATTTTTTAACAGAAAAAATGGCTTTGATTTTTTTAATTATTAAAATTTTAATAATTATCATTTCATAATTTTTCCATAACATATACTACAATTTGTCTCTGCTAACAATAATGATTTATCTTCCCTGAAAAAAAACCCGACTTATTAAACATCCCAATACTCAGTAGTATGATAAAGTTTGAAATATGTTTTAACAGAAATATTTACTAATTAACTTTTTAACAACTACATGTACTGCATAAACCTACACACCCCGGGATACCAATATTGATTTGTGTGATTGAAGTATCTTTGATTGTTCTCTACAGGGAGTGATGCGTGTATAAATATTATTAATTTTTCACACTTTTCTTATCATTTCAAGTTGAACACTTTCAGAGTTTTATCTTTGACGAGTTTTTGATTTGGCTAAGTTAGCTACATGTATTTTGGAAAATACCCCGTTTTTACTAAATACTTTGTCATAGTTGAGATCCGTTACATATATTCCTTTAGAAATAAACATTATTATGAAATAATCATTAAAACGAATATGAAAATAAATTAAAAAAATACTCCACAATGGATTGTTACTTGAATACACAACCACTAAAAATATGAAATCTCGCAGCATGGAGGTTTACATCTATTGTGTCAAATAAAAGATACATGTATGCAACCTTTTAACAGGTTTTACCATGAAAATCAAATTATATTAACATTTGAAACCAGGAAGAGTTTAACCAAACAAATTGAAGTCAACAGGGCCGAATTTGTGTCCCTAGTAGTAGATGTTGTAAGAGACCAATATAACAATCAATATAATGAAATTATGTCCAGAATTGCAATATTTAAACAGTGACACTATAGATTGGTTTTGATTATAAAAATTGGATCTCTCTTTTAGAATCTACTATACTTTATGCAATATCATAATTTAATTTAAAAGATAAAATAAAAAAAGGTCTAAGTGAGATAAAATAAACATACATTTTGTAGCTTCTGTAAGGAGTACAAATTGACTTTTCTTCCGTTTACACACATATTCCTCATTATAAACTTAAAGACAATGTAGACTTATAAGTCAATCTTTTGTTATAAAGTGTCCATAGTTAAAACAACTGTCTTGCTTGAAGAACGGACAAATCACATTTAAAAAAACCTCTTTATTCGACAAAAAAAATTGGAACTGTGAAACTGTCATGATGTTTGATTTTTTTTCATTGACCAAATGTATGTTATTTTAGGTTGACGCTTTTTTCAACTGAGACCAATTGCATGCAATCCCATCAGAAATAATTATGGTTCACTTTTCACCGACATGCATGTTGCTTTGTTTTAACTAAGCTAGTTTTTTAAAATAAATAAGGCCGTTAGTTTTCTCGTTTGAATTGTTTTACATCGTCATTTCGGGGCCTTTTATAGCTGACTATAATTTCCGCAATTGTTTAGTCATGACACAGTCTTTCGAATCAATTTGTACGTGTCTAAATGTAAAATGAAATTAGAAAAATAAATCTGAATGAAAACTTTTAGATTAATGTATTTATATAACATTGACAATATCACTTAATGATTGTGATGCGTTCAAAGCGCTTTTCTGTATTTACCCTTATCAATATCCAAAGTTATAACACACCATACAATTAATTGGTTAAAGGTGTCTTCCTTAAACCAAGGAATATATAAAGTATCAGTATGATGACCATAAAATCAGTAGGACATCATCGTTTACGAAGCAGTAACATAAATGTGTTAATTCTGTTTATTTATGTTTACCCTACTATCTTTACACATAAAACATGTAAAAGATCATAATAAACTGGAAATAGATATTCAACAAAATTTGATTACATAATACTTTTTAATCATTTTTACCTCATGTATCGAAGAAGTGAAATCGATTTTGTTTTATTATAAATCATTCTCTATTTTAAACTTGCAAAATTTAACGAACTTATAGATGCATTTCGCCATCTTGCTGTTCAGAGATGAAAAAAGAAACAAACTTTTCATCAAATTCGTTAATGGTTAAATTGAGTTAATATGAGTTTAGAATTTTTCTCTGTACCGATGTAATGCATTGTATGTATGAGATTCAAAATATATTTACTAAGTCTTTCAACCAGACATGACAAAATACAATGTTTTAGGTGGGCAGATTTAATTTTTTTTTTGTCTTTTTTTTTTTTTGTCTTATAAAATCAAATACTTTTCATTTTCTTAACAGAATTTGTATGTTTAGAAAAGTGTTCAAAGATAAGAAAGAATTATGTTACACAATAATTACGCATCTTGTATAATAAAAACTAATTGAAATTATTATATATAAACCGTAATAATCCTAATTTGATTCTAAACTCGGTTTTCAATTTTAAAAGAGATACTATTGGATTTAAAGCGTGGACATCGATCATCAAACATTCAAAACCCGTAGTGATCCGATATTTAATTATTTATGTACACAAGTTGGCGTGCAAAAATCAACAGCCTCCTCGGAAATACTGATAAACTCGTTTCCCTTTATAAGAAAATTGAGTTACCTCCCCTTTTTTAGTACGAGTTGTCTTTCTTGACCGAACTAATAGTTCAGTATGTCCAAGTTTACTTTCCACAGCAGTCACTGAGAGAGAGAGAGAAGGTACTTCACTTCATAGTTCGAGATTACTCTGATGTCCGACGGCTGATTTGCCAGACAAGCTGGGACCGTGGGAGACTTTTATGCTAGTATACTCAGTAAATTACAAACTTAAATGATCTTAAATAGTCCCAGTCCCATATATTATATCAAGTATTATTGGATGCCGAATTGAATTTTAAATATATAGGTGCCGATTTGACTAGATGCCGATTTAACCAGGTGCCGATTTGACTTTTTCTATGGGTACCGATTTGACTTGTACCCAGTAATCATGTAATCTCGGGACTATTCACTTCGTATCTTATCACCGTTAATTATAGGAGGAACCCCATTTGCCAGTCCCGTATATTATATCAAATATTATTGGATGCCGAATTGACTTTTAAATAGGTGCCGATTTGACTAGATGCCGATTTAACCAGGTGCCGATTTGACTTGTACCCAGTAATCTCGGACTATTCACTTCGTATCTTATCACCGTTAATTCTAGGAGGATCCCCATTTCTAAATCTTTAATTATTAATTTCCTTTGGGTCAGTGGGCATGAATCCTTCCGTACACACTCCTCTGTTTAAATTGAGATCGTTCTTAATATAATACGAAGTTTATCGACATCTAACGAGTTAATTTTTTCTTGACGATTTTGACGGGAAATACTTCTGAAAGGGAGACAACTCGAAACGATAATATGGAAGACTCCATTTCGGCTAAAGGGGTGTTATAGGTAAAACTTCATTGATTTTAATTTAAATGATGCATATGATTTTAAATTAGGCAGCAACCATTTGATTTTATGGGGGGGGCTATGGTTTTTTTTTCTGTGCAAACTTTTTTTTTCGCCTTCGGCGAAGAACAATCTATTTTTTTAGCGACAAACCGAAAACAATTTTTTTCTTTCAATTTTAGCATTACATATAGTGGGAGCTGAGGGTGAAACAAACAATTTTTTTTTCTCAGGGTCCAAAACAAATTATTTTTTTCACCAAAACCTGGAAACAAACTTTTTTTTCCAAAAAAAACCATAGCCCCCCCCCAGAAAATCAAATGGTTGCTGCCTTATGCAACAACATTATTAAACCTTCAATAGCAGGCAGACATGGAAAGAATCCAATGAGTTTCAAATTAATTAATAAGCGGGGAATCCAGAACAACCACTCAATCTGATACCCCTTGAAATCAAGAAAACTATACGCATGCGCATTAATACATAAACAAACCCGCGACTTGCGATTTGGAACAAGAACGTTTATTTGATTTATGATATGATGAATGAGTCTCAATTTCTTTATGAGAGTACAGTATCAGTTTCATAACGGTAAAATATAGAAAACTCAACTTCAGTTCTTATATGACAGAAATAGAATTATCGGAATTCAAAGAACTCTCGCATTTATCAAAACTGGGGAATTCCCTCTGACGTGTTTCTAAATTTATAAAAACACTAAATATAAATACTGCTTAATTCTGATTTTCCGTGTTGTTAAAAACACGCATATAAGTCAAGGGAAAAATCAAACATGAAGATTATGAGAAGAACATTACAGGAAAGTTGTTTATGTACAATCCTTTTGCTTGTTTTTACCTTTTAAAGCAAGACAATCATAAGAATCTGAGATGTTGCTGAATGTTTAGAATAAAACGGTTGACGTGAGGGAATGAGCACTGAGTCAACGGTAAAAGTCTACAGATCGCTTAAAAGCAATCGTATCCCAAAAACTAACCTTTCGCTTGAACCAGTTTTTCTATCTTTCATTAAGAAAGAATTTAACCAGTTACCTTGACTGTTTTCTTCGCTGTGCAATGATGAAATACCCAACCCAAATTGCGGGTAGGGCACTTTCACCTACTTCGTTGGAAAGTGAGTTAGTGATGTTTTGGAGTTTCGATTATCAAAGAAATTGTTTATAATTTATGAATTGTTTTACTTTAACTGCCAATTAAAGCCTATGATATGTGTCATCAAACGCAGTACCGCGTTTGACACCTTTCTTTGAAGTATACCATATTTATGATAGAACTTATAGATAAACCGTAGGTCAGTATATTAGTAATCACATTGGTTCTGTTAAACTTACTGTTTTATGTACTTCTTTGAATGATTAAACAGATTGCAATGCGACGACATTATGTTTCGTAGTCTGTTCAGATACTTTATTGAGCTGGGGACAACCCATGATTTGCAAATTTTAGGGGGGGCGCACGCCCGCCACGCCCCCGCCTAAATCCGCCCCTGAGTCGTGGGTACGATCCCCACATTGGCCATATATTTTTCTAGTTTTTGTCCCTGATTAAAGAAAGATAAACTATATTCTCAACATGAAAATTTAAGAATAAATGAAGTAAGTTGATGTTTACAATCTCAATGAAATGGACTCACAATGAGAATAGCAAAAAAAATCCACCACTTTTAAACAAGAAAATGCATTAAGATTTCGAATCATTTAGTATTATCTAAGATGCAATTACTCAAAACAGTGCTGTCCAATTCTTCTTAAAATAACCTCACTTATAGCTCTTGACCAGCTGATCATTTGTACCACACTCAGGTTTCTCTGCTTGTTTCTGTTGAAGTATATCAATATACCAAGTTTCATTAATACCCTTCAATTCATGCCAATGTTATGCAGACAAACAGATCCAAAACAGAAACTTTGCATAATCCTTTGATTTTTTAGGGGATTTTCTATTTTTCACTGGGATATAAAAAAAATCCATGCAAATTCATATTATCTATACCAATTAACAACAATTTTATATAGATCTTATTCTTTACAACATCACTGCATCTACCAGATGTATGTATTTATTTTAGAACCAGATGCTCCGCAGGGCACAGATTTATACAACCGCAGAGGTCCAACCCTGAACAGTTGGGGCAAGTATGGATACAACATTTAAGCTTGATACAGCTCTGAATTTGGATTGTGATTAAATAGTTGACACAGAATGAATGTGGTCTAAAAACTTTAACTTAAAATTTTTAAATTGGACTGTTTATCTATTTTTGGTCCAATATCCAAAATCTAAATGCATGATTAGATTCAGCATATCATAGAACCCTTTTTATGAACTCAAATAATTTTCAATTTTAGACCCTTTAGACTTCAATGTGGACCAATTTGATAACCGGGTCCAAATATTAAAAATCTAAATACATGGTTAGATTCAGCATATTGAAGAACCCCATATATTCAATTTTTGTTGAAATCAAACAAAGTTTAATTTTGGACCCAGATTTGGACCAATTTAAAAACTGGGCCCATAATCAAAACTCTAAGTACATGTTTAGATTCAGCATATCAAAGAACCCCAAGAATTTAATTTTTGTTAAAATCAAACTAAGTTTAATTTTGGACTCTTTTGGCCCCTAATTCCTAAACTGTTGGGACCAAAACTCCCAAAATCAATTCCAACCTTCCTTTTATGGTCATAAACCTTGGGTTTGAATTTCATAGATTTCTATTTACTTACACTAAAGTTATAGTGCGAAAACCAAATGTCTTTGGACGACAATGACGATGCCAACGTCATACCAATATACGACATATACAACCAAAATTTTTTCAATTTTTGCAGTCGTATAAAAAAGAAGAGGCATTCCATTGTATATAGATAAATAAACAGGTTAAAAGATTGTTTTATTTTGGTTGTATAAATAGTACAAATAATTTATTTAACAAAAAATTTACAAATAGTAAAGAAAAATTAAATAATAAATAATTTCAAAACTTTGTACATCTAATTATCTTACATAGAAAAAAATATACTATCTTTGCATAAACATGATAAAAAAATCCTGAAAAGATAATTTTCACATGATTTAATACAGACACAAGCTACTTTACTATTTGTTCATGTATTGTAGGGATAGACCTATTTTCTGTATCAATTTGGGCAACATTTTTTATCAAATCAATTTTCTAAAACTAAACGTTCATATTTCTATCAGAGAAGTCAGATGTAGTCCTATATGTATGTTTACTGTTATTTCAATAACACAAACAATAATTCTACATGTACCTACAATGTATAATGGACAACAAATGGAAGTTTTTAACGACATTGACTGGCTATACAGCCCTTGCACGGTCAGTGTATAATGGAGATAAGGTATTTCTGCCCTAATTGGACTGACAAAACAAGTCAATTAAGGATAGAATTAAGTCATCATTGCCAATTATATAAAGAAATTTAATACAAATAAAGAGTTCTCACAGTTAGAGGTAAATGCCAAAGAGTTCCAAATGAAAAAAAGATGGGCAGGGACAATTAATATCAATTTCATAAGTTCACTGACAAGGAGATTTAAGATGAGAACATCAATTAAACAGGTTGTAAAATTATTTACCTATGCACACTACAGTAACTGCAATTTTATGATTGTCATTCATGTCAAATACTGTCATTCTTTTAAACCATGGCTAATACAAAATAACTGTCCAATAATTATTTATTTTATTTAAAACTTTCCATACTGGACATTTCATCATTTGCAGATTTTCGTGATTGAAGTATTTGTTATCAGATCATGGTAACTGAAGAAAGTGTGAAACCTGGATATGGGTCTATAGAACATCAAACTCCACTCACAAAAAAAAAGCTCAGGTCTTAATGAACATGTGGTCTAAGCTTTTAGATGATGAGACCACAACTTAATAAATATTGTTGGTTTTTATTAACTCAACTTTAAATTTTAAGCACCACATTTGGGCTATTTCGTGGTAATCAGTTTTTATGGGGAGGAAGACAGACTGCCCAGAGAAAACCACTGACCTTTGATAGAAAAACCGACAACCTCAGTGTTGAATGGCTAGTGATAAAAGTAGTAGAACAAAATAGAACAATTGGCCCCTATATATTGAGGAAAGTTGAGCTACATGTAAAATAGTTGGAAAATGACTTGAAATGGTTCTGTGTTTAGCTTCTACTTTTAATTGTTCTTATTAATCTTTATTTGTTCTTTTAAATTAACTGTAAATGGTTGTGAACTTGCACAACTGCTATTCTTATAAAATATAGTAAAGGAATCTTTTGCCAGTAATTATCTCTAATAACCCAATGCTTAAATCAAATGGTAGGAACAAGCAAAATTACATGTACAAATGTATCAATGCCCAAAAGTACCAGGTTTCTTTAATGCTTATATAATAACAATAATCTACATGTATCATAAAATACTAAACATGATGTGGAATTGCACTTTGATGTGAACAAAACAAAAACAAAAAATAGTGCTATTTGAGAAAGAAGTACATGTATATACACACAAAAAAACACAAATATGCAATCTTATCAACATTTCATTAAAATTCACTCTGTTTCATTCAAATGTAGTTTTATTTAATACAAACTATACATATAGTGTAAAGTTTCAATATTTGAAAGCTTGATTCATAGATTTGATACTAAAAACATTTAAAACACACATTACCTATAGCTAGTAC
This sequence comes from Mytilus galloprovincialis, assembly GCA_037788925.1. Taxonomy (NCBI): domain Eukaryota; kingdom Metazoa; phylum Mollusca; class Bivalvia; order Mytilida; family Mytilidae; genus Mytilus; species Mytilus galloprovincialis. The sequence continues at coordinate 89,738,031 of CM075333.1, read as the reverse complement.
AATGTACAATGTATTTACTTTCAAGTGCATTTTTATAAATGTCATTAAATTTATTGAAATGAAATTAGCAAATTATATATGTTACATGTTCATAATTCATAGTTGATGATGGATTTCAATTCATAGGAATGAGATTTACATGTATGTATATATTCCATATGCATGTCATGGATTAAAAGTTGAGGTTGGATTTAAATTCATCAAAATGAGACTAACATGTGATACTGGAAGGTGATACTGGAAGGTACTAATTTGCCCCACAAGTCAGTTTATCTAATATTACAGAATGAAATGCATGTCAGGACTTACATAGCAGTGGCGGATCCAGCCATTTAAAAAAGTGGGGTTCCCTGGATAAAAGGGGGGGGGGGGGTTCCAACTATATGTTCCCATTTAAATGCATTGATTGGTCAAAAAAAAGGGGGGTTCCAACCTACGGAACACACACCCCCTGGATCTGCCAATGCATAGTATCAGAAAAGCAAAATTACCAGACAATGCATGTGCTTGTTCGGTGGAGATTTTTTTTTTAATATTCATGGATAAAATTAATCATGTACAAATTTATACTGCATATGTATGATTCATGACAAATATGAAATTTCAATTCATTAATAAAACTGATCTGTTTGCTGCATATGCATGATCCAGTGTTCTCTTTAGAAATTTCTTTTATCATCCTGATAAATAGGGAATTATAAAATATCATTATGTTTTAATAAAATATAGCATCACATCCATCATATTCATAACACTATCTTTTTGAACCTAATTTTAGATAGCATCACATTCTAGCAATATAGTATCACATTACCAAGATGCTCAAAAGCCCTGGGTAGAACACTGTGATACATATTGGACATTGGAATTCAATTCATGCATTGATTTAATATATACATACGTGTACATGTATGCTTCATATACAGGTACATGATTCATATAAGGGACATTGGATTTCATCTAACTGATTTAGTACTATTTTTCTAATATAAAAACTTTGTATCCAAATAAGAACAGCAAATCTATTTTTGTATCAAATAAAAAAAAGTTATAGAATGGCAACAATTTTTTTTAAAAACTAAATCATATAAAAATAAATGTTTTTTTACATGAAAGTATACAGAAAATATTATCATGGTTTAAAGATATGGAAGACAAAGAAAGTAGATCAAAAATAAATATAGAGGTACATTATATGCATATACTTCTTTAAAATATACATTGCACATGTATAACATGTATGGCAATAGCTAAAAATGATCATAGATACAAAAATAAAATAATACATTACTAAGGTTCAATCATTTCATTAACACCTTGTTTAATGCAATAAACATTTTTTTCAATGTGGCCATCTTCTATCACTTCCATCATCTTCTTCAAACACATCTTGTAGAACATTTAATCGTTAGCTCTGAATTTACTATTCTCCTTTTTTACGAAAAAACCTACTGACGCATATAACTATCACAAGCTACTAACACAGAGAATGATCACAGAATCAGAAGAATTTTCATTGGATGAAAACATATTTAACTAGTAATAACATCAGTACGACTTACAGAAAACTCAATTACATCATCAGTCGCTAATTGTTCCATCTTAGAACCAATATATTTGTTCTGAATGTTTTTAGAGGTAATGAATCCGTTCTGGAGAACTTTACGAGCCCTAACATTGTGATTGTTGTCTTTCGTAACTACTATCTCAGATTTGTCTGTAATGTTTTTGTCTTTAAGTGTACTTTGCTTATCTGAAGCACTTGCCTTCCATTTTTTTAATTTCTTGGTATATTTCTTACAAGCATAGGTTATTATATTGACCATGAACATCCAACTCAAAGCATATAACGCAGAACCACCAATTCGTCCTAGCCAATCTGTGTCCTGATTATAGTAAGAATATAATAAATTAGTACCCACTCCTATTCTTAGACCTCCAAACAGTAGCATGAATGCCACGTCTACAATCTCACCAAAAACTGTATCATATTTTCCTGTCTCTCTAAGAAACCACCGTAATTGTAACAGTGGATTTGATGCTTCACTTCCTATGATACAAGCAATCAACTCTGTTCCATACCAATGTGTTATTGCACAAACAGACAGACCAGCTATACTCAGTATATGGTGGACTAACATAGGAGGACCTACAATAAAACAGTAAATCATTATATGGTAAACTTATTATTCTAATCAACAGCTATTATGCATGTTTTTAACATAAAAATATCACTGCATTTGTTACCTATTCTGACATAATGGACTCGGACTTCTTTTAAACTGAGTTTTACTGTGCATATTGTTGTGCGTTTGTTTTTTCTACATTGGCTAGAGGTATAGGGGAAGGTTGAAATCTCAAAAAACATGTTTAACCGCTGCATTTTTGTGCTTGTCCCAAGTTAAGAGCCTCTGGCCTTTGTTAGTCTTGTATGATTTTTAATTTTAGTTTCTTGTGTATATTTCTGCGTTTAGTATGATGTCCATTATCACTGAGCTAGTATACATTTTTGTTTAGTGGCCAGCTGAAGCATGCCTCCGGGTGCAGGAGTTTCTCACTGCATTGAAGACCAGTTGCCTACAGCTGTTGTCTGCACTTTGGTCGGGTTGTTGTCTCTTTGACACATTACCCATTTCCATTCTCAATCTTATGAGATTCTATATTTTTTCTTGACTCAGGACAGTATAGATTTATATATACATGTAAATGAAATTTTGAAAAACATTGTAAAATTTAAATTTAAAAGAAGAGATTGGATCAACTCAAAACTGTTTAAAATTCCGATATATATCAGGAGGGATAAATCAACTTTTTTGAAAGGAATGAACACATTAATCATAAGCTAAAAAAAAATGTCAGATGCTGAACACAATGCAAGCTTTTTTGGTCTGATCTCTGTTCACCAAAAAGTTGCAATATGTCATGACCTACATACATGTACATGTACATCTGTAGTATCATAAGTAGGAAACTATATATGCTTATATTGTAAGATACCATACCTTCTGTTTGATAATATAAGCACCATGACATATCAAAAAGGAAATAACCCAGACATAGACATATTGTCTGTTGTTGTAATGGTGTAGATCTACCCCCTGAAAAATAAGACAAAAAAGGTCCATTACACATGTTACAAAAGACAGACTCATTTAAGGATAATAATTTAATAGATTTCACTGATATTACCATGATCATGATTGCAAGTACATTGAACAGCATGTAGTTCAGCTGTCCATTTTTAGACTTACATGTACAAGTTTTTCCCGTAATTTTAGTTTGCAGGAAATAGTTTCCCTTCACGTATTTGATGAATGTATATAATTAATGCATTTAAGTTATAATCGTTACCATACATATTGTTTTAAACTTTAGGCCATTTTAAACGAACTGGGCAACAGAAATAAATATACCACTATACCTGCATCCGTGAATGGCCATGGCCCTTGAACAAATGCACACCACAATCCTAGTCCTGTTACAGTTAAAGCATGAAGAGCTGTCACTAATCTCACATTCCATTCATAACTCCTTTTATAATTGACAAGACACAATGTAAAGTATAGCGTACACCAAATACTGGAGTATAGGGCAACTGTTAACACCACATTAGGGGAATCTATCTTATCTGGGTCTTCCATCTTTTGATACCTGAAAAATATGAAGAAAAAAAAGATTGAAATTTTGAGTTTAGTGTTTAATTTTCACATGAAATTATAACAGTTAAAATGATTGAATGGGAAATAGGTCTTACATATTTTACCACTTATTTGTCTTTTTACAAGTAGCTCCTTAACTTTTCAAGTACATGTACTGAGCTTTTAAAATTTTGGGGTCTGAGCTTTCCTTAATTTTGTCTTCAGGGTATTACTTACCAGCATTGACCAGTACAACATTTGATCAAATTTGAAAAGTGAAATGATAACTTGTCATTGTATCTAAATCTGCATATGATGGTTGATACAAATTATACCACAGCAAAACCTATTTAAAATCAACCACTCAAAGACTAATGATTTTGATTGGAAAATAGGATCAACAATTTCATAAAGTGTACTAATAAACAATGATAAAAAGATTAAAATATGAAAACTTTATAAATTTAGTGCATCCATCCATAGCTCTCTTCTGGATTTTGTTAAGATTGTATTTGTAGTGAACATACAATGTACAGTTTGGTTTAGATACATTGTAGGTTTCACTGTACTGTAGATTGAATTATCAATTTTTATCTACAAATGTCAGAATAATATATGTAAATATGTGTTTAACCTGTACATGTATTACAAATTGTAAATAATGTTTCATACTAAGTTGCTGTTCACACATTTAATTTTTCCAATGTAATTGCCAATTAAAATTATAAAAAAGAATGCTTTAAGAAATATACAGCAATATTTATTATGTAATATTCATTTTAAAGTCACTGTGTCAAACTGTCAGATCAGAGATGAAAGTAAGAGGTCATACATTTAGATTAAAAGTGGTAAAAATAGATATCATTGAGAAAGAGTGTGCTTACATGTATACCTAAATTTTAATCAAAGAGCAGAATGCTCTGAGGGATACGATTGCCATATAGTTTTCATTGACACATGTATAGCAGTTCTGCCAACTTTTCATTAAGCAAATTCGTGAGATTTGGCCAAAATAGAAAAGATCAAAGAGGAAAAAATTGATCCAAGGATACTTGCAAAAAAGCATGAACATGCGTGAGTCTCACGCATTTTTGGCAGCCCTGGCCTTGATAGTCCAAATAATTATGACGTCTTGAAAGGCTATTATATTTTTTTTTCTTTGACGCCTTACTTCGACGTCGAAGTAAGGCCTCAAAGAAAAAAATTATAATAGCCTTCCAAGACGTCATAATTATTTGGACTATGGCCTTGAAGCCTTAAAACTTTGCTCAGTGCTTGGAGCACAAAAATCATGCTCGAAACAAGAAATCAAGCAATTTCATTGGTTGATTTTCGAGTATGAGTACAAAAAAACTGACTCGAAAGTTTTATGACCGCAAGGCCTGGTACAGGTGGATAGTATTATTTTCAAAACTAATTCAACTCCACATGCAAAGGTAATATAAATCTGAATAGTCACTCAACTTTAAAAATAGCTAATCCCGGATACAAGTGTACGAGCAATGTACTTATTGCGTTTTATTTGTGTGCTATCAATTCCAAGTTTACTTTCCACAGCAGTCACTGAGAGAGAGAGAGAGAGAAGGTATTTCACTTCATAGTTCGAGATTACTCTGATGTCGGACGGCTGATTTGCCAGACAAGCTGGGACCGTGGGGGACTTTTATGCTAGTATACTTAAATTACAAACTTAAATAGTCCCAGTCCCATATATTATATCAAGTATTATTGGATGCCGAATTGAATTTTAAATAGGTGCCGATTTGACTAGATGCCGATTTAACCAGGTGCCGATTTGACTTTTTCTATGGGTGCCGATTTGACTTGTACCCAGTAATCTCGGGACTATTCACTTCGTATCTTATCACCGTTAATTCTAGGAGGAACCCCATTTGCCAGTCCCGTATATTATATCAAATATATAGGATGCCGAATTGACTTTTAAATAGGTGCCGATTTGACTAGATGCCGATTTAACCAGGTGCCGATTTGACTTTTTCTATGGGTGCCGATTTGACCAGGTGCCGATTTGACTTGTACCCAGTAATCTCGGACTATTCACTTCGTATCTTATCACCGTTAATTCTAGGAGGAACCCCATTTCTAAATCTTTAATTATTAATTTCCTTTGGGTCAGTAGGCATGAATCCTTCCGTACACACTCCTCTGTTTAAATTGAGATCGTTCTTAATATAATACGACGTTTATCGACATCTAACGAGTTAATTTTTTCTTGACGATTTTGAGGGGAAATACTTCTGAAAGGGAGACAACTCGAAACGATAATATGGAAGACTCCATTTCGGCTAAAGGGGTGTTATAGGTAAAACTTCATTGATTTTAATTAAAATGATATATATGATTTTAAATTATGCAACAACATTATTAAACCCTCAATAGCAGTCAGACATAGAAAGAATCCAACGAGTTTCAAATTAATTAATAAGCGGGGAATCCAGAACAACCACTCAATCTGATACCCCTTGAAATCAAGAAAACTATACGCATGCGCATTAATACATAAACAAACCCGCGACTTGCGATTTGGAACAAGAACGTTTATTTAATTTATGATATATGATGAATGAGTCTCAATTTCTTTATGAGAGTACAGTATCAGTTTCATAACGGTAAAATATAGAAAACTCCACTTCAGTTCTTATATGACAGAAATAGAATTATTGGAATTCAAAGAACTCTCGCATTTATCAAAACTGGGGAATTCCCTCTGACGTGTTTCTAAATTTATAAAAAACACTAAATATAAATGCTGCTTAATTCTGATTTTCCGTGTTGTTAAAAACACGCATATAAGTCAAGGGAAAAATCAAACATGAAGATTATGAGAAGAACATTACAGGAAAGTTGTTTTTGTTCAATTCTTTTGCTTGTTTTTACCTTTTAAAGCAAGACGATCATACGAATCTGAGATGTTGCTGAATGTTTAGAATAAAACGGTTGACGTGAGGGAATGAGCCCTGAGTCAACGGTAAAAGTCTACAGATTGCTTAAAAGCAATCGTATCCCAAAAAATGTGTATCTGATTTTATTTAAAGGTTTTCTTCAGACAGAAATCATTTATAGACACTTTATCAAATTTAACACATTTTGTAGGAAATTTAAGCAGACAAAATAAAAATGTAACTAACAAGAATATTCAGCATCATTTATCAATGAATGATCGATATCTTCCATATAAACATGGATAACATCACGAAAAAGTAAATATTATTACATGTACTTGTATAATTATGAAAGTTAATAGACATTTCAATCTTGATTGTCTTACAAGTGATACACTTTTACATTGTTGATGCCAAATTATGGTCAAGGTTGTCAACAATTATACAGAGTGCCAGAAAACTATGTTTAACTCAATATTACAACTATTTACACTTAAAATAATAACAGAGCATTAATTTTTTATTCTTCCCATTGTGTTTTCTTTGGTTGCCATGATGGATATCGATGTACACACTATATTTATGATGATCTTTATGAACTTACATGCTTTCTATAAATCATTTTTAAGTTATAAAATACATTTATAATAAACTATTATTTAATAATCAATTTTTAAAAGTCACCAAAATGTGTTAACATGAAAATTTCAAGTGTTATTCGGACATTACAAGTGTTATTCGGACGGTACCTTGAATGACCGAATAACACTTGCAATTTTAATATTAGCATATATTGGTGACTTTTAAACATTGAATATTTATTATTTAATAGCTATAGTATATTATCGATGTATTTTATAACTTGTACATGTACATGATTTACAGAAAGCAGAAAAGTTCATAAAGATCTTTTAAAATTTAGTGTGTACATCCAACATGGTGACCACGGAAACAACAATGGTTGGCCATGTTCAATTGTTGGATTTACACACTAAATTAACCAGGTGCTCCACAGGGTGCAGCTTTATACGACCACAGATGTGGAACCCTGAACAGATGGGGCAAGTATGGACACAACATTCAAGCTTGATACAGCTTTGAATTTGGATTGTGATAAAAATTTTGACATAATATGGGTTTCTAACACAAAACAAATGTCAAGATCTTAAAAATCTATTGTGCAATTAAAGATTTCTTCTTCAAACGTTTCAAAAAAAAAAAAAAAAAAAAAAAAAAAAAAATTTTGGGGGGGTGGGGAATTGAAAACTAGTACCACCCCCCTTTGTTTGCAAACTGTCTCCAAAACCTGACATTTCTTAATATATATTTTACAAGAAGTGTAAGGGAGGTAAATCCAAATATATCCATCATTGTACATGTATGTTGAATGTTTTTGAATTACCTCCCTTTCGGTGGGTCACTGTGAAAACTGTCTAAATATGAGAAAATAAAGGGTGGCAGGTAGGTGAAACTTACATAAATGAAGAGATAAATGAAAAATGAACAAATTGATACCTGATTTATATAATTCCAAGGCAGTCCCTTGGCACCAGAAGCGACGAAGCAGCGCATCTATTTTAGACGGGCAAATATCCACTTTTTGATATGGGATGAGCTGCTCTGACGTCAAACGGCATGATTGTCTGCCAAAACAGCCGTTGGACGTTAGAGTTATAATCTCAGACTAAATATATAGAAGAAAAGTCCAAATTTCTCTTTTGGTCAGACAAACCCTAAAACAGTTTGGCACAGACTGCTAATATTAAAATTTCAAGTGTTAATCGGTCATTACAAGTGGTATTTTGGATAATAATAGTGTTATTTGGTCATTCGTGTTAACCTTATTCGGATAATAAAAATGTTATTCGGTCATTAGCAGATTAGTGTTACCCCGGCTCTAGTCCGAGATTACTCTGACGTCCAACGGCTGTTTTGCCAGACAAGCTGGGGCCGTGGGATGTCAGAGCTCGTCCCATATCAAAAAGTGGATATTTACCCACCCTAAATAGATGCGCTGCTTCGTCACTTCTGATGCAGACTGACGGCCTTGGAATTATATAAATCGGGCATCAATCTGTTCATTTTTCATTTATCTCTTCATTTATGTAAGTTTCACCTACCTGCCAACCTTTATTTTTCCATATTTTAACAGTTTTTACAGTGACCGATCGATTTTCGGCATTTTGCCTTTCATTTTTAAAGATAATCACGTGACCACAAGAAAACAGTGATGATTTATGCAAATGACCATAATGTAACACCTCGTTCATTTACGATGCTAGTGATCTAAATGTCCGAGAGCTTCTGATTGTAACGTGGTCGGAACTAAATGCTTCATACCGATCTCCTGTAAAGGAAGTGAAAAAATATAAATATTTGCATATTTTGAGTCTCGAGATCACGAAATCTCTCGTAACTTGACGTCCATTTGAAAGTGAAAGTCAAAATGCCGAAATCGATGGGTCACTGTGAAAACTGTTAAAATATGGAAAAATAAAGGTTGGCAGGTAGGTGAAACTTACATAAATGAAGAGATAAATGAAAAATTAACAGATTGATGCCCGATTTATATAATTCCAAGGCCGTCAGTCGGCATCAGAAGCGACGAAACAGCGCATCTATTTTGGGTGGGCAAATATCCACTTTTTGATATGGGACGAGCTCTGACGTCCCACGGCCCCAGCTTGTCTGGCAAAACAGCCGTTGGACGTCAGAGTAATCTCGGACTACCCCGGCTCCTACCTCTCTCCCCACAAAAAAAGCAATCATGTTTTGTATGTTTTATGTATCTTTATATTTTCGGCAGATATATTATCAAGTTAACATAAAAACTTTGCGTAGTACACTTGATCATAACGGTTGTTCAACCGGCAAATAAATAGCAACAAACCCGGAAAAATGTTGTAGCAACAAGTTTCCTGGGCCAGTTCAGCATGTTCAGAGTCAAAGTAGCAATACTCGCACACTTTGAAATGTCATGCGTTAGTCAGATTTATGCAGATATTCAAAAGAAAATAAATCAGAATAGAAGTCGCTTCATGAACAAGCATTGAAATGTAAAATAAAGTTATAAACAAACATTAATCACCTGCCCAATTTGCCGGAAGTGTAACCTTTCCCATCCGGGCAAAATGCAGCTTTTCTTACGTTTTGATTCGTTGATATTCAATTCAGTATATTTATTTCGCTTTTCATTTTATATTCTAAAAATTAATTTGAACTCATACTAAATAAAAGACTAGTATAAAGGATTGTCGATACAAAATGAATACATTTCCTTTTTATTTGTTTTCTTCATTTCTGATGCAGTTAATATTGTGACGTAACAATGTTTACACTAGTTACCTGAGAAAATCAGCTGATCGAAAAGTAAGTACATGACCGCGAAAATACAAAATAAACACAGTAAGTTGTTTCACATTGTCAGTGCAAGGCTAAACATTTTATCCGATAGAGGTAAACCTGTAGAACGATAAATTTATAATTTTTTGGTTTTCTAAAACGTGAGTGGACCGTGGGGCCGTGACAGTTAAACAGTCATATGTCCGAAAGCGAGTGGATAACTGTATTATTATAAGTGATATTGTTTGTTTTTATCAAAACTACCTCTACCCTTTTTTACTGGGAAAATATGCGCAATTTTCATCAAATTGGGAAATTTAGAATAAACCCTGAATTAGACTGAAACTTCAATTTACAGACCCATTTCAAGAGTCAGGCAAACCCTGCTTTGAAATAAGACTCCCTTTTTGTCAGTGATGATACATAAATACAACATTTTGTAGACCCTCAAATCTGCACATACAGTCAATTTAGGAACGAAAAATGTATAAATGAGTGTCTTTCAGTTTGTCACGATGATTCATGCACAATTACTACTGAGACTGCACTATTTGGGAAAGAAGTTGTCTTTTTGGGAATATTTTTTTTCAAATTGGGATTCTTCTCCAGGGGTAAAAGCCTTTGTTCTCAACTAATTTAAGGCAAACAAAATCACTGATTGGTGTAATACTAAAAAAAAATCAAATTGCCCCCTTTGCACTAGGGTTTGGTTGACTCGAGTGTACAGAATCTTGGATTACACTGGGAACAGTATACCTAACATTATATGTTCCTGGATTACATGAGCTAGTACCTGTTTTAGCACTAATCATGAGGTATTGACAGCCCCTATAAGCAAGTTAAATCGTGCAGCGTTTCAAATAAAAAAATCACTTAAAATAAAATAAAATGAAAGCAAATCGAGTCTGAGACTACTACTGTTATAGTAGTCCGGCTCCGGAAAAACTAGCATTCATGCAGTAGCTATTGAGTACTAAAAGTATTTCAAGCATTTAGAACACAAATAAAAAAAATGTATGCAACAAAAGTAAAAAATGCCAGAGTACATATACATGATAAATAAGACGTGATCTACAGCTTACAGCAGATCTACAGGAGAGACATTGACACGAACTGCCCTCCCAATTACCAACTAAACTTTTGAACTGACCCAAAGGCATTTCTTCTCTCATCTTATTCGGCAGTTCGTTCCATCTTTGGCTCCTGAACATCCGAATGGGTGAAGCCAATGGGTATAATGTCCTTTCCCTTGGAACATCAGTTGTATTGTCATTTCTGAAAGAGCAATCACAGTTTTTATTTTCGATAAGTTCATGTTAATATAATGGACATTGTTTATTACAATTTGATACACCTCTATTGCAACAGGACAAGTAGCTATATAGGTGTTGGTCAGGTCAAGTTTTCTAACTCTTATAATCTGTTTTCTTATTTTTTTCCTCATGTTTTTCTTGAATAAATGTTGTCATCTTGCTTGTTTCCAAATAGGTAATCCTTTAAATATTAAAAAAAAAAGTATTTAGTATCGATCAGAATAATCATCAGGATATTGCCCGTACTTTCTTACTATTTACCCCTCCATCCATAGACTGACGAGAGCTGTCCCCTGGTTTTATACATATACGTTCATCGATCGGATTTAAGAAATATTAATCAGTTTACCTCCGACCAATATTAAATTCTTTAATGTTTCACCTAAAAAAAAACGGTTAAAGAACATTTGATTATTACCTCGATCACAAAAGCGGCCGAAACTATACAGAAAGAAAAGTTCAATTCTAAAAGGCCAGTCTCTGAATTAGAATCTGCAATATCACCAGTTTATTATTTCGCCAGTTATGCCGATTCTCTTAACCTTTTTTCTGCACTAATTTTATTGCACATCATCGTGATATATGCGTTTTGAAGTTTTATGATGCAATTAAATTAGACAATATGATTTTTCCTGCTTGTACTGCCATGCATTTATAAAATTTATATACTTGTATTGTTATAAATGCGTTTACTTTTCTACATTGGCTAGATGTATAGGGGGCGGGTTGAAATCTCATAAACATGTTTAACCCCGCCGCATTTTTTGCACCTGACCTAAGTCAGGAGCCTCTGGCCTTTGTTAGTCGTGTATGATTTTTAATTTTAGTTTCTTGTGTATAATTCGGAGTTAAGTATGCCGTCCATTATCACTGAACTAGTATACATATTTTTTAAGGGGCCAGCTGAAGAACGCCTCCGGGCGCGGGAGTTTCTCGCTACATTGAAGACCCATTGGTGGCCTTCGGCTGTTGTCTGCTCTATGGTCGGGTTTTTGTCGCTTTGACACATTCCCCATTTCCTTTCTCAATTTTATTGAAGTTATATAAAATTGTAAAGTTATTAATTTTTAACTGTTTATGTTAGACGTTTTACGTGATGATACACATTTTGCCGTTTTTTGTGCTAATATATATAATATTACATATTGATGTTTTGTGATACAGCATATTTGACCTTTTGTGGTGTTTGACATTTCAAAGTTGGTTCCCAAGTGCATCGTCGCTTGCCGAACCAGAATGTCTTCAGCAGAACAGTTTTACTGGAAGAGGAAGCTTCCAAGGGGTTTCCAAACTCAGCTGGAAAGCATAGGCCGTGCAATCATTAGAGGACAGCCTGATGATGTCTACGAATTTATTGCTGCTTATTTGGAAGGAAAGTTGGTAGCCAGGAATGGTAAGACTTCAAATAATAAGTGTCAATATAGTCAGTTTATTAAACAGAAAAAAAAAACAATTCAGAAATACATAGAAGTCTCTCAAACTTTTTGTTTTCACGACTTAACAAATGAAACGAGCGGCCATGCGTTTTATTAGTATTTTGATTAAAACAAAGAACCATAGAAAAAAATGCGTGAGATATGTAAAACAAATCCTGCCGAAGGCCAGTGTTTATCTCAGGGTACTCCACAGCATCGTCCAACAACAAAAATTGACTGTTATATATGAAATATCCATAATACTCAGGGAAGTGGCGATAAACTCCAACAATCAATCAATCAATACATTTATGATTAACTTATTAGTAGTTGTGAATATTCCTAATAGTGCTACCTTGCTTAATATTTAAATATGTTTACCAAAACACATTTAAAACTGTTTTCGCTATTTTCCAATTCAATACCGATCCACTTTAAAGACTAAGTCAGAGATCTTATTTTTAATTTAATAATACTTTTTAAAAAAATAATCAATTTATGCAAACGCAGGAAGAAGGTTCTCTCTTCAGGGAAAATCCCAACGAGAAATCTACAATTTTTTTTAAAAATAATTTACTTGGATATAATTGTTAAGGTATTAAGATACAAACATGTGTCGTACATCAAGGGAAGGATTACATTCTAATGCTATGTTTATTTATTTGATTTTCTAGAAACATTATTCATTTTCATAGTTTTTCTTGTAAATTAACCATGATAATTACTATTTTAGCTGAACTGAAAGTTTTGCCAGATGTATCATACCTACAAAAAATCCAGAAGAAACGGACAGAAGCAGGTTTGTAAATCTAAAAAAGTAAACGTCACATTATGTAATATAGTAAGCAAGATAATTTGTGTCTTATCAAAATAGGTCGAAATGGCACTAATTTGAGAACAAAATGCATTTTATATTGGCTGAGTTTTTTTATACTCTAATAATAATGACCCGCTTCGAAGGTTGTTACGATATTCTTGTGCAGCAACCCTAAGCCTACATTGATTGATATCTTTGTCAAATCAAGAGCACGAATTCAAGTTGAGAACAAAATGCATTTTATATTGGCTGATTTCCTGTACAATCAAACATTTCCCCCTGAAAAGGGTGTGGGGGCTGGCCCCCTCTTAATATAATACAATATATGTCTCTGGTTTCATGCATTTCTGAATTTTTTTTATATGCACGCGTCCACCACAAATGTATTATGGCATACCTTCCTGTTGGTCAAATCTTCCAAATACATCCATATACTATAGCTATAGTTTTTTAGCTGTATCGGATCTTTACGAAAGTTTGACGGTTTCATAAAGTCGGGATCCATTTGTATTTTGTAATTTTCAGATTTGTCCATGCATACATAGTTATGACCATGGATAAGCAGCATATTTTGGGAATACCAATAGGTACTTTCTCCTTTAGTTATGAGTTTTTTTACGAAATGTTTGAATAAAAAAAGGCGTGATCCACTTTAACCGAAGTAATTTTCTGAATAACAATACTTTATTTGTCTCATATCTCTTGAAGCCGAATTCATTTGAACGACCTTAACACTTTTTCACAATGTTTATGTTTATGGAGACAAATTTTCTTTCGATTTTTTTTTTCAGTTGTCAGATTTTTCGTAGATTGATTCTTCCCCTTGACATTTTTTTAGAAATTACGTAATTTTCCTCTGTAATAAAGATAAACTGTCGCATACGGTGGAAAATGATGGTAGTTTACACATCCAACTTACCCCCCCCCCCCCCCCCCCCCCCACTATAATTGTAACCAGATTTCTTTATTATATAGAAATGAATGTAAAGGAAATACTTTTTAAAGTAGGACATTCCGAGAGTAACTATTTTATCCATAGGAAGTATGAATATATATCTCTCTAGAACATGCAGTAATGGCATAAGGCTACATTGTCTCTTTGACATTTATCACAACTTGATTGTACTCTGTACGATTTATGCTTTCAAAAGTAAGATAAGTTCCATGGTCACCATCATAAATTGGTTGATCATTGGCTGATCCAGGGGAGGGGTTGCGGGGTTTAGAAACCTCCCTTTTTCGACTATCAATGCTTTAGAATGAGATATATTGTTGGAATCCCTCTTTTATCCTCGATTTGAACCTTCTTTTTTGACGCTAAATGTTTTTGAATGGGAACATATGGTTGGAACTCCCCTTGTGTCCTGTGCTGGAACCCCTTTTGAAAATTGCTGGATCCACACCTGCATGCTGATTGTATTAATGTCCAGTTTCATAACCCACTAAACTCTACCATCAAACTCGCATGTCATCTTTCTTAAGTTGTACTGTTAGACCACTGTCCCAGGTGAGGGGAGGGTTTGGGATCTTGCTTACATGTTTTAGCCCGCCACATTCTGTATATATGAGCCTGTATTCAGTGGTTGAAGTTTGTTTATGTGTTACATATTTGTTTTTCGTTCATTTTTTGTACATAAATTAAGCTGTTAGTTTTCTCGTTTGAATTGTTTTACATTGCATTTCGGGGTATTTTATAGCTGACTATGCTGTTTGGGCTTTGCTCATTGGTGAAGCCCGAACGATGACCTATAGTTGTTAATTTCTGTGTCATTTTGTCTCTTGTGGACAATTGTCTCCTCGGCAATCATACCACATCTTTTTTATATGTCAACCTCTTCGATATTGTTACCAGTTATGTCTGGTTTCTGGCTTTGTCACTGTCCGTTGATTCCTGTAAACGGTAGCAGATGCGTACCCTGCCTATCTCCCTGACTTCTGATATCGTTAAGGAATATAGGTATACCTTCCTTCATTCTTTCTTCAAATTGTCATAGACCTGTATAAGTGTTTTCCTTTAGCCATAGTATAAAGAAAATACATAGTAATTTACTATACACAAAACACTTAAGTTGTACATGATGGCATTTATATCTTATGTTTTGTTTTGCCGTTTCTAGATATGAGAGAAGTGTCAAACTATAGAAAAATAAATGGCATATTGGGAACAGTATTTTATTTTGTGTTCGCTTTATTAAAAGAAATTTTATTTCAATACTTTAACCCATATAGGCTATTTACTTTACTTACTAGTTTACCTAAGATGTTCAACTTAGATACAGTAAGTAATGATCATTGAATTAAGTAGAAATAAAGTTCCTTTTCCGATTACATCGATGAATGCGGATGCACTTGATAAATATAAAAATCTGCACATGTATATATATACACACACAGTCTGATTAACGTATCTTCCAGCTTTTTGTTTTCCCTTTGGTTCATCATACTTTGACTCTTATTATTGGAGTGTCTGTCATTTCATGCATGTGGGATACATTTGTTACACATGTGCCAGATACCACAGCAAGTCACTCAATGAACGTGCGAGGGGAAAAGTTTTACTGATTAATTGTTAAGATATTGCCTAAGAAGTTAATATTAGATACAGTGTATGATATCGTAACCAACTTAATATTAAAAGAGGATAATTTAACTAAAAATGGGAGGAATATTTTCAAAGTTTCGTTCAGGAGGTGAGTGCACTGATTTAATTGACACACACACACATATAGGTATCAAAACAATAACCTAGACTGTACCCATTTTACGTCAATATCATATTAAATAAATTGTGCTATACTTTCAATGACCATTAAGACTTGCACCAAGGAGCGGCCACTCGAGACCCTCATTATCGGGTACTCATGGTCGTTCATCATTCTATTGACATATACTTTTCCAAAAGGATCTTACATGTCGATCTATAAGATATTAGTATTTTTTATGAATGAAATTAGCCCGGCTTGGTTTTCTTACATGTCAGACGGGGATTAGGTTTATTTGATAACTTTTTTATTTACTGACTTGATTAAAATGTTATCTTAACATGTGTACGTATTGACTTACGATTGATCACAGGTTAACGTGCCATAAAATTTGTGCACAAAGTTTTTAGGGACCTTTTTGTTAAGTGCACGTTTGTATGACTAATGCCTGAGATAGACAATCATCGTTACCATCTGTTAACCATTCTGTTATGTCTATGTGATATAAGATCATTTAATGGGATTCATATGTATACAATGTATTATAAGGACAATATAGGCAGCCTCAAAACAAAATCGGAGTTTTTTAATGTTTCTGCTTGTCGTTTTTTTTTTTTTTTTTTTGTCATTGAATTTAATACCATCCTTGATCTCATCCTTACACTTTCACGTGTTGCCTCATTTTGAATTCTTTGAATTCTTTCTTTCTGTGTCTGTTATCTGTCTGTAATTTCTTCAACACATTAGAACTTAGTCATCATACACTTATGTTGTTATAAAAACACGTGTAATGATGATATACTTGAACGAAGTATGCGAATTCCGATTAGTAATACGGTATATAGTTTTTGATGGTCGTTCTTCACCAATTTATGTTGTACTTTTCAGACAAAACGATCGAGTCAATCCTAGAGTCAATCGAAGTATTTCGGTTACTAACTTGTGCTTAATACAATGAATGTAATTAAACAAAAGTCAAATTCTATATACTAGAACTCTGAATTTGGCTAACCAATTGAAAAATCGATTTTAGTTGAATATTTGAATTACAATGATAAGGTACAAAGAACAATTAACAAAACCTTTACTTTTTTTGTATTTTTATCCAGAAAAGAAGTTCAGTGAGCTATAGGATTCCATTTCAAGTCTTTATTGCTTGTTGTTGTCATTTTTCCAATTGAACTGTCGAAAATCAAATCTGTAATTTCATTTGTACATGTTATTTTTAAACTGTAGAGTTTTAATGATTTAATGTTCCCTTTATGAAACTCTATCCACAAAAATGGAAAAAGAGACTATCTGACCTATCCTCTTTTATAAGAAAACGCATTAAAACCCGACATAGAGTAAAATATCGTCAGTCAGAATCCCGTTTGAAAAATTGGGAGAATTCCGAACCTAGACTGTCTATGTGGATTCGCCTATAAAGACAAAAGAAAAGCAAATATGTAGCTGGGAAGTAATGTGTCATTTGTATCTATTTCGACAAAAAAAAATCAGTATAGAATAAGAATAAGAATTATAGAATATTTTAGTATATGTTAACGTATACGTGTTCCGCCTTATATAAGCTTCACTGGAAACTTAGTTATAAACAATGTCATAATATCTGTTGCTATATATACAACTTATTCCGTTAGGAACATAGTTACACTGTGATATTTATTCCTGAACATTTTTTTCCTTTTGAAACTTGTATTATCAAGTAATTTCTGTTTCGTGACGACTCAAGCTAAAATGTGTATGGTCTTGAAAATACCATTTAAATTCAGCACGTTAGGTTAATTCATATTTGTAGGTATTTTAAGCCTCAAATATTACTCAAATCCCGTTCGGGTCCTATTCTAACCTGTTTAGAGGTTTAAAGAATAGAGTATATTGGGGGTAAAGGGCAAAATACAGGGGGGGGGGGGTTAGAGAAAAATAGGCAATACAATAGAATATAAAATAATGGACAAAGTAAAAAAAAGAATAGAGAATATTGGCTCTTAATCTAATAAAAAGACAAATAAATAGAACTGAAAGACCCCATCCAGACCTTCGTCAAATTTGATATATTTTTGCACCAACGATTTATGTATACACATTATCATAAAAGTTCAATAGTAAAATACACATGTCCTGGTCACCGATATTGATATGTATGTTTTCTGTTCAGTAATAAAATATACAATTTTGAAGGACAGGTAAGATAAAGGTAATGTCACTGTCGTTCGTTTCCATTCATAAAATAAGTCGGTCAGATTGTCAAAGGGAGATAATTTTTCCCGGGGTTTTATTATCCAGCTTCGTCAGTTACATTTATCTAAGATCTTGTGCTCCTCAAAAGATAAAACATCGAGATTTTTTTTAAAGATACTGATAACAAAGTAAGTTTTTTTATAAGTTAAGTACTGTAAAAAAATATGTAGTACTCTACATGAGATTAGGTCAGCGGTGATCGACTAGTCTGAATTCACATGCATATAAATAAGCGGAAGAGTTTGAAACTGGGAGTGTTATTAGATTTAGCCAACAAAGAAAGTCGATTTTTCAGTAGATTCTCTAAACAAAATTTTATCTGAGGTAAGATATATGAATATTTAAAAAGAACTGTCTTTTTTTTTTTATTTTTAAATAATAGTTTTATCACTATTTATACGTGCTGATATTCTCTGGTTTTGTTTAATTGATGTTAAAATTGACCAGTTTCTCACGTAAGCATAGTTTTTGTATTCTATAGTCAGGTAGTACACATTTATTCAAACTTTGTCAGTGGAAAATATTTATTTTATTTTATTTATCTATTGCTTTTTTTGTGAAAAGGGGGGGGGGGGGGGGGGGGGGTTTACTATAACTTTTGTTAAAATGCCACGGAAAATGTCAATTAAATTGTCCAAAGAAATTTTGGATTGAGTTGGTAGAAAATTTAATTTCCAAAATGTATATTTTAGTGAAAATAATATGTTCATCAATAATATCGGTTTATATTCTTGGCATATATCTAAAGTGTTTTGATATGTACGAGGTTGACGTAATTTGCTTATCCAGACTTCTCTAGTGACCTTGAGTCCTGCAGAAATACTTGTATCGGAGTGTTACCTCAGTAAATACCTGTATCAATACAAGTTTGTATGTAATGGTTGTCCAAGTGATTTTTACATTCATTGTTTCACAGTTTCGTTTGGTGTTTGGTTGGATCTTGGATGTTGTCCACTTTCGTCAAATAACAGGTAAATAAATAGGTTTTTTTTTAACACTTGATCAAACTGGTCCGAAATTTGAGATATTTTTATCAAGTATAAGATATAAAAGTATATATATTTAATTTTTCTTCAATTGGTTGTGCAATTTTTACTTCTGAAATCTTTAATAGTTGTTCAGTTTGACAGAATTGATGACATCAGAAATATGATATTCTTCTTTTACATGCATTTACGTTTTGTTACAAAATTATCTCCGATAATTACAAAAATTGAAATGTCATTAATATATAATCTATGTTTAAATTTCAACTGGTTATTTCTATTTGATCCCTTTTCTCTAATTTCATTTTTTTTTTTTGGGGGGGGGGGGGAGGGATAGAGGGGGTTTATTTATACAGTACTTACATTTTTTTTACAATAACGTGAATTTGTATATAAATGGTTTGAAAAGAGGGAGTGGCATAAGTAGATATATAGTTAGAATAAAACATTTTTTCACCAATTACAATTGTGCTTGCGTTTTTCGCAGGAATAACAAATAAGAGCTGCCTGAAATCTGCCGGTATCAAGCTTCCTGGGAACATGCTACGGTTTTAACATGTGTGATGCGATACCACTTCCTTTTTACCGAATACTAATGTATTGTCTCACATGTTGGTCGTATGTGACATCTAACCGCATTCTTCTCAGGAACTACAAATAAAGGGTGTCTTAAATTTTGGAACAATCTTCGTGTGAGCATGTTATATCTTGAGGTGCATCCATCGGAATTGACTTCCCGTTTAATTCAATAACATCCACGGTTGATTACTATTTCATGTTTATGTGTAAATCTCTATCCTACATAGGAGATTGTGTATATTTCATCTGTCGATATGTCTGTCTGTCTGTTTTGAAAGCAAATGTGGATAATCGAAAATCTTAAAACATGTTCGTAACGATAGAGCGACATTCTTGAGAATCACCTCACGAAATGTGCAAATATACAAGTTTACCCATTTTTCAAGTTACAGTCGCAGAAATCATTTATAGATTCTAATCCTACGGCGGCGTTAACTATTTATTTATAAAAAGCTTTATATTTCAGCAGGTAAAAGACATACATGCTTCATGAATTGTGAATATTGGTTGATGGTTTAAAGTTGCATGCAATCATTTATCAATTGTCATTTCTTGGATCAATGGTCAAGGTTTAAGTTTCGTGGTCAAGTCATGCAGTATCTGAAATAAGTAAAGGGTCAACTTTATTTGGTGTATGTAACGATTGTGATCTGACCTTGTTTCATCTTCATACTTCATTGGTTAATGTAAGGTTTCTGATCTTCTATAAGCTATAGGGCAATAATGTTTGGTGGTATAATTATGGAACGATTGTAAAGTATCTCTTTAACAGAGTTTATCAGACCTTGGCTTCTTTTTTTTCTTTCATTATCAAAGTCAATCTCTCATAGGTTAGACTGTTTCTCAGATATCACAATCAACTTGCAAACTGCAGTGTACGATTGTAAGGTGTACATGTCATTCTGTCAGGGTTTATCTGACGTTGACCTCATTTTCTTTGTTGGTTGGTCAACGTTATGTTTACAGTGGTATGTCAGTGTCTCAGATCATGAAAGCAATATGTTAACTTTGTATAGTGTATGACATTGAGTAAGGTGTAAGTACACGGGTTTATCTGAATATGACCTCATTTACATGGTTCATTGATAATGTTCGGTTTATGCAATACTTGTAGTTAAATCTTTAAAAACTTTCAACTCAAATTCAATCATGATAGGAAGAGTAGGCGAGCCATTTCAGCAGTGTGTTTACTTTTGTTTTTTATTTTTGTTTCATAAAGCAAAATATTGTTTTACAATCAGTTAAAGTTTTCCAGCTCTAATTATCTCATACATTCATAATATGTTGAAATTTGACCAAACTTCATAGCATTGCTTGGTGTCGAAATATTTAAACGTTTTCACATTTTATTTTGACAGTTTAAGTTCTTTTCTGATTGTAAAAAGACATGCGGTTTTGTTAACATTGACAGCAAAACAAAAACAAAAGTATAACTTGTGCAATAAATAAAATCAAAACACATGCTCTGAATTTGTTTTTTAAATATTGTGCTGACATGGACCAGTATATATAGTCCTTTTTTAAATTACATCTCAACATTTGTACAAATTCTTTTTCGATGAATGTACTTATTTTAAAAATAATATCCTTAATAGAGACGGAAATTAAGTATAAGAGACTTCTATTGTTGAGAATGAATGCAAAAGGTATACATTTCTTTTCCTTGGTTTATTCAACAACTATCTTTTTTAAATAAATGCATACATAAAAACTTCCTTAACAAATACCATAATCAATTGTTTAATTCTGACAGTTTGATTATAGTAAAAACGAATATCCTATTACAGATCGTTTGAATAAGTACAGCAAACATTTTTTTTGTAGCCATGTTGCTGGGATTAATTAGTTTTCATCTACTTTTCATTGTTAAATTGACTCCAACCTTGTACTGTTAATAAATAAATAATAATAAAAACGCTTTGTTTAGAGTCTGCATGGTTTAGAAAACAAGGACATAACATCAAGATTTTTTTTATGTTTAACCGACATTTAAGCTAGTTATAGACTCAACCTTCCTTATTTTTATATGTATATTTTTTTTTAATAAAACACAAAGACGATTCTAGGATGCATATCTTATCACATTCCTAATCTATGACGTTTTAATATTATATAATAGATTGTGGGATATAATAGAAGATAGCATCTCTGAAATATCTACATAATTTTCTTGCTGCTTGAAAACAAATGGAAATAAACTACAGTGATTTATAAGCTAAGTTCTTATTCGAACAAAAAAATATGCGCGCTGAATTTTACCGATAAAGTAATCTGCAAATCATCCCCCCCCCCCCTGAAAAAATACAACTAAAGCATTGCTATAGGAGAGGGTGATATTCTTTTTAGTTTCCTTAGTATATACATGCATGCGGGGTTTATTATGGAGGAAGGGGAGTGATGTGTTCTATGGTCATCTTTGATTGTTAAAAATGAACATAGCAGTCACTGACAATAATGCAAAGTATACAATTATGAACAACTTTCTTCTTTATTAAGACCTTGAATAAAACCGGAACAGTTAACGATTTTGTATAAAGTTTATAATGATCTAATATGCACCTAAAACCAGGGTAGGAAAGATTAATGGTTTGAATTGATTTATTCGTGTTACGCAATATTTGCTGGTTAATGAATAAATCCGTCTGTTCATTCAAAGTACTGTCTGGGTATAGAAGTGACTGACATGTTTGGTTGCCAAGTTTTTACGTGATATCTCACACTGTGTCAGTCGACCAGTTATTGTCTTGTACTTTTGTACCTTTTATTGTAGCATTGACTCTTACGTAATATTGTTGACAAGTTTGTTTAAGATGTCCTCTTGTTTTGGATTTGTTTCTTTTTTTTGGTCATTAGTTGCAAACTAACATCAAGGATAACAAAAAGTTTCACCAACGGCGACAAGCAGTTTTTTTTTTATGTCGCACACAAAAAAAAGATGAGAGTACCGATTTATTTTGATTACGTAAACATAAGCCGTGTTTGGTCAAATTTTTGGAAATTGTTGTCTTCGGTGCTCTTTCACTCCGTACTTTATCAAGTCTTTTGACTTTTTTATTCAAGCGTTCCTAATGAGTGTTTTTGTCAGCAATTTGTGAGTCTGACATACAAAATTAAAAGCCTAGTTGGTATCTTTTATAAGTGTTTTGGAGTTGTTATTTTTTGTTAGCATATGTTTTCCCGGTGATTTCTGACTTAACTTTCAATTATTTCGTTCATACATATTTTTCAAAACCTTCGATCGGTGGAACAAATAATACGCGCTGGAGTGTGTCTGCATCCTCTACAATAATATTGAAACAAAATGCTACAATGATAAGAGAACATATGTAGCAGAAAATTACTAATGTTTTTGCACCTTGATATGATTCATCTGTAGATGATCTACTGATTATAGTGTATGTTTCTTTAATAGTGTGTATGCGTCAAAATATCTCTGTATCTAAAAATACGACATTTAGACAGATAATTTATTGTCTTCATAAGAAAAGTTTTATAAACCTGCAATAAACCTGTATCTTATGTAATAAGAATTGATTGATTTACCATATGATGTTTACCTTAACCCTTTGTAGTGACAAAAATTAAACATCGAACTTTAAAACCTGTTATAAACATCAAGTAAAACAAAATAATTTGATTACGAGACTAACACATTAAAAGTACCCAACAACATATAAATTAAGATGTGAAACCTATAACATGAATGATTAATGCCTTGAAAGCAGACAATAAAGTCAAATTGACTTTGTTTCATAAAGTCAAATTGACCTTGTTTCGAATTCTTTACTTAATGGAGACATGCTTTCGACCTAGTTTTTCATCTTGAGAGTTTTAGCTTCATCTAGAACAGAATAAGAATGAAAGTGTTATCATAAGGAAGTCTGAAGAAAATAGCATCTCCCTTTTAAATCGAACTCTTCAAGTGTTTCAATGGCACCTTCCTTCTCCCTGTGGACAATACTCTTCATAAAGATTTACCAAAAGAAGTATTTTTTTCATTTCGGGCCTTTTATAGCTGTTTATGAGGTATGGACTTTGCTCATTGATGAAGACCATATGCGTTAAAGCGGTGACCTGTAGTTGTTTCAATTTCCGCGTGTCATTTGGTCTCTTGTGGTGAGTTGTCTCATTGGCAATCATGCCGCATCTTCTTTTTTTATTTGATACGTTCTATTATAACTTTATAACTGTTTTCTCATTTGAACAATCATTTAGATAAGATTTCTCTTTATTTTTACCTGAATAACCATTACTTAAAATCTTTATATATACACAGAGACAATGCATTTATCTTGATAATTTTTACCGAGAATGAGTAATCCTGTGTTAAAAATGTTATAAAGTAATATATCATGGAAAGAATTTATCAAACTTAGAATATGCATAAAACACACTGAAAAAAAAACAAAGTTATGCGAGAATTTACAGATTCTCTTGCATACGAGTATTTTCTGATCTCTTTAGAACAGTTTGCAACAGAGAATCAAAATTTTATTTAAAACAATATTTCAATACGTTTTCTTGATAAACAAAATAAACAAACGAATTTAAGTTTACCAATTATACTTTACACGTATTTTAGGAATTATAGTTTAACAATGTTACAGATAATTTTTTATAAGTGTGGTGCCAAAATAACTTTTAATCAGTAAAGTTAACAGGCTATTCAAAATATCAAGTTTAACCTTATTCACTAGAAAAGTGACAGTAACTGTTTTATGTTTTTTATCAACCAGTTATTCAAATGCTTTATATGATAATAGACAGTATAATGACTTTACCAATTAGCTAATAACAAAGACATTTTTGTTGGGTACTATTTTCACCTCATGATTTCTTGGCTGCCTTGTTTTTGTGGCTATCTAACTCGTTTCTTTGTTCTTTTTTTGTAAGAAAACCAAGCCACTTACACAGGCCGTCTTGTCTGTTTCAAAATTGTTTCAAAATTGTATTTATTTGTGACATTAATTTTCGAATTTTGTTTCTTATTTCTACAATTCATCATAAAATGTGTGAGAACTAACACATCTTATAGTACAAATGCTGTCCTCTACAAACTATTCGCAGACCTCTTTAATCTATAAATTATCAAACTCTCTTATAAAGAAAATACGACGAATTTCAATTATTATAACGTTTTTACTTATAGGACGATTTAGAATTAAGTCAATTACTGATATCCTTTACCATGTTGTCGTAATAAAAAAAATAACAAAAAAATAATGAACAAAATGCAATGAAACACTGACTAATGGTACCAGCTTACACTGAAGAATGAAGACTTAGAAAGTCAATCAGCAGGGTAACGACTGATCGATAGTAACGTGCTTCTGAAATAACTCAGATAGATAACCTGGAAGGCCAAAGCTATTTAATATTTTCCCACACTACACGTGCTTCTCGTGATAAATAACCCGAAAAGCAAGATAATAAGAAAAGATATAATATGTGAGAACATAAATTGTCCTTAACGGGAAACAGAATACCCTTCTTCATACAACTTTTCGCGAGAGTTTTAGTTCACGTACACATTTTATAAACTGGTTTACATACAAATTATATCAACTCAAATCTTGTGAGTTCTACAACTTTGACCTTACTCGGCGGATAGAATCCTTGGGAAATGATAGCCCACTAAGCATTGAATAGTAATCATCGAATTCTTTGGTAGCTGTGTTTTCTTACAATTTTAAAGTTCATGTAAAATTAACCAAAAATAACACATATGTTTTATGGCTGGTTGTAAACATTAAGAATGAGTTTCAGACTATTATGATGGTTAAATCTATAAATAGACAACTACACTTTTCCCAGTAACAGAGATCTATACCTTGATGCTATGTTTTGTGAAATTTTTATTTTGTAGATACTTCTGTTTTTGAAACTAATACTCTTTTGGTGGAAAAAATAAATCACAAAAATACTGAACTCCGAGAAAATTTCAAAACGGAAAGTCCCCAATCAAATGTCAAAATAAAAAGCTCAAACACATGAATCGAACGGATAACAACTGTTTGTCATATTCCTGACTTGGTACAGGTCATTGGTTATGGGAAATAGCACGTAACCAGGAATATTGAGGATTTAAAAAGAAGGGTAAAATATGCATTATATGACTATCATATAACTCGAAATGCAATGCAGCATAATGAAGTGTTGAATGAATACTACATTACCGAAAGTACTTGAACGTTTTTTACTTTCTTTATTTTCAGGTGCCAAGAAAGCAGCTCAAGAACAGGAAGAACAAGCTGCCGCCACAGCAGCTGAAACAAAAGAATCCACACAACAAGCTGCTGTCACTGCCTCTGAAACCAAAGAATCCACAGAACAACTTCCAGTGGATCAAAAAAATCAAAGTGAGCCAAGCATTCCAGTTGCCGAAAAAGAGCTAATAGAAACAGAAGGTGGAAAATCGGCAGACGCCATTCAAAAGACAGACATGGCGGACGTAGAAGTATTGAAAACACCATCTGTCATTCCGACCTTGGAAGGTGATTCAGGACGTGATACACCTGCAGCTGTAACCGAAGCCGTTTCAAAGTCATTAGACGCAGCCCAGCGGTCAGATACTCCAATTGAGACACCATCAAACGCCCCGGAAGTTAGTGCAGAGTCTACTGAACAGACGACGGTGAAAAAAACACCAGAGGAAGTGCCTAAAATCGAACTGACTGCTGACGAAGCTCAGGAGAAAGAAGATGATACGACGGAGGAAGCTGTACAAGAAGTAAAATTAGAAGCAGTGGATACTGTCGAAGAAGCACCTCAAGCAGCATCTGGAACTACTGAACAATCTGCAGAACAAATACCGCAAGATTCTGTTGAGGCTGCTACAACTGAACAGACTGATAAACCAGTAGAACCGGAATCAGTTCAACTCACACAAACAGAGCCCGAACAGAACTCGGAGACAAAAGAAGATGAACAAAAGGTGTCAGAGCCCTCGGAAGATAAGAAACCCGAACCTGCAAATGCTGGGGAACAAACAACGCCAATTAAAGAACAACCTGACGAAACGACATCCGATGAACCACAGGTTGAACAACCATCATCGGAACCACCTAAAGCAGAAGAAACAACAACAGGAGTTGAACAAGAGGTGGTAGGAGAAACTCAAGTAATCACATCAACAGAACAAGAGACTGCTAAAACAGAACCTGTCACTGAACAGCCTCAGGACACAACAACAGATGAAACAAAATCTGACCAGCCGCAGATTGAAAATGAGCAAACTTCAGAATCAAAAGATGATGCGCAAGAAGAACCAATCGTCCAGAGTGCAACAGCTGCATCTGAAGAAGAACAACCTATCGTTGATCAATCAGTAGAAGCTGAATCGGCACCAGCAGAAGCGACTGAGGCGGAACAATCTGATAAACTTGAAAAAGAACAGGTATCAGAGAACATAACAGAAAGTGCGGCAGCTGTTGAAAAAACTGAAGAGTCGAGCACAGAAGCAGGACAAAGTGGTCAGGCAGAAACAGTGACAACTCAACCAGAAAATACAATGACCGAACAGGACAATGGATCAGCTGAACAAAGCACAGAACAGGTTGAAAAAATAGAACAAGCACAAAAATCTGAAACAGCAGAAGAGCAACCGCCTACAGCTGTTCAAGAAGAACCTGAAACAACAGCAAATTCCGCCTTGCCAGAAACACAACCTTCTGAACTGCCAAATGCGGCAGTAGAATCAGACACAAAGTCTGAACAAGAAACACAACCAGAGTCTGAACAAGTTGAATCGAAACAAGAAGAGCCAGAGGTTGACCAGACTGTCACAGAACAGAAAGAAGAAAGTTCCAACGAACCTGAAACAGAACAGGCTACTACAGCAGACACTGTATCGACGACTGAGGTAGAAACAAATCCTGAACCAGTTGTTGCCGAACAAAAAACAGAAGAGATTACAGAAACCGATTCCGCTCCAGCTGTCAGCATACCAGAACAAACTGCTTCAGCTGAGCCTGAATCAGAACAAAATGCTAATTTATACACCAGTCCTGAGCAAACTGAATTAGCAGAAGCTGAATCAGAACAAACTACTGTAGCCGTAACTGAGTCAGGACAAACAGCAAATACAGATTCCGAATCTTCAGGACACAGTGAACAAATTACTCAGGCAGAACCTGCATCAAAAGAAAATGTTCAGACAGAAACTGAATCTGAACCTCCAAAAGAATCAGAACCGGCAGATAGTGCCCCAGATACAGAGAAACCATCCGCAAGAGAAACGGAACCTGAACCTCCGAAAGAATCAGAACCGGCAGATAGTGCCCCAGATACAGAGAAATCATCCGCAACAGAAACGGAACCTGAACCTCCGAAAGAATCAGAACCGGCAGATAGTGCCCCAGATACAGAGAAACCATCCAGAACAGAAACGGAACCTGAACCTCCGAAAGAATCAGAACCGGCAGATAGTGCCCCAGATACAGAGAAACCACCCACAACAGAAACTGAACAAACTGATGCACGCATAAATGAACAAACTGCTCCATCAGCAGAACCCTCTCCAGAGGAAACGCAAGCAAAAAACACAGAAAAACCCAATGAACCATCACCAGATGCAGCTGCATCGGAAAGCGCACCAGATACTGAACCACAAAATAAACCGGAAGCCGTAAATGCATCTGGTTCTGAGCAAGCCGCATCCGCCATAACGACTGAAGGCGAGCAAAAAACAGAATCAATGAAGGAGCCAAAATCATAAACAATCAAATGAAAACCGTCTTCTGTGATAGACAATATTTGATTTTGATTTTTTTTTACTGATTAGGGGCCAAGAATTGAAAAGTTGAATGACTGTAGTAGCTTGGAAGTAAATGTGCACTGAGAAAAAAAGAGCATTTAGACAAAATATATAGTTTTCGTTGCTTTTCCTTTTGCTTTAATGAACCGATTTAATTTCATATAGATTACAATTTTTCCAAATTATATCTGTACATTAAGAGCAAAAATATCAAAATAACGAATGCGCTGGTATTAATCAGATTATATGATGTATTATATATTTGACATGTAAATTGTATTATTTATTATGATAAAATAAATTCTGCTCAACAGTTACCCCAGCGTTTCCGTTGAAGGTTAACTAAATGAATCTCACACAATATGATCAATGAGAAATGACTGCAGACGCCACATTTAATTTGAGTAAAAGAGAAGAGCAATATACATGTATATTTAAATTTCAAATTTCAAAAAGGGCTGAAAAGAATTTGTAATGAATGCGTTTTTCGAATACGAAATACACCTTATGGTTTATTTTCATTTTTACGATCATTGATCTATTTTTAAAAGTAAAGTTGTTTTTAGATATATAATTTAAAATAGACGTTGTTCAGTATACACTAAAGGCAAAGGAATCTTCAAAATGCTTAATTTCGCTTAACTTTTATGAGGACTGTTTTTCTTTTCGTATCTTATACTTTCCATTTTTAATTTGTTTTTATTGAAATAAGAATAAGCTTTATGGTCACCCTCTGCAGTTTAACTGTGAAGATATATAGATTAATATTCGATCGTATTTTTATTGGTTACTTCCAGTGTCAAAAAAATATTTCATATATGTTCAGGACGAGAATAATTTAACAATAAAACAATAGGTAGGTCCTGTAATAGAGTCAGTGCGGGATGAAAGTCGAGAAAATTTGGACTGCCACGGGAAAATGAGGGCATATTTGAAAAGGACAGAAATTTAACCTTATAACAGGCAACCTACGGATCCCTCAAAGCGTTGTTGTAGGGTTCTTAATGTAGTTTGCCTGTTTGTCTTTGTAAATAATAGGTTTGTTCGTCTTTGTGTCTTAGGACATGCTGATGCACTATTTTCTTTGACTTCTTGTTATTTCGTCTTGTTGGATTCCTTTTTTGTTTAAAATCACAAAAATACTGACCTCCGAGGAAAATTCCCTAGAAAAACGAAAAGTCCCTAATCAAATGGCAAAATTAAGAGCACAAACACATCAAACGAATTGATAATAACTGTCATATTCCTGACTTGGAACAGGCATTTTCCCATGTAGAAAATGGTTGATTAAACCTGGTTTTAAAGCTAGCTAAACCTCTTACTGGTATAACAGTCGCATCAAATTCCATTATATTGACAACGATTTGTGAAGAAAACAAACAGACGCAATAGGTACAAATGTCACAAATAAGGGTACAACCGCAATTCGAACCCCACACAAAGCTGATCTCAGGTGCTCCGGAAGGGTATGCAGATCCTACTCTACATGTGGGACCCGTCGTGTTGCTCATGCTATCACAAAGGCGATAAATAGTCTTATTCGGTAGGCCATATTCGTGAAAATGGAACGGGAATGTAGTTACGACAGAAGGAACACGAAGTGATGATTTCAACTTCACCATTTGGAACTCTTGTTTTTTACAGGAATGGAAAGGTCACAAATGGGATGCTGAAATCATCTCTTTTGTACTCAAGTTTTATTCTAATGTATTCTGCTTTCTTGGTGTTCCAATTACTCAACTTCAGATTAAAGCTATTGTATATTTTTAAAAAAACGAACAAGTGCTGTCAAAGCTTCAAACAATAATGTTGTGTTTGGTAACCCTATTACTAGGATCAACAAATAAACAATACACGAAAACCCAAATAATCCAACGACAAAAATCTTGCCTTCATATATAGAATGCGATCTTGGCTAACAATAAGTCCTTCGTGGCCTCATTTAATTTTCAATGAACAACAAATACGAGAACTTGCATTTTCTGTAATGCACACCTAAATTTAACAGAAGTCTGTACCATAAGCGGTAAATTGCCCACGCATCTGCACATTCTCTGAAATAAAATTTATCAAAAAGTTCAATGTTTGCCCACTTTCGATTACCCAACCACATGAATAAATTGAAAACCTGTAACAGAAATAATCCATAATGCTTTTCTTCATAAAATGGTGCCACATACTACACATTGTTTCGGAATATAGTTATGAAAATTAAGCATTCGTATGGGATCCAACTGTGCACCTCTTTTAGCCGACCTTGTCTCATTTCATCTGAGATAGAGTTCCTTTAAACGCATGATAAAACAAAGAAGATCAAATGTGACCTCACAAAGGAGCTCTTAAATGCCTTCTTCGGCTGTTTACCAATACCCAAATTACGACCATGTCTTGAAAGATAGTATAACAACTGAAAAGTCCTTTGTTTATCTTGCAAATAAACTCATCATAGATACCAGGATTGAAATTTCGTATATACACCAGACGCGCGTTTCGTCTACAAAGACTCATCAGTGACGCTCGAATCAAAAAAATGTTAAAAAGGCCAAATAAAGTACGAAGTTGGACAGCATTGAGGATCTAAAGTTCCTAAAAGTTTTACCAAATACAGCTAAGGTAATCTATTCCTGAGGTAGAAAAGCCTTAGTATTTCAAAAATGAGATTTTCTATCAGAACCAATACGTAAAGTGGCTGTACACAAAAGGAAGCTTCTATCCAAGGAGATGTTGATATATATATAATCGAGCCTATGTGATTGCGTCGTCTAACGCGTAAGGCATAGTGCAAGGCGATTTGGGTCACGATATCTCAATAGCATATGCTTAAGGGCATACGATACAGTTACAGGGGAGGTAATGACGTTGCTAACGTAAAATGCTATTTTCGCGACGTCAAACTGTGACATACCGGGAAAAGATGCATTTTTCGACTGATTTTTATCATTCAAACTGATTTAATTTGAAAACGAGTGCATTGACCCCTATTTTTTAAAATGACATTTTGTTTCATTTTGCAGGGAGATTATGTGAACCAAATTTTATGAAACTGTAAATAGTGCAATTTTTTAAATGTTGATAATTATACAGCAAAAACTTACGTTTTTTCTCAATTCATAACCGTTTGATAAATATGAGTTATTTCTGAATAAAAAATGCATAAGTTTTTAAGACAATTATAAAATAGGCTGAGAAATTACAAATTATTTAACAAAAGCCTATTTGTGTTTATCTTTAAAACAAAAAAGTTATGGTTTTCTTTCGAAAGGGAAAATACGGCCACAAATCCGAATTTTGAGCAAATATACACAATTTCGACCTCATTTAACTCAAAAAGTAGCACATGAAGGTATATTTTTTATTACATATTTGTTTTAATCAGGCAAAAATAGCCTTTATGGACATTTTCATCAAACTGTAAATACGGGTTCAGAACTGTATCGTATGCCCTTAAATCCGGACAGATAAGAACAAAAAAAATGCGTCCACACTTTTTACAGATCTAACATTGTTGGACTAATATTAAGTCAATTAAGTAAGGTGTACCAATTTGTCTGTTCTACACTAGCACTGCAATGGACGACATAGAATCTTGAAAGTGAACAGGTTTTGTATAATTTCAACAACAAAAATTCAACTTTGGCAAATAAGGGGAACTCATAAAACGTAACTTTAGTATGTTGTTCTTGGATAGTAACAGACTTGTTTTTTCAGAGAAAAACTTTGTGTTGCAATTAGTTGCAGGTTGTTCACTAAGTTGGCTAGACTAATTTGGCTTCAAACGAAGTTTCAGGTTTTACTAATTCGATGCCTGTACCTAATCTTTTCCAAGCATCGTCCCTGACATATATTACAGGGTGTCTCGTTTCATAAATCTCACATATTTTCTTAGTTTAATAAAGGCTAAAGATTTTTATTTTCAAATGGTAAGACAAATATTTCATGATATATTTTTTCTATAATAAACAAAAAAGTCGTGCTATTTTGTTAAACACTATGTGAAATAATGATACAATGGGATATTCGATCAATACAAACCTCTCTAATATCACTCGTCATGTCTTAATGACAAGAATAGATAAAACTATAATGATTGTCTTTTCCTTGGTACAAAAAAATTCCTGAATTGGTTTGGTTCATTTATCTAAACATTTGACACTTAGCCATCTACTCCATTGCTTTTATATGAATGCAGTTCATCTTCAACTTTCTTCAATTTACTTTCAAGCTGGAAAAAATATTAAGATATTTTTTTCAAATATTATATGAGGAAACTACGACAGTTTGGGATTCATTAAATCAAAAATATTAGAAAAAGAGACAACTTCCGATTGAACTAGAAGAAGGATCTAATTTATTTAAGTCTATGCAATTGCTAATTATCTCTAGTATTTACACACTGCCATATCTTGCTGTAAGACTGAGACAGAAAATGGCAGCTATAGATACACGATGCACAAAACTTTATATGTCCGAAAATATCGAAATTTACTTCATAGCAGTAAACCAAACACGAATAAAAAAAAATGAAAAAATAAAAAAACAAAAATACCAAATTTCAAGGAAAAAGTAAAAACACAAAAATACTGAACTCCGAGGAAAATTCAAAAAGGAAAGTCCCGAATCAAAATTTCAAAACGGACAGTCCTTTATAAAATGGCAAAATCAAAACAAAATTTCAAACTCATCAATCGAATGGTAAACAACTGTCATATTCCTGACTTGGTACAGGCATTTACGTAGGTAGAAAATGATAGGATAGTTTCATAGCCAGTCAAACCTCTCACTTGTATGAAAGTCTAATGAATTCCGTTATATTCACTGGGGTAAAGCTGATGACCGTAACTGCATTCACGGTCATCCCAAGATGTCGGATGAAAAATTAGGTCAGTATCTGTATTGTCTGTTACAGTGTTTCTATATCATTTTCTTTACAAAGTATACATTGATACGATGTAAATTTATAAAAGATTCTAACATGACGTCCTTCAAACGCTTTGAGTACACACCCGTGGTAAAATATGAATATATTGCCAGTGCTGTTCCGATTGTACTCCCCCGTCATATGCTTTTTTATGAATGAGATACCCGACGTCATAGAACAATGACGTTAGAATGTAAGCATTTTACGGGAAAATACACGCTTGTGAATCCGAAAATCATCATAAGGAAACATACACAAATGATGCTAAAATGTGGCGAAAGCCCTTTATTGTACATCATATAAGACATATAAATAAATTATCATTCAAATTCATCCAAAACTGTCTAAATACATTATTTTAAATAGTTTAAGCATGTCACTAATGCAGTTTGCTCCGTTCTTTTACGCTAGTTTATTAGTGCGTTTATTTATGGGAACGGCAAATATTTGCCTACACCTAGAGCGCTTCGATCCAAAAGAATTACCGTATGTGTCCTATCAGAATCGAAATAATTCATGGGGGCTTGAATATATCTAGATTTTACCACGGGTTGTCCCTTTATGCCGATATTTTACCCCTCGCTATCGCTCAGGGGTAAAATATTTGTCATAAAGGGCCAACCCGTGGTAAAATCACGATATATTCAAGCCCCCATGAATTATTTCTTAATTCACACAGAAATCACAAATTACTACCGATAAATGTTCAGGAAGCGCAAAATTCAATTAAAAAAAATCGCTAAGATGTCCGTAAATCATTATCAAAATATTTTCAAGATGACCGTAACATAAAACAAGGATGACCGTGATTGGTAAACAGATGACCGTAACTTGTAAAAGATGACCGTAATTTGTAAAGAATGACTGTAATTTATAAAGGATGATTTTAAATGATGACCCTCAATTCTAAGAATATCCGTATTTGTATTCATAGCTTTTTGTTGTGTTTGTCTCAATAGGGGCTTAGTTAGTGGATATAAACATGTTTCATCAATTTATTTTTAACTATTTGCCGTATTTTGAGTTCATGACAATGATAGTAAATTGAAAATTTCTCGTAAACAATGAAATATTTATTGATAACGACTTTAAAATTTTAATACAAATTGACAGAGATACGATGAAGAGTTGAAGAAACAAGAATGTGTCCCTCTGAGGTATCTCTAGTACATGCCTCATCTACACTATAATTTTCTATGTTCAGTGGACCGTTAAAATGGGGGAAAAAACTGTAATTTGGCATTATGAATAGAAAGATCATAAAACAATTATCATAGAAAACATGTGTACTAAGTTTCAAGTTGCTTGGACTTCAACGTCATCAAAAACCTCCTCGACCAAAAACTTTAACCTGAGGTGGGACAGACGGACGAACGAGCAGACGAACGGACGAACAAACGAACAGACGCACAGATCAGAAAACATAATTCTCATGAATGGAGCATAAAAAACACTAATCAAACATATGAATATCCGGTAATCGAGCCTGTGTGTATGGTTCCAGAGGAAGCAGATTAAAATCTTAGTTTGTCTTTATATATGAATAACATTGCTGTATATACAAATTGACAAGGTTCCCCTCAGTGGTGGATCCAAGGGGGGTCCGGGGGTTGGAACCCCCTTTTTATTTACTGATCAGTGCATTTGAATGGGGATACATAGTTTGAACCCCCTTTACCCTGGGTTGGGACCCCCTTTTATTGAAAATGGCTTAATTCGCCCCTACCCCTAGGGATACGCTATACGCACAAGACTATTTTAAGGATCTATTTCGCTGGAGCTCGCCTTCACTGGTTTGGTCGTAGTATTTAAAAAACAGGTTCTGTTATTTTACTTGCAAGACAAAATAGAAGACAAATCAAAAACGACATAATATCAATGGGTGTACATCTATTGGCATTTTAAAAAAAAGTGCATTTATTATATGTAATTACAAGGAATTCCAGAAATAAAAAAAAATCTTTTGGCTTTTAGTTGGAGGCTGTGCAGCACACTTTTTTTTTATTATACTTGTAAGGTGTCATTTAATCGCGCTTTTATTGCATGTTTTCACCACCTTTTCATGTGCATGTCTTGTTGTATGTTCATTTTTAAAATTATACCCTCTTCCGTAAAAAAAAGATATATATGGTGAACTTTGTATTTAAAGCACGTCTTATTTTCTCCTACCTATAGGATAATACTCTCATATAAATACGTTTTATATCAACACCATTAATCATTTGATACAAAAAAAGTAGCTATACAAATACGGATATTTCTTAGAATTGACGATCATCCTTTAAAAGTTACGGTCATCATTTAGAAATTACGGTCATCCTTTACAAATTACGGTCATCTTTTAACCAATTACGGTCACCCTTGTTATGAATTGCTGATTCTGTTACGGTCATCTCGATTGTGATTTACGGTCATCTTAGCGATTTTTTTAAATCGAATTTCCTGTTTCGTGCACATTTCTCGGAAGTAATTTGTGATTTCCGTGTGAATCTTTTATAAATTTACATCGTATCAATGTCTCCTTTGTAAAGAAAATGATATAGGAACACTGTAACAGACAATACAGATACTGACCTATTTTTTCATCCGACATCTTGGGATGACCGTGAATGCAGTTACGGTTATCAGCTTTACCCCAGTAATATTGACAAGGATACGTGAACAAAACAAACAGAAATTATAGGTAAAATGCTAAAAATAGGGTACAACAGTCAACATTGTAATATAATCATAATCACTAGAAAAACAAATAACTGTTTCAACAAAGAAATACAAAAAAACATAGACAAAGTACATAAAGCGAGCTAATTGGACAGCTGCGCGTTGGTAGGATAACAGTAGAATTTTACAAATGTTATGTGCTTCTATGTGTAATGATCGACGTTTGTTTTTGTTGCACTTCGGTGTTCCTGTTGTTCTGGTTGTTCCTATTATGGTTTATGTGTTTCCCTCAATTTTGGTTTGTAACCCGATCATGCTTTTTCTCAATCGCCATAACAAAGGTATTGGCGAGTTCTACTCTCGAGAACTTGAGTCCTATCAACATTTGTGTCGTTATCGAAAATCATAAAGGCATTTGCTACACATTTTAGTTTATTCCCCTTTGCTTATGATTTTTATCATATCTTTTACTTTTATTATTCAACGTCCTCTCTTACTCGTTATATCATTATTTCCAAAAACTATAACATTATGTATACCTGTGTTATTTGAATTTTCAGGACTGTTGACTTATCAACAGGAGCATTCACTGTTTGTGCCCTCATATTAGCAACCATGATAGATTCATCAGCAACGGAAATTTTAAGAACTGTATACACCTATTAAGAATGAGAGTTATAGATATACTGAAATAATGGTTCAAAATTCATTCATTGCAACTTTAAAAAATAAAAAAATGATTTTATGATGTTGTTGGCTATTTTTTTTTTTTTTTTTTTTTTAATCCTTGTGTCTTGTATTTTTGCTTATACGTGTTTACATTTATATGTTCAATTCTGGAGATTCTGTTTGTTTAAATTTTTCAACAACGATTGAATGAAACAGAATTGAATTACAACAGAGTAACAAAATTAACATTATTCAAGTATACCTTTGGAAATAAACATGCTGCTAACATCACTGTTGTTCCGAGTATTACGAATATTGACGTCACTCCGTACTTAAAATCGATGTTTTTTTCTACCACAAAATTAATAGGCACACCAATCCCTGCTAAAACTAGTACTGTATAAATGGTCAATGCTATTTCCTTAGCTTCATTTAATAAGTTCATTTTGATATTTCTGGTTTCCACGGCAATGAAAGCTCCGAATAACAACAGAAGCCCTTTTGCTGCCATTATAACACCCATCCATGCATACGATTTTGATGAACATGTTAAAATATACGGTTCTACAAATACATCTTGTCCTGTTTTCTACATTAAAAACAGAAAAAAAGAATTAACTTACATAATATTTTATCATTACAGTAAAGCTTTGTTTCAAAATCTGGATATGATTATCCTTCTCAATTAATTATTACAATGGAACATGCCTTAATAATTGTATATCATTCACAACTGCGGCCTGTTTTGCAGAAGTTATTGGTACGAACTGCCTCAAACAACATATTGATAATTTTGTTGTCATCTTGATATTCCATTTATCCATCTTTTGTCTCCTTCTTTTGAAATATGACAAGTCATTGTTCAATTTAAAAAAAATGTACCCCCTTTGAATGTTTCAGTAAGAATAAACAATTAAAATATAGAGAAACAATTGGAATTTAGGAGTATTTCAAAATTAAATTAGTTAAATTATGCAAAATATGCAACTTATGATTTGCTTCACCCTACAAAGTTAATGAAAACCTAACCCTTACCCTGTAACATTGCTATACACTTCTTCTTATGAAAAAAAAATCGTCAAAGATATTGTTACATTTAATTTGCAAAACGCGCGTTTTGTTTACAATAAAGATAGGCGAAAGATACCAAAGGGACAGACGTACCCATAAGTCGTAAATAAACTGATATAGCTATGGCATGGCAGAAGGAAAAGACCAACACGCAAATAATAGTATACAAAACACATCATGGAAAACTATAAACTGAT
This sequence comes from Mytilus galloprovincialis, assembly GCA_037788925.1. NCBI lineage: Eukaryota > Metazoa > Mollusca > Bivalvia > Mytilida > Mytilidae > Mytilus > Mytilus galloprovincialis. The sequence goes on along the minus strand of CM075333.1, from coordinate 89,699,824 downwards.
CAACACGAACTCCAAACAAATGGGGTAATCTTAGGTGCCACTGAAAGGTAAGCAGATCCTGATCCAAATGTGGTACCCGTTGTGTTGACAATATTATTACGAACCCGGTAATAAGTGTAATTCTGTAAATCACATTCGTGAAAAGGGGACAGAAGTGTAGTAACGACATTTAGAGCATAGACGCTATGGTCTTTGATACTGATATTCAGAAGTCTCACCAGTTGCGCTTAAATTAAGACGGTTGGAAAGCCGACTGAAATACGAACAAAAGATTTCAAAACTGTATAAAGTACGACTAAGGCTATCTTTTCCTGGTGTGGAAAAAATAACGTTTTCGTTATTATATAATCAGTAAATTTTCAAAATATTAAGATATATCAATGAAATGTCATGTCAACATTAAAGTGCTGACTGCTGGGCTTCTGCTATTTTTGGAAACGAAACGTCCACTAGCAGTTACATCGACCCAGTGGTTGTCAGACCTCATCAAAGTTAACAGGCTTATAAATTGGAACGTTATGATAAAAGTCAATCCATATAGCATGGTTTCCTGTTAGTTGGTATATTTTTCCAGTAAATAAAGACGTGTACATTAACTATACATATATTATACATGGGAGGCTGAGTGCATATAAGTCTTATTTGTTATTGAAAACCACAATTTCGTTGTTACGTTATTCATTAATATTTCCAAGCATTCATCTGTAACTTTGTCGTGTTTCTTTCTAACATGCAAACATTTTTTTTTAATTTTTTCGGAAGACACTTTGACTGATGGATTATTTCACTAGTGTTCTAAGATATAATTTTTGAATTTACCTCTGTGTCAAGAGATGTCTTTTCGTAGACTAGTGGATCAACAGCGGTCCAGATAGTCATAGTTATAAAATCTATGAACACTAGAACACTAACACCACATATCAAATGCCAGTCTTTTATGGTCTGAAAAAGAAATCTTAGAGTGTTAATTTTTCTGTGGATCTATTTCTGTTTCAGCAGGAGTTGAACATTTAGGTAGCTGCATATTTTAAGAGGTTTGGTTACTTTATTCCAATTTGTTTTTCCGCAAAGGGTTAAAATCAGATTATGATTGGACCTAATTTCATTTTGAACATTTGATAGACTAAATGATATAATTCGCAAACGTATTCCATTATTCGTATCGGAAAATAATTCTTATAAAAGTAACTAATTTTAACCTATAACACGTCCACATGACACAAATACAACTAGGCTTGACTTTGTATATTCTTGCATTGTTTATATCATAGCGGAATCGTCTACGGAGATGGAATAGTGTCTTTCGTATATTTTGATATAACTATCTTATGAATGTATGTGATTAGTAGCCTATTACGTCGTTGTTTAAGGCTGATTATTTTTTTCATCGTTTTCTTTTACTTCAGCATTTGTAATATATTGATCGGAATATTCAGGCGAGGATTTAAACACTAGTTTCATCGTGCAAGATATTCATATGTCCGTACCAATGTCAAATCGCCTGAAGTAGTAGTAATATGAGTATTTTTGGTAATTTGGAAAATTTCATGTTAATAGCAAATTTGAGATAGCTTTTGTTAAAATCATTCAAAATCGTTTTAAAATATAAAGTGGTTAACTATACTAAGTATGAACAAATCAGGAAGAAAGATATGATTGATCGAACTCGGATGCTATTTAAAATCTACTAAACAATGACCTGTTTCGATGTTTTATCTTGGGTCAGTATTCTATATATTCGCCAATCTTTTGCCACAACTGTTCCTATCGTAGCTGTGAATCCAACAACAAACAGCCACGTATTTATCTAGAGCGTCAAAGAATACAATTGATATACATTAAAGAGGAACAAAAATAATTTGTATATGTGATAGCATTGAAAATTATAATCAGTATGTGTTATATCATCATAGATTAAAATAAGTATCTGTACTATGAATAAAAATTGTAACACCAGAAAAGAGGAATAACTCCGAACAATATTACCACGGATTTTAGCAAACTTTAAACGACCGATAAAAGGCAAATGAAAAGAAATCAATGGTCCATACAGAAATTGATAAGCGAATAAGATGTTTTAAACCCAGTTTTATTTGAATATTTTTCTACATATTGTTTTACTATTCCTTGGCGCCTTTCCTTAAACATCTTCCTATGTCAGAATAATGTTTTGTCAGTAATTTACCAAAGGATTGCCACTAAATGTTTAAATTTGTTTTCATTTAGAGATTTGCCAAATTTGACAAAACAATAAACCTAGCATTTCTAAGATAAGATTTTTTTGTGCTAAGGTCATTTGCATATGTATGTCTTTTTATTTCTGTTGATGCGCCTTGTCTGTTGAGTGCCTATATACAAAAATAGTTTTCTTTATTGACATAGTTTGAGGTGCTGACATTATTAGAAAAAAAATTATATGCCACAGCCTTACAAGTTAGAGATTTAACTAGCCATAAAACCAGTTTTAATCCACCATTTTCTACAAGAAAAAAAAACCAACACCAAGTAATGAATATGACAGTTGTTTTCTATTTATTTGATGTGTTTAAGCTTTTGATTTGCCATTCCGTTTGGATATTACCTTGAAGTTTGATATTGTTGTTATTTTAATGTTTCGTTCAGATTACAGAACTCAGAATTTATTTCACATTCTGGATACCTCATCATTTTTATTACCGCTGTTTAATAATTAACAACAGATAAGATCAATAGGCCAACCTGTTTCCTCATTCATGACAGCACAGATTTGACTTATACCTGGATATATACTAACGTGGATATTTAGTACAATCGAAAGTAATTAACCTAACTTGATATTTTAAGATAGATTATTGTTGCTTTGGTTTGCTGTGTTTGTTATACTTTTTGTAATTGTTTCTATCGGTCATTGTCTTGTCAAGTCTGCGTCCTGAAATTTTCTAATTTTACACTTTTCAACCAGCTTACGGTTCAGAGTTTGAAAACATTAACACGTGCTGCCGTTTCATGTAATTTATTATTTATTCTCTTGAATTAATGTTTTATGTAGAAAGGTATGACATAATTTTCTTGTTTTTATGTTAATGCCTTGTCATTGTTTTATGCTGTCCTCTAAGTGTACTCTCTATGTCCTTATTTTCATATTTACAATGCAAGACAAGGCGAGAATGTCTGTGTCCTCCGTAGCTTTTGTCAGATCATCAGTTATCATTCCATTTAATATCACACCAGTGTATAAAATAATACTTCCTCCGCAAATAATGTAATTCAAGTTGGGACTGGAAAGCTTTATTATTCTGAAAGTAAGCATGATAGAACTAGATTGAATATCAGAGAATTCCAATATGTTTATAATAAAATTAATAAGATATATCTATTGTTTGTTGTTGATTTTGTATTCATTGTAAAGCTAGTGAGTAATAAAAGCGATGGTGTGTGTAATATTTTACAGCTTTTCTGTGTTTGTATCAACATATGTTTTTCATGTTCACTTTTTATAATCTTGTTGCTGCTCCATCATGTTAATATCTTATTGCTTTATCGTATAAAGCAGTTATTATAATAAATGGCGTTACTGACATAAAGTTAAGTTCATTCATCATTCCTCGGCTTTATAATGTTAATGTTATTGTATATCAAATGAAATTAATACATAAAAAGTCAATAGCGAAAATGTTAAAGTAAGTTTCCGGCAACCAGAACCAGAGTATTGAAGCAAGAAAGTACGGTATGTACTGGAATCATGATTGGGCAATTTTCCGATAGTTGAATGTTCACATAAGGTACTCTTTGAGCATTGACACTATCAAAACCCTAATATCTGTTATCTAGGATTATCATCTAACGAAACTCAATTATCCGTTTACCTAAAACATTTTTTTGTAGTTTTGTCCCTCGTTTTTGTACTTTGGCTATATACCTTTATGTTGTTGGTTTTTTTTTTGCACATTTTTTTGTTTTCATGGTGATTACTATAATAACACAATATTGAATGTTATACCCCTATTTTTGACATTTTTACCTACTATGTCTGGTTTTTTTTGTTCTTTTGTTCACACATTGTGGTCAATATAATTGAATTTAATGCGACTGTCACACAAGTTAGAGGTTGAACTAGCTATGAACACATTCTATTAGTTTAGTGGATTTGAGGTTTTGATTTTGCCATTTGATTAGGGACTTTCCGTTATTTAATATCCTTGGAGTTCAATATTTTTGTTAGTTTACTTTCATCTGTCTCCATCATTAACTGAAATCTAATAAATACAGTTTTTTCCATCAAACCAAGGAATTTCAAAAAATCAATTAATCAGGCATTTCATGAATGTATGGAGAAGATACTATAAGTTCATCTGTTATTTTATTTTATGAAAATAATACTTACTTTCTATGTTTGAATCTGATATTCATGATAAATATAAAGATGACAAAGAGGTCACCGATAACGGCTAATGTAGAAAGCACATAGAATAACGGCTGATTTAACTTCTTCCATTCTGTAGTGACCAGTGGTCCATCAGATGGTGGGCCTGTAAAACATATTATTAAGTGGATTTGAGACAGCTGTATCATGCCTGTTTTGACTATTTTTTTTCCAAATCCATTATCGTTAAGAAAGAAATTAACATTGGAAATCATATGATTCAATCAATTAAAAAGTAAAATAACAAAAATATCAAACTCCGAGGAAAATTCAAAATGGAAAGTCCCTAATCAAATTTCAAAATCAAAAGCTAAAACAGCAAACAAATGGATAAACCGGTCATTTTCTGAAAAGATTCTACTGATGAACAAATCTTAACTTTGCTAGAGTTCATAAATGTTATTGAACTTCTGATTTTACAGATATATATATTGGTAAAGCATTAAAACACTATCTAATTTCATCGTATAACTGTATTCTCATTACTTATTGTTGTTTTGTTTTTTCGTGTTCACCATCCCATATCCTTACTTGCCTACTAAGTTGTTTTTTTTAATTATTTGTAAAATTACCTCCACTTTCAGTTTTCCAAGTAAACGAATTACTTGTTCCCTTTAACTCTCCTGTACTATCATCGTATCTCATTATAGTCACCGTAGAGCTATCTATCAAAACATAAATTATTCCAGTAGAATGAAGTTTTCAAAAATTGACATAATACTTTGAAAAATATATTAGTAGCAAGTGATTTTACAATTGATATTTAATGTATATTTTCTAACATATTTGTATTAATTACTAAAATATCCATTAACGAGTTTGGGGTATTGTTAACCTCCCAAAGTACAGCTAGTAAAGGGATGTCTATTGTTTGTTGGAATAAGTTATCAAAGGTACCAGGATCATAATTTAATACGCCAGATGCGCGTTTTGTCTACAAAAGACTCATCAGTGACGCTCAGATCAAAATAGTTATAAAGCCAAACAAGTACAAAGTATAATTGAGGACCAAAAATTCCAAAAACACGTTATTTACATGTTTTGCCATTCTCTTTAATTGAAATAAAAAAAAAATTTTAAAAATCAGTCTTTTTTTCTGTCTTTGAGTTAGGTTAAAGTATGAATAGTAGTGTAAATACTAAACAATAGAGAAGTTAATATGTTTGAAAGTTATGGCGACAAATCAATCAGCTAATAAAAGCAATAGTAGAATACCGCTGTGCAAAAATTACATTAAAAAAAGAAGGTTTTATTTTGTGGTTGAAATGCTCACACAAAAACAATAATTGTTTGGTTATCATTGTAAATATAGTAATTGGCATGGTTTTGTACGTTCTTATCTTTAAATGATTTGATTTATATGAAGAAGTCGAAGAATTATAACACAAGAATATCAACGAACAAAAGTAATCTGCCACCAAAATTGAAGGATTGATGCTTCCTTTCCTCTACGGAACTTGCATAAGTGTCCTTACATGCGGCGTTATGATATGGTTGGATCTGTAAAATGTTTCATGAAATCTCTTTTAAACTTGATGATATTTAGTCTACCCGCAACGAAAACACATACTTTAGAGTCAATGTGGTATTACCCATTTAATAGGTTGTGTGAATGAAACTTTAATATAAAGATCTGCAATGCTACATACAATCCAAGTACTTATCCCCTGTCATAAGTAAACAATTATGTGCATAGATTTGAGACGTGTTGTTCTTTTAGTCGTTTTCTCATCAACTTATGATTTGTATAGCCTCATTGTATTTTCTTCTCCCTATTTTGTTATTGTTTGTGGTATTTTGTAAATTATTTGTTTCGAGGTTCAAAAGGCATTACAGTGCATGCAAATTTAAAGTCATAAAATGTTTACCTTGTAATTGATGAATAGTGGTACTTCCGATTCTCATTCCATTACTATCAAACTTAATGTCACCCTAAATAAATATTTTTGTAATTGCAAAAACATTTTTTTTAATTTTTTATACCATCATTAAGGTATCTTTATTACATATTATGCGTTTATATGTCTATTTTACAATGTACATCCTTGTTACTATAATATAACATCTAATTATTAGTTATTGCATTAAAAAAATCATTTCTTATAGACAAAACAATGCATTAGATTTTTACTATAGCGGTGAATCCAGTAAAACAAATTGTACTTATATAATTTAATTTACCTAATTCCTTGATGGTCAAATCACTTTGTAACTAAAGCCTTAAATATTCATCAAACAGAAATTTTACATCGCAATCCATTTTTGTTAGGTAATGTAAATTATTGTTCTTCTGTGTTTAACATGGTAAACTATGGAGACCTATGTTGGCATATTTTGATTGAGTTAAGCCTTCCAATTGATATTTTATCGTGTGTTTGTCTATGTTGTGATGTAATACTATTGTTTCAGAAAAAGGGAGAAGGTTTGGTACCATTAAAACGTTTAATCCCGCTGGAAATATTTGCACCTGTCCTAAATAAAGGCAACAGTAGTATACCGCTGTTCAAAACTCATAAATCCATGGACAAAAAACAAAATCGGGGTAACAAACTAAAACCGAGGGAAACGCATTAAATATAAGAGGAGAACAACGACATAACACTAAAATGTAACACACATAGACAAAATCCCACGAGAATAACAAATATAACATATATATATATATAACATCAAAACCAAATACATGAATTTGGGATAGACAAGTACCGTGACACGTCTTATCACAATGTGAATTTACACTCAAAAATAAGAGAAAACAAACGACACAACGTTATAATGTAATACACACAGAAACGAACTATAATATAACAATGGCCATATTCCTGACTTGGTACAGGGCATTTTTAAAGGAAAAAATGGTGGGTTGAACCTGGTTTTGTGGCATGCCAAACCTCGCACTTTTATGGCCATGTGAAATATAACATCAAAATGACAACACAGGACTACAATATAAATAAATTGGAGAACACAATTGACAAAGAATCACACGGACAACAGCCAACAAAAGGCAACAAGTTCAAAATTATAATACGGCAGAAGTGTATTTTGTCCACACAAGACCTACGTGTGACGTCCAGATACAAAAGTTTGAAAGCCGAAACGAGTACAAAGTTGAACAGCATCGAGGACCAAAAGATCAAAAAGGTTGTGCCAAAAACGGCAAGGGTTTTCTGTTAGTTACCAGAAAATCCCTATAATTTAGAATAATTTATACTTTTGCAAACAGTAAATTCTATAAAATGAATATTCAAAAGATGTACATGATAAAACTGAAGTATATACTAATTACAGAAACAACTGAAATACATTTACATAACCAGACATTTGAAACACAAAAGTAGACACATCCGAATAAGTTTAAACCTCTACGCCAAGTGACGTCCTATTTGAAACTGAAAAATGACGAAAAAATGACGTCATTTGAATTTGTAAAACAGATCATCAAAAAATGAAAAATGACGTCACATAAGAATGAATAAGATAGAATTAGGATTGATTTAAGATTATATATTTGAACTAAATACTGATATTGCATTTAATAACAAAGCACATTTTAATACTTATTAATATCAAACTAAGGTAGCTATTAACTATATTATAAAACTAAGTCAGGAATCTGATGTACAGTAGTTGTCGTTTGTTTATCATGTTTATGTAATTTATACGTGTTTCTCGTTTCTCGTTTTTTATATAGATTAGACCGTTGGTTTTCCCGTTTGAATGGTTTACACTAGTAAGTTTGGGGCCCTTTACAGCTTGTTGTTCGGTGTGAGCCAAGGCTCCGTGTTGAAGGCCGTACATTGACCTATAATGGTTTACTTTTATAAGTTGTTATTTGGATGGAGAGTTGTCTCATTGGCACTCATACCACATCTTCCTATATCTATATTTGAAGCTAAGACACTTAACAATTTATCGTAAGATTTTCATGGCGTAATCCATTTCAGATAGACGATAATAGTGGCATTTCTTTATTTTCAAAGACGTGGTTTCACTAAGGGTTATTATTATGCACTAAGATTACCGCCATAATTATTTACGCGTTAGCCTGTTTGAGTTTTTGAATTCCGTGATTCATTTTCCTGTTCTTATGATGCACAATTATAAGTGAGACTCGTAATTTTCACTGTACCAAATACGAAATATTTAATTGAACTATTTTCATTATCATTATTTCAGGGTAGGTGCGACCGTTTTTAGACCAAATATTTTTTTCGGAAAATATAACATTTAATTAACAAAAAGTAAAAACACAAAAATACTGAACTCTGAGGAAATTCAAAACGGAGAGTCCTTAATCAAATGGCAAAATCAAATGATAAAACACATCAAACGAATGGATAATAACTGTCATATTCCTGACTTGGTACAGGCATTTGTCAAATGTAGAAACACTTTGTCGCTTCCAATAGATATACTTACAGTCACACCCGTTATATTAGTCGTGTCAACACTCTTGAAGATTATGTCTGCTATGTCATCGCTGTCATATGTGAAATCTTCCAAAGATTTTGATATGTTTGTTAATGCTTGCGATGCCTTGTCCAGAGCAAATGCGATCACCCAGACACTGTCATATCCATAAGGTCCATACTCTAGTGCAGCATAGTTACCATTTTGTGTCAGATTAGTGTAATGTTCTGTAAACTCTCTTGCAGTCTAAAATTAAAAATACCTTTATAAGGTTATTTCAAATTTGTGTATAATGGTATTTTGATTGCACATTTATTTATTAGCAGACTTAGTTTGTTTGGTTTGGTTTTTTTCTCACTCCGCCGGTTTTGATTTCTGGAACCATTTGACTAGCACCTCGAAAAAATAACACTCGACAAAATCAGATTCTTAAATTACATCTTATTTTGCAACCACTTTTCTACTCTTTGCCACAAAACAATTTAAACACAATAAAAAAAAGTTGTAATACTAAATATTGTCGATTAAATACATAAAAATAAATCTAGTGATTAAACATACGTATACCCTCAATATCGTAAAAACTTATCTTCTTAATATTTTATTTGCTGATGTAAATACGTTTGATTTAATGGCAGCCTTTTCATTTCATGTTTGTGAAGGCTTGGTAGTAATTCTTGCAGCAAGGAATAGCAACTTACACTTAATACTAGCCTTGTGCATAGAGCAAATGTTCGTATGAAAACTCAAATGTTATCATAGTTTGGTCTCCAGGTTTTTAGGCATGATGTTTTCTTAGTTTTCAAAAGAAATACTCAAAAGAACTTTTTTTATTATATTTTGTCGATTCCTTCATATGACGAAAGACGGATAAAATGAGGGAATGTTGACCGTCATTGAGATATTCTTCCTATATGTTTTTTTTTATAATTATAAATGTTTTAAGACATGGCCATCTGTTATATTTATATTACACCTTTGAGACATCTGTTTGTGCATCAACGTCTGTTGATGATGAAACTACGAATCCTATGGACCCAGTTGCTGCTTTTTCAATATCGGCTTGATCACAAGTAGTGTCGTTCACCTTCCACCAATTTGTCGCATACCAACCAGGAAACATCCATGTAAAAATACCACTTGTCATGTCAAGTTTATGTGCCTGAAGAGAAAGTATATCGTAATTGTAGAAATTTAATGGTTAAGAAAATTGAACAGTACCTGTTTTGCCATCTTAATGTACTCCACCTGTTATGTAATATGTGGAACAAATATCAATGAGATAGTCGCATCATAACACATGCTAACCAGAATAAAATATAAGGTCACTGAACGGTCAAACAGGACGTTCCAATATTTGAAATCAACACCCCAAGTTAAAAAATTAAAAGAGGACAACAATGACAAATCTGGTGTAAAAACAAATGGTACCTGGGCAATACATGTAAGTCAAAGCAGGACAAACAATGTTAAAACCAAAAGCCAGCTAAAGGTCAAGACAAACAGCTGTCAAGAAATATCAAGAATATACAAATATGCAGTGTTTTTTTTTCTTCTGTATATTCTCTTTTATGTTTGATATATGATGTAATTTGGAAAATTTGTCAATATCTTGTCTAGTCTCGGGGTAAAAATAGAAGCTTTTCGTATGTTTTACACGATTAAACATGGATATATAATGGATATTCAAGATCATATGTAAATATACTTAAATTCAATATCTGATAACTTATGAATTATATCTTATTCATATGTTTGTACCATTAAGGAAGGAATTAGCTTTTAGAATTTAATTAATAAAGTTATGTTTCTAATTTACATCAAACTAAGGAACGGTTAAAATCCATATTTTTACAACCAAATATCAGCCATCACAGACATTTGTTATTTCATGACTGCGGATTTTTACCTCTGGTCAGTACGGAAGCCCTGGAGTGCCATGCAAAAAAAAATTTCAACTTGTGCGCACAAGTTACTAACTTGCGCGCACAAGTTACTATCTTGCGCGCACAAGTTACTATCTTGCGCGCACAAGTTACTATCTTGTGCGCACAAGTTACACAACTTGTGCGCACGAGTTGTACAACTTGTGCGCACAAGTTACACGTGATCTTATAGACATTCGCTGTTTTGCTAAAGAGACAACTTTATGGAACGCCGTAGCTGCCGAATACAAACATTTGTTTACATACATGACTGCACATACTTTTCAATAACAGCACATGTTTTTTTCTATGTATACACATACTTTTCATAGTTTACTTTATATGCACTTACTTTTTATATATATATGCACTTACTTTTCCTGCATATGCACATCGTTTACCTTATATGCACATACTTTTCTATATATCAATTCGAACAAAGTTAACCTCATATGCATATACTTTTTTTCTATATATACACATACTTATTCTACATATGAATGTACAAATGTAGTTCTGCATGTGAATACTTTTCTCAGTATATATGGACATAGTTTTTCAACGTGAGAATTACAATTCATATTATGCTTTTCTGTTGTTTTTTTTCAAACTGAACTAAGGGTTCCAATATCATAAAAAGAATGTTAATTAAAAATTTCTTAATGATGTATGTTGTTCAATTAAGCAACTTTTGAAATCATTTTCATATGAATGCAATATTATGTTGGTATGTATGATGCTATGGTGCTGTTGTCTTCATCTATAGTCACTTGTTTTAATGCCATAACTTTGTATTTTGTATGAGTCGTTTGTATAACATTTTAACACAAGGATTATTATCACTAATGGCGTGTTGAATTCAGTGGTTTTTGTCCTTACAATTCAGTGATAACGGGTCACAAGTTATATTGATGAATTTAATTTGGTTTCCGCACTCTGTCGTTAATTTGCCTTATCCAAAATTATTGAAATTCACACACAATGTTAATAATCACACAAAGTTAGGCCGAGTTAGAATTTGGGCAGTAATTTTTTGGACAAGTATGCCCCTTTATAACTTGGAAAATTGAAAATTTTAAGCGGGGGCATTCGTGTTTCAGACTTTTTTTTGATACAGGTTTTAAGTTTTATTAGTAAAAACATAAGTAAGAGCCGAATGCACTTTGTCGGTGTGGGAATAATCTATAAACAGTAAATGTAAAATGTCATAGAGTGAGACAAAGGTATTACTGTCCAGCGATAGCGAAAACTATTGCTACAGAGCTTTATATTTTCGGTATTAAGATAGAATACCTGGATGCTTCATACTTTGTTTGTAATAGCCTTATGTTTCGAAGTTTCCGTCTGTCATATGTTCGTGACCTATTATAAATGGTACAGCGACTGGTTGAACAAAATTATAGTTTTTTTGTCATGTGAATTTCTCCCTTTTTATGAGTGATCAATGTTAAAATTAAGTTATTATGTACGTTGCTCAGATGTAATAACGCAGTAGGTCAACTATATGTGGCACATTTTCATGATTCATAATTCTTTGGTCAATGTTAATTTTTTTCTATAAAGAGTGTATAAGAATGGCCCACTGAATTTCTTGATGTCTTTAAAAAGATGCCTATTATCAAAATGTTAATCACAATCAAAATTTAATCACAATCAAAATGTAGTTATGTCAAACGTATTTAAAGGGGCCATATACTTGCTCGAACTATCCAGGGTTTTACATTTGCAGTAATATCAAGCTGGGCCCTTGGGCAATTTTATCAATTTGATAAGTAATTTTATATTATATCTTATAGAGACAAAAACATTGATAGAACCATGTATTCATTTTCAAGTTGTAAGCTTTTGAAAATTGGGGGTCAGGTGGGAGTAATGTATCTCTCTTGAATTTTTCTCTTTGTATACTAGACCTAATCACAAACTAATACATTGCGAAGCCAACGCCGACGCCGTACAAACAAAATGTATACGAATTGAAAAGCTTTAAAAAGGTGTGAATATCAAATATGATATGACGTGCTGCAGTTCTAAATTATGATTTGTCTGATTTACTCTGCATTTCTTGTTTTGCGTCTACATTTTCAGAATTTTGGGATTAAGATGAGAGTGCAAAAACAAACAAAAAAAGAAATGAAATTTTCTTAGTTATAAAGGAGCAGTACTGTAGTACAGCAGGTGACTTTTTGCGTTTTATAGTTTTTTTACCTTTGTGTATGAGCTATATCAAATTAAGTAGAGGCAAAGTTGAATTAGAGTGCAGCAAAATAAAATGGAAAGATGGAAGGACAGACGGTAAAACGGACGATCAAGGGTAATACATGTATAATGCCCCATACGCCTATCGACAGAGCATAAAATAAATTCCACCGTCTTTGGTCCTTTCTATAACATCATAATAATAGAAAACAATTCACATTTTGAGATGTTAGACTATACTGAATACTTTGAAAACACATTAAAATTGGTAAAGAAAATGGCAATTTAAATTAAGTTTTATAAGAATGCATTTTTACAACTTTTGACCCGTTAGTGGTAATAATCCTTGTGTTAAAATTTAATACAAACAAATCGACTCCTTTAACGTTTTGACATGAAAACCAAGTGACTATAGATGAAGACAACAGCGCCATAGCATCATATATACCAACATAATATTGCATTCATATAAAAATGATTCCAACTTGTGCGCACAAGTTACCAACTTGCGCGCACAAGTTACTATCTTGTGCGCACAAGTTACACAACTTGTGCGCACGAGTTGTACAACTTGTGCGCACAAGTTACACGTGATCTTATAGACATGCGCTGTTTTGCTAAAGAGACTACTTTAAGGAACGCCGTAGCTGCCGAATACAAACATATGTTTAAATACATGAATGCACATACTGTTCAATATCTGCACATGATTTTTTCTATGTATACACATACTTTTTATACATATGAACATAGTTTACTTTATATGCTCTTACTTTTTATATATATATGCACATACTTTTCCTACATATGCACATCGTTTACCTTATATGCACATACTTTTCTATATATGCACATATGTGCGCATTTTTTTTTTTTTTTTTTATCTATCTGCACATAGTTAACCTCATATGCATATACTTTTTTTCTATATATGCACAGACTTATTCTACATATGAATGTACAAATGTAGTTCTGCATGTGAATACTTTTCTCAGTATATATGAACATAGTTTTTCAACGTGAGAATTACAATTCATATTATGCTTTTCTGTTGTTTTTTTCAAACTGAACTAAGGGTTCCAATATCATAAAAGGAATATTTATTAAGAATTTCTTAATGATGTATGTTGTTCAATTAAGCAACTGTTGGAATCATTTTTATATGAATGCAATATTATGTTGGTATGTATGATGCTATGGCGCTGTTGTCTTCATCTATAGTCACTTGGTTTTCATGTCAAAACGTTAAAGGAGTCGATTTGTTTGTATTAAATTTTAACACAAGGATTATTACCACTAACGGGTCAAAAGTTGTAAAAATGCATTCTTATAAAACTTAATTTAAATTGCCATTTTCTTTACCAATTTTAATGTGTTTTCAAAGTATTCAGTATAGTCTAACATCTCAAAATGTGAATTGTTTTCTATTATTATGATGTTATAGAAAGGACCAAAGACGGTGGAATTTATTTTATGCTCTGTCGATAGGCGTATGGGGCATTATACATGTATTACCCTTGATCGTCCGTTTTACCGTCTGTCCTTCCATCTTTCCATTTTATTTTGCTGCACTCTAATTCAACTTTGCCTCTACTTAATTTGATATAGCTCATACACAAAGGTAAAAAAACTATAAAACGCAAAAAGTCACCTGCTGTACTACAGTACTGCTCCTTTATAACTAAGAAAATTTCATTTCTTTTTTTGTTTGTTTTTGCACTCTCATCTTAATCCCAAAATTCTGAAAATGTAGACGCAAAACAAGAAATGCAGAGTAAATCAGACAAATCATAATTTAGAACTGCAGCACGTCATATCATATTTGATATTCACACCTTTTTAAAGCTTTTCAATTCGTATACATTTTGTTTGTACGGCGTCGGCGTTGGCTTCGCAATGTATTAGTTTGTGATTAGGTCTAGTATACAAAGAGAAAAATTCAAGAGAGATACATTACTCCCACCTGACCCCCAATTTTCAAAAGCTTACAACTTGAAAATGAATACATGGTTCTATCAATGTTTTTGTCTCTATAAGATATAATATAAAATTACTTATCAAATTGATAAAATTGCCCAAGGGCCCAGCTTGATATTACTGCAAATGTAAAACCCTGGATAGTTCGAGCAAGTATATGGCCCCTTTAAATACGTTTGACATAACTACATTTTGATTGTGATTAAATTTTGATTGTGATTAACATTTTGATAATAGGCATCTTTTTAAAGACATCAAGAAATTCAGTGGGCCATTCTTATACACTCTTTATAGAAAAAAATTAACATTGACCAAAGAATTATGAATCATGAAAATGTGCCACATATAGTTGACCTACTGCGTTATTACATCTGAGCAACGTACATAATAACTTAATTTTAACATTGATCACTCATAAAAAGGGAGAAATTCACATGACAAAAAAACTATAATTTTGTTCAACCAGTCGCTGTACCATTTATAATAGGTCACGAACATATGACAGACGGAAACTTCGAAACATAAGGCTATTACAAACAAAGTATGAAGCATCCAGGTATTCTATCTTAATACCGAAAATATAAAGCTCTGTAGCAATAGTTTTCGCTATCGCTGGACAGTAATACCTTTGTCTCACTCTATGACATTTTACATTTACTGTTTATAGATTATTCCCACACCGACAAAGTGCATTCGGCTCTTACTTATGTTTTTACTAATAAAACTTAAAACCTGTATCAAAAAAAAGTCTGAAACACGAATGCCCCCGCTTAAAATTTTCAATTTTCCAAGTTATAAAGGGGCATACTTGTCCAAAAAATTACTGCCCAAATTCTAACTCGGCCTAACTTTGTGTGATTATTAACATTGTGTGTGAATTTCAATAATTTTGGATAAGGCAAATTAACGACAGAGTGCGGAAACCAAATTAAATTCATCAATATAACTTGTGACCCGTTATCACTGAATTGTAAGGACAAAAACCACTGAATTCAACACGCCATTAGTGATAATAATCCTTGTGTTAAAATGTTATACAAACGACTCATACAAAATACAAAGTTATGGCATTAAAACAAGTGACTATAGATGAAGACAACAGCACCATAGCATCATACATACCAACATAATATTGCATTCATATGAAAATGATTTCAAAAGTTGCTTAATTGAACAACATACATCATTAAGAAATTTTTAATTAACATTCTTTTTATGATATTGGAACCCTTAGTTCAGTTTGAAAAAAAACAACAGAAAAGCATAATATGAATTGTAATTCTCACGTTGAAAAACTATGTCCATATATACTGAGAAAAGTATTCACATGCAGAACTACATTTGTACATTCATATGTAGAATAAGTATGTGTATATATAGAAAAAAAGTATATGCATATGAGGTTAACTTTGTTCGAATTGATATATAGAAAAGTATGTGCATATAAGGTAAACGATGTGCATATGCAGGAAAAGTAAGTGCATATATATATAAAAAGTAAGTGCATATAAAGTAAACTATGAAAAGTATGTGTATACATAGAAAAAAACATGTGCTGTTATTGAAAAGTATGTGCAGTCATGTATGTAAACAAATGTTTGTATTCGGCAGCTACGGCGTTCCATAAAGTTGTCTCTTTAGCAAAACAGCGAATGTCTATAAGATCACGTGTAACTTGTGCGCACAAGTTGTACAACTCGTGCGCACAAGTTGTGTAACTTGTGCGCACAAGATAGTAACTTGTGCGCGCAAGATAGTAACTTGTGCGCGCAAGATAGTAACTTGTGCGCGCAAGTTAGTAACTTGTGCGCGCAAGTTGGTAACTTGTGCGCACAAGTTGAAATTTTTTTTTTGCATGGCACTCCAGGGCTTCCGTAGAAAACAGCCCTCAGTACACCATTTTGATAAACACTAATTCCACCTTAATTTTGAGTTGCATTCAGGTGATTCAGAAATGTACAAAAGTGTTTCCTGCTTCACTAGTGACACTTGTAACCTATATGAACCTTTTAACACTTAAATAAGAACATTTTTCCTTACAGTCAAAACATTATGCATAAAGGTCGTCGTATGACTTTCATCAATGAGCAAAACCAAAGCTGTATAGTAAGCTATAAATTTCCCTGGGAATAAGACCGCGACTGATAGATAAGTGAATTAATATTGCACTGTATACATTTGGTGATAGTCTCCATAATAAGATATGCCAAAGAATAGGCTTCAAGTGATACGATTGAGACCATACATTTGGAATGCTAAAATTTCAAACTGTTTAAAAACACTAAATCCAATGGGTCAAGCCAGAATATAACACACATACAACTAATGGAATAAAAAATTTAAACAAACATACAAATTAATCAAACAATACGTTCACCCTTTAAACGCTACGACGATAAATAAACGACTATAAACTATTCAAATTTTTCAATCGTGCTGACAATAAACAAGTGGCTTTGAAATATTACAAGTTATAAATTGAGCGGAGTTTAGATAACATGAATAAATTAACAAAGACAAGAAAAGATCTACCAGCAATCGCAAATTACCTGACAAGAATGATTAATAGCGATACAGTATTGGGCCATTCACTTTTTTCTGATACAATCAACTATTGATGCATCAAGTAAAACATGATTCGGTAAATAATCTGCTGTTGCTTAACATGAGCTATAATAAGTTCAGTATGATATGTGTTTTACTAGGCAATCAAATTAATGTTTTGAGGATCAGAGTATTGAATTTAACAATGTTTTATTTCTTTTTTAATAAATTTTGAACTAAATTACAAGCTATTAGGTAAGAATTACCCAGTGTACATATTTTATTATGTTATGTAATGCAATGCAACTAAATATTATAGATTTCAATATATTCAAAGAAATTAATAACTTGTTTCATTAAAAAATAATTACTTGCTTAAGAAAACATAATTAATAGGATTTGGTGTATCTATTGCAAATACACAGACCGCTGAATGAGATTAAGAATCATTAGTATTTTATTATAAGACATAAACCATGCATTCTATATTTCAAAACAGTATTTTATTATAAGACATTAACCATGCATTCAATATTTCAAAACAGTATTTTATTATAAGACATTAATCATGCAGTTCAAATTCTCAATTTCAAATTTTATTCCGACTATTGAACTGACTTGTGTGCAATTTTGAAGCGTCTTTTGTTAATGAACCATACACCCTAGATGACATCTACTAACAATACAGGGCCTAGTCCTATGCTGCTGTGTGCATAGTCAAATAGGGTGTTACAAGTGCAGTAGTCAGCCTTCGTATGCTCATATGAAATAGAGATGATAACGTTCTCCTCAACTTGTATTCCCCAATGCATAGATCAGCTTTGTAAGAGTTGGCATATATTTTACTTTCAATGCTCCTAAATGCAAAAACTAATATTAGGGACTACAAAAAATATCGGACACTACAACAGACCCTACCAACAAACAAAAAATGAAAAAAAATTATTCAAGAAAACAGACATTAACACACAAAAACAACGATTGAATTTTCTTCCACTATGTTAAATAGTTCTGAAAAACTGTATAAGTTCTAACCTTTCGAATGTTTCATGACACCAAAGCTATCTTTAAAATAAAAATATTTAGAAAAGGGGCATTCCCTCCTGTCTGAGTTATTTTTTACCAGTACACAACATGCAAGTAACTTCATATATTACAATGTGCTTAACCATGCATGACGTTTTTTGTCATCAACACATGGTCACGATGTATGAATATTTTATATGGAATGATGAAAAGAAAAGATTTTTAAAAAATCTAGAAAGGTGGTCTGGCCTTTTTTGATCTATTATTTTTAATGATCATTATTATGTACTTACTTTACGTATAGATATTTTTAAAATAAAATACGAAATGAAACGTTTCTTTATTAATGAATCATTACGGTAATGCACTTAGAAGTCATTAAAAATTTAAAGGGTCACTTCCAGCTGGTTTCTGTTTTAAGCAAAGAACTATGGATTTCAAAATCAACACATTAAATGTAATTGGGGAAAATATAAAACACATATCATTCTATTTATTCATTGATCTAACTAACAAATATTATTGAACTTTTGGAGTGAACACTCAGATTGGTATGTTTACCGGGACAGAAGTAGGGATTCTGATTGGGTCAAATGAGAATAAAACGCAGCAAGAAAGGGAACATGTTTTATCTATATCATTTGCAAGATTGAGAAAAATAAGGAATTACTGATCAACGAATTATCAAATACATATAAAAACAATCTCAAGTCTGTTGTTCAATTCATTCAGGGGGCCTTTATAGCTAGCTTTATGCTGTGAGTCAAGTCCGTGTTGAAGGCCGTACGTTGACCTATGATTGTTGACTTTTAATACATTGTGATTTGGATAGAGAGTTATTTCATTGACGCCTTTTTTATATTTACATATGTCCTTGTTCTGTTATGAATTACCTCGCATAGTATCTTTCTGGCGTTGTCTTCAAATGCAGCAGCAATAATTATGCGACCATCTTTTCTCTGAAATTAAAGCAGTCGTATAAATAATATGATAGTTTTTACTTGCAGATGACAACTATGCATGCATAAGGAATATTGTTTATATGTAATTGAACGTACAAGATTATCTTTAATGTGAAAATTAATGTCGTGAAAAAAACATGCTTATAAAGTCTGATAAAACTAAATATATAGTAAAACAAGAGTGCACACACTGAAATGTCTCGCCTTCTTTACTAATCATTGATATTATGTTGATAGTCCTAAGTATAAAGCTTTATTATAAACTGTCACATAAACTTAACATTAACCTAGATAGCTAAACAAAGACCAATGAACCATAAAAATGAGGTCAAGGTCAGATGAACCATGCCAGGCAGATATGTACAGCTAACAAAGCTTCCATACAACAAATATAGTTGACCTACTACTTATAGTTTAAGAAAAATAGACCAAAACACAAAAACTTAACACTGTGCAATGAACCGTGCAATTGAGGTCATGGTCAAATAAAACCTGCGGGACTGACATAGATCATAATATATTTCCATACACCAAATATAGTTGACCTTTTGCATATAATATTAGATAAAAAGACCAAAACTTAAAAACTTAACTTTGACCACTGAACCATGAAAATGAGGTCAAGGTCAGATGACATCTGCCCGCTAGACATGTACACCTTACAATCATTCCATACAACAAATATAGTATACCTATTGCATAAAGTATGAGAAAAACAGACCAAAACACAAAAACTTAACTATAACCACTGAACCATGAAAATGAGGTCAAGGTCAGATGACACCTGCCAGTTGGACATGTACACCTTCCAGTCCTTCCATACACCAAATATACTAGCCCTATTGCTTATAGTATCTGAGATATGGACTTGACCACCAAAACTTAACCTTGTTCACTGATCCATGAAATGAGGTCGAGGTCAAGTGAAAACTGTCTGACGGGCATGAGGACCTTGCAAGGTACGCACATACCAAATATAGTTATCCTATTACTTATAATAAGAGAGAATTCAACATTACAAAAATTCTGAACTTTTTTTTCAAGTGGTCACTGAACCATGAAAATGAGGTCAAGGACATTGGACATGTGACTGACGGAAACTTCGTAACATGAGGCATCTATATACAAAGTATGAAGCATCCAGGTCTTTCACCTTCTAAAATACAAACCTTTTAAGAAGTTAGCTAACACCGCCGCCGTAGCCGCCGCCGCCGCCGGATCACTATCCCTATGTCGAGCTTTCTGCAACAAAAGTTGCAGGCTCGACAACCAGGCTTAATCCACCATTTCTACATTATAAATATTTTATTACCAAGTCAGGAATATGACAGTTCTTATCCATTTGTTTGATGTGTTTGAGCTTTTGATTTTGACATTTTATAACGAACTTTCTTTTGAATTCGGCACCAAGAGAAAAACGCTTATTGACCAATCCAATTCAAGTATTCAAAGATATGCAAATCATATAAGAGTTATACATTTATATTCTGCAAGGCGTGGTTTGGATCATTACTGAATGTATCTGAATTATCATGTGGTCATTAACATACATACTTGATATTCTGCAAGGCGTGTTTTGGATCATCACTGAATGTATCTGATTGGTCACGTAGTCATTAACATACATACCTTTACATTCTGTAAGGCGTGTTTTTGGATCATCACTGAATGTATCTGATTAATCACGTGGTAATTAACTTACATCCCAGCTCCTTTGTTCTACCAGGGGTGATCTGAGCCGGATCACCCCTACCAGACCACCCCAGTTCTTTGTTTTGCATGCTTTCCTTTGTTCTGTAACATTTTGGCGGGAATGTCAAATCCACTATAAAACTTAGAATTATTTATACGGAAAAGACTATCTTTCAAAATTTTTGTAGAAACAATCCAATGTCTATGCTGGGATTCGAACTCAAGACCTTTAGCATATCAACCTACGACACATACCCCTACACCAGGGCAACAGGATATATTTTCATAAGTAGGGCGAGTTGGCAGATCTTTAACCAGTGGGGTCTTATCCCTTTTCGTAAATAAGTGAGTGGTCAGACTGATTGTTCAATGGGATTTTACCCTTTTTCAAGAGTGGGGAGAGTTGTTAAACAAGAGTGGGCGATTTTTTAGAAAGTGGCGATTTAGTCTGGGACTATTGGCCAGTGGGGCGAGTTTACATGGTTTCATATTTAATGATCGTGTTCGGGGGCCACAAAGGGTATACATTATATAGTAATATATAAAGTATATTATAATGGTTGTGATCTAAACTAGATTGTATGAATTGTAAATGTTTTTTCGTCTAATCTAAAACAGCTGGGATGTAAAATAGTTATCTCATTCGGACTTGGTGTGTCATATCCGGTCATCGGGGTG
Organism: Mytilus galloprovincialis; assembly: GCA_037788925.1. Lineage (NCBI taxonomy): Eukaryota > Metazoa > Mollusca > Bivalvia > Mytilida > Mytilidae > Mytilus > Mytilus galloprovincialis. Next base: position 89,678,009 of record CM075333.1, on the reverse strand, counting down.
ATCTTACACTGACACACCGCGTCCTCATGGGATAACTATTATATACATACCTTTATATTCTAAAAGGCGTATTTTGGATCGTCACTAAATGTATCTGATTGGTCACGTAGTCATTAACATACATACCTTTATATTCTGCAAGGCGTGTTTTGGATCATCACTGAATGTATCTGATTGGTCACGTAGTCACTAACATAAATACCTTTATATTTTGCAAGGCGTGTTTTGGATCGTCACTAAATGTATCTGAGACTATCACAGTAATGTTGTTTTGTTCAAATACTTTCTGTAAATCTGCCATTATCTATATCAAGGGAAAAAATAGTATTAAATTCATATTTCAAAATGAAAATGATCACAGACTATTGTACAGTTAGAATATTTTGCCAAAGATCGAATAAGCACGCAGTTTAACTCGCTAAATATTCTCTCCGTTTTTCATATGCAAAGGAATTTGACAACATCGTATATCAACACTGTGCATTTAATGGTATTTATTTTCAATAATACTCTTTACAAGATGGTTTGCATGAGCGTCTGTTATTCTTGTGGAGAACGTGTCGAACATGAAAAAAGTTAACTCACAAAAATACTGAACTCCGAGGAAATTCTAAACGGAAAGTCCCTAATCAAATGGCAAAATCAAAAGCACAAACACATCAAACGAATGGACAACAACTGTCATATAACTGACTTGGTACAGGCATTTTCTTATGTAGAAAATGGTGGATTGAACCTGGTTTTATAGCGCTAAACCTCTCACTTGTATTACAGTCGCATCAATTTCCATTATTATGACAATGATGCGCGAATAAAAACAAACAGACGTAATAGGTAAAAACGTCAAAATGTGTGTACGACAGTCAACACCGTGTCACAATCACAACAAAAACAAACAAATATTTAACAAAACTTCAAATAACCTCGTGCAATGCTTACTTATTTTTGTATTTTATTTATGTATGCCAAATCAATTTATAAAGGATCGAGGGATTTTAAGCATTGGGACCGAATCATAATTTTAAAATTAACTCTGGCGTAGAATCGCGTGTTTGACGTCATAATGTAAAAGTCACACAGGAAGAGATATAAAATAATTTTGTTGTTCAAAGTATGAAAAAAATATTATAGAACAAGAACACAAGGGCGGGATGTTTAAAGTACAGAAACACGTCATATGTATCAAAGAAACAAAAAAGTCACAAGGACAATTAAAGCACACAAGTAAAAACGAAAAATGATACAAACAACACAATGCCGGGATGCATAAGTACAGAGCCACGTCAAATGTATATCCCCCAAAACAGACCAAACAGTAAAAGTAGTATTGATAAAGACAAATAAAAGAACACTTTTAAAACATGTTATTTAGACGATAAACAGTGTCAATACGCAGAATCTACACCCCAAGAAAGCGACCTCTTCGAAGGGCGATATTTGTGTCATTACCTTCCCTTCAACCTGTGACCTGCTTTTTAGTGGCTAACACTTTTCAGATCAGCAAATCGGTCTAATGCAAACTAAATTCTCATAAATATCGGATCGACATGTTTAGTTCTCGACCTGATTATGGCTAAAGAATAATCCGCTAGACATTAACCTTTTTTGTTAATCATCTACATGATAACTATCAGATTACATATATATAGACTTTGGTTTTCCAAATAAAATCTATTGTTACTATCTCTTCAATTTACAGTTTTTCTGTTTAATTTCTGAAGTTTCTGGTATCACACAACGAACATGAATGAGTGCGTAATATAGAAATTGGGCACATCACTTAAGACGTATGGTCAACTTCCCCTAAGGTAGCAATACACAGTTAGGAGTTTAGTTTCGCATTTTGGCCCCTGTGGATTTTTAAAATAGGAAAGTTATTGTGTAATAAAATTCATTTTTAGACAGATGAGTGCTAATTTAGCCTTCAAAGATGGTTTATAAGTTCATCAAGATTATTTTTTACATGTTTTATGGGCTGTTTTCTGTTTGACAATCCGTATTTTCATAGCTAGACTGGCCATCGGTCCAGAAATTAATGTACTGTTTACACACACTCTTTTTCTACGCGAAGTTTTTGACGCAATTTTACAAAAAAATGAGATGAAAGACATATGATTATCATTGGATTTGCTGAATGATATATGCACACAGTTTCAGAAAAGGTATTACTTCAAGCGATTGAAATTCTACGTTTAGCCAAATTTTGGGGAAATATATGACATCTTTCCCCCCCTTTTTGCAATATTTTATAACAAATAAATGCAGATTGTTGCCATGGATACACCAAAAAGAAATTATATTTTACCATTTTATATACTGGATATAAAATCTATTGAAGATTCTGATTACAAACATATGCCCATATATAACACAAACAGTAAGCTTGATATTACAAGAAAGCAATGAAAAGGGGATGGTAAAATTCATAAGGGCAAATTTTAGTATTTTTTCCTAACTGTTTATTGCTACCTAAACAAAATCAAAATATCCTTCTAAACTTCACCGTTTAATAGATTCGTGGGTGTATTTTCGAGAATATTACACCGTTTTTGTCTTATTGTTAACGTTATCTATGATTTCAATCCGAAATTCTTTCAAAAATGTACGGCATACTTTTCTTATACAATCTTATTGATGTCGTTAATACAAAATTGTTTATATAAAACAAAAGAAGTGCAATTGCTGTAATGTATCAAATTTTCTGACACGGTAGTATTCACTGTTTATTGTTCAAATGCCGTGGGATTTTATTTCTTTTTTTTAATTTTTAATTTGTACTTAAACAGCAATACAGTAATTTAATTAGATCTTAATGGCCTCTTCTGAGTTTCATTCATGATACCATATTTATGACACATATTCAGAATGTAGTTGTTTTTAAATGAGACCAATTCAAACTAAATGTTTCAAATAAATATATTATTGTGGACTACCAGACTTACAGCATTAAAACTACCATCGTCAGTATATAATAGAGCAGCTCTTTTCCAGCCAAATTTCTGCATTAAAGCTGCCCTTGCAACATTGGTTACTTTTTCTGAAGGATGAACTTTGAACAGCAATGGATATTTGACTCTATCGTCCAAACCTGGAGCACTTGATGCGTGTGATACCTGACATGATTTGGAAACAATTATTATACAAATTATCTTTTATAGAATGTAAATTATAGATTTTCTACCAGTGAAATTCTATATTTTCATTTGCTTGATTGTAATTTTTATAATTGTACCATCTGAAATAGAACTTGTAGGGTTGAATGAATGCCAAGATCATTATACTAATGTCATGTGCATCGAGATGTTAAATAATAGAATATAATTTGAAATCTTTCATTTTATTCATTAATTCGTTATTTTCCAGTTTTAAGAGGATTCCTTTAATGACAAAAAAAGTAAGAAAACCAATCGAAGATATTACAATTTACAATAACAACTACGTATTCAAATGTAGTTTGTTGATGCAGATATATATACAGAGTGAATATTTAAAATATGCACTTCTGTCTGTTTGCTTTCAGAAAAAAAGTGTTGCTTTGAAATGCACCAATAGATACATATTTTCTATCTTTTTATCGCGATACTTCTTTTTTTTCTAAAAAAAACTTTGACTGCATTTACAATTCCCCTGAAAATGCATAAATCGATTTTATTAATAAGGACTTCTGTTCTGATTCTGCTTCAATTCTGCCTTTAGAGAAATAAAAAGTATTATATACCTTTAATTCATTAAACCAAATTACATTTGTATAGATAGTATTGGTAATATATATATATATATAAGTAGGGTTTTATAAACTGTCTAGACAATCAGCCTTACAATGTCAGAGAATATTTGATTCTTTACTCCTTCCTCGAAATATATGTATGTATTTATATATAATATAATTGAAAGTGAAATTGTCTCTTATAGAGCAATGCCTAATGAGTAATTTGTCGACAGTATTGAATTTTGACACAGATTTCAACACTATAACATGCAAACCTACAGTAAAGTTCTATTTTGTTTCAATCCTGATAACGAAAGCCATTACGCCTGGTATAAAAAAGTGAATCAAACTTTCTATTGCATATGTAGCTAAAATTAACTTTTTTTCGGATTTTTAATCCTAAATAGCATTACCAGTAAAAATAAAGGCAGAATCAATTTGCACCATTTGCAGTTCAGATATATCGTTCAAGAAAATAGAGTCTAATAGAGGAAAACCTGCTATCGTTGTCAAAGACCACACATTAAAATAAATAAATTCATAAAATTGGCTCGATCAGACCATAGTTTGTTATCATGGTACCAGGATTATAATTTAGTACGCCAGACGCGCATTTTGTCTGCATAACACTCATCCGTGACGCTTATATCAAAATATTTGTAAAGCCAAGCAAGTACAAAATTGAAGAGCAATGAGGATTCAAAATTCCAAAAAGTTGTGCTAAGTACGTCTAAGGTAATCTATGCATAGGATAAGAAAATCCTTAGTTATTCGAAAATTTCAAAGTTTTGTAAATAGGAAATTTATAAAAATGACCACATTATTGATATTCATGTCAACTTTTCAATGTTGAATACTGGGGTGGTGATACCCTCGGGGACGACACGTCCACCAGCATAGAAGCAGATGTAAACAATTCAAATATAAAAAGTTGGTAAAAAATATTTTTTCCAACTGAAATATATCTGTTTTTTTATTTGTATATAATTAGAAAAAATAATAATTCACGTTTTAACATCATTTCACGCATTTTGATAGTTGTTTGTGTTGCTAGGTTTCCTGGGGTGTCTTTATATTTTTTTTCGGTTCCCTAACAATACTTACTTGTACCAGATTCCATGGTGGTACTGTTTCTGCTATTGTACTGGTCTGTGAACTGCATCCCGCTCCTAATATCATTAACTTCGTTGGTTCGGAATAAATTTGATGGAATAATGACCGGATTGTAGGTCCGTGTGCACACTGCAAGAGAATGTATAAACATGTATACTATTAAATTTAAATATAGTGCATCATGTTTTATATGCATTCCATGGTGACTTAACTCGAAAAATTACAGCGCCCCCTTACGGTCATTGTCCTCCAGAGGTTAATAGAGTGATCGTATTGGTCGTAATATAACGACTGGATTTAGTTCTAGAGTCCATTATTTAAACTTGCAAAGGTCTATTAGCAAAGACTTCGAGCCGGTTTACTCTGAGCTTATACGACAACAGATTAATTCAATAAAAGATCTTTAAAACATTTGATTTTCTGAAATTGACGGTATAAGTTGATGAAGTTAAACAAGAATTCATGATTCGTATCATACAGGACAATACACATAAACTGGACTGAAAACAACGAGAGGGATGCAAGGGCATTAAAGAAAATTCGCGCGAATGCAGAATCTTTTAATTGAACGCTCCTGACTATAAGATACCCCCTTAAGTGCTATGGAGGGGTAATATTGGGTCGAAAAGTAATCTTATTCCATCAAACATCATACCCACCGAGTGTTAAATGTGAGCTTTTTAATTATTTATTATAAAGTTTATATGATGTGTATTCTATCTGCATACTAGTATGCCAATAATTAGCAGCAATAACCTATTTCTGAAACTACAAAGATTATGGTGACATTAAGGCAAAGTGGTGGATTTCCCTGTCTGTTACCTTATGCAATCATAAAAAATTAAAAAGATTTAAGTTTTTTTATTCATTATTACAATCTTCTTTGAAATTTGCTCTCATAATTACTAAATCCTTACATAAAAAAAACCATGTCACCAAGGAGATCGTTCGGAAATGAAATGTTATTTAAGATTTGCCTTGAGAGTATTTAAGACAGTTAATTTCCAAGATACCAATTAGAACAGGATCATAAACCATGAAGCCAATGACATTCAAAATATAATTTCCCATCAATATTGAAATATATCCATGCAAACGAATGCACTACATGATACATAATACTGAAAATACTAAATATATATTAGTACAATAGAAAACATGGTTATTATTTTTAATTCCACCTTATGTAATAATGCTGTATTTTGATTGTATGAGAGACATGGTATTTTTCGTCAATTTCTATGTATTGTGAATTGAGATTTTCTTTTCTCTGCCGATGTTTTTGCCATTAGGGAGCTACCATTTGATTTTTATGGGGGGGGGGGGGCTAGGATGAAAAATGTTGTCCTGCTTATTTTTTTAGCTGTAATCTCTGTCCTGCCTTTTTATTTTTTACTCTGTTCGGTCCTGCGTTTTTTTTTTTTAGTTTATCCTGACTTTTTTTTACCTAAATTGTCGTCCTGACTTTTTTTTTTGCAAGTGTCTCATCCTGCCTTTTTTTTTTACTCAAAACTCCTGTCCTGCCTATTTTTTCAAATTTCATCCTAGCCCCCCCATAAAAATCAAATGGTAGCTCCCTTAGGGAATTCCATGCGGAATATTTGCTAGCAAAAGCTATGGCAGATAGGGAATATTATTTCGACAGCGTTATAGATGCCAACACTGTTTGGTTGACCGTAATGACACATATCTGCTGACCAAATCCAATTCTATTTGTCCAAAAAACAGTCCTATCCACTTTTCCTCAACACAGAGTGTGACTTATAACCGGTTTTTAACCTGTAATCAGCAACACAACCAAAGCGAAAAAAGAGCAGGAACTATAAGCTTTCGGAGCACCTAAGATATTGGTTGTGTTTCTTTGATCTATTGTTTGTATTGTCTCTGTATTTCTTTAGTCTAATGTCTTTGATTGTCTCTGTCTTTCTTTGATATATGTCTGTGATTTTCACTTAGATATCTTCTCCTCTTTTTTTTTAATTATATGAATTACACTTACACATTTTGAACAATTATAGATTTTTGAAGTGGGAAAACATTAAGTTTTGTACCAAAAGTGAGTCTTAACTTATAATTAATAGATTCTTTTTTCTATGAAATGGTCTTTTTTTTTTAATTCTAGTCACAATTATATGAATGAGTGGCACATTTTCTAGCTTACGATAAAATCAGATAATAATAATCAGATTATTACATGGCATTTTTCATATCGCATGTATTATTAGCCCTAGGTTCAATATCAGCCCAAGAGCCGCATGAATATTTCGATATGAAAAATGACATGTTATGATCTTTTTATCATATGCTTCAACAATGCAGAAAGATAACAGATTCATATAAACTTGATCCTTTCACGTGGTTCCCAAATAGAAGTTCAAAGAGTGCAAAGTTCACAGACGTAGGACCTCAAATTTAGTAAATTTGATATTGAATCTTTCTACCATATGCCTGAACAGAGAAGAATAACATTTTAATATAGACGAATCGACAAAAAAAACAACAATTTACATAATGAACCCTGTTTGGAAAAGTCAACTTTTTCAAAGTAACTTTCTAAATTATGTTTGAAACTTTTAAAATGCATTTATAATATTTAATAATTTGTTTGTTTTTTTATTTTTTTATTATTATTTTACACAATGTACTTTTCAGTATCCAAATAATTGTTTTGTACACTACTTTGTAATGTTTTTCACCGAAAACGTAGCATTGAGGTGCATTTTCCGGAATATGACGAGTATCACCGGAATGCCATGCGATAACGTTACGGAAAGGCATGTGATAACATTCGAAGCATGTGATAAACTTTTCATATCAGCCCGCTAAGCACCAATTCGAAAAATATGGAATTAACGTTAATCTAATGCTATTATGCATACAGTAAAAATCATATGTTGTTTAGTCTAAGTATATGGTAAATCAAAATATTTTATTATATTATTAATTCGTATATTTTAACAAATTTGATTCGTTTAGAGATAGTCACATGTTAAACTATATTTTCGAAGGTAGAGAGAAAACGGCGGATAGCAAAATGCATATTGCACAGCAAAAAGCATATCGCAAGGTTATTTTTAGAATATCCAAAAACCGATATACTTTGTGACATCATGTAATGAATTTCAGGATACTGTTAAACGTTTTTGAAACAAATGATCAATTATTTAACGAAAAAAATCTTCAAATACATAAGATGTTAAACAAACAAAAAAAAGTAAATGAAATAACAACTAATATGTTGATATTGTCAAGGAGACAATATAATATATAAGTATCTATAAAAACATCGTTTTAAACCTATTAATATAAATAATTCATTGGTACAGATATTTCAGGTAGATTTGATATCAGATACTTTTCATCTTTCTGATACTGTTTGATTATTGAAGATCTGCAATTAGCATCTAATGTCCTGCCAATTTTTTTTACACGGTATTGTGATAGTAATATGATGTTCATTAATCGTTTTGAAAGTAAAAGTATAGAACAAATTGTATTGACTTATAAGGATTTTAATTGTTTTTTTTTTTTAATTTTTGTTGGTTGGTTTTTAAAGCCATTCCGCAACCTTAGCTGTATCATGACCGTTATTATTTATTGATACTAGAGGAAGTCGGAGCGCCAAGAGAAAACCACAGACCTTCGACAGGAAATCTAGAAATCCTTGCCAATTGCATCTAGCTGTGTTCGAACTCATAGCTACATAGTTGAAAGACTAGTGTACTGATGCGCTTACGTATGTGTTCTGCTTAAACCATTTGGCCATCGGGGATGCAATGGCTTATATATAAATAAGTGAAATGTTAAAGATTTTTATCTTTAATCCATTAAAAACCCAAGAATAGGTATATGCTGGCGCTGATAAACTCTGTGTGTAAAGGGAGATTCAACATATGCAAAATATACAGCCAGAAACATAATTTAAGGAATAAAGAAAAAAAACTGGAATAACTGAATAATTATTTTTTGTTGTTGCCCAAAATTATAAATATAAATGTAATGTATAATTGTTTCGGTGCTGGAGTGTGACTTATAAAATTGTAAGTTGGTAGTTTCTCTTAAATTTAGCTTGTGCGCAAATATCAATTTTAAGAAAGAACTTGCGTTATTAGCAACACTATATAGAAAGACCGTGTCAACAGTAGGCTTATCATGATAAACGATATAGTAACTTTTTATCAGTAATATACCGTTGATTCGAACAATACAAAAAAAAGGGATATTTTTTTCAGTAATGTAAAAATAAGAAAGACAGCAACACCTGACAACTGCCTCAGCGGTCTCATATTAACTTGTTGGTCTATATCTAGCAGAAGGTCATGTGATTTTGATCTCCGTTTTCGGCCAATCGAGACGTGAACATTAATATTTGCTGCTTCTTCACTGAACATGCAGTTTTTACGAATAAGAGCATAGATTGTCCGACGTGGAACATTAATCATGGTTCTAGAGGATAATAAAAACAACTAAAATTGCAGGAACTCGTTACAGTGTAACAGCCTATTCGGGAGGGTATGTTTTCGGAATATAAATGAAATATAAGCACAACAAGTGTAACTGTGAGCTACTGCTCATTTATGATACCCCCGCCGCAAGTGGATAATGTCAATAGTGTAAAAATATGTAAGTGTTCGGTAAACAGGAAGTTGTCAAGTGACGAATCTGAAAACGCATCACACAGTATAGCTAACTAATATAAACCCTGAAACCAAATTTCAGAAATCCTGGCATTGTAGTTCCTGAGAAAAATGCGACGAAAGTTTTCAACTTGGCAATCATGTGTAAAATGATACAAGTGTTCGGTAAACAGGAAGTTGTCGAGTGATGAATCTGAAAATGCATCTCACGGTATAGCTGACTTATATAAACCCTGAAACCAAATTTCAGAAATCCTGGCAATATAGTTCCTGAGAAAATTGCGACGAAAATATTCATGGGACGGACGGACTTACGGACAGACAGAGGTAAAACAGTATACCCCCCTTTTTTTCAAAGCGGGGGTATAAAAAGAAGATTGAATACATTTAGCCTTTTGAAACAACTCCTTATATCGTTTTTTAAACACTAGCCTACAATAGACCAGACTTCACCAAAGAATTGTAGCTTGGGCTTAGCAATTATGTCTCAAATTAAACCGGACAAACCAATGATATATTTGTGTTTCTTAAAAAAGAAATTAAATCAAAGAAACTATTCAGCTCATTTTCTCTACATAATTGAAGTCATCCATTTTCCTCTTAAATTATTTTCTGTAAATGATGTCAGTTTGTGAATTGAGCCAGGAAAAATATTTCCCAGGAACACGGAGAAGGCGTAATTTAATGTTGTTAGTTTCTGAAAAACTCATATTATCGTTTTAATTAATGACAGCATGCAATACAAGCTTTTCATGCGTTTTTAAGATTTTCTGATGGCTATAAATCAAGGTAAAGCGTTTTTTCTCCATTCCCAGCTCACTTTTTCATTAATATTCCATCATCAGAAATGCTAAGAACCGATAACTAGTATGGTAAAATTGCAGTATTAAATAGTGGAGTCTGACACAATGCATGAAAAACTATGACCGTCTTGTAAAAGCCGAGCGAATAATACCCAAGATAATCAATCTCCTAAGTCGGTAACAAACTAACAATGCCATGTCAAAAGTTAAAAAGAGATCAAAAGACTAACAACAGTATACACCTCATACAAAACTATTGATCAAAACCAAAAGTGTTTTTAAGAATGCAGAACATAAAAAGCATGAACTAGAAATCTTCTCTGAACTTTTTTGTTCAGTAAATCTACTTGCTTACATTTCTTTCCGTGCAAGATTATTTTTAATTTTAAAGCTGCATGATAAAACTAGTATAGGTGTAACATGCAGATAGAAAGAAAAATAAACTAACCAATAAAAAGAAAAACACAATAGGAAAATATAAAATATACGGGCATTTGAAAGCGTGGTCAATACATAACTTTGAAATACATATAAATAAATGTAGAATACATGTATCATTGCATCTTAGATCACCTTTAATACCTTGCTGTTATTCCACATTAATATATATATATCTTAATTAATATTTAGTGAGTATATCAGGATGGTAATCTTAGATCACCTTACCTTGCTGTTATTCCACACCATTCTAAATTAATATTTAGTGAGTATATCAGGATGGTAATCTTAGATCACCTTACCTTGCTGTTATTCCACACCATTCTTAATTAATATTTAGTGAGTATATCAGGATGGTAATCTTAGATCACCTTACCTTGCTGTTATTCAACACCATTCTTAATTAATATTTAGTGAGTATATCAGGATGGTAATCTTAGATCATCTTACCTTGCTGTTATTCCACACCATTCTTAATTCATAATTAGTGAGTATATCAGGATGGTAATCTTAGATCATCTTACCTTGCTGTTATTCCACACCATTCTTAATTCATAATTAGTGAGTATATCAGGATGGTTATTAACGTCTTCAATTGCCATTTCTGACGCCGGAAGTATCCCTGAACCATCCCACAACCCATCTTGCATGGGGAAGAACCCGCCAATATATATTGGTATTTTACATCGTATGCAAGAAATATAAAAAAGAAACGAACTAATGCTAAGTCCTACTGCTTTAAGCTTCATATCTGAGTTCATTGTCTCTACGAAGAAGTACTTTTATAGTCGGCTTATCCAATAGAAATGCAGAATATGAAAATCAATTTCTATAAATGTTCAATACAAATTACTTTATTCCTATCATTTAGTAAATGGCATGTTAAAAGATTATAGTTAAATATTTTCTCCAGTGATAATAGCGAACATTTACATGCTTAAAGTTTATGTATTGAATTTATCCTTTTGACTTGTATGTTGACTCCCATTTCCTGAATTGTATTATCTTTGGTGGAATATGCATTAACGTCTTTTTCAGTGAAAAAATTTAAATGGCACATAAATATATTTCAATTACAAATATGTATCTATCAAATTATAAATAGTCAATCACTTCCACTTAAAGCCATTTTACGTTAAAACGTGTAAACACTTTTGACATCACTTTAATTGTAATGTTGACCGGAAATTTCAACACATTACCAACTAATTAACTCATTATCTCATAAATGAATATTATAATTTTGTAACTAAGAGAAAAATTATTGGAAAATCCGATTGTCTAAAAGTGGTTGTTAGATAACGTACAAATAACTGGGCTACTATGTTAAGAGTCGTATATTAATCTATATACGTGGTCAATCAGTGAAATTGAACAATTTATTCATGTTTTTGCTAGGTTACATCTGTTGATATTGCCTCTGGTTTTTCGTATGTTAACGCATCACGTCCGTAAATAGCAATATAAACAGTACAACACAGGTCCAAATTTTTTTAATGTAAATTAAAACAAAAAAAACGAACTTCAAGGAAAATTCAAAACGGAAATGTCCTTATGAAATGAAAAAATCAAAAGCCCAAACAATCAAACGAATGGGAAACAACTGTTATATTCCTGACTTGGTACAAGAATTTTCTCTAATGTAGAAAATGTAGGATTGAGCCTGGTTTTATAGTAAGCTAAACTTCTCACTTGTATGACAGTCTAATGACATTCCATTATATTGACAAAACTGTGTAAGCAAAACAAACAGACATAAGAGGTAAAAATGTCAAAAATAGGGGTACAGCAGTCCATATTGTGTTATAATCTAAATTGCTATATAATCAAACAAACATTAAGATATATTTGACGGCCCTAAAAATCCTATTTACTTAATTAAACCACAATTAATTTTATTTTTTACACCAAGTTAACAAGGCATTGTCATTGTCGCTTTATATGGTTTGAGACCACCACATATTCAAGTGACAAAAGAAATTATATCAACATGGTTAACATAGACAATACGAGAAGTTCCTGTGAATAGATAGATGTCAAAAATTCTAAAAGCAACATACCATTTTACTACAAATATAATAATATGACAATTACTTAAAGGGTTTCTGGCTTTAGACAAGGCTGATCATGAACAACGATACCGCACCATTAGATTTGCAGAACTAATCTTTTTATTAATTTGGTCTCAATTTACACCAGGATATAGTTAGGGGTTACCTTCTTAAATAAATTCATCGTGGTATTTCCGGTAAGGCTTTATTGAAGACGACCAGTTTTTGGCTAGACTTGTAGTTCCCTTTAAACCAGTCGTAATCATAAAGGCGTACACAATTGTATGTTTTTGTACATATTCTCGATAGGAATAGCTATTAGGAGCTGCATTCATAATTGCTGATTATTATATAAATAACCAAAAAATGCTTCACAATTATTCCCCTTAATGTAACAACTTTTCACAGATGAAATGAAATATCGTGTAACTTTCACTGTTATTGTTAGGTGAACTATCTCATAAAAAAACATGTTTCTGCTGTTAGCGTCGTTTATTTTATTAAAAAAAATCGTGAAGCCAAACATATAGGATATATCCTGTTTTACTCCATCATAACATTTGCCTTCGGATTTTTTTTTAATTTTACGATTGGAATCAAATGTGGTTTTTCTATTGACAGCGGACATTTTCACTAGCAACACATGCTTCATTAACATTCATTCATCTATTTTATTCTGGGTTGGAAGCCATTTTTTAAAATGGCTGGTTCCGCCCTTGCCCGTTAATCAATATTTTTCAATGACTCTGAAACTACCAGTTGATACGACATTCAAGAGTTATTGTTTGCTATCAGCATTTCTATGATTGACGGTTACTAGAACAAAGAGTCTGCACCAAATGTAATGATGAAGTTGATTCTTCATCGTTGAACGTTACAGTTTATATCTGAACATGAATATGTCGCAGCTACAATTTCTTTTATGTTCCTCGTTTATGCAAAACAGGAGATGCTAAATATGTTGACTCGCTTGGTCTCGGCATCTATTTGCAATGTATGTGATTCTCTCATTTATTTATTGGTACCTTGATTTGTCTGTTCCTATCCGAGATTTTAACATTAATATACAGCTATCGCCTTAATCTATGACTATAAAACCAAATACGAAGGATTACACGAAGGATTCCTTTAGTGATCAGCGCTAAAGTTTTGTTTTTATGATGTTACAACGACTGCCTTTCGACTTTTTTTTTCTTTTTTTGACGAACGAATTGAAATAAGAAACTCTGAATTGTATTTATAGTCTAAGAGTTACCTTTTTAAAAACGTCATAGATTAGAATGAAACCCAAAATTTAAAATATTTCTGTACAATTCCACGGAAAAAACTTCGCTTTGACATGAAATTTAAAAAAACGCAACTTGGTTTTTGGTTAGCTATGACAATTTGATATAAACTAACACGACATGACCGTCAAACAGTCAAGTAAAACTCTCAAATACTACCTCAAGGTCACAAAAAGTGCTTATCAACTAGTGCACATTTTTGTTTATGGGCCAGCTGTAACCTGCCCCTTGGTGCGGGATTTCTCGCTGGGTTAAAGACCCATTTGTAACCTTGGGATCTTTTGTGCTCTTTGGTCAGGTCTTTGGTACATTCCCTGTTTCTATTTTCAATCTATTGTACATTGTTATTCATACGAAAAAATACGGTCTCGCAATCACATTTGACAATGAAATAGTATGTACATTTTGAACAATTTTGTCCTGTTAATGAATTTTGAAAAAAAGAAACGAGGTGAGTTGATTTCTGCAATTCTTTAACCAACAAGCTATACTTTAACAAGCAACGTTGCTGGCGGTGACAGGCAAACAGCTAGCTAGTTGTGGTGATCTTAGAACAGCTATGTTACCTTTAGACCAGGACCCAATATACACTTTTTGCTTTGAATCTACAGTTATCGATGCAGGTTGAACTAGTCGAGTGTTCCATAGATATTGTGTGTTTATAAAGTACATAGCATCACCGTATGTATTCAGAATATGAAGAGTATTATTAAATACATCCGTGATAATTGTAAATTCTTCAATAAATCCCAGATCGGTCGGCCAAAAATTCTTTTTATGTAAAATTGGTTTACCGTTGTATCTTCGAAAATATTTTCCACATTCTTTGAATATGTGTAGTTCTCCTGCTGCTGATCCAGTTCTGTCAAGTATGTATATATCACGTGACAACGGATTTTGGTAACATCGGGTTGGGAAAATAAAAACGTCAGAACTATCTGAAGGTATGTCTATTAGCGTTTCGCCAGAAAGGTCCACTTTGATAACTTGATTTTTTATTGGTAATGCTGCCTTGTCGGAAAACATTAGTTTCGGTGTCAAGCAAATAATATAACCATTGTCACACACAAAACATCCTTGTGTATAAAGGCCAGGAAATTTTAAGAAGGTCTTTATGTTGCTGTTCTGTTCTTTCAAGCTTACCTCAAGTATCTTATTTTCATGACATGCTAAGATAGTGTCGGAATTGAGAAAGGTTGTGTGAGTACTTTTTGGACAAGTTACGTTTCGCGGGGAGTTTTCACTACGATGTGCTATTGTTATTTCGTGAGAATTTGAAAGAAGAATGTTGCTTCCTGATATTTCCATAGAATGTATTTTTGCCATGTTTGGATATCTTAGTTTATTAACACATACTATGCTTTTGGTTATGTCAATTGGCTTTTCATTTAGGTGCAAAGTCCAAAGTTTTGGCAATTTTTCACTTCCTAGTTTCAATTTAAACTCATACTCAATTCTGGGAATAGTGTATGATTTCTCTATATCAGCTACTGGGAACCATTTATTCAGATTGTTGCTTGCAGTAATTATTTTTACCCTGTTATTTTCTTTCAATAATTTTCGAAACTGATGTCTGTTTTCATGAATGAAATAAAGTCTGTTCATCTTATCTTTAATTGGTCTATACTTTTGAATATATAATTCCCATTTATTTGACATTTCGTTTAAAGTTTTATCACTCCTATCTTCTAAATCGGATACAAAATGCGAATATCGTCTGAAGAGAGCGTCACAGATTAAGTCAATATACTGGTTTTGTTGAGCCGACATATTTTGAAGTCTCTCGTAGCAT
This sequence comes from Mytilus galloprovincialis, assembly GCA_037788925.1. Lineage (NCBI taxonomy): Eukaryota > Metazoa > Mollusca > Bivalvia > Mytilida > Mytilidae > Mytilus > Mytilus galloprovincialis. The sequence goes on along the minus strand of CM075333.1, from coordinate 89,662,180 downwards.
TCATGAATTTTGTTCTCATGTTTTTCTATGTTAAATTGAAGATTTTTGATATTCTGACGAAGATACGGTAAAAGTTTTTTTACATCTTGAATATTATGACTTTTGTGGAAACATACACACTCATGGCATACGTATTTCCTACAACACATACAATAAACTGTGCAGTTTTCTCTCTGATGATCATGGAATTGAGCGTTAAAAGAATTTTTCAGTAAAATTTCCGAATCAGCAGTATTACGTCGTGGAATTTGGTTAACTATTTCGGGAATATTATGCAGGGTTCTTATGTCCTCCTTAATATCTACCACTGATTGAGCCTCCTCATATTGATCATTTGGCTTGTGTATTGGTGCTTGAGCATCATTTTCTACTATTGGCAAATGATGTGTTTCCTGATCTTCTTCAGTGCTCTCAACTAAATCTTCTTCAGTGCTATCGACTAAATCTTCTTTTGAACCCCGGAAGAAGAAATTACCCATATTGTATCACTAACCAATATCTGGCAACAATAACACATACGTATTTATCTATAGACACAAAGTACTATACAACACACATGAACAATTATTACCTGTTTTAATTACTATTGACCTTTATAATACATTTTGTCAAATCTTTTGTATTTAAAGTATTTTAAATTGTTGAATGTTGCATGTTATTTAGACGAGTAAATAAATCCATAGAACTATTTTCCAGTATAGAATATTTTACAACATCAGGATAACGTAACGGTTCATTCACACATTCGTTGGTCTCCTCTATCTTCCTTAAAATTAGATCAATATCATCTGACAGCAAAAGATCACTTAAATCACTTTCTAAACGCTTTAATTTTGATTTCTGTTCAGTCAGAAATGTTTTACTATCTTCACAATCCTTTTCGAATTTATTTCTTTGTTTTTCTAATTCTTCCAGTGTATTTTGCCTTTGTTCATCTAAATGATTTATCCATTTACTCGTGTATTCTTCTACAAACGATTTGTAATCCTTGTTTCTCTGTTCTTCTTTATTCTTCTCCGTTTCTATCACTTTCAGTTCAGTTAAAACCTCACCAAATCCTTCATCTGTATGAACATCATCAATTAACTGGTTTCGTTTGAACAGGTGAAGAGTGTCTATATGTTCAAAATTGCAAATTGCCGGTTGGTGAGTAAACTTTATGCATTCATCGCATACAAAGCACCTATCTCTCAGACAGTAGTAATCACATAAGAAAGGTGGGTGTTTCAAACACTTTACATCATTATTGTCTTCTATGAGACTGTATCCATCTAGTAAATCTACTTTTTGCGTTAAAAGATTATCATAAGAAGGACGTTTGTGTACCTGTGCCATCCCAATATGACATTGTTTAAATGACACAAAAGTCCATTGTGTACCTGTTTGGTATTCCTTCGATACTAGACTATTAAATAAATCAAAATCTGTGATCGATAAAATACTTCCTACTAACATAAGCTTCCATAAACATGATAGTTTCAATTTGTGGGCCGTGGGTGGGAATTAGTTTTGTAATATCTCTTGGTGCGTTATGTTTTTATCGTCTGAATATTCAATATTGAGTTTAACCATGTCAGGTAAGGATATTTACGAGATAAAGGCACCAGTAGTATATCATCTTCAAAAGTGATCAATCTATTGAGAGAAAACAAATTCAGTCTACAAACTTAAACCAAGAGAAACAAATCAACTATTAGAGGAAAGCCTCCATAAACATGATAGATTCAATTTGTGGGCCGTGAATGGGATTTAGTTTTGTAATATGTCTTGGTGCGTTATGTTTTTATCGTCTGTATATCATTTTTGAAAATACGTACATGTATTTACTATCTTGTTTCAATATTGAGTTTAACCATGTCAGGTAACGATATTTACGAGATAAAGGAAACAGTAGTATATCATCTTCAAAAGTGATCAATCTATTGAGAGGAAACAAATTCAGTCTACAAACTTAAACCGAGAGAAACAAATCAACTATGAGAGGAAACAACGGAACAACAGAAAAAACTGAACTGCAACGAAACAAAAACAAAAACAAAAACAATAGCCAACATACATATAAACAGACTATTTAATAACAGTTGTAATATTCCTTACTTGGTACAGAATATTTAAAAACATTTAACCAAAATACCTTCGATTTAAATTTCAAGATGCAACTATAACTACACAGTGTACAAGCGGACAGTGACACAAAACGGAAGTTGCTGATCTGTCCGACGGCGATCGGCTCGTTGTTTTTCAAAAAAATATAGAATATCAACACAAAGTGTCCCATAATGGATTGTTCAGCAGCTCAAGGTAAGTGAATAACTACAATGATGTATTTTTGACCATTTAAAGCTTATTTTATGCTTTTAGCATCAACCGTCTTTTTAAAATAACTCCTGATCATGAAGAGGGGTCAAAATTTTGCGATTTTTCGAGTCATAAATCTTAACAAAACTCCGAAAATTCAAACATTTTCAAGATTTTTAATCGATACATAGTTGAATAATCATATTCCGCATACACACACAAAAGTTTGGTTCATTTTTTTTTATTATATTGTCACAATTGAATCTTTTCTATTCAAAGTGTACTGTCCGCCTCGTTGCCACCGTATGTTTTCATACTGTCCGATTCGTTGGTCATATTCATGACATGATCTTTCTAATTTAATGCAAAATTAGAGTTTTGATCCAATTTTACGGCCTAATGAACATAGAAAACGATAGTGCGAGTGGGGCATCCGTGTACTATGGTCACATTCTTGTTTAAAAGTTATTTTAAAACAACAGTAGATGATAGTGAGTGATGCAGCGCACTTAAGAACATCAATTAAATAATGTTTTGCTTATATTTTCAGATATACATGATGAGTACTAGTAATCCTTATAGTTGTACAACATGCTTGTTTTCGTGCAAAATATTTTCCGAAATAATAGACCACAATATAATTCGCTATCCGGAACAAACACTTAAAATAAAGGTTTATATTCAAAATAAATGCATTCTTCAGACGAAAAACTTTTGTGTTATACCAAACCAACTACAAAAGGATGGTTATTACATACATAGTGACAATTATAAGGAAACTCTTAATATAGGAAAAACATGTGATCTTTTGGAAACAGCAAGCACTCTTTTTGAAATTGAAAATGATAACTCGCATGAAATTGGAAGCCCAGTTGCAAAAAGACAAAAAATCTCCACATCAACACCCCGCAAATCTGATATTTCTCATGACCTCAAGGAACAGACAGACGAGGAAATGTATTTTTTGCCCCATATTTTCCATATTTGTTAATTTCACTGATATTCGTGTTTTTTAAACTTACAAAAATATAATTCAGGAGCGGATCCAGAAATTGTTAAGAGAGAATTCATACCCAGATGAAAGATTAAAAAAAAGTAACTAGGGTTCCCAACCCCGGACCCCCGACCGCCTGGATCCGCAACTGCCTAAGCGATTACAAATACATGTATTAAGTAACGTGAATGTATTCATATTAATTTATTTAATCGATGATTTGTACATATAAGAATTGAATAATAACTCATACAGAATAAATGCAAGTTATGATAAAAAATTTAACAAGAAAGGCTTCACCGCATACTTCATGTTAAATGTGTGTATATAAGTATTCTTACCTCAACTAAGGCAATAGGAAAACAAACTCATGGACCATTCAAGTACACCGTAACTTTTCAATTGATTCTTTTTGACTTGAATTCCAAGCCATGAGATTTGTTTGATTATTGGTGAAATAAGACGCAAACTGGGTGTAAAAAACTATTGTTTTGATTTTCTGTGTCAAACGTTTATAAATATAAAAAAGAAGATTTGGTGTAATTGCCAATGAGACAACTCTAAACAAGAGAACAAATTAAATGACACAGAAATGAACAACTATAGGTCACCGTACGGCCTTCAACAATGAGCAAAGCCCATACCGCATAGTCAGCTATAAAAGGCCTAGAAATAACTTTTGTTGCATGGTTGTATTTTTCATGAAAAGTTATTACCCCTATTTATGTTTTTAAGTGATAAAAATAACAATGTTCCACATGAATGTATGAATAAATATACCATAAAAATCACCTACGTGCCCCATTTTCCTAAAACAAACTAGAGAAACGTATATTAAATTTTCATGTGCATGCATTAACAATGCTTTTTATATGTAATAATCAGTAACATTTTATAAATGTTGATATTTCCTAGGAAATCGGTCATGAATGTGGATAAATTGCATGTTTCAATCTTACTTTTGCTTAAGATATCGATCATGAATATGACCAACGAATCGGACAGTATGAAAACATACGGTGGCAACGAGGCGGACAGTACACTTTGAATAGAAAAGATTCAATTGTGACAATATAATAAAAAAAAATGAACCAAACTTTTGTGTGTGTATGCGGAATATGATTATTCAACTATGTATCGATTAAAAATCTTGAAAATGTTTGAATTTTCGGAGTTTTGTTAAGATTTATGACTCGAAAAATCGCAAAATTTTGACCCCTCTTCATGATCAGGAGTTATTTTAAAAAGACGGTTGATGCTAAAAGCATAAAATAAGCTTTAAATGGTCAAAAATACATCATTGTAGTTATTCACTTACCTTGAGCTGCTGAACAATCCATTATGGGACACTTTGTGTTGATATTCTATATTTTTTTGAAAAACAACGAGCCGATCGCCGTCGGACAGATCAGCAACTTCCGTTTTGTGTCACTGTCCGCTTGTACACTGTGTATAACTATAATAGTCTTTTCCAGTTATTTTGTATATTTTCAGTTTTACCCTTCCACAAGCTACCAGCCCAGTAGTCAGAACTTCTGTGTTGACATGAATATCAATTATGTGGTCATTTTCATAAATTTCCTGTTTACAAAACATTGAATTTTTCGAAAGACTAAGGATTTTCTTATCCCAGACATAGATTACCTTAGCCGTAATTAGCACAACGTTTTGGAATTTTGGGTTCTCAATGCTCTTCAACTTTGTACTTGTTTGGCTTTATAATTATTTTGATATGAGCGTCACTGATGATTCTTATGTAGACGAAACGCGCGTCTAGCGTACAAAATTATAATCCTTGTGCCTTTGATAACTATATTTAGTTGTGTCATTTTATCTTTCATGTTCGCCTATCTTAATAATTTGGATGTGTTTCGTGCAATTCTATTTAGGATAACTTTCATTTTCAATTTTAAAACAAAATGAGCAAAAAGATGTTTGATTTAATGACCTCAATTTTTCAATATAGCTTGCTTCTCTGTAGACTTGCTACATGTATTTTTTTTCTTTTCGCTTTCCTCTATTTCCTCAATTTGTATCTTCTTAATTTTACTGGCAACTTCCATAGTCCTGATTAAGCAAGAACACTATGGATAGATTAGGGCAAATTTAGAACGGTACAAAAAATAGTTGAGTCCATTCGTGTAATATTCTTTTTGTGTTGCTTGGTATTCATACATCCCGCTGATGTATTATTGTGATATGGTCATATTTTGAATTCTTGTCTTTCATTTCTCCTTATGTACTTTGTCAATAGAGTGTCTTTATGCCATTTTGTTTTTCTTTCTGACATAGTTTATATTTTTATAGTAATTAGGATTAAGACACAGTGTCGACTGATATACCAAAATTGGAGACACCTTTACCAATAATGTCTTTTTGTTTTGCTCACATTTTGTTGTCAATATAATTTAATTCTATGCGACTTTCAGTTTGTTTTCCGTTCGTTTGATTTGGGTTTTTTTTTTACTTTTGATTTTGTCATTTGATAAATGACTTTTCGTTTTGAATTTTCCTTGGCATTTTACTTTTAAAGTGGTATTTTTTTCATTTATTGTACCCAGTGTCCAGCCCAGTATCCAGTACTTCGGTACTGGCATAAAAAAGATTGTCTGTTAATAAAATTTCCTATTACAAAAGTTTGGAGATTATTTAGAATTAAGGAATACATCTTCCACATGCAAAGCTTTGATTCCTTGCCCGGCTTTGGCTATACCTTTTAACCTTTTGGACTATAGCTCTCCGCTTTTTTAATAAGCTTTGAATTTTCAAATAGTTTGGCCTTAAGCAGCACTGAACTGACATTCATTGTCGAAATGCCAGAAAAATTGGTACTGGTAATGTTATAACACTGGATATCAATGTTTCTCGAGCTTAACGTCAGAACTCACTGACTCTGGTGAAAAGGATGTCTTTATATTATATATGTCAAAATTAAATCAGTCATTTATCTATTATATTTGTTGTATCTTTGTACTGAGTGCTTTTTAGATTGTATGTGTTTTGTTTCTTTCACGTAGTGATGTCATTTTAGTGATGTTCCTAACATTGTCAAATACGAGGGAGGTTTTTTAGCCATAACACCAGGTTATTTTGGGGCCCTTTATAGCTTGTTGTTCGGTGTGAGCCAAGGCTCGGTGTTGAAGGCCGTACATCAACCTATAATGGTTTACTTTTATAAATTGTTATTTGGATGGAGAGTTGTCTCATTGGTACTCACACCACATCTTCCTATATCTATCAACCCACCATTTTTTTTAAATGTCCTGTACCAAGTCAGGAATAGGACAGTTGTTATCAAATAGTATGATTTTATGTATGTTGCATTGGCATTTGTTTCGGTTGTTCCATTGTTTTCCTCTTATAGTTGATATGGTTCCCTCGGTTTTAGTTTGTAGCCCGAATTTGTATTCTCTCAATCGATTTATGGTACTACTGTTGCCTTTATTTGTAAAGAATATCAGAATTTACAATAACCCGAATAATTCAGTCGTTATATTCCGCTGATCTACGAAGGCTCGTGTGGGAGAAAATCGGACACGGAAAGGGCTGGAATTATTCGAGTTAAATTTCAACAGAACTACATATATCAGACCTCATTTTAGATGAAGATATGGATGTCTTTATACTTTGATTATTTCAACAGATAGACATCAGACCTCATTTGAAAAATAGTCCTTAAATCTCACTTCAACCGAAAGATGGGTCACTCCTCACTGAATGGTGAAAATATAATAAACGACTGTAGCTGTGCATGCGAATCTCATTACGAATTAAATGGACATTTAATATCAAACCTTTTAGAGACATATTTAAGTGCACCAATATTCATATGATCGTTATAAACCCTCAGAGTGGTCGGTGAGATGTACACTATAAGCGAATATATATGAGGCTGGTAAATATCTACATTTTAAATGATAAGAAGGATGTGTGTACACTTTTTGTCAGAATTTTACAAGATGGATATCAGATCATATTCCAGCTTTTGAGAAGGGTATACATGTATGTGCATTGTATATAAGTATTTTATACGGTAGAAATCATGCCGATTTGTAACTGGTTAAAAATTTATAACATACTCAACATAAAACTTTAAGTAAATTGAAGTAGAGCACGGCTTTTGAAATTTACAATTTCTGTGAATTATCATCTTCATTGATTTTGCATTTGATTTCTTATCACTCGACTAAAACGTTTTGACTTTCGAAAAAATGTTGATTGCATAATCTTATATCAATGATACAGTTTTGAATATTTGAATGCAAAACGATATCAGATATTTGGTAAGTGTGCATCAATAGTGCTGTTTAAAATGTTGATATATTTTTTGACTATCTTATGATATCATTTTACATATCCATGTATAAAATTTGATGTACAGTTAACAAATTTTTGGGTTGTTTTTTTAATGTCCTGTACCAAGTCAGGAAAATGACAGTTGTTATCTTGTAGTTCGTTTCTGTGTGTTGTCGTTTGTTTTTTGTTTTACTTTAGTGTTTCTGTTGTTTCGTTGTTTTTCTCTTATATGTGATGTGTTTCCCCCGGTTTTGATTTTGAACAAAATAGAAAATGAGAATAAACGATGAAAGGGAGATAACTAGAAAATACATCGCAACTCGACGTTTTTACCATCAGATGTATTATTGCAATAAGTTAATGATGTGGTGTCATCAACTGTGGTTTATGGTGCAAAGGAATGGGTTTATGCAAATTGTTAAGTCAGTACATTTTAAATTTTGTAAATGTATTATGAAAGTTCACACATCGTTGTCAATATAAAGGAATTTGATGTCATACAAATGAAAGTTAAAGCTAGATATAAAACCAGGTTATATATCCACCATTTTCTACACAGAAATGCCTGTACCAAGTCAGGAATATGACAGTTGTTGTCCATTCGTGTGATGTGTTTGAGCTTTTGATTTTGCCATTTATTTAGAACTTTCCTTTTTGGATCTTCCTCGGAGTTCAGTATTTTTGTGATTTTACTTTTTCGAAAATGTCCACCAAATTGATTTGAACTTGCAAGTGTACGTTAATGTCTATAAATGTTAAGGTGAGAGTATAGATAAGAAGGGCATTTTATACAATTGCGAATATGACCATTATCTAACAGAATTCATAGAGGTCGGAAACAACAATATGTAGCATCACTTCGACAAATGTAAAGACCCGTACTGTATAGTAAGCAGTAAAAGGCCCAAGCATGACAAAATTGTTAAATACAGCACCAGAAAGTATCCCACAATTGATGAACCCAAAATCAGGGCTTGTATAGATTTCTATGAATAAAGCAAACTATTACGTCATCATAGTTAATGAGAAGGGATGGCATGTTCCTTTGTGAAGAATTTGTTCCATATATGAGGGGGTGATACAGGGGTTTTCTTTTCGTTAATTTCTAATGATTTCCAAGTTCATGCTTTTTTTTCCCCCATATCTCACATTTGGTTATTCCTTATATTCCACACCGAAACTTTTTTTTAAAACTTTTGTTAAAAAGGAAAAAGTGTATGTGCAAAATAAGAGTTATTTGTTTATTATTGGAGAAATAACATGTCAGGCATTCGTGTCGACTTTCTTATTTACAGAGAGGGAGATAGAGAATTTTACGCACAATTGGAGTACCTACAACTTGTCATTAAGTAAATTTTTTTGGATCCCGTTTCATAGTATCTATAATGAGTTTATTTATTCATAATATTAGTGTGAATTTCAAAATTAGATAAACGTCACTACTGTTTGCGGTGTGCTGTGATGTTGTTAAAGGAAAATGTCCGTTGTTATCTGAGGTTGACATGTTGAAATTTATTATTATATTATTTATCTATGCTATTTTCTCTGCTGATTGTTCTTCCTTTGTGTGTACTGTACTCCTGTCAATTAATGTTGTCATTTTAGCGATGATTTTTAACATTTGCATGTAAGCGGGATGTTTGGCTAGTTGGTGTTTCCCTCGGTTTTAGTTTGAAACTCGGATTTGTTTTTTCTCAATCGATGTATGACTTTTGAACAGCGGCATACTACTGTTGCCCTTATTTACCAGGAGCGCGTGACAGTTTAAATCATCTCGTATCACCTCCAGTGAGTATAGTTACCCCAAAAAACGCAAATGGTAAAATGTTGCAACATTCTCGTGTTTACCCATTTTCCACACAGTTGGTTTTGTTTCCTATTCGGTATTATATATAGTATGTCATTGGAAAGATCTATCTCACCAGTTATTTATCTATTACGAATTAATGCAATCAACTATGTAAGTTTAATGATTTTTTATTATTTAGCACAATTACACATACAATTTCCCGCCAATTATACACAAGAATAAAGAGATCATAAGCAGTTAATACTGTAAAGGCGTGAAATGGGTGATAATTATTATAGCGTATTCATAATATTAAAATGTGATACACTGTGCATGAAGAATTTGTCCTTTAACAGAATCAAAGCTGTCAATAACTTGTGACATATTATGATTCCAGTAAAATTAATGTGTGTAGCGGTCTCTAAAACAAATTGCATAGTTTTGGACATATATATGACATTTTACGTGAAAGAAGCAGAAATTTTCACTATCAGCCATATTATCATTGTAATATTTTAAAGGTTTTGTCTAGTTTGACTCAGAAAGTAAGTCGAGAAAATATTATGTTAATTTAAACGATGAACATGAAGGGAACTAAAGAGTAATGCTCTGTAATCTGTATGAATATGATTTTCCTCTTCCGAAAAACTATCGAAAGTCACTGATTTCAAATGAATCTATAGCTATTGCATGCATTATAAAGTTCAAACAATACATATAAACACATAAATATACGCTTTCAGAGAAAACAAAGTTACACACATTTATACACATACAGTGTATACACTATTTGAATAAATACTATTTACATTGAGATATAATTCGTTTGACTAGAGTTTTCGTCCGAGCACTACTACTGTTACTCTCATTGTTTCAGAGAAGGTTGTATTGCACCAAATTAGCTCCTGTCTTGTGGTAATCTTCATTCCGGAATAAACCTACATAGACTTGCAATCTGATATTGGGTATCCATGCAAACAGAAGTCAACATACATATTTCTCCTGTATAAAGGCTATTGTCTCACTTTTCTGTGTAATAATGACCCAGGAACCGACGTCCCCCCCAGGAACATACTAAACTAATCACCCAACCCATCAAAATCATTAAGTATAGACACACTCTAACAAACATTTCAAAAATAATAAAAATATATGAAAATAACACATATGTTTGTTTCTCGTATACAAAATCTATAAGGAGAGTCATACACGTTAAGTGATAATGTAAAGGAATGTTTAAATAAATCCCTTCATACGACTTCGACTTTTTCCATTTCCTCCTTTGTTTCTCGAAGGCTTCTTGCTTGTGTTTAAATATCCGTCCAAAGTGGAATGAAAAACTTTCATCACAAAAGTGCTGTTAAAATCAACAGTGCCCCAATTAGACAAAATGTCAAGTATCCCGAAATGGAATTTGCTCTGTTGCTAGGATCTGAAATGAAACAATAGATTTAAGATTACTTTAACGAACCTAACCGATTCACCTGGGATCCCGGTCAAATCTGAGCTTCGTGTCGGAAGGGAAGTTGAACAGGAACCAAAGCTATCTTATCAATTTGGTATGTTCTGGTTATACTATTTTGGTAAGTTCTGTTTAGATCCTTTTGGTGTGTTCTGTATAAACCCTTTTGGTGTGTTCTATTCAGACCATTTTGGTATGTTCTTCTTGGACTATTTAGCTATGTTTTGTTTCGACCATTGTGGAATTTTCTGCTTAGACCATTTTTGTATGTTCTATTTAGACCAAATTGATTTTTTTTTCTCTGCTTAACGTTTTTATTATTGGTGTTTCAAACTTGTGGTCCCTATCGTACCTGATGAATGTTTTAGCAGGTAGAAGTTTTGTACGCACGATTTTCTTATAACTACTGGGTCGTAGTTCCTCTGTGCCATTTCCACAATACCCAAATATAGGTGATACTTATTTTGTCTGTGAATTTCCAGTCCATACAATATTTAATAGCAAACCATCAGGCTTCGACTGTTCCGTTTCAGTCCTAAATGTTAACTCCGACCGTCCAATACTGAATAGTTTATATTTTTGGCTATTCTAATATTTTGTCATGAGCATACCTGATGATCGTCAATCCAGAAATGGTGGTATCTTTCGTATCTTCATTGGTACTCTGATATATTGATAAAGCTATTTTATGAAAGTTTGATTTTTTATACACTTTAATTAAAATTTGATCTCAATCGTCAATCGGTTGTTTTCTGTTTCTGTAGTGTTACCCTACATTTCCTGGAACACAAATTAAAATGTAAGCATGTGATAGTCTTGTCTTTGGTGAAATGGGTGAATGTGCATAATGTAAACTGTAGTCAGCCCGTAACGTTATGCCACTTACCAATTGGTGCTTTTGTTTGAGGCATTCTATATTCAGGTTGTGGAATAACTTTTACTACAATAGAAATAAGAGTAATTCAATTAATATGCATGTCATAAAACCATTGTTACGAAAAGGCTGACCGTATTACGAAAGCTATACGAGGTGATTGGCAATTTTTTTACATTGACCTAATATTGTATATTTTCATGTACATATAACTTCTCCAATCCGGTGAGTGACCCATACTGAAACCAGAGGGCGTCGTCTAACTGAGCGGTATGTAGTTGACGCGTATAATGGCAACATTTTAATTTGTTCTCATGATTATTATCATTAAAACATTAGGCTAGCAAACGTGTGTAAAATACCAATCAATCAATCATTAAAAAAATATTTTTGATATAGCAATTCTTCCTAGCGCGAAATGTTTCATAAGAGTTAGAAAAAAGATATGTGCCATTGAATGTGTGTGTGGGGGTATGAATTTCTCCTTGCAGACATACTCACGAAATTATACAGATGCATGGTGTTAATTAGTTTCGAAAATTAGAACAGCTTAAACGTCATGCTTCCACTGGGGCGTAGATGTGATATTCTATTTCACGTTTTTTCCTCTGTCTTTTCATGAAAATTTGTGTTTCTAATTACATAATATTTTTTTTAACTTACAGGCAATACTACGGGTTTACAAAAACAATATGTATCTGTCTTTTCTTTGTGTTTCTCATTACATAATTTGTGAATTACTTAATACAATAGGTTTACAAAAACAATATGTAACTTCAACTATTTGTAATATCTAATGAATCCTATTTGTGATCTCATCTTTCGACGACTCTGTTTTATGTATTTACAATTTACGACACTGGATACATTTTGATAGTCTTCAAGAACATTTGCACATTGTTTTAATTTTCTTCATAGGAATAATTATGTAATTATTATTAGAAATATGTCAAAATAAAACAGTTAAGACATTCTATGTGTCTTGGTTAAATAAAATCTTTTTATATGAAAAATGCTTTATCTCTAGGTGAAAAGTATTAATGTGTATGTTAACATGATTTTACCCGACATTTTGTATTGCATGCAACAAGCATTTCTACATGTGGCCCGAGAACACAGTTATTTCGTAGTGCATTTCTTTTAGACAATAAATTCAAATTAAAAAAATCGCACCTGCTCTTTCTCAAAAAGATTTTTACAGTGTAGTGTACTACCAGTGAGACAAATAATATCAAAATTATAGAAACTTCTACCAGCTCTAACTCAAAATATTGACAATTCTGTGTTAAGGGGGTGTAAAATTCAGTTTGACAGCTTCAGACGTGCTAAAATTTGACCTTTTAGAACTGGACCAATTTACTTCTTAACATAAAGATTCAGCACCCAATTTTTTTTTACATGTAATTACATCCCCCTACTTGATATTTCATGCATTTAATATCAAGAAATAAATTGGGAAAGTGTATCAAATAAGACATGCAAGTTATACACTGTTTACACTAGGGACTATATTCGTAGACAACGAAAACCAAAGGACGATAACTGTGTCCTTGGACCATGTTTTTTCAGGCCATATTGTACTATAAGCATGAAACTTACTTGGTAATTTTAGTAAAACATCATCATAAAAACTATTTCTCTCTTTGTCATCTAACAGGTCACTTTCTACTTTACATCTGTATATAATTCCGTCAGTTTCAGGATTTACTATGACGTCTATTTTTTGTATTGCTTTTTGACTACAATCGTCTATATCTAAAAGCTCTTGTTCCGATTCCGTGTCTATCCTGACAAAGTCACTGGATCCTGGGATTTTATAATACCATCTGAGATCTGCCACTGGAATTCCTGCCGTAGCTATACATTCTAAGGTGTAGGTGTCATTTTCCTCTAAAATAACTTCATCGTCAATCACTCTTGGGGCCCCTGGTTTTGCTTAAATGAAGAAAAAGCCTGGAGGCTCAGTAGGTGCTATCGATCAATGTATTTGACTGTCAACACTGGTTAGTAAGTTCTTAGTGTTATAATTGGGTCATTTAAGATGGGTTATAGAATGAAATTCAAAACAGTGTGGCTGTGGCCATTGATTGACACATTAAATTCATCCATTGACTGGGACAATTTAGGTGAACGTTTGTATGTAACGACCTCAGCTCACTATATATGTACTTTTTAAAGACACTTAAACTATGGGGTCACCAAAGGTTCTCAACACCTTAATAAAGTAATTCAAAAAACTAATCAGAAATAACACGATGTTTTGATTTATATCAATTATATAAATCAAAACATAAAGGTTATTCCTGATTAATTTCTTGAATTATTTTATAATTAAAGGCGTTAAGAAACCTTTGGTGACCCCACAGTTTAAATGTCTATCTTAGGTACGTCGTGAACAGTGGTCGTTACAGACAAACGTTCCTGTAAATTGTCCCAGTCAATGGATGAATTTAATGTGTCAATCAATGGCCACAGCCACACTGTTTTGAATTTCATTCTATTATGTCTAAAACCCTAACTCCATCACACAATTTGTAAAGAAATATAAAGTGATGAATAATAAAAATGAATGCATGCCGATGTGTCGTTATTGTTATAATATGACCACTTGATTGTGCCTGAATTCATGATCAGTTAAATCAACGCGTTACAACAAAAACAAATGACAGAACACTAGAATCTAAAAAGCAAGGTTTCCGTGTCCTTGTCGATTCTTAAAGTGAGCCTCAAACATCCAATAAACGTGTTGGTACAACTGTGGTGGCATAAGTTTAAAAGATATTATAACTAGAACGACATATGTACGTGTTCATTTCATTTCGTCGTCGTTCAATGAAGGGAAGTCCTAATGCTTACACACATCTTACCATAACTTGTTTCTTTTGGCTACATGGCAATACTTAACAAACAAAAAAGAAACGCACTTATGTATTCGACATATTCACCATTTTCGCTAACAGTTTCCAATGCAAAACTGGACTTTTTCATATATATATATAGGCCTATATGAAAAAAGAGCATATGATCGGGGGTTTGTAAATACTCATTTGGTTTAATACTTATTTGTATTAGCCCTAATAAAAATTATAAACAATGAAAGGAAGTGTTACTCATAAAAAGAGCTCATCTTGAACAAAAATGGAAATATAAACATGATTTTAGCATGATTTGAAGTGACTTTTCTTTCGTTTGCGGTGTAAGTGGCTTAATGACTTTACATAAATTGGAGTGACTTCTTTCTTTATTGGTGTAAGTGGCTTATTCATCTGGAAGATAAACTATCACCAACAGACTTAACGTCTTTTTTGTATTTGCAGATCTTGTGTTAAATTAATTGTTATTTAGTTTTCCTGTCAATGTTATGACTAGCCTTATGTAAATGTTGTAGATATTGAATTCAAATATTTTGACAATTTATAGAAAACTACTTAACTTCCTTTTCATTTAAAAGAATGCATCAGAAATAGATTAATTGTAGCTAGATTATAAAAATGTGTAGCCTAGATACTAAAAATAATCAATTCTTTTCTATGTTTAATGGTCTTTAATAATTTTTCGTAACATTTTCTCGTTCTGAACCACAACTTTACCTTAATACTTTTGTAACATGTGGATTTAAAATATTTACGGTACACCAGAATATTGTTCAGTCACATTTCATTATGACTATATATATCATCATAACCAATTGACTTATTTACACAATTCCTATAGGAACTGCTCGTGTGTGCATATCAATTCATTAGCTAAATATAAGTAGTAAGTATAATGCCTCAAGTTGTATCTTGATTATTTTTCGTTCAATTGCTGTCTCGTACCTCGTTTGTTCTTATGTGTAAACAAAATTGAAAAAGGTTGCACCAAAGTACAATTTAACGATTGGTGTATGTTCGATATATTTACATAGAAACTGTAATAGGAGAAAAAATCATAAGTCAACCGTTTCCTAAAATTACCGTTTCCAGCTAATGTTAAACTATTATTTTCATAGAGTTTGTTTAATTACTACTTAAGCGGTTTTTTTACCAACTAATGTTAACGAGTTGCATTACGCATATTGGTCGTTACCTGCTATTGTTAAATTGGTTGAGTTATTCAAGAGGGATGATCCTACTACTTGACAAACGTACACCCCAGTATCATTGCAAGAAAAATCATGAATGGAGATAGTAAAATCTACAGAAGTAACGTCAACATATACACTTGTTCTGACACGTGTCCGAAAACTCTCATCTCTTATTCCTTCCCATATCGGCATCGGTGTACTCGATTTTCCATCGTTCTTTAGTGTTGTTATGGTTTCTTGTTCCATGTTCGGATACAGGCGTTTCCATTGGATAACGTACCATACGGCAGTGGACTGGTACCTACATCCTAAATCTACCTTTGAGTCTTTCATGCCAACAACTGAGGGCGTGGTTATAACTATTTCTGTAAAGAAAAAAAGACACTACTGTTACATAGCATATTAATCTATTGCAATAAAAAATCATAATATCTAATAAAATTTGTAGATTTAGCTAACAAAGTCCTTATATTTGTATAAAGTAACATTCGTTTATATTGGAAAATTGTTTTAACGTTGAATAAGCTACAATTATAAATTGCTTGTTGGTCCCTCTCTGTGATTACCATTATATTACGCTAGTCCATGTCCCAATCTTTTTTTTATCTTTAAGTCCATGTCCCAATCTTTTTTTTTTTTTATCTTTATTCTAGTCCATGTCCCAATCAATCTGTCACCAAGGGAAGATATATAAATCGATTTTTGTTCATAGTCTTTTTCAAAAATGATGAACGGTTCTTTATATTGGTATGTAATCATTTTAAACGTTTCAAATTTATGAAATTATATTCGTACATCAATGTTTTTGATACACCAATAACAAAAACTGAAATATATTGAATTGATACATTTTGTAATTATTCAAAATTATATCAGAAACCTAAACTTAATTATAAAATAATGAACCTGTTAAGGGGAGAGAATACTCGCATAACTTTTTCGAATTGGCACGTAATACAACGAAATGTCACTCTTGCATACAAAGGCACATCAATATAATTAATTATCTGCGAAATCGTCCCCCACCTTCAATGATGATTCTAAATTATAAATATAACCAAAAGTTGTTAATCTATAGATAGTTAAGACTAATGAAAGCTAACCCAATGTAAAAATATTTCTTTGCAATAATGAATTTTTTAAAACTTCCTCAGAAAAATACTCGAGCACTTAACTTTCATAGCTCAAAATTAACGTTTTTACACAATATTTGAATAAAGTAGTTGAAGATTATTCGCTTCTCAAAGTGTAAGACGCAATAAAAATCGTATGCTTGCACCATCCTACCGAAATACGGATTTAATTAAGTCCTGAACATTTCGACATTTCTTCGTATATTTTGAACAAAACCGGTTTTAACCAAATCACAAGTACGTGTTAAGATCCGACTAAATACCTATTTTCCTATATGGTCAGGTAAAGTTGCTACACTACACAATGATATGTATTTTGCAGTTTGTTGTAGAAATCCAATACATTTTTTTAATTACTAAAACAATGTATGATAAAAAAAAATACTAAAACAAAAATTTTGGATAATTTCCCTTTTTAACCGGATTTTTGTGACAAAAATGTCGGTTTATATTGATTTGGGGATGTACGGCGGGCGGTCGGGCGGGCGGGCGAACGGGCGGCAATCAAATGTTGTCCGTGCATTAACTCATGAACCGTTCAACCAAAGCTTTTAAAATTTTAATATGTTGTTACTGACAACTAAATGAAGGTCAAGTTCAATAATGGCGATTTTGACTTTTACCGTTCAGGAGTTATGGTTCTTGAAAGATTGAAAAATGGTGTTTCCAGTCGTGTCCGTGCATTTACGCATGAACTGTTTTACCAAAGCTTCCCAAATTTTAATATGTTGTTACTGATGGCAAATTAGAGGTCAAGTTCAATAATGACGATTTTGACTTTTACCGTTCAGGAGTTATGGTTCTTGAAAGATTGTGAAATGGCGTTTCCATTCACGTTGTTGCATTTACTCATGAACCATTCAATCTAAGCTTTTCAAATTTTAAGATGTTGATACTGGTTTGACGATTTTCACTTTCACCATTCATCGGTAATGGTTCTTGTGATATTGCCAGGACACAAATAAATATTTATAAATCCGGTTTGCTGTCGTTGCGACAGCCTCTTGTTCATGAGTTAAGGTGGGAAGGATACCATAATACTATAGACGTGTGATCATAATACAGGACATGAATATTTAATACAGCTATACCTTATCTGGAAATTTTACTGCATAAATCATTCTGACTCATATTAGGTCAAACTAGCTACAACATTCAATTAGAATTGAAAGAACTCTCTATTTCCCTTGTACGAGTACATTGATTAAACAGAAATTCTTCAAGTACCTGTTTGTGAAATTCAAAACCATATAAATTGTTTGTATCATATTTTTCATTTTAAAAGAGAAAAAAGGTCGTAATGAAGGGAAAATTATATGTTGGCCATTTTATTGCTATAATTATGTTTTTGTAATAAGGTCTTGTATTCCATTATTTGTATTGTATGTATTCATTTGTTCCCGGTGAACTATGTGTCTTGGTTCACAAGATAAAAATCACTTACATTTACTTTTGCGCAAAATAAAACCAGTAACAATCAAAGCTCAACTGTTATGAACTGTGCCTTAGCGTGTTTCTCTTTTTGCTTTAGTACAACTGAATTGTTTATGAATTGAAAAAAATGGCAAAATGTGTCCATCATAACAATTCCTAATGATAGCCAATTCTTAAGCACTGGCATTTCTTTGCGAAGGGTTCTCTATAGTACGTGGCAGTTCGTCGACGACGGTACCGACCCATTCAGTGGTAGTATACAAATTTCTGATACTGTTTCCTTAAAAATAACATGAGTTTCTTAAATGGTTATGATTTAGAACCATTAAGACCAAAATATTTTGAATCCCCGCTAAAATGTGATATTTTAATCTAGGCAGTGTTCATATGTGGCGGGTGTTTCTCAGTGTCTCTATACAACAATGACATTTATACAGACCGCTTTACTTCTTAAATTAAAAATATTTGAACACCTTTTGCAAAGTTTACTTTAAATGTTAAATCTAATTATATTTCAAATAAAACCGTAACAAACATCAACAAAACTTAGTCATCATTAAATTTAAATGCTACAAGAATAAATGAAATACCTTTTACCATGTTATTGTTTCATTGTGATAAAATACAATTTGAACAAAATTAGCTTAAATAGTAATGGGTCAAACGGTTAAAAAGTGCCTCGGCAAGAAAAGTAAAAGTAATTTCAGAAAAAAATACTTAAGTAATACTTCCTTCTGTCAACTTTTACTAAATGGTTGGACTCACTTCACTTCCATAGATTTCTTACATTGATATATAAGTACTTTCCGTAATTATAATATATAAGTACTTTCCGTAATTATAATATATAAGTACTGTCAGATATATAATATATAAGTATTTTTTCTCATATTAATGCTAGCTACAACAAATTTTGAGGAGTAGGATTGAATTTCGTAGACAATCTACTACAATATGTCGTATAATTCGTCCTGTTATGAAAAGTTACGTTTTTAGTTTGCATGTTCAACCTTAACTGTTTTATATGCCTTGGTTATTTGTGTGCCCTACTTAGAAAGCTTCGTATGTAATAAATGAATCAGAGACTTTTTAAAAGTATCACTCCAAACAGACTTGCTACCCTCCCTCCCCCCTTTTCATCTGTTCGGCCCTTAGCTCATTCTTTGCGTACATGACTTTTCTTATAGATCCAATTTCTCAAGATTATAGGCGATAGTATTGTTACGCAATCACAGGAACGAAACAATTGTTATAACAATGTGTATCTCGTGTAACATTAATTAAGAGTATTCGTTACGTATACATATTATGATTGTTTCTATTATCTTAAGTTGTGCATGACAACATTCAAATCTATTGACCTTATGTTAAACATCTGTGCATTCTATTCCTCTCATTCCTGATACAGAGGGATCTGGTTTGAATCTTACTAACAAACAATAATCATTTAAGACCGTGTACATTTTTGTTCGGTTGTAAAACTGTTTTGTTTGACCGGACAAAAGTTATTGGATTCTCAATTTCATGGGCGTCTTCTATATCAAATGAATCAACCGCTATTTATCATAATTTTATAAGTCATAAATTCGTGTTTAATTTTTAATTTTGCATCAATATTTATACGTTAGATTTATAGAAACAAATGAATGTAAATTTTAGGTGGACCTTACATTTTAACTTGGATGACGAATACTAAAGGACAAAATATTTAGTTTGCGGAATAACTCCAGCATGAACAAGAACATTCTCCATGTTTCATGTCATAAGATAAACAGTCATGGACGAGACAGATAAAAATCAATTTTAAAACTTTAACCTCAATCAGGCATGCGCCAGAATGTAATCTTCAAAATGTTGATGGTTTTCTGTAACTAAAGAAGAAGAGAATGGGCAAACCCAATCTGAACTAAGCAGCTTATTAAGGCTCCGCAGTGGCGGATCCAGGGGGGGTTCCGGGGGTTAGAACCCCCCTTTTTTTATCCGAGCAATGCATTTCAATGGGAGTATATAGTTGGAACCCCCCTTTACTCTGGGTTGCGACCCCCCCCCCCTTAAAATGACTGGATCCGCCACTGCTCCGGTATGACAAAATGTGAAACAATTTAAATAAAAACCTAACAGTGTGATTTGTGTGAAAACAATAAACGAAATACAAATATGACAGACAGCAACCAAGGAATGTCTCTGAATTACAGGCTCCAAACTTGGGATATGCACATTAAGGATTTGGCGGGGTACATGCTTGTGGGCGCTCTTGAAACCCTCCCTAACCTGGAACAATGGTATTTACGTTTTCGGGTTAGCTTATACAAAGTAACATATTTTGGTTTAAATCTATAATTATGCCTTGTTATAGATTTACATCAATACTATGCATACATGTGTGTCAGTTGACACTTTGCACTTTAATAACGAAGTCAAATAGTCAGCTAAATAGATATTGGTATTGACATACGGGTAATAATGTTACGATCTTACTGAAACTAAATATACTTTACACGTGTGACAACATAACCTTAATGAGCTCATTATAGTATTGCATGTAAAACATCACGGTAATACCATAAAGTTAATGGAAAAAACAGATAAAAGTACAAATCACAGCATGAAACGCCATGACAAGAGATATGGCAGATATGATGAAGGGTCTTCTGTGAGGAGGGAAAAAAGTTAATGATGCATGCATTTTTAGTCGTATTTTTTTCCATGCGTGCAGCATTGTGCTGTTCTTTATTATTATTTATTTACTGAATTATTAATGGTGGGTTAGATTGGATCACAAATTGTTATTCAGTCAAAATTTCCTTGGAGCTTCACTGTGTTTTATATTTGACAAATTCCGAATAAAATGAGTTTTTTATTATTCTTATCTTATCTTTTTGCTTACTTTGATAAAACTCTGCTCAAGGTAAAATCAAAGAGGGAGAGAGTACATAAAACATGAAAATTCAAACGGTCGTTTATCAACCATTGGAACAAATGGAAAATAGCGGTCATAGGCTTTTTCCGAAGAAAATGTTGGGTTCAAAATTCACATTCATTTTATATAAAGACGTCATTTATGCAAACAAGTAACAAACAAGGAGAACAAAAAAACTTTACTCATTTACATTTTTTTGTGGAAGTATGTTTTGTATGAAAACAAATCGTATATAACCTTTTTAACGACTGATTCACAACCTGGGACAGGAGTAATTATTCACAATATAAATGTAAAATGCCATTTGCCACGTTATATATCTTCATCAAGTACAATACCTTGAAGGGACAGATACAAAAACTGACCACATGGTGCAAATTAAATAAGTGTGTTTTTTAATGAATGTCTATACGAAACATTTATTACAAAAGTCCATAGAAAAGATTTATGTTGAATATAATTATCCTAATCCTTGTATTCACATCCAGGTTAATGAATAGCAGCTTCTGGGTTCGAATTCTTTTGAATCCATGCATTGTATGGTGTCACAGCAACTTAATTTACTGGCTAAGACATCAATAGAACATGTTTTTAAAGATACATTTATAAGAGATCTTTCAGTTCCTCCATTCAAACTGAAGCTGTACGTAACTGTTATATACCTCTTAAATCTATTATAAGTCAAAACAAATGATTAGGTCTCCCTGAGGAGAAAGAGTAATTACATATGTTATATGTGTATAATTACTGATGGTGTAAAATAAATGTCCTCGTAAATGTAGTTAAAGGTGCGTATTTACTACGCACGGTTACAAAAGAGTTCTTTTTGTTTCCCTACAATCGCGGGAAAATGTTATCTGGTAAATTGATCGTCAATTTAATTAGATTAAAATGACTGGAATTGTTAACATTGTATGCGTTTTGTAAATATACATATTGTCATGGATGTCAAGTCCGTTCAACCGTCCTTTCGGTATTTTAATCTTGAACTTCATCAATCCAAACAATAACAACAATTTAACACTTCTGATAATTTTGAAATGTTTTAATACAATGTTTTAATGTCTCGTAAATTATAACGCCATCATGATGAAACAAGTTCTAACAGTCCAGTATGTTCAATAAGTGAATATTGCATTTTTGTCATTTTACATATTTTACAACTTTAAGCACAGACCGGGAGGATACTGCCATTTAAAACAGTTCCACACCAAGGATAAAAGGCAGTTCCAACTATATGTTTCTATTTAAATGCATTGATCGTCATAAAAGGGGGTTGTAACCCACGGAACTCTCCCCCTTGACTACGCCACTGGCCCCAACTACTTTGTTTTCCCCCTTTTTTTCAATCTCAATTAGCAATTATCATGAGAGGTAATAATAATGTACACGGCCCATAATTATCACTTCAAATGAATGTGTGTGATAAAATATCTTAAAGAATAGTACCACAACTTTTATCTTTCTCTTGTTTTCGTCTTTAGTTTTACTGGTCAGGTGCTTTGATGTATATGATCATTAATAGAATATTATAGTAAGTTTAGTATATGAATAACAGTAGTTTATGTCCACTAAGTAAACGATGACCATTTGATGACATGTCGTAGATATTCTTTTCCTTTATCATACGTTGAAGAAACAATCAGGTATGCTAAATTTAATAGGAAACCTGACACTAAAAATCAATGGTATATTTTTTCTCACTTCATTAAAATTTGATGCCTCCTTGTCTGTCTATAGCGATCCGACAATCAACACGACTGGGTTAAAAACTTGTAGAATAGATACAGATAGCATTCTTATATCTTTACATGTCTTGGCCCATTGCATACTAGTCTTTTCTGTCCGTTAGATGCTTTGATTATACTGGTTTTCCAGTTTCTCGCCTCATCTTGTCATGGTTAAATGAAAATCGCAGTTTTTTTTTATTTTCTCTTTGCTCTTCTGTATATCATCTACATTGCCATGCATGTTTATATTTTTATTCTGTGTTTTTTTTTTATGCAAAATGATTTTTTAAAATGGCTTCAAACCTTCTCATTTACACAGAAATCATAAATTATGATCTGTTTTCTTGTTAAACTATAATTCTACTGTGACAAATATATGAAAATGACAACACCATAGACAATTTGCAATATAAGTCCTAACATTAGGTGTTAAGTCATGGAAGGAATTAATAAATTATATTTTATAGCCAATAAACCGCGTCACCGATTCTTTTTGTCTTCCGTATTTAAAAACAATAAACCTATCAAGTGTTGAATGTTTTCGGTAAATAGAGAAGATATATAAACATTTACATATACTTACCACTACTTAGTTTAAATAATCCAAATAAAAATGTCAAAATTGTCAAGATATTTTCCATTGTTAAAAAAGTCTTCCAGCAATTCAATTAATATATAAATAATAAAGTTTATATACTTTTCATTATTTTCACAACTAAATTAGTATAGCTTAGCTTAAGCAGCTCTGATATCTAATGCGGTACACTATCATGAATATGAATGCGACATCGATCTACCTTCTCACCAGATGGCGCTTTCAATAGCCAGGTGCTCGCCCATTTCATATACTTGTGAGATTAATCTAATTATGAAATAATATAAATTGTTTCTTTTTCGACAATTTAAAAAGGCGTAATAAACAAAAAACAAATTAAAGGCACCAATCTATTCAATCTAACACTTTTTCTTTTGAAAACATAGGAACTCAAAGTTTTCTTACCGATTTTAATAAATCACTTTATTGCGCCTTTTTAATCAACAAATATTTGAAGATGCACATTTTAGGCCTGGGGCTTGACGCGAGTTAGAAAAGATTGCTTATCGATTTTAAGATGAAAAGGGGTGCTTTAATAATTAATATGACAGACATTACAAAAAATATGTGTCTCTTTAATGGTATTATAAATTAGATTTGTTTTAGTAAATCAGTGGAGCGGTCGGCGTTTTGTTTGGTCCTCAATAACGATGGTGCCACATGGGGACGTTTATAAATATGCTCGTAAAAAACACGCTCGATCTTAAAACAAATCCAAAGGATAAGTGACATTAAGATGAATCGCCAAAGCATTAATTATTTATTTGATTCCACGTGATCACGTCAAAAAAGTAACTGATTAATGAAATTAAAGCACAACTTGATTCTATTACTATTAGCAGGGTCAAGATACTTGGTTTTTTTTACTGCAGCTGAACGAAGAGATCAATAATAAAGGAAGGTACAAAAGAACTTCGTTACACATATTGTTATACGTCATTTAAAACCAGCAAACAATAGTTTCATCAATGATATCTTATAAAGATTGTTTATAAAGGAACAGATTTTCCCGGTCAGTATACCGATTATGGCTGGCGCGTGTCCCTACTTATATTAATAAAAACATATACACCTTATATGTAAATTAAAACATGGACATTTTTTTTATGAAATTGAACCAATAGCCTATATGCAGGAATTTCAAACGGCAGCTCGTTGATAATTTAGGTGCCATTCTTATATAGTCACTAAGGTCACCATGTAGTATCATCACAAAGACAACCATGACAGAAGTTTAATCCTTTTCATTCTTTTGTTCTATATTTTACAACCTATCCCCTTTCTATCCTCCCCCTTTTTTGTTGACGAATTAGGCAAAGGTTCATACCACTCTTCATAGTTGTCTTTCTTTTAGGGGGCATGGATATTTTCAATTTCTTAAAATAGAACTTTTTTTCCAAATCGACACAGAAACAAAAAACATGTCTCCAAAACAGAAAAATGGTCGGTGAATTATGTGGTTACTAGTGGACTGATTTCAAATGATGACCAGGGAACCAGGGACTGAATGTCTGTTTCAAACCTTGTTGCAAGAGGTGGATTTACATTTGATTACGATATGATATTGTAGTTCATTTCTTAATTATAATCAAGTGAAGCTGACATTTTAGTGTGATTATAACACCGTGTCATATGAAGAATCAATTCCAATTTGTCAATTTCTAACTAAACTGACATTGTCTACGCCATTCCCGTATGACAGATCGCATAACACTACATATGCATTCCCAACAGAGAGCTCGTCAGTCCTATGGAATTGGTAGACTTCATTGTGTAAGGGAATATTCCCGGAGTGTTACAATAAACCAGCAGTAACCCGGATGTCGTGCCAATCCATAACTTACCACCAATTATAGCCTTATTACATGTTGACATTTTCGTTATTTACATTCTGTGTATTTCGCACGTTTGTGGTAATTACTTAGTTATATAATAAGATAAATTGTCTGTCAATAAATATTAATGGTCAGTTAGTTAAAGTGACCATCTGTCCATATCGTCCGAAATTAAATACGTCATTTCTAATTATGTGGCCAAACAAAAGAGACATTTGATACTAGAATCCATAATTCATAGACCATATTCCTACAAATTAATTATTCTGACGTTTTCCATTAAGGATCCGAAGAGAAAAACTATATAAGGGTTGATACAGGTCATGCCCATCCAGTGAAAACATTACCCGTCTGTTGGATTTATTAGTGAAGTGCTTTACACAGAGGGTTCCGAAGTTAAAGATTAAAAGGTCGAAATTATCCAAACACGCATACACCATATTAAACAGAAATTGGAAGCCTAATAAAGACATTATTTTGCGGCATTAATTTTTAGAACAGAACCATAGATAATTACATAAAAGTCCCAAATTGATTCTAAATTTTTAAGACACAAATCATTTTTAAAGTGCGAGTCTTCAATATACATGAAATGTATGGTATAAAACGGATTGAACCCTAAACTAAGTGTAATGATAATCTTTCCGATGTTCAATAGAATTAGTAAGATGTGGTATGAGTGCCAATGAGACAACTCTCCACCCAAGTAACAATTTATAAAAGTAAACCATTATAGGTCAATGTACGGCCTTCAACACGGAGTCTTGGCTCACACCAAACAGCAAGCTATAAAGGGTCCCAAAAATTACTAGTGTAAAACCATACAAACGGGAAAACAAACAGTCTAATCTATATAAAAACGATAAACGAGAAACACGTATATGAACTACATAAACAGACAAATAAACTCATCATAGATACCAGGACTAAATTTAGTATTTACACCAGACGCGCGTTTCGTCTACAAAAGACTCATCAGTGACGCTCGAATCCGAAAAAGTTAAAAAAAAAAAAAAAAAAAATAAAAAAATAAAAAAGGCCAAATAAAGTACTAAGTTGAAGAGCATTGAGGACCAAAATTCCTAAGACAAGTTTGTTTTTAAATACAATTTACTGATGCAATCGTACAATAGAAACACGATAGAGGTTCTTCGGTTACACTTACATAACTGGGATAACTGGGATGGACACAGTTCAGTTCACGTAAAAATATATATTCTGTTTGTTTCAAAACAATATACTACAAATTCTATCTTTCGATCAGTGTGGTAGAAACTCATTTGTCAAATGCTCTCATTTGATTTTAAAGTTGAAAAAAATTACATCGGTATTTAGAAATTAAATTCTGAGCTTCAATTGTAATAACAGAACAATGATACGCACTTAAAATATGATTTACTGAAGATTTCATGTTTTTATGGATTGAAGTTTAAGGTAAACAAACACACGAGAGTTTTATTTAATGTCTTTAAAAGAAATTTCCTAAAGTAAACAAAGACATAGTCTGAATCAGAATTTTGTTATAATGTTGACATTTAAGAGAGGAGACACTTTGGTTGAACACGTGAAGGCATTAATGATAGAACGTTTTCGATCACCAGATTCTCATTTAATATTTATTTATTCAGATTTCTACAAAATAACTGTCACAAACGAGAGTCTGTCAAAATTAACTCGACATTTTGTTGACAAACACTCAAGAAGGTGACTTCACAAGTGGCCAAGAAGAAAAACAAATCAGACGACTTTTAAACCTGTGCTGGCGACGTCTTGCTTGAAATTGTAAGGATACATCAGTTGAAATCTACATGCCTAATGACCGAAAAATCACTTCCTACTATGTGGAAAGCCCCCTAAAAACTTTAAACATGACTATAATACATGTTTGTTTTGCCTTAGTCTTCAACAATTTGATTTCCCGTTGAGATCTTATAATTTCTAAAGTATAAACACAATTTAGAGGGGAAACCTTTATCATGTGATGGTTCTAACGTAACATATGGATAACATTTTGTGATGGCCGGTGGGAGGTTGTTCCGAAACTATGACCTAAATTTTCGAAATGGCCTTATCAATGTTTATGCATTTGATCGTCCTCATTTCTGAAACCACTGAAACTATAATGAATCCAAGGTTTGGTTGGAGTTGGTTTGTGGAGGAGCATTCTAATGCATGGTTACGGTTGTGTAGGCAAATTTGTAGATTTGGTGTAACTGCTTAAAATTAAGATGTTATCATTTTCTATAGCGATGATATACAGTAAAACGAACCAAAAATCATCATTTTAGGTCAATTTCTCTGATGACGACATCCAGTGGTTTCAGTCATACGAGTATTTTATTTAGACTTTTGTATTGCTGATCAGGTTTTTATATTATTAACTAGAGGCTCTAAAGAGCCTGTGTCGCTCACCTTGGTCTATGTGAATATTAAACAATGGACACAGATGGATTCATGACAAAATTGTGTTTTGGTGATGGTGATGTGTTTGTAGATCTTACTTTACTAAACATTCTTGCTGCTTACAATTATCTCTATCTATAACAGTACTTTCTGTGGAAAATGTTATTGAAAATCTTCAAATTTTAAGAAAATTGTTAAAAATTGACTATGAAGGGCAATAACTCCTTAGGGGTCAATTGACCATTTTGATCATACTGACTTATTTTTAGTTCTTACTTTGCTGTACATTATTGCTGTTTACAGTTTATTTCTATCTATAATAATATTCAAGATAATAACAAAAAAACAGCAAAATTTCCTCAAAATTACCAATTCAGGGGCAGCAACCTAACAACCGATTATCCGATTCATCTGAAAATTCCAGGGCAGATAGATCGTGACCTGATCAACAATTTTACTTCCTGTCAGATTTGCTCTTAATGCTTTGGTTTTTGAGTTATAAGCCAAAAACTGCATTTTACCCCCATTTTCTATTTTTAGCCATGGCGGCCATCTTGGTTTGTTGGCCGAGTTACCGGACTCATTTTTTAAATTAGATACCCCAATGATGATTATGGCTAAGTTTGGTTAAATTTGGCCCAGTAGTTTCAGAGGAGAAGATTTTTCTAAAAGATTACTAAGATTTACGAAAAATGACTAAAAATTGACTATAAAGGGCAATAACTCCTAAAGTGGTCAACTGACCATTTTGGTCATGTTGACTTATTTGTAGATCTTACTTTGCTGAACATTATTGCTGTTTACAGTTTATCTCTATCTATAATAATATTCAAGATAATAACCAAAAACAGCAAAATTTCCTTAAAATTACCATTTCAGGGGCAGCAACCCAACAACGAAATGTCCGATTCATCTGAAAATTTCAGGGCAGATAGATCTTGACCTG
This sequence comes from Mytilus galloprovincialis, assembly GCA_037788925.1. Taxonomy (NCBI): domain Eukaryota; kingdom Metazoa; phylum Mollusca; class Bivalvia; order Mytilida; family Mytilidae; genus Mytilus; species Mytilus galloprovincialis. The sequence continues at coordinate 89,633,405 of CM075333.1, read as the reverse complement.
ATGAACAATATTACCCCGTCAGATTTGCTCTAAATGCTTTGGTTTTTGAGTTATAAGCCAAAAACTGCATTTTACCCCTATGTTCTATTTTTAGCCATGGCGGCCATCTTGGTTGGTTGGCCGGGTCACCGGACACATTTTTTAAACTAGATACCCCAATAATGATTGTGGCCAAGTTTGGTTAAATTTGACCCAGTAGTTTCAGAGGAGAAGATTTTTGTAAAAGTTAACGCAGGACGACGACGACGGACGACGACGGACGACGACGACGACGACGACGGACGCCGGACGCCAAGTGATGAGAAAAGCTCACTTGGCCCTTTTGGCCAGGTGAGCTAATAAAAAGGTATACAGTTTGTAATAAACAAGAAGATAACACATAAACAAATCAAAAATAAGTGCAAGTTTTTTAACAAATACCACATGAGAGTGCAGTTAAGTCCAATAACCCAGTCCTGTCCAGTCCATTGTCAAGTCCAAGAACCCAGTCCTGTCCAGTACAGTCCAGGTAAAACACTTTGACGTGTTTACATATCTATCATAGATTTTTTTTTAATAAATGGTAAAAACATTAAAAAAAAAAACAAAAAACCAAGCCAACATTTGTCATTTCATGGCAGTACTTCCTCATAGTAGCGCCCTCTGTTAATTCTGGTGAAAATAGGAATTATACTATTTGAGAATTTTTGCAGCGGTTATTACGTTTTTCACAAGTTTGTTAAAAATAGGTTCTATAGTGTCAATGAAACAGTTTACGACGGACAGACGACGGATGCCAAATGATCAATTATAAGTGAAAAACAGCTAAACAGGATTTTCTTTTACAAAATTTACTTTTGGATACCACCCAATGATCCTATAAACAAGCTTCTGTCCAAGTTTGGTAGAAATCCAGGATATTTCAAGAAGTTTATTCAAATTTTAAAAAACTTTATCCACATGTAGGATCGACAATAGTCGCAAGCTCGACAATTATATTATATTACAAAACAGGGCTACTGCAGCATGAGTACCGAATGGAAACTCATACGGCCTAACTGACACTGAAGTGTACGGATGATGCAATGAAGTACAACATTCTTCCTGAAAAAAAAAACAATAACAAAAACAAACTTTACATACCAACAATGTAAAAACCTTGAAGTCTCTGAAAAAAAAAGAAGGAAAACTGACAATGAAGAGAAACACTACTCATTTTCTCTGACACCTATGTAATCTGCAATTATCAATTAGTTATGCAATTCAAAACTAAAAACGTGACACTAGAAATCTAGACAAATATCTAAAGAGAGATGACACGAGGGAGAACACTCATTTCATGAAATTCTGTTACACTAAACAATAATTTGGTCACAAATATTTTTGCGCCACTGATTAGGTCTGATTGAATCGTCTTGCAGTAGGTACTAGTATACAACAAAAATGTTACAAAATACAATTAGCAATGACCGATGAAACTTGTGTTAACGTCAGACGAACCTTATAAGACTAATATTAACTGCTTACCAATGTTTCACTATAGAAAATATATAATTCTTGACCTATACTTTCAGGAAGCTAAGAATCTTATTGTTAATAAGATCTACGAACCCTAAAAATAGGTCAAATTAAATGGAACTCTTTCAGGCAGCTAGATAGACAGACACATCCTTTATCAAATAAGATGTGGTATGATTGCCAGCCCAATGAGACAATTATCTGCCTAAAACGAAGGGTTGAGGATTTGTACAGCATTTATAGGTCACCGTACGGCCTTCAACAATGAACATATACAATCTGAATATTGATCTACTAATGTTGTGCAATGAACTATATGAAATGAGGTAAAGGTCAGATAAATTTGTTACGTTTGATCTATCACACCTTATGCATGTATGTGGTATATACTTGACCTTTCACTAACTTAATTTATAGTTAATGATTCGCCAGTGTGTATATTCGACATGATGTTGTGTAAGCATTGGATCATCTTATTTCTGTGGAGATTATCATTCTACCCTTAGTCATTTTGTATTGACTATGAAACATAGTCTACATAATTGTAATGTTTGTGATAAGGTCAGTTTAAGAAGAACCACTTATGATAAATCAATGGTATATATATATAAGCAGTCATATAAGCATTGGCATATCATCGATCTCAGAAATTATATACAGACAAGACATATCTCTGTGTCATCAGTTTATTCTTATTTTCAATCATTCTTACAACAGGGTGCAAGCTCAAACCAAGAATTCTAAATTTTAAAGGACTTATTACGGCTATGTTGTGGAGGATCATAGAAAGTTAAACATCTGCTTATTCAGAAAACGTACACGTTTTAATGTGTAAGATCGCAGACCTGTTGAAGATTGTAAATAATCAAAATTTATGGACTTTACTAAACAACCAACCAGTCCTTATTGAGGTCTTGCAAATCATTTTTTTGGGAACTAAGGCAATAACATGAATACTCGTCTCCTATATTCTAATCAAGTAACAAATAATGTAAAAATATTGTTTGGAGCTCAGTCAACAACAGGACTTCTCCTAGATTTTAAACATGTAACAAAAAACCAGCCCTAGTCATAGAGTTGTAAAACATTTTGTTTGGAGCTCAGACAATAACAGGAATACTCCTAGTTTTTAAACACGTAACACACAACCAGCCCTAGTTGTAGTAATGCAAATCACTTATTTCGAGTTTAGGCAATCAGAGGAATACTATAGGATTTTAATCAAGTAACATAACAAATAAGAAGCCATTACTGAAATCAGTTGTTGGGAACTTAGGAATAACAGGAATATTCTTAGATTCTAATCCAACTTCAAAGAACATAGGATTTTTAATATCACTATTTACAAGAAGATGTGGTATGAGTGCCAATGAGACAACTCTCTTATCCAAGTCGCACTTTGTTTTCTTTTAAATAACAAACTTTTATATTGAAGTAAGCAGTGATGATGTCATGAACATAGCATTTCTTCATTAGCTGGTCATGACGTCATGAAGATATTGTACTGTTATTAGCTGGGCATGATATCATGAACGGTGTCTGCTAACATTAGCTTGGCATGATATAATGAATATTGTCTGCTAACATTAGTTGGGCATGAAATCATGAACAATGTCTGCTAACATAAGCTGGGCATGATATATCATGAACGTTGTCTTAGTTGGGCATGAAATCATGAACAATGTCTGCTAACATAAGCTGGACATGATATATCATGAACGTTGTCTTAGTTGGGCATGAAATCATGAACAATGTCTGCTAATATTAGCTGGGCATGATATCATGGACATTGTCCGCTAACATTAGCTGGGCATGATATATCATGAACGGTTGTTCGCTAATATTAGCTTGGTATGATATATCATGAACTTTGTCTGCTAACATTAACTAGGCAAGATATCATGAATATAATTTGCTAAAATTAGGTGGGCATGATATCATGAACCTTGTCTGCTAACATTAGCTTGGCATGATATCATGAATGTTGTCTGCTAACATTAGCTGGTCATGATATTATGAACGTTGTCACAGTCTGCTGCCAATAGCTGGGCATGATATCATGAATGTTGTCTACTAACAATAGGTGGGCATGATATCATAAACATTGTATACTACCAATAGCTGGGCATAATATCATGAATTTCGTCTGTTGCCAATAGCTGGTCATGATATCATGAAGGTTGTCTACCAACAATAGCTAGGCATGATATCATGAACGTTGTATGCTGCCAATAAATGGGCATGATATCATGAATGTTGTCTGCTAACATTAGCTGGGCATGATATCCTGAACGTTGTCTGCTGCGAATAGCTGTGCATAATATCATGAATGTTGTCTGCTAACATTAGCTGGGCATGATATCCTGAACGTTGTCTGCTGCTAATAGCTGTGCATGATATCATGAATGTTGTCTGCTACCATTAGCTGGGCATAATATCATGAATGGTGTCTGCTAACAATAGCTGTACATGATATCAGGAATGTTGTCTGCTTCCATTAGCTGGGCATGATATCATGAATGTTGTATGCCAACAATAGCTGGACATGATATCATGAATGTTGTCTGCTAACAATAGCTGGGCATGATTTCGTGATTGGTGTCTGTTAACAATAGATGGACATGATATCATGAATGTTGTCTGCTACCATTAGCTGGGCATGATATAATGAATGCTGTCTGCTAGCAATAGCTGGGCATGATATCAGGAATGCTGTATGTTGCCAAAAGCTGAGCTTATCATGAACGTTGTCTGCTAACATTAACTGGGCATGATATCCTGAACGTATTCTGCTAACATTAGCTGGGCATGATATCCTGAACGTTGTCTACTGCCAATAGCTGGGCATGATATCCTGAACGCTGTCTACTGCCAATAGCTGGGCATGATATCATGAATGTTGTCTGCTGCCAATAGCTGGGCATGAAATCATGAACGTTGTCTGCTAACATTAACTGGGCATGATATCCTGAACGTATTCTGCTAACATTAGCTGAGCATATCATGAATGTTGTCTGCTGCCAATAGCTGGGCATGATATCATGAATGTTGTCTGCTATCATAAGCTGGGCATGATATCATGAATGATGTCTACTTACAATAGCTGGGCATGATATCATGAATGTTGTCTGTTACCATTATCTGGGCATGATATCATGAATGTTGTCTATAAGCTGGGCATGATATCATGAATGATGTCTACTTACAATAGCTGGGCATGATATCATGAATGTTGTCTGTTACCATTATCTGGGCATGATATCATGAATGTTGTCTGCTACCATTAGCTGGGCATTGATATCATGAATGCTGTCTGCTGACAATAGCTGGGATCGAATGATATCATAAAACATGTCTGCTGCCAATAGCTGGTCATGATATCATTATCAATGTGATTTTGAATGCTTTACTTGATATAGCATATTCATTTCCAGTCATTCATGAAGCCAAAAGCCAAATATATATAATATATTGGTTGTTCCAAGGATGTTATGAATTGTTATATTCATACAACCAAGTTTTATCTTTTTCATAAAAATAAACTTTTATCACAGAGATAATTGTCTCGCTTTTTTTAATTTTGATAATGCAAATGTTGAAATTAAAAGAGTAACACTATAACACGTAAGTTTTGCAAATATTCAGTCACTGAACCATGATTGAAGGTACATGACTAAACAATCTCCATGGTAATGAGATATGCCAATGCTAATACAACTGCATACCAAATGTCTTTGACTTCCCACTAGTGGTTCACCATTAACTAGACCTAATCACAAACTAATACATTGTTGACGCCGCAGACGCTGGAAACAGCATACCTATGTCTCGCTTTTTGACTCCATCAAGCAAGACAAAAACTCTGTCTTGCCAATAAAATAAAAATTCTCTCATCTGATTGGCTACATTTTTATTTGTAAAAGCAGTGTACAAAATAACAAGAAATTACACTTTCATTCATAAAAATTAATAAAATGTGGAAAAGAAAAAGGAGAGAGAGGGAAGAATAAAATTCTAAATCTATACAACCATTTCTCATTCAATAATTTTGGTGACCAAAAAAAATAACATGTAAACATAAAAGAAATTTGAATTCTCAAAAGTGTTTTTTTCAAATTCTATAATTAAAATATAACAACCTCTCAACTAATCATAACAAGATTAAAGATATATATATAGATTGTTAACAATAATTTCTCTCATACACACACAGTCATACTCATGATAAAAGTATACAAATCCTCCTCCCTATGTAAGGTTCTAAATATGGCACATATACATCTCCTTAATTTTGTCTTTTTCAAAATATTCCCCTATAAAGTGAGATTTTTCTATAGCAAGATATATTTCTGGACTTACTAGTCAAAATCTGTATCTGTCAACTTTTGAATGTAATATAACGATTATATTAGGTCATGTATACATGTTGATATCTTTGGCACTTTCAACAAACTGAAATAGCATCCTCTCTCTCTGATAAAAAAAATAGGTTACCAAAGCAATTTCATTCTGGACCTTATTCTTTGGAAATGCACATTACAACTTGAGTAGAATGTTTGGTTTATGTGACAGATTCAGTTCAATAAGCATCAGTAAAGTTGACAGAAAAGGTGTTAGGTATAAAGGAGATCTGTTCAAAGTTTATGTTCTCCACATTTGTACAGTTCTTATCTCTCAAAGGAAATACATCTACTAATTTAAAAATCTTTTACTCAAATCCTAAAGTAAGAGTATTGTTATTACATTGCCTGAGTAAATATTATACAATAACCGAGTAATAAATTTCTTTTTATGCCTAAAAACTATTTTTTCGTAAAACCTGTTGAAACAATTCTATTGTTTTTGTTATTATTGTCTTTTGTGACCATTTACTGTTTTTTCTTTCTTTCCAAGATTATATATGTAGGTACATTCAGAAATGAAATATGTAAATGAATTTAACGTTTCATTCATACATTAATCTTGCTAATTGAATTTTCTAGAAAAATAAATTTCAACAATTTGATATTTCACAACCTTATATTTAACATTTTGCAACTATCTTCTTAACTCATTTTAGCTTTATGATTTTGATCCATTTAACATTTGCAAAGGAAAAAGGGCTCTTATACTTTTTGACTACTTTTAAAACAAGTAACAACAAATCTATGAATCATCATATGTTCTTGAAGGACTATTATGATTCCATTATGATATACTGGCAATTATAAAAAAAAATATCAGATGGTAGCAGAAACACAAAGCTATAATATACCGAAGTTAATTTTCTGCAAACTAATTTAAGCTAGATGACTTAAAAAGAGTTTGAAGAGAGAAAATATTTTTACAACATTGTTTAAAGTTCTACTAGCATTAATGATAATGCTTTAAATAGTGTTTTTCAGGAATTTTCTTGGACCAAAATAATTGCAGGACTTATTCACAGGGCAGGGTTAATCATGTGAGATGAAATACTACATATACAGCATATTTACAGGCAAATGAAATGTGAAAAGGTTCCCTGTAAATAAGTTTACTTCCTATCAAATCTTTCCCTAAGAACTTTATGAGGAGATATTGATCGTAGAAATATATAGATTTATAGTCAATATGACTTAGATGATCAGATAGTTGCATAATGTTAAGATAAATCACAGAATAAATGGACATAATTATACAAATATATAAAAATTTGATTGATATAATGTATCTATATACAATGACATGGATTTGCTAATTACAAAATCACAACCCATTACGTCTAGCTACTAAAATATAATTGTGTCTTGATTGTGGTGAGATACAAAGAATCAAATGAATTAATTACCGACTGTTATATAATATTTATAACACATTTAATTGTAGTTTACAGTTAAGGCCTAATCTATATAATTCAAATTAATTCTATTTTATAAATTGTCTTTATTTTTTTATCCATCCATTTAATATTCCTATCATGATTTTTTTAACATTATAACTAAATATTTTTTCATGTGACTTTCAAATCCATATTAACTGTAACAGAAAAACTATGATTTTGGGTCAAACTGGTCCTCAAATCAAATATATTTCAATTTGTAAACTAAAATATTAATTGTATGAACCTTTTCAGATTTATGGCAGTTTTGGTTTATAACACGTTCCTTCAATGTGTGATACACTAATGAGGTAAAAGTAAATTCAGTAAAATCTAGACCAACTTGTTCATATAGAGAAATAAGATAGTGCACAATCCTGGGAAAGATATAAATATTGGAAGAATATTTTGTAATGTATTGACTGATGCTGACATGTCCTTTAAGAAGTTTCTTTAACATTACATCAACATAATCAAGGCTATAATAATAACATTTTCTGAAGGCCTTCACACTGGACTTTAAAATAAAACTCTCATTAATAATTGTATAATACATAATTTTTTTCCCCTTTTTAACAAATTTAAAGGTTTGAAGAAGCTCTGAAATGCATCTTTGCTTTTTTCTAAATAGGAAATTTAAAATTATATAAAGAATCAATTTTTTGTCAGATCTATAGTATCTCAAATTAAATACCAATTCACCCGTAAAATTACTAACACAGCTTTCAAAATGGGATGTACCAAAATTTTAACAAAGACAATCTGTAAACTATTAAAGACCGTAGCTAGGAATTCAAACTTCATCAATTATTAATTGTCTGTAAAACATCTCTCAATATAATAACAATTGGAATACACAGCAAATATTTTAATAATCCCTTAAACAGTCTTGATATAGTTGTCCTCAGATTTTAAAATAATGAGGTAAGATGGCCTTGCACTAACCTATAATTGAAAAATAGACACTATATTATATAAACTGTTTTTCTCTCCATCAAGTTAAAATATATAAAAATTCTTTAAGCACTTAATTGGAATGATAAAAATCTACATAAAAGTTCATGCTAATTGCACTTCCAGTAATGTACAGTAAATAAATGTATATAATAAAGTCAACCCGCAGAATTATGGTAATGATATGTCTATAAATAGGACACTCAAATTTATGCTATCTACAAATGTCAGGTTTGAGTTTTTACAAATGAAGGTCATTTCAAAATTTTGTTAACGTTGCTCATTTTTGGCCAAGGTTATTTGTCTAGCTAGTTAAATGGTTTGTTTTTGCTTTATAAACAAAAATTTTGTTTCTACACGTGTATGTTCCCTTTTAGGATTTTTTTTGAGGTGAAAACTATTTAAAAAAAGAATAGATACGAGCCTTTCCATTCACACCTGTCATTTTGCTGCCTTCTAATTATGGTTTTGTACAAATATTGGAATGTTTTAACAATCAAACATGTTACCATGGTAACATAATCACTAACAATCAACAAAGATTCAAACAAATATCTTGAATGTACATGCTATACAGTAGTTTTGTACAAACAATTAAAATATAATCTAAAGCAACAATACCGGTAAATCATATGGTTTGACCTAAACTACTTCTGATAGTATACTGGCTTTGCCTGGCCTACTTTGAATATTGAATAATGAAAAAAAGTTATTATCACAATTTTATATCTTACAAATATGAGCAAAAATCTGCATTCCAATTTTGAAGGTATTCAAATTCTAATTTTCCTTTTATCCATTTTTGCTACCAGGAATTGAACATATGAATGAAATAATAAAAAATATTGAAGAACAGTTTTGAAGACTCACCAACAAATAGCAATCTTCATGATCTTGTGTTCAAAATATTTTTTACAAATTCAAATAAGAAATTGAAAGTAGTCCCAGAAACATAGCAGTGACTAACTAGACAACTTGAAAATTAAAAGATTATTTCAAAATCAACATTATCAAGCTGTGCAATGCCTTGGCCTGACTCAGTAGTCCCATCTTTGTTAGTATTCTACTATCCCCTTTATAATCATTCTGTGTTAGTTTAAATTGTTAAATCCTAGGACATCATTCTTCTACACAGCAGATCCAAATGAGGCATTAGATCCCATCATTGGCCCTCGGCTGGACTTCATGTTACCATCTCTGACATCATCAAATGACCTATCCATTCCAGGATTACTACGACCTCTAGGGTCAGCGTTGTAGCCTCTCGTGTGTGGTTCATCAAGTCCACGGTTCTCGTATTGTCTTGGAGACTTATCCCTTGGTGACTAAAAAAGAAAGTATTTTTTTCATTAGAAACTTTAAAATTTCTTCAATATGTTTTCCCCCCTTTCAGACACAGATATTAATATTTGTGTTTAACCTGTTTATTCTGCCTGTTCATTAATTGACTTTTGTTAATTTCATAAGCACTTTATGGAAGTTAAACCATGGTGAATATTTTTACCATGCGGAAATCTCTAACTTCTCAACTTTATACATTTTTAGAATCTTCAAATGTTAACACAACATAAACTTGATAAATATATTAATTGAATATTTGAATATGTGTATGAGTATGTGCACATTTTCACCAATTCTCTGTCATCTAAAAAGAAGTTGTATTGTGAGTGTATTGAAAATATTCTTCTGTAAAAGAGAGGCAAGTATAACAACTATTAAAACTCTAAGCACCCAGATTTACTCCAGTAATAATAACCGGCTGCCACATAACAATTCATAGTGCAGAAAGTGGCATTAAACAGCAAAAAACAATCAAGCAGTCAAGTTTTAAAAAATGCTGTTATTCCTATTTTTGTGTACTGAATGAAATTAATTTCGTAAGAAAGATGAACCAATTTTTTTAAGATCCATAATATATCCCTTGAAGTTCTGATGTCTATTCAAAACTAATGTTGAGACAACTTGTAGATTCTAGTTTCTGGCTAGTAATTGTTTACATAGACATTAAAAAATGTTTGTATTTTGGATCAGAATTTGCTTGTTTTTTATTGAGTGAGGTAATTTGTATTTTACTCTATTGCTCTTTCAGTACTCTATTTCATTACATACTTTTCTCTTAGGTCATGCAAACAATCAAATACATGTACAAAACATGATAATCTATGTTAAGATCATGTAAAAGAATGCATGTAATAATTTTAAGATCTTCAACCTCCTTACACATATACTCCTTTTTATGTGTTTGCTGAATTTCATATAATTGCTTTGAATTGTTAAAAGAAAAAAAATTGTAGAAAAAAAGGAGAGAATATAGGATAATAATATGAAATTCAATTTTAAAAGGATAAAGAAGAACTAAAAGAATAAAATCAACATAACAATTTATTTTCTTGGTTGATGAGGAATACAAACATGAGTATCTGACAATACAATGACTCATATTAAAACTGGGATGTATAATAAATATAATATACACAATCTTAATTTGATCTCTTTTTAAAAATTAACATTTTTATATAAAATGGTGAGATGTGGTATGGTTACCCATGAAACAACTAACCACAATATACCAAATGATGTAGATGTTAGCAACTATAGTTTACATACAGTCTTCAATAATGAGTAAAACACATAATGCATAACAAGCTTTAAAAATCTACAAACATAACAAATCATGTCACGTTTTATTTGAAATCCCTATACAAAATTATAATTCTTGTGTCTTGATTTAATTAATTTCATTATGCATATATACGCATTGTACATCTAGACTTATTTTCCTATCATCAAATTTTAAAAGCTTGGATTTCAACAATGGTAATACTGTACAACTCTACACAAGAGGTAGTTAAACATAGAAAAATAATAAATCTAAATTATTGAGGTATCGAGATGGCAGATAGAACTATAACCTTTACTTTTAAAGGAGTTATTTGTATAATTGTCTCCTGATCTGTTCAAAAATAAACTTTGATCCTAAAGAATTCAGCTTCATAGTACAAAATTTACTAAAAAATATATCATGTATTCAAACTCCATAATTGAAATTGACAGATAGATTTTCATTTATGTAACCTAATGTTGGGGTGCAACATGTGTAAGTTCTTTCTTAATCTCAATAAAACCTTCAAATACTAGTTATAAAATTTGTCCGTAATAAAAAAAGTTTAGTGATTATTCATCAATTTTAAACATGACTATAAAAATCTCCATAGGAAAATATCTATAAAAATTTCTGCGTATAGATTATAATACATATTAACAACCACCTCTACCTTTAAACAAACAGACTCTAAAAGTCTTCACAAAATATCACATGACATTAAGATCATATCAAAAGATGTATATGATTACAATGCAATATAATTCACTTCTACACAAATAGCAACATCACAGAACATTATATATAACATTTTGATCAAAATATGAATGTTAGTGTAAATTGGCATAATTCGATGTACATATAGTGAAACCTGCTCACAACATTTATTGTTGTAATATAACAATAACAAATGGCACAATTTGGACAATTTTGCTCTTATTAAAATGGAAAGTAAACAGCAATGGAAGTTTATAATGACCTTAACTGGCTATACAGCCCTTGCATGACTGGATGGAAAGTAAATTTCAAAATTCAAGAAATGTTTGAAAAATTAACTGAAGTCTAAAATTAAATTAAACAGTTCCAATGGACACTGCCAACACCTATGCTGACAACAAAATCTATAATCACTATCTTACTTCCGAGACATAAATGTTGCAGTTTCTTCAAAAAAGATGTAAAATAAGTGCCATTGAAACAACTTTCAAAAGAGATGTAAACAACATTCAATAGGACTATACATCCAAATAACACCCCAACATGAATAATTCAAACAAATGACCTGATTTATGAGAAAACAATGAAAAACAAATATGACAGAAAGCAACCAAGTACAACCACTGAATAACAAGCCCTTGTTTACTTGTTTACATGTTAAATGTTCTTGTTATTTTTCTTCTTCGTTTATGTTTAAACACCGAGATAAAAATTGTATTAAGAATTGGAATCTTCAAAAGAGTAGGTCCGGTAAGGGCCCATTTTGGCCCCAAATTTCAGTTTCATCTAACGAGATATTTAGGACACTTTTTAAACACTTAAGTGTCTATTTCAATTGATTCGATTAGTTTATGTAAAAGATTTTAACTGATTCAGTAATTAAAAACGCTCCGATTGAAGCTTAAATATGAAAAATCTATCAAATATGCCAAAAAACGTCACTTTTCAGATGGTTTTAGTCAGAAATGAAAGTGGCCGCATCCGTGTTCATCCTCAACCTTTATATATGTTATGTATTATCATCAAATACAACTTACATTTCAATATTATGAATGAACACGAATGCGTCCACTTTCATTTAAGACGGAAACTGTCTAAAATTTAACTAAAATGCTATAATTGTGAAGATTTCGGTAATTAAGCATGACTTTATGATGCTAGTACACGATATATGTACATTGTATCGTCAAAAACAGCACATATTTATGTAGCAGAAGCATTCTACTTTCCAAAAAATAGCTAAAAGATTACATTTTCACAATTTTGCAAAACTGCTTAATTTTGGGGCCAAAAAGGGGTCTTACTGAACCTACTCCTTTGTTTTTTTAACTTGACATGTAAACTATACATGCTACTAAAATAGACATTAGGAAGAAAGCAAGACAGAATATCCAATTAACTCTGTATTATTGTTGTCAACTTAGTAAAAACATACTGATGGAGGAGAACAAAGATAATGCATGGAATTAAAAAAAATGAGCAAACATGATATCACAGCCTGATCATGATAATGATAAATATAACCATAATGATATAAATGATTCTGATAATGATAAACATGATTGTGATAATGATAAACATGATTGTGATAATGATAAACATGATTGCGAAAATTAAAAACTATGATTATGATCATGAAAAAATGGCGATAATTAACAACAATAAAACAAACCCAGTCACATCTCTTACAGAGACCAGGCATAAAAAGGATACAAATATTATAGCATTTATAATTTTAAAAATAAAACAAAAGGATCAAACATATGTGAAAAAATACATTTTAAACGCATCTTGTCATCTTATTAAAGAAAATAATATTTCAAACTGGAAATGTAACTCCTATATATTAGCTTCTGCAATCTTTGATGCAAGGGAGACAATCATTGAAAAAAAAAATGGTAAGCCTAAAATTAAACATTTAAAATTTCAGTAAATAACAACCTCATTTCAGAAAATATTGCTGTGCACATAGTAAGTGTACTTTGATCTCTTCAAATGGCAGTAAATTGTTAAAAAAGACATAATTCTTCATAAAACTGTCACATAAAATTTCAATGTATGGACATCATTTTTGTATATAATATGATCACAGAATGGACATGAAAATATCCAACTTTAAAAACATTTAAACAGATAAAAAAAATATTGGTTCGAAGGGCACACTTATTGTTCAATTCATGTATGTAACCACACCATCCAAAAAAGATAAAGTGGGCAGGATTAAGCAATCAAAAATAAAAAGAAAAAAATACACTGCTATTTCAATATAAACTAATTTGTACAATGAGTAAAAACTTTACTTGAGAAATCGAAATTAAATTTTCTACATATATATAGAGAATATCATATGGTTTTTTCTATATTGCATCCATATCAACCCGAGACACCAATATAATCCCAAGAGCTCTGCTCGAGGGATTATATTGGTTGAAGGTTGATATGGTGTGTGATATTGAAAAAGCCATATCATATACCCTTTATTATATACCTCAAGTAGATGTTTTTTATGTGACATGACGTCATACAGATAAGGAGGTTTGAAATGACGTCATACAGATTATAGGTTTGACATGACGTCATACAGATTAGGTATTTGATAAAGCCTTTGCAACAGTGACTGCAATCGATGATGTGACGTCATACAAATTAAAGGTGTGATAAAGCTTTTGCAACTGTGCTGATATCGATATCATCACGGGTGGCTGATACAGCACGCTTGCCATTGATTGTATTACACATACAATTTATCTGTATTTACTACTAAGTATATAATAAATAAATATATAGGTCAGTTTCAAATCCATTTAAATTAATTCTGGACAAATTAAAAATATATCAATATTTTGCAATAGAAAAAAATATAATCACTTATGAGATCTAAAATCCATGTAAAAAATAAAATAAAATTTATGTAACTCAAATATATTTTTTTTAAATAAAGCTTGATTTTTTATATCTGAAAAGATTTGGTGCAAGACAGATCACAAAATTTCCTCTTTTATATGTTTTTATAATAACAACACTTTAAGTAACTTGCACTGTCTCTACAATTTATGATTGGTCAATAAGATTAAATTAATGTTTATATTGGTGAAGATATATCTGGTATCAGGCCAATTTCATACTACCAACTGACTACTGTATAAGAATGCTGTATAATAGTTTTTAAAAATTCAAATTGTTTCTGATTCATTGTATCCAATTTCTTATACTCTATTAAAATCAAATGATAAAGTTATGATTTCCTTTTGGTAGAAAAAAAGACAAAATGACAACATTGATGAAGTGGTAAGTGACTAATCATGATATTATAGACAAATAAATTCATATAATTTCAAAATATCTTATTCAACTTTTCTTATATTTTCTCACAAAATTCAAAAAGAAAAGCTTATTACAATGAAATAATAATTGTTTTAGTAACAATATTAGCACCAACACATCATTTAGACATTTATCTGCACCAATGCATGATCATTGTTAAGAATATAATCTGCACCAATCAAATTCTTCAGACAATAATTAAATATCAAACTCAGTTCACACAAATTTTACAACAGCATATTCTGTCGGTGGCTCTCCTTTTTTGGTACGAGGTTTTGGTTTAGGTTTCAGTGGTTTTGGCGGAGGTATTCCAGGTGGATTAGAAGCGATATCCAGTTCTGCATAATGTAGTTCCTGTTTGTGTGGATGTGGAGGCGGAGGTGGGTGTTGACTAATTAGGTTCTCGTCACACTGAAATAGTCAAAAGGAAAACTTATCTAAATCAGCACGTTTCAAGCATGGCAGATATCTTCACATTTAATTACCTCTGCAACCTATTTAAGTATAACACCAGGCTTTTTCTTATTTTATTTATATTTTTTCTTAAGATTTTTCTCTTGTGAACTATGAACTGTCTTCTGATTTCTTAGAATGTTTACATAAATCTGAACAATATTCTATTATGCTTAAAAAAAAAACTGTCTAAAAAAATCTTTATTACATAATTTTGCTACACTTTAATTTTCTAAAATTAAGTCAAAATTCACATCTCAGCAGAATGATTATCAAGTATACAATTTAACCATCCTCAAAAATTAAGCTCTTCTTTCTTTTAATTTTTAAATAAAAGCTTGCACTGTTAAATGTCTTGAGTATAAATGCAGTATATTGAGAAATTGTTATCTCAGAATAATAATAAAAGCTTTGATATGATTTTTGTTAAAATGATCAGTTGCAAAAGTAGTTTATTACAAGAAAGAAACCACTACATTAATTATGAAATGATTTTGATAAATGAGTCAGAGGGGGATTTTTCTTTCAGATAAAATTGGAATTATTTATCAAAACATGACCCTAGACACATTGATGTTTTTGTCTTTAAATGAAATGTGTTTTCTAAATCTAAAATATTTTATAAACTCCATTTACAGAAATTTAAAGGTTTATGATATTCCTCAATATTTTCGGTAGAAATATTTGTAACTGGATATTAATTAAAAAGGCAATAAATCAAGATGAATGCCTATACATCATTTACTAAAAAAATTAGAAACTTCTTGTTTTGTAAAAAAAATTCTTAATCCCTTTGATATATACTGAAAGTAATGGCTATTTTTTCTCATTTTATATATAAAAAGTTCAATTTTAACATACTTTTTTACGGAATCTTAAAATATTTAAGGACTTCATTAGCTACGAGCAATCAATTTAGTCATTAGAATGCATAAAACTTGCAAATTGTATGTCGGGAGGAAAATGATTCTGCAACAAAAATCGACATTGCTCTGCCCAGCTCAGTGAAGAATCTTATTGCTGTGCCTCATCTAACTGAAATTTCAGATCTACCCTTACTTAAAGATCAATTTATAGATTGGGGAAAATATTGTTAAATTTTAAGGTCTTTCAAGACCCCAAAGATTTATGAAAGATACATATGTCCTGAAGTTTAAACATTTTAATTCCTTTAAAGAAAAAACAAAGACTTAAAATAAATTAAAAATGTCTTACTCTTGTTACGACTGTAATCTGTAAGAAAACAGTGCTTGATAAAGTTCTGATATAACAATGCAATATATCGTGAGACAAACTTAAAAGTTAAAGCAGAGGTAATCTGTTTATTTCATATCTGCCATGCAATATGCTTGATAAGTTTTCCTTTTGATTCATCTTAAACACCAATCTTATGAGCAGTAACATGCACACATACCAACATTTATAACAAGTCAGAAAAACAACAATGCAAAATGGCAACAAAAATAAGCGATCATGCAATTCAGAAATTTTGAGCTATTGATATTAATCTCAAAGAGAAATATATAGTCAAATAAATCAAATGGTAATTTGAGACCACTTTTGCAGTAAATGTCAGTTTTGACAAAAAAATTAAAAAAAATGGAAAAAGAGCTTGAGAAAACAGCCAAAAATAGTCCATTTTGAAAAAAAAAGTGTATTATCCATTTACAGTAAATAATTTTTAAATAGATTTACCAATCAAGTATTGTGCATGCTTTTTGTTATTATAGAAATTGGCCCAAAAAAGCCTGATCAAGATTATAAGTAATATCACATACATGTATATAAACCATTCACTTACAATATAAATTATACAGCTATATCTAGCATTGTGTGCTGTAATATAGTGTACTAGTAAATATACATAGACATACAATAATATCAATCATTTAATATGAAAATAAAGCTAACCACATCAATTTGAATATATAAATATTAATAAAAATTTTAAATAAAAACAAGGCTCGGATTTATGTTGAAATTAAAAATGCAATATAATATTCAGTTAGTTTTGGGCTCTAAAACTAAAACCCATAAAAAAAGAAAAGTGTAATTAAAATTTGGTTCTTTTCATACCATTTTTATAGATTATTGATGGTATTTCAAATAAGAGGGTGTTTCTCAGTTACTATCTCATCAAAGGGCGACAAGATTTACTGTTGTGATGTTTAAAAATACTTGAACCCCACTGGTTCTAATATTTGACAACATCAATGATGGAATGTAGGATCACAAGCATTGCTTCCTTGAATTGTGTCCCATACTCAACAAAAAAAACATTGTAACTAGTCTTAGAAATAAATAACATAAAATTTTAAAGTAATAATATATAAAATGTGTAAAAATTGCCTACATGCCCATTTTTTTTTTACAGTAACCCAAAGCACTACAGTGTGTGTATTGAAACATGCAGAAAGTTAATGCAAAACTTGTCAGCTCTATTAAAGTGTTTAGAAAAAATTCACAATATCTTTATCAGAGTAATAATAAAACTGTCACCAAAAAATAAGTCAACAATTTCATAAATTTTATGTCAATTACAATTTGGACTTACTGAAATTAACCAAATTTAATCAAATTTGAACGCCCTATACTAATTCCAAATGGTAAACCTATAGCTGACATCAAGTAGTGCAACAAACTTTCTTGTATAAAATGTGTTATACTTACTCGGTCTCTATCTCCATGCCTTTCTTTGTGGGGAACACTGTACACCGTGTTATCTATTGGGGCACTACCAGTTCTGCTTAAAAATAGCAACAACAAAAAATATAATTATTTTTTAATTAACAAGTCTGACATGATACATAAGTGTGAATATTTTTCAAATCAACTCATTCTTCTGTCAACAGTGTGCTCTTAAGAGTTAATAGGAAAATGTTTTCATAAGACACCTAACGCTGCTAACACTATCACATTTTCATGTACAGTGAACTGCAATAAAAATAACTCAAAAAGAAGTACATATTCCGGAAGTGATCTCAAGTATAACATGCCATAATTATAAAAATAAAAGTGAAAATTCTTTTTAGTTGCAGATTTCAAGATAACCTCTACTATAACAATAGATTTCACTCATGTCAAAACACTTGCAATCTAAACGTGGTTTCATATATTCACTAATGAAGTACTATATGTTTACTAACAACATTTAATCTTACCCATTTTCTTCTTTTGTTCTATCTGAAATACAGAAAAAAATCTTAATAAAAAATTCAGTTTGGCAAAATTTTCTAATAACATATGCAGAACCCATATTATTAATGATGCTTATAAGTAAAAAATTTGGAGGCTGAAACTGCTTTCAAGTATTCAGTATGTGGCAAATAGTTGCCCTTTACCTTGGCCTTGGAGATAGAAGCCTGAGCATCTAAAACTGATGTCAGTATCAACTGAAAGACAAGCAATATACTTGATTCAGATGACAAAAAAAATATCAAAGGAAAAACTCAAATGAGAATGATGAAAAAAAGGGGAAGATACAAAACCTTTGAAACTAGGTCTGGAGTATCAATACTCTCATATGAATACATTTATGGAGCTATTTAAAGGAGTAAAAGCAAGAATGGTAACTAAATAAACTAAAATACTTTCATACATTCATGATTATACAACTTTGAATAAACATTTGCCTGGAGACATATGTTGAACTCATGAAAAATTGATTCCCAAACATTCATGTGCAAAACACCAAATTTCAGTTTGCTTTAGTCTAGAATTTTAGTATATTGAAGGACTTTTTGTCTTATTTTAAACATATACTTTAAATTGTAAAAATATTTTCGAATTAGCTCTCGCAACAATATAGCCTTTTTGTGCTCATGTGGCGTTAAGCAACCAACAATCAATCAATGATAGGTAGCAAAACTTGCAAGCCAGCAGAAAGTTTGATATGAGACTGTATACATGGTAATGGGGATAAATGATGTTGCTAGCGTCTTTAACAGTCTTGGAAAACTTTGGAAAATGGACAATACGGTAGTAGTAAATATTTCTTATTTACATATAAATATAATGTCCTGACAAACCTCAATAAACAAATGTGGGGACTTCCAATGACATAATTGTGTCTGCTGAAGTGACAAGCCATGCAATACAAAATCATGCCAGCAACATGCATAGTTCATGTAATTAAGCAACTTTTCTTGAGGCAGAATTTCTGTATTTGATTTTCTTATAGTTTTTCTTATAATTTACATCCCAAAAGAGTATGTCTGCCCAAAAATATTTGAACAAGGCTGAGATATTTATACAATGTACTTTTGTTAATGTTTGGCATGAATATAAAATAATCCCTAATGAGATATGAAGATGTGTGAACACTTATAATTTACCTTAAGCATTTCTTGACAAACTAAGATACGTTTTGACATTTCACAAAGATCTGATTGTATTTTATATTCAACAAGAATGTGTCCTCAGTACACGAATGCCCCACTCGCACTATCATTTTCTATGTTCAGTGGACCGTGAAATTGGGGTAAAATCTCTAATTTGGCATTAAAATTAGAAAGATCATATCATAGGGAACATGTGTACCAAGTTAGAAGTCGATTGGACTTCAACTTCATCAAAAACTACCTCGACCAAAAACTTTAACCTGAAGCGGGACAGACGGACGGACGAACGAACAGACGAACGGACAAACGGACAGACGCACGGACGGACGAACGGACGCACAGACCAGAAAACATAATGCCCCTCTACTATCGTACTATCATTTCCTATGTTCAGTGGACCGTGAAATTGGGGTAAAATCTCTAATTTGGCATTAAAATTAGAAAGATCATATCATAGGGAACATGTGTACCAAGTTAGAAGTCGATTGGACTTCAACTTCATCAAAAACTACCTCGACCAAAAACTTTAACCTGAAGCGGGACAGACAGACGAACGAACGGACGAACGCACGGACGGACAAACGGACGCACAGACCAGAAAACCTAATGCCCCTCTACTATCGTAGAGAAAACATAATGCCCCTCTACTATCGTAGGTGGGGCATAAAAATATATAACTATATATGCTATTCAAAAGCTTTATAGCCCTAATAAGGCATGTCAGAGTTCACCTGTTACTTTAGTATGTTGTGTCTGAACAATGCCAGACTCTGGTCTTATTTTAGAACTCAGACAATTTTTTTTTGTGCCTTGTGCTGAAACGAATATGGTTACACTTTTACAAAATAAATTGTTTAAATTTATTTAACAAGCATTAAAGATTTTAGGTTTCCTTAAACCAGTTAAAATGCTTAAAAGTAAAGAGAAAGATTAATTGTTTATGCCATGTATGCCTTAAGTAAAAGAGGCATAAAATGCACATAAAACTAATTTCTGGGGAAAGTCAATAATAATATACTAAAGCAATTTTACCAACACAATATCTAAAAATAATGCTTGGATTTGAATTTTGTATTTGTCTTAAACTCTTATTCATTTGTTTAAATAGGATATGATAGTTTCAGATTTCAATAGCTTATAAACCTCCCAATCATAAATTACATATAAATGTATGAAAATAACATTCTATTTTATATGATTTTATTTCTTCAGCACTTTTGAAAATAACATTCTATTTTATATGATTTTATTTCTTCAGCACTTTTTAATAAAATAACAAATTACATACATGTTTCTCCTTCATTCTTCTTTCTGAAGGCTACAAAGTACACAATAACTACGATGAGTATGATTCCAACAAATGATCCAATTACTGCTCCTGCAATTACTCCACCGTTGGCTGTGTCTGTAAAATGTATGATACATTACATTTACTGTGGAGTTTCTGTATTTCAAAAGTAAAACCCTAACTACAGTTAACAAAATTTAATTCTTGTAATTTTCTTAGCAGTTTATTATATGTACAACAAGACCAGTTTCATTTTATTAAATATCAATTGTTTCATTTATCATGTTGCACATACTTCATTATTAATCAAAATATATTTTAGCATAAACATGTTTATTGTACATTCTGTTTTTGAAAAAGAATGCAACATCAATTATTTTTAAAAATACTACGATCTTCAAGCATAATTTTTAAGCTTCAAACACAAAAGGCAATCTATTTCTACACAGTTGTAACTTATAAAAGCATTGTTATTTAAGCATAATAAGCAACAAAGGAAGCTTTTAATTTTATTTTAAATCAATGGAAAAAGAAAATATGAAAAATAAATGATCAATTAAATTGCAGAAATAAGTTCACAAGATGAACATTTCTAGAAGGAAATATAAGTCCACATTTACCAATTAGAATTTATTTCTCAAAATCCATGTTAATTTATCATTTCACTGTGTAATAAAATATATATGTAAATATTCAAGATTATTAACATTCATAACTTTTAATTTTGAGTTTTATTTGCAAGATACATTTATTTTTAGCACTGAGAGACATGTCCTTCCTCTAAAACATGTCTGGTCCCAAAGTTAATTCATATGATTATATGCCCAAACTTGCCTAACTAGTAAAGAGAGGTCCTGGGGTTTAAAGTGTATTTATTTAGCAAATGCACAATAACACCATACCTTGAAAATGCTATTATGTGTCCACATTTAGCAATTAGAAGTTATTTTATAAACTGCTCGATTAGTTTTTGTTTTGCTCTTTTGACTTCCATGGACTCGATTTGTCAATGAGTTGATGACTAGTCATTTTACATGAAGGTATGGTTGGTTTTTGAATCATGAATTATCAATGTAAATGAAAGTGAGATAAGACATGAATAGAAAAATGCATAAAATTTTACTCAGAAATCAATTTTTACAATAAACATTTTATTCTAGAGATATATTTCTTTATTTATGAATGTTTGTTGAATAAATTTTAAAATAAGAAGGATGGACTAGAACCTTCACAACTAAGGTTTTTTTTACTGGAGGAAATCATCCAATACTTACTTTCAGAGTCTTGTGTGTTACGAGTTGGTGCAGTATCTGGAAAAAAAATACAGGTAACATAGAATTATAATCATATTAACTTGATGTTTTTCATAATTGTGCTAATTTAAGTAAATATATTTTCTAAATGTAAACAAGAATATGTCTGTAATACATAGATGTCTCACTAGACCACGTAGACCATCATTTTCTATGTTCAGTGGACTGTGACATTAAGATGATCAAAAATCTAATATGGCCTTTAAAACTAGAAAGTTCATATCTTAGGCATTTAGTGAACACGTGTGTTAAGTTGCAACTTCATAAAAATTTCCTTGAAAAAAAAACTTTACCCTGATGTGGGACAGACAGACGACAATACCAAGGATGCACAGACCAGAAAACATAATGCCCCTCTACTTTTGTAGGTTGGGCATACAAAATGCATTTAAATAGAACAGTATAAATCCTGTACCACGTCAGCAAGTTAAAGTCATATGAAAAGAGTGAGTGGTGAAAAATAATGTTTATCCAATTCTTGAACCAATGCATGTATATATCATAAACTAAGTCCTCTGTGCACAAATTTCTCATTTTTTACGCATATATATTGTTTAATCGTCAAATTTTTTTCTCTCTGTCTATTAATATTTAACAAATATGGCTACTCATTAAATGCCATGTTTTGAAGCCGAAGTTTACCGATTGTCACGTTATAGTAAACAAATAACAAAAAGCATGGTTATTGAGCACGTGTTTAACATGAACAATCAGATAATTGTTTATTTTAATGACAGATCCATGCGTATTGCGACCACCAGATTTTTACGAGGAGGGTTACGCTCAGGTCAGTATGCATACGGAAAATTCCTGGATGGAAGCAATTAAAAATAAGTAAACTTCTTCTAAATGTGAACAAATTAAAGAATTTTCCTCAGAAAAAAGTATATGTACATAAGTTGTATAATGAAAACTAACCATTTAGTTATAAAAAACATATACATAATTTTTTTTTAATTTGAGGTTTCTTATGACTTTAAGCAATGCAAATTCTGATATAGAATTAGTTAATATATGATTTATTCGGACTTCTTCTACTTCTAAATAAATAACTAGTCTCATAATAATCATGATTGTACGAGAAATCATTTTTAAACCTATAACCTAGAACACAAGCCAGCAAACAAATTTTTTTTGTAGGTAAACATTTTTTACATGCATCATCTATCTATCATGTTAAGCAATCAAAATAAAAAAAACTCACATCTAAAAATGGTGACATTAGTTGATATTGAAGTAGGATGGTTACATAAAGTAGAATCACCACCAGTTTCACATCGGAATTCTGTATATTCGTCAGCAGCTGATACGTTGTATCTCAGAGTAGATGTTCGTCTATACATGCAGTCTTGTAGGAATTCTGTTCCCGGTTCAATATTTGAAGAATCATACCAACCCAGAAAATTTTGGTCATTTGGTCTCCTATAACACCATCTTAAAACTTGAGCAGGATTTCCAACTTCTCCTGTACACATCAACTGCACCAAGGTATATGGATTATAAATTCCTTCTGGTTGTTGTGGACTGACTGTCATTTGCTCAATAGCTGTTGGTTTCACTAAACACAAAGAATAAGTAGATGTTACATGCATGAAAGAAAGAACTTTCACACAACCTTTTTGAAAATTAGGCTGTAGAAAGGCAAAAGAAATACCGTATGGTCTTTAGGGTACTATTCTCAAAATAATAACTGTTGTATAATTAACCAGATGCTCCGCAGGGGGCAGCTTTATACGACTGCAGAGGTCGAACCCTGAACAGTTGGGGCAAGTATGGACACAACATTTAAGCTTGATACAGCTCTGAATTTGGATTGTGATTAAATAGTTGACACAACACAGAATGAATGTGGTCTAAGAACTTAAACTTAAAAACTTAAAAATTTTAAATTGGACATTTACCTATTATGGTCCAATATCCAAAATCTAAATACATGGTTAGATTCAGCATATCAGAGAACCCCAAGAATTCAATTTTTGAAACCTATAATGTTCAATTTTAGACCCTTTAGACCTCAATGTGGACCAATTTGATAACCGGGCCCAAATACATGGTTAGATTCAGCATATTGAAGAACCCCATATATTCAATTTTTGTTGAAATCAAACAAAGTTTAATTTTTGACCCTTTGGACCTTAATGTAGACCAATTTGAAAACGGGACAATACTGTGCAATTGAATATTTCTTGCTATTGCGCAAAACTGTGCAATTGAAAATTTCTTGCTATTGCGCAATATGGTGCAATTATATATTTCTTGCTATTGCGCAATACTGTGCAATTGAAGATTTCTTGCTATTGCACAATACTGTGCAATTGAAGATTTCTTGCTATTGTGCAATACTGTGCAATTGAAAATTTCTTGCTATTGCACAATACTGTGCAATTGAAGATTTCTTGCTATTGCGGAATACTGAGCAATTGAAAATTTCTTGCTATTGCACAATACTTAATATAATAACTTTGGACCCCGATTTGGACCAACTTGAAAACTGGGCCCATAATCAAAAATCTAAGTACATGTTAAGATTCAGCATATCAAACATTCAAAGAACCCCAAGAATTCAATTTTTGTTAAATTCAAGCAAAGTTTAATTTAGGACCCTTTGGACCTTAATGTAGACCAATTTGAAAAAAGGACCAAAAATTAAGAATCTGAATACACGGTTAGATTTGGCATATCAAAGAACCCCAATAATTCATTTTTTTAATGAAATGAAACAAAGTTTAATTTTGGCCCCTTTTGGCCCCTAATTCGTTGGGACCAAAACTCCCAAAATCAATCCCACATTCCTTTTGTGGTCATAGACCTTATGTTAAAATTTCATAGATTTCTGTTTACTTATACTAAAGTTATTGTGCAAAAACCAAGAAAAATGCTTATTTGGGCCCTTTTTGGCCCCTAATTCCTTAACTGTGAAGACCAAAACACCCAAAATCAAACCCAACCTTCCTTTTATGGTCATAAAGCTTGTGTTTAAATTTCATAGATTTCTATTTACTTTTACTAAAGTTAGAGTGCGAAAACAAAATGTCTTCGGACGACGACGACGCCAACGTGATACCAATAAAGGACCAAAAAATTTTCAATTTTTGAGGTCGTATAAAAAACAATTGTTTAGAGAACAATTGAAGGTCTTTCCACCACTAACAATAAATTTTGATAGGAAAACATCAAAATTCAGTTTAAAATGTCAGTTCCTATTGCTATAAATTGTGATGTTAAATATGAATTAAAATCAAAGCTCAAAATCTAGAACGTCCAATCAACCAATGACCTTGACATAAATTTCAAGGTCATTAACCAAGGACCTTAAATCAAAAGACCATAGGTCTTTACTATGCATGGTTAATGAGTTACATCACTTTATGCATAATTCTGAATATAAGATGGACGAAAACTCCTATTTATTGTCTACGTACCATCTCAATCAAAATTTACCTGTTACGACATGTCACAACTAACAATTTAGTAAAAATAATTTGTCAATTTATTATACAGTTTTTGAAAATAAGTGAAAATAAGCCAAAATCAAAATTGAGAATATGACCTTGACCTTTGACCTTGACCTTATTTTCATCTTTTTTGAAACGAGGGCCTCAAACAAAAGATCCTAGGTCTCTATCACTTATGGTTTACCTGTTAGAAATGCATATCACTTATAATCACATGCATAAGGGGAAATAACTCTCATATGGAGTAGTCATATCGCTTCTGACAAAATAGGGCCAATCACACGAAGGATATAACGAGCAATTTTATGAAATAAATTTGTCACTTTCTTTTGCGGTTATGGAGGAGATGTAGTTACAAGGAAAACTGTTCGGGGAGATAACTCTTACAAAGAAAATTTTTCGCCTTAGAATGGATGCAAATAGAAAGCGCATAAACTGTATGATACATGTACTATATCAGAAATATCTTAGCGACATATTGCGAAACAAAAATGTTATGTGAGAACAAAATTTGGTGGAAGAAAATAATAATAATCAGAACAAATGCAATAGGTCTTTACACAGAAAAGTGGAAAGAACTTATGATGCAAGCAAGATGTAGGCTTGTCTGACATTTTTGAAGTAAATTGCAGTATTTCTATGGATCCCTAATGTCCCGCATTCATGTCATAGGAAATATTCCATTGTTTTCAAAAACCACTTTTAGTACTTCCCTCCCCTGCTATATCAACAGTTATTCATAAGTGGGGGTGTTGATTTAGTAATTTTAAAATTTTCACACCTAGCATACATGTTCAGTGATCATGAAAAATCTCATAATAGCTTGAGGTATATGGGGCAACTTAAATCAGTGAAAAATTATAAGTATAAAATGAATTAACTTGCTGTATGTACAGAACATGTACTCATGGAATGATTCATGGCTGTGTAATGTAAAGTATTGTGAAGTCAGGATAAAATCTGAGCTACATTTAACTGCCATTCTATACATGATATAATAACTAAGAAAATACACATGAGTTCAATTATAAACCAGGTGCTCCGCAGGGCACAGCTTTATACGACCGCAGTGGTCAAAACCCTGAACGGTTGGGGCAAATTTGGTCACAATATTCAATCTTGATACTGTCTGAATTTGGATTGTGATTGAATTTTTGACATAATAAACGTTTTTGTCACAAAATAAATGTGATCAAAGATCTAAGAAATCTATTGCACAATACTGTGCAAATGAAGATTTCTTCTTAAAACTTTTCAAAATTTGAAATTTGAAAATTTTTGAATAAAAGGAATCCCTTAGAAAAATTGTAAAAAACAATTCCCCCCAAACTTATTGAAACCCCCCTTTAAGAAATAACCATTAAACTCAATCCCATCCTTTCCTTTGTAGTATGGAACCTTGTGGTACAATTTCAGGGAGATCCATACCCTTAAACACACGTTATTGTTTGGAAACTAGAAATGTGCTTCTTTTTGGCTCTTTTTTGGCCCCTAGATATAGTTCATACATATTTTGGGCAATTAATCCAAAACTTAATCCCAGCCTCCCCTTTGTTATATGGAACATTGTGGTACTATTTTAGAGAGATCCATACAATTACACACAAGTAATTGTCTTGAAACTAGAAAAAAATTTGTTTTTGGCCCCTTTTTGGCCCTTCATTCCTAAACTTTGGACCCATAACCCCATAAATGAATCCAAACCTTCTACTTGTAGTTTTAAACATTGTGGTATAATTTCAGAGCAATTGAAATACTTATACACAAGTTATTATCCTTAAACTAGAAAAATGCTTGTTTTGGGCCCCTTATTCCTAAACAATTGGGACCATCATCCCCAAAATCGATCCCAACCTTCCTTATGCGGTATTGAACCTTCTGAAAAAATTTCATAAAGATCTATTCACTTAAGTTATTGTCCGGAAACCAATTGGTCTTCGAACGACGACATCATACCATTATACGATCCTCAAAAATTTGTTTGCGGTCGTATAAAAATATGAGAGGTAGACTTATCTTTAAACATGTTAAATGTATATCATGCATTTTGATCTACAGTTGTCTCATATCATATCTCTAAACAATAAAAAAAATCAAAATAAAAGTTAAAACGCATTGATACATACCACTTAACTGAACAGTACCAAATTTTTCAATATCAACTGGTTGGTTATTGTTGGTGGAAGAACCAATAATCTTGCAACGATATGATCCTTCATCTGAACATTGTACTTGGTTAGCTGGGATATCAAACTCTAATCCTGTGTTAGTTGTTACTGGACGAACATATTCTCTTATAATAGTAGCACGAGTTCTCCAACTATTTTTTTTCCAAATTGTTACGTTTTTTAAAGTCTTTAAGTCAAAAACAACAGATACAATATCCTGAAATCCTGATGAGGAATTTTGGGAAATTGTGATGTGAGTTATACCATTCCACAATGATTGAGAAGATGGACTACATGAAAACTTAAGTTTTTCTAGTTTATAATTAACAAGTCCTGCTGTAGCAAAGCTGACATCTTGAGAAGATATAAAATCACCTAAAATGTATCAAATGCACATGATTAGAAATGTGAAGTTAATTCTTTTTTTCATAAGAAAATGTGTATCTTCTAAAGTTATTTTGCACCTTCTAAAATTAAAATAAACTTGAAATGTATCCATGGGACACAGATGATGCCCTGCTTGCATATCATATAAAGTTATACATGTACAGAGACATGGCTGAAGAACGAAAAAGCTATGCTACCCAAATTTGTACTTGATTGAGTTTTGTTGTAATAAATATTGTGTACAAGTTACATAATATTAAACTAGATGGTCTAAAGAGCCTGTGTCGCTCACTTTGGTATATGTGCATATTAAGCAAAGGACACAGATGGATTCATGACAAAATTGAGTTTTGGTGACGATGATGTGTTTGTAGATCTTACTTTACTGAAAATTCTTGCTGCTTACAATCATCTCTATCATGTCTATCTATAATGAACTTATATACGTATATGTAAAAACATAATTTTTTTGTGTGTGATAACTAATGTTTATAGTCTTCAACCACTACAAAAATCTAGTCTGCCCTTCCATGAAATATATTATTAGAATTTTTTTTAAATGTTTATGAATTTTCAAAAATTCCACCTGACAATCTATTAGACAATAGTTTAAAGTTGAATCAATGCACAATGCAGACAAGATCATTAACTGATGCTCATTAGCTTGTAGATACATTTGTCTTTTAAAATACAACTAACATATATAAGGATCGTAATGGTGCTATGCAGATAAATCTATCAGTTTTCAAGAGCAAAATTGGCAGTGCCTCATCCTTACAATGGCTTCCATTTCTAAGATTGTGAAAAATAACTGGCGCAATGGAGAGATAATTTTGACGAAGTAGAATCCTGACTGTTAACGAGAACCCTGTGCACGAAAACCCCCATGGAGAAGGGAATCCGGGTCCGTCCGCCCTGATTCTGGTTCGCCCTAGTTTCTGTTCGCCCTAATACCTGTTTGCCCCGAGTCCGTTCGCCCTGACAGTGTCTTCCCTAGAAAATTCTTGATGCATGGTGGGTCTAAGGTGAATTTGCAACGCGGAGCGCAGCGTTGTTTTGTAGAATTATTTTTATTACACTAGTGAAATGAATTGTGCATGTCAGTTTAAAAACTTCACATAAATCTGCAATACAGTCAGGAACAATACTTAACATTTTCTCCCAAGGCCAGCCAAAAGTTTTTTCAAGGGCCCTGTAGAATTTTTTTAGGCTCTACCCGGTCCAACGATTTACAGAAAAGAGCGACGATTTACAGAAAAGAACCGAAAAGGACCAAAAAGAACCGAAAAGGACCGAAAAGAACCGAAAAGAGCACACATATAATTATTGATCATTATTGTTTAAAGTTAAAACAATGTATATATATATATACACCAATCCCCACCTCGTAATGAAGGAAAATTTAGATTGTACATTTATATGGATATGTAGACTTACAAAAAGTTAGATGTCCCTGTATCAGATTAAGGCATTTAAATATTTTTGAAATAAAGAATCAAAGTGTCATTTCCGTTGTTTTCGAAAATAGAATTGTAAAAAACATTTGAAGAAAATTTCAATTCCTGCTACATGTAAACCTTGGCAAACTTTACGATGTTCTTGATTCGTTCCAATTTCTTAATTCAATTTACGGTATTAAACGATGGGCTACATGGGAATAAAAGGAGATTAATAAAAAAAAAAAATGAAAAATATATATTTATATATTATAAATTTTGTGCAAAACAAAGTCATTTCATTTCGTCTTTCAAGAAATATAAATAAATGAAAAGCGCACCCGCTTTCGGTATAATTGATAATTGTTTACTCTTTATATAGCCGCCATAATAGCGTATAGATTAAAGGGTGTGAAAAAGTTAATGGCCTGTTGATTTCTATTAATTTTATCTAATAAACCACTTAAAACAGATATGTAGATTAGTGAAATGATGGCAGATGGTGATAAATGTTGGCCCTCGGTGCTACATGTATCTATAGAGAAACTTGTGCATGGAGATAACGGGGCTTTTCCTTGACGAATTCAAATCCTTGACAGGTTTAACGTGTCAAAGTAACAATCAATGTGTTTTCATTTAAAATTTAATACACATACACACACACACGAAAAGAACGAAATATTCGTATTTATTCATTAACTCCTGTAAAGTTTTCAATCATGTTTTAAACGATATTTTGGTTTTATTTTATTTTTGCCCGATTGTCCGAATGTCCGTGTTATATATATCATCACTGATGAATCGAACACATTTCAAAAAATTATAAAGAACTGTTGTAATGTTCGAATGAATTCAAAACTTAATAATAAACTTTTGTGAAAAATATCTTTTCATTTATAATAGACTTATATAATTTTAAAATTTGCTAATTTTCTTCAAATACAAAAAACTTCTCCTTTTTTGGTTCTTTTCGGTTCTTTTCGGTCCTTTTCGGTTCTTTTTGGTCCTTTTCGGTCCTTTTCGGTTCTTTTCTGTAAATCGTCGCTCTTTTCTGTAAGTCGTCGAACCCGCTCTACCAGGTTTGTTTTTACTACAGGTACATACTTATTAATAGTCTGGAATTTTCTTATATAAAAGCCAAAAATATATGTTTGAAATACCTTATATAGATGTAGCTTGTTTCTGATTATGATGGAAATAATAAAATAATAAAAAAAACACATGAGTTTTTCAGAATTAAAATCCATTTATCCATGTATTTTCAGACTGGTTAACTTTATATATTTGTAATAATAACATTAGATGTATGTTTCATTATAATATTTTATTCTGATTGGCTAACTGCACATCACGTGTTATTCCGTAAGCAGTTGCAATGCTCAATACAACTTTTCGTTCATGATAACACGTGCTCCAACAATAAAGTGCACAGGTGAATTAAATAATAAAATATATAAAATTCGTGTTTTTATAATCATAGCTAAAAAATGTAATTATAAGTATTGAATGCTTCTTTTTGTAACTTTATAGGGTTGTAAAAGCGTTGACCGTGCGTACATTTTTAGAATGAAGCGCTTCCGCGCTTCATACAAAATGTACTTCGGTCAACGCTTTTACACCCCAATAAATTTACAAAAAGAAGCATTCAATTCTTAAATATTATTAAAAAAAAAAAAAAAAAAAAAAAAAAAAACAGCCCCCGTTTCCATACCCTTAGATGTAAATTATTTTAGTAAAATGTATTATCAGTTTCACCCCAAGTAATTATTGATTTTTCATGAATAAATCTTAGCAGTTATAAATCAATGTTCCAAAATGAAATCCTTACTGTCTATAAATAACAATGAAATGTAACTGTTTCCTGTTAAGGGGTTCCCCGAATTTTCCCGCCAAAAAGCACATGGTTTTTAACTATTGTAAACAAAGCCTTCAATTTGTGATCATGGATTACAGCTTTAATTAATTTAATTTGGATATAGATATTCAACTTAAGGTACAGTCAAGCAATGTTTTTACTTTCTTCTGGATTAAAACTAGTTTGAAAGATCAGTTTGAAAAATAAAATAATTTTTGACATCAAAATAAGACGATCTGAATTGTGAATATTCAGTGACCCATAAATTTTTTGAACTCTGCTACGGAGGTCAAAGTTACATCATGTTTCAACCCAATGATCCGTATTCTCTGTTATAACATCAACTGCGTTTGATATAAATATTTCGATGTCAGACTTGTGATTTCAAAATGTTAAATTTATACTGCAAAAGGTTTACTTTTTATTTTTCACGGAAGGATATTTGGAAGCTGTATCAGGCTATAATATTTATCATTAAAACAATTTGAACTCCCAATTTCTATTATGCAATCGAAGTCTTGAATATTGTTCTATTTAATCAACGTGGTTGTAAAATCAGAGCGTTGCATCTAATTATGATCAATTATCAGTCCAGTGACTTTGAAACACCTGTAGAGTTTTATCACTTGTCACTTCATATTATAAGATAATAAAAATTTCACACATAGCGGGATGCATAGCGGGTATGATTAACGCATGGCGGCCGAAATTTTATGCGTAGCGGTACCGCAATGCATGAATAGCCTAGGGAAAACACTGCCTGATTTTATTTTTTAGTATAGTGTTGCGTTGTGTGTATACAATTGAATGTGTTGAAGTCAGTCTACAATTTCGCCGATTATTTACGATGTTTCATGTTAACTTGTCTAAAGCTAGCTGCTACACAATGTACTAGGTTATCAGTTTTAGTACATTTCAGGACTACAAGATATTGTGACTTCAAGGTATTAGGAAGTTTGTATTTGTATGTAATTACGTTACTAGGAAATATAAGTTTCTGTGAATTTCAGCACTGCATTGTATTTTTAAATGTAAAACAACTGAAGACTAAATTATTTGTATGTAATTATTCTAATTTGAATATATATGTTGAAGTTTACATTCACCGAATATTTATTTATGATGTATTCTGTGGTACTGCTATTAGGAAATAAGTTTCTCGGAATTTCAGCACTACATTGTATTTTTAAATGTAAAACAACTGAAGACTAAGTTGTTGTCTTGCTGCTACGAAGATAAGTTTCTGTGAATTCAAAGACTACAAAGTATTTGACATAAAACAAGACAATTTATATAACAATCAGTGATATCAAAGGTTTCAAATGACACCTAATCGGCAATCAAAATTCAATCAACAGTAATTAAAAGTAATTATAAAATAAAGTGTAACAATGCAACCAAGAATTTTATTTAATTAATATAAATTTCTGTATTTAACTTTTAATAGATATACATAAATTTTAATATATATAATTATATTTCCTTCATTGATGTAACATATACATATCATAAATGAATATAGGGCGAACGAATCCAGGGCGCACGGACTATCAGGGCGAACGGACTATCAGGGCGAACAAACTCAGTGCGAAGGAACCTAGGGCGAACATGTAATCAGGGGGTCCAATACACAGTTATCGTCCTTTGATTTTCGTTGTCCACGAATATAGTCCTTAGTGTGGACAGTGTGTTACTTGCCAATTTTTGTTATACCCCTTCCAAATTTATTTCTCCATGTTTTATGCCTCATATAGCAAGTTGGGGGGTGAAATGACACTGTAAAAAAATTTGGGTCATAAATATTAATGTAAAGCAGTGATTAGGTCCAGCTGAAAAAGGTCAAAAATTAGCACTTCGGAAGCTGTCAAAAGATTTCAAGACCCCCTTAACACAAAACTGTCCATATTTTGAGTTAGAGCTGATGAAGTTTTCTATAATTTTGATATAATTTGTCCCAAAAGTAATACAACACACTGTAAAAATATTATTGAGAAAGCGCAGGTGGGATTTTTTTAATTTTCATTTATTGTCTAAAAGAAATGCACTACGAAATAACTGTGTACTCGGACCAGGGCGAATGATCCCGATACCTGGAGAAGGGGGTATCGGGACTGTTCGCCCTAATAACATGTTCGCCCTGGGTACGTTCGCCCTGAGTTCGTTCGCCCATAGAGTCCGTTCGCCCTACTTAAAAAATATTAATATTCAGGACATTTAAGTTGAATAAACTTATTCAGATATTTCTATGGTATATATTCTTGAAATTTATGGAAACAGGGAAATATTTAAAAGTGTATGGCTTGTTTAGGATCATTAAAATTGTTCAATGACAAAATAATTCGGATCATTATTGTTGAAATTGTGATACTAGTCTTTTGATGGATTAATAATAAAAATCAAACGTTTTGTTTTGATAAAATATTCAGCTGGAAATTAATAAAAACAATGATGTACGAACTGTAAATCATGAAACATGTATATGTTTACATGTTCATTTAGTATTATACTCTGAAAGTAGTAATCATTAAAGAGAAATACATTGTCTTCCAGTATTTTACTCTGTAAATCAAAGGGAAAATGATAAATTGATTGCGGGATTATAAATATTCTGTCAATTTTTCAACAAACTTTAACATATTTTGTTCAAATACTTAAAATTATGAAATCAGAACAATTAGAAAAAAATAAAAATCAGGGCGAATGGACCCTGGGCGAACAGGAATCAGGGCGAACAGATACCAGGGCAAACGTGAATCAGGGCGAACGGACCCGGATTCTAGAATATCCATGAAAGGATGACATGATAAGTTCAGCCAACTTTAGGTTCATTATGACGTCAATGATATGTTAAAGTTATTAAGGCCAGGTCAGTGTATTTTATGTCACAGAGCAACTATATACAATTTCATGAAGAGCTGAGCAGTCAGATTTATCTCCCCTTGTTGGTCAACACTTGAAATCATCTATGCAAACTTCAATCAAACCTTTCATTGCTCAATTACAAACTCAACAGTTATCTTCAGTATCAATAGTAGTCAACAGTATGTGTCAGAACCAAGTCTATGTTCTGGTCAAATTTTGAAATAAACAGCAGTTGAACTTTTAATGTCAACATCAGAAGATCACACATCATGTAGAAAACTGAAGGTTTTTCGTGTATGTTAAGAATGCAATATACTCACCAAGTGATAAAACTAATAATAATGTAAATAATATGTTCGACATGATGATACACAGCGTTGTTGAGATAAATATTCTATTTCTTGTTCGCTTCCTGTTTCTCTTCAATAATGGCGGTCATTACAAACCAAGCCTGCTCACCTATGTTTTGAAATACAAATATAAAATGTAGTTGTTCGAATGGTTTGATTTTAAAATTACTGATAATATGACTGTTTATAACATATATCTTAATGTTCCTTTATAACAAAGCATCTAACTGTGTGGAATTATTTGCAATAGTTCCCAGAACTATTTTATGTCTACCTGAAATTGCGCATTAATATTACCTGTCAAAATACCACAGGTATGCATCAGTTATTGACATGATTTTGTATATAAATACGGTGATTAGGTATTACGCATTGGAAATGACTCGCATTATGATTGTTTGTTTAATCTTTTTTGTCATAAAACTTTTTTTGCAGACTTAAAACTTTTATCATTTGCATCTGACGTACTGCATGCAAAGATTAAAAAATCACATTTCTCCTGCATTTTGTATTCTCCTATATGACCTATATAGACCGTCCGTATGAAATTATACATACACGAATTGGATTAAAATTAAAATGTTAAAAGTACATCTCATGATACTGTGTGCATAATGGTATATGATGGTGTTTTTTTTGGAATTGGCCGGTGTTATAACATATAATTTAGGGTCTATCAGCACAAAATGACCAGGAGTTAAATATTATGAAAAGATATATGCAATTAAGGTGGTATGGGAGTCTAAAATAAAAATGATAGAATTTGTTCATACTTTGCCAAAACGTTGTATCTATTGATACATGTTGAAAAATATAATAAAAATGATAGGTCACCGCGCATTTTCTCAAGCTACAGGACAGGACAAAATGACACATTTTGTATGGATTATACAGGAAAAAAACACCATTTTGTGATTAGAAACTAAACAAAATGATAGAATTGTGAAATACTTCAGGAAAAGATAGCTTTCAGACACTGCTTTGAGAATATCAAAAGAAAATATAGGGTCACCGTACGTTTTTCCCGGCTAAAATACAAAATAGGAAAATTCCATACAGAATCCTTCAGAAAATGCACTTTTTTAGAGTTACCTCCCCTTAAAATGCCAATTTAAAAAAAAAATAAAAACAATCAAAAATAATTAACATTTGCGAAAATATCAATATTTAGAAGTTATATTCTTATAAATTGGTACTTTTGAATGAAAATGTACATTAAACATCTGCATTCCTGCATCAAATTTTGCTAACTTGATGGAAAATCTGGACCTTTGATTCTCTGTTTTTTACAATCCAAGATGGAGGAAGACACCCATACCACCTTAATTGGGTTTTTATGGTTTGTTCTTAGTTGTGTTGGTTGTATCACCACTGTACTGGGTAAGTGGGATGGTAGGCGGCCTGCAAACATGTTTAAACCCGCCACATTCTGTCTGTGTTTGACTAGTGACTCCCAAGTCCACGAAGTTGGGAGCTTGGAATTCAGTCGGCTTGTGCGTTTCTGTTTATCTTTCATAAATTGAGTGAGTGTCTAGATAGGGCCGGTCTACAAATGAGAGAACTGATGGACAAAGCGTGGAGAATAAAGAGCATAAAACAACTTTAGATTGTCCCTTATGTGACATTATTGAATGACCATCACTCAGTCTTTCGTGTTTTGACCAATGATTTCAAGAACTGTATCAGACAGACTGTATTAAAACTGTAAACAGCACTAATTATCAGCTATTCAGGATATCATTGACAAAAAAATCTACATGATCGACACCATAGGATTACAATGTAAAAGTAAAAAAACAAACACTATTTTTCACTAAATTTCTCATTTAATTTTGCATTATTTTATGACTGGTAGATAGATATTGAAACTGTGAATCAGTATCAATAAAATTATTTTTAAAGAGATATATATAAGACGGGAAAATAAATGACTTCTTTAGGGACTTATTGTCCTTAAATGGTCATATTTTTATATATATATTTTTTTTTTCAATGATCTTGCAAACTATGATAGGTTTTTTTTACTGTGCACACACAAAAAAAACAAAAAAACAAACAAAAAAAAATCTATTTCTATACGAAAATAGCATAAACAATTTCACGAAAGAAAAAAAATGATACATCTAAACATAATTATAAGCTATCCTGGTCTTATGAGCCTCTTGTTTTTTAAATCTTATTCGACACCCTTTCTAACACTGGTCATTGACAAATCATGCAAATATTCAATGAAAATAAGCCAGTTCAAGCACTTAAAATGTTTAACCAGTATAAGAACACCGCGGTCTAAGCTAATTGTTGGTTTTTTCTCTCGATGTTGAACACTCTACAGTATGTGCATTTAAAAATTACCGACTCTGTTAAAATCTCTATATATCAAAGACATCTTTTAAAAATACTGTCATAAACTTCCAGAAAATCAGAGATAACATGACAATTTTAACAAACAAACTACCGATGGCGAGAAAATGAAGTAGCACAAATAAGAGCTTGTTTATCAATGATAGACTATAACAGTAAAATAAAGAGACTGAGCATACACATAAAGCACGGGGAGATTTTTAATGATGTTGCTATAAAAAGCAAAATGTATTGTCATTAGAGAACTGTCCGCATCAAAATTATGATATCAATAATTTGCGGAGGACGAAGTCTTCATTAATGTCGATGGAAATCATGTTGAGCTTTGATTTTAATACAGGGTATAATCATACGTAGTTACGCTAATATTATGACTACTTATAACTAAGTATTATAATTTAAAATTTCCTTTTTATTAATACCTGAAACAAAAAATTACGACATCTTCTATTTTTTTATTGTAGTTAATGCTCCTATATTAAGCGAACTATCCAATAAATGTAAATCATTTTAAGGACTGAAATTCAAGAAATGTTGTTAGACATTTATTATTGCAAATTGGTCGATATAACTTATATATATGGCAATGCTTAATTCAACTATGGTGCCGTTTGAACAATATGAGTTCTGATCGTTTAAACAGAAAAAAATACATATGGGCAGACATTATGAGTAAAAAACATAAGTGTATAAAAAATTGGAATTTTTATGTAAGGAAAACATTTTCTGAGTATAATGCAGAACATTCGTGTATCATTACAGACTATGTTGATAGTACCTCAGTTGTCAATACTTTTATGTCTAAAATGTTTAGTAAATATGTCGAATAGTGGCAAAGCAACAATTTACAATCAGAGAAAGCTTTATGTGGTAAAGGTGGTAACAAACTTCGTACATATATAATCTATTTAAGAACAGTTTTGAAACGGAAACTTATTGTAAAATTTCAATGCCATTTTCGCAAAGGAGTTCTTTTGCCAAATTTTGATGTGGTGTAGCACCACTAAGAATAGAAACGGGGAGATTTGAAAATTTAATTTTAAAAGATCGAGTCTGTGATAATTGTATGAATATTTTAGAAGATGAAGCCCATGTTATTTTATCGTGTCCTTTATATGACGATTT
Source organism: Mytilus galloprovincialis (assembly GCA_037788925.1). NCBI lineage: Eukaryota > Metazoa > Mollusca > Bivalvia > Mytilida > Mytilidae > Mytilus > Mytilus galloprovincialis. The sequence goes on along the minus strand of CM075333.1, from coordinate 89,595,082 downwards.
TAGAAAAAAAAAAATATTTGATGAAGCAACACATTTTAATAGTGATTTTATGTCTTTTGATGATAAACAGAAATTAGTGTTTTTATTTACAGATAATAATATGATTCGTAGCTGTGCCAAAGCCTGTGATCTTATTTTAAATAGACGTAGAAATGTTTTATACTGTAAATAATGTTAATGTCAATATGTTTTATAATAGATGCATTCTTTATATAATTTTTAATGTTATAGTCTCTTGTAATTCTGTATAGAATGGCTCTCTTTTTACATTTATATGTTTTTACATTTAATGTAATGTTGTATTATATATTATTGAGAGATGAGACTTAAATAAAATATTGAATTGAATTGAAATATATAATTATTGTCCTAATTTCTGACTGTAGAATTGTACACAGCTTGGTTGGTGTCTATGAGCCATGCATAACAGGGGGCAGATCCAGCTTTTTTTTTTAAAGGGGACCGGATAAAAAGAGGGATCCAACCATATGCCCCAATTCAAATGCATTGATTGTTAAAAGAGGGAGGTTCCAACCCCATCCCCTGGATCCGTCTATGCTTAAGCTTAGTAACATCTTAAAAAAAAACCCAACATAGTGCGATCCTAAGTAAATATTAGTCAGTGGTTCAGATGGATGTTTAAAAGCACGTATAAAGTCAACAGGTATCGTAAAATGATTTAGATTTATTATTCTATTATTAAGTAAACCGTGGGAATTTGATCAAGAGACTAGTCATAAAGTGGATAAAAATCACATGTAGATGATAGCTGATTATTTTGTTACTTATAAAGGAATGTCCGAAATAATCATTTACATTTAAGAGTTAAAACTTTTATTTTTTCATGTTAAATTACCATTATTAATGTTTACGAACAAAGATCAGTGAATGAAACCATAAGTAAATACATATAAAGAAACAGATATTAGTTAACGATGTTGTATGACAACCTAAGGTCTTAGGTTAAAATGCCTTGAGCTCTGATTATATTAATTTTTTAACATACATTTCAATGTGAGTTGTCGGTACAATATGCTTAATAGATATAGGAAGATGTGGTATGAGTGCCAATGAGGAAACTCTCCATCAAAATAACAATTTATAAAAGTAAACCATTATAGGTCAAGGTACGGCCTTCAACACGGAGCCCTGGCTCACACCGAACAGGGGCGTAGCTAGAAAGAAACGATGTGCAAGCATTTACCGCCGAGCGAAGCGAGGCGAAAAATTTTGGGACCCTTTTATGCAGAAAATAGTTTGTTTTTCGGGTTTTGGCCGGTTAATTGAGAAGCTACATGTACAAAGGACTTATACATAATTCATGAATGCAAAACTATTGAAAAATCTTCTGAATAGAACATCTAAATAGAATAAAGCATGCATGGTTTATTGAATACATAAACAACACATTTTTGTGTTATGGAATTTACTAAAAATTGTCCAAAATCTGCCCTTCGGGTCTTAGCAGAAACGAACTTCTTTTTTACTTTGTCAATATTCACACAAAAATCCCGATGAATATGCAGCAATGCTAGCGATGCTAAACCGTCGTTGTTCGTTGTTAATCGTAAAAAATCATGTTTTCAACAGACGTAGTACATTGAACGATCTCTCTGCGGTAGCACCCGCGAGATGTAATCATTCAAGCGTGTTCGCCATCGAGCGACCTCCCGATTGAATTTGTCAAAATTACATGACAAGTCAGTTTCGTATGTCTCAAACAATGCTGCGTTTTGTTGTTTTTTGTATTTCCTACAACACGAGGAAGCAGATATGCACAAAGCAGTGATTTTTCTGACTGATATCATGCAGACGCGACTCCAGTTCCATAAATTATCATGTACCTATGTACATGTAGCTTCTCAATATTAACCGTCTTATGGCCAAAACCCGAAAAACCAAACCATTTTCCGGTTCCACGATTTCCCGAGAAATACAAGAAAAACATTAAATCCCCAAAACAAACTGATATATCCCGAGAAAAAGACTTTTTATGGTGTTATGCTACGTTTTATAGTGTTATACTACTTTTAACAATATTAAAGAATATAAATTAAAGATATTACTCGTAAATTATCATGTGACCCAGTATATGGACGCAAAATATAATGAGACTTTCCAAGACTATTTTTGCGTGTTTGCAGGGTGATTGGCTTTGGTAGTCACATCGCATCGGTATATTTAACGATATCGAAGGGTTCTGATAAATCTAATGGCCGATTGGTATATCGCATTCCAAACAGATAAACCGTATTCTGTAAAATGTTCTCCGAAACTACAAGAGTATAACAAATTATAATCTTGTAATAGATTCAAGTTACTGTCCGTTTTTGTCATCTGCAATAAAACTTTAATTTTGAAACCAAATGCCGCTATTTAATGACATTACATCATTTGAATACTCGTAAGTGTATCCTTTAAATTTTTAATTTATAAATTTTTATTTTGCAATTTTTTTTTTGCATGCCGAATTGATGTGCACGCAACTGCGTGTTGGCGTATAGGGAGCTACGCGCCTGCCGAACAACAAGCTATAAAGGGCCCAAAAATTCACTAGTGTACAACCATTCAAACGGGAAAACCAACTTCATCTCGTTACATACGTTATATTGTTTTTTTCTTCTCTAAATTCCAAATTTTAATCAACAGAATACAACCTGCTTCGTTGATTATGATATGTTATGTTCCAAATGTTGTAACGACAATCCCGTTACCTTTTCCCAAAATGTGACCTATCGAATTAGACTTATTAACGGATTTGTACTAACACGAGCAACACGACGGGCGCCACATGTGAAGAAGGATCTGCGTACCCTTTCCGAGCAATCGAAATCAGAGATCGATATTTTAATTAGATTGCTTTCCGAGCACCTGCGATCACCCCAGTTAATTTTCTATGTTATGTTTTGTATACTGTTTGTCTCTTGTTTTTTAGCCATGGCGTTTTCGGTTTATTTTCGACTTATGTGTATGAATCTCTCTTTTGGTATATTTCGCTTCTCTCTATTTCAAACATGAATGAATTGTTTTGTATGCGAAATATCATTCAGATCAAGGTATCATAACAACTATAAACAAATAAAATAACGTAACATTGCAATGTTTCGTAAGAAAAGGCCAAGTTGGATATTTGTGTGATCTATTCTTTATCCTCTCCCCAAACAAAATTAATTAAAAATATAAAAAAAATAACCTTGTTTCAATTGATACTTTAATATTGTGTGTCTTTCTATGTTGTGATGTTACACTATATAACTATTGTCTCAGATGAGGGGGAAGGTTGGTACCTATTAAAACGTTTAAACCCGCTAAGTCTGATGTTCAGTAGTTGTCGTTTGTTGATGTGGTTCATAAGTGTTTCTCGTTTCTCGGTTTTTAAATAGATACGACCGTTGTTTTTCCCGTTGGAATGGTTTTACAGTCTAGTCTTTGTGGGTCCCTTATAGCTTAATTGCTGTTTGGTGTGAGCCAATATTGTACTTTGACCTATAATTTTTACTTTTACAAATTGTGACTTTGATGGAAAGTTGTCCCATTGGCACTCATACCACATATTCTTAGTTATAGCTTTGTCCAAACAGTAGTCAGCTGAAATATTGGATGTAAGAAATGTGACAAAGCCACATAAGCAACTTATCTTTTAAGTTTCTGGTTTGATCAAATTTGATTAAATTAAATATGGCGTGTTTATGGTTCACCCCTAACGGGCTACATAAGCGAGACGTTGACATATCATCTGTATAATATATGAACCAGATTTTGGTTTGACCCAGTCAGGTTTCAAAAAAGCAGTCAGGCAATATTTGATCGATGTACACATTTTCCTCCGGGTGATTCCCACATTAATTAACTCGAAACTCTACCTATACATATGATATATTGTCGAATTTGCATTTCCTTTTACACTTGATTAATATGTATATATATGCATGTTTAGTCTCGATAACAGATTAATGTGCATGCGTTTGTAACGAAAAATAGAAGTTTAAAGATATGTACCTATAGCAAAATGTGCAGCATTTTCGACTTTATCCGGCTTCGCATTAAATGCATGGAAAACGATATAACACGGGATAGATAAACATGGAAAATTATTATGATTGCAATAAAAGAAGTAAAAATCATTCAATCAACCGCTAAAGTAGCATCATTTTTATTGCAGTTCTTCATCCCGACAATTGGACGTAAATTGAGATATTCGGTGTAATGATCACCACACACGACAGGGTGACCTTGACACAAATAGCATGTTGTTGTTTGTATAGATATACTTTTCTGATGCATATTGAAATAAATGTATGTTTAAATAACTCTCTTATCACAGTATTCCCCATAAATTGTATGGTTGCTAACTTCATCTTCCGACTGATTGGTGTAGTAAATGTAAATATTATCGTCCTTTGCCAAACAGCAGTTTGATATCACTGAAAAATATCTTCTATTGTCGCCGCTATTTATTGTCTCTCTAATTGGACTTTTGGGTTTAAAAAAGTTCACAGATCATGTAGTAACATTTATGAGAACAAATTTGCATTATGGTTGAACCGTTCCACTAAACCGGCCGTGTATCGTCGGCAACTAGCTTCTGCTGTCAGCGTAAAACATTATGTTGGCCGCCAAAAACTATCAATAAAACGGAGAGAACCGCGAGTTGTTTATTTCTGTGAGTCAGCCGGCTGATATATCTTCATTATGGAGAAGCTGCTGTCCAAGTTGCTAAACTCCGTTTATTCAAAGTTATAACACCTGAATAATAATCTCTTAAATTTTATCACGGTTAGTATACATGCAAATATTGACTGCCAAAAGTGAGAGATAAAAAAAAAAGAAACCTAATTAATAAAAAACAAATTAAACAGATGTGATAATGATGATGATTGACAACTGGAAAATTATGTATACCAACAAAATGACAATGATTTGAAAAATTAAATCATGAACAGATGGCCATAAAAAACAAGGCCGGCCACAGCCCAATATACCGTATATAGTAAGGCATAAAAAGCCAAGGTATGACAAACTGTGAACTGTTCAAAATAGAAAACTAACGGCTTAATATACACTACATCAATGCATTAAAAAATATATTTCTTGCAGCAACCAACGAAACATCGTCGGTTTGAAGGTTAATTCCTGGTTTGGGACAGACACAAAGAATGTGTCAGGGTTTAACATGTGAGCGCAACCATACCCCAATTAGTACCTGTTACCTGTTCTATATATTCCACCTTTTCCATGCAGATGAACCACTTCAGTTGGAAAATCCTCTTGAAGTGTAGAATCCCTTTTTGTATTTATTGAATGCTCACATTCGAATTAAAAACTTCTTCTTTATACACTTATTTGTTGTTATAACAATGGAAATGGATTGACTGAGCAGATCTACACTATGCACAAATAAACGATTATCAAAGAGGAATACAGGTATAAGAAAATCTTCTTCTATAGATGGTCTCTCTTATAGATCTATTAGCTTTTACACGAAGAATCTTTAATCTAAACATCGTAAAATTCCACGAAGTTTCGAAATCGGTCATTGATGTTTTCGAAACAAAAGAATTTTATTCTTTAAAACCACTACACACACATTAGCTCTGTGTTGAAGAACGTACTTTGACCTATAATGGTTTACTATTATCAATTGTGACTTGAATGGATAGTTGTCTCATTGGCACTCATACCACATCTTCTTATATCTCAGTAAATGTTTCTTCACACAATTACTAACTAAAGTTATCAGTTATTTCAAACAGTAACAAAATGATTGGCGGGGAAATGGAAAGTAGTCCATATATAGGTCCTTGATATTCTTTGCATTTTTGTTCTGTTATCTATTCTCAATTTATTAATTTTGTTTTCTTTTCCAGATATTGACAATTTCTGAAATTTTACCCTTATATTCTAATTTTTAGCCATATTGACCGTGAAATTGGGGCATTAAAATTAGAAAAGAACACATCATAGGGAACATGGGTACTAAGTTTTAAGTTTGAATGTCTTCAACGTCATCAAAAACTACTGTTACCAATAACTTTATCCAAAAACTTTTACATGAAGCAGGACAGACGGACGAAAAGACAGACATATGGACGGATGGACTGAAAAATAATGTCCCTATAGGTGGGGCATAAAAGGGTCAAAACTTCATAATATTGGTGAAATCCTAAGGTTTAGTCAATCCAAGTTTGGTTGAAGTTGAACCAGTGCCAGGTTGCAGAGGTTTATTTTACAATAGAGGCCAGGTAATTAGGGAGAGGTTACCTTAACAAGAGCCTTTCCAAAGCCTGAATCGCTCTCCTGTAATTTTTTTCTTAAATCTTTCTTCAATGATTGATTTTGCTTTTCAATATATTTTAATTAGTGGCTTAATTTTTTTAATATAAAAATGTTCTTTGTACTTGTCATATTTTCTTCAAAAGCAAAAAAAAAAAGCATTTTACACCAATGTTCTATTTAGCCATAGTGGCTATGTTTCTTGACATACAAGGAAATAAAAAACAAAATTTGTGACAATGGTGTATATTGTCACAAGTTATAGGGAGAATTGAATGCTCACAAACATGTTTATCTGCTCACATTCTATGTGTGTTGGTCCAAAGTCAAGGGCATGTAATTCAGTGGTTGTTGTTGGTTAGTTATACTGGATTTTGTTTTCATCAGAAATAAGTTAATTTTTAATTTGAATTGTTCTACATTTGGTTAAATCAGATTGTTTTGCAGACGACTGTACACCATTTGTTTTGTTTATTGAGGAAAGCTAATATGGTAACCGACAGCTGTTTTTATCAACTACATTTGGTGCATGGTTATCATCTTGGCAATCATACACCTCATAACATATGGGATTACTCCAATCACAAATTCTCAATTTTATCGACACATATTTTTTAGTTTTATGCTATATTTTTGAGAACTATGATTATATTGATAGAACAAAGGAGTAGGTTCGGTAAGGTCCTAAAATGGCTGTGTTATTAAGCTTAAATCTAAAATTAGGATTTATTGACCAATATAACAATAAATCATAGCTACAGTGACTAGAAAAGGAAATAAGTCTATTTGTTGACAATTTACGTTCCCGCCTTTTATTCATGACGTCACAAATAGTACTAGTTTTGATTTTCCACGAAAAATCAATGAACATGGCTAAATTTCCGTTGATTATTGGACAGGAAACATAGAGAGCATTCATCGACAAACAAGATCTTTGAAAATAATGTTTGCAATAACATTTTACATGTTTAACTTGAATATTTAGTTTGTCGACGCCTGCACTCTATGTTTGCTGGTCCTATAAGTAACAAATAAGTAACATCAAGCATTTAATCAGTGTAATTTGAGGGGAAATTTTACTATTTTCCGAGGAGTTTGTTGTATGAAGAAAATATGAAGCAGTATAATTTCCCCAAGAATTGTACCAATTAAATGTTTGATGTTACTTCTTTACGTTGCTCTTAATTAACTGAGTACCAGGATGTCGTAGGTAACCTGTCGAAAAATAATATAAACCAGAGTCAAAAGTCAAAATATGAAAATAGTCTATTCTGTCATTTTTCCTTAAATTGAGCTTTCTGCCATACTTTTATGACTGGCTGATTGCTTGCTGGTGTGTTGACAACCAACAGAATACCAACGAGGCTTATCCAGGTTAATGAAGTACTACCTATATATTGCTTCAAAAAATTCATAAATGGAAGAAATTCTAACATGGCAAATTATAGAAACAAACAAACAATTACAGTTCTGCCATTTTATTTCACAATCTGTCACAGAACCAGCATGCAGATTTCATAATAAAAAACGAACAATAAATAGACAATAATATAAACACGATGAAGTCCTGAGTAAGATTGTTTATGGTATGGAACAATTAGATTTGTAGTCACACACTTTAAGATCACTGTTCCATTTCAGTCCTGATGGACATTTACGTTTGTATGTGATACCCCAGTTACAGGTTATATATCCAAAGCAGTCATCACAGGCTCCATAATATCCACTGCTTTTACCCTTACATGAAGTAATACAATCTAAAATATATATAAAAACAAATTAAAACTAGAATTTGCATGAGCTGGTAGGCTAAGCATACTCAACTGACACACTCATAATTCCTAAGTATACTCCACTAATACAGCAAAGTATCAGTACACAGGATGTAGGTCTCTAACCAATATGAAAATTACTCTTGTATTAAAACTGAGTCCCGCTAAACTGATCAACAACTATTCTGTTTAGGTGTACTGTAGAAATGCGATGAAATTAGAAAATCAATTTTTAAAAATAAAGTAAAATTCAAAGTATAGAAAAATTCAAAATTAATTTCTGACCTTAAATACTAGCACATTACAAATAATTTTTGTCAAGGTGTAGGTTTCTTTTATAGGGCACACAAATAGTGTGCAACATTCAGAAATAAAGCTTATGTAAACCATTTTCTCCTTAAATGATTTAATTTATTTAATCTGAAATGTTTTGTGCCATGAGGAAACCATGCTTGTTTTAACCTTTTCATTATAATTATTCTTTTCAATTCAAATTCTTTAAATATTTTTTCCAAACTTTTTCTAAGGTATATGTTGCTCAAACAAAACAGCATGATTCTGGCACCTCAAGAGAGCAATGATTTATTTTACATTTGAACTGGTTTGCACTAATAGTTTTATTAAAAAAAAACAAATAATTGGTCAATACATGTACTTTTGATTTTTTGTAAACACATTTTCTTAATCTGTCCATCATATATCTATACATGTACCTCAACACGAATCATAGATTAAATACATACTGAGTAAAATATACAGACTGTTAATATACTGAAAAAAATACTTTCCAGAATGTCATATCCTAATTTAAAGCTCTTGTATGGAGCTTGTTTCAGTAGTTTTATTCATTTATAAACTGTACGATAATTAATATTTTGTTGCTTTCCTCTCAGTTTCAAATTAGAAAACAAAACATTTACAACCATACTATTTATAAGCCTTAAATCAATACATAATATTTTATACAGTTTTTTTTACAGCATAACAAATGAATATTTCATCCAAAATCAATAGAATATAATAGCATTTGTAAACATTTTATTAATTTTTGATGGCAAGAGAATCTAAGTGTTACAATTTTACTATTGGTGTTAGCTGCTTTTATTTCTAGAGATTGTAAGGTGTAAAAAAGTATATTAAATTAAATTTAAATGAAAATTTAAGGTTTGGTTTCCAGTAATTGGTATTGACAACTGTATAAAGATTTAAACTTTGGATACATACCAAATTTTCCTTTGCCACTAAGAGAATTCTGTCCTGTTGTCACCACTGTAATATAAAATAAATTCAAACTTAATGAGTGTACTCAATCTTTACTACTTGTACAGTGGAGTCCCTGATGTCCGTGCGGCCTGTGATATTGCTCATTAGCTAATTTCGTCACATCAACACAGTAACACAAATAAAATCGATCTTATTATTGTTCAAGCCTTCCCAAGGGATGAAAAAGAATAAAATTATTAAGTTCAAGAGTTAATTAATAACTGCAATCCAGTGATTTACCATATTTGGCCAATTTCCATTAAAAAAAATTACATCATCAGATAAAATTTGTCTTATTTAAGTCAAATTTATATCAGATTGAAATATTTTTTGCTATGCGTCCTTGGCAGTGTGCTTGGTTCAAACTCAGATATATTTTGTAGTACAAAATCATTCCTTTATTCAAAATTTGCTAATTTTGGAAGGCATGCGCAAAATCACCAGACATTGGAGGAACTCTCAAACAGGGGTTTCACTAATTTTGAACACGCATTACACAAAATCTAAAGGATGAAACCATACAAACAGAATATTTTATAAAATAAAAGTATATTATGAATGTGTTCACACAATGTTATCTAATTATTGGTTTTGTCAGTTGAATGAAGTGAAGTCATAAGTCTTAGGTGCGCGTATACACCAGACTGCACCGTAAGCATTATCAGTGGCAGATCCTTGGGATGGGGTTTGGTGTTCCAGGTGTTGGTGTTCCACGGGTTGTAACCCCTTTTTTATTGATGATAAATGCATTTGAATTGGGACATATATTTGGAACCTCCTCTTCAGTCTGGGTCAGGAACCCTCCCCCTTTTTAAAGATGGCTAGATCCGCCCTTGATCATGGAATTATATAAATCATACAAATAGCCAATGCAATATGGCAGTGGAACCTTTTTTGAATTAACTACAACTCATTTAATGGCCCTTTCAGATGAAACACTTAGGGAGCAGTCTCCTATCTGATACTGTCACATCACAAATAACAATCATTGGCAATAATGGTAAGGAATACACTTGAAAATAAATCTTAAATATTTGACAGTCACAATTGAGTTTTTTTTTTTATAGAGCAAGGATGTTCTTTAAAGTGAGGAATCACGTTAGTTATACATGTACTAACACAAGAAGTATTTTTATCGATAACCAATTTCTTTTTACTGTTTCTTTTTCAAATAATCCTATTAACATCGAAATATATCTTGTTTGCTCATCTTAAACTAGTTACACAAGATGAATAATAAATGAAATAGAATACTACTACACTAGCAGTTCTTTCTACTTCCCCTATTTATCAGGTGTTCATTTACCAGCCAATTGAACGTTAAAAATCAACAATCAACCAATCATTTACCTGCAATAGGAGCCTGTGTAGTGACAGCAGCTGTAGCTCTCTGGGTTGGTGATGAAGTTGTCATGGGAACGGCTGTAGTTGGTGCTGATGTTGTCATGGGAACAGCTGTAGTAGGTGATGATGTTGTCATGGGAACAGCTGTTGGTGCAGATGTACTTAAAGCATTGTTATTTTTGGATCCTGTTTTATTACCTGTTTGTAAAAGAAATCAAGAGTTTTTTTTAATCTTTTGTAAAAAAAAAATTTATGTCTTATTTTTGTATATTCATTTATGTTTATAATTTTTATTGGATAATCATGTGTTTTTCATCAATTCAAATTCAACATACCATTTGATGAGTTTAAAATATTTTTTTTCTGTATTTGAACCCTCTTTATTATACTCATATACAATGTACAACAATTCTAAAGCCAAAAAATAATAATAAAATCAATTAAATTTTTCCCATATGTTTACATAAAGTTTAAAATTTTCTATAAGATAATTAAATTTTACAATGTTTATTATCAGTTTTATATTAAGACTTTTGATATTACATTAACTATCTTTTGATTAATTTCAGCAGATGTTCAGATTAACATTGAGAAAACTTTTAAGATCTTTTTCATCTGTACATGTAGCACTGAATCTACTTTTGCTCTAAAGATATACAGATAAGTATTCTTAAAAATGTATAATGACTGCCAGGTCAAGGTGTGATAAATATCCTTGTCAGGTCTGATTTTATTTTTCACATTGATGGACAAACTTATAGATTGATCAATAGAAAAGAGGCTTATTGTGAAATACCATCTCTCTCTTGCACGCTCTAATTCTGACTAATTAGCTGCAAAGTTGATAAACAATGTTTACAGGTAAATGCTGAATTTAAACCAAATAGAATTCAAAATATTGACATTACTAAATTATCAGACAGCAGATAATAGGTAAAAGTTTGAGAATATAAATATCATGAAAAGAATGGTTTAAACCATTCAGAAAATATGGAAGTTTTCAAAAATTCTAAAGAAGAATCAAAATTTGTATTTTAAATGACATGATCAATTAATTTAGAATGATAGATAAAATCAACCTTCAATAAAGAGAGTAAAATATCGAACCCTATTCTCACAAATACAAACCGGGGTACTATTAAAACAAAAAATCAGGGAAGCCAATAGACTTGTATCTTGTAGAGATATGTTATGATTTACTGTTATAGATATTGAAAGACATTTCTAATGATTTGTAAGTCTATATTTGGAGACAAGTCTGTGATGAATTACCAAAAGTTGCTTATACATCTTACAAACGTAACTCTAAAGACTTTTCCTTACAATGAACAGAGATATGATCAATAACCAAGTCACCAAATGCTTAAAAGAAACCTCAAGATATAAACTGATATCTTGGAAACATTTATTTAAAGATTTATCCTTTTTCATAACAATAAATACATTTTTTTAATTTTCTGAATGAGAAGGTGTTGTTCTTAGTGTAGGGTTTAATACAAATCAATGTTATTTAAAATTCCTGAAATGACCTGCATAGAAACATGACCATGAATCCTAAATTTAGCTAGAAATGAGGAATGTCCAATTCCAATGAGAAGAGTAAGATGGGTAATCTATTTTCCTAGTCTATAGACATGATGCTTCAAGTGTAAAACTGCCTGTCAGATTCGTCAATGCATTATTGAATATACCTAAATTTGTTATGTGTATTTAGAGTAGGGTACATTACTGTATACCAAGAAACAAATGAAACAAAAAATTCAACAGAAAGTCAATTTATTGTTCTTTTCAATGGAGTCTTTCATACTATATATGTGTCCCCATATGTGGCAGCCATATTGTTTTTACGAATACTTAATGGCAGCTGACTAATTACCAGAATCCAGAGCACATCCAGTCAGATCAAATCTCAATGCAATACGATTGCTCCATTCCAGTGGATTAACACCGATACACTTAGCGATTACGGGACAATCAAACATGTTACTCTGTGGGGTATTCTCATCATCGTTGCCTTTGAAGAACTGTAGAAAGTAAAAAATATCTATTACTACAATGTACTATTACCAATTTTTTTTTTACATTTTAGTTGTTTACAAACTTAGATGAAAAAGATAGTCAAACAATAATAGTAACAATGTCTACATCATAATTCTTTCTGATTTAATTTTGGTAACACTTTAGATAAAGAATTGCTGTGTAAAAGTTCAGTTGTCTATTAATGGATTGAGTCTTGTTGTTAAATTATGGGCGATGGTACTATAAGTTTTAATCATTAACACACTTTATAGTTAGAACAGCATTTGTTTTTTTATCTAAAAAAAATTGTCTTCCAACAGCTGAATATTACTTGCAATGTAGAACTTTTAATTAAGGGATTAAATTTCCCATTAAACATTGAGTGCACATTTCAAATCTATATAGTTGACTTATACCAACAGCTATTTAATTTTGGTAACACTTTAAATAAGAAGTTGCTGTGGCTAGGTTTACTTTTTCAAAAATATTTGCACAGAAAATACTTGCATGGATTTAATTTGATCACAAAATTAGCGAAAATAACTACCACACATGAAAATTTTTATGTTTAAAAAAGAAGAACAAAGTAAATTTGTACTTACAGTATCAGAGGTACCAAGTTGTCCGACTGGTTTCCAGTCTGTTTTACAATCCAGACTATACATGACCCTGTATTTAGTGGTCCATTGTTTACAACATCCATCACGGCCCTGTGTTGTGATTCCTCTTACTAAACTAGGACTTGGTAACTCAACCTTAACAAATAAACTTATCTTTAAAGTATTGCTCTGAAAATTCAAATGCTTTTGTCTGTATTATAGGGCTGTGCAAATCATTGACTTGAAAACTTAAGTCAATGAGGGATTATGATTTTATTGTTAGAAATATGTTTCTAAGAAAAAAGATAACTTTAAATCAAAAGGGAAAAAAAGACAATTAATAAAAAGAAAAGAAAACGCATCTATAAAGGGACGGAGAATGTTTAAACAAATAGAAAAAAAGAAGAAAAATGAAAAATAAAAATGAAGAACGTTTCTGAAGTATCTAATGAAGGACAGCAATAATAGTAGTCCTGTAACATATCATAAATTTTATACTTTACTTATTCATATTTAACTCATACCTCTTATTTTGATTGGAATTTCTCAAAAGTTAACAATTTGTTTTCTATTCACAAGACAAGAAAAGAGGAGATTTTCCCTGGCTTTTACAAGTTGTCTTTCTCTACATTTAAATATCCTTGATAGAATTTTGTAAACATTTGAACCTTTGAACAACCCACAGAGTGAAGCATTACAAACAACCTATATAAAGGACTAGACTTACCTGGATATATTGGTCCACATCATTCTTACCGGCGACCCAAGCTCCTATCAATGTCTTGCCTGTATTGTCCATGACTTCCTTGTTATTAAGTTTGCCTCTGGCAGCTCCATAGTCACTGAATGGATCACCACTACCAAACTGGGAAGAAGATGTCAGTTTATCTTCTGCTACACCCGAAACCAACGAATTCTTACATACATCTGGTGAAAGGGATTAAAAAATACATGTAAAGGAAATATATTCATATGAATAGCACATACATACATAAGTATTTTAGAAAAAAATATCAACACTTTTATATGCACAACAGAAAAATTGTATGCGAATAAATTTCAAAAGTGAACTTACTTTACATTACTGTAGTAAAAATCCGACTATATAGATAAGTTAATTTTCACAATTCAATTCACTATTTCAAGATGGCAGAGGACTTTTCCTTTATCATAAATATATAAAAGTCTTGTTTTTCTTATAGAAATTAATTTGGTACTAAAGCTATTTCCATTTATCAAATTTTGCGATCAATAAATTTTCAACTTAAAAAATTCTTATCTGATTAAATAAATTACATAGTAAAACAAAGTATTTGGTTTAATTACATATAAAAGAAGGCTTTTTCGTTATTTTAGCTAATTTTTAAAGAAGCATTTACTTAGATTATTTAGTTTTATATTAAAAAGTTTAAGAGACAAGCGAAAATATCATTCTTGGCTATAATATGTGTTTTGGAGAATATATTATTGTATCTTAATAAAGTATAATAATTACCTTGTCCTTTGTTGAAAGCCAATAACAAACCTGCAAAATAAATAAATAAATATTAACATATTTCTATACTTGTATAAAAAAGGGCAAAATCATATGCTTTTCGAAAAAATACCATAATGCAGCAATGTAAATGCAAAAAAAAAGAAGAAAAAAACAACAGTATGTAAAATTTTAATAACTTTGTTATTTCACTTTGTTTTAATTCTGATGTTTGTTTTTAAAAGATTTCTGGTTAATTTGAAATCAAGTTTGATATTTTTTTTAAATATTTATCAAACTGTTAATCTATATAATTTTTAAAAAAAACAAATTGCAGTAAAAACTTTATAAAATCAAAAGATAAATGAAAATAATTTAAAATTTAACAATTCCTCATGATTTTTAAAAATAACAAACATACCCAATAAGAACAAAATCCTCAGCATTGTTTATATTTCGAAAGACGGAACAACTTTACTACTTATCTTACTTCAGACACTGACGAAAACTTAAACTTCAGTCAGAAATTTCTAGTCTTATAGTCTTGTGGCGATATTTACAAACATGAAAGCTTCCTCCCTTAATAATTAATTACCCATTTATTAAATTATGATGATATTCAAACAGATAAATTTCAAATGAGAGGAAGTGTTAAATGGTCATTTGATAAAATCTATCTTCTTATCAATGGATATAAGTTTGTTTACTTTGTTTACACAAACAATTAAATACGTATGAAACTATTTATCCTAAAATAAGGAGTAACTCTACACCCAAATGAAAACCAGAAAATAGAAAAATGACGTAAAATTGTATAGAAATTCATTTCTTCGTGAATGGAGAAAGTGACAATGCGTCAAGATTGCTACACCCGTCTTAAAAGCAAAAGGATGATTAAATGAGACTGCATTCATTAATATAACATATCTAGCTTGACAAATATTTTCTAAATTCCCACTTAATAAGAAAGTTGTCAGATTTTTAGATCTTTTATACACCCAATCGAAATAGTCATCATGTTTATCATTTACTTTTGTGCCAAAAATTTTCAAAACTTGTGATAATCATTCTTTTGTTATAATTAATATTTCTAAAATGATTGAAATGATAATATTTTATATATATATATCAGGTAAGGAATTTTAAATATTTTGGTTTATGGATAAATAAAACCAAATTTTTCAGATTTTTCATTAAAAAAAAATATAATTAAAGTTTCCTGCTTTTTTTTTTAATCTTGCACACCAAACAGTCCAAGGACAAAAGTGAGTTCCCATTCAAAAATGTCCTATCCCTTCAACTAAAATCAATATTTAAAAAAAAATATTACCAAGATGTGATTTTATAAAATTGATACCATAAGATGTAGAAATGTCTGAAGTTTTCATTGTTAATTTAGCCATAATTCTCGTCCGGTTCTTTTCATTATTTGATGGGTAAACACAAAAGCAAAGGAGTAGGTTCAGTAAGACCCCTTTTTGGCCCAAAAATATAGCAGTTTTAGAAAATTGTGAAAATGTAATCTTTAAGCTATATTTTAGAAAGCAAAATGCTTCTGCTACATAAATATGAGCTGTTTTTTGACTATACAATGCACAAATATTGCGTTTTAGCATCACTAAGTCATGCTAAATTACTGAAATCTTCAAAATTTTAGCATTTTGGTTAATTTTTAGACAGTTTCCGTCTAAAATGAAAGTGGCCGCATTCGTGTTCATTCATAATATAAGATATAAGTTGTATTTGATGATAATACAAAACATATATAAAGGTTGAGGATGAACACGGATGCGACCACTTTCATTTTTGACAAAAACCATCTGAAAAGTGGCGTTTTTTGGCATATTTGATAGATTTTTCATATTTAAGCTTGAATCAGAGCGTTTTTAATGACTCAATCAGTTACAATCTTTCACATAATCGAATCAATTGAAATAGACACTTAAGTGTTTAAAAAGTGTCCAAAAACTTTCCTTAGATGAACCTGAAATTTGAGGCCAACTAAAATTAATTAGTAGATTTTCATCCAAATTTTTGAAAAAAATGGGGCAGGTGGGAGGATTTTATATTTTTATTTTTATTTCTTATGAAACCCTCTTGTGACTTGTTATTCATATATGCAAGTGTAATAATAAGCTTTAATATATCATGTATATAGATGTATAAGGAATCGTATATAATTTTTCAAAGGTAAATAAATATTCTGATTGGCAACCACTGTTCCACATGTAATTGCTGCTTTAGAAACCTATTTTTAGTAGACAGCAAAAACATAGAGAAATGCTCTCTTCAGTTCGACTACCTTCACCAAATTTATTTGTCTTTCTAAGCTATGTTTTTTTTTGTCTCCATAAAATGAAACAAATATGCATTGGTATGCAATAAAAGAATTATGAGTACAGAATAAAATGAAAACTCAAACAGTTTTGAAAATAATAGGGTTGGTGTTTTTAAGCCTCTTCTTGTAGATGCAAATATGATCAAGATGTTAAACACGAACTTAACAAAAAAGAAGAAGTTGTTTAATGACTCTGTTGAGGATACTGGGACAGAAGGTGTTTGCTGTTTGTCAACAAAAAAACAATAGCCATGGGTAAACCTAAGTGTATGTTTGCCGACTTTTTGAACTCATTATACTGTCATAAATCTAACAAGTTCGTGCTTGTGTCATTTTTTTTAATCCAGTTATGTTTTTGTACCAATGTGTTCAAAGTTCTTTCTCTTTGGATATAATTCACAGTCCAAAATTTCTGCCATAAAGTCATTTTATCAATAAAAAATCAACGGTTTTCTAACCACAGAAATTTGTGTCATGCCGCGATTTGCGTTCTTGGACACAGCGTATTACTTGTAAACCGATTATTTTATACCCTTCTCGTAATCAATCTCTATTCTCGGTAGATGATTTTGTCATCATAGAGCTGCAGAATCATTCTAAATTACTCGAAGAAATACGAAAACCGAAATTTGTAAAATTTGAAACAGGAAGTTCTGAAGGAAACGAAATTTTTGACGGTTACCGGAAACGGAAATGAACAAAATCTGGAAATCGTAATTTTTTGAAAATAAAAAAAATTGGGGCGGGACGATTTCGGAGGGGCGGGCGGGGATGAAAATCTATCAATTAATTTTAATTGGCCTTATCTTCAAATCATATGGTCTTTAACACAGAAATGATTTATCTTAATATTTTTGTCCTTATAATAACTTGTTCTTTATGAGAGCATGCTATTGGTTGCTCCTAAATAATCTGGATTTAGTCCATTTTTTGTATTATTATAACAGGTTTTTTTTATTACAGTAGACTCTGGGAAATCAAACCAAAATGTCAGCATAAACTATCCCATTTCTAGATTTATTCAGTTAGACAATACATGCATATATATTAAATCTTTTGCAATATTTAGCTGACGTTATCTTGAGATGTTACTAGCCCTGACCACTGCTATATAAAAGGGTTAGGTTGATTTGATTTTCTAGATTTTTCCAGGTAGATCATTGCACTGTTTGTTTAAAAACTTATCAGCTGATTAGTGGTCAAAGTTGTTTCCTGTTTTTGAATCCTTTGTATATTAAAATAAATCATATGTACTGAAATATTTATTTGACTAAATATATACCATCCATAGAAAATTTTCTTTTATGTAGGTTTAAATAAAGCATCTCTGTAAATTTTTAAGATATAACTACAACCATCCAAATATATCTAAGGAAGAAAGCACTAATATTCTTTTGAAATTTATTAAATAAAATAAATAAAATTCTTATCAACAGAAAGTTACACTGCACATGATACATGTTGGACAAACAGCACATAGAAATCATAGAAGTGACTGCAAAAATCTCATTTGAGATTAAAGATTTCCGATTATGGATAAAAAATACTGTATCACTTAAAATCTGTGTACTTCAACTATAAAAACAAGAATGTGTCCCAAGTACATGGATGCCCCATCCACACTATCATTTTCTATGTTCAGTGGACCGTAAAAATGGGATAAAATCTCTAATTTGGCATTAAAATTAGAAAGATCATATCATAGGGAACATGTTTACTAAGTTTCAAGTTGATTGGACTTCAACTTCATCAAAAACTACCTCGGCCAAAAACTTTACAACAGCAACACTGAGACACTGAGACTTTCGTTATCAAGTTTATTTGTAGATACATTTAAAAGTATTATTCCACCTCTTCTAATGAGAAGGACTTTCCTTTTTCATATTACCATGTAAAAATTAAAAACACAGTTTTATTCTAAGTATTTATATTTTGTCTTAATATTTGTGATGTCTTACTGTAGTATTTAAAGGGGAGACAATTCGTCTTAATATTTCTGATATCTTACTGTGCATTTTAAGGGGAGACAATTCGTCTTAATATTTCTGATATCTTACTGTGCATTTTAAGGGGAGACAATTGGTCTTAATATTTTTGATATCTTACTGTACTATTTCAAGGGGAGACAATTGGTCTTAATATTTTTGATATCTTACTGTGCATTTTAAGGTGAGACAAGTTTTATTAATATTTCTAAAATCTTACTGTACTATTTTAAGGGGAGACAATTCGTCTCACAATTTCTGATATCTTACTGTGCATTTTAAAAGGAGACAATTCGTCTCAATATTTGTGATATCTTACTGTAGTATTTTAAGGGGAGACAATCCTTTACAATCTGTTCAAAGTTCATTTTAATATTTGTGATATCTTACCATAGTATTTCAAGGGGAGACAATCCTTTACAATCTGTTCAAAGTACATTCCTTCTGGACAATCATCTATAGCTACAGTTCTCTCCCCTTCACATGTGATGTACTGGGTTACCCTTCCTGGATCTGGATGCCAATGACGTCCATTGGACAGACCAATACAGGAGGGAAGTCTCAACTGACAAGGGAGGCAATTCACGCCATCCTCTTGGTGACATTGATTCTGCAGATATTCACCTAGGCAAAAATGTGATAATATTAAAGTTATGAATTTTATCTCATTGTTTTCTACTACCTATAGTATTAAAAACACCCATTTTTTCTCGCTTGAATAATATTCAAAAACTTCTAACTTCATAAACTGTTGTTATCTGTTATTTATTTTTTCTTGTTCTGGCTTAAAAAAATTGAAATGTAAAAAAAATCTTAATTCAATATCTTTCCCCAATTTTTACAACCTTACTCAGCATTGGATAACTATATTTTCATACAAGTTTAAATTTATAGACAGACATATCTGGAATAAATAACTGACATGTACAGATTGTTCCTAAATTTTGAATACAGCAAAACCCTTTACCTAAACCACATCAAACTCAAATTAAACCAGAAACCTGAAATTTAACCTGTATATATTAAACAATTCAAACAAAATCTTCGATCCATTGCGAGATCCATTGGCACAGGTTTCCTATTTTCTATTAAAAGTTGTCTATTAAGTTCATATTACTTACATGGTGCCTTTGGTTCATGCCTTGGTCCACAACTGACCTGTGTAAAGTGTTTACATGTTTGTGTAGAGGCATCATATAGTTTAGGGTAGGCACATTCTCTAAGATAACTTCCTGTCATCTGGTTTATTACTCCACATTGGTAGAATTGGGCACAGTTATCTGGGCTTGGTAACACCAAGTTAGCATTGCTACTACAATAACTGTTTATCATGTCAGCTAAAAAATGAAAGTGACATTATACTAACAGCAAATTTAACCAACTCAAATGAAGGAAAGTATCTTTCGAAAGCTATTATAGGAATTGTTTTGAGATTTGCTATTAATTTTAAATATGAATTACCTCCCTTTCTTTACCATATTTAATTTCTTGATATGTTTCAAATTAAGAACATGCAATAAATATCTAAATATAGCACTTTAAAAGTGACAATAAAGAGATCATATCGTTGTGCACTTTTTACAGATAAAAATTGAGATCATTGAAAAACAAGTTGGATATTTAATTATTTTCTAAAATTTTAAAGTTCAAGACAATAACATTGTCTACAATACAAACCATATAATTCTGGAATAAATTTCTTCTCTACTGCTATCTAGGTTATCTTTTTCATATGCCATACCTTAAGAGCCGACAAGATTTTTAAAATAGGGACTGTCAGACACAATTAATGTAACTTACGTGAATAAGCCCTGCATGTCTTTGTACTAGGATCAAATAATCCCGTGTTACAGTGTTCAGTTGATATAGTCCTGCCATGATCACAGATGATATAGTCTGATGTCATTGGTCTGTCAGGGTAAGAGTTAGCACCATCAAGGAGACCTACACAACTAGGGTGAGACTTCTCACAGCTACCACACCCCACTCCTATACACTGGGTTTGTAGGTATTCACCTGAAACATTTTTTTTCTTCACGATTATTGAATTACTATTTCCAGGTATCTCAGTATATTGTCAATGAAAATGATTCATAACCTTGTCTAATAAAACTCAATTTTGAATTACACAAGTACACATATCTTTAGTCTTTTTTTTGAAAAAACGTTTTTGTTTGAAATCATTAGTATCATTAATATTTTAAAATGTTAAACTTGAACTTCAAAAAAACTTGAAGCCTGATTTATAAATGCAAGAGTGTCCCAGTGTAATACTTTACCACATATCAGCAAGTCAAGAACATTTTGCTTCAAGAAGTGGGAACTACTTATTTAATGAACATGAAGGTATATTCAAATAAACCAATGGCCATATGCAGTGTATTCATTATTATTTGTGTGGATTTTCTGGTAACATTGAACAACAAATTACAAATCTAAATGTTCAAAGAACTTACAAGGTGCTTTTGGTTGATATCTAGATTTACATTCCACCTGAGAGAAGTGTTGACATTGCTGTGTATCATCATTAAACAGTTGTGGGTATGGACATTCCTGTAGGTACTGTCCAAACTCTGTTACTGGACTACTACAGTCAAAGTACTGGGCACAATTATCTCCCTTGGCTATCAAACCTGAGGACATACTACATACAGATGGCTTCTTGTCTGAAATATAAAACACATTGGTGAGTCTCCCTATCATAGTGAAAAATTAAATTATTTGCTGTATGCTGTGTAAGTGGTCAAAATCAATTTTGAGTTAAAACTTGTTCCATCAATATTCTTTTTTTTCTATTCTAACGTGAAACAACAATAATCTATTTTTTACAAGAGTGCTCTGTGAGAAGGGTCAAGCTTTAAGGGTGCAAATAATTAATCTTTAGAAGCAAAGCTCCTGCTAGATGAAGAAGATAAAGACTAGGTAACATGTAACATTTGTCTGTTTTTTTATAAATAATCTCATGTCTCCCTTGTTTCCACTTATAAGTTACAAAATTTTGTCATATTGTGTTGCATTCTAATGACAGATATAGGAAATTAGTAATTGCAAACTTCCACATATTTGAAAACATCAAAGTTTTTTTTCTGAAATCCCAAAACTAATCTAAAAATATGAAAAATATGTGCAAAACTGTACATCCTTTTCAGTCCCAGTGTAAACATCAGAAAATGCAAAAATGTAAACATTAACTAGAGGCTCTAAAGAGCCTGTGTCGCTCACCTTGGTCTATGTGAATATTAAACAATGGACACAGATGGATTCATGACAAAATTGTGTTTTGGTGATGGTGATGTGTTTGTAGATCTTACTTTACTAAACATTCTTGCTGCTTACTCTATCTCTCACAGTACTTTCTGTGGAAAATGTTATTGAAAATCTTCAAATTTTAAGAAAATTGTTAAAAATTGACGATGAAGGGCAATAACTCCTTAGGGGGTCAATTGACTATTTTGGTCATACTGACTTATTTTTAGTTCTTACTTTGCTGTACATTATTGCTGTTTACAGTTTATCTCTATCTATAATAATATTCAAGATAATAACAAAAAAACAGCAAAATTTCCTCAAAATTACCAATTCAGGGGCAGCAACCTAACAACAGAATGTCCGATTCATCTGAAAATTCCAGGGCAGATAGATTGTGACCTGATCAACAATTTTACTTCCTGTCAGCTTTGCTCTTAATGCTTAGGTTTTTGAGTTATAAGCCAAAACTGCATTTTACCCCTATGTTCTATTTTTAGCCATGGTGGCCATCTTGGTTGGTTGGCCGGGTCACCGGACACATTTTTTAAACTAGATACCCCAATGATGATTATGGCTAAGTTTGGTTAAATTTGGCCCAGTAGTTTCAGAGGAGAAGATTTTTCTAAAAGATTACTAACATTTACGAAAAATGGTTAAAAATTGACTATAAAGGGCAATAACTCCTAAAGTGGTCAACTGACCATTTTGGTCTTGTTGACTTATTTGTAGATCTTACTTTGCTGAACATTATTGCTGTTTACAGTTTATCTCTA
Organism: Mytilus galloprovincialis; assembly: GCA_037788925.1. Taxonomy (NCBI): domain Eukaryota; kingdom Metazoa; phylum Mollusca; class Bivalvia; order Mytilida; family Mytilidae; genus Mytilus; species Mytilus galloprovincialis. Next base: position 89,571,993 of record CM075333.1, on the reverse strand, counting down.
TCTATAATAATATTCAAGATAATAACCAAAAACAGCAAAATTTCCTTAAAATTACCATTTCAGGGGCAGCAACCCAACAACGGAATGTCCGATTCATCTGAAAATTTCAGGGCAGATAGATCTTAACCTGATGAACAATTTAACTCCGTCAGATTTGCTCTAAATGCTTTGGTTTTTGAGTTATAAGCCAAAAACTGCATTTTACCCCCATGTTCTATTTTTAGCCATGGCGGCCAACTTGGTTTGTTGGCCGAGTTACCGGACACTTTTTTTAACTAGATACCCCAATGATGATTATGGCTAAGTTTGGTTAAATTTGGCCCTGTAGTTTCAGAGGAGAAGATTTTTCTATAAGATTACTAAGATTTACGAAAAATGGTTAAAAATTGACTATAAAGGGCAATAACTCCTAAAGTGGTCAACTGACCATTTTGGTCATGTTGACTTATTTGTAGATCTTACTTTGCTGAACATTATTGTGGTTTACAGTTTATCTCTATCTATAATAATATTCAAGATAATAATCAAAAACAGCAAAATATCCTTAAAATTACCATTTCAGGGGCAGCAACCCAACAACGGAATGTCCGATTCATCTGAAAATTTCAGGGCAGATAGATCTTGACCTGATGAACAATTTTACCCATGTCAAATTTGCTCTAAATGCTTTAGTTTTTGAGTTATAAGCCAAAAACTGCATTTTACCCCTATGTTCTATTTTTAGCCATGGTGGCCATCTTGGATGGTTGGGCGAGTCACCGGACACATTTTTTAAACTAGATACCCCAATGATGATTATGGCTAAGTTTGGTTAAATTTGGCACAGTAGTTTCAGAGGAGAAGATTTTTGTAAAAGTTAACGCCGGAGGCCGGACGCCAGACGCCGGACGCCGGACGACGGACGCCAAGTGATGGGAAAAGCTCACTTGGCCCTTCGGGCCAGGTGAGCTAAAAAGCAAGTCTCAAGTAGATATCAAACTTTGAAATTGATCATACCATCAACACACTGTTTCTTGTAAGGATCAAACACTCCTGTTGTACATTTGTCTACAGATATAGTCCTGTTTTTATGACACACCAGATATGACTGTGACCACAGTTTAGTAGCTATAGGATTGTTACCATCAGTCAACTCTCTACAGCTCGGCAGTCTCTCTACACATTCTATACAATTAGGATCAGTACCACTACATAAATTCTGCAGATATTCACCTGAAATTTTGTTTTTATAATTAGAAAAATCATGGTTTTTTGTTTGAAAGTGTTTGTATGAAAAGGGTGATATGGCATGATAGTTAATGAAAGTCCTCAATACTGTATTTTTTGATTTTGTTGAAAATATTAATGTGTAAAGAAATTTCTTCAAATAAATTTTATTGAGTTCTTTATAAAATTGTTATTTATTGAAGTCCATACTGCTCAGATGAAACAGTGAGTCAGATGAAGTTTCCTTTAGCAAAGCTGGTTTTTTTTTTAAATTTAAATACATAATTTCACTTGGAGGAAAACTGGTTTTCAAAGGTATAATTTCTCATGATTAAATCTCACAAATTGAAATCAAAGCAGTATATTTACATATACATACAAGGAGCATATGGTTGATGTCTTTTGTCACATGTCACATGTTCAAAGTCGTGACACTCTAGAGTATCTGTAGAAAACATCTGTGGATACGGACATTCTTTGATATATTTAGTGACAGCAAAGCCTGGACGTTTTGTTGTACAGTCTATAAACTGGGCACAGTTGTACGGGTGAGGTCTGGCTATACCTGGGTACTTGTCACATACATCATCTAAAGATTCTACAAAATAAATAGATTGATTGCAGTCATCAATCAAACTTTTTTTCTCCACATACATATTTTAAAGCCTTATTTATGCAAAATGTTTTATTTTTTTATTTCTTATATCATAATGATTTACAACCAAGAAATATACTTTATGACCTAAAATTTAAAAAGAACACTGTGAATAGCAACACAATTTTATTTTTACTCTTTTTTTTTTAACTACATTATAGTATTTAGACAGTTATGTTCTTGAGATAAAAAATAACACATAGTCTCATTATTAATATTATACCAAGTTTTGCCACACATTGAAATCAAAGGGAAAGAAAGACTGCTTTCAATTTAAGAAAATCAAATCAGAATTAAGATCATAAACTTTTAATTTTAATATTCCACTTAATATAGTATATAATTTTTTGAACTCCCTTAATCCTCTACTTTGTGAATCACTTTAATGCCAAGTAAAGGAATGACTGAATTTCAAAGATTTGTTGGTCCAAATGTCCTGTTTAAGGAGTGAAGCAGATTTGTAAGTAGAATGATCCTACTTAGTGATAACCTTAAAGGTATAAGATGTTGGAGGACCTATAGAAATGGTTAACTCTTTCTTATTTATTTAATATTTTTTTGGGGGGAGGGGGGGTAACTAATCTTTAATGCCAAATATACACACAAAGAAGTCTTTTTCAGAATTCTTTTCTTACCTTTATTAACCTGTATGCAGGATCTAGATACAGGACTAAATATATAATTAGACTGACAGACTTCCTGAGTGATTGTTCTGCCATCTTTACACATGACATAATGGGCAGATAACTCTACACCTGGTATAGAATTGGCCCCATCAGGTTTACCAACACAGCTGACAAATCTCTCCTCACAGGGAGTACAGTCTGACGTATGACACTTATTCAGTTCATATTCACCTGTGAAAAAATATTAGAGATTTATCAGTCTAAAAACAAGAATTTTCATTGAAGTGAAAAAAGATATCAGCACTGAAAAAAAACCTGAATTTACAGTTAATGGAACCAATATTACATTGATATTAACCATTGTCAAAATTTAATCATTTAATTTATTTGAGACCTTATTCCCACAGTTCTTCCATTGTGTTTATATTTTGTATGTATATTCCCTAATTTAGATTCTATGCCTACTTACATGGTCCCTTGGGTTCACTCTTTTGTCCACAGTTGACCTCTGTATAGTATTTACACTGTCTGGTGCTGAGATCAAATAATTTTGGATAAGAACATTCCTCAATATAACTCCCCAGTAAGGTGTAAATATTACTACAGTTATAGTACTGTCCACAATTATCTGGATGAGGGAGAACTGCTGTGGGGTTGTGTTTACAGTAGTCAAAAACATTACCTAAAATTGATAATGTAAAAGTTAAGATATATTCAAATCAAACAAATGGATATGGTTAACAATTTTATAATTTTATAATTTAATTTATATATTCTTTAGAATGATAAATAGTAAAATTTGTATGATATGACTTCAAAGTAAAGCATTCCAGCATCGATTTTGTACCACTTCACTCAGGATTAATAGATTTTTTGTATGAGTCCCAGACTACAATCACAGATTCCATTCCATATTTTGTATGTATAAGTTCATCAATGAAATTTCTATCAAAAAGATTCATCAAATGCCTCTCTCCTTCATAATAAATCTTGTATTCAAGTTACAGTATATTATTAAACACTGTGATATTGTTTTAAACCAACCTCGAACAAACCTGACTTGAAGTTACTGTTAAAATCTACTGGGAAGAACCATGACTTTAGAAACCTGTCAAAATCCACTTGGAACAACCATATCCACAGAAACTGTCAAAATCTACTGGAAATAACCATGACTTTAGAAACCTGTCAAAATCCACTAGGAACAACCATATCCAAAGAAACTGTCATAATCTACTGGAAATAACCATGACTTTAGAAACCTGTCAAAATCCACTTGGAACAACCATATCCAAAGAAACTGTTAAAATCTACTGGAAATAACCATGACTAAAAGAAACTATCAAAATCCATTTAGCACAACCACGACTTAAAGAAACTGTCAAAATCTACTTGGAACAACCATATCCAAAGAAACTGTCAAAATCCATTTAGCACAACCACAACTTAAAGAAACTGTCAAAATCTACTGGAAATAACCATGACTAAAAGAAACTATTAAAATCCATTTAGCACAACGACGATTTAAAGAAACTGTCAAAATCTACTGGAAATAACCATGACTAAAAGAAACTTTCAAAATCTATTTAGCACAACCACGACTTAAAGAAACTGTCAAAATCTACTGGAAATAACCATGATTAAAAGAAACTATCAAAATCCATTTAGCACAACCACGACTTAAAGAAACTGTCAATATCTACTGGAAATAACCATGACTAAAAGAAACTATCAAAATCCATTTAGAACAACCACGACTTAAAGAAACTATCAAAATCACCTAGAAACAACCATGACTATAAGAAACTGTCAAAATCCACTTGAAAAAATAATGACTCAAAGATACTGTAAAAATCCACTTGGAACAGCCATGATTTATAGAATCTGTCAAAATCAATTTAGAAGGCACTTAGAACAACCATGAATTATATATTAAATGCCAAAATCCAAGTCCCTTATGTCTGAAAATTGTCTTACCAACAATTGTAGGATTAACACAGAACCTCTGGTCAGGATCAAACTTTTTGTTATCTGGACAATCAGTTACTTCTATGGTTCTGTTACGATGGCACAAGATAAACTTTGGTGTCCATAGTTGTCCAGCGAATGCATGACGTCCATCAGACAGACCCACACAGCTTGGAAGTCTTTCTATACATGGTTCACATTTATTATCTAAAGCCTTGCATTTGTTTTGATCAAATTCACCTGAAAAAGTACATTGGAAGATGGTCAAGCAGAAACATTTGTTTTTGTATGATAATTGATTCAGTTTTCTATATGCATTGGTATACTTAGTCAAACCAGTTTAATGTTTCTGGGGATGAAAATAATAAGAATAGATATCTAAATAGAAACATCCTGAACGAGATAAATGACATCTTTTTCATGAAAGTCTATTTTATTCCCGTATGTAAATACTAGTTACTTAACTTTTCAAATGCCCTTATTTTACTCATTCTAAGATTCTTATCTCACTCATTTTAGATGATACCAGTCTTAAAGGGACATAACTTTCAAATGTCAGTCAAATATAAATAGCATTCAACGTAGAGTCATTCAATATCTGACTAGTTACTGTTCAATATTACTCCATGAACATGTGTGTTGTGTTCATGTAAATTGATAATAGCTGTTTTCTGCTTTTTGTTCAGGTTGTTGTGTCTTTGACACATTCCCCATTTCCATTCTCAATTTTATGGACATTTTATCATATGTTTATCTTATAAAACTTACAAGGTGCTTGTGGTTCATATCTCTGTCCACACTGTACATATTCAAAGTTCTGACAGGACCTATGCAGTGTCGAGTATAGGAATGGGTATGGACACTCTTGTAGAACTGGATGATACTTGTCAGAACAGTCGTAATACTTAGCACAGTTTGTGGGATGTGGAGCTCTTCCATTCTGTTGGTTATGACAAATGTTCATGTACGTACCTGGACCTGAAAATTGAAAATGGCTGTTTTGAAAATGTTAATACACGTTAGATAAATAGATCTCATTATTATATGCAACTGTCACTTTCCTTCTGAAAAATGAAACTTACCAACTTTTCATTTAATGAACTCATTATTATAATTTTGGGTATCAATTTTCGCTGATTTCTAAAATGTAGGGAAACCATGATTTGAATCTTCAATGAAGTATAAATTGACAATAGGCTTGTATAAAGTTCAGCAAAATAGCAAAATTAAAAGAATTTCTAGTAGTTAAAATTTCTCTACAACTAAACTGCTTTAGCTCATGTATAAAGTCATTGGTCTTGATTCCCTACAAACTGAGAATCGTTTACAGTAATTCATTTAGACATGAAATAAGACTTACGTGGTGTTGTATTATAATGACACCCTGCCTCGTCAGATTTATCACTGCACTGAATACGACCATCACATCGTGACAAAGGACTTAAACATTGTCCGTTATCACATCTCCATTCTCCTTCAGGACAAACTGTCTTAACTACACCTAAAAATATACAAGTAACACATTATATTCAATATAACATTGTGACTAGAGAGGGAGTCAGAGGGGTCCTGATCCCGAAATCCCAGGATTAAAAACATGGAATCCCCAGGTCACGAATTTAAAAAAATTTAAATCCCGACATCTAGTAATTTGAAAAAATAATTCACAGTTCCTGAGAGGATCAATCTCAAAATCCCAAGCTTCAAAACACCTGATAAAAGTCCTTCCCATCCCAAGCTTAAAAACACCTGATAAAAGTCCTTCCCCCCCTCTTACTACCCTGTCGTACAAAATTTAATATTCAGATTCTGCTTTTTTTGGGGGGTCAGATTCCTGTATCTCACTTATCACTTTAATATTAAAGCTTGTAATTTCACAAGTCCCGCCCGATTTTGTTTCCCATTTACACACTTAATAGTTTACCTTTCACATGTAACGCTTACAAAATAATCAGCCAATCATGAGTCACACATAGACCTAAATGAGAATAACCTAACAAGTGGAATAAGCATGATGCTGAGAGGTGACACAAGCAATTCTACAGAATACCATTACAACTAAATACTTTTATACTGTCTTCTGACCTCTAGTTATTTGAACATAAGAACTAAACACAAGTAAACTATGATTTTTTTCTGTAATAACAACTTACAATTAATTTCATCTGAGCGATCAGAACAATCAAACTGATTATTACATCTGTCTGTGACCTGTATACATTGTCCATTGTCACATTCAAACTGATCATCACCACATGTTGGCACTAAAAAATATCATATTCAATCCAAATTATATTTAATTCAACTTAGCAGTTTAGACATCTATTGATACATAATAAACAAGAATGTTACCATCATATCATTTTTTATGTTCAATGGACTGTAAAATTGGGTTAAAAAGTCTAATTTGGCACTAAAATTAGAAAGATCATATCATAGGGAACATGTGTACTAAGTTTTTAGTTGATTGGACTTCAACTCCATCAAAAACTACCTTGACCAAAAACTTTATTCTGAAGTAGAACAGAAGAATGAACGAACAGACAGATGAACAGACCCACAGACCAGAAAACATAATGCCCCTCTACTATCGTAGGTGGGCCATAAAAACATTTTATAAAAATTCTAGAAGCTCAAATATCAAAAGCATAAATTACATGAAACAAACATACCTAAAAGATATAAAGTCCAGATATGGATTTTAGGGGGAGGGGCAAGAGGGGGAACGGGGTCCCCCTTTTGTGTGAATAATTTGGTTGATTTATTTGAATTACTGAAGCATGACTGGAGCGAACCCCCTCATAGGCAGTCAGTGGGACACTTATTAAAATATCTGGATCTGCCAATGCAGTCTTTAATTTTACATATTAACTAAACAGGATTCAGATTTTAAAAACATACAGTTAAATCCTTAACCAATTGTAAATATCTGGTTGCTTACCTGGAGTGGTGTGCTGTTCTACCAGACATCTCTTTGTATGTTCATCAAAATATCCCATAGAACATTCTTTAATTTCCTTGGTCCTTTCTTTGTAACAATTGATATATTTGGTCCAATGTCTGTGTCCAGGATAGGCATTGTCCCCATCAGGTAGTCCCAAACAACTAGGTAGTCTCATTGGACATGGCAGACAGGACTGGTCAGTTGATGGACACTGGTTCTGTAGATACTGACCTGTAAACACACATGAAAAGCTGTATACAGAGACTTACTACTAAAAATTTACCAAAGATTTTTAACAAAGAGGACCTGTTATGAATTTATCTATTTAAATAGGAATTGCCATTTTGGTAAAAATTTGTTTTTTTACACAAATCAAGTTTTATCAAACATTCTTGTTTAAGTGCTTAAATTTGTCCCATTTATTCTTCCCTTTAAAGTTATGGTAATAAAATACATATACTTGGAAGGAAATTACTGGATAACTTTATAGAGGCCTTTACAAAAATATTCTATAAAGCGTTTTTTTTTTTTTAAAGAATTCCGAGTTTAACTGAAGACACATTTTTTAATGATCACATGATTAATTTTGCAATTTTTAAAAACTTACAAGGTGCTTTAGGCTCGGTCCTGGCTCCACAGGTCACCTGCTCAAAGTCTTCACATCTGAGAGTAGCTACAGAGAACAGCTTGGGATAGGTACATTCATGTAAATAGGGTTGGTAAATAGAGTTACGATTAGAACAATCATAATACTGGGCACAATTCACCTTGTTTGGTATCCTGGCATCAGGATGATGTGAACAGAATGTTGCAATGTTGTCTAAAAATAAACAAAAAAGTCAGATATGTATGCATTCAAATGAAAAATGCTTGAAAAATATATAATGAAAGCTTATATCATTTCATTAACACCAATCTAAATATTTAACAACAACAGAATTTTAACAAAAACAGTCAAATTAAGGTAGTTTGAGTTTCTGAAAACTAATTCAATAATATCTTCAAAAATACAAAATTAAAGACACTTTAAACTAAAATATTTTGATTTTTTTTATAAGGTACCAAGAGTTTTAGCATTTTTAATGAGTAAATAAGAAAGAGTTTTTTATTGCAAAGAAAGAACGAACAAACAAACGAACAATTATAACGACCATCATAATTTCGACTTCACTTATTCTCGGGTTAGGGATGGTGGATTAAAATTTATTTTTTTTACCTGTTCCCACTTGTGAACTGCACTTCCTGTTTTGAGGATCAAAGAAACCAGAACTACATTGTTTAATGGTTTTAGTTCTATTTTTGTAGCAGACAACATAATGTTGTGACCAAATTTTTCCTGCAAATACATTGTTCCCATCAGGTAAACCAACACAGCTGGGTAAACGTTCTGGACATGGTGTACATTTCTCATAGGGATCCAAACATAAATTCTTTTCATAAGAACCTGGAGAAGAAAATAAAAAAGAACATTTGTGGTTTTAAGGTTTACCAAGTGTCTTGTTCTGAGGGTGCTTCTGGACATGTTGCAATAAATACTTTTTAATTTAAAAATATTCTACCAAGTAACATTAAATTTCTTAAGAATCATCAAAAACTTGAAATTAAAAGAGTAAACTATCAAAATATACTCATAAAAGAATCTATTCTGACAGTGTCATGAAAAATATTGACATTAAAATTCATTTATCTTAAACCTTTGGAAATAAGTGTAAAAAATTTAAACCTGATACACATAAAAAAAAAACTCCTGTCAACAGTTTTCACCCCACTTGATTAACAGTGATATTGTTAGGTTATTTGCAGTTTTCATATATAACTTTCAATTTCACTCTGGTATATAAAGTAAAATATACAACAACAAAACATGACTTACATGGTGCCTGGGGTTCTGGAACTTTTCCACATGTCACTTTTGTAAATTCACCACATTCCAATGTGTCTGGGTTGAAGAGGTCAGGGTAAGGACATTCTTTAACATATCCACCAATACGTCTGGTATATCTACAGTCAATATACTGACCACAGTGGTCAGAATTTCTGATCAGTATTCTGGGATTGGTATTACAGAACTGGTTACCATCTCCTGGTCAATTATAACGAGATTTAGATAAAAGGTTCCTTGATGTTAAGTTTTTGTTTGTGTTTTGTTTTATTTTGTTTATTTTGTATCTTTTTTTTTTATCCCAATTATAATTTTCTGGCAAAATAACTTCTTCTCATGTTAAATTTATTTGGCAACAAACTTTCTTCATTTAGAAAAATATCTATTTAAACATACAATAATTAATATGTTATATGCAAACTCTGATTTTGGACTTATAACATTATATCTCACATATGCATATGACATTTATCGTTTTAAAATTATTGACTTTACTGAGCTTAGCCTCAAGATAAGATGTTCCAGGATTGCATACTAAATAACATTTTAGAAATTTGCCGACCAAGTATCCAAAAAGTTGTACAAGTAGTATTCATTTGAAAAAGAAAACAATTTCATGGCTACATGGCTGAAGGGTCAGATTGATTAAAAAGTAAATGTCAAACACTGAAATTTACTGTTTAGTTTTCTTCATCTTTAAACACCTTTAAATTGTATTAAAATACAGTGTATCAAAATTGTATACCTGACTTGATAGCTGTAACACAAGCTTTTTCCCCAGGACTAAAATATCCTTGTTTACAGAGTAGAACATGTATTGTCCTGTTACGGTCACACTGGACGTAATCTTTAGACCAGAGTCTGCCTGGAATAGGGTTGAACCCATCTGGTAGTCCTATACAGCTGGGAATTCTCTGAGAACATGGTGTACAGCTAGCGTCTGTATATTTGCATAAATTCTGTTGATACTCGCCTGTAGAGAATAGAAATAAAAGTGGATATTGGTTATACCTTTACAGGAATGAGACGGCAACCCATTGACACAGCTAGTCTAGAGGTTAACATGTCTATTTCCAACTATAAATCTGTTCAAGGTAAAAACGTTCCAATACAGTTCATCTAAGAACTATTTGAGGTCATATTATTCATGTTATACATCTTATTCTATCAAAATGATTCATGCTTTGGGCTACTTTTGATCAGCATTTAAGAACATGCTTCCTGATGATATATATATATATATATTTAATATTTTCTGGGCATTAGAGAGAACAGGTTGTAATGGAATACATACTAACGTTTGTATCGTCTTTACCACTTTTCCTACTGAACAATGCATCATTAGAGAATATTGTTCATACCACTATTTTAATTCTTTTAACATTCTGCTGTGGTGTTATTACATATGTCACTGTAAGAACATTGGCAATTGGATATAAGTCTACTAAACCATGTCAAAATATCCAATCAAGTGAAAAGGATTTTGAAATAAGTGAAACAGTCATCAGTAGATTTCAACAAGCATTACAGTTTAAAACAACATTAGGTGAATCGAAAGAGTTTTCAAACATGATACAATTCTTAAAAGAAGGTTTCAAAACTATTCATAAATCAAAATATGTCACCATGGAGATAGTAGCAGACTACAGTCTGTTGTATACAGTGTCTGGGTCAAATAAAAGCTTGACTCCTTATATGGTATTAGGACATCTAGATGTTGCTACAGCAGAACCTAATTTTTGGACTCTGCCGCCATTTTCAGGGAAGATAAAAGATGGCTACATTTATAGCAGAGGAACAATGGATTTTAAGAATGGTGTAATGGGAATACTTGAAGCTTTGGATGATTTACTGGCACATGGTTTTAAGCCATCAAGGACAATCTATATTTCTTTTGCTCACGATAAAGGAAATGAACGCCAAAACGGAGCAATAGGAGCCAGCCAATTGTTACAAGACCGTGGACTTAAAAAACTTGAGTTTATTCTTGATCAAGGCTGTACAGTAGCTGGTGAAGTAAGTGGCATAGCACTTATTGGAGTTACCGAAAATTCTACACTAGATCTAACTCTGACCGTCAGAGGTTTAGGTGGTCACTCTGCCTTACGTCTTGGACCTACTCCATTTGGTGTATTAGCCAAAGCAGTCTCCAAGATTGAAAATCACAAACATCCCAGTATGTTGGGACAAGGACCAGAGAAAGAAATGTTGGAAAAGATGGCCCCAGTCATGAATATATGGTTTAAAATATTGTGGAGCAATATATGGCTGTTTAAACCAATAATAACAACTATGTTATCTATTAATCCAAAAATGAATGCTATGATTAGATCTGTACATAATGTCACCAACATTAATACAGAGCAAATGGATATAAAGAAATACCAAATAGCTGAGAATGTCACTGCTCATGTGACCATACATGTCCATCCATCACAGACAGTCAGTGACGTAATAAATAATTTACGTAGCGTCATAAATGACAAAAGAGTAGAGATTTCAACTATGTACAGAAGTAGGATAGCATCAATGTCACCTTATGGTGATGGCCATTTTGGATATCAGACTGTTTACAGGAGTATTCTGCAAGTTTTTCAACCATATTTGATTTCCCCAGCTATATTTCCTATAGAAAGTAGTTCTTCAAGATACCATATGTTCACAAACAATATCTACCGATTTAGTCCTCTTGTTAATGATCCTGGGGATGAACAACGAATTCATGGTAAGAATGAGAGGATTTCGGTGAAAAACTACTGCAAAACTATCAACTTTTATAAACATCTCATGGTTAATGCTGATAAAATGTCAATATGAATTATAATGTACCATAAATAATGATACCAACAGACTTATATAATGCTAAAGTAATTTTCAGTAAAAATAGTGAACCCAAATTAATTTGATTTTCTGTTCTCTTGTTATACTTCATCCTTTTTCATATAGTCACATTCCCAAATAAATGTGCTTTTCACCATTTAACTAAAATCAAAGCAACATATACCATAAGTATTTGATTGAGAAAAAAAAGGTCAAATATGAAGGGATGGAATATCCGTGATTCTAATGAAGCTTTTATTGAGAGCAATAATAGTGAAAGTATTACAAAATTTTGGTTTATCTATACATCAAGTTTAAACAATGCACCAAGGCTCCGTGTTAAAGGCCGTACCTTGACCTGTATTGTTTTAACTCTATAAATTTTTACTTGGATGGAGAGTTGTCTTATTGGCACTCATACCACATCTTCCTATATCTATTGAATATCATATGTTATTCATTAGTATGATGATTTGGGAAAAAGGCCTCCCTTTCTTCTCTGTAAATGGCATTAGAACAGGTTTTTTTATGACGAATTTAATGAGTATGATTGAAAATAAAGAAATATTCAGTATTAACGGCAGGTTTAAAAGTATTATTCTTTGAGAAAACTTATTCTGAAAAAATGATCCCAAAAAAATATGAAAAGTAAGAAAAACAATTCATCTGAAAATACATGATCTCACTATATTTCCAGAAAGTGCATGCTTATCCATTTGTTTAAGGCTCAAATCATATGAACAAAAAACATCTAGATCATCAAACATTATGGCACTTTTGAACTTTTAACTATGTTCTTTCAAACTCAAATATTACAGCATTTTTGAACTTTCAACTATGATCTTCCAAAATTACTAGTGTAATACACTTCTATTGTCTTTATAAAATTCATGTATAAACTTTGTCATATATGTTGTCAATTTAAGTGAGATATTCAAACTGTATATCACTGCAAATAAATCTTTTTAGGATATAGCAACCATATTAACAGGTATCCTCATTTTCTGTTTTACTTTATGAATATGAACAACTAGTTTTTTTTTTCTATTTCTATTGATAATTTTTGTTTCATTTACAAAACAATTGTTTTAATGATCTTTAATCTATAAATGAAAAAAAAATAATTAACAAACATACTCATAGTGAAAATAGTGAGATAACTATGATAAATATAAGTATTACATTAACTTAGGACACCAGTACTTTACAAAATAAACCTATGAATAATAGTGATGCTAGGTTAGTCACTTTGTTACATCCAAAACAACTATCTACTTACATGGTGCCTGAGGTACATGTCGTGGTTTACAAACAACATTTCTAAAGCCTTCACATCTTAATGTTAAGGAAGAAAATAGTTCTGGATAATGACATTCTTCAATATATCTGCCATACTGTGAGTTAGGATTAGAACAGTTATAGTACAAAGCACAGTCTCCTGGATGCTTTACTATTGCATGTGGGTGCTGATGACAGTAAACATCTATCTGATCTAAAAAAATAAAAAAAATTGCCATAGTCATGTTAGTGTTGCATATTTGTTGCAAATTGGACTTACTCTTTTTTACCGTTTTAGATATCCCAAATTAATCCTGACATTGCAATAGTTTGGACTTAATCCATTCAGTTTGTTAAAAATAATTCTAATATCTGGTTTGTCAGTTGTGATTCAGCTAAATATTCAAATGAGTCTATACTAGTTTTTGCTATAACACTTTTCATAATAAGTTCTGTCTAATAATAACTTTTAATCAAAACTCCAATAGAAATAGAGTTTTGTAATGTCTTCCCTAGGTGATTTCAGAAGTAGAACCAAAGACTTTGTAGTATCAATGTGACAACACAGAAATGTACGTGTACACAAAACACCTTGTTAAAAACAAACAATATACCTGTGTTAACAGTGTCTGAGCATGTCTTCTTCACAGGATCAAACAAACCCTGTTGGCAGACCTTCTCCTCTAATGTCCTGTTCTGATAGCATCTAACATATTGTGCCTGCCATTTCCTATATGTTATTGCCTGGTCCCCATTAGGTACACCAATACATGAATGGTGGACATTCTCACAAGGAGTACATGTCAGGTCTCCTGATTTACAGTGATATTGGAGATATTCACCTTCAAATAAAAAATAGATATAAAACTACAAAGTAAAGAAACAATTCTGTTTCAATGTATTATAAAAGTTTTTACCTACATCTTGCTAGTGACCTTGATTAAAGAGCTAGTGACCTCTGCTATGATTAAAAAAAAAATCCTGACCATGATGGTCAAAAGTTTACAAAATGAGGCAATAGATATTGGTACTGACTAAACCAGCATTATTGCATCCATTATATTTATTGAAAATTCATACAGGCAGGTTGTATCCAATAACATTTTACTAACAATAAATACTTTTGGAACTTATAACTATTCAGTTATTCTCTAATGTCTCATTGACAATCAAATCACCACATCTCATTATTTGATATAGTAAAATAGTATCTTACATGGAGCCTGTGGTATAGGTCTTTTGTCTGGTGTGACTGTGACAAATTCTTCACATCTATAGCTGACAGTGGAGAATAACTGTGGGTAAGGACATTCCATCAGATAATGGCCATTTGGTGAGTTGTATTGAGAACAATCAAAGTACTGAGCAGCATTCAAGGAACTGGCTGTTATACCATGAGGATTGGATTGACAGTACTTCAGTAGGTCTCCTGTAAATATCAATCAGTTAAAACACAATTAACATGGGAAATACTTTGTGTAAAGTTATACTGAGAATTTATAATTATACTGAGAATTTATAATTATAGATGAGATACCATATTTTGGTACATAACGTAAAGCAAATTTTCTACAAGCTTGTGTATAAATGTTGTAAAACCACAAATCAAATACTGTATCCACAAATATAAATCCTTAATCCATAAAAAAGAAATCCACAGTATCAATTAACATACAAAATCTTCATTTATAGTCCATATTTATTTAATTTCACACAAAAAGATAACAACTTTTTTACACACAGTTTTGCAAAGGAACAAACCAATTTTCTGCTTTAATAATATTTTCTGTCATAATTTCTTCAACATTGACAAAGCATGAAGATACGCTTTACAAATTCAAAAAGTACATTCAATATACCTGGATGTAGATTAACTATACAAAGTCTTTCCACTGGATTAAACACTCCAGAAGCACATCTCCCTGTGGACACTGTCCGGTTCTTCAGACATACTACATAATGATCAGTCCAGGGTAACATGGCGTTACGTCCATCAGGTAGACCTACACAGCTTGGATGTCTTTCAGGACATGGCTTACATGTTGTGTCACCTTGTCTACACAGATTTTGGCTATATTCACCTACAAACAATTCAATTGATATATTACTAGTGTAAAATTCAGGGAAACCAATTTATCTGACATTTTTATATGATAATTTGAAAACGTTACAGTGTATCCTAAAATCTCTGAAAGGTTGTTTTATCAATGAAAATATTCAACCTGAGTTAGTTTCGAAACGTTGCTGTTGCAGTGATCAGAATAAAAGAACTAAATGATATATCCTGTAAGGCAGGCAAACAGGTTTAATTTATTTTCTACCAAAATCATGAAAAACAAAATGCCCCCAATGTTTCAATTCCACTTACAAGGTGCTTGTGGTTCTGGTCTCTTTCCACAGGTAACATCTCTGTAAGTTTTACATCCCTGATATACAGTAGAGTAGAGGTCTGGGTATTTACATTCCACCAGATATCCAGTGCTGGATTTGGAACAGTCATAGTACTGGGCACAATTCTGTTGATTCTCAAACTTTAGAGTTGGATTGACTTTACATATACTTACAATATTACCTACAGAGCACAAACAGTATAAAAATTTGAAGAGAAATAATACAAATACATCAATAAACATTACCATTGCTTACATAATGGTACTATTACGGCCAAAATATGAATGTAAAAGAATTAGCTATACTTTTAATTCATAAAATATTTTCCCACTTACAATAAAAAGTTAAACAATCTACTTGTGATCTTTATACATGTTTCATGATTCATTCTAATTATCTAGGTGTACCTTATGAATAATGTATTCCTCAAAAGACATTATACTTCAGAGTAAATTTGTTGAGCAGTTCTATAAATTTGTATTTCAAAAGGATGGGTTTTTTTTCAGAGTAATAATTTTATTAACAAACTTACTGAAATCTATAAGTAGAGTACATCTTCTATTAATAGGATCAAATAATCCTGTCTGGCATTTTGTCACTGATATTGTCCTGTTTCTGAGACATATCAAGTAGTCAGGTGACCAATATTGACCAATCACAGGCACATTTCCATCAGGTCGGCTTACACAACTTGGCAGTCTCTGAGAACATGGTTTACAATTGGTGTCTCCAGATCTACACTGGTTCCCCATGTATTCACCTGTCAAGTAATCCAGAAAATTTGTAGAGGTTATCAATTCATTGGTTTTCCTGTTTAAAGTTTAAATGGTTTTACACCTAGTCATTTTTGGGGCCCTTTATAGCTTGCTGTTCAGTCTGAGCCAAGGCTCCATGTTGAAGACTGTACTTTGACCTATAATGGTTTGCTTTTGTAAATTGTGACTTGGATGGAAGGTTGTCTCATTGGCACTCATACATACCACATCTTCTTATATCTATTTACCTAGAAGTACCTAGTAAGGTTGATGAACACCACTGTTAAACAAACCATTAAGTAACCAATATTTGAGAGAGGACATCTTGGATTTCTTGTTTGATTTATGATTTGGTATCATATGTATATTCTCCTAAATCAAAAAAACTTTAACATAAAAGGAATCAGAAAGCAATCAATGTGAAGGGGAAGTAACTGAGAAAGAATGCTCTTGCCACAGTTTGTTCTTTAAATTGTAAATGGCTTGATTCATCAAATTTGCATGAAGCACAACAAAAAACTAACAAACACAATTAGACACAAAGTACTAATCAAAGAGTACTTGCATTTACTATAGCAAGTTTAAAGCCTGTTACAACTAATAAATAAATCATGTTTACCAAGAATAAAATATCAATCAGTACACCTCCAAAAGATTTAGTTTTAAGACATCATAAACAGTAACGGCATTACCTTGTGCAATGTCAATATAAAAGTACTAAATATTGACAGAATGTAGGATCATATGTTTTTAATAACCTTATAGCAATACATATTTAGCTATTGAGAACATCTGACAAGAAATATGTAATATTACTTACATGGTGCCTGGGGTTGTGGTCTCTGTTGACAATTAACCAATGAGAATCTCTGACAAGACATGCTATATTTCCTACTACTTACATGGTGCCTGTGGTTGTGGTCTCTGCTGACAATTAACCAATGAGAATCTCTTGACAAGACATGATATATGTACTATTACTTACATGGCGCCTGTGGTTGTGGTCTCTGCTGACAATTAACCAATGAGAATCTCTGACAAGACATGATATATGTACTATTACTTACATGGCGCCTGTGGTTGTTGTCTCTGTTAACAATTAACCAATGAGAATCTCTGACAATAAAATTGAGAATGGAAATGGGGAATGTGTCAAAGAGACAACAACCCGACCAAATAAAAAACAACAGCAGAAGGTCACCAACAGGTCTTCAATGTAGCGAGAAATTCCCGCACCCGGAGGCGTCCTTCAGCTGGCCCCTAAACAAATATATACTAGTCCAGTGATAATGAACGCCATACTAATTTCCAAATTGTACACAAGAAACTAAAATTAAAATAATACAAGACTAACAAAGGCCAGAGGCTCCTGACTTGGTATATGTACTACTACTTACATGGTGCCTGTGGTTGTGGTCTCTGTTGACAATTAACATACCTGCCAACTTTTCAAAATGCCCATGGGGGTTTTGCATGCAAGATGGCTGTCATAGTCCTAAAAAAAACCTTCAAGGGGGCCTGCAAATACATTTTAATGTTGTTTTTTGGCTTCTTCATACTTTTATTAGCCTAATGTCATTGTAAAATTAATTGTTTTGTTTAAATTGTGGACACAATGGCTCTTTCAAAATTTCAATTTTTGAGCCTCCATGGGGGAAATCCCCCATAAATAGTGACAGTTGGCAGGTATGAATTAACCAATGAGAATCTCTGACAAGACATGCTATATTTACTACTACTTACATGGTGCCTGTGGCTGTGGTCTCTGTTAACAATTAACAAATGAGAATCTCTGACAAGACATGATATATGTAATATTACTTACATGGCACCTGTGGCTGTGGTCTCTGTTGACAATTAACCAATGAGAATCTCTGACAAGACATGGTATATGTACTATTACTTACATGGTGCCTGTGGTTGTGGTCTCTGTTAACAATTAACAAATGAGAATCTCTGACAAGACATGATATATGTAATATTACTTACATGGTGCCTGTGGTTGTTGTCTCTGTTGACAATTAACCAATGAGAATCTCTGACAAGACATGATATATGTACTACTACTTACATGGTGCCTGGGGTTGTGGTCTCTGTTAACAATTAACCAATGAGAATCTCTGACAAGACATGGTATATGTACTATTACTTACATGGTGCCTGGGGTTGTGGTCTCTGTTAACAATTAACCAATGAGAATCTCTGACAAGACATGATATATGTACTACTACTTACATGGCACCTGTGGCTGTGGTCTCTGTTAACAATTAACCAATGAGAATCTCTGACAAGACATGGTATATGTACTATTACTTACATGGTGCCTGGGGTTGTGGTCTCTGTTAACAATTAACCAATGAGAATCTCTGACAAGACATGATATATGTACTACTACTTACATGGTGCCTGGGGTTGTGGTCTCTGTTAACAATTAACCAATGAGAATCTCTGACAAGACATGGTATATGTACTATTACTTACATGGCGCCTGTGGTTGTGGTCTCTGTTGACAATTAACCAATGAGAATCTCTGACAAGACATGGTACTGAGTGAGAATAGATCAGGATAACTACATTCTCTCAGCATGGAACCTTTCATATAATCTTGACATGTATAGTACTGGGCACAGTTAGTCATGGATGGCATAACACTGCTAGGGTTGGCTTGACAGAACTCCTTCATGTGTACTGAAATATATCAAAATCACTCATAAAGATAACTTAAGGACACTTTTTGAATCGGATACCGGAGTGTAGATTATATGTACAGGTATCATTACATACATGTCAAGTGACATGATATTCGCGTGTAATACACGCTTTTTCAACGGTTTACACGCGAGGATTTTGTCACATGGCGTGTACATGCTTTTCACCTCTTTACACGCAATTACACGCTTTTTCGTTCTTTTCATTTTTTGGTCGTTAGTGATATCGCTATTCTCGGGTTTTTTCCTTATTCAACGATAAATACCGAAAAATTCGAAATAATTGTTTGGCTGCCACATTGTTTATTTTTCTATATGACAAACAGTAAAAGGTAAGTAGTTTGTGATTAGTTTTAACGATTTTGTGACCTTCTTTCAAAATCACTTTATAGGGGAAATGTGCACAGAAAGAGGTCACTTTCAGGGCCTGTACCGTCGTCTAAAGTGCCTATTGTTAAGCCAAAACGATGTGTACGGCAAGATTCAAGATTTATAAATTATATTTTTGAGTTCGAGTTTAAATGATCAAGTGACAAGTAACGCATAATTTGTGCATTCTATGTTGCAATGCTAAAAAAACAATACATGTGAGAGGAGATATACAATGTAGCTAATTGAATAAGCATTTAACATGTTTATCTTATGGAAATCAAATTTATAAAACATTTTTCTTTTTCAGTTTCAAATCTAGCCAAAACGGCAACAGATTTCTACAGGCCATGGAGATAAAAATATCACAGAACTGTTGGATCAACTCTCATAGTACCAGCTTTCTTCTGATAAACTACCCAGTTTTAACCAGGCAATAGCAGCGGGAGCAATGGCAGAGATAATAGATGACATTTTACATTGCCAAAAAAACCAACATTATGACATTCTTTCAAATCTTGATGAAGCTAATTCAGTCAAATATCAATTCCTACTGTGGGAGAGCCTTTTCAATTATAAAGAAATTGACACTGAATTCTGATCAGAACTTGACTATGTTACATTTGTATTGTGTGCTGTTATCAAATAAATGCAACTAAACTTGAAACTGGCAGTTGTTTTGAATATGTGCCTAGTGGTGGTGCTTTAAAAGCAACATAACAGACCAGTGTTTAATAGAATAAAAGTTCACAGTAGAATATATATTGTTTTTTATATTCACAACATTACCACATTCATATTAACAAGTCCGCATCTATGTCACACGTTTTCACACGCTTTTTGACATATCATGTCATGTCATGACATGATTTCCCATTGTCAGAGGTTGACATGTATGGGTATCAATACAATCATTTTTAGATTAATCATTTAAGTTTTGCCATTTGAAATTACCCAACACATTTTTATTGACTTTTGCATCTGCACTTTTTCAAGAATTTCTTTTCACATCATTTTTTTCATCAATTTTTATAGCCTAATTATATATTTGAAAGTAAAATAAGATCCAATGGTGAGGAATACATACCAGTATCAATATACTTGACACAAAATCTTGTGTAAGGATCAAAGAAGTAACCAGTATCACAATGGTATACAGTCAGTGTCCTGTTTCTGTAACACATGATGTAGTCAGACTTCCATTTCCTGGCAGGGAACATGTTCCTTCCATCGGGTAACCCAATGCATGACGGTAATCTTTCAGGACAGGATACTGTTTGCTTTATTGATCCTATGTTCTGGTTTTGCATGTACTCGCCTACAAAGAAGATACATCTTTAATCATTTTTAATATCTTGTCTCATACAAAGATTTAAATAACTAGTTAATTTTCTAGTACCAAACGCAGTTATATCCTATAAATTTGACCACATGAAAATGACTACTATGTGGATTCATTTATTTTCGTGGGTATCAATTTTCAAGGATAGATGGAAACTTGCATTTTAGCGGATATTTGGATCTGTGGTTTTGCCAATCTCTGCATGCAAAACTAATAAAAAAATTATTATTCCTTGAACATTCAAATTCCTGGTTCAACTGTACCCACAAAACACTTCGAAAATTGGTATCCAACTAATAATAATGAATCCACAGTATGTGTATCAACATTGTTATCAAAATAAACTTTTATCATAATTATTTTATGATATAATTTAAGATCCTCTTTTCACATTAAAACGAAATAGCTCATACATAAGGGTTTATCATTTTTTATAATGTTTTAGCTACGGGCTGAAGAAATAACCACATTGAAATGAAAGTTTACAAAATAAAGGTTAATGAATACAAATGGGTAAAAAATGTTTATATTACCCTTGATTTTTGAAAATTAAAGGTATGTAAAATACATCTTAAAATGTTATATCTCTTTATACAATGTGTCTGACATACACAGTTTTTAGCCTGGTATCTTTGAAAGAGTTTATTTTATAAAGATAAATCAAATACAGGAAATTGATATCAGAACTTACATGGAGCTTGAGGTACAAATCTTTTCTCACATCTAGCAGTGGTAAAGTTAGTACATGTCTTTGTAAGAGATGAGAACAGTTGGGGATATGTGCATTCCTCTAGGTAATGACCAAACTTGCTGTTTCTGTCTCTACAGTTAAAGTATTGAGCACAATTGTTTGGATGTGGTAAAACAGAAGTTGAGTGTGTCCTGCAGTACTCATCTATATTGTCTGAAAAAGAATAAAAATGTTATATTTCATAGTTTATATATTTGTAAAACTGTAAATTAAATGTTTTTCTATTTATTCAATTGCATGAAATTATACCACAAGTTTAAACCACTTTCCAAATATTGCTATTATAGCCCATCCTACTCTAGTTGTTCATAACAATTTCAAATAATAGTCACACTTTTACAGGTAATGAGCAGCTGGGCAGTGGTCGTTACTGGAACAGGAATTGCTTCTTGATCACCTGTGATTAATCCCTATACTTATAGAATATAGTTCTTAAATGCCCCAAAATTGTTTTTTTAAGGTCTTTAACTTGAACTTTAATAATTTGAATTTTTTTAAAATGCATACTTTATAAATATAAACTTTTCAAAATGAGAATCTATACTTTTCTAAGCCTCTCATCTAATTTGGCCCCAACTTTTACCATTTTATCCCTGAAAGATCTGTTAAGTATTACATGAAGTATGACAATCTTTATGAAGCTGTATAATTTATGATCATTAGCACAGTTCATTGCATATTTAGTATGACTGTTTGCTAGTTGTACAAACTTTGTTAGAATGAATTCCTTTGTTCCTGTTTCATTTGATATACCTTTGTCAATCTGGTTGTCACATGCTCTCGTTAGAGGATCAAACATTCCTGAGGCACACTTATTGACCTTGACTGTCCTGTTTCTGTAACATGTGACATACTGATCTGACCAGCGATGACCAGGAACAGCATTGTTACCATCAGGTAGACCTCTGCAGCTGAACAATCTCTGTGAACAAGGGAGACAATTCATACTGCCTGGCTGACATTGATTCTGGCTGTATTCACCTGAAATTAACAGCATATATTTTTTTTATAAATATAAAAATAAGTAGATGTCGTTTGATTGCCAATTAGACACCTTTCCACAAGAGACCAAATGACATAGAAAATAACACTTATAAAGGTTTCAATAATGTAAATACAATGTTGGATTCCTGTATCTTTGAAAAGGTGCCATCATCACACACATGTAAAACCATTTGTTTATTTAACAGATGACTTCAATGAAATATGCTATATAATTTATTACTTAACATTACAGGTCTCTCACATATCCATTGGTATAATGGTAAATTCCATGTTTTCCTGACATTTTTCTGTAAAATTATCGGTTTGTTGTCCATATTTTAATTTTTGATTGTATTCTTTGAGACTTGGCCCTGTGATTTTTTTTTCAATATTTTGTATATCTTACATGGAGCTTGAGGTTCCTGTCTGATACCACAAGATACAGATGTGAAGTTCTGACAAGAATGTGACACTGTAGAGTACAAGTCTGGATAGGTGCACTCCTCCTGGTAAGTAATGGTATCAAACTTATTGGTCGGACATCTGAAGTACTTGGCACAGTCAGTAGGGTGAGGAAGGATAGTACCTGGGTAAGATCTACAGTAGGATGGGATGTCAGCTGAAATAAATTTTAGATTAAAATACAACATAACATACCACTGTAATTTTAAAAGTATATGAAATACCTTAATCAGAGGCAAACACTTTGAAAACAAGATTTGAGCTTTTAAAAAACAAAATGTTTGAAAAATTAAAAGATTTGTTTAAATATAAATCAACTGAATAAATCTGTAAGACTTAAATGGAAATTGCAAAAATGTGACATCTGATTTTTCAGTTTACTGTAATTTGTATTTATGAAAAATAGTAAATTATCAATCCACTAGATTTTGGATTGTCTGTAGAACTACAATGAGACCGATTTCAAAGTATGTGATCAATTTATCTTATATTGTAAGGCAGCAATGTTTAAATTTCTATGAAATTCCATATTATTTTCATAAATTAGTATCAGCAAAGCATTTTCCTTTTGCATTAAATGACTTTTAATCTACTTACTGACACCAACATTATCAGTACACTGATGAACACGTGGATTGAAGTAACCAGAGTTACACTTCTGTACTACTGTCCTCTCCTTCACACAAACTATATAATCCTTCAACCATGACCGTCCAGGGAACATGTGATGTCCATCTGTCTGACCAATACAGCTAGGTAAACGTTCAGGACAAGGTGTACACACAGCAGAAGTACCATCACATACATTGGCTCTGTATTCACCTATCAAAATCACATCATATCAAGTAATGAAGTTTTAAAGGAAACATTGAAAATTGTATCTTTCCCTAAACTTTAACCATCCATCTTAACACTTGTAAACTTCTTGTGAATAAAGGATATTTATTGCTTGCCTAAAGAAAAAATCTCTCACCAAATTATCTATGAATGACATAGCTTCAAAATAAAATTTTTTACTTATAAACAAGAATGAGTCCATAGTACACAGATGCCTCACTAGCACAATAATGTTCAGTGGACCGTGAAATTTGGGTCAAAACTCTAATTTAGCATTAGAATTAGAAAGATCATATCATAGAGAACATGTGTAGTAAGTTTCAAATTGATTGGACTTCAACTTCATCAAAAACTACCTTTACCAAAAACTTTAATCTGAAGCGGGACAGATGGATGGATGGACAGACAGATGAAAGAACGGACACACATACTGAAAAACATAATGTCCCTAAGTTGGGCATTAAAAGATAAATACATATAATAAGATTTTAAAACAACCAATTTTAAAAAGGTATACAGAGTCTAGAAAACATATAAAGTAATGAAGCTGCAAACACTGTTTTCTAAAAAGGCGAACAATATTTACTAAAGATGATTTATCCCATATACAGATCTTATCAATTTGACATAACAAAATCAAAACTGTAAAAAATAAACATACATGGAGCTTTAGGTTCATGCTTGGCATCACATGACACGGTCTGGTAGTTCTGACATCTCATGGTTACTGGAGAGAATAGATCTGGGTAGGTACATTCTTCAAGGTAACGTCCATATCTAGAGTTGACATCTGAACAGTTGTAGTACTGGGCACAGTTAGATGGGTGTGGCTTTAGTGATGTAGGGTTGGCAGTACAAAAACTGTCTATGTCAGCTAAAATGTAATGATGTAAAAACTTGTAGGCATTACTAAAGTATAAAATTTGAACTATACATGAAAAATACAAAAAATGCAAGGAGTTCATCTACATTTTACACATGATAAACTATGTGAATCATTTAGGAAAGAGAATTTCAAATAATAATAATTTTTTTAAATTCTATCATGAACTGGATTTTTCTAAGATTGACTGTCTTAAAATTATATTTCACATTGCAAAAATAAGTTGTGTATTTTTCTTATTCATTATAGCATCTGACATGATCTTTTGGAATGTCTCCTGGACTTTTTGTGTTATTGGGTCCATGTCTAATTGATGCATATCTCACATCTTCTTTATTCAAGATAGATATTCATATAAATATATATGAGCAACCACAAAAATATGTTCACTAGAGGTAAAAAAAATTAAAAGTCATTTTTGGGGCCCTTTTAAGCATGCTGTTGAGTGTGAGCCAAGACTCCATTTTGAAGACCATACCTTAACCTATAATGGTTTACTTTTACAAATTATGAATTGGATGGAGAGTTGTCTCATTGACTCTCATACAAAATCTTCTTATATCTATTAACTCATTTTATCACAGTTTGTAGAATATATTTTTAATGTGAAATATAGACTTACTGGTAGAGATCTGATTGGTACATTGTTTATTATCTGGGTTAAAGAATTGACCCTGTGGACATTGAGTGACAGTGACTGTCCTGTTTCTAAGACATGTGATGTAGTCATGTGACCATAGTTTTCCTGGGAAAGAATTAGAGCCATCTGGTTTACCAACACAACTGGGCAGACGGTCTGGGCATGGCACACATGTAAGATCAGTACGGCTGCAAATATTCTTCTGGTATTCACCTATAAATAACAAGTATCAGAATAAATCAATTGCAGTAGCGTTAGCCAAAAAGCTTTATGAGTTCTAAACTGTAAAATAATGATGACTTATGCATTAAATTGGAAACAATGTTACTTCTTGACTTTAAATACAAAGTGACACTTCACTTTCAATTGGGAATTTAACAAGATACAATTGAAAAGGTGACCGATAAAAATATTACTAATTCAGAAATTATTGTGGTGAGGTTTTAATAATGTTTTTAATGTGACTTGATTTGGTGAGGATCACAATAATAAGATCTGTATGCAGACTTTCTTGAAATCACAACAAATAATCTTGCATTTTTGTCCATTTTTCAAAAAATCAAAAATAATAAATGCATGTAAAAATTTCAAAATTAACAGTATTATTATGTTTACTAAGACTAAAATAAAAACAAAGCAAAGTTTTCACTTTGTCCAATTTTAAGATAAGGTATTCACTGTCATATTAAAAAGATGATATGATAATAATAAAACATATGAAAAGAAAAGTAACATACAAGGAGCCTGAGGTTCTTTTCTCGTTCCACAGTTGACTGTTGTAAAGGATTCACAGGCTTTAGTAGATGTAGAGAAAAGGTCAGGGTATGTACAGTCTCCTGTCTGAACTATGAACTTTGACATCTGATCTCTACATCTATAATACTTGGCACAGTTGTCAGGGTCAGGTAATACATCATTAGCGTGGACTTTACAATAATCAATTACATCAACTGAAATAAAAGGGAAAAAAAATATTTACAGCTATCCAAATGACTGAATATTTTTTTTAATAGAAACTGATATTTTTTCATATTTTATAAATAATCTACTGCAGAATTTGAAAAAACTTATCTGTATATTTGAGTAACACTATATTGATGATATAAAGACACCAACTGTTAACCAGTTTTGGTTTGTGATTTTTTTACAATTCTGGACTTTCTCATTATAATCAACCCTCATTTTTTCTTCAATTGAACTTATATACTTTTAAAAAGTCTGTCTTATAGTCTAAATTTCATATAAAAAAATAAAACACATAAATAAGATGGTTTAACTTAAAAAAAAAGTGAGTAAGATGTAACCCTTGGTACCGTTATAATACTGCATTAAAAAGGAATCATAAACAATAGCTTATTCAAATAAAGCAATTGGACTAAAAAAGATTGGAAAATGTTTTAATTTTTCAACAATTCTAAAAGATATAAGTACCTTTAAGTACTGTAACAGTACATGTTAAAGTCCTAGGATTGAAATATCCTTGACTGCACTTGTCCACATGAATGGTTCTATTCTTATCACAAACAATGTATTCTATCCCCCACATGTGATATGGATGAGGATTAGATCCATCTCCTAGTCCTTCGCAGCTTGGCAATCTTTCTGTACAGGGCTGGCAGTTTATATCTCCTGGCATACACAGGTTCTGTTTGTAGTCACCTGAAATATACAACAATTACTGTAAATTCAGAAATTATTGCATGCATTTATGTTTGCGATTTTGTTATATTAGACAAAAAGGTGATTTTTATCTTTGCGATATTGAGAAAAAACCTGTTAAATTCATATAAACAATTTCAAAATGTGAGTTTAAATTAATGTGAATACAACCCTGTCACATTTTTTGCATAAATAAAAACATCACAATAATTTCAGTTTTCTGTTTTACTTATAGTGGTACTAAAATAAAATACTATACTTATTAATTTCAAGTGATACACATCATATAAATTGGTATCTATTTTATTGGAATAAAAAAAAGATTTCAGTTTGAAAGTTTAAAGAACAAAGGTAATTAAAATGCACAAGTTTCCTCATTGCTCCTATTTTCAAATGTAAAAATACAGAACAGATATACTCAAGACAAAATCATACAAATATGCAGATGGAACCATACATCAAAAGCATGTGTAATGTTTTGAAAGTTTTCAATAATGAGTAAAAACCCATAACTTATAATATAATCCAGTTTGTAACTAAAAAGCATGAGATGATAATAAAATTTTTGTTGAGTTATAAATAGAAGATATCCATCTATTTGCCTTGTAATTCTTTTATTATGTTTTTAAAGACGAACAATAAATGTGTTTTTTAAGAAACTTACATGGTTTTTGTGGCTCTGGTCTTTTTCCACAGGTGACTGATTTAAATGACTGACATGTTTTAGAGACAGGGGAATATAGATCTGGGTATTTACATTCAACAAGGTAGTGTCCAGTTCTAGAACAGTTGATGTACATGGCACAGCTATCTGAGTATTCCTGTATCACAGTTGGATTAGCTCTACAAAACTCATCTATATTTTCTGGAAAATATATAATTTAACAGCTATCACATCACAACAATATCTTATTTTCTATTTACTGTATATCTAAACTTTATGAAAAGGATTTTAAAAGTTTGCAGTTCATAATATTTCACTGCTATCCTTGTATTATGAATATACTGGCCTCAATGGCTGAGTGGTCTAAGTAGTAACTACAGTAATCACTAGCCTATCAACACTGAGGTTGTGAGTTTGAACCTAGCCACTGCGGGTGCATTTTACTCCAATTTTAATTGACCAGGATTGTCAGTTTTCCTATCGAAGGTCAGTGGTTTTCTCCAGGCACTCCAGCTTTCTCCACTAATAAAAACTAGCCACCATGAAATAGACCAAAAGCGGGGCTTTAAAGTGGCAATAAAACACAAAAAATCACAAAAAAATCGTATTATGAATAATATTTGGTGTACTTATAACTTACTGATATTTCTAGCACTGATACACTGCCTGTGATGAGGATCAAACACTTGGTATTTTGGACAATGTACTACTGCTACTGTCCTATTCTGTTGACATTGGATGTACAGATCAGTCCATAACTTCCCAGTAAATGCTTGTTGTCCATCCTGTTGACCAATACAACTAGGGAGGCGAGATGAGCAAGGCTGACAAGTGGGATCATTATAACAACGATTTTGTGTGTAGTCACCTTAAATCAAACATTAAAGATATCAAACTGACTATTCATAAAGAGTTTCAGTCCTTTAGAACATCTTGGTTTTTTTTCAAATTATTTCTCAAATCTTTCAATATTTGACATATGCTACAATATCATTATTATTGTTAAAAATTTATAATTGAGCCTAATGTGACAAATATCATTTATCAATTATTTAGATATATATGGACATTACGCTGTTTGTTTTCTTGTTTTCTTGTTTTACAGTTGTCCTTTTGAGGCTTTTCAAAGCTTACTACACAGAATTTGACTATTGTTGAATGCTATACTGTGCCCTATAGTTGTTAACTTGTCTTCTATGTAATTGGGTATGATGGAGATTTGTCTCATTGACAGTTATACCACATTTTATTATTTTTATATGTTTGAGAGTTTTAAATGTAAATTCCAATATGGTAAATTTTTTTTGCAAATTCTGTACATGGGAGACAACTTTGAAATAATCATACTTTAAAGAGTTATTTCATTTTGAAACAAACAATACAATTTAACTTACAAGGTGCTTGCTGTTCTGGTCTTTCTTTACATGATACAGAAGTAAACCTCTCACACTGACTAGTGACAGTAGAGAACATATCAGGATAGGTACATTCCATCACATTTCTACCATATCTAGTCAGTCCTACAGAACAGTTGTAATACTGAACACAGTTATCTCCCTTAGGTAAAACAGCTGTAGGATGAGCTTTGCAATATTCTGGTACTGTGTCTGAAAAATAGGAAAACAAATATGAAAAATGACTGCATAATCAATGCAAATGTGGCTTATTATTCAAATATCTATGGAAAAGAGAATTGATTCTTTTTTTTTTTTAATTTTTCTCTGAAGAATAGTATAGAACAAAAATATAAAATTCGGTAAATGAATTGTTATAAGTGTTGCCTTGTACAAAAAAGAGTAAAGACTAGGCCAATTAAACTCAATTAAAATTCAGTATTGTCTCCCTTTGTTCACATCTGCAGCCTTATCAAACAAATGGTACTATTTTACAGGAAGACAAAAGTGTGGTCCCTATATACTACTCCAAAAATATGTCTTTCTTAGTTAATTTCTTTTTTTGCATTTATTTTCAGCAAATGTACTTTTAACATAAGACCAAAAAATATCTTTTTTTTTTAACCACCATTGGAAGCACTTACTAGGTCCATGTTGAGTTGTACATTGTCTGCTTGTTGGATTGAAGTATCCAGTCTGACATTTACTGACTTCTACTGTCCTGTTTCTGTCACACCTTATATAATCCTCCATCCATTGTCTACCAGGGAAACTGTGTAGACCATCAGGTAAACCTCTACAACTAGGCAATCTACCAGGACAGGGTATACAATTCACATTAGAGGTCAAACACAAGTTCTGGACATATTCACCTAAAATGGAGTAAACAATCTTTATATACAATTCACATTAGAGGTCAAACACAAGTCCTGTACATATTCACCTAAAATGGAGTAAACAATCTTAATAAAACAAGAGTACAATCAAAACTTCATGCTCAAAAGATTAATATGGTATATTTGTTTGTAAAGATTTCCTGTCTCTTTGTAGCCTGATAGTTTTATAAAGTAAGGCCTTTCATAATCATTATCAAGTGCAAAGACAAAGAAAATGTATCTATGAAAAAAATAGTTGGTTTACATTATTTAAGTAAAAAGAAAAATATTTTTGCAATAAAAATAAATTTTCACATGTACATTATGATACTCACAAGGTGCTTGTGGCTGATATCTGTTTTGACACTGGACATTGTAGAAAGGTTCACATCGTCTGCTCGTGACAGAGAATAGATCTGGGTATTTACATTCTGATATCTCCATGGATCTGTGTGTGGCTAAGAAGCTACAGTTGAAATAGTGTCCACAATTGGCAGGGTCAGGTAACACAGCATTAAGGTGAGATTGACAGTAGTCAGGGATGTCCACTACAAAAAAATCATAAAATTCATGTGTATTTATTAAATTTATATTTACGTGGCCTAAACACCGATTGAAGATTTTATTCAATATTAGTAACTATAGATCATTGAAAAACAATTCTACTAAAAAAAAAATCATGATAACGTATTGTAATTTTTTTCAAAGTAAAAATCTGGAGTCAAATGCCTGAACTTTCCCTAATCAACTAAATTGATAGAAGTCTAAAATTCCAATCCCTTTATTTGATATGACAAAATCCATGTTTTGCTATGGGAAACCTACAAAGTATTTAAGGTGGTACCTAACATTACAGGGAGATAACTCTGTAAAGTCAGCTAAACGTTTTAATTACATTGTGTTGTAAAAGGAATATTAATGATCAAAATTGGTGTTTGTCAAACTGCTATATAACCAGTGTAATTTTTCTGACAAAAGGGTTGGTTCAAAATTTTTGAAATTTTTATATTTTCGTTAAAGGGTCAAAGTAAATACTTTAACAAAATTTTATGAAAATTAAACGAGCCAAATCAATTTTAGTGAAAGTGTTGGGTACCACCTTAAAAAAAAAAATATAGATTGTGAACAATTTCATATGTAATGAATTTCTTTCTTCAAAATTTCACAGAAATCCAATCACTGGTTTCCGGAGGAGTTGATGATACAAAAACCTGACAAACTAATGAATAAACAAACAGACAAAACAACCACTATATGTGTATGACTGCGTATGACAATCAAAAGAATGTACCTCTATTTACTGTTTTTACACATAGATGTTGTCTTGGATGGAAATATCCATCAGGACATTTTTCCACAGAAATGGTTCTGTTCCTGAAGCATCTGATATAGGAGTCAGTCCATAGCTGTCCAGGGAAATAGTTGACTCCATCAGGAAGTCCTACACAGCTGGGTAGACGGGAGGAACAGGGCTTACAGTTGGCATCATTTGGTTTACAAAGGTTCTGCTCATATTCACCTGAAAATAGAAGTTCTTACTTTCAATAAAGTTAGTGAAATCCAGATCCTTAGGCTCAAATATAAATCAATAGCAATAAAAAATATTATTAATTAACTGCACTGTTATTGGACTTAATATGATGAAAACTGCCTATGCAATATAATGTGTAGACTGGGCCAATACAGAATAACTAGGCCAATACAGATTTTTTCTGTATTGGCCGAGTTATTCTATATTGGCCGAGTTGACACAAGTGCAGGATTTCGGAACGTCTCTAGGTTTTACATCGAAAGTCACGATAAACACAAATTGAAAGTAAACAGTTGTTTTGAAGACGCAGTTGTCATTTAGTTATCTTAAACATGCTGAAAATGTCAGTATGGCATACATTTCAGGCGAAAGACGGTCACATTCATTTAAAAGGTATTTTGAAAGCAGACGTGACGTGACGATAAAACTATTTCAGGTTTGGGGAACGAGTAGATTATCCCAAAGTTCATTTCTTGACGACCTCATAATTTCACGATTGTACACATCGATTTTAAATTAGTTTCTGCATTACACATGCAATGGCAGTACCTTTCCAATTACTATTTATGTGTTGCGTCTAAATTTAAGTTGTAACACTTTATAGTAACTGAAAAGGGTAGAAAAATTCATCAGATGAGAAAATGCTGAAGACACCTGGAAACAGCACCAGATCATTATGTATTGCATCTAATAAAAAGAAACAAACTGAGATTTAGATAGTTCCACTTCAAGGTAAAAATATTTATCTCTTTTGAAATGAAATTAAAAAAATATTGTAACACTGTAGTTAATTAATAAAGATATTATTACGTGTATTTCTGTATTGGCCTTGTTATTGGTCCTCGGCCAGCTGTATTGGCCTTCGGCTTCGCCTCAGGCCAATACAGCAAGCCTCGGACCAATAACAAGGCCAATACAGAAATACTTACGTAATAATATCATAATATTGTAACATATGACAAAACAAGAATTGAATACCTTGTGAAATAGTTTTGAAAAAATACAAGATGTCCAAAAGGGATACATAAAGAACATAAAAAGTGTTGCCACCAAAATTCGAATTTGACCTCAGTTTTGCAGTAATATGCATTCTGTATAAGTTTTTAACATTTGGTTGTAGCAAACTTAATTTAAAAAATTTGAAATGAAAAATATAGCAATTTTCCATCTGTAAATGAGCATAACTCTAGAATGGAAAAAGTGATGCCATCCAAATTCAAACTTGATCTGTGTTTTTCTTGGTAATAAGCATTGTGTATAAGTTTCATACCCTTTGGTTGTGGCAAACTAAAGTTAGAGAATGGAAACTAATTTTTGAACATACAGAGGAACAAGGATAAAGCTTAATGTCCCCTCTACTGCGGTGGGGGCATAAAAAGTTGGAAAATACAAATGCTACTCACAAGGTGCTAAAGGTTCCTGTAGAGGTATACAATTAACTGTAGAAAAGTTTTCACATTTGAATGTTACTCTGGAGAAGAGATCTGGATAGGTACACTCCTTTATATAGTCCCCATAGGGTGAAGATTTGGTAGAACAGTCGATATATTTGGCACAATTTGTAGGATGTCTTTTCTTAGTTGTTGGATTGGCAGCACAATAACTCTGCAAGTTTCCTGCAAAAAAATGATATGATACAATTAGTTCACATCAAAACTGAAATAAAATTAACAAAATAAATATCTGTATTTAATAGGTCAATGTAGATAGTTGCAATCAATGGTCTTTTAAATTGCATCTAATGTAACATATTACATAAGCCATTGAACCAATCTAATCTTTCATATAAAGCAAAAGTTTGTATTTCTAAATTTCTGTTTTTAAAATTGAGGATCTGAAGAATAATGTCAACACTGATTGCAAATAAGCAAAACTTAAATTGATGTGAATCAAACACATTTTTATGCAGCAAAAAATGAACCAAAATCCCTGTCTCCATGTCGGAATGACTTTATCTCAAAGCACTAAAGCAAAAAAGTGAAACTAAACCATCATTGTCATATAGCTGTCAAAATGTATTAAACAGGGAGGAAATTTAAAAAATTCAATTAATGGACTCTAGTTAATTGCCTTGTACCTTGTTCAATCCTGTTAACACACTGCAATCTACTGGGGTCAAACACTGACCCTGATGGACAATGTCTTATGGCAATAGTTCTGTTGGTCAGACAAGTAATGTATAGGGCAGTCCACTGATGTGCTGGGAATGGACGATCCCCATCAGGTATACCCACACAGCTAGGTAGTCTTGATGGACAGGGCTGACAATTCGGGTCATTAACAGTACACAGGTTATGGTTGTATTCACCTAAATAACATTTATCGAAAGTAAGTCATTGCATTTGTATGTAATAAAGCTCACAAACTGGTAAATGAGCAACAGAGTATTTCTGATAAAACCAATAAGATCTCTGAATATATAGATTAAATTTATGAGTCTTTATTCAAAAAGCTTGTATACTGTAGATTCATTTATTTTCGTGGGTATCAATTTTCGTGGATTGATGAAAAATTGCATCTTCACGGATATTTGATTTCGTGGTTTTGCCAATATCTGTATACAAAGACTAAAGAAAATATTGTAATTCGTTGAACATTTGAATTCGTGGTTTATCCGAACCCACGAAATCCATGGAAATTGGTTTCTAACGAATATCAATAAATTCACAGTAAAGGTCATAAAATTGATAAATTGGCAAGAATGAACAGTGTTTTTCTGACAAAACCAAGATCTCTGAACATATAGATTAAATTTATGAGTTTTTATTCAAAAAGCTTGCATATGTATTTCATAGGAACATGTTTTTTACTAGAATTTTTTCCTTTTTTCAAAATTAAAATGATGTTACAACTTCTATCTTACATGGAGCTTGAGGTTCTGGTCTCTTTCTACAGCCCACCATCTGGAACCTCTCACATCTCTGTGTAATGGTGGAGAACAAATCAGGATAAGTACATTCCTTCATATACTGTCTGGTAGGGTCAGAACAATTATAGTACTTGGCACAGTTTGTAGGGTCCGGGATAATAGCAGCCGTGTTAGCTTTACAGTATTCAGGAACGTCAACTGAAATAGCAACACATAAAACAGTTTAAAAAGTCTTGAAAGTCTGTGATAATACAAGTGAAAGTGTGAGCTACTGATGATACCCCTGCCCAATTATTTCAGTAAACAATAAGTTGTTTAGGGATAAATCTGAAAACACATCACACAGTGTAGCCGACTTATATAAACCCTGAAACCTAATTTCAGAAATTCTTGTAATGTAATTCTTAAGAAAGATGCAACGAAAAATAATCATGGGACTGAAGGATGAACTGACGGATAGACAGATGGATGGACAGACGAATGGAAGGACGGATAGAGGTAAAACAGTATATCCCCTTTTTAAAGCAGGGGTATAGAGAAGTTGGTTGGCTTTACAAAAGGGAGGGGCATTAACTGAACTATATTCAAATATCTATAATATCTAGAAGTTTGTAGGGTCTCGGTAATATTATCCATGTTGGGTCCTACAACAGCCAGGGAAATTAATGGGAAATGCATAAAATTTATGCAGTCATATTCTAAAAGGAAGTTTACAAGTAAGAATAATAACTTGTGGAATATCTCTAAATGGAATGCTTACCAGAGACAACATCCACCATACACACATGTCTCCTTGGATGGAAGTATCCTGTCGTACATTTCCTAATATTGGTGGTTCTATTTTTATAACAAGTGACATATCCTGACTTCCACATCTGAGCTGGGTAGGCATGGTTACCATCAGATAGTCCCACACAGCTTGGTAGTCGGTCAGGACAAGGTTGACATGATGTTCCAGTACAAAGGTTCTTCTCATATTCACCTTCATAAATATAAAACAGATTATCAGTCTTTAAAAAGATGAATCTCTTACTGATAATGTGACTTCATGATTTTATAGTCTTTCTGTGTAACTGATAGAACTATTATGACAACTGGTTTATCTTCTATAATTAAGATGCATAATTATAGATAATTGTTGGTTATCACAACAAAATTGAATTTCTCGCTTGAGCTGGTGTGTCGAAAGTGATAAATGCAGTTGAGACCAAAGATAATCTGTTTATTGCTGTTTTACCTATGACGACGTTGTCAATTTCAATGACAACAGGCATATGCACCCTTAGTTTCTAGTGAAAGTTTTTCATATCACTCTACTGAGCTGAGAAAAGAAATTATCAGTCAGTAAGACCAAAGGAAAATTTCATGAAATAGCGATATTTTTTTACATGATAATGTAGAAAGCAAATTGTTAAATAATACCACACAATAGCAAAACAGATTTTTACCTTTTTTTAGTTCCCTTTTACCTTAAGGCTTCATTTGGATATACTTTAAACTGTAATTCTATTCAATACATATGCAACTAGTACCAACTTTTTGCAAGTATGCCTTTTTAATCATTTAGTTTTTCTGTAAGGGAATGCATAGATAATAGTACTAACATGGAGCCTGCGGCTCTGGCCGTTTCATACATTTCACTGAGGTAAACATCTCACATCTTTGAGTTACAGGTGAGAACAGGTCAGGATAGGCACATTCTGTACTAGTGGTCATAGTAGACAGGTTAACCTGAGTACAGTTGTAATAATGACTACAGTTATCTGGGTCAGGTAAAATGTCTGATGGGTTGGCTTTACAGTAATTCTTTACATCAACTGAAAAATAGAAAAACATTTAAGCAAAGCTTGCAGATTGATTAAAGAAAAAAAGAAAAAAACTTCATGCTTAGATCAATTATTAATATCATAAAATAGCAAATATGATATATAGTAAAATTTTGAACAAGCGTCTAATTTTCTCTTTTTTTCGAAGAACACTGTATTCTACATGAACATTTCAATGTCTGTTTAAATGAATTGTACAGTTTGTGTACTAGGTAATAAAACACAAATAATGTACTCAGTGAAGATTTAACAGCAATTCCCAACCTCAAATCAAGAAAAATACATAAAAAAGTTAATGGACTGAGACAAGTATATTAATTGACATAAAACAGTAGAAATGGAGAAGAATAAATATATTACCAGGTTTGACTTCTATCATACACATCTTCTGTACTGGATGGAAGTAACCTGTGGTACAAACTTTCACATCAATGGTCCTATTCTTATAACACTGTATATAATCAGTCATCCATAACTTTCCAGGGAATATGTTTAGTCCATCAGGTAATCCTATACAACTAGGTAGTCTCTCTGGGCATGGCTTACAATTGGGATCTGAGACTGGACATTTGTTCTGGTCATATTGACCTATTGATTAACAATTATTATTATATGAGATAAGCACAAAAATTATCAATAATAAGATTAGCAATAAATACAGTCTGAAATCTAATTTCAAAACAAAAATTAATTCATGACATTGGTGTTTTTAGCCTATACAGTGTAACCTGCCTAATCCGATACCTGAGTATTCCAACATCCTGCTTTAACTGACACATTTTCATGATCCCAAAATATGCCTATTCTTGCAGAAAAAACCCTGATAAACGCGACATTTTTTTTCTGGTCCCCCAGTGTGTCGGATAACACAGGTTACAATGTAATTTCATTTATATTTGCTTTTATGGCAATGCTTTTTGAAACTTCAAATTAAACAACCTTTTAACAGTCTTGAATTAAAAATTGGTACTTGCTACCACTTCATGAAACACACAAGTCGTTAGCTCAAAATCCAACAAAGAAGTTGAAGTAGAGTTGATCAGAGTTACATGACAGACAAACTGGTAAATTAAATATTAGATTCACTATATTGGATAAGGACAAAGTAATGTATCTTCATATAATATTAGAAGGTCTTCTGAAATATGTATTTTATTCTCAGCTTGGTGTTAATTGAATTTGCCCAGCTATCCCCTCCCCTCTTTACACCCTAAATTAAAAAAAAATCAACAATTTGTACAACATTTCAAGAGGTTGTACCTAAAATAAATACTGCTCCCAAAAATATGACAATTTACCATGTTTACAGTGTAAATACTTACATGGAGCTTGTGGTTCTTGTCTTTGATCACATGATACAGATGTGAACTTGTCACATGACAATGTCGAGGGGTTATAGAGGTCAGGATATTTACATTCCTGATGTTTTGTAGAGGAGCAGTTATAATATTTAGCACAGTCATCTGGATCTGGTAACACTGCTGTCCTGTGGGCCTTACAATACTCAGGAACATCAACTGAAACATAACAAATAATTACAATGTTGTGAAGTCAATTGATTGTTTAAATGTTGTTTTTCAGCTGGTCAGAATTCTTGTGACAAATCAGAAAGCAGGTATATTTTCAATTATCAAATGAATTATTATATGCAATAAATGCAGACAGCTCTCAGTAAAATGTATAACCACCCTCCAAAAACACATTCTTTTTGTGCCTGTTCCAAATTAGGACCATGTATTTCTGTTGGTTTCTTTGTTTCATATTTGTCATATTTGTTTTTCATTTGTTTTGTTATAAACAAGGCCTTTAGCTTTCTCGTTTCAGTGGTTTCACATTTTTATGTTTGGCTTTTATAGCCACCTATATGGTATGGGGTCTGTGTTTTTTTTTTCATTGTGAAAGGACCTACAGTGACCTATAATTGCTTATTTCCACTTATTGAAGCCTAGTGGACAAGTGTCTCATTAGCAATCATACCATTTCTACTTATTTTTACATTATATAAAATTCTTATTCATTACCTGGAATAACTTTCTTCATACAGCTATTGAGTCTGGGATTGAAATACTCATTATTAGCACAGTCTGTAACATTGACAGTCCTGTTCTTATAACAGACAATAAAACCTGTCATCCAGAGTTGGGTGGGTACTGGATGAGGTCCATCTAATAACCCAACACAACTTGGTAGTCTATCTGGACATCTGGTACAGGTTAGATCCCCAGGTGTACATATATGCTGCTGGTATTCACCTAGAAAAACAATAGATATATTCAAAACAGTCTCAACACAATGCATAAATGTTGCCCATATCAACCCTAACAATTATTTGACTCAATAGGTATTTAGCCTATATACTGTTACTCAAAAAAAGTTCTACCACTTGAAAAAACATATCCAGTTTCAAATGTGAACTCATTAAAGAGCCTATTAATCTTTACATTATCAACTAAAAAATGATAACATACACATAAAAATTTTACAAAAATATTTGTTTGAGTAAGCAACCTTTTTCCTGACAATCTGACACATATATTTTCAGCTTAAGTATTACTTACAATCTAGTAACAATGTGCTTAGAAGACAATAGAAAACGGTAAACTATTAATAATATACAAAGAGAAAAGAATTATAATAAAATCTAATGACAATTCTTAAATTACTTACATGGAGCTTGTGGTTCCTTCCTATTTGGACAACTAACAGTTTCAAACCCAGCACACTGCATGGTTGCAAGATCAAACAAATCTGGATATCTACATTCTATGTGATAGGCTGATATCTTTAGTGGTGACATTGACCTTTTGGTGCCATGACCAGGAGACATGGAGCAGTTATAATATCTACCACAATTATCTGGATCAGGTAACACATCACTTGGGTTGGCTCCACAATAATCAGGAATATCAACTGAAGTTATATGCCATGCATGAAATGTTTGAACCATAGTAGAAAATTTTCATCAACTTAATATTGAACAGGTTAAACATTTTTATCATTTTCTTGTAAATAGAATATATTCAGTCTGTTGAGTAGAAGGTTTTTTAAAACGCTAAGAAGAAAAAACATCATAATGAAAAATATTAATACATACATATCAGCTATTTATTATTCTGATCTGAATTGTTTCACATTTTTTTTTTTATCAAAGAGCATTTTACAACAGCCTGTACAATATTGGTTTAATGAATTTTGGAAGCCAAACAATATCCTGTATTGTTAACATGATTGTCATTTGTTCTGTGTTTTGAAAATTGTATTATTGGTATTGTGTGCATGTGATTTAATTCCTAACATTAATAAAATCAAAGAGTAGGATTCCAATGATACATAAACTTCCATCATTCAGTTAGTTTAAGAAGATCACATTAAGTGCAATACCTTTAAATAAAGTTTACAATAATTTACAAGTAAAGAAATATTCTTTACTCCATTACCTTGGATGACTTCCTTAGTACATATCATTTTCCTGGGATGAAAGTATCCTGATTTACAATGTGTAATTTCTACAGTCCTATTTCTGTCACATCTAATAAAGTCAGCCTTCCACATTTTCCCAGGGAATGGGTTAGTACCATCAGGGAGCCCTACACAGGAAGGTAGTCTGGTAGAACAAGGGGCACAACTTGTGTTAGACTGCTGGCATAAATTCTGTAGATATTCACCTGACAAGGAAAATAAATAAATTACTATTATCTGTAATTAAGAACACACAGGTTTTTAAAACCTGAATCCATTTATATGGTGAAAATGATCATATTGAATTTTGAAAACAAATTTGTTTCTATAACATATGCTTTGGTATACAACTAGCTCTGCAAAAAAATATTGAGAAAGGTATTAAATGTAAAAGCTAATGAGAAATTTTACTATTCAGTTTTAAAAAGTCCCTTTATAGCTTGCTGTTCGGTGTGAGCCTGGGCTCTGTATTAAAGACTGTACATTGACCTATAATGGTTTACTTTTATAAATTGTGACTTGGATGGAGAGTTGTCTCATTGACACTCATACCACATCTCCCTATATCTATAAACATACTAACTCTATAATTACAAAATAGAATTTAAAAAGGAAAACTTGTAATTTGGAAAGACAACCCAGCTGTCGGTTGGAATGTCCAAACAATGTGAAAATTCATTACAATACTCGCAAATCCAAAAGAGTCATCTTAAAGAATTAAATGATCTCTGTAAAAATGTGCAATTTATGAATATGTCAATGTTAAAATTTAAAAGATAATTAGCTGAGAGTATCTTTTCTTCAAACTTACAAGGTGCCATTGGTTCATGTTTCTGGTCACAGTGGACATTATAGAAATCTCTACACTGACCAGTGATAGGGTCAAACAGGTCAGGATATGTACACTCCATCAGATGGTGGCCATACTTAGTAACAGCAGAACAGTTATAATACTGACCACAGTTATTGGTGTTTGGTTTTATCATCGTTGGATTAGCTCCGCATACATTATCTACATTACCTAAAATTATAAACAAGAACATAAAGACTTGGGAAAATATTATGATTAAAATGTGGAAAAAAATAGTTCTTAAGTCATAACAATGTATTTCATTGTTATAATCTTTACAAGATCATTATTACCTTCAAATTAGAATATGTAGGTAGCGTCAATATATGTGCCTAACTTAAAGGTGACATTAATTGTAAAGTATTGACCACTTAGCATTCCTTGACAAGGAAATGCTTTCAATTTTGCATGCCAGTTTGACCATTTTCTAGTAGATAAAACTAACCTGTATCCCTGCATTTTTAAAATCTAAGAAAACTCTCAAAAATATTTATCTTGTTTTTCAGTATCCTGCACTACTTTTTTCAGGTGGACCTAGCCGATAGCCTTATTTTTTCAACATGTTAATTCAGTTCTAAAAGGTATGGTAACTTACTTTTAGCCACCACTGACATACACTGTAGAGTGACTGGATTGAAGACTGACCCTGGTGGACAATCTCTAACAGCCATGGTACGATTATGTAAACATGTGACATAAACATTGGTCCAAAGGGCCATGGAAACGGGTCGGTCTCCATCAGGTAACCCACGACAACTAGGTAAACGTTCAGGACAAGGTTTACAGGATTGGTCACCTGGTGGACACAAGTTTTGATCATATTCACCTGAAAACAAAAAGTGAAAGAGTCAACCAAGTAGAAAGATTATACAAAGTAATTCTTTTGCTTTATCACTGAATATCTAAACTTTCAACAAAATGTTTGCCAATGGGAAACAGTCCTTTCTATCATTCCTTTGTTTTGAGTAAATTTTCAAAAATAAATTGTTTATGGTAGGAGGGGTTGTATATACCTGTAGTTGTTTGGTTGCTGCCTCGTTGGTTTTTAACCAACATATACTTTTATTCTTACTTGGTTCTCACAAATTAATTTATTAATGGGAGACTTTGAAGCAGCCAGTTTGTAATTCATGAAAAAAGTCATCTTAAATATTCACTATAAATTATTAAATTTCACCATCTTCTAATCTATAGAACAGTATAATGCAAATATACATACAAGGAGCTTGTGGTTCTTGTCTACCATCACATCTAGTTGTCATGAAGTTCTGACACACTTGAGTCTGTACATTGTACAGGTCTGGGTAAGTACATTCTGTATGTGTACCATCAGTACAGTTGTACAACTTGGCACAGTTCTGATAATCAGGTATCATAGAGGTAGGGTGTACAGTGCAATAATCTGTCACATCCACTGAAATGGTAAATATAATAAAACAATAATCAGGTATCATAGAGGTAGGGTATACAGTACAATAATCTTTCACATCCACTGAAATGGTAAATATAATAAAACAATAATCAGGTATCATAGAGGTAGGGTGTACAGTACAATAATCTTTCACGTCCACTGAAATGGTAAATATTATTGTAGTATTCATTAGCAGTCTTTTTCTTTTCTTCATTCATACCTTTCACATTTTGTTAGATTTTTGTATTAAACTCGTTTCTGTATAATGGTGAAATTAATTTCCACTCATTTTTGCTGATGACTGTAATCGCAATTCTCAAGAAATCATCAAAAAGATATATATATTGTATTTAAAACATACAAATCTGTTGCATGCAATTATGTTCACTAATGAAAAAAAAAACTCCATAAAGTAACATTTTTATATCACAACTCCATAATGACTACTTCTTAGGGCTACACAATTTCTTCATCTTTTTAGAAAATACAAAAGTAATAAATCAAACAAAATAAATTAGAAATTTTCTTGATACCATTTTTATGCATAGGATTTTTTTTTTGAATTTTTCTATATATTTCATAAATTGAAAGTAAAATATCACATTAGTATTTTTTTCATTTTTATAATGTGTGTAAAAATTTATACCTGGTTGAACTTTATCAGCACATTTTAGTGTTCTAGGATTGAAGAACTGATTGAGTGGACAGTGGTCAACCTTCATGGTTCTGTTTTTATAACATTGTATGAATTTGTCCTCCCACAAGTGATTAGGGAATGGCTGGAATCCATCCAACTGACCAACACAACTAGGTAATCTGTTAGGACATTTGTCACATTTACTGTCACCAGGGTTACATAAATTCTGGATATAATCACCTGAAAAATTAATCAATGAAAGAACCCTTAGAGAGCATGCTCAGATACACATTGATCACAACATAAAAAGAAAAAAGGCTGAAAAAATGGTCCTACATTTCATTTTCGTCTTATAATCAATCTCTTGGTGTAGATATGTGAAAACTGTAATTTATTTTTATTGTGGGGTTGATGTTACTCAGTCTTTAGTTTTCTATGTTGTGTTTTGTATACTGTTTGTCTTCTGGTCAATTTTTGCCATGAACTTGGCAGTTTTTTTCTTGGCTATAAGTTTTAATTTTTGGTATCTTTTGCATCTCTCTAATGACAAATCTATTTTGACTCTCAGCACCAAACCTCCTTAAATAATAGGCTTCTGGTGCATCCATATGTATATACAATTTGTCAACATATTTGAATTTATTGTATTTAACTTACATGGAGTGGAAAGGGATTAATATAAGTTGCAAAACTTGTTTCCCAATCCACTATAAATAAATATGTTTAAACTAACTTACATGGAGCTTGTGGTTCTGGTCTGTCATGACATGTCACTGATGCAAAACTCTGACATGTCAACGTTTGGGCATCAAACAAGTCAGGATATTTACACTCAGACATGCCTCCTGTGGTCATGGCTCTTGTGGTTCTGTTTTGGTTTACTTTCGTACAATCAAAATAATGTGCACAATTATCATGATCTGGTATTATCTCCCTTGGATTGGCCTTACAATATGCTGGTACATCAACTATAATACATAAGGTAGAAAATTATCAATCTTTTTGAATGCTTCATCTAATTTCAATCAATATATCTGAGTTAGTTGGAGTTGATAATATGAAAGTTGTTGTATTTTACCAGTATAATGTTCCTCCTTTCAAACATTTGTAAATGACATAAAGATCGCCATTGATATAAATTTAACTAAATTAAACAAGCTTTGACACAAATAAAAGGTAAATAGACTTTCCAAGACATCAAAATAGTATTGTGATACTTATAATAAGACTAGTATAATTTGAGATATTCAACAAAATCAGTTTTATTTCAGCAATTATTAAAAAGAATATAAATTTTTCACTGTTAACTCACCATGGTTAACAATTTCTGTACAAACATGTGTTATTGGATGGAA
This sequence comes from Mytilus galloprovincialis, assembly GCA_037788925.1. Taxonomy (NCBI): domain Eukaryota; kingdom Metazoa; phylum Mollusca; class Bivalvia; order Mytilida; family Mytilidae; genus Mytilus; species Mytilus galloprovincialis. The sequence goes on along the minus strand of CM075333.1, from coordinate 89,527,962 downwards.
ATATCCTGTACTACATTTCTTTAATTCCAAGGTTCTGTTCTGATAGCAAATAGCATAATCAGCCTTCCATTCTCTACCAGTAAACATGTTGGGACCATCAGGCATTCCAACACAAGATGGAAGTCTGTCTGGACAAGGAGGACAGCTGACATCACCAGGTTTACACAGATTCTGTTCATATTCACCTTGAAAGATACCAGACAGTTGTATAATCACAAGATATGTAATATAAAAGCGCAAAAAGGGGTATTTTCCCATCAGAATAACTAAAAACTAAAGTAGAAGAAAGGACCTCTCACTAATAGAAATGGACTGTGAGGCATGTCCTTTTGTTTTTAAACATTTTTCTATTGTAAATTTCAAAAAATACAGCAGTAGATTTAGAAAATTGTACTAGTGGTATAAAAATTGGGATCAAAGAAATAATTCTATCAGAGAAAAAGAACTTGAGAAAAAATATCATCAAAAATAAAAGATGCAAAGTAAACTATCCAATGGTCCCATGCAATATGTGTGTATATTGATACCCAGGTATTCGTCCATTTCTAAAAGCAAATATAATCTAATTAAATATAATTAAAAATTAAACTAAATTTTCTGCTTCAATGAATATTTACATGGAGCCTGTGGTTCTTTTCTTTGTTTACAGTCTACAGATGAGAAGTTAGCACACATTCTCCGTACAGGATCATACAGTTCTGGGTACGGACATTCCATCTGTTTCTGGCTCACAACTACTGGAGTACCACTTCTGAAGGTTGTAGCCATGGCAACAGAACAGTTGTAATAATGAGCACAATTGTCTGGATCTGGTAAAATCTCTGTTGGATTTGCTTGGCAATATTTGGGTACATCAACTGTTAGTTTAAAAATTAAAATGTATATTTTTGTACTTTAATATACTGTAAATTCAGAAATTATTGCAATTTTGTCATTTTAGACTTAAATGCGATTTTAATTTTTACGATTTTGAGAAAAATCCTGTTTAATTCATTTAAAATATTTCAAAATGCGAGTTTAAATTATTGCCTTTACATCTCTGTCACATTTTTCGCAATAATAACAAGAATGTGTCCAAAGTACATGGATGCCCCACTCGCACTATCCTTTTCCATGTTCCATGGACCGTGAAATTGGGTAATTATCTAATTTGGCATTAAAATTAGAAAGATCATATCATAAGCAACAATTGTACTAAGTTTCAAGTTGATTGGACTTCAGCTTCATCAAAAACTACCTTGACCAAAAACTTTAACCTGAAACTCCCACCTCATTTTCTATGTTCAGTGGACCGTGAAATTGGGGTCAAAAGTCTAATTTGGCTTAAAAATTAGAAAGATCATCTCATAAGCAACAAGTGTACTAAGTTTCAAGTTGATTAGACTTCAGCTTCATCAAAAACTACCTTGACCAAAAACTTTAACCTGGACGGACGAACGGAGCCACAGACCAGAAAACATAATGCCCCTCTACTATCGTAGGTGGGGCATAAAAACACCAGTAATTTCTGAATTTACAGTATACAAAATTCTCTAAAATTCTAAATTATTGTTTAGGGGTTGTTCCTGTTCATGTTATTTTTTGGTATCAAAACATTTTCATTATATTTTCATTCTTCCTGGCCAAATATTTCTTTTTCACTTTCTATCCTTTTGTTAAACTTTTCCAAAATGATCATTGATTGGTAAAGTCATAAACTCTTAGTACCAGTATGTATTCCTACCTTTTGGAACATCATCTTCACATTTGCCTGTTCTTAGATTGAAGTAACCATGACTACAGTGTGTCACATTCAATGTTCTGTTCTTGTAGCAGGTGATGTAATCAGCCTTCCACAATTTATTCGGGAAAGGATTGGCTCCATCTGGATGTCCAACACAGGAAGGTAGACGTTTGGGACAGGGGGGACAATTTGGATCTGTTATGTTACATCTGTTCTGTAAATATTCACCTGAAAATACAAAGTAGAGTCTAGAAACTACCTTCAGACAAGCATTGTTATATGAAAGCAAGCTCAGTAAAACAATTTTTTTTGTTACAACTATTAAGCCATTGCTGGAGTTCTCTGATTCACTTTTCATTGGCAGATCTCCTAATTCATTTATAATACATAACGGGTAATAGATACTGTGGATTCATATTTGTGTGTACTAACTTTTGTTGATTTCTTTAGTATAGAGGATTCACAAACTTAAGTGTTCGGTAAATTATACATTTCCATAAGTCTTGTATGCAAATTTCTTTGAATCCATGAATTCAAGTATTTTATTTCTCTTATCATTTTGATAATACTTGGTTCATAAATTTAACAACCATAAATTAAAATAAAAATTGAGGTTAAAAAACTTGTTCTATCTTCTTTCATTGTTTTTTATGAACAATGCTTGCTGTCCAGTCCATAACAAAGAAAATATTGCCATTTCTGACAAAGAAAAACTAATTAACAAGTTTACTATATACTTACATGGGGCCTCTGGTTCGTGTTTTGATTTGTTACACTTGACTTGTTCGAAGTTTTTACATGTCAGACTGACATCATCAAACAGATCTGGGTACTGACATTCCTGGAGATGATGACCATATTTGGACATGGCTGAACAGTTGTAGTACTGACCACAAGTGTCTGGGTGTGGCACTATAGATGTGGGGTTAGCTAAACAGAAGGCATCGATATTTCCTGCAAAAAATTGCAAACAAATTTTATAGTGTAATTCTTGATTTTTCCTTAAAGAGAGAATGCATAAATTGTTTTCTGGAAAAATATATATCTTAACTGATGCTGTAGTGATGAACATTATGAAATAGAGGTATGGCAATGATTAAGAACTAGTAATAGGGACTAGATAAATTCTGTTTAAATTCAATTTTCAACATCTAGTTTACTTCAAACTGGTGCTACAAGGAGTAATGTTACCAATTCTTTCTAAAGCAGTTGTTTTCAACAAACATCTATGACTGCCTTACATAGCTAACAGTTTTGACCATGTCTTTCAATAAAATGCTTTCACTAATTTTTCTGCTTTTTTCATCTCATTATTTTTAATGAACAGGTTTAATCATGTACTTTACTTTAGCAACATTTTCTATATAGTTTACAAGGACAGATAATAGTAAAAAAGATGTAATTTTTCATTCCTGTTTGCCTTTATTTTTTTCTGACATTATCAATAGAGACAAGAACAAGAATATAGCTCACCTTTAGGTATTTTACTGACACAGTGTAACTGAGTAGGATCAAACACTTGACCAACAGGACAATGACGGACAGCCATGGTCCTATTAATCAGACATGTGACATACAGATCTGTCCAGAGAGCTGATTGGACAGCTTCGTCACCATCAGGTAGTCCACAACAACTGGGTAAACGTTTAGGACATACTTCACAGTTCATGTCTCCTGGCTTACACAAGTTCTGGTCATATTCACCTGAGGAATAAAAGATTTTGTTCTACATTATAATGTAAATGTTTAAAACTGGCAGGGAACTTAAAATGTATGACAAGAACTATTATCAACAATCTATAAATAGCACTTCTGTAAATATAGACAAAGCAACTTCCAATAGGACCTCTCTTTACGGCTAAAACTGTGCCACTTAATATTTTACTATTAAATTTCTTAAAAAATCATATCCTTAAATGGAAAGTTGATATGCACTACTACTTTATTTAGAAGTAAAAACATAGGCTGTGTGGCATATTTTCAACATTTATATGCCAAGAACTTCTAAGAGTTCAAATTTATACTAAAATTTTGTACTACCCCTCCCTTCACTTTGCGCTTCCTCAAAAATCAAGTAAGCCGCTCTTACATGTGTATTTATACAGGTAATATTCCCATGTTATATCTGCGAACAGGTAAGTAAATAAAACAAAATATTTATGAATATTATATATTCATTTGTGTTTAATTATTTTCTGTAAATATCTGTAAAGATTTCAAAAGGGAAATTATTAAACTTACAGGGGGCTTGTGGTTCCTTCCTGGTTATACAAGACACATTCTGGAATCTTTCACAACTTTGGGTAACATCAGAGAATAGGTCAGGATATTTACACTCTGATGTGACAGCTGTTTTAGTGGCCATGTTCTTTGAACAGTTGTAAAACTTGGCACAGTTTGTAGGGTCTGGTATCATGGCTGTAGGGTGGGCTTTACAATAATCTGGTATGTCAACTAAAATAGAAACAATTTTACAAATCATTACAGCTTTCAAGATGAGGTTAACAATCAGATGTCAACTGAAATGGAAAATACAGCCTTCAAAGTGAGGTTAACAACACTCTGGTTCCTGAACTGACTGAAAACCAAATTTCTCAAATATTTATGCAATTTTCACATTTCTCAATCTCTAAGAAAACTTTGTTCTTGGAAAATTATTGGTTGAAATTCCTTAGAAAGATTCTACCACAACAGCTCATGCATTACAATATTTCTCCACTCTCAACAGTTAAATTTCATATTCTTGTTATAATATACACTCCGCCATAAGTTAAGCACCACCCATATTTTTATCAATAAGAAATTTTCAAATCACAAAATTCAACATTTTTGAATAAGAGTTAATCGTGTTGACATTGGTTAAATAAAATGTAAATATTGTGCAGTATAAAAAAAATAAAAGTTAGGGTTTTTTATGCTTTCTGCTGTGTGAAGGGAACTTTCAATTTTACGTTAAAAACAACAAGTTAAAATCCCTATAAAATGTTTTAATTTTGTTGATCATTTTCATTAATTTCAAATAATGATACAGTTTTGAACTTTTTGGAAAACAATCAAGTATACATTTACTGTCAATTAAGGTTCATAAAGTCAATATTGTGTATAGCTTCCGCGCTTCCGGTAGAGATTCAATACACGTCTCCTCATTCCTTGCACAAGTCGTCGTAGCCTATACTGTGGAAATCTCTGCCATTCCTGTACCAAAGCGACCCTCAATTCTGGTATTGTTGCACATTTTGGTTGTCTCTGGTTAAGTTTACGGCCGATAAAGTCCCATACATGTTCAATTGGGTTCATGTCAGGTGACATGGCCGGCCAAGGTAAAGTGTCTATTGATTCCGACGTCAGGTATGCGTTGACAATTCGTGCGCAATGAGGTCTCGCATTGTCATTTTGAAAGACCGGTCTATCAGCTAACGCGTGATTGTCAAAATGAGGCGATACAATGGTGTTCAGGATGTCATCCCGGTACCTTTGTCCATTCAGGGTACCGTGAAGAACATGCATATCAAGCTTACAGTCATGGGAAAAACATCCCCATACTGTTACACCGCCGCCACCGAAAGCTGTTGTACCAAGAATGATATTGTCCCGATATGTGGTGTTTCTTTCACTCCAAACACGTGTTCTGCCATCGACGGGCTTCAGCAAGAAACGACTTTCATCGGACCAGTGAATTCTTCTCCAGCTGCGGAAAGTCCATCGGCGATGGTTCCTAGCCCACTGTTGTCTTGCTCTACGGTGTCTTAAAGTTAATTCCGGGCGCTTTATTGGCCTCCGTGCCCTTAGACGGAAACTATGCAACCTACTTATCACAGTCCGCACACTTACTCTACCCCCAATAGGCCAAAGTCTACGAAGCTGATCAGCAAACGAGAAAAGTTTTAATCGTGCTTGCCGGGAAAGATTTCAGTCTTCTCTTGGAGTAGTTTTACATGGTCTGCCTGCTCTAGGGCGGTCTTCAACTGACCCTGTCTGTCGGTATCTCTGCAGGAGCCTGATAATCACAGTGTGGTTAACACCAAAATGGACCGCTATTCTACGGCAACTTAGACCTGTATTTGCCATACCTACAACTTGCCAGCGTTCAACAATACTCAGTTTTCGTCTTGCCATCTTAAAAGTTTGATATCAATGGCTAATTCAAGTGCGAAATGCACGTGCTAAAATCATTTGTGTTTAGTCAAAAACAGTAACGCGAAAAACACACAAGACAGGTTGTTAAAACTGGTTTTGAACAATCAAAATGTAATAGATTGACATTTTACCTGTATCCAAAAGTTACCTATTGTTTACAGGTTTAATATATAGTATTTCTTTTATAAAAAAAATAATTAAGAAAATAATTATTTCGAAATTAAATTGGGTGGTGCTTAACTTATGGCGGAGTGTATATAATATAAGAATATATAAAGTATGTTCTCTATTGGAATTTTAAAAAAACAAGGAGTTAAATTTCAAATAATTAAAAAGCTTGGCAAGCCTCACATCTTAAATATAAAAATCTTACTGCCATCAGTAGAGAAATATGCAGTGGTTGAATCTCTTTATCTAATTCTAAAATTTTCTGAAAACAGATGTAGATCTTTGTATAGTTGGTAGGCGGTACTACCATTGCTGCTCTAATGACATCAAAATAATATTTTAATGCACCTGATATACACAGAAATTGCTTACCTGGTTGTACAACTTTCATACATTTGTCCAGTCTAGGATTGAAGTATTCTCCAGTTGGACATGTTGTGACTGCCATTGTTCTATTTTTATAACATCTGACATAATCTGCTTGCCACATCTTGGCAGGGAAGGGATTTAATCCATCTGATTTCCCCACACAAGATGGAAGTCTCTTTGTACAAGGATCACAGGTTTTGTTGACAGCTTGACACAAATTCTGTTGATAGTCACCTGAAATATATTTAAATTTGTATATTTAAGAATTATATGTCTTTTATGCACACCTTATCAAATATTATCATACAACATCATTGTAATAATACTTCTATTATCTATTCTTTGTACTCTTGTTATCTTCACTTTGTACTTTTGTTATCTCCATGTTGTCCTTTTGTTATCTCCACTTTGTACTTTTGTTATCTCCACTTTGTACTCTTGTTATCTCAACAGTGTACTCTTGTTATCTCCACTTTAAACTTCTGTTATCTTCTCTTTGTACTTTGGATATTTCCTTTTTGTACTTTTGTTTTCTCATTGATGTAATTTTGTTATCTCCTATTTGTATTTCTGTTAGCTCCTCTTTGTACTTCTATTATCTCCTCTTTGAACATTTGATATCTCCTCTTTGTACTTCTGTTAGCTCCTCTGTACTTCTATTATTTCCTCTTTGTACTTCTGTCATCTCCTCTTTGTACTTCTGTTAGCTCCTCTGTACTTCTATTATTTACTCTTTGAACTTGTCATCTCCTCTATGTACTTCTGTTATCTATTTGGAAGTTTTTTTAAGTAGACACATTGAGAAAAAAAAAATATTTGTGGAAGAATGAAAGTAAACATATTGCTCCAAAATTGCTTTTAATTTTTCATTCAACAAATGGTTTAAACACTCTCTTTCAGAACTTTGATAATACTTAAAAGTTTTAATCATGTTTTAAATTTTTTTTTATGATTATCCACTTATTGTGAAAGTAATTTACTTACAAGGAGCTTGTGGTTCAGGTTTCTTGCTACAATTGACCATTTCAAAGTTATTACACTGTTTAATACTGTCATCAATTACTTACAAGGAGCTTGTGGTTCAGGTTTCTTACTACAGTTGACCATTTCAAAGTTGTTACATTGTTTAATACTGTCATCAAATAAGTCTGGATAGTGACACTCCTTCCTGTAATTTCCTGGAGTCTGACCTGCTCCTCTGGTTATGGTGGCCATGGTGGGATCAGAGCAGTTAAAGTAGTGAGCACAATTATCTGGGTCTGGTAAAATGGAGCTGGGATGGGCTGTACAGTAGTCTGGTACATCAACTGAAATATAACAAAGTAGTGTGTATGTTTGTAATTGGAAATTAATCATGTGAACCAGGAAAAGTTATTTATGTTTATCCTATTTTATCAGGACACAATGTGTCAAAAGTGCTTCAGTTGTCCAATGGCTACCTGCTGGACTTGAGTGGGATAAATTTTTGGATCAACCCTTAGCCATGTCAGACCACATAACTTGTATTTGACCTCTCTCTAAGGTGTATCTTGATGCATGTCAGATGGGTATACAACTTATGTCATTTTAGTTCAAATCTAAAAATTTGGATGAGTGTTCCTAGGTAGATGTGTAGTCTGTCTCTTCAATAATAAAAGTAGAATGTCAAAATCAATTTCTATGTATGGGAAACCGAATAAAAATTTATAAAGAAGAAAACCCAATGTCAAGTCATATAGGACAAGAATGTGTCCATAGTACACAGATGCCTCACAGGCACTATCATTTTTTATGTTCAGTGGACCGTGAAATAAGGGACAAATCTCTTAATTGGCATTAAAATTAGAAAGATTATATCATAAAGAACATGTGTACTTTTCAAGTTGATTTGACTTCAACTTCATCTAAAAATACCTTGACCAAAAACTTTTACCTGAAGCGAGACAGATGGACGAATGAACGATTGACGGACTAATGAATGGACGGATGAAAGAACTGACAGACAAACAAATGGACAAACGGACGCACAGACCAAAAAACATAATGCCCATTAATGGGGCATAAAAATCTGTACATGTTTGGTAGAATTTTGTCAACCTGATTTCATAAGTTGCTGATTGAACAAATTGATATATACAGAAAACACTTACCGGGTTGTACAACTTTCATACATTTATCCAGTCTAGGATTGAAGTATTCTCCAGTTGGACATGTGGTGACGGCCATTGTTCTATTTTTATAACATCTGACATAGTCTGCTTGCCACATCTTGGCCAGGAAGGGATTTAATCCATCTGATTTTCCCACACAAGATGGAAGTCTCTTTGTACAAGGATCACAGGTTTTGTTGATTGCTTGACACAAGTTCTGTTGATATTCACCTAAAGTAATGTGCATTTTGTTGTTATACAATAATATAATTATAAGAACTGCCACTATGCAACAAATTTTTACAATTAACTTTACGGAATGTGTTTGGGTTTTTGTCAGAACATTTATCTATTGTCTTCTTTTGTTTTCTTTTTTCTATTAATTTTCTTTTAAAAAAAACCATATGCAATTGGCTAGGGGTAAGGAAGAAGCAACCAATAGTATCTGTCCACCTAGAAAATTATAGACATTATTTTTTTATCATCACATGTTTGTTGAATACTTACAAGGAGCTTGTGGTTCAGGTTTCTTACTACAGTTGACCATTTCAAAGTTATTACACTGTTTAATACTGTCATCAAATAAGTCTGGATAGTGACACTCCTTCCTGTAATTTCCTGGAGTCTGACCTGCTCCTCTGGTTATGGTGGCAATTGTGGGATCAGAGCAGTTAAAGTAGTGAGCACAATTATCTGGGTCTGGTAGAACGGCGTTGGGATGGGCTGTACAGTAGTCTGGTACATCAACTGAAAAACAAAATTAAAATGTTGCAGTGAGCACAATTATCTGTGTTTTATAAAATGGAATGGGGATGGGAAAATTTAAATAAATTGATCAAGCAGTAACAAATATTCTTTCCTAGATCTTATTTTAAAGAACCATGCATGCAGACCTCTTTTTAAAGCTTATTAAACATGTCAAGTTATTATTAAATCAAACATGTTATTAAACAGACTGGCTCATTGATTATGATGTCACATCATATTCCTCTTGTGTCCTTTCTAAGAAGCAAGTCATTTCGTACCCTGACCATTTCGTACCTCTTCCATTTCGTACCTAACATTTACCATTTCGTACCCACGATAATATCCATTTCGTACCCAATGGGCCAAATGCATCTACCATTTCGTACCTCATGGACTTAATACATGTAAGCTATTTCGTATCATATTTTTGTATAGTTTTTCATGTTTTTAATGGTTTTTTTTTATATCCGAGGGTAAACTGAAGAAGATGCCAAAAAAAGCAGGCTCGTACAACATGGAAAGCAATGTTCGACCACTGGCAGAAGTATGTTGATGGGGATATTTGTGTAAGCCGCCTTTAACGTCTCTATGGACGCCTTGTGTACGTTCCTGATTCTCAGTAGTGACATTATGAATAGAGTTATGTGCAAAGTGCCTTGACTTTCCTTGTATGATAAACAAAGACACGCTACACATAAAAATGAAATGCCATACATAATAATCTTCCATGAGGTACAAAAAGCATACATAGTAATCTTCCATGAGGTACGAAATGGTATTACATATAAATCTTCGATGAGGTACGAAATGGCATACAAATCTTCCATGATGTACGAAATGGAATTGCATATAAATCTTCCATGAGTTACGAAATGGTATTACATATAAATCTTCCATGAGGTACAAAATGGTATTACATATAAATCTTCCATGAGGTACGAAATGGCATACATATTAATCTTCCATCAGGTACGAAATGGCAAACATATAAATCTTCCATGAGGTACGAAATGGTATTACATATAAATCTTCCATGAGGTACGAAATGGTATTACATATAAACCTTCCATGAGATACGAAATGACATTCATATCAATCTTCCATGGGGTACAAAATGGCATACATATTAATCTTCCATGAGGTACGAAATGGAATTACATGTTAATATTCCATGAGGTTCGAAATGGTCAAGGTACGAAATGGTCAGGGTACGAAATGGTTTTTGCCAGGGTACAAAATGGGGGGTACGAAATGGTTAGGGTACGAAATGACTATAATTCCTTTCTAATACTATTTAGTAGCTGGTTGGCATTATGAATTCTAATATCATCCGCTTTCTAACTATCAAAATATCAAATGTTCGTCCCTTTTATTTAAAATACTTGCAAGTCTTGGATAAAAATCATAGTTCGTACTCAGAATGAATCTTTAAAGACTTTAATTTTAGTTGTTTCTTGGTCTTTTCTAAGGTATAAATGATGTACAGAAACATTGCATTAAATTGTGTCTTAATATTTTACAGTGACTTGTTCCTTGCTGATCCCCTCTACCGCATGGTTCCTTAGCTGATTTGTTACTAAAATTTATTTGTAATGTTTGAAACCTGTTCAGTAAACACAATGATTAGTGGTTATCTGTTACCTTTAGGAACATCATCTTCACATTTGACTGTCCTTGGATTGAAGTAACCATGGCTACACTGTGTCACATTCAATGTTCTATTTTTATAACAAGTGATGTAGTCAGACATCCATAGTTTGTTGGGGAATGAGTTGTCTCCATCAGGATGTCCCACACAAGATGGCAGACGTTTAGGACAGGGGAGACAACTAGTATCTGATACATTACATCTTTTCTGTAAATATTCACCTATGAAAACAAAATTTGTCTTTTTAAAAATATACAATTTGCAGCACATTTATACATGCATTATTAAATATGTAAAGATCAAATCTCTGTGCTTCTTTTAGTTTCAAACTCTAGATCTTTAGTTGGAAAATTGTGTAATTATTCGAAATCTGCAAGCCAGATTAGATCACCATACCTGCCAACTTTCACGATTTAGGCGTGTATTACACGATTTTGACCCTTTGTCACAATTGCACGATCGTGATCGTGAAAAACCCTCTAAAACACGATTTTGTGAAACTCTACACGAAAAATATGACGGTTCCCGATCTTGAACTGTGTCCAAGGAAGACATTTGTGTTCAGCCAATCAACTTCTATGTTTCTCATGATCAAATTAATCAGCCAATCAAAAACGTTTTCTCTCAAGATAATTCTAACATCCTAGATTTTGAACTTGTGTTGATTCCTCTGTTTTTTAAAATCGTGAACATGGCAAATGCTTTTTCATCTGCAAGGAGGTTCTTACACAGAATAAGAATAAAAGCATGGCTGATTGACAAACTTCAAAGATGCAGTACTACCATAAAGATAATAAATAGTAGTTTATTCACTAATTTATTGATATTACACTTGCTGTAACAAATGATATGTATTTAATTAAAATTCTTTGGGAAAAGTTTCTTTAAATAATATGAATATCAGAATATGCGCTCATTTTTACTTAAAAAATGGTTTTTAATGTCCTTACATTGAGGGGATACCCCTAGGTGTAGTTCCCAACCTGATAAAGGTCTTTCTTTGTGCATAATTTTAAATTGGAAAAGTCAACAATTATTTAATATCCTTACACATGAAATTAATTCCTGGTCTTGCAGCTACATGTTCATCTTTTCTATACTGATATATAATAACTAGAATCATGCAAATAAACTTTAGAAAAAGGCATGCAAGTTCATCATACAAATATGACACTTTTTCTAGACCACAAAAAAGCACACGCTAAATAGTCGTCGCAAAGAATTGTAACCTTTGAAATTGTTGTCACGCACTAAAACCCCCATGGGCACTTTCAAAACTTGGCAGGTATGGTTCACATATAATTGGTAATTGTTGATTATTTGTCTATTGCAATATCTTATAATATTGTTCTCTACTGTTTATTGTGTGTCACAATGTAAATATGTTTGTGTTGCTATAGCATGTAACTACTGCTTTGCAAATAAAGAATTCATTCATTCATTCAATTCAACACTGCATTTTGCCATAGAAAAATTAGGCATTAGTTTGAATGGTTGATTGCATAATGATTCTAAGGTTTTGTTGGATCTTAATTCTGGACATGAAAGAAAGCATAAATGCTAATGAATCTCTATCTCTTGAATTTTAAGATATAGGTTATTGACTATGTTAAAGTACTTACATGGGGCCTCTGGTTCATGTTTTGATTTGTTACAATTGACTTGTTCGAAGTCTTTACATATCAGACTGACATCATCAAACAGATCTGGGTACTGACATTCCTGGAGATGATGACCATATTTGGACATGGCTGAACAGTTGTAGTACTGACCACAAGTGTCTGGGTGTGGCACTATAGATGTGGGGTTAGCCAGACAGAAGGCATCAATATTTCCTAGAAAAAATACAATAAAACTTAAACTCACAAGAACCTTTTGTTTTAGGACATATTCAGATAAATGCTATTGCCATATATTACAATCCACTACATTTTATAAGTGCAATACAAATTTTAATGTTATTTGCCTGAATTTTAATAGGATGCTTGCAAATACCCAGGCAGGTGGAATTCTCTAATGACAAATACACTGGCAAAGAAAATAAAATCTTAATACATACCGGTAGAAAATGATAAAAAAATATCATGCCTCATCCAATCAAAATACTGCAATATCACACAAGGTGGAATTATATAGAAAATCTGCTGGTCTTCAAATTATTTCTATTGAAAAATATAAAATCATGTTGGTCCTTTGTAAAATTTTGGGGGTCAAAACCTTCGGAACCACCACTTTTTGCAACATCTGTACAATACTTGTAAAACACAAGGTAGTAACTAACCTTTAGGTATTTTACTGACACAGTGTAACTGAGTAGGATCATACACTTGACCAACAGGACAATGACGGACAGCCATGGTCCTATTAATCAGACATGTGACATACAGATCTGTCCAGAGAGCTGATTGGACAGCTTCATCACCATCAGGTAGTCCACGACAACTGGGTAAACGTTTAGGACATACTTCACAGTTCATGTCTCCTGGCTTACATAAGTTCTGGTCATATTCACCTGAAGAATAAAGTATTTAACCTTGGTTATAAATTTATTCACATCTATTCTAAACTCTGGAAGATTTACTGCTTTAACATATTGTTTAGACACATGTCTATTGTTTAATGTTATATGACTGTTTATTGACCTCTATACGTCATATTTTTATTTTTGCATTGTTTGGTTGCTTTCTCATTGACATACATCTACACATTATATTATATAAAGTATTTATTCTATAAATTACCTCCTTTATATTTTGTCATAGTAACAAATATTTCCTTCTATGGATATCATTTTGACCTTACATCACAAAAATGTTGAGTAACCCACAATCTGTGGATCACAATAAAAACATGCCTCAGCAATCACAAGCAATGTATATGTAATTTTTTTTTAGATGTCCTTATGAGGCAGATATCAAACACATCAAATTGAAAATATACGTAAAAAAATTATCCTCAAAGAACTCAAATTTTATCTTATTAACTTCAATACTTACAAGGTGCTTGTGGTTCTTTTCTGGTTTTACACGACACATTCTGGAATCTTTCACACTTTTGGGAAACGTCAGAAAACAGATCAGGATATTTACACTCAAATACAACAGCTGTTTTAGTGCCCAAGTTCTGTAAACAGTTGTAAAACTTGGCACAGTTTGTAGGGTCCGGTATTACGGCTGTTGGGTGGACTATACAATAATCTGGTATGTCAACTGAAAAAGAGACAACAGATATCATATATTTAGTGTGGCACAGTTTGTAGACTTTCACTGCAGAGTCAGAAATAACATATTTAAATTCTACAATATGAAATATATATGTACTGAGCTTTTTGAAAAAAAATCATAAGAATAATAACTGACCTGGTTGTACAACTTTCATACATTTGTCCAGTCTAGGATTGAAGTATTCTCCAGTTGGACATGTTGTGACCGCCATTGTTCTATTTTTGTAACATCTCATATAATCTGCTTGCCACATCTTGGCAGGGAATGAATTTAATCCATCTGATTTCCCCACACAAGATGGAAGTCTCTTTGTACAAGGATCACAAGTTTTGTTGACAGCTTGACACAAATTCTGTTGATATTCACCTGAAATAAATAGTTCATAACCTCACTATATTGCTGCTTACATTCATTTAAAAAAAGATATTGTTTTAACATACATTTATCATCATTCATAGTTTCTGTGTACTTTTTACTTTAATTTGTAAGGACACTTTTATATTTTTTCCTTTTCATATTTCTAGTGCAATATATTTTATTCAAACAGTGATAACAAAAATTATATATCAGCACTTTCAGATTTTTCTTATTTATATTTTTGTTTTAAATTGTTATATATATTTCAAAGTTGTGTAATTAAATAGACAATAAATCCAAACAAGATTAATATGGTCATTGTTTACTGTTACTAACAGGAAGTCTAAATATTTCAAAATATGTTGCTAAAACTAAATTGTATAAAATTATTACAAGACATGACTGTGACGAGTCATGAGAATATTTTTTAACAGGGATCATCAGTATGATCAGGAGCCTGTAATTCTGCCCAAGTTGTTGGTTGCTATCATATTGTTTTTTTATAAATCTGGAAATTGGTTTTTTTTTTGTTTCACATTTTGTCTTAGAGGGGTCCTTTTGTAATCGACTATACAGTATGGGATTTGCTCTTTATTGAAGGCACTACAGGCATTTACATGCATGTCATTTAGTCTTAGTAGACTAGTAGTCTTATTAGCATTCATACCACACCTCCTTATATCAATATTTAACAAATTATGTCAAAAGTTATTTTTCTTATTCTCAAATATGTTAGAAGTGTCCCATACAATACACATGTAATAATGCTAATTTTTTTTTAAATGATTTATTAATTAATCATTTTTTATATTACTAACTTTTTCCATCATATACTTACAAGGAGCTTGTGGTTCAGGTTTCTTGTCACACTTGACCATTTCAAAGTTATTACATTGTTTAATACTGTCATCAAATAAGTCTGGATAGTGACACTCCTTCCTGTAATTTCCTGGAGTCTGACCTGCTCCTCTGGTTATGGTGGCCATGGAGGGATC
Source organism: Mytilus galloprovincialis (assembly GCA_037788925.1). NCBI lineage: Eukaryota > Metazoa > Mollusca > Bivalvia > Mytilida > Mytilidae > Mytilus > Mytilus galloprovincialis. The sequence continues at coordinate 89,512,465 of CM075333.1, read as the reverse complement.
AGAGCAGTTAAAGTAGTGAGCACAACTATCTGGGTCTGGTAGAACGGCACTGGGATGGGCTGTACAATAATCTGGTGTGTCAACTGAAAGATAACCAAGAAGTGTTACAGAGAGCACTATTGCCTGAGCTTTGTAAATTGGCCATACTGACTTAATCACAAATTTAACATGCAATACATGCAAAGTCATCAGACAATAACAAAGAAACTCTGTTATACCAAAATCAATGACTTTTCATGAAAGGTTCTCTTTGTTTTAAAACCTCTTCAATCTTTATAGTTTGTTTTAGATTTACAAATATTTAAGCCTTGAGCATTACAATGGATTCATACAAATAAATGGAACATGTATCACAAATAGATAAGTCCCCAGCTTCACAGGTCATGGAAACTTTCAACTCTTATTTTACTATCATTGGAGACAGAAAGAGGGATACAGACATAAGCACTTATAAAGAGAAACATATCAATACTTGTTTGAATCTCAGGGTAGGTTTTGAACTTTAGCCATTCAATTTTCAACACTTTATCTTAATTACAAATGTAACAGGACGGGATAGCATGATTCTATTGCAAAACCACTTATTTCTCCCCATGGGCTAGAAACAGGAACCTATGTATTACAAAGCAGCATTTATACTGAATATAAATATGTGAATATTAAACAAAGGTCACAGATGGATTCATGACAAAATTGTGTTTTGGTGATGGTGATGTGTTTGTAGATCTAACTTTAGTTACTAAACATTCTTGCTGCTTACAATTATCTCAATCTATAATGAACTTGGACCAGTAGTTTCAGTGGAAATTGTTAGTGAAAATCTACAAATTTTATGAAAATTGTTAAAAATTGACTATGAAGGGCATTAACTCCTTAGGGGGTCAATTGACCATTTTTCTCATGTTGACTTATTTTTAGGTCTTACTTTGCTGTACATTATTGCTGTTTATAGTTTATCTCTACCTATACTTATATTCAAGATAATAACAAAAAACAGCAAAATTTCCTTAAAATTACCAATTCAGGGGCAGCAACCTAACAACCAGTTATACGATTCATCTGAAAATTCCAGGGCAGATAGATTTTGACCTGATCAACAATTTCACTTCATGTCAGATTTGCTCTAAATACTTTGGTTTTTGAGTAATAAGCCAAAAACTGCATTTTACCCCTATGTTCTATTTTTAGGCATGGTTGCCATCTTGGTTAGTTGGCCGGGTCACCGGACACATTTTTCAAACAAGATACCCCAATGATGATTGTGGCCAAGTTTGGTTTAATTTGGCCCAGTATTTTCAGAGGAGAAGATTTTTCTAAAAGATTACTAAGATTTACGAAAAATGGTTAAAAATTGACTATAAAGGGCAATAACTCCTAAAGGGGTCAACTGACTATTTTGGTCATGTTGACTTATTTGTAAATCTTACTTTGCTGTACATTATTGCTGTTTACAGTTTATCTCTATCTATAATAATATTCAAGATAATAACCAAAAACAGCAAAAATTTCCTTAAAATTACCAATTCAGGGGCAGCAACCTAACAACAGGTTGTCTGATTCATCTGAAAATTTCAGGGCAGATAGTTCTTGACCTGATAAACAATTTTACCTTGTCAGATTTGCTCTAAATGCTTTGGTTTTTGAGTTATAAGCCAAAAACTGCATTTTACCCCTATGTTCTATTTTTAGCCATGGTGGCCATTTTGGTTAGTTGGCTGGGTCACCAAACACATTTTCTAAACTAGATACCCAAATGATGATTGTGGCCAAGTTTGGTTAAATTTAGCCAAGTAGTTTCAGAGGAGAAGATTTTTCTAAAAGATTACTAAGATTTACGAAAAATGGTTAAAAATTGACTAAACAGGGCAATAACTCCTAAAGGGGTCAACTGACTATTTTGGTCATGATGACTTATTTGTAAATCTTACTTTGCGGAACATTATTGCTGTTTACAGTTTATCTCTATCTATAATAATATTCAAGATAATAACCAAAAACAGCAAAATTTCCTTTAAATTACCAATTCAGGGGCAGCAACCTAACAACCAGTTATACGATTCATCTGAAAATTCCAGGGCAGATAGTTCTTAACCTGATAAACAATTTTACTCATGTCAGATTTGCTCTAAATGCTTTGGTTTTTGAGTTATAAGCCAAAAACTGCATTTTAACCCTATGTTTTATTTTTAGCCACGGCGGCCATTTTGGTTGGTTGGCCGGGTCACCAGACACCTTTTTTAAACTAGATACCCCAATGATGATTGTGGCCAAGTTTGGTTAAATTTGGCCCTGTAGTTTCAGAGGAGAAGATTTTTGTAAAAGTTAACGACGACGGACGACGAACGACAACGACGATGGACGACAAGTGATGAGAAAAGCTCACTTGGCCCTTCGGGCCAGGTATGCTAAAAAGTAGCTCAACCAAGGATCTAGTAGACTATCACATTTATTAAGGAAAGCAATCCCTTCACACAAATATAATTATTTCAACTAATGTTTTACTGAGAAATACCTACCTGGTTGTACAACTTTCATACATTTATCCAGTCTAGGGTTGAAGTATTCTCCGGTGGGACATTTTGTGACAGCCATTGTTCTATTTTTATAACATCTCATATAATCTGCTTGCCACATCTTGGCAGAAATGGGATTTAACCCATCAGATTTCCCCACACAAGATGGAAGTCTCTTTGTACAAGGATCACAAGTTTTGTTGATAGCTTGACACAAATTCTGTTGATAGGCACCTGAAATAAATAAATACATTACAATAATATCCTCTTATCCTCAAAATTATGCATCAACATGTCAATGAATTACAGCTTTCAAATAAAAATAAAAATTATCTTCACCTGTACCAAGAGTTTCAATCCAAATCTATTCAGTGTAATTAAACATATATATCATGTAATGGAGGAGTATTTGCGAAAAAATACCAGTCTTGAGACCAAATTTCCCTCACCTGGTGGCTTGGGAAATTTTAGTCCCTTGACTAGTATTTTTCGCAAATACCCCTCCATAACATGATATATCTGTTCAGAAAGCAAGGGAGCCAAGATTTATTTTTCTGTTCAAGCATACTTACAAGGAGCTTGTGGTTCAGGTTTCTTACTACAGTTGACCATTTCAAAGTTATTACACTGTTTAATACTGTCATCAAATACTTACAAGGAGCTTGTGGTTCTGGTTTCTTACTACAGTTGACCATTTCAAAGTTATTACATTGTTTAATACTGTCATCATATACTTACAAAGAGCTTGTGGTTCTGGTTTCTTACTACAGTTGACCATTTCAAAGTTATTACATTGTTTAATACTGTCATCATATACTTACAAGGAGCTTGTGGTTCAGGTTTCTTACTACAGTTGACCATTTCAAAGTTGTTACATTGTTTAATACTGTCATCAAATAAGTCTGGATAGTGACACTCCTTCCTGTAATTTCCTGGAGTCTGACCTGCTCCTCTGGTTATTGTGGCCATTGTGGGATCAGAGCAGTTAAAGTAGTGAGCACAATTATCTGGATCTGCTAGAACGGCGCTGGGATGGGCTGTACAGAAATCTGGTACATCAACTATAATATAAAATTGGTTCTGATGAACAAACCAGATCAACTGAAAAACACCCAAAGATTACATGCTTATTAATGTAACGATTATGTTTTGCACAAAGTTCAAGAGGTTATCATAACAATGTTTTAAAGCTCTAGAACTCTGTTTCTATGAAATTGAAGGTTTTTTCTTTTAACTTGTTAAATTGGTGAGCATTTTTTATACTAATGCAGAACCAGAATAAAAGAAATGATGTCACATGTATAAAGAATACATCAACTGCCCTTTTTTGGCGGGAAATTCAAAATAGCTTCTTTTAACTAATATATAATACCAAATTAATACCATTCTGACGTTTTTTTAATCAAACAAGAATGTGTCCATAGTACACGAATGCCCCACTCGCACTATCATTTTCTATGTTCAGTGGACCGTGAAATTTGGGTCAAAACTTTAATTTGGAATTAAAATTAGAAAGATCATATCATAGGGAACATGTGTACTAAGTTTCAAGTTGATGTAACTTTAACTTCATCAAAAACTACCTTGACCAAAAACTTTAAACTGAACTTCGCACTATCATTTTCTATGTTCAGTGGACCATGAAATTGGGGTCAAAACTATAATTTGGCATTAAAATTAGAAAGATCATATCATGGGGAACAAGTGTACTAAGTTTCAAGTTGATTGGACTTCAACTTCTTCAAAAACTACCTTGACCAAAAACTTTAACCTGAAGCGGACGGACGAACGGAGGCACAGACCAGAAAACATAATGCCCCTCTACTATCGTAGGTGGGGCATAAAAAAGTTTTATTACATTTTGCTATGTAACAGACTCTGTAAATGATAAAATATGGATTTGGTTTCCTTCTCCCTTAATTAATTCCTAAATATTACCTTTAGGAACATCATCTTCGCATTTGGCTGTCCTTGGATTGAAGTAACCATGGCTACAGTGTGTTATATTCAATGTTCTATTTTTATAACAGGTGATGTATTCAGACATCCATAGTTTGTTGGGGAATGAGTTGTCTCCATCTGGATGTCCAACACAGGAAGGCAGACGTTTGGGACATGGGAGACAACTTGGATCTGATACATTACATCTATTCTGTAAATATTCACCTGTAAGAAAAAATATTAGAGCAACATATACATTAATTTGTTTATATACAAAACAACAAACTAAAATATGACTAAAAAGTTTCATTATTTCTTTTCTGCATTAAGAACAGTACATCAATCTACTTTGAGAATAACACAAAATAATGTTTTCATTAATGTTTTCATTTTATGAAGATCAGTTGATGTTTCAATTAAATTCATCAGTGTTCGATAAAAGTACTTACATGGGGCCTCTGGTTCATGTTTTGATTTGTTACAATTGACTTGTTCAAAGTCTTTACACATCAGACTGACATCATCAAACAGATCTGGGTACTGACATTCCTGGAGATGATGACCATATTTGGACATGGCTGAACAGTTGTAGTACTGACCACATGTGTCTGGGTGTGGCACTATAAATGTGGGGTTAGCTTGACAGAAGGCATCAATATTTCCTGCAAAATGTTCCAAACAAATTCTATAATAGGATTCTTAATTTTTCTTTAAAAGAAAAATGTCACACTAGAATTATCATCAATACATTTTAAAATCATAAAGGAAAGCTTAATTGTTTTTCGATTATTTACATGCTTGCAATTGTTCTTTTATAAGTAACTGAGAAATTTAAAGTACCTTAGCTTGGTAAGTAATCATTACCAATATTATAAATCCATCAACATCATGTGTGTAACATCTTTCCCAGAATTCTCTAACCAGATCACTTAAGATCCCATAATGTATGGTTGCAGAGGCAACTTTAACAAGCTATCAGAAAATCTTGTACATTAATTTTGCTTGTAATTGTTAAAAGAGGAAAAAATAAGAGAACATTCAAAACTTTAACTATTAATTACAAATTTACCTTTTGGTATTTTACTGACACAGTGTAACTGACTGGGATCAAACACTTGACCAACAGGACAGTGACGCACAGCCATGGTCCTATTTATCAGACATGTGACATACAGATCTGTCCACAGAGCTGATTGGACAGCTTCATCACCATCAGGTAGTCCACGACAACTCGGTAAACGTTTAGGACATAATTCACAGTTCATGTCTCCTGGCTTACACAAGTTCTGGTCATATTCACCTGAGGAATAAAATAATTATAATATATCTGCATTATAAGACAAGTACATATAAAATATTTTTTGTAATTTCTCTGCAGTGTTTTAATACTTTCTCACTAAAATAACACTTTTCTTCTTTTACAATTTTCTTCTTTGTGCAAAATCAATGCAAGTTTTACACTATGGCATGAAGCATAGATGCCATATGAACAGTGCCATTGTAAAAACAAAACAACCTTACAATTTGTTTTCTGTGTAAAAACATGAAATTTTTAACAATGATGTCTTTCATTTAAATGTGGATTCAGTTTTAAAAAGCTTTCTTTGTAAGAATGGAAATAAATTGATGGAATCAGCCTTATTCATGAAAATTATCTGATGTTTAGTGGTTGTTGTTTGTTGATAAGGTTCATACATGTTTTTTTATTCTCATTTTTATATAGATTAGACAGTTGGTTTTCCTGTTTGGATGGTTTTACACAAGTCATTTTTTGGGTCCTTTATAGCTTGCTGTTCGATGTGAGCCAAGGCTCTGTGTAGAAGACTGTACCTTGACCAATTCTGGTTTACTTTTATAAATTTTGACTTGCATGAAGAGTTGTCTCATTGGCTACCATACCACATCTTCTTATATCTATATACAGTAAATTTAAATCTGTCAGAAAATAGAAAATATATGATGCAACAATACATTATAATTTGCATGACTTTAATTGACCTTAAAAACTGTACACAAGAAATGACTTTATCCATATACCTAGAGTTGTAAACTTACAGGGAGCTTGTGGTTCCATCCTTGATTTACATGACACATTCTGGAATCTTTCACACTTCTGGGAAACGTCAGAGAATAGATCAGGATATTTACACTCTGATGTAACAGCTGTTTGAGTGGCCATGTTCTGTGAACAGTTGTAGAACTTTGCACAGTTTATAGGGTCAGGTATCATGGCTGTTGGGTGGACTTTACAATAATCTGGTATGTCAACTGGAATAGTAAAAACCCTAGTCTTCAAGGCGTAACTCGCAATAAGATGGTATGATAACTAAATAAGGAACAAAGGTGAACCTAACAACAATCTGAGATTGTCATAGCTGTATAATATAAGTAATACAAAGCAAATCTATATATTAACAAGAATAAGTCCATAGTACACGGCTGCCCCATGGGCAGTATCATTTTTCTATGTTGAGTGGACTGTTAAAATGTGGTCAAATCTTTAATTTGGCATTAAAATGAGAAAGATCATAGCATAGGGAACAAGTGTACTAAGTTTCAAGTTAATTGGACTTCAGCTTTATAAAAAAACTACCTTGACAGACATAAGAACAGACGCACCAGACCAAAAAACATAATGCCCCTAAAGCGGGACATAAAAAAGTCAGAAGATATGATTAACCTCATTGCAAAACTTTCATTCATGAGTTTTAAAAACATAGGTTACAAAATATCCTAAAAAGACCTGTTTCAGAAGAAATTATGACTTACCTGGTTGTACAACTTTCATACATTTGTCCAGTCTAGGATTGAAGTATTCTCCAGTTGGACATTTTGTGACGGCCATTGTTCTATTTTTATAACATCTGACATAATCTGCTTGCCACAACTTGGCAGGGAATGGATTTAATCCATCAGATTTCCCCACACAAGATGGAAGTCTCTTTGTACAAGGATCACAGGTTTTGTTGACAGCTTGACATAAGTTTTGTTGGTATTCACCTTAAAATCAATTAAAAGAAAATATGAATGAAAAATCCAGACAAATAATTCAACCATTTATTTCTTCTTGTTTCCAATTTTATGTATTGTAGTAATTAAACCATTTTAAGATGTTTCTGTCACTGGCCAGATGAGTTTCTTTATCATCCTTCGTTTTTTTTTTTACAAACATGCATCTGATTCTCAATAAAACTTAATTTCTCGTGTATTGTTTTTTTCATTTAAAGAATGAAGGTAAACTTCTAATGTTTTATCTTCATCCTCACTTCATATTATTTATATTGACCAGCTAAACATGTCAAAAAAAATAATAACTTACAAGGAGCTTGTGGTTCAGGTTTCTTGTCACAGTTGACCATTTCAAAGTTATTACATTGTTTAATACTGTCATCAAATAAGTCTGGATAGTGACACTCCTTCCTGTAATTTCCTGGAGTCTGACCTGCTCCTCTGGTTATGGTGGCCATTGTGGGATCAGAGCAGTTAAAGTAGTGAGCACAATTATCTGGGTCTGGTAAAATGGCGCTGGGATGGGCTGTACAGTAATCTGGTACATCAACTGAAATATAATGAATATATGTGATAGGTTGATGACTTCTTAACATTCAATTTTCTTGGTCTGGAAGAATAAAGTAGTGAGCATGATTGAACTTTGTCTGATAGAATATTAGTTGATGGTTTGACAGTAATCTTGCACATGTATATCAACTCTAAAAATTCAATGATTTCTTGATATTGGTGGAGGAAGGTGGAGTGCACTGAAAAGAGTAACCTACATCCTTTGAAGGGAAAGTTGACTTCTTAGGTTTGATAATTAAGTTCTGTTATGGCCCATCACATTCTAAAGTTTTTAAATGTTCCGTAATTTGGTTTTGGAAATTATGTTTTTCCAGATAACCTTGTAAAAGGAATAAAATAAAGATTGAAAACGGGGAATGTGTCAAAGAGACAATAGAGCAAAGCACAGCTGAAGGCCACCAATGGGTCTTCAACATAGTGATAAAATCCCACATATATTCATCAAAATATCACAAATGACATTGTTTTTAAATAATGACAAGTATTTGTAAAATTCTTGTCCTGAATTGGTTGATATTATCCCTCATCTGTGTTCATCTTGATATATCATTATCAACTTCAAGTGAATCACTCCATTCACTCTGATGCTCGGTTCATCTGGACCTATTTAGCTTTGAAGTCACTGTGACTTGAAGACAGTAAAAAAATCTGGTCCTTTCCTCTAGATTTTCAATGTGTATGAATTTTGTTTCATGAGTTTATACCCCTTACCCCTTCTTCTTCATCAATAATTCAAAATATGGATACAAAATTAACAGTGGTTTACCTTTATCTACTTTTGTTTTACATTTCTGCTCATTAGGATGGAAATATTGTCCTTTAGGACATTTGACCACTGACATAGTCCTATTCTTATAACATTTGACATAATCCTCCATCCACTGCTTGCTAGGGAATGGTTGATTCCCGTCAGGTTTCCCAACACAACTAGGCAATCGTTTGGGGCACAGAATACAGCCGGGTTTTCCATGACACAAGTTCTGGTTATATTCACCTAAATTATATTCAACATAAAAGACATATATACATTCAGCTGTAACATTATAATTCATACAATATAAATATTAAATTTTTGGAAACACAATTTAATATTTTTTTGTTGCTGTGTTAAATTTGATGTATTTATTAGGATGTTGAAAAGAAATTATCTTTTATTAAATTTCAACGAAGAAACTATTGTGCTGAAGACATTCATTTGTAAAGTCTAGATATATATATTTGACAAAATTATATCCACAATTGAAACAATGCATTTACATGGTACATTGTATCACAATGTATATACATTTAATAAGGGACCTAACCAAATGTCTGTTCACTTTGCATCCTTATCGTTCTATCAACTGTATATTTCTTTGAATTTCTTTAGTTTAAAATGAAAATTAACTATTTCATCAACTTTGTAAAAATGGTAAATTGTTGACGACAGAATGCCACTTTGGCGACCACCCAAGCGACTTGATGTTGCTTCTGACTATTGGGAAAGCAATTTCTTCACCCCAGTCACTTGATAGCATGAGTCCTGCATGATTACAGAAAGATCACTCTTACCAGTATGTCTGTATGCAAATTTCATTCAAGATGTGTAACAATATTTCAAAATTAAAAATATCTACAAAAATATATGAACTTGTACAAACTGAGATAAAAAAAATATTATACTTACAGGGAGCTTGTGGTTCAGTCCTATTGTTACACTGAACACCAGTAAAGTTTTCACATTTAAGAGATATCTTAGAGAAGAGGTCTGGGTAATGACACTCATGGGCCTTGTTTCCATCTGAACAGTTATAAAACTCTGCACAGTTTGTCAGGCTCGGTATTACTGCAGTGGGATTGGCCTTACAAAAATCTGGTACTTCCTCTGAAATATAAAACATTTGTGTATTCTGGGTCTAAGGATTATATCTACTTTCTTGTTTAGATTGATTGATTGATGGTTACTTTTTAATGTAATATCATGTTTCAAATTGAAAGTGTTAATTTGAGCTTAAACATTGTATGTCATACTTTGTTAATACACTTAAATTACATGTTTTACAAACTGCACCTTTTATGGAAAGAAATTTATAATATTCATATTTTGTTTTTGTTACTACTGGTTTTAAAATATTATCTTTCTGTTTCATCTGAAAGAGTCACAACTTGAGAATGTATGTTGCCTATATAGATACAAGTGGATGGGGGCCAAATTAAATTCTGAGGAAGACCCAAAGTGAGAGTAATGTAGTAATGTATACAGAATTTTACATATGTACATGGTTTTTTTGTTAGGTGCCAATATGTTATAGTGACCAGAGAGCATAGTTTCCTTCCAAAATCAATTACAGTACCAGCTGCTATTCAAATCTGGTATCTGTCCCAGTATGACACAGCAGTGATGCATCTAAAAAAAAATCATAGGGGGGACAAACATATTGTCATAAGAGGGGGCCCTCTCAAGTGATTCCCTAAAAAATAAACCAAATTTTCCCCTCATAAGGGTGGAGGCCTCTGTTCAGGTGTACAAACTGAGCTACATGTAAAGATGTATTCCACTAGCACAGTTGATGAAGGGCTGTTTTATATCTGGTGCCACTTAATCCACAAGCCTTTGTTTCATTACACTGTGAGACCGACTATATATACATGCCTGTGGCTGGATCTACTCTTTGTTAAATTAAATAAGATCATCATATCTACCAACACTACATATGGCTTACATATCAACATTAGCGTAATAGCACCTACAGTGCTGGCTGGACATGGGAGGTAAGAATTAATGTTGACCTTACAAATTCTTGACCGTCTTGAACGAACAAACATTGCATCAAGTTGTCCAGTGTTAAGAGCGCCTAATAACAACATGTAGTGAATGAGTATTTTATCTTCATCTTCGTCATTTACAGTAAATCGATGTTTATATCTCTTGAACTTTCAAAAATGAACCATTGCAAAAAGGGGAAAGTAACGAGCTTTCAAGTATGAGTTCGATTGTTGTTTGTTTCAGTTTTTCTTTTTCTTTGGTTCACTAATTTATTACTTCACAAGATTAAATTTATTATAACAAGGACGTATAACTAACATATACATCCTTGATTCTAACTGGGAGCTATTTGGAAACTGTTCGAGTTTGAATGTCTTGTTCGTCTTTTTTGCGGGAATAATTTATTATTTTAAGGATCTTTTAGGTATTGCAACCTTAACGTGTTCAATCTGGGACTAATATTATACTAGTAAGTATAAGAGTCTCCCGGAAAAGTCTCTGGTTCTATTAATTTTTCATAGCATTACCAATCCTAGTCGTGTATTTTTCTTCTGTCGGTCCAAGAGGCTGCACAGGTGTTGTGTATACCAAGGACGTATGTTAGTTATACGTCCTTGTGTATACCAACCGGCTTGAGGTGTTTCTGTAAGTGTTAGTTACAAAACGCACAGCCCTCTTTTGAACCTATTCAATGCTATCAATATGCCTTTGAACAGCAGCATTTGCGTTATGGATTTCCATTGCAGACCAATAAGTAAATGTAGATGCCTTGATGTAAGGGTCACAAGTTATTTTGGGACCTGGGTCACAGTGGTATATCAGTGTCACAAAGGTCGTATATCAAGGGATTATATTGAGTTTTCACCTTTATTACTAATAATTAGATTAGTATAAACATATGAATTATGAAATGAACTTTCAGTTTATGCAAACGTGAAATGATCCCTTTTACGTTTTTTTTTCTCTACATATGGACGATCAGACACTTTAAGGTTATATGCATTATCAAAATGAAACTACATTTGTATATGCATAACACAAATTCATTTACAATCTGACAGAAATTTGACTAGTTCAAACACGGATTTGTGTATATAACGAAGGATTATAATTCAAATAAAAAAGAGGTTTGATTTTACCTAATTTCAGTATAATCTCCATGGTTAGTTTGAGATCAATTGCATGATGTCATTAAGATTCAGTAGCATAACACATTTAAAAAAAAACTTTAAGCTCTATCTAGAAAACACTTAACATCAGCTGAAACACAAGATCCAATACAAACCATGAGCATATGAAATGTATATGTACGTCAGTATACTGTGGGTTCAAATGCACTCATGATATGACAAGAAAGGGGACGTACGGTTGACAAATATGAAACAAAGGTCTTGTAAAAATCACTTAACTATATATCAAAGAAACAAAGTAACTAATTATTTACTAATGTACTGTGAATATAAAAAAGAATATAACATATCAGGTATCAGTCATCCTTATTATTAAAGATATAAACCTAAGAAGATGTTGACTCTCATTTACAAAGTTTTTCTACAATAAGGTGCAATATTTTGGTGTTAAGCACCTCTTTCAATACTCTTGGCTATATCATAACGTTCAGTTTTTGTTAATTGATGAAGCCGGATTACCACCGGAGAACACTACGAACTTTCGGCAGGAAGCGGGTAAATCTAGTCAATTAAGATCAGAATGAAACACACTTGCCACGAGCGAGGTTCAAACTCTCAACCTCAGTGTTAACAGGCTATAGATAAACTTAGAGAAATTATCATAAATAAATACATATCATATTGCAGTACCACAACGCTCTTTCGAGCAATTATTGAAATAATCATAAGAAAGACAGAATTACTTACTAGGTTGAATGTCCTCTGTACATATTGTTTTAATTGGGTGATAAATCTTTGGTGCAGGACATTTGTGAACTGGAAGGATGGTCCTATTTTTATAACAGGTAATATATCGGCTTGTCCATTTATGGTTGGGTATTGGGTTATCTCCATCTGGCAGTCCAATACAACTTGGCAACCTTTCCGGACATTTCTGACATGTTGCGTTGCCACTTGGACAAAGGTTTTGGTCATATTCACCTGTCAATAAAAAACAGATGTTTTTTTTTGTGTGTTTTATATGTTAATAACTTTCTCACTGACGTTGAAATAAACATATTCTTTTACGCATAGTAAAAAGTAAAGTATCTCACTCTGATTTCATGAATGTTGTTATGCCCGTCAAAAGAGTTACAGAATGAATCCAGTGTTTTGAGATAAGAGATTATTAGAAGTGAATTCAATTGTACAAAATTTAAATTCTGAATACATTTTTTACAAACACATCTTTCTACTTACATGGAGCTTGAGGTTCTTGTCGTTTTTCACAATTGACTGTGGTGAAATTTTCACATTTGCCTGTGACAGTTGAGAACAGATCTGGATATGTACATTCCGATGATGTGGGATTTTTAGAACAGTCTTGGTATTTAGCACAATTATGAAGATCTGGTAATTTATCTGTCGAATGCTTTCTACAGTAAAAACGCAAAACCGCTGAAAAAAAAAACAAACATATTAAAAGTAAAATAAACCAATAAATTTCCAAAAAGCTATATGTAAAACAAACTGTCTATAATCTACTTTGAAATAAACTACACTTTTGCACCTCAGTCATTCATAGACGCGTTTTCCCCTACCTACCTACATTCATTCGTCTATAAGATTACTAGCATGTGTTCGTCGTCGTACCATTTTCATTGGTTTATCACGTATTTTAAATTGGTTTATATGTCTGTCATACCTGTATTCATTTTCTCCACATTTTTATCCATTCGTTTGATGTGTTTGAGCTTTTGATTTTGCCGTTTGATTACGGACTTTCCGTTTTGAATTTTCCTCGGCGTTCGGTATTTTTGTAATTTTACTTTTTTCTTACTTTTATCCATTGCTTTACATGCTTGTCATATCTGATTTATTTGATCTACACGTTTTTCATACCTGCATTCATTGGTCTACAAATCCTTCCTCTTGGTTCGAAAAAATACCCAGGTTTACACTTGGTTATATTCATTGTTCTATTCTTGAAGCAAGTAACGTAATCAGGATCGCCTCTTTTACCCGGAAATTCATTATCCCCATCCCTTCTCCCTATACAGCTAGGTAGACGTGCTGGACAGTTGCATGTTGGGTCAGTTCCGTTACATTTGTTCTGGTCGTATTCACCTTGAGAAAAGATTTATAAATGATTTTTTCTGGCATAGTGGTAGAAAGACAATTGGTACATGTTTTCATGGGGAAAAGTTGAACCTATACAGATGTTATTACGACATGGCCGATAGTTATAATGGAAAAGTGGCAGGAGATAAAGGGGGTATTTGAATCAGTAAATCGATGAGAAGCAGAGACATGACATGCATTCGGATAAATGACCAGCAGACAAACAACAGTCTAGAAAACACCACACAAACCTAAACTTACAAGTAATGAACAACACGAGACTTCGAATCCGTTTCTATACAATGATAGCATATAACGCTAGGACAACACGATTTCTATCTGGCTCAATGCTAAGAAATTTCCGTCCTGATCTTTATAAACGAACACTATAAAAGGCTTGAGGTATCACTAATGTATACTTACAAGGTGCCTGTGGTTCAGGTCTTTTGTCACATTTAACCGTTTGAAAGTCTTGGCACTTTTTGGTCACCGTTGAAAACAGGTCTGGATATTTACATTCCTTTAGATAGTCTTGTCCCATTGAGGATGTCTTCTGACTACAGTCGTAATACTGTGCACAGTCAACTGGATTGGCTAACAGTTGGTGTGGATTGCTTTTACATGCCACAGAAGGATCAACTGTTATATAAATGCATACATTACTATACATATTTACGATTGATGGTTTTATAGAGAAATACAGAATTCCAGGGCTAGCACTTTATATAAATTTTAAGTAAGCATAAGTTTAAATACAACACGAGCAAAATTGGTCACGTATTCTCAGCTATGTACAACTCATGATATCTGTAATGACTAGTGTTGTAGAATGTAAAACGATTCAAATGCAGATTACTTCTTAAAATTACAACAGAAAGACTTCAAAAGTTATTACTCAATCAGATAGACATGCTGTTCAATTTGAAACACAGCATATATATTACAAAGTATGTTACATGTGTTTACTTACGTGGACAATTTACTCCTGTGTCACAAGGCTTAGTATCCTGATCGCTGCCGATACAGTTCTTTCCATTATATAATGGTGCTGGATCGTCGCATGTCCTGTTTCGAAACAGTACACCTTTGCCACAGGTAACTGAACAAGAGCCAGACCATGGAGCCCATGATCCCCAAAGACCGTCAACTAAAACGAATCAAGTAGAAATAAACAGTTTATTAAGGTGAGGTATAAAAGTCTGAGCATCAGAAACCCTATTAAACTTATTGTTAGCTCATAGTTAACTCATGACCAGGTTCTCTGTATTGAAAACTAGTCAACAGACACACTGATAACTACAGACCGCCACTTCACATGTCGAAGGAATAAAAACTCCAGTGTAGGGGGAATTCAGATGATCTGTATGGCTGAATACTACAAGCAGCTTATATTATATGACATTTTACCGTGATATTTTATAAATTCGTTTTAAATTCCTTTTCCATATCTAAAATGTTCCATACATTGTTTAAAGTTCGCTATAGGTTGTTTAATTAAATATTTTTTATATAAGAAAAAAATGACATATTTAGATGTTTTGTGTTATGCCTCATCCTTAATTCACGATAGAATAATTAATACATTATATGTACCTGGAGTAGGATCGGTGCAGTCTTCATCAATTCTTCCATCACCATCATCATCTATACGACAAAATAATAGTAAGAAAGAAATATTAGCAATTACTGTACAACCAGTATTTTCTGACAAAAAAATCTTCTCAAATATATAAGATAATAAATTTAAGATGATTTACTATTAGGCCTCTACCTGATACTTTTCGCATATAATTTCACGATTATTGATGGTCAAAATACAGAGTCAGGAAAGAAGGTCCATTAATTCTGTGTTCCGGTTTTTTTTAACCATTTTTCTCAATTTTGCTGATTGTTATCTTATCTCTCTATTCCAACACCCCATTTTCTAGCCCTTTGTTCTGCACTTTTACCCAGTATTCTCTATTCTGCAAACCCCATCCAGACGCCCTAATCATGGCATTCACAATATTTGATAAAATTAAGAATGGAAATGGAGAATATGTCAAAGAGACAAAAACCCGACCATAGAGCAGATAGCAGCAGAAGGCCACCAATGGGTCGTTAACGCAAGAAGGACATTTTATGAACAAGTACTTTACACTACGAAGACACTTGCCTTGTTTCTTGTTATCGGTTGTGCACAATTCTTCATCTATTTTACCATCGCAGTCATTGTCTAAACCATCACCATCAACTGATTTCGAAGGTGTACATGGCTGCAAAATATATTTTAAATTACATCTTATTTTAGTGTAAAAAGGAGTATTCGAAAATGTACCATTGGACATATAGAGAAAGTAGTCGTTTTCGTTTAAAATTTTAAAATGTAAATAAAATCGATTTTGGTTTGTATCATGTAAAAAGCATAATATGTATGGATCGGCCAATTATAAACCTGTAATAAAGTGTTTATACCTACAAACATGTTTAATGAGAAACAAGTCACCAAAGATAACAGATTAAGTACGCCACATGTGCTTGTCGTCAACATAAGACTTACATGTGGCACTCGAATTAAAAAAAAATGAAGAGCAATCGGAAACCACATCAGTGTAATAAATGATTAAATATATAAAATATGCATACGAATATGAGAAATAAGGAAACATACAATGTATCTTTAGTCTTACCGCGTTTATCTTTGCTAATCTCATTCCTGTTGGAAAAGCATAGGATTCATGGTAGGCATGGCCATAGAGGTAGCTTCCAAATATTGTGTAGGAATCTTTATGTACAACTGAATGTGATCCTTTTGGAATGTCAACATACGTTCCGACTAGAGATGTTCCTTCAATTGGGTTCCATTTTGTTCCCTTTGGTAAAGGTTTTCCGTCTAGTAGTAGTCCATCTTTTTTAGAAGATTCGATTACCAGCAAAATTTGATTTTCATATTTGAAATATTCAGGATGTGAGTATTCTGGTGTAGCAAAAGTATATCCGGAATTAAACAATTCATAGGGTGGGATAATCATCATAGACGGATCAGCCGGCTCAAACTTGTTCAGTTGACTTAAAACAAACTGTGCCATCAGTACAGGCTTTGATGCATTAATTGACTTGTACGAACTAGACGGAAGTTGAATTTGCTTCCAGTCACCTGCTTTCGCAAGGGTGAAGGATGGCATGCCAGCGATTTTGACTACAGTGTTGTCTTCACTCGCTACAACACGGAAGTAGTCCCCGACGGTTCTTTTTGGAATTGGAGCTGTTACGAATTTTTTTCCCCAAGTATCAACAGGCGTAAGCTGTTCTACCAGATGATCTTGAAATTTCCCCGTACCAATGTTTGTTTTGATATTACCACTATATGCCGACACAGGATGCGTGGCTTCAATATGTGCACCCGTTAAATCACCGATACTTTGTAGCTGGAAGTTTTCATATTTGTCTAAGTTTATAGTTATCATATCTCCTCCATGGTAAGTCTTTGAATTGTATGTGACAGTCATGTTAGGAGCCTTGGGAAGCGTTACTTTAACTACAGTGTTGTCCTGTGTGGCTGCTACACCAAGTTCAGTTTTACGGGTCGCTGGTCCGTAGCACATAGCATAGTACTCGTTCCCTAATGCATCTGTAGGAATACCACAGAACACATCATTAGAATAGTCCTCCTTGTTTCCTCCATACACTGCAATGTCACCATCCGACTTAACAAGGAGTGCTTTAGAGGATTTCAAACTCCCCTTCATACGGAACTCGTCACTTATCTTGACCCTGACTACCTGTCCGGGTGTGACAGTGACGGATTCTGATACTGAAGGTTTCGTCCATTTTGGTGATGTAATTGTTACATGGACAGGATGCTTCTCTGACGTAGTTACATACAATTCCAGCGGAAAAACATTGCCGTATTCATCATTCTCCATAAAAGACACGACAAACTCTCTTCCTATATTATCAGGAGGACCTATTTATCAAAATGTAAATTATTACATTAAATTTATCAAAATGTAAATTATTACAGTAAATTTATCAAAATGTAAATCATTACATTACATATATCAAAATGTAAATAATTACATTGAATTTATCAAAATGTAAATTATTTACATTGAATTTATCAAAATGTAAATTATTACATTAAATTTATCAAAATGTAAATCATTACATAAAAGTCATAAAGTTACTCAACTATTTCATGACACATTTGCAGTCTAATAGGTTTTAAAAAGAAATCAGAAACCATTTTTTATGTTAGACTCATCTAACTTAAAACTTGTGTTTTTGTTAAAGTTTAGTGTTGTAGGTAGCACAATTAACATACAGTTACTTACATCTATGTCAATTGATCTCTGGTGGATATTTGTATTATATGCAGTCATACCACATTTTGTTTTGAAATTAAAATCAATCAATTTTTCAAAGGTTTACATTATTTTCTTATGTTGCTTATATTCATGATACCTAGTTTGTTCTTTTTAGCGATTCGTTATTTATTTAAATTAGTGTTACATATATTTCTTTAATAGAATTTGTATAAATCCATTCATTTTTAATATGAATTCAGGAACTATAAAGATATAGTTGGTCTATCGGTTTAGTTGAAATTCAAATGATTTAAAAAAAAAAAAAAACACACACACAACATTAATGTGTTTCAGAAGGAACAGGCTATTACAGCATTGTCAAGTTTTATTGTTTCTTCTCTTTTTTTAATATTTTTTAGTACGTTACTCGATACATTGATGAAACAGAATCAAAATATAAAAAAGATGTGGTATTATTGCTAAAGAGACAACTCTCTACAATAGATCACCATGCGATCTTCTGTATTGGTCTTATTTTGACTATTGTCACTATTAATGTAAGGTGCAGCTTTATATGTCGTTATATTACTGGCGCTGCGATATCAGTTTGATACATATAATTTGTCAGATGATATAAGAAAACGTCGGTTGACTACAAAGTTTGTTCTTTGATAAAAAGATTGTTGATAATAAGGCGCGTGTCATTGGATGACTTCTTCACAGCTTACCAGACAATGTTTTACGGTTTACGCAGGAAAAAAGATTAAATAGAGATAATTGAACACTTTATATCAGTGACAGGTAAACAAGGTAAACTTACCTTGCCCGAAAGACAAACTTAATATACAGATAACTGCTAACAGCTTCCGAACATCTATCATCTTGAAGAATCTTAAGTCTATCAAACCATTATCTTATACAGTCTGAAAGTAATGCATTAATTATCTTGTTATACATTTTAAAAATGTTTAAGCTTAATTAGAAAGTTTCAGTCAATTTGTATAAACATATATGATAAAGATATATTATTCAGAGAAAGAAAGAAAAAAAAAGAATATTAACAAATAGCTCTACAATGCTACAATACATAAGCAGAATTCACAAATTTTAAAACCGTCATTCACAAAATCCGAGTTATCCTATGGAAAAACAATTGATCGTTAATAAAATAAAACATGATATAACTATTTACTGAACATTCTATAATATTTTAAAAGAAGGAGAAGTTACAGATGGAATAGGCAAACGGAAGGACAGACAGACATTCTGTTTATACATATTCAGGATACAAAAAAACATTCTAACTATGAAAAATATGTATAACAGAATCAAAATGGATAATAATTATTGATTTGCTGCATTTTAATGTAAAAAAAGTATCGCGTGAAAATTAGAGGTCATACGAAAGAAATGTTGAAAGTATACACCAATGTGCTACAAATATTAAATTAAACTAACACATACTCTAAGATTAACGATTACTTTTTCAAGGTCAAGGAATTTGTAGAATTTCTTTGAAATTTTGCCCAAAATTATCAACTGCCGTAAAATGAGTGAAATAACCACAAAATAAAAATAAACGAAGTGAAAAGGCGAAAACTGATAACGCCAAAGATCTGACATGAGGAAAACATAGATAAATTAAAAAAAGTTTTAAAAAAAATATATAAATGAATAAAACGATTTCATATCAGAATTATTTTTCACAATAAAAGGTCTGTTGTTCGATAATTTTTTTGTTGGTTGAATAAATTTAGATAAAGATGAAAAATAATTATTAACCTTGATTGTTGAACTCGGAGAATATAAGTTTTATCTTAATTCAACAAGTACGCATATAGTTACCGCATCAAAATGCAGTAATTGCATGATATTAAATGTGAAAAGGATTTTAATAGAAATCCTTACACTGATATAGGGTTTTCTTCAATAATGAGACGGGGTAGTTTTGATAACCATTTTGTCAAATATGTACACAAATAATTGTTTGCGTATATACTATCTACGTGTATAAATGTTAAGAAAAATGTACAAATTGAAATTACGTGTAGATTTATAAATGAGCATCACGGTTGTACGGAGGAATGAACGTTTGCGCTTTTTTTTCCACCTGTTAAACCAAAGAACATTTGCGCTCCACATACTATGGAAATTTGCAGTTAAATCCTTCATACACCTGAGCTAAATTTTTTCAAACATTCTTATAAATTTTTCAAATACAAAACAGAAATAATATAAAAAAAATATTCGGATAAACGATGTATAGAAAACAATTTTGTGTTTTAATTGAACTTTTAAATGTTGCCCTAAATTCTTCAAGCAGCGTAATGCAATTTGTGGATCTAAAATTCAAATCATGTCCAGTCCGACGGGATTTGCTTGTTTCAGTTTATGAAGTTGTCGATAACATCTGCCATGGCGAAATTTTTTTTAAAAACTTTCCATAATAGTTCAAATATTGTGCTAATAAAGCGAAAAATGTCTTTTGGAACAAGTGCACATGTCTTTTTTTTAAAAGAACATATACCACAAAAATAAAAGCGCAAATATACATTTAAAAAAGCGCCATATCAATGTCATATCAAAGAGTGCAAACGTCCCAATCCAGGTTTTACATCAGTTGAAAAATGAAATAAAAACAGTTTTTGAGAATGTAAATGGAACCAAAAATAAACATAGTATGGACCAATGATGTTCTTTAAAAAAAAAAGTCATTATAAGAAGAAAAAAATGAGAATTTCATCTGCAATTTGACAAAAAAGCACGGTTAAAAAGAATAATTCAAATGCAAGATTAATTAAGCTTAACTCTCCGTAAAATATGCAGGACTTGGTTGCACGTCAACGTCAGTTAACATTTTTTTTAAATGTTAATAATATTCTATTTTCTTTCAAATAAAAGGTGCTACCTTCTGGGTAACATCAAAATAGTTTGCAGTATTTGGTAGATCGAAGACTTTTCTATAAGAACGTTCGATAAAAGAAAGCCAACTTAAGTCAGGGAAATTATATAAAAAAACAAATTTCATGTCAGTCTAATTTAATAACATTTCTTTTACTAAAATTGTGAAACTTTTGCAATATTTAGTTAATTTTGCAAGCCTGCAATTTGTATAGAACACTTTAAAATTAAAATAATTGTCTGTAAGTTCGCTTTGATGTTGTGACATTGTAGTCGAAGTCGCTAAGCAACACGGTCCTCTTACCTTGTTAGGAGAAACACGGACGCCGAGATTTTACCGCCGCGACCTTTGTCATTTTTCTTATATAGTGGAGGCTGGGCTTTGTTTACGAAGGGGGACAGATTACATTATCTTTGAAACGGGAATACTTCATACGTAATGTTCCGACGTAAAAGCACATAAAAGATGATCTGCTATGGAATAGTATGCGCTGTTTACTTTGTAATTACTTAAGTAAAGACCATCACTTTTTCCTTCCTGTCTTTGTTATTTTAATACCTAACATCAATGATAAAATTTTGATAAATTAAAAACAATAATTAGTTACGCATTTCCATGTTGTTATTTGGAGTCACATGTAATGACTTCTTGCTACTTTTTGACACTAAGTTTGGAATGCCTACATTAGGGGTCTTCTGAACTTAATATTTATGTAAGAATTTTCGTGTACTTTAGGGTATGGTTGGTGTCATCGCTTCGATTTGTGTAAACAATAAAAATGAAAAATGACCGCAACACTCAACATCTTTAATATGTTTTTACTAATTGTTACAATTGTTATTCCTTTCGTTTAATTTTTACTTCTGACGCCTTTGTTTACCGAATGTGCTATACCAATGAAAGAGCTTAAAGGTATAAACTATGTATTAACTGTTATTTCTTCATGATGCACAATGTTGGGTTATCTAATGGTGTTCGCACATTAAATGATTTCGTTGTTGTAATTACCAAACACATTTATTATTTTTGTTCATGTTTGCTAAATGGTAGTGGTCTTTCTAACCTATATATTTGTAGCACGAAACAAGTTATTATATATTCTCATGTTTTATATAATTTATAAACCAATGTATTGAGACCAATATTGCACATAATTAAGAAAACTTTCAAAACCAGGAAAACTCTGGAATGGTAATCATTGTCTTTCTTGACGCTGAAAATTATAACATTGTTATATAAGAAGTCAGTATCAAATTAAAAGCGTCATGTTATGTCAATTTTATTCATATAGTGAAATTTAAAAAAAAATATGTTTGCAGAAAAGTGTAAGAAACAAAGCAAGCAAAAACAGAATCATAAGCAAATGATAAGAGCGAACAGACAAACAACACCCTACAAAACACTGAACCGAAATCTTTAAGCAACACTAATTCCACCAATAATCAGAAGCGAATGTTGGTATTCTTGAAGGATAAATAAACCTAGCTAAACTACTGGCGGCCGTTAATAACCGCGTAAACTTTGAATACTTATCCCGACTAAATTTCGTACAGCGCTGAAGTACGTTCATTATTCATTATTCAAAATTCAATAATGAATAACGAAATAGGTAATTATTCACTATTCAACGTTAAGTGTTGAATAATGAATAATTAAATAGTTTATATTTCAGTGTTCAAGTTGAAAAGTAAATAATGAAATAAAAAAAAATTGACTGTGACACTAGTACTATATCCCGTGTTTCAGAATTCGTCATTTTGGTATTATCTAACAAATATTCGAATTGATATAAGAAAAAAAAAGAAAAAAAAAGACTCTTTGAAATCTTCATCACTATTTATTTATTTAGTTTCGAGGGATAAACTAGTGGGTTTCCCTAACTATTTTTAACAGAAATTCCTAGGTTAAATGTATGGACGACCTGAATACATCACATTAAACTTTGCTATTTTCCCCCCTGATTATAGAGATACCTTGTCGATTGTGCCGCAATAACCATAAGAGGGGTTACGGAGGACCTAATTGCCAAAATACTCTTGAAAATTAAAAATAAACTCTTTTGAATAATGGAATGGATATAATATTTTAAATAATGGAATGGACTGTTGTGACCTTCAGACCCTAATCACAGATATACCTTATACCCCATTCGAAAGCTTATCAATAGAGGAACAAAAGGTTTATAGCCAATATGTTCCGCAACGCCTATAAGAGGACAAACGGGGGACCTAAAAGTCGAAATACGCGTGAACACTAAGAAATAGCTTATTTTGAATGGACTGCTGGGATCCGTCTTATTACAGAAAACTTTATACACCATCTACACAAATTATACTTGTCATTGGGTTTGTACTTTCATAAGCAACATAAGAGGTGCTACATGTGGAGAAGGATCATCCCCAGATTTTGGTAGGGTTCGTGTTGCTCAGTCTTTGTTTTTCATGTTGTGTTTTGTAAACTGTTTTTTTTTTTTTTGTCTTTTTTTCTTTTTGTCTCTTTTTTTCGTATTTTGCTATTTAAAGCATTGTCAGTTTCTTTTCGATCTATTAATTTTATATTCCTTTGATATCTTTCGCCTCTCTTTTATTTGGCATATTTGTGTAATGTTTCATGGAATTATGGCTTCGTCAAATGATGTTGCTTCTATTTTTATACTAAGACGCTACGATAAATAAAGGCTACAGTAGTATACCGCTGTTCGAAACTCATAAATCGATAGAAAAGAAAAAAAAAAAACAAATCCGGGTTACAAACTAAAACTGAGGGAAACGCATAAGAGGAGAACAACGACACAACAATAGCATGTTACACACACAGAAACGAACTAAGCATTACACAAAATCCTTTGAGAATAACAAATATATTATAACAACAAAACTAAATACATGAATTTGGGATAGAAAAGTACCATGACACGTCTTATATTATGAAATATAAGAGGAAACAAACGACACAACAGAAATATAACGTTAAAATGTAACACACACAGAAACGAACTATAATATAAAAATGGCCATATTCCTGACTTGGTACAGGACATTTTTCAAAGAAAAAAATGGTGGGTTGAACCTGGTTTTGTGGCATGTCTAACCTCCCGCTTTAATGGCAATGTTAACTATAGCATTAAAATGACAACTTAACATTACAGGACTACAATACAAATAAATAGAACATATTGGACAAAGAAACACTCAAATAATAGCTAATAAAAAACACCAGGTTTAAAATTCAATACGCCAGAAGTGCGTTTCGTCCACACAAGACTAACTATTGACGCCAAGATACAAAAGTTCGAAAGCCAAAACAAGTACAAAGTTGAACAGCACCGAGGACCAAAGTTAAAAAAAGCGGTTGTCCCCAATACGGCTAGGGTTTTCTGCTTGGGATAAGAACATCCTTATCATTTATAATAATTTATATTTTTGCAAACAGTAAATCTTATAAAATGACTATATAATAGATATACCTGATAAAACTGAAGTATTAACTAATTGGACGAACAGTTCACCAGCAGTTGTGTCAATACGACCCGGTATTGTCAAACATAAAAACAACAATTTTTAGATAGAATGCGCTCGAAGCATTTTTGTCTGGATTTTATTTTCTGAAAGCCGAATATTTGAAAGCCAATCATGTACTTTTATGCACCTGTCCTAAGTCAGGAACTTGATGTTCAGTGGTTGTCATTTGTTGATGTGTTTCATATGTTTTTCTAGTTTCTCGTTTTAACATAGATTAAACCGTTGGTGTTCCTGTTTGAATGATTTTACACTAGTCATTTTAGGCCCTTAATGGATTGATTTTCGGTATGAGCCAAGGCGTGTTGAAGACCGTACTTTTACAAATTATGACTTGGTTGGAGAATAGTCTCATTGGCACTCGACCACATCTCCTTATATCTATAAGAACCGAAACAATTGAAGAGCTATATGATTACTATCGACCAAAAAATAATAGACAAAAACTAATGGCCAAAAACTAATAGCTAAAACCGGTTAGCCAAATCCAGATAAGATCAACGGAATGTTGAATTATTTCAGATTCGGGGGAATTTTTCATACAACGTCAATAAGATACTAAACAGATCTTAGGATCAACTTTGTTTAAGAGAACCACAAGCATATTATCTATTTAATTCAATTCAAAGTTTTATTTAAAGTCGAAAGTCAGTAAACCGCATAAAACAGAAACTGTAATGAGCTTAAAAAATCGACTGGATAACAAAATATACACACACATACAAAAGTCATGAAAACAACACAATTTCAAACGTTCAGTACATGGTAAGAAAATTCAAATGACATATAAAAGTAAAAATAGTCTAGGAAACATACATGCAAAATAAAGTATATCTTGAAATATTGCATAAGTTACAACAAATAACATAGCAGATAATAGCAACATAAAAGCTTTACAAATCGCGTACACTCAAATAAAATGAAGAAAAAAAAAACAAAAAGCACAAACATTAAAGCATATGGTGCAATGTGCTGTTATTGCATCCCATTTTTGTAACAGTGTTTTATTGGGGAAAATGATGTTTCCGTGTGGTAATGGTTGGGCATCTCATTCCAGATTTTTGCAACATTATAAAGAATCAACTATCTTAAATTAAACCATCCTTTTTAATTCTGAACCTCAGGAGTCCAGCTGTTCATGATTTACTATTATAGTTCCGAATTTTAATGTCTTTCAAATCATGTATATTAATTGTACTTCTTTGTTGATTATTCTAAATGTTTCTGCTGCTATACTTTTTATAATCCTTATACTTAAGGAAAGCAATTAAGATTTTTCCAACAGCTTTTCGTATGAACTATCCTAATCTCTATCTATTGGTCAAAATGGTTTAACATTTTTTATAAGGAATTTTATTCCGTTTAAGTTGAATGAATGTCATATTTTGTTTATTTATTTTTCAATGACTTTAATTTTGCAAATACAGTTTTGACTTTGTGTCTTATCAAGGCCAGTTTCTACATTTATCTCATTATTCATCGTTCATTAATAGAAAACAACGGCTTTTGTGAATCTTTTATAGCTTTATAAAAACTGAAAGAACTAAAATTCAGATACAATTTTGAAAGAACAATACACCTTATCGCTATGTGTCCGCCATTACTGGAATCACACAGGTTCCCGTAAAAATTTGACGTCATAAAACAAAATATCTGACGCCACAATGGAAAAGTGATTGTTGTATGCGTCAAAAGTTCAAGCGGCCGGGTCAGCCGGGATTAGCGATGAGGTGTATGGCGTTTTGATCTTTCTCTATACTATATATATTCAGTCATCACTATATTGTAATTTAACATCTTCTGTAGCAGTAGTTTCTTCATTATTGAGTAGTGAATCATCTTCTGTCGTCGTGATTATAATATTCACTTGATCATCTTTGCCCTCTCCATTACCATCGTCCTCATGGTGATAAACAGCCGCGTACTCACCCACCTTTTTATCACAACAGCGTAAATGTTTTAAATATTTCCGATTAGCACGAATAAACCACACGATCCCAACTAACATGAAACACACTATAATGAATAATGTTAATAGTAAAATGAGTCTAGAATAATCTGCATAACAGGTCAGGTCTTTGCTTCGGATGTCAAAAACATTCTTCCCCCTGTATCTTGAGGGAAACTCGCACCTGAAAAAAAGAACCAGGTCTATATTCACTGTCTATATATAACGACAAATATATCCCATTTTTACTATTTTTGACAAATCTCATACAAGAAGAAATGTTGACACATACTTATTTTGAATGTTTGGAGAATTAATTTAATTGTTATGACTTGAGGGTCCAAATATCGTCATTTAATTAAAACAATATGTAGTCGTTCTCTCTAAACATCATGATCGTCTATAGATAATCCAGTATCCTGTACCTATCTATTTGAACAACACTTATATGAATCTAAACGATAATTCAAAAAATTAACTATTTAAGAATTTTAATTGTGGTGTGTTTTCCCTGGTAATTTGTCAATTTACATGAAAAGCAACATCACAGAACTACGTGTTTTTGGAATTATTTTATGGATATTTTCAGACGATAAAAAAGCACTGTATCATTTGTATATTTTTGTTCTATCTTATTTAAGTTGACTCATGTAGACATGTACATCATGTCTACACATGTAGCTCACAATAGACATATGAAAATGTGGTATGAGTGCTAATAAGACTACTCTCCATCCAAGTCACAATTTGTAAAAGTAAACCATGAAAGGTCAAGGTACGGCAGCCTTGGCTCACACCGAGCAAAATGTTTTCCCACCATCATCTATCCGATTAAACGGTTAAGGAAATACAGTTTACTGAGAAAAAAAAACCGACCAACTGACATCGCAAAGAAATGGATTAGAATCCACGAAAGATTGTCTAAAAAATAGAATAACGAAAATCCCAAACTCAAAAGAAAATAAAAAACGGAAAATCCTTTTCAAATGGTTAATTGATTGATCAATGCCGTTAATTAACTGGTATTTTTATACTCACTTTAGTTTGAAATCCCTGAAGATGATGTCGTCAGTTTTGTCTTCCACTAACCAGCGCATTCTGCAATCACAATGCCAAGGATTATCGTCCAATCGTATGTCCTTAATAATATGAGAATCCAAGGGAAGTAAATACGGATACAACGTTCTAAACATGTTCCCTTTCAGCGACAACATTTTTAAATTGAACAATGGTTTGAATATATTCTCTTTAATAGCTTCTAGCTTATTGCTATCTAAATACAAAGTTTTCAGGGATACTAAACGTGACATTTCGTTTAATATTGAAAACTCATTATGACTCAAATCAAGCACTTCTAATTCTGAAAGACCTTCTAGTGACAACGCTTCAAATTTCGATAGATGATTAAAACTTAAATTCAGATGTTTTAATCTGGCTAAATTATCAATCGACAAATGTTCAAGAGTGTCTAACGAACACGACGATAGATCTAAATGTTCTAAAGTAGAAAATCCATAGGCTGTAAAAGTTAGTCTTTCCAGTTTTCCTAAATGATTTCCTTTCAAAATCAACCGCTTTATATTTTCAAAATGTCCAATTTCATATTTATACGTTTCAATGTGTAACGACGAGCCATTTATTTGATTGTATGACAGATCTAAAACTTCAAGTTTTGTCATGTCGTCAAATGCACCTCTCACGATTGTATTGATGTTATTATGCGCCAAATAAACCTCTACCACTGAGGAGGGATGTGGTAAGTTAAATGGGGAGACCACTCTAATCTGATTGAAGGAAAAATCCAAATGTGTCACAGTGCCTGGAAGTTCTGGTATATAAGGAATGTCTTTTAAGCCTGTGTTTCTACAGTCCAAAATTGTTTCATTTCTTCTACATATACTTGTACTAGTTGTACCAATCACAAATGTTATTAAAGATAGTATTGGTAATATTTTAAACATGATTGAAATGTCCATGGTTTAAGTTTCTGAAAAATGAAATAATATTGAAAATCAAATCGAAATCAAACCAATCAGAAGTGTTTATAATTTCAATGTAAAATAGTGTCCTTCGTATAGTAAACTCATCATAGATACCAAGATTAAAATTATGTACACACGTCCAGAATAGACTAGTTCTCTTTTTTTGTCATTATGGTAACTTAGGCAGTCTCCTGCTAGCGCAAACAGATATGTAAACAGTTTTATGAAATACAGTCGACAGCCTATGGGTGAATTTGCCCATTCCTTTCATGTACTTTTTTTTTTATTGTAATTGTAGCACGACTTTATAATCTATTAAGCTGTGCAGAAATGTTATCAAATATGGTGCCGACTTAAACACGGAGGTTGAGTTATGTCTTTGCAATAAAGTAGAAAATCTGGCAGGTACCTTTGATAATAACTATTTATCAAAATATTAAAGAGATTTCCTATGCTGTTCGATTTCTTCTTACTGAACAGAATTTAACAAAAAAAAAAAAAAGGTATAAAGAATAAAAAATATTTTCCCCTGCCACAACAAACATGATTTCTATTTGTTCGTTTTTAAGTGATCGTATATCATTGTTATTCAGATTCTAGTTGCTGTAATGAACACTCCAATACAAAATTCTGATACGTGTAAAAATATGAATGAAAGTGTTTTATTAAAACTATTTATCAAAATATTAAAGACATTTCCTATATGTTGTTAAATTTCTGTTTACGGAACAGAAGTTAACCCAAAAAAATGCACAAAGAATAAGAAACAGAAACAAACTAACCGTCATGTGCTGCTGTTTGTACACATATATTTTTATCAGAGATTTATTTGCGTTCATTTGTGACTTGGTATTTCTACGTTAATCGAACTTTGTCTCATCCGTATTACGATAACAGTATAGATAAATATGATAATGAATTCTTTGTAGGATTTTACTAGTAATACCTTATTATCACCTTGTATATAAGGTCTTAAAATAGTTATGATGTAAACTATTTTACAAATGTATAGTAAGGAGCAATAGTGTCATAAAAATACAAAATGTCGTAACAGTAAACTGATATTTATGAATTATTTATTCATGCTACATGTCCAGTGGCAAATATTTAAAATGCACATTCAGGACGATAACATTGACACACCGAGTTAGTTACCTCGAGTCTACCCAGGCGTTCAAACCTTTAGAAAAGATCAACAAAATTAGAAAAATTAAACCATATCAAATCATTTACAAAGTCACCCAAAACCATGTCTATTATACTATTGTTAGATAACGGTATAGATAAATAGGATAATGGATTCTTTGTGATATTTTACTAGTAATACCTTATTATAACCTTGTATACACCTTACTATAACCTTGTATACACCTTATTATAACCTTGTATACACCTTATTATAACCTTGTATACACCTTATTATAACTTTGTGTATACCTTATTATAACCTTGTGTATAAGGTCTTAAATAGTAATGATGACATCATGCAAGTTAAGCTACAAATCTGTAAAGCTTGAAAAAATAGTGTCAAACAATAGAATGTCGTATCAGCATAATAAAGTTATAGGTCTATTTGTTCTTGCTACATGTCCAATGGCAAATATTAAATGAACATTCATGACGCTAGCATTGACACATTGAGTTTAAATTATTAACTTACTAACTAATCAGGTAACTGTCGCCTAGGTGAGGTTTATGTTTCTCTAATAGGATGCATATTTTGTATTCCAGCTGACCAGTTTGTTGCTCTTAGTACTACTATATACCACTTGCTTCCAATTTCAAAGTCTTTTGTCTGAACCTTCATCCTATCGCACTCGAGGCAAGAAGGCTACCATGAGCCCAGCCAGACGTTCAATCTTTAGAAAAGATCAGAAAAATTAAAAAAATTTCAGCATATCGAACCAATTATAAAGTCACACAACTAAACCATGTTTATTATAGTCGTATATAATAGTGGCTTATACGGACCTCACAAAAACGTCATGCGGTTCAGAAGAGTAAGTCTGACAAACTCGTCACAAATAATGAGATGAAACATCTTATAAATAAATATAAGAACATACTAAAAAGTACTTGTCGAATAACACCCACTTAAAAGTGTCCACCAGGGGCAGCATATATGGGGTAAACATATTTGCATTGACGATCGAGTTATGCTCGTTCAAAATGTTAAATGACCACTGATAGTATTTTAAGTAGGGATCTTAAAAAACGGAAGTCACGGTATCGCTGTAACAATGCTGACGACGTCACAGTTCGATCTTGGCTACAGATCGTCGTTGAGGGAAGAATCGCATCGATATACTCACAGAGCGATATCTAGACAATTGAAGAAGTGTTTCATTCTTTAAAATTGTTTATAGTTTATAAAACAGAATTGAAGACAAAAAATATCCGAGTAAGGTAAGAAAACAAATTAAAACTATTTTCTCTGTCGATTTTACTGTTTATGAAATATGTATAGAAGTTAAAAATAAGATATTTTTTTTTTTGAATTTTATTATTTATCATATATCGCATTCTCGTGATTTTGTATCAATGCGACAGAAATGAGAACTCACGAAACACTATTTTAATTTTAATATCATATTACTTTGAAAATGAAATGTGTACTTAAAGTTAAATGATCATAGTTGTTATTTTTTTTTATTTTGTTCTGTCAATAATATTTTAGTGTTGTCCGTACAATACATTTTTTAACGCCAAACAAATTAGTCAATATCGTATTGCATTACATCAACAGATTACAATACGAAAGTAAAGCCATGATAGCAGTATTTGTAAAACAAGGAAACCACACGAATTGATTTCAACCTTGTTCATTGCGTTTTATACGTGATCCAGCGTTGCGGCATTCGTTGTAGAAAGCCTGCACGTTTTCCAACAATAACCGAAACGGAACTTAATAAACAAGAGAGTAAAGAAGAGGAAACTTGTTCCATTTTTCTGTATATTTTTTATCTCCTTTAATTTAATTCACACGCGTTAAACCTTTATTGTAGCTATGGGTGACGTGTATAATCCGTTCCAGCAGTTAGAGGCTGCCAAAAAGCTGCTCATTATGGAATTTAAAGAAAATGCAAAGTCCGCTCAAGAGTTAGAATTTTGGAATAGAATGGAAATTGTAAGAGATAATTATCCACATTCGCAAGAGAACAGTTCAACAGGAGATACGACAGGTGAGCTAAGTAAATACACAGAGTACATGGAGTAGGGATCTGGTGAGATACTAAATCCACAGAGTACATGGAGAAGGGATCTGGTGAGATAAGTAAATACACAGAGTACATGGAGTAGGGATCTGGTGAGATAGTTAGTACACGGAGTACATGGAGTAGGGGTCTGGTGAGATAAGTAAATACACGGAGTACATGAAGTAGGGATCTGGTGAGATAAGTAAATACACGGAGTACATGTAGTAGGGCTCTGGTGAGATAAGTAAATCCACGGAGTACATGGAGTAGGGGTCTGGTGAGATAAGTAAATATACTGACTAAGTGGAGAAGGGGTCTGGTGAGATAAGTAAATACACGGAGTACATGGAGTAGGGGTCTGGTGAGATAAGTAAATACACGGAGTACATGGAGTAGGGGTCTGGTGAAATAATCAAATACACGGAGTACATGGAGTAGGGGTCTGGTGAGATGGGTAAATACACAGAGTACATGGAATAGGGGTCTGGTGAGATAAGTAAATACACAGCGTAAATGGAGTTAAGTTATGTTGAAATAAGTAAATACACTGAGTACATGGAGTAGGGGTCTGGTGAGATAAGTAAATACACGAAGTACATGGAGTATGGGTTTGGTGAGATAAGTAAATACACAAGAGTACATGGAATAGGGGTCTGGTGAGATAAGTAAATACACAGCGTAAATGGAGTTAAGGTATGGTGAAATAAGTAAATACACTGAGTACATGGAGTAGGGGTCTGGTGAGATAAGTAAATACACAGAGTATATGGAGTAGGGGTCTGGTGAGATAAATAAATACACAGCGTAAATGAAGTAGAGGTATGGTGAAATAAGTAAATACACAGAGTACACGGAGTAGGGGTCTGGTGAGATAAGTAAATACACGGAGTACATGGAGTATGGGTTTGGTGAGATAAGTAAATACACGGAGTAGGGGTCTGGTGAGATTTTCTTTTAAAATGAAACTAAATGTTTTAGACGCACAGATAAGTAGGTATACCTTAACCATTTTTTTAGGTCATAAAATCAAAAATTTTAACAGATGAAGAACAAGCAGAGGGGGAGAATTTGGGTAAAGGCAAGAAAATAGATTTGGGGGGGGGGGGGGGAACGATTTTTCTACCATTGCCTTAAAGTTTATTTTTTTATATAAGAATCTGAAGACACAAATCGGGACAACACGAATTCGTTTAATTTGAAGACAATCCAACAAAACCATGAAAACAACACGGAAAGACAGTCTACAAATAACTATGAAACCTAATTTCTGATTTAACAGGTTTTGTGTTCTCCTTGTGTTTGTTTTATGATTACAATAATTTCATATACTTTTTTTATATAAGAAGAAATAGCCCAAAAGAAGTCAGCTGCTGGCGAAAGAGCCGACGAAGAAATGTTTTTAAAAGAACATACAGTAAAATTCCAAATATCTGAGATGGAACATGGAGCAGGGGATGATACACCTTTGCCTCAAAAGGATTTTATATTCCAGAGTGATGGCATGGAGCATGACTTCAATCATAACGCTACTAGTAAGTTATAGAGAAAAAACAACAACAATTTATGTAATAATGATAGAGTAAATATCAGATATTACAAACAT
Organism: Mytilus galloprovincialis; assembly: GCA_037788925.1. NCBI lineage: Eukaryota > Metazoa > Mollusca > Bivalvia > Mytilida > Mytilidae > Mytilus > Mytilus galloprovincialis. The sequence goes on along the minus strand of CM075333.1, from coordinate 89,479,020 downwards.
TTATAAAAGAATATGAAGAGCACGTGATCACCATACTATCTCAATGAAGAATGGTTTGCTTTAATTTCAAGTGATAATTTTAATTTACTATGTATGCATTCAATTCTCCATCTTGATATCTTCTCCGTCTACCATATTTGTTTTTCGTTAACCTTTTACCATATTGTTTGTTTTCTTTTCTTTATTATTTCACATTTTATCAAGGATTTTTATATCTTAAGGTAATAAATGAGTACGGGGATCGTTTGTTGTTAACATCTTTCACTTTGGGCCTCTAGTTGCTAATATCAACGTCTTTTTTTGTCGCTGGTGGAAACTAGTAGTCGTCTGCTTGGCAATCTTATCGCTTCACCTTTACCAATGTGATATCTCAATTGATACTCAGTCATGTATCTAAAAGATCGAACCAAAATAAATGAATAAAAAACAATGTACAATCATCTTTCTTATAGTTTTATTTATTTTAAGGATGTGAATCCCTGATCGATTTATTTGAAAACGAAGACAGCAATGGACTGGGAGCTTTACAGGTACGTAATATGTTGAAAAAAGATAGGTGCTAAAGGTCAATGAGACATAAACCCCAAAACCGTATTTTAGGTGGCTTGTGGGTACAAAAATTTCAGCAAAAAATTGAACCTTTATTTTTTCATTACAAATTTTATTTATTACACTATTTGTTATTACTTTATGATATGGTAAAAAAAACCAAAAAATCGATTCGGTTTGGCCCCAGATGACTTTTAAAATGTTTATATCATTGAAAAAGCTCCAAATTTTCTCCCTTTGGTGCAAAAATGCCATTTTTTGGCATTAAATTTGAAATATCTTTTTTAACTCATCGGTGACCTATATTTTTTATTATTGTTTTCATATAAGCTGTACATAAACTAAATAATTGTAAAATTTAAGCGATTTCTGTAATTAGGTTATTTTTTTATTTCGATATTACCTCTATTTCTCCTATTAGTTCAACAGAAAATAAGGACATTAACAAAAATGTATGCTTCTTCCGGAGGCAGATTTTGAGCTTAAATGAACGGTGACCTCATTTTTCTTTTAAGTATATGATTATGTTCATGTATTAAAAAATATAGCGAAATCCCATATTAGAAAAAAAAAATTGATTTATACCCAGGAGCCCCCTTAAACAAACTAATAGGTTGCTCATTATTGAAGGCAGTACAGTGCTTTATGATTGTTTGCATCTTTGCTCTTTGGTATCTGATGGATAGCTGTCTCATAAGCAATCATGCTACATCTCCTTGTTTATAAGAAGAAACGTATGTAGCGAAATCCTCAATTCGGAATGATAAACAAATGTGTAAAGATTTGTCAAAAACACACAAAATACTGTAGAAGTGCACAGTATATGCTCAATCTAAATAAAATGATTCTTATTAATGGAACATTTCTATAGTTATAAATTTTATTCATACGCATATTTTGGTGCTTTCATGTGAACATTTTAATATTATTCTAGTTTCTATTGCCTCATCAATTAATATTAATAAAGTCAAATGACAACTGTTCAGGATTTGTATTTACATTTTAGTCATGAAAACGTGTTTAACGTAAGTTGCTTTACGCTTGATACTGCAATATGCTTTACGCTTGAAACTGCAGTATGCTTTATGCTTGAAACTGCAGTATATTTTACGGTTGTTACTGCAGTATGCTATATGCATGATACTGCAGTATGCTATATATTTGATACTGCAGTATGCTTTATGCTTGAAACTGCAGTATGCTTTACGGTTAATACTGCAGTATGCTTTATGCTTGATACTGTAGTATCGTAGTATGCTTTATGTTTGTAACTGCAGTATGATTTATGCTTGTTACTGCAGTATGCTTTATGATTGATACTGCAGTATGCTATATGGTTGATACGATAGTATGCTTTATGGTTGTTACTGCAGTATGTTTTATGATTGATACTGCAGTATGCTATATGGTTGATACGATAGTATGCTTTATGCTTGAAACTGCAGTATGCTTTATGCTTGATACTGTAGTATGCTTTATGGTTGTTACTGCAGTATGCTATATGCGTGGTACTGCAGTATGCTTTATGCTTATTACTGCAGTATGCTTTATGCTTGATATGGCAGTATGCTTTATGCTTGATACTGCAGTATGCTTTATGCTTGATACTGCAATATGCTTTATGGTTGTTACTGCAGTATACTATATGCTTGATACTGCAGTATATTTTACGGTTGTTACTGCAGTATGCTATATGCTTGATATGGCAGTATGCTCTTTGCTTGATACTGCAGTATGCTTTATGCTTAGAACTGCAGTATGCTTTATGCTTGAAACTGCAGTAGGCTTTATGGTTGTTACTGCAGTATGCTTAAGGTTGTTACTGCAATATACTATATGCTTGATACTGCAGTATATTTTACGGTTGTTACTGCAGTATACTATATGCTTGATACTGCAGTATGCTATATGCTTGATACTGCAGTATTCTTTATGCTTGAAACTGCAGTATGTTTTTTGCTTGAAACTGCAGTATTCTTTATGCTTGATATTGCAGTATGCTTTATGCTTGAAACTGTAATATGCTTTACGGTTGTTACTGTAGTATGCTTTATGGTTGTTACTGCAGTATGCTTTATGCTTGATACTGCAGTATGCTTTATGGTTGATGCGATAGTATGCTTTATGCTTGACACTGCAGTATGCTTTATGCTTGGTACTGCAGTATGCTTTATGGTTGACACGATAGTATGCTTTGTGCTTGATACTGCAGTATGCTTTATGCTTGGTACTGCAGTATGCTTTATGTGTGATACTGCAGTATGCTTTATGGTTGATACGGTAGTATGCTTTATGCTTGATACTGCAGTATGCTTTATGTTTGGTACTGCAGTATGCTTTAAGGTTGATAGTGTAGTATGCTTTATGCTTGAAACTGCAGTATGCTTTACGGTCAATACTGCAGTATGCTTTATGCTTGATACTGCAATATGAGTTATGCTTGATACTGCAGAATACTTTATGCTTGAAACTGCAGTATGCTTTACGGTCAATACTGCAGTATGCTTTATGCTTGATACTGCAGTATGCTTTATGCTTGTTTCTGCAGTACGCTTTATGCTTGATACTGCAATATGAATTATGTTTGATACTGCAGTATGGTTTATGCTTGATACTGAAGTATACTTTATTTTTGATACTGCAATATGAGTTATGCTTGATACTGCAGTATGAGTTATGCATGATACTGCAGTATGTGTTTTGCTTGATACTGCATGCATTAAGTAAGAAACAGATCAGTGATGGAAGCCTTATACCTTTATTGATTTCAGTTGACAGAAGACAAACTTGAAATAAATAAAACGAATCACAAAAACGTATCTGCTGAAAAAGCCAATGGTTACAAGGTTGGAATCAAAGATCTCTTCATAGCAGCAAAGAAAACAGCAAAAATAGAAGCAAAGGAATCTGAGCAGAAAAGAAAACTGAAAGAAAAAGAATTAAAGAGAAAACGAAAATTTGAAGCCCGGGAGACTGAACGGAAAAGAAAACTAGAAGAAAATGAATCAAAAAAGAAAATGATAATGGAGGCTCAGGAATCTAAGGAGAAAAAAACACAAGAAGAAAAGGAAATTAAAAATAAAAGAAAGATGGATAAAAAGAAAGCTAAGAACCAAAAGAAATATGAAAAATGTGTAGCGAAGGGAGAAGAATACGAGTCAAAAAAGAAAATGATAATGGAGGCTCAGGAATCTAAGGAGAAAAAAGCACGAGAAGAAAAGGAAATTAAAAATAAAAGAAAGATGGATAAAAAGAAAGCTAAGAACCAAAAGAAATATGAAAAATGTGTAGCGAAGGGAGAAGAATGCGAGTCAAAAAAGAAAATAATAATGGAGGCTCAGGAATCTAAGGAGAAAAAAACACGAGAAGAAAAGGAAATTAAAAATAAAAGAAAGATGGATAAAAAGAAAGCTAAGAACCAAAAGAAATATGAAAAATGTGTAGCGAAGGGAGATGAATACGAGTCAAAACAGAAAAGAAAAGAAGAAATAAAATCATTACAGGAAAAAAATATATCGGAGGCTAACCAATCTAAGCAATCTAAGCAGAAAACTCAAGAATCCACAGGGAAAGGAAAGGTGAAAACAAACAAAGTACATGTGAAGAGATTACCTGAAGCCAGTGAATTTGATGGGAAGGGCAAACCTAGAGGAAATGAAACTAAACTAAACGAAAAACTTAAATCAAAGGAATTTAAAGAGAAAATCGTTACAGGTAATATAAACAAAACTGTGCATTATTTTAAATTGTTTTTTTTTTTTTTTTTATATATATTTGTGACTTTTAATTACATGTATTGACACCATTGATGCCAATGATCGCTTTTTTTCAAAACGACTTTAAACGAAAAATAGTATTAATATGAATAGCTCGTTTCAAATATTAAGAACATTTTTGTGATGATTAAGAAAACAGATGACTACGTTACTGTTAATGCTTATTTTCTATATTTATTTTGTAGGGGAAGCAAAACCAGTGAATAGACCTAAGCTGATGGATTTTGTTAGAAGCCTTGTTGGATGTATTCTGAACAGACATTAAAACCTTCAGTCAAACCCTGCTCCAATCATGTTTGTTGAACAGTTGCATTCGTAGTGTCTCTGTTTTTGTTTGTTTATTTATGAATTTGTATTTCCTATGATATTTTTGTTTAATAAAAAAGACAAATAAATCGTTTGTGTTTATAACAGATGAATCTGTGAAAAACAACAAATGCTTAAAATGAGATACTTTAGTGATCCCCAAGTCCATGTGTGGTTTGTTTGAGTTGAGGCTATCCACATAGTCATCATCTCGTGTTTACCTGATTTTATATACACCTAAACTAGAAATATTTGAATTGACTCCTCTAATATTCGTTGTGGAATATATTGAATATATACATTTTGTTCCTCTCGTAATAAGCTTTCGAATGAGGTATAAGGTATATCTATAATTAGGGGCTAAAGGGGCGCAGCAGTCCATTCCATTATTCAAAATTGGCTATTTCTTAATTTCTACGCGTATTTTGGCATTTAGGTCCTCCGTAACCCCTCTAATGGTCATTGCGGCACATATCGTTTATACTCAGTTTATTCCTCTATAAGTAAGCTTTAATTTGGTGTATAAATCTGGTCTTGATTAGGGACTGAAGGGTTGCAGCAGTCCATTCCATTATTCAAAATAAGCTATTTCTTCATGTTCAAGCGTATTTCGATATTTAGGTCCTTCGTTACTCCTCTAATATGCGTTGCGGAACATGTTGACTGTACACCTTTTGTTCCTCTCGTAATAAGCTTTCGAATGAGGTATAAGGTATATCTATAATTAGGGGCTAAAGAGTCGCAGCAGTCCATTCCATTATTCGAAAATCTATGTCATTATTTAAAATAAGCTTTTTCTCAATGTTCACGCATATTTCGATATTTAAATCCTTTGTTAATCCTCTAATATTCGTTATGGAACATATTGAATATATTCATTTTGTTCCTCTCGTAATAAGCTTTCGAGTGAGGTATAAGGTATATCTATAATTAGGGGCTAAAGGGTCGCAGCAGTCCATCCCATTATTCAACATATCCATTTCATTATTCAAAATTGGCTATTTCTTAATTTTCACGCGTATTTTGGCATTTAAGTCCTCCGTAACCCCTTTAATGGTCATTGCGGCACAATCGACTTGTTTTATCTATAATTTATTAAAGGATGATGAATAGCAAAGGTCCAGTGAAAATTAAAAAAGAAAGGCCACGTAGAGTATTTCAATTTTGAAAAAAATATGTTTTGGTATTCAGGTCGTCCATACATTGAACCAAGGAATTTCTGTTAAAAATAGTTGGGAAAACCCACTAGTTTATTTTCCGAAACTAGGAACTAGATAAATAAATCAAATTAAAATTTAAAGAGTGTTTTTATTTATTTTTTTCTGATATTAATTTGAATATTTGTTAGATAACACCAAAAAGACGAATTTAGAAATACGGGATATAACTATAGTGTCGCAGTCAATTTTTATACGCCGAGACGTATTATGGCATACAAATGTCCTGCGTCCGTCCATCCGTCCGTCTGTCTGTCCGTCTGTCTGTCCGGCGTAAACATGTCGCACTGTAACTTCAGAAGGACTTATCCAAATTTCATGAAACTTATTATAGTTGTTTCTTATGATGGTCAAATGATCTGTATACTTTTTGGTGAAAATAGGATTAAAACTTTTTGAGTTGCGGCACTTTGTAACTAAATCAGGGGTGTGTTTTTTTTCACATGTCGAACTGTATTTCAAAAACGATTTTTGATTATTGCTTAAAACTTTACACACTTCCTAGTTATATTAATCTTAAGATCTGTATACTTTTTGGTGATGATTCAAAATTTCATTTTTGAGTTATTGATTATTTTGTAAAAAAGGGGGAGAGTTTTTTTTACATGTCGCGCCGTATCTCAAAAACGATTTATGATTATTGCTTAAAACTTTACACACTTCTTTGTTATATTAATCAGAAGATCTGTATAGTTTCTGGTGATAATTCAAAATTTTATTTTTGAGTTATTGAGTATTTTGTAAAAAAGGGGGAGGTTTTTTTTACATTTCACAACGTATCTCAAAAACAATTTATGATTATTGCTTAAAACTTTACACACTTCTTTGTTATATTAATCTAAAGATCTGTATATTTTTTGGTTTTGATTAAAAAAATTACTTTAGTGATATTTAGTTTTTTGTAAAAAAAAAAAAAGAGGGGGGGGGGGGGGGGGTTTCACATGTCCCGCCGTATCTCAAAAAAAAAATATATGGTTATTGCTTAAAACTTTCTCAGAAACTATTTATGATTATTGCATAAAAATGCCACACAAGGCGTCGGGCGTATCATGCGCTCATGGCGCAGCTGTTTATTTTATTTTTATTTCACTATTTACCGCTTCAAGTTGAATAATAAAACATAAACTATTTCATTATTCATTATTAATTTTTTAAACATTGAATAGTGAATAATAAACTATATCATTATTCATTATTGAATTTTGAATAATGAACTATGAATAATGGACGTACTTCAGCGCGGTCTAACTAATCAGGTAACTGTCGCCTAGGTGAGGTTTATGTTTCTCTAATAGGATGCATATTTTGTATTCAAGCTGACCAGTTTGTTGCTCTTAGTATTACTATATACCACTTGCTTCCAATTTCAAAGTCTTTTGTCTGAACCTCCATCCTATCGCACTCGAGACAAGGAGGCTACCATGAGCCCAGCCAGACGTTCAATTCTTTAGAAAAGATGAGAAAAATTTGAAAAATTTCAGCATATCGAACCAATTATAAAGTCACACAACTAAACTATGTTTATTATACTCATATATAATAATGGCTTATACGGACCTCACAAAAACGTCATGCGGTTCAGAAGAGTAAGTCTGACAAACTCGTCACAAATAATGAGATGAAACATCTTATAAATAGTTGTAAGAACATACTAAAAAAGTACTTGTCGAATAACACCCGCTTGAAAGTGTCCACCAGGGGGAGCATATATGCATTGACCATCGAGTTATGCTCATTCAAAATGTTAATTGACCACTGATAGTATTTTAAGTAGGGATCGAAAAAAAAAACGGAAGTCACGGTATCGCTGTAACAATGCTGACGACGTCACAGTTCGATCTTGGCTACAGATCGTCGTTGAGGGAAGAATCGCATCGATATACTCACAGAGCGATTTCTGGACAATTGAAGAAGTGTTTCATTCTTAATTGTTTATAGTTTATAAAACAGAATTGAAGAGAAAAAATATCCGAGTAAGGTAAGAAAACAAATCAAAACTATTTTCTCTGTCGATTTTACTGTATATGAAATATGTAAAGAAGTTAAAAATAAGATATTTTATATTTTTGAATCTTATTATTTATCACATATCGCATTCTCGTGATTTTGTATAAATGGGACAAAAATGAGAACTCACGAAACACTATTTTGATTTTAATATCATGTTACTTTGAAAATGAAATGTGTACTTAAAGTTAAGATGATCATAGTTGTTATTTTTTTATTTTGTTCTGTCAATAATAGTTTAGTGTTGTCCGTACAATACATTTTTTAACGCCAAAATCAGTCAATATCGTATTGCATTAAATCAACAAATTACAATACGAAAGTATAGCCATGATAGCAATATTTGTAAAACAAGGAAACCACACGAATTGTTTTTAAACCTTTTCATTGCGTTTTATACGTGATCCAGCGTTGCGGCATTCGTTGTAGAAAGCCTACACGTTTTCAAACAATAACCGAAACGGAACTTAATAAACAAGAGAGTAAAGAAGAGGAAACTTGTTCCATTTTTCTGTATATTTTTTATCTCCTTTAATTTAATTCACACGCGTTAAACCTTTATTGTAGCTATGGGTGACGTGTATAATCCGTTCCAGCAGTTAGAGGCTGCCAAAAAGCTGCTTATTATGGAATTTAAAGAAAATGCAAAGTCCGCTCAAGAGTAAGAATTTTGGAATAGAATGGAAATTGTGAGAGATAATTATCCACATTCGCAAGAGGACAGTTCATCAGGAGATACGACAGGTGAGCTAAGTAAATACACAGAGTACATGGAGTACGGATCTGGTGAGATAGTACATACACGGAGTACATGGAGTAGGGGTCTGATGGGATAAGTAAATACACGGAGTACATGAAGTAGGGGTCTGGTGAGATAAGTAAATACACAGAGTACATGGAGTAGGGGTCTGGTGAGATAAGTAAATACACAGAGTAAATGGAGTAGGGATCTGGTGAGATAAGTAAATACACAGAGTACATGGAGTAGGGATCTGGTGAGATAGTAAATCCACGGAGTACATGGAGTAGGGATCTGGTGAGATAAGTAAATACACGGAGTAAATGGAGTAGGGATCTGGTGAGATAGGTAAATACACAGAGTAAATGGAGTAGGGGTATGGTGAGATAAATAAAAAAACGGGGTACACGGAGTAGGGGTATGGTGAGATAAGTAAATACACGGAGTACATGGAGTAGGGATCTGGTGAGATAAGTAAATACACAGAGTACATGGAGTAGGGATCTGGTGAGATAAGTAAATACACAGAGTACATGGAGTAGGGCCTGGTGATTAAAGTAAATACAAACGGGGTACACTGAGTAGGGGTCTGGTGATTGAAGTAAACAAACGGGGTACACTGAGTAGGGGTTTGGTGAGATAAGTAAATACACGGAGTACATGGAGTAGGGGTCTGGTGAGATAAGTAAATACACAGAGTACATGAAGTACGGGTCTGGTGAGATAAGTAAATACACGGAGTACATGGAGTAGGGGTCTGGTGGGATAAGTAAATACACGGAGTACATCGAGTAGGGGTCTGGTGGGATAATGAATACACGGAGTACATGGAGTAGGGGTCTGGTGAGATAAGTAAATACACAGAGTACATTGAGTAGGGTTTTTTGTTATTGAGATAAGTAAATACACAGAGTAAATGGAGTGGGGTTCTGGTGAGATAAGTAAATACACAGAGTAAATGGAGTAGGGGTATGGTGAGATAATTAAATACACAGAGTACATGGAGTAGGGGTCTGGTGAGATAAGTAAATACACAGAGTAAATTGAGTAGGGGTATGGTGAGATAAGTAAATACACGGAGTACATGGAGTAGGGGTCTGCTGAGATAAGTAAATACACAGAGTAAATGGAGTAGGGGTATGGTGAGATAAGTAAATACACAGAGTACATGGAGTAGGGATCTGGTGAGATAAGTAAATACACAGAGTAAATGGAGTAGGGGTATGGTGAGATAATTAAATACACAAAGTACATGGAGTAGGGGTCTGGTGAGATAAGTAAATACACAGATTACAGAACTGGGACAGTAGTATAACAGTACAACATAAGAACGAACTATAAAAATCAGTTGAAAAGTCTCAACTCATCAGATGGACACAATTACATGTGGACGTGGCCGGGAACTTGTACATCCTAACAACAAAAAGACACTAGGTACAGATCTGCGAGTACATTGATATTTATCTATACCTTTATCTTAATACTATGCGGTATGGACTTTGCTCATTGTTGATGGCCGTACGGTGACCTTTAGTTGTTAATTTCGGTGTCATTTTGGTCGTTTGTGGAGAGTTATCTCATTGGCAATCATACCACATCTTCTTCTTTTCATATTGTCTGTTTAGTCATGCTTGTACCATACATATTTGTATTTCCTTCTTTTGTTTTATTATATACTATTTTCTTTTCAAATGAAAATAAATTTTTTAGACGCACAGATAAGTAGGAATACCTTAAACTTTTTTTTTTATTATAATGTCAAAAATTTTAACAGACGAAGAACAAAAGTTTATTTTTTTTAAATAAGAATCTGAAGACACAAATCAGGACAACACGGATTTGTTTTATTTGAAGACAATCCAACAAAACCATGAAAACAACACGGAAAGACAGTCTACAAATAACTATGAAACCTAATTTCTGATTTAACAGGTTTTGTGTTCTCCTTGTGTTTGTTTTATGATTACAATAATTTCATATACTTTTTTTTTTTTTTATATAAGAAAAAATAGCTCAAAAGAAGTCAGCTGCTGGCGAAAGAGCCGACGAAGAAATGTGTTTAAAAGAACATACAGTTAAATTCCAAATATATGAGATGGAACATGAAGCAAGGGATGATACACCTTTGCCTCAAAAGGATTTTATATTCCAGAGTGATGGCATGGAGCATGACTTCAATCATAACGCTACTAGTAAGTTATAGAGAAAAAACAACAACAATTTATGTAATAATGATAGAGTAAATACTGAAAAGACCAATGGTTACAAGGTTGGAATCAAAGATCTCTTCATAGCAGCAAAGAAAACAGCAAAAATGGAAGCAAAGGAATCTGAGAAGAAAAGAAAACTGAAAGAAAAAGAATTAAAGAAAAAACGAAAAATTGAAGCCCGGGAGACTGAAAGGAAAAGAAAACTAGAAGAAACTGAATCAAAAAAGAAAATGACAATGGAGGCTCAGGTATCTAAGGAGAAAAAACACAAGAAGAAAAGGAAATTAAAAATAAAAGAAAGATGGATAAAAAGAGAGCTAAGAACCAAAAGAAATATGAAAAATGTGTAGCTAAGGGAGAAGAATACGCGTCAAAAAAGAAAATGATAATGGAGGCTCAGGAATCTAAGGAGAAAAAAACACGAGAAGAAAAGGAAGTTAGAAATAAAAGAAAGATGGATAAAAAGAAAGCTATGAACCAAAAGAAATATGAAAAATGTGTAGCGAAAGGAGAAGAATACGAGTCAAAAAAGAAAATAATGGAGGCTCAGGAATCTAAGGAGAAAAAAACACGAGAAGAAAAGGAAATTAGAAATAAAAGAAAGATGGATAAAAAGAAAGCTAAGAACCAAAAGAAATATGAAAAATGTGTAGCGAAGGGAGATGAATACGAGTCAAAACAGAAAAGAAAAGAAGAAATAAAATCATTACAGGAAAAAAATATATCGGAGGCTAACCAATCTAAGCAATCTAAGCAGAAAGCTCAAGAATCCACAGGGAAAGGAAAGGTGAAAACAAACAAAGTACATGTGAAGAGATTACCTGAAGCCAGTGAATTTGATGGGAAGGGCAAACCTAGAGGAAATGAAACTAAACTAAACGAAATACTTAAATCAAAGGAATTTAAAGAGAAAATCGTTACAGGTAATATAAACAAAACTGTGCATTATTCTAAATTGTATTTTTATTTATATTTGTGACTTTTAATTATATGTATTGACAACATTGATGCCAATGATCGCTTTTTTCCAATCGACTTTAAACGAAACATAGTATTAATATGAATAGCTCGTTTCAAATATTAAGAACATTTTTGTGATGATTAACAAACAGATGACTACGTTACTGTTAATGCTTATTTTCTATATTTATTTTGTAGGGGAAGCAAAACCAGTGAATAGACCTAAGCTGATGGATTTTGTCAGAAGCCTTGTTGGATGTATTCTGAACAGACATTAAAACCTTCAGTCAAACCCTGCTCCAATCATGTTTGTTGAACAGTTGCATTCGTAGTGTCTCTGTTTTTGTTTGTTTATTTATGAATTTGTATTTCCTATGATATTTTTGTTTAATAAAAAAGACAAATACATTTTGCGTTTATAACAGGTGAATCTGTGAAAAACAACGAATGCTTTACATGAGATGCTTTAGTGAGCCCCAAGTCCATGTGAGGTTTGTTTGGGTTGAGACTATCCACATAGTCATCATCTCCTGTTTACCTGATTTGATATACACTTAAACTAGAAATATTCGAATTGACTTTAAAAGATAGGGAACGACAGATGGAAGCACAATTGCTTACATACAATTAAACACATATAGCTTGCTGCTGGGTATGAGCTATCAGCGTTTCAAAAGATGAATCAACTACCAAACAACAAAGATGCATGGTATAATTTTATGAAACAGCAACAAAAAACACAAATAATCTAATTAAAAGACAATTAAGGTTGAAAAATGGAAACAACACTTTTATATCCTCGTCTTTTGGGGTTTCGTATTTTATGAATCCGAAGCGCTTTTTTTTAATTAAACTTCAACTGTTGGTCGCTGAGGGAGTTAAACCCTTAGTTTTTATATAACATAAACGGACACATGATAAAAAAATGTATATCAGTATCAAAGTACCGAATTGTGGTGTTGGAATTATTTTAATTTTACTTGTAATAATCACTTAAAAACCAAGTTGTAAATAAGGTAAAACATAAACTAATAAACGGATAGATAAAAATGATTTTAGCTTACATTTAAATATATATTCCCTTCTCGTTGATTGTACAATTTGGACTTCAGTTTGTGACAGATTTCTTTTTTTGTTATCCCATATTTACTCAGACTGTGCAAGTTTGTTCATATCAACTGTCTGTTTACATAGATAATATTGTGATACCAAAGATAATGAGTTTATATGCTGTTGTTTTGATATAAATTTAAACGTTAAACGTTGTTCTGTCATGCAATCAGCAAACTTTTGAACAAGTATAAAAATACATATTTGCTCTCTTTGATCAGTAGAACTGTACATAAAGATATTGTGTCAAAGTCATCCATTAGGAATTTTTACCAAAGTTTCGATTGAACTGAATGACATTGCAATACAACATCGATAATTCAAATCATAACTGTTCCAAATAGATGCATAAAAGGTAAATTGATCCTCCGTAAAATGACTGCCCACCAGCAGAGGTTCCAACCGAAATGTAGTAACAAAATATTCTTTATTGGCAAATAGGGCGCCCCTATAGACAGTGTTTTAACATAGCATTGCACATTAGTATTAACAAGAACGAAGGAAAGATGAAAAATACCACCTAAAAAACAACATAGTAGCCTAAAGTGAAGTCACGTTTAATGAATATAGTGATATATAAGTACAGTGATACAATGAAAGATGCAAAATTATACTGAGGTGGATTTATTATGGGGTTCGAATAAGCTTAGAGACCGATATAAACATAGGTGTTGAAGCTTAAAAAATTGGTAAATGTGAATGCTAAATATTACTGAAATGATTAAAACAGTCTAGAAAAAAAATCGACTGCAAAATCTGTAAACATTTGGTTTATTTATCAGATGAAATTTGGATAAGAATCAGTTTTCAATAACGTGAGTACTCTTAGATCATTACTTTGTTTCGTTGTCACTTTGTAGATATTTTTGTACTATTAGATCATTACTTTGTTTCGTTGTCACTATGTAGATATTTTTGTACTTATGGTGTCGATTTTATGTGTCAGACACCGGTGTTTTGCTTTTGCGCCAATTGCCATTTCATTTGCGCCGAAAAAATCGTTCATTTGCACCAAAATAAAACCTAACATTTGCGCCAAATTACTGGTAAATAATATATAACATATGTTAAAAATAAGACTTTTGATAATTAAGGCAGTTTTGGTTTGCATAATTAAACTTATTCCTTAGAAATCAGTCGACATTAAACCATACAAGTAATGTTAAAACCTTGATGAAACACAATTCTGTTATAAATCAATCATTAAACCTGTCCAAAATTTACAGACTTAGGCCGTGTTCACATTGACCTAAACTCGGTGTTGTGTAAGTGTAACTCACACGTAAAATAAACAAAATTACGTTCCCATTGATAAAACTCAATGTTTACATGTAGTGTAAATCATGTTTTGTCTACATGCAGTCGATACTCGATGTAGGCCTTGTGTAGATTAAGTGTACACAAAACTAGGCATATAAAACATTAGTTTCACCGTGCATATTTAAGGAAGAAACGATGTTTTAATAAAATTGATATTTATAGCAATTATTTATGAAGTTCTTTATAGAAATTTGTCTCAACTTGATGTATTTATTTGTTTTGTTTAGAAATAAAACTTAACGTAGCTTTATTAAGCCCTTATCATAGCAGCATCATTGCCGAACACATAATTCATTTGAAAATTAAGGTCTTTCCGAAGCGACTTGACTTACACAGAAATATTTGCCACTGGTCTTTACTCAAACAACGATTCACTCATAAATGCATTACTTAAAAAGTGTGAGGCAAATGTTTTGTTTGTCTAGTATCTCGGATCCGTGAAATTACACTTAAAAAGTAAAAAAACACATTACCCCCTCCCTTTGCAAAATACTTCTTGGAGAGGAAATACCATTTGAACAAACAGAAAAGATAGAAATATAGTGGTTCCTAGTATATCAATCCTTCTTCTTCGTCTGTAAGCATGTGTTGCAGCCTACGTTTTGTAATGCTTAATCGAGACATATTCAGTATCTTTAAACTACTGCAAATCATCAAAATTGCTTTCACAAAGAAGCAACCACTTAATTTCAAAAAGGGGGTGGGGGTATTTTGTTTATTTATCTGAGTCAGAATTTGGCCGCGCAAACGTTTTATTTCGTTTTTTTTTCGATGCTGGTAATCAAATTTTTTTTCTTCAACATTTAACACTATAATGTATGGGGAAACTCTTGATTCAGATTATTTTTTATCAACTGTAGAACCAGAACTGTTTTCTTTATCCAATTAGGATTCGGAATATTTCCATCCCCCCTATTTAGAGTCAAATGGTCGTTCCCTTACTGCTAGAAAAGTTGTCCGAAAACGTTTCATTCAATTCTACGTTATGAACATTTAAATGACATAGAGTTTACAAATGTGAACAAATCTTATGTACAGGTAATTTAACAAGGTGTATAGATGTGAACAAATTTAATGTGAAACCTATGTCCAGTTCATTAAACTAATTGTAAACAAGTTTACTGTACATGGAATTTGGTGTGATCACGGCCTTAGTTCTTCTGTTTATGTCTAAATTATAAATTCCCATCTTGTCACCTCGAACATGTGAACACTATTTATAATTATAAACCTTAGTGACTCTCAGCTTCAGAAATGAGTATGGCATTGAACTCACTCAATTATCCAGGGGAATACTGTAGAGACAAACCTTTTAAAGCAAAGAATATTTAACTTTTCCGTTATATCTTACCTAAAATACATATAAAATGTCGCAAATGAAGTTTTAATCTTTTGGCGCAAATGAAATATAACCTTGTGGCGCAAATGAAAGATTGAAATTTTCAAAAATTGGCGCAAATGCGTCAGACACTTTTCAACTGATTTTTACAGTTGTTTCTTATGTTGTCTTGTTACACACTCTCCATGAGCGCTCCCAATCATATTTAGTGGATGTCGTCGGTGTACCGAATGCCTTTGTATACAGATGTTTCATTGGCAATCATAACACATCTTCACAATAATATATATTTGTTACAGAACATGCACACAGTGTAGATCACTCAAGAATATTTTTTTGAGTATGTTGTTATACTTCATATGAGGAGTGCAGTGGCAAAAAACACCAAAACTAATCGTATAACGGACAACCTATCCATGCATATACATATATAACTTTTGAACGAGTGGTACAGCCAAACTTTTAAAGGAATGAAGGAGGCTATGACAAAAAAATAATCTCAATAATATTTAACAAATCTTATTGAGCGCAAAAAAAACCAAATCAAACATCGAAATAATGAACTTGTCCATTTCCCGTTCTCTCTTCATTTTTGACCAACGATTCATCGTCTGCAGTTGTGATTTTTACGTTTGTTCCTTCGTCGGCATTGGTATTGTCATTTGTAAATACGGCGACATAATCGCCTCCTTTCTTCTCACAACACTTGTTACACTTGAAATACTTCCGTTTGATATAAACTGCATAAATTAGTCCTGTCACCATAAAACTCGCGGAAAAAAATAAAATCAATATATATGTAAGTCTTGAATATTCTGCCCTGCATGTCAGCGCGTTACTAGATGTAGTAAAAATATTCTTTCCTCGAAGTCTTGAAGGAAATGAACATCTGAAAAAGTAAATAAAGATACCGGTATATTAAGAATTTGCAACTTACTTTGGAATACCACCATCACTTTCAAAATAATCTTTCTTCTAGACCAGATTTCACGGGGAAAGGGAAATAAATACAATACATTTCAGGTTAATTATCAAAAAAGAAATCCAAAACTATTTACCAAATGAAAATTACGTGTAATATTTTTCACATATCTAAGAAATGTGTTGTTCCAATGTGCCTGTGAAATCTTTAGTTGATGTGTATTTTGTTTATTTCAATGTCTAACAGGAAACTCACAGTTGATATGGTTAACCAAATATAATGATTTTTTTTCGGCAATAGATTAATTCTCGATTCACGCTAATGCCTACATTATACAATTCAAGGAAAGTCAAGAATTGTTTTATTGAAGAAAAAAAAACCAATTTCATCAGTTCATAAATATTGCAAACGAAGTACAAAAAAAAGCATGACTGATAAGCACTACGAAAACCCTTAATTTTCAAAATCAAACAAAATATTTCCTATTACAATAAAGTTTCCAATTACAATACTCAATATACTTACATTAATGTAAAGTTTTTAAAGTTAAAATCATCATCCATATCATTAAATAACCATTTCATGTTGCAATCGCATCGCCATGGGTTTTTATCCAGTCTGATCTCTTTGAGAGAGAAAATAGACTTCAATGGTAACATATTGGGACGTAATGTTTTCATGTTATTCCCAACAAGCGACAGAACTTCAAGTCCAAGTAAGGTTGAAAATGCACCGTCTTCAATAAAATCTATTCCATTATAATCTATACGTAATACTTTCAGTTCTATCAACACCGGCACTTTCTTAACGGTTGTTATTTTGTTGTAACTTATGTCAAGTTGTTCTAGGCCCATTTCTCCTGGTAAAAAATCTTCATTAAAATCGGATAAGAAATTATAGCTCAGATTTAAAAATTTCAAATTCACAAGATTATTGATTGACATATCTCCCAAAAATTTCAAAGAGCAGTAGGAGAGATCAAGATATTCCATCTTTAAAAAATGATATGTTGAAAATGTAAGATCTTCTAATGATCCAAGATCATTACCCTGTAGCGTAAGACGTTTAGCACGTCCAATTTCAGAATCCAAATCTTCATCTTTAAACGAATCTTTGCTTAGTTTGTTGTATGAAAGATCTAAATGTTCCACATTTGTAAAAATTTCAAAAACACCCTTTTGAATAGTTGTTATTATATTATGCGCAAATGAAATTTCAACAATAGAAGACAACAAAGATATGTTAAATTTGTTGACAGTTTTTATGTTATTAAACGAAAAATCTAAATGTGTAATAGTGTCTGGTATATTAGCAAAACTAGGTACCGTTGACAAGTTTCTATTTTTGCAATCAAGACTCGTGTCTTTGACTGCACAGATCTGCGCATAACCAGTGTTAACGATAATAGCCACGATTACAAAGACTGGAGACAATGTCATGGTATGACTGATATGCATGGTGACTGAAATAGAAAAAAAGGTATTTGATATTTTGAATTGTACTCAAGTTTAACGAGTTTATTTTGTTAAGAAGATCGTACACTTACTATAAGACGTTTTGTTATTTGTTTGTGCATTTTTTTTTGTAAGAATGGTAGCATCTTTATATTTACCAAATATATTTCCATAGTCTACATATACCAAGTCAGGAATATGACAGGTGTTATTCAATCGTTGATGTGTTTTAGCTTTTTATTTTTCCATTTTATAAGGGACTTTCCATTTTGAATTTTCCTTGGAATTTAGTTATTTTGTGATTTTACTTTTTATTACACTCATGTATAGAATAATATTAACATTAACTGCTTTTTTATTAAAGAAACTATATACGTATTTCAGTGTTTTTCTAATTTCAATAAAAAGTAAAACTTACCTTTATTTTTGATTTTGTAAACTTATAATTTACTCCACGTATCCACATACTGTCTAAAATTAGTCATATACTGTTGATGGTGAACTTTGTATCTGTACTGTAGATAACATGTATCATCGTGCAATTGTCTATCACAATAAAGCGCAAACTCCCGATTTGAAGTTGATATCAACTATTGACTATACACACACATATATATATATATATATATATATATGTTGTAATAGTACATTATACTGTGAATAGAAATGTTATCACCTATTAGTAAAATTTGCTAGTTTTTTTACAAATTTAAACCATACATACATTTAATGCAATAATTGTCATAAACAGACAACAACAATACCAAATTGTACCAATATTTTAATACGAATAGATGATCAAAAGCACCCTGTGAATCCGATTTGAAGTTGTCATTTTGTTGATATCAACTATTGTATATACACACATATCTAAATATATATTGTAATAGTACATTATACTGTGAATAGAAATTGTAACACCTATCAGTAAAATTTACAAGTTTTTGCCAAATCTAAACCATACATATATTAGACATGATTTAATGCAATACTTTTCCTAAACAGACAACTATGATACCAAATTGTACCAATATTTTATTATGAATAGATTATCAAAAGCACCTTGTAAAGAAATCCTGTACTACACCAGGTACATTTTATGAATGGTCGAAACAGTTTAGAGATTTGGTGGATTCAATGAAAAGGATGGACCAACTTATCATTATCCTTACAACTTATGTTCGGAAACCACGGTTACAAACCCCCCATTCAAACAAATACAAACTTACAGCTATCTTATCGGATAATGCCATCGCAGGCATTAGAAAAGATGAGGAGAAGATTTTTTTTTAAACTTTCCTTTGCCAATAAAGGTCTAGATTCTATTAACTTGGGCAATATCCTTTATCATAAATAACTTCATTCGAAAATACCTGCCTATTTTATGGTCTGTTCTTATCGTTTCTTAAATCTATACCAAACCAATTGTAACTAAAATTTGCAATTACAAACACGTGTTGCAGGGTCTCAATATTGACGACTTCAAGTTAAAAACTTCTTTGTATACCTGTGCTTGTTCCCCATTCATTTGGAATTTCAACCAAAGAACAATTATTTTGCTGGGTTTTCTAAGTACTCCACGACATCTTTCTCATTGTATCAGCAATCACAGCGGGGATTTGAAGTTATTGTTAACTACATATTCTAGAGGTATTATGAATCAGATGTAGATACTTAAAAATTCCAAATGTCGTTTAGAGTAAATAAAGTATAAGACTCTTGATTCATTTGACTTTTCTACACTTTACACAAGTTTTCCATATTTAAACTAAAAGACAAAAAGAGTTGGTTTGTTTCATAAACAAGAATGGACAACGTAGATACAAATAGCTTTTCTTATGGAGGGATAAATCGGACTTTGTTGAAAATCACTCCAATTCAAACAAAAAATGAAGATGCTTAATTTCTTGATTCATAAATAAAGACAACAATAGTAATACATGGTTAATATACATGTGATGCATTTTGGACTATTTAAAAAAAACGACGTGTTTCTTTATTTATATGTGGCTGACGTCATGCAGGAACTTCTAAGGTAGATAGAAAAGACGTTAGTAGTATCCTTTAACTTCACTTTCCACTATAAAGATGATGTCCCCCCACTAAATAATTCAAAAGTTGGTTACTATATTGACGCATCTATCTCATCGAACTTGATATAAAGGATACAACAGAGCCTCAGGTAGACCATATCAGCTGATGAATATTGAAAATGCTATAAACAGGTAGATCATGTGTTACTTTTAAAGAATTAGAAACTTGACATGAAAAAAGTAAATTCGCAAAGAGTTGTTCCGAGTGTTCTGTAAAGCACAGATGGGTGGCACGATCATTACAACACGAGGTATATAACTAAACGTCCCTATTCCGACTGGACACGGCTGTTAATAACTTATGCATCCCACACAGCCAACAGACGCCTCATTGGTATTCATATCCCTTTAACCACAAGGAAGGGGTGTCGTCAGCAGGTCAATTAGAATATGCAATCATCAAAGTTACATGTAAAATTTGTTTGTTATATTTATCTAAATGAGTTAGTATGTCAAACGACGTTACATACATCATATAAATCAATCATAACATCTGTTTTTCGCGTTTGTCGATTAATGAAAGGAACAGTACTTTGCCGTCGTTCAAATCTCATAATTTTAAATTTTAAATGTTCATATTTAAGTGCTATGATTAGTAATGATTGAGTCGTGAACGTGAAAGCTTCTTTCAGATTAAGATTGCTGTTTAAGAATAGCACAACCTATAGATGATATATACATATAATATTCTAGCATGGCTTCCGGTAAACGGTCAGTCAATCGCATGCAGTCTGACGTATAGTGGCAAATAAAGATATGTAACATCTATTTATTTATAATGATGCACATCTTATAACAATCTCCTATGATTTCAGCCGCGGTAGATATAATGTTTCATAAGAGGATTATATTTGCTTTTGTGCTCTCGTTGTAATTCTGCGGTTGTAATGTACTATTCTATTATTTATTTATGCATTTTTCTGGGGTGAGCGTTTTTGTGTTTGTTTGCTCTGTATTGCTGTTCTGTAGTATTATCATTTTAGCGGTATCTTCAACATTGCCATATAAGCGAGAGGAATTAATAGACATAAAAAATCACAAAACCAGGTTCAACCCGACATTTTTTTTCTTTCTTAAAATGTCCTGTACCAAGTCAGGATATGGCAGTTGTTATAAAAAAAACCCATCGTCGATACCAGAATTGGAATATTGTATTTGTTGCAGACGCACGTTTCGTCTCCAAATATACTGATCAGTGACGCTCGAATAAACAAAAGTTTAAAAAGCCAAATAAAAGTCCGTTTCTATATATATTGGCATTTTTGTTGCAGTTCATTGTTCCTGTTATAGTTGATGTGTTTCTTTCGGTTCTACTATGTAACCCGGATTTGTATTTGTATTTGCTCAATCGATTTATGACTATTGAACAGCAATATACAACTGTTGTCTCCATTTAGCCAATGAGATAATGAATCATTTATAGTCATATAATAATCAGAATTTAACTAATTCCTACTTACTTGTGGAACAGGATATGCCCCCTCTCAAATATTTTGTGTGGGGTTCTTGTTTGCTCAGGTCTTTTTTAATTAGTATTAGTTTGATTTTCACTTTTTTTTTTTCTATTTTGGGGTTTATAGTTAAACGTGTTTATTTTGCATTTGGTTCCTACAAAAAGTGTTGACTCCATAAAGATATTTTGAAAAGCATATTTAGCTTATTTTCAACACACCCATAATCGCGTGTGATGAACTTAGCATCTTACACATATACACCGTTTCATCAAAATTCGTGTCCAATATCTTTTTAGTTTCTCTCTTTTTTAAAACTTCAATACAGAAAATTGATAAATAACATACACCGTCAATACTTTTCTCCTTTCGTGACATAATCCACTAGAAAAAAGCAGAAGCGATATCATTATTTGTTTAAATCTTTGCATGTGTTCAAGATGGTCATGCAATACAAAAATCTTAAATTTAAATTCTGTTATTTTTTTCAGCCGTTAGCCAACTGTTCGTTATTTAACACCAAATACTTTGCAAAGCATTATTTAATGCAATCATCTTAAACTAATATAATAAAACATATCACGTTATGCTGATTAAACATTGGTGTTACATGTGGAGCAGGATTTGCTTCCGGAGTACCTGAGATCACCCCCAGTTTTTGGTGGGGTTCGTGTTGCTTATTCTTTAGTTTTCTATGTTGTGTCTTCTGTACTATATTTTGTTTGTTTGTCTGTTTATTTTTAGCCCTGGCGTTGTAACTTATGAATTATTTTCAATCTATGAGTTTGAAAGCCCCTCTGGTATCTTTATTTCGTCCCTCTTTTATGATGTTTGTTAAGAAATTTCTTTGACATTTCTTACTGATAAAGTGATATAAAAACAGTTGAAAATCTTATTTTATATAGAATGTTGGGAAATTGGTATCAAAGTCATTCCAGTAATGGAAATCATTCAACGATAACCAGAATTTCAATTTATGCAGTAAGCGACGGTCCAACATAGGTAAAACAGTTTTTGTGTAACATTTTTATTTTCAAAAAGTCCCATAACAGGTGTCACAACTACAGCAGTTAGGGATGACCGTTCGGAGCACCTGTGGTAACCCCACTTTTTTTGTTGTTGTTGCCCTGTATGCAGTTGTCTATGTAGTGTTTTGTAGATTTGATTGTCGATGTTCGGTTTTTTTTTTCGCCATGTCACTTTTAGTTTTTAAATGATCTTTTTTGGTATCTTTCGCCCTATTTTGTTTGTGGAGACAACCACAATGTTGTTACATTTAGTTAACAAAAAGCCTCTTGATTTGTATACTTTATAATTTTTAGACATTTGTGTTTGTTTTTAATTCCTGTGTTAATTAGCTTCTAAACCTCAGTTTTGTTAAAAGTGGATCGTCAAAAGGTCTCGTAAACCTGATGTAATACAATATCATACAAATTTAACGTACTTGTACATGATGTAAAAAAAACTTCAAATCAAATGGAGAAATAATGATAGCAAAACACCAAAGTCCTAAAACGGATATGTTTATTCACCCGTTTTTAAACTAACGGTATTGATTAGAATTTTTACATAGGTTTTCCTGCAGCTCCTGCTTTCATTCCTGAAAAGAAATGATAATATATCAATTAGTTATCAAATAGAGGAGGACATGGAATAAATGTAATAGTTCATTTTCTTTTTGAGTTTGTATCTATCATATTTGAAAATACTGTCTGGTGATAAAATTCTTGTTTTAAAACACACCCCCTTTTAATGCTAATAACACCAAACGGTCAATGAATATCAAATTTTGACAACATCAGTAATGTTGAAAGTAATCTTCAAAACCATGCTTTTTATATTCAAAATAGAACAAATTGTAATGATAAAATTGACCAATCACGATCTTCCTATGTCAATCTATTCAAACTTAAAATAATAAAATCGAATATTCGTGCCAATTTTTTTCTATTTGTATATGTAACAAGGAACATTAAAATTCACATATTTTGCTATGAAACTAAAGTAATTGCAGGTAATCATTTTTTTTTAATAAAGTGACTTAATACACTGACTCCTGTAATTAAGGGGTGAACATGGGATGATTCCCACTTGTCTTCCGGGGACCCCCTTACCTTTTTTTTGGTTAGGCATAAATTATTCCTTTTTTACTACCCTTGTCACCTGGTTCCAGCCTCACTCTCAATTCCCCCAAACATAACTCCCACTCATTCCTCAGTGGTATCTTTGGGGGAAGGGGGTTTCGGGGGTTGGAAACCTAACTCCCATTCATTCCCCGGCTTCGATTTCAGAATCGTGTCCACCCAGTGGCATCTTTGGGGGAAGGGGGTTTCGGGGGTTGGAAACCTACTTTGGACGATCAATACATTTGAATGGAACAAATGAATGGACCCCCCCCCCCAAAAAAAAAAACCCCACTTTCTCCTTGGTTGGGAACGATTGTCTCATAATGTACCATGATACAGACTGGTCTAATTCATGGCTAAAAGCATGTTTTTAATACAATTATCCCGATGGGGAATTAATCATTAATAATAAATAGCATGATGGGTAGCTTAGTCGATTCTCAAATTGAGGGGTGTTACGTGTGCAAATCGTCTGCATAGGTTATAGGAAAATTTTGAAAATGTTTTCAGAAATGGAGAGAAAACCTATTGCGACTTATATTTAAAAAAAAACACTTTCCATCATTATTTAAAGCATGTTTTTAATATAAACATCCCTTCGGATAATTAATGATTAAATATAAATACACTGATGGAGAGCCTAGTCGATTCTCAAATTGAGGGGTGTACGAATCGTCTGCTCCAGGTAATGGAAAATTTTGAGAAATTTTGACCAAGATGATCAAACGAATAATTGTTGTTAAATAAATGCAACAGTAGTATACCGCTGATCGCAAGTCTTAAATCGGTTGAGAAAAAACGATCCGGGTTACAAACCAAAACCGAAGGAAACATCAATTATAAGAGATAAAAGTGCAAAAAATACATGTAACTATATTTTCTTGAAAGTTTAAACCAAAACATTAGAAAGCTAGGATTATAAAGAACAAGGAAACGTTAAGCGCTATATGCCATTACCAACCTAGATAGAATAGCCAAATTTCTTTAAGGGCACATTTGTCAAGGGAAGTTGGAACCGTATTTTTTCAATGATTCATCAAATGCCAATTTTTGGAAAATGAAAAGAAAAATGCTCCTGTTCAAGCTCCAAACAAACAAAAAATAAAACACGGACGGTGAAGGGTTACACTTTATGCCTCGTCGCATACAGTGGGGAATAAAAATGTAACTGTCAGTACCGAAGCACTGACTTATGCAATGATACCTTCGGAAAGTAACAGTCCAACCACATAGATATCTACCAATTGAAAGCAAAATAAGACTTTATACATTTGGTGCTTTCAACGCGTTTCAGAGATTAATATTTATTGGGAAAGCTCAAACTTTAACATTCGAGAGTATAAGGGACGTATAACTTGATAGAAACCTTACGAGAAATATGACTTTAAAAAACTCAAAACAAATACTAGTAGCCAATTTATATAAGTAAACTTTGCCTTAGGTGAGATTGACCTTTGTTTTTTCGATGGTTTCTAACTATTTCAACTGAGAACTTAAAAATATTATCAGAACTGTAGCTAATGTAATCCAAGGGGAGTAACAGTCCACCAGAAGTGATATCGACTATATGCTCTTATGTGAATATAAATGTATTTCCCGCGTTTCGGAAAACTGCGGGAAAATGTTGTCTAAAAAGAACGTTTTTTAAAGAACGGTATATTTTTGGCGTTTTATCTGTAGTTGTATCTGCACGGCAAAATGCCTTCTTGTTGTTAGTCGATCTTAATGTGTAGCTACGACAACTTTTTTACTTTCGTGCGTCAGTGTTCTTCTGTAATAGTAATGTAAATAAAGGCAACAGTAGTATACCGCTGTTCGAAATCATAAATCAATTGAGAAAAAAAAATCCGGGTTATAAACTAAAACTGAAGGAAACGCATCAAATATAAGAGGATAACTACGACACGACAGAAACACAACATTAAAATGTAAAAAAAATATTAACTTACCCATGCATCCATTACAAACGCATCTTTTTGTCAAGCTATCGCAATTTCCACCTCTGAAGCAGTCTTTGGCATGACAACAGCCATAACAACGGTCGTGGTTCAATTTAGTACACATAGCCGTACACGACGCTTGGCTAGATATCTGTATGCCTGGTTGGAAAATAAAGACAAGTTGATTATTTTCAAAAAATATTTATGATAATGTTTCAGACCATGTCGATGATGAAAAAGTATATGACTTGAGGGTCAAATTTGTTTCTACCTTATATTACACATATTACACAACTTCTGACATTTGTATGTTGTTTTATTGACTTTTGAAAACTGATGTTGATCGGAGCCATTAAGTTTGTAATAAACACTTAACTGTTTGGGATTATCTTTAGAATAAGCTCCATGTGTTGTTCACCACTACGAATGTAATTTTTTTTCCATTTCGTCAGGTAAATTTTATATCAGTATATTAATTAATACAATATATTTGCTATTCAACAAATTGTCCTTTTATTCCAGTGTTATATCTGCTGCTGTCTTTTTTTCAATGAAACATTTTCAAAAGATTCACCGCATAATGCCATTTTGCACTTTGATTTTTATCCGAATGATTTCTGTAGTTTCTCACAGAAAATAATGGCACTGTATGTTGTGGTGGGGGAATTATATTTTTAATACCGTGTTTTGTCATTTGAAAATCTCAGATGAATAGTTGGACAATCGTGGATAATTTCCTGTTAAATTGGAATGGCTCAACCAAGCCTTAGTTTTTTTAATTATCTATTCAATAACTGTTCTTAGTAATTGTCATTGATTTTTCATCATTTGTGACATTTATTTTTAATAAAACTAAAAAGAAAAAAAATGTTTTTTTTTTTGTGTTTGAAGTTGTGTGTATGTTAGTACAAAATTGTTGTGTATTCTTTTAACTAGTAACGATCCCATTCAAATAATAATATACCATGTGATTTCCTGTTTTATAAACATTATCATTAATGAGATGCTTACCGAATGCCATGATGAGGAGTAAAGTTGTAACCACAATTACCAATTTCATCTTCTTATTTCTAAAAGAGGTAAATAACAAAGTTAAATACCGATAATCGTTGGACAAACTGCAATCAGAAAAACTTTTCTGTGTAATAAATCAGAATCATATCAACGCCAAACATAGTGACAACAGGATAGTATCGAAAATCGAAAATATTAAGATGTAGAAGATACAAAATGAACATCCGAAACTCACAATTCGAGAAAAATGACAATGACATGGCAAAAACAGAAGATGACTGAATGTCAACTAAAGCTCATAAAACGCTACATAGAAATTAAACTGAAAAAAACGAATCCCACCAAAAATGATTGGGGCATGTCCTCCGGAAAAGTCACGACTATTTCACTAGTTACACCTGTCTTGATAATCATATAGAATATATAATATAGTTATATTAAATGAAAGGGGATCACGCAATATCGGATTGACAGTTGACTTTTATTTGGCATAACTTTCAGAAATTGTTGGTCCTCAATGCTCTTCAACTTCGTCTTTATTTGGCCTTTTAACATTTTTTGATTCGAGCGTCACTGATGTTTCTTTTGTAGACGAAACGCGCGTCTGGCGTAAATATAAAATTTCAATCCTGGTATCTATGATGAGCTTATTTATCGAACCATAACATAGCACCAAATTCGTAAGCCATTGGTCATGTCCATTGTCTAATGTTAGATTAGTACATAGTAAGGAAAAGTCTGCGTAAAAATGAAAATGCAGTTTCGATAATTAAAATAAGAAAAAATCGGCTTTATCATCCGAAAACCTACATTTTATATGCAGTATGGAACGAAAACATTTTATAAACAGAAATATTGAAACGATAATAAGTCACACGCAGCCAGACACACTTAAAGTTAGGAGCTACTAAAACGTAAGGCATTATATACGACTTACCTTAAGTTGCTGACAATATTCTGTTGAATGTAGTGACAATCTTCATCGGAGTGTTTGCTGTTTATATAGTAACATCATATGCTGAATATATAGCGTTTTGTTATGTAATCGTGCCATATTTTCATGCTTGATGTCATTTAAATTAATTTTTCATATTTCTATCATTTTGATAACAATGTCGTTAAAACCACAATGTGCAGGAAACAAGATCATAAGATTGTAAAGCACCTAAAAAGCACCGACATAAAAAAAATCGGTCAAGATAAGGGAATAAACCGCAAAGTTTATGTTTCTTCTCATAGTTTTCTTGTGTACTGATTTCCAAGCTTTCAAATTCTTGGATTTT
Source organism: Mytilus galloprovincialis (assembly GCA_037788925.1). NCBI lineage: Eukaryota > Metazoa > Mollusca > Bivalvia > Mytilida > Mytilidae > Mytilus > Mytilus galloprovincialis. Next base: position 89,451,204 of record CM075333.1, on the reverse strand, counting down.
GAGCGTTCGTGGTGAAGTATTTCCATATAAGTGGTTCAGACGCTTTAGAGGAGTAGGTTTGGTAAGGTCCTAAAATGGCCCCTTTTTTGCTTAAATTTCAAATTAGGACTTATTGACCAAAATCCCAATGAATCATAGCTAATACAGTGACTAGATAGGAAATAAGCGCTTTTGTTGGAAATTAACGTTCCTGCGTTTTATTTATGCCGTCACAAATAGTACTTAATGGGTAGATTTTCATCGACTATGGACAAGAAACAGAGAGCGTATACGTCGACAACAAAGATCTTTTGAAATAATATTTGTAAAGACATTTTAAATGTCTAACTTGAATATTTAGTTTGTCGACGCCTGCTCTCTATGTTTTCTGGTCCTAAATTTGGTTGAAATCCGGCCGATTTATCTTCACCTATTTTGGATGTAAAAATCAACGCTTTAGAATAAAACTTTGGCAAAAATAGTTTTAACTTTCTCACATGTCTTAAAGTCAACTTAAAATATTTTTCATCTTGTTACATTGAAATTTATAATCGGGGCCAAATATGACCCTTACCGAACTTACTCGATCCTTTATGTGTTATTTCTGCGCAGTATTTATTCACATGGTTTTATAATTAGTTATCAAAGGTACCAGGTTTATGATTTGATTTACCAGACGCGCGTTTTCACTAGCGACATGTTTTTGTTGTGCTTAGATCTTTAGATACATAGCATAGTCGTCTGATCTGTAATTGTACCGATTGTTTCAAATTCCCGGATTTCAACATTTTGGATGAGTGTGAATTCCTAAGACGAGTGATGCATACATGCATAGCAGGAGTCGGCTACTCTGTCGACGCATGCTTTCTAGCTCCTTTTGGAGTTGATGAGATTCCATTGATTTCTATTTGCTACCATAGTCGATTTAGGAAAAAAATCAATCGCCTTAATTCATACATCTTTTCACGAATCTAATTGCATTGTATTCAGTTGATTAAAAAAAATCGGATTTTAGTCAACATTATTCAATTCAATACTTTCTGAAACAAGTTTACTATTAAAAATGGTTTTAACATAAGGACTTGACCGCTCACAAACATGTTTACCCCTCCTTTTACATTATGTATGAGTATGTGCAATCTAGTGGTTGTTGTTGGTTTTCTTCTGTCCTGTACGTTTTTCGTATTTTTTGGTTTTCTCAATTGAATTGTTTCATAATTTTTTATGTCGGGGCTTTTTTAGCCGACTTTACGTTTTGGTTTTTTATTAATGTAAAAAGCCGAACGGTTGCCTACAATTGTTAACTGCTTTTAAACTTTGGTTGATAGTTGTCTCAATGGCAATCATAACACATATCTTTATCTTTATACAGGTATTTGATTTTTCTAAAACCAAGTGTAAGAACTATCTGCGCGGTGTAAAATGCGACACAGGCATTTAATTATTTTGTGCTATTTCTGAATACCGTTTCCGATGCATAGATCTATAAAGTGTTGTTGTCAATTCTCTTAACAATACTTCATATTTTTTTTAAGGAACATGAATAATGACATAAAACTTTAAAATGTAATTCAACACGTTTTGTTATGTAATCGTGCATATTTTCATGCTTGATGTTATTTAAATTATTTTTTCATATTTCTATCGTTTTGATAACAATGTCGTCAAAACCACAATGTGCAGGAAACAAGATCATAAGATTGATATGTAAAGCACCTAAAAAGCACCGACATAAAAAAAAATCGGTCAAGATAAGGGAATAAACCGCAAAGTTTATGTTTTTTCTCATAGTTTTCTTGTGTACTGATTTCCAAGCTTTCAAATTCTTGGATTTTGAGCGTTCGTGGTGAAGTATTTCCATAAAAGTGGTTCAGACGCTTTAGAGGAGTAGGTTTGGTAAGGTCCTAAAATGGCCCCCTTTTTTGCTTAAATTTCAAATTAGGACTTATTGACCAAAATCCCAATGAATCATAGCTAATACAGTGACTAGATAGTGTTATGATATTGTAATTATTATGTTTATTTATGTTGGCCTAATTTGTGTTGTATGGCCTGATAGTTGTTTACCAAATAATCTTAGGAATCACTGGAACAATCACAGAATGATTGGAACTTTCTAGAATGATCCTTATAAAAGATGCGTAATTTAAACTTCTACGTTATTCCAGAAACTTCCATTGTAACTTTCCAGGATTTTCCACAATGTTCCATTATAGAGTGTTCTAGAATTTTCCATGACAACACTATATATACAGACACTAAAGTTAAACTCTCATAATTAAACTTGGACTTAGACATTGATAGACATTAGTATTCACGGCATTTGGATTGACACTTTTATTCTACAAACAACATCATACTGGATTGTGACCTTAGTAGTGAACATAATATTCAGATTGGATTCCGAAAGATTTCCGGATACAGATAAAGATAAAAGAGTGGACTCATATTTTGACAGTTAAGTTATCAGTAATATTTGTAAAATACTTCTTGTAAACTTTTGTATAATAAATATTGTTAAATTTTAGTATTGATTTGTGTCTTTTGTTGGCTACAATTTAAAGGCGATTTCTGGCCGTAACAGAAATTGGGGGCTCGTCCGGGATCTTAAAAATATTTTATTCAAAATTTGTTTAGTATTTGTATTATAACTAGCCAACAAAATTCTACAAAATGGCATTTGATGCTGGTAAATTTTTGAAAACGCCAGACCTGGAGAGTTTTGATAATTTAAAGAAAGAGGAATTAGTGTTGCTTGCTAAAGAACTGAAATTAGTTTTTAAAGTATCTATGAGAAAACAAATTATAAAAAATTTGGTTATAGACAAATTAGTTGACGCAGAAATTTTAGGTGAAGAGGCTCTTGAACTTAAGGTCGAAAATATTGACGCCTTTAAATTAAAACAGCTTGAATTAGAACATGAACTTAAATTAAAAGAACTGGAAATGAAGGAGATGGAAAAAATAAAAGTAAAAGAACTTGAAATGAAGGAAAGATTGGAAATGGATAAAAAGGAAAAAGAAGATGAATTTAAATTAAAAGAACTGGAAATGAAGGAGAGGGAGAAAATAAAAGAAGATGAATTAAAATTAAAAGAACTTGAAATGAGAGAAAGGCTAGAGATGGAAAAACTGAAAATTGAAATGGTCAAAGAAGAAAGCAACACTAAAGTCCAGTCGAAATCAGATTATTTTGATGCAGCAAAAAATATACGTTTGGTTCCGAAATTTTGTGAAAAAACAGTTGATAAATATTTTCCACAGTTTGAGAAAATTGCTAATAATTTGAAATGGCCAAAGCCGTATTGGACTACAATGCTACAAAGTGTTTTTGAGGGTAAGGCCGCTGAAATATACTCCGCACTTCCATCAGAAAAAAGTTCTGATTATGACACTGTGAAACAGGAAATTTTGAAAGCCTATGAGCTAGTACCAGAAGCATATAGACAGAAATTTAGATCTTATAAAAAGTTTGATTCGCAAACCTATGTGGAATTTGCTCGGGAAAAAGAAGATCTATTTGATAAATGGCTTACTTCAAAGAAAACAAAAAACAATTTTGATCAACTAAGACAATTGATGTTATTAGAAGAGTTTAAACAATGTGTTCATTCAGAATTAAAAACACATTTAGACGACAAAACTGTTGAGTCAATACATGATGCGGCTGTAATTTCAGATAATTATACTCTTTCACATAAAAGAAGTTTCAAGAGTCAAAATGTTAATACTTCCAGTGGAAATTACAAAAATCAAAGCACTGAGCGTACTGATAGTAAGCCTGTTCCACAGAATAAGAGTCAGTCCAGTTATAATATGTCTAGTCCAAAATTTGATTCTTTTGAGAAGAAGTCACTGACTTGTGCTTATTGTAAGAAGATTGGTCACCTGATGGCTGATTGTTTTAGACTCCAGAAGAAGAATGAACGAGATAATAAGCCGAAGACCAGTGCTTGTACGACACCTTATATTACCAGTACATTGGAATGTCCTGCGAGTCAGGCTTTTAAGTCCAGTTTTTGTGATTATATGGAGGAATATAAACCCTTTATGTCTGATGGGTTTGTTGCTATTGTTGATGATACCACTCTTCAGCCTATTAAAATTTTACGGGACACTGGAGCTTCTCAGTCTTTATTGTTAGAAGGTGTGTTGCCTTTGTCCGAGAAGACTTCTGTTGGTGCCTCCGTTTTGTTACAAGGTGTAGAGTTAGGTTGTATAGATGTTCCTCTCCATCGTATTTATCTGAAGTCAGATTTGATAACTGGACCAGTTGTTGTAGGTGTTCGTCCTAATCTCCCTGTTGAGGGTGTTACATTATTGCTAGGAAATGATCTAGCTAGGAACAAAGTGGTTGCTGAACCAATTGTTACCAGTGAACCGGTGGTGGATGTTAAATCACCTGAAGATGATGCTGAATTGTATCCAGCTTGTGTTGTTACTAGGGCGATGGCTAGAAAACAACAAAATCAGAATTTGCAAGAAGACAAGTTTGATTACATGGACCTTTCTGACACTTTTATAGCTGACATTGAAGGTCCTGGTAGCTCAGAAAAGGCCATTACAAGACCACCTAGTGTTAACAAGAATGTTATTATGCCATGGCCAGACGTTAACAGCCATTCATTAGACCGAAAGAATTTATCTGAAGAACAACATAAAGACCCTGAGGTTCTTCAGCTCAGCCAGAGAGCTCAACCACAGGAGGAAGCAGACAAAGTGGCCGAATGCTATTACCATCAGGACGGCATTTTAATGAGGAAGTGGAGGCCTCCTGATGCCACCCCAGAGGAGGAATGGAGAGTGCTATACCAAGTGGTGGTGCCTAAAGTTTATAGGCAAGAAATTATTGGTCTTGCCCATGACACCCCCTTGGCTGGGCACTTAGGTATAAGGAAGACTTGCCTAAAAATATTGCAACATTTCTACTGGCCCAGACTTAGAAATGATGTCGCAGAATACTGCAAATCATGCCATATATGCCAGGTTGTTGGTAAACCTAACCAGAAAATACCACCAGCACCACTTCTGCCTATTCCAGCCTTTGACGAACCTTTCAGCAGAGTTCTAATTGACTGTGTTGGACCTTTACCAAAGACCAAGACTGGAAATGCATATTTATTGACAATCATGTGTACATCTACCCGCTTTCCTGAAGCTATTCCGCTCAGAAATATCAAGACACCTACTATCGTCAAAGCTTTGATCAAATTTTTCACATTAGTAGGACTTCCTAAGTCTATACAGTCCGACCAGGGATCAAATTTCATGTCAGGTTTATTTCAGCAAGTCGTATACCAGTTAGGGATTGCTCAGTACAGATCAAGTGCTTATCATCCAGAATCTCAAGGTGCCTTAGAACGTTTTCATCAAACATTGAAGAACATGATTAGAACTTTTTGTCTTCAATTTGACAGAGACTGGGATGATGGAGTTCACTTTCTACTCTTTGCGGTTCGAGAGGCTGTTCAAGAATCCCTTGGATTTAGTCCCTTTGAGTTGGTATTTGGTCATACTGTAAGGGGACCGTTAAAATTGATTAAGGAAAAGTGGCTTACTGAACATACTGACTTGAATCTTTTAGACTATGTATCTAGATTTAAAGAAAAATTGTATACTGCTTGTCAAATTGCTCAGAAAAACTTAAAAAATGTACAGAACAAGATGAAAATATGGTATGATAAAGCTGCCAGGGACAGAGTTTTTGAGCCTGGTGATAAGGTACTTGTATTTCTGCCTGTCCCTGGACATCCTTTACAGGCTAAATATTGTGGTCCTTATACAATAGAGAATAAAATTAATGATTTGAATTATATTGTAAAAACTCCAGGTCGGCGCAAACAAAATAGAGTGTGTCATATTAATATGTTAAAACCATATTTTGAGCGTACTAATGTACTATGTGATAGTAAACCAGTTGCCACTTTAGGCATGGTTAACTTTGAGAACAATCATGACAAACCAGATGTAATTGAACCAACTTTTAGTTGTAAAACTATGGAAGAGACAGTTAGATTGAAAAATTCAGAAATTTTGTCAAATTTAGATTCAAAACTTGCACATCTGTCTTTTGATCGTAGAGAAGAAATAAAAACTTTGGTATTTTCTTTTAAAAATCTTTTTCCAGATGTGCCAAACAAAACCACTGCTGTTTGTCATGATGTTGATGTCGGAGATGCTTCTCCAATTAAGCAACATCCTTACAGGCTCAATCCACTCAAACTTGAAGTTATGAGAAAAGAAATTAAATATATGCTTGACAATGATATTATTGAGCCAAGTAACAGTGAATGGAGCTCTCCTTGTCTCCTTGTGCCAAAACCAGATAAAACTTTTCGTTTCGTGACTGATTTCAGAAAAGTCAATTCAGTCTCAAAATCGGATTCCTATCCGATTCCAAGGATAGACGATTGTATTGACAATATTGGTCAAGCAAAATTTGTGAGCAAATTTGATTTATTGAAAGGTTATTGGCAAGTTCCATTGACACAGAGAGCTCGTGAAATATCAGCTTTTGTTACACCAGATGGCTTATTTCAATATACTGTAATGCCATTTGGCATGAAAAGTGCTCCAGCTACATTTCAAAGAATGATCAATAATGTTATAAAAGATTTAAACTGTTGTTATGCTTATATTGATGATCTAATTGTATGTAGTGATAGCTGGGAACAGCATTTAACTCATTTGTATGATACTTTTGATAGATTGTCACATTCAAATTTGACTGTTAATCTTGGTAAAAGTGAATTTTGTCAGGCCACTGTTGATTATTTAGGGCATACAGTTGGCCAAGGTCAAGTAAAACCTATTATGGCTAAAGTGGAAGCTATTTCCAAATTTCCACCTCCTACAAATAGAAAACAACTTATGAGATATTTAGGCATGATAGGATTTTACAGGAAATTCTGTTCAAATTTTGCTACTGTTGTTCAACCATTGACTCATCTTTTACGAAAAGATTCTAAATTTATCTGGAGTGAAAATTGTCAAAAAGCTTTTGAAAATAGCAAATCACTTTTAATTAATAGTCCAGTTCTGATTACTCCAGACTTTGAAAAACAATTTAAACTTGCCGTTGATGCAAGCGATGTAGGAATAGGAGCTGTTTTATATCAAGAGACAGATGATAATGTTGAAAAACCTATATCATATTTTTCTAAGAAATTAGATAAACATCAGAAAAATTATTCAACTATTGAAAAAGAGTGTTTTGCAATGTTGTCAGCACTTCAACATTTTGATGTATATTTGAATCCCACTGTATATCCTATTCTTGTTTATACTGATCATAATCCTCTCACCTTCATGCATAAAATGAGAAACAAGAATCAGAGGTTGACTAGGTGGAGTTTATTGTTACAGGAATATGATGTAATTGTAAAACATATTAAGGGTAAAGATAATGTAATAGCTGATGCTTTATCTAGAGCTTATTAAATCACTTTGTATATATTATGTATTTTTGTTCATATTATTCATGATAAGTTTTTGTTACACTAAAACTTCTTTTAAGGGGGGAGGTGTTATGATATTGTAATTATTATGTTTATTTATGTTGGCCTAATTTGTGTTGTATGGCCTGATAGTTGTTTACCAAATAATCTTAGGAATCACTGGAACAATCACAGAATGATTGGAACTTTCTAGAATGATCCTTATAAAAGATGCGTAATTTAAACTTCTACGTTATTCCAGAAACTTCCATTGTAACTTTCCAGGATTTTCCACAATGTTCCATTATAGAGTGTTCTAAAATTTTCCATGACAACACTATATATACAGACACTAAAGTTAAACTCTCATAATTAAACTTGGACTTAGACATTGATAGACATTAGTATTCACGGCATTTGGATTGACACTTTTATTCTACAAACAACATCATACTGGATTGTGACCTTAGTAGTGAACATAATATTCAGATTGGATTCCGAAAGATTTCCGGATACAGATAAAGATAAAAGAGTGGACTCATATTTTGACAGTTAAGTTATCAGTAATATTTGTAAAATACTTCTTGTAAACTTTTGTATAATAAATATTGTTAAATTTTAGTATTGATTTGTGTCTTTTGTTGGCTACAATTTAAAGGCGATTTCTGGCCGTAACAATAGGAAATAAGCGCTTTTGTTGGAAATTTACGTTCCTGCGTTTTATTTATGCCGTCACTAATAGTACTTAATGTGTAGATTTTCATCGACTTTTGGACAGGAAACAGAGAGCGTATACGTCGACAACAAAGATCTTTTGAAATAATATTTGTAAAGACATTTTAAATGTCTAACTTGAATATTTAGTTTGTCGACGCCTGCTCTTTATGTTTCCTGGTCCTAAATTTGGTTGAAATCCGGCCGATTTATCTTCACCTATTTTGGATGTAAAAATCAACGATTTAGAATAAAACTTTGGCAAAAATAGTTTTAACTTTCTTACATGTCTTAAAGTCAACTTAAAATATTTTTCATCTTGTTACATTGAAATTTATAATCGGGGCCAAATATGACCCTTTCCGAACATACTCGATCCTTTGTGTGTTATTTTCTGCGCAGTGTTTATTCACATGGTTTTATAATTAGTTATCAAAGGTACCAGGCTTATAATTTGATTTACCAGACGCGCGTTTTCACTAGCGACATGTTTTTGTTGTGCTTAGATCTTTAGATACATAGCATAGTCGTCTGATCTGTAATTGTACCGATTGTTTCAAATTCCCGGATTTCAACATTTTGGATGAGTGTGAATTCCTAAGACGAGTGATGCATACATGCATAGCAGGAGTCGGCTACTCTGTCGACGCATGCTTTCTAGCTCCTTTTGGAGTTGATGAGATTCCATTGATTTCTATTTGCTACCATAGTCGATTTAGGAAAAAAATCAATCGCCTTAATTCATACATCTTTTCACGAATCTAATTGCATTGTATTCAGTTGATTAAAAAAAATCGGATTTTAGTCAACATTATTCAATTCAATACTTTCTGAAACAAGTTTACTATTAAAAATGGTTTTAACATAAGGACTTGACCGCTCACAAACATGTTTACCCCTCCTTTTACATTATGTATGAGTATGTGCAATCTAGTGGTTGTTGTTGGTTTTCTTCTGTCCTGTACGTTTTTTCGTATTTTTTGGTTTTCTCAAATGAATTGTTTCATAATTTTTCATGTCGGGGCTTTTTTAGCCGACTTTACGTTTTGGTTTTTTATTAATGTTAAAAGCCGAACGGTTGCCTACAATTGTTAACTGCTTTTAATTTTTGGTTGATAGTTGTCTCAATGGCAATCATACCACATATCTTTATCTTTATACAGGTATTTGATTTTTCTAAAACCAAGTGTAAGAACTATCTGCGCGGTGTAAAATGCGACACAGGCATTTAATTCTTTTTGTGCAATTTCTGAATACCGTTTCCGATGCATAGATCTATAAAGTGTTGTTGTCAATTCTCTTAACAATACTTCATATTTTTTTAAGGAACATGAATAATGACATAAAACTATAAAATGTAATTCAACATCAAAGCTGTTTTAATTAAAATTCATTTAAAATGACAACATACCTTTAAAATTTAAGTTAAATGAGGAGCTGTGTTAACATGAAAATTTTACATTGTATTTTTTTAAAGTTTATAATTTTTTTAACATAAGCTGTGGTGCATCTTACTTCCCTTTGGAGTCCTGTTTTCTAAAAACGTTAATTGGAAGATACAAAGACCTTGTTGATAGTTTCCCATATCAACTTCAAATTCATGCACGATGTCCGTGAAGTATAGATGCTAGGCACTGACATTGTTTATCATATTAATAATGTGTTATTGTGTTCTGCTATTTGTCTGTATAAATTCTTGCTTTAACTGTTAATTCGATTATATTGTGGTGTCCATTTGATGTGGCTCGGTACTTATTCATCCCGTTATTGTGTTTTAATGCTATAAATTATTGTTTTTTTTTTGTCTTTCGTTTTTCCTAATGTTCTTTGTCTATATGCCTTTTTGGTTTTATTTGTTGACATATTTGTTTGTTTTTATAATGATTGAGATTATAACAATGTTGACTGCTTTATCCCATTTTTTGTACCTAGTCAGGGATATGACAACTGTTATCCATTCGTTTAGTGAAGTTGACTGATACTCAAAGTACTTTGAAAGTTGGAATAACAGTTCAAAACTAAACATTCAAATTAAATATTTAGATGGCCAGGAAAATTAGGTCAGGTACATGAAATATGCAATATAGAAGCTATAGGCCATCACAAAAGCTAGTCTGTGTTGACATGAATTATTATTGATTTGTTCATAATTATAAATCGACTGTTTACATAACTTCAATTTTTGAACTACTTAGAGTTTTCTACCTCAGAATTAGATTACCTTAACTGTATTTCACAAAAGTTTTAGAAACTTTTGGTCTTCAATGCTTTTTAACTTGGTACTTATGGCCTTTTTAACTTTTTTTATTCAAGCATCACTGATGAATCTTTTGTAGACAAAACGATTGTCTTGCACAAATACTTTTTGTATCTATGATGAGTTTACATTAAGCTTACAACCAATTGCTCCTGTCATACTAGTACATCTATGTTTCAAATTCTGTGACTTGTTGTAGGCAAGAAAAAATTACAACAATAAATGTGTCTCAATTCATTTATTTCTTTTCCTTGCAAAAACCAGTTGCAAAAATCTTTTTTTGCAAACCACTTAACAATTCAAAATTTATTTTACAGTATATACATTATATATTACATATCTTACAAGCTATTTACACACTATGGAAAGCTAACTGTGTACTTCTTAAAAAAATAAATTATTAAAATCCTTCCATCTGAAGCATACATGTGAACCTCCCGACGGGAGTACAAAACTCCCGTTTTCAGGGGTCCCCTCCCGTCCTCCCGTCGAAGAGAAAAAAATCCCGTGTAGAAAAAATTTCATGAATGAAAATTTTCAGTCGCCATTTTTACTATTTTGTTTACAAAATTTATCATTCAGATCGTAAAAACCCGAGATTTTTTAAGTCGTAAAAACACGAGGTTTATCGAATGTATCCGGTGTAACTGACATTACCTGATTACGCAACATGTGGAGATTTTAATTCTTGCTAAAGGCTAATTAACAAGTGATAATAGTTTGATTGAACAATCATAAGGTGTTTGTATATCAATTACTCGATGTGGCTTCTGTTTATGGCACACGCCAAGGATGATTAAAGGCAAATACCGATAAATACCGGCATTGATGGAAAATGGAATGTTGTTGTCCAAAAATTTATCGGAAGTTTTTTGATGCCGAGAAAAACACTTATTGTATATGAAAATCTCGAGATGAAAATACTGGAATTATATAAGCAAATTGATTATTTTGTACACCATTATGTGTTCAAAATGCCAAAACGACAGTTATCTTCAAAGACACCAGTTTCAAAACAACAGAAATATTTGACAAAGTTCAACAATGTTTGTTAATTTATTATTTATTTATTATGTAATAAATGTATAGCATAAATCTCTCTTATATCTCAAGCCAATGCCAATGAAAAACAAATAAAAAAAGATTCTCATCAGCAATCAACAATGTAAAACAAAAGAAAAAAAGATTCTCATCAGCAATCAACAATGTAAAACAAAAGAAAAAAAGATTCTCATCAGCAATCAACAATGTAAAACAAAAGAAAAAAATATTCTCATCAGCAATCAACAATGTAAAATAAAAGAAAAAAAGATTCTTCTCAATTATTCCTTAATATATGCAGACTTTAACTAATGCCATTCACAAGGAAGATTGAAGAAAAAAACACATCATACGGTTAGTTTTACGACGAAAAATATGTCGATAAAAAACCTCCTGATCTGAGGTCCAATCTCCTGACCAAAATTTCCAAATCTCCTGATCTGAATTTTACAGTCCATCACATGTATGCTGAAGGGTTATGCATTTAAACAGAAATAAATTAAAATCATGTAAAATCATGCAAGCAATTCTATCTGTGCATTATAAATGTAAATTTCATGATCTGAAGAGAAAGAAGAATTTAATAATTTGATGTGAATAGACATACAATTGTTTACAACTATTAAAGATGAAGAATGCAGAAATTGTAAGAAATACAATTCAAGTAACCTTTAATATGTTCTGGTCAGTAAACTTAAAAAAAGCACAAACTAAGTTGATTCCATTACATTACACGTAAAGCAGTAAAGTAGCATTAGGTCAGAGTAGTGTAAGAACAGAGGATGAACAAAATGTATTAGAAATGCAACACTAACAAGACGTTATTTGGTGACTACTGTTTGACCCACACATATCAGCTATGTCATAATGTTTGAACCAACGTTGATAAGTTTGACCAGAACTTATCAAGTCAACTTGCAGTTGATGGTGAAACTAAATAACATAAGATGCAAATAAAGCCCGATTAAACAGTTATCAGGTTATCTGCATCTTGATGTTGTAAAATATCAGCTGCTCAACACAATATGAAGGCTTTTTGATCTCGTTTTCTGTGCTCACTCAACAAAAAGCTTCATATTATGTTTTGCAGCTGATATTTTACGATATCAACATGCAGACGACCTGATAATCGGTACTTATTCTGATACATGATACATATGTATGTATGAAGCTTTTCCAAAAATCTCAATATTAAACTTGCATTTTTGTTAATTTAACAAAAATTGCAATGATAAATGCACACAATAGTTTCTAAATTTACAGTATCAGAAAAAATGATATTGATAACTTATAATGAAGAAAAAAAAGGGACGACTGATATGAAACAAGAATGTGTCCAAAGTACATGGATGCCCCACTCGCACAATCAATTTACATGCTCAATGGACTGTGAAATAGGGTAAAAATTCTAATTTGGCATTAAAATTAGAAAGATTATACCATAGGGAACATGTGTACTAAGTTTCAAGTTGATTGGACTTCAACTTCATCAAAAACTACCTTGACCAAAAACTTTAACCTGAAACTCCCATTTAATTTTCTATGTTCAGTGGACCTTGAAATTGGGGTCAAAAGTCTAATTTGGCTTTAAAATTAGAAAGATTATATCATAAGCAACAAGTGTACTAAGTTTCAAGTTGATTGGACTTCAGCTTCATCAAAAACTACCTTGACCAAAAACTTTAACCTGAACGTGACGAACGGATGGACAAACGAACAGACGGACAAATGTACAGACCAGAAAACATAATGCCCCTCTACTATCGTAGGTGGGTCATAAAATACTTATCCTTTACTAAACCTGGGCAGAAAACATGAACAATAAAAACTTGCCAGAAATCAAATTAAAAGCCATTTGATACACATAATAGATACATTTGGAATTCATAAACACTGCACCAATATCCATATAAAATAGTTTAGACCAGACATATTGACTTTTCAAAATGCCACACTTTTGTTCTATTTCAAATGTCAATTCAATATCTTATTATATATATACTTAACTTTTTGCATCTTAAGAGTATGGAACTCCTTAATGTACAAGTTGACACCAAACAGATTTGATTTTTCAAAAAATGCTGCTAAATGAGAAGAGACTTGATAATTTTGTAAATAAAAATAATTTCTTTTGATAAAAGTGTTTTTTTTTTTTTTTTTAAATCTGTTCATATTACCCAAACTATTCGATTTTACTTTCAATTTATCCAACTTATAATTAGATCAAAGACATGAGACTAAGTAAGGTTAAAACATATGATGAATTACTGAGAAATGATACAAACAATTAAAAGCTGCTTTATAATTTATTTTTATTTTTGAACTAAAATAGTTTTTATATCTAAAAAAAAAATCTATGTTGCGATATGTAAAATTATGGTCTTAAAATAAAAGCTTTTTATAATGCATGAATCAAAATCCTACATCAGTAACTTTCTTTCATATCAGCTAAATTTTCTGTACAACCTTAGAACTTAACCTGAATATGCCCAATGTGGGTTGGTTTTCATCAGCGATCATTTCTGCTTTACCATCATTTTTGCATTCATTCAATATTTTTACTTTGCCTGTTATTTTGATGTAATTTCGTACAATTAAAAAAAAATCATGAATATCTTTTTTAAGATTCAAACATTAAGGTTTTATTTTGAATTATTGTAGTTTGAAATGAAAACATGTCAAAATGTGTATTATCTCACTATCAAGTATAACATTTAATTCTCGTAATTAATATCTATTCTTTGTACTGGTTTTCTGTTTGTCTATCAAAACTGTTTTAGATGATACAACAGAAACAGAAAGGATGACAACCTGGTATCATTATGAAGTTATAATTCTCGTAATTGATATCTATTCTTTATACTGGTTTTCTGTTTGTGGATCTTAACTACTTCAGACTACACACTAGAAAGCATGGCAACCTGGTATCTTTATGAAGTAGGATTTTAATATCGACATGATCTAATATCCTCATTTACTCTGTAATGCTTTTTCTAAGTATCCCCCCTCATCAGCTATGTCCATTAACCTCTGGAATTCTCTATATAATGTTTTTAGTTCTGCATGCATCACAGCTGGAATTCTAGTAACACTTGTATCACCTGGTGGTTCAAATAACTTTGATAATAAGTCTTGTAACATTTCAACTTTCTTGGCTGAAATTACAAAATATGTTTTTCATTATGAATTAGACATAATTTCCTGTTACTTAAATCAAAACTGAAAACTAGTTCAGAACTGATCTTACATAATTACATGTTACCTCTTAAAATTCACACAATGCAATTAAACTTTTTAAATATTTCATAAACCATTCACTTTTTGCTCTGAGAATTCCAGTCGAAAAACACTTGAAAAACATCAATGTCATTTGGTCTCTAGTAGATAGTCATCTCATTTGCGATCATACCATATCTTCTTTATATCTATAATACTAAAATTACGAGGTCCAATTTGTCAGCCGTCATCACGTAAAAACGACGAATCAAAGAATTCAACTTTATATATAACTAATATAGTACAAAGGTGTAGATTAAAAATTACATCACTCCAGGCCCTTTTGTTTTCCACGTAATTAATATTGCCAATAATTAAGAAGTTCCGGGTCGAGTCCGATACCGATACCAAAAGTATATTCACCTGTTACCTATTACCTTATCTGTACGTTCCGCATCTGACAGGCGCACCACCAAACGATGTATTCAGGATTAATATGCTATATACACGGGTCATAATCACAGGGTTGACACTACTAAATTGTCAAATTGTTACCTATTGTAGTATTTTAATCAGTAAGACTTTCTAAGATAACAATACGCATACTAAAAATCTGTGACTAAAAATAAGGCGTATAGGTACAGTTTTCAATTTGTTAGCGGGCATGACGTAAAACAGCGAATCAAAGAATTCAACTTTATTTATAACTAATATAGGACAATGCTGTTGATCAAAAAATACTCCATTCCAGGACCCTTTGTTTTCCAAATAATTAATATTAACAATAATTGATAAGTTCCAGTTCGACGGGTTCAAACAGAAAGATTTGAAAGCAGAGAAAACTGTGTATCTTATAATCGGCATGACAATACTAATACTAAAATAAGGCTTGCACATAGTTATATACTTTAATTCAGTCACGGACCCGCGATATCACGGGTGTGTTCTAGTGTTTATAAAAGCTTATTGATTTACCCTGTCCCTCTTTTTGTATAGTCAAAGGTAGAGACTTGCTTGGGAATATTTCCCCAAAACTTTTCTATAAACAAGAATGTGTCCCCAGTACACTGATGCCCCATCCGCACTATCATTTTCTATGTTCAGTGAACCGTGAAAATAAGATAATTCTCTAATTTGGCAGTTAAATTAGAAAGATCATATCACAGGGAACATGTTCACTAAGTTTCAAGTTGATTGGACTTCAACTTCATCAAAAACTACCTGGACCAAAAACTTTAACCTTAAGTGAGATGAACGAACGGACAAACAGATGCACAAACCAGAAAACATAATGCCCATAAATGGGGCATAAAAAATAAGTATGAGACCGCAATTCTTTTTGTAGACCTTATGAAAATTATTTTCAAATGAATCAGCTTTTTATGAAGAAGTTTTTGATAGCGAGTGAGAATACATTATTTTATTCTATTAAAGTTTTTAAAATAACACTTTATATAAAACTAGAACACACCTGTGATATCGCGGGTCCGTGACTGAAATAAAGTATATAACTATGCGTATGCCTTATTTTAGTATTGGTATTGTCATCCGTGATAAAGTCATGCCGATTATAAGATGCACAGTTTTCTCTGCTTTCAAAATCTTTCTGTTAGAACCCGTCGACCTGGAACCTATCAATTATTGGTAATATTAATAATTTAGAAAACAAAAGGGCCTGGAATGGAGTATTTTTTACTCAACAGTATACAGCAAAATTCTAAATACACCGTTTGGTGGTGCGCCTGTCAGATGCGGAACGTACAGATAAGGTAATAGGTAACAGGTGAATATACTATTGGTATCGGTTTCGATCCGGAACTTCTTAATTATTGGCAATATTAATTACGTGGAAAACAAAAGGGCCTGGAGTGGTGTAATTTTTAATCAACACCATTGTACTATATTAGTTATATATAAAGTTGAATTCTTTGATTCATCGTTTTTACGTGATGACGGCTGACAAATTGGACCTCGTTATTTTAGTATTATAGATATGTCTTTTAATTCTTAAACAATTAAATTTAGTGAAATATTCTGACCTTTTGAAGGAGACATACCACCAATTTCTTGTCCAAGAAATGAGCACCATTTTTCTCTGATTTCCTCTGCAGCACTTTGGTCATCAGTGTAGCCAGACTGTAGCAAACATGGCAGACATGGCACAATGTAGTTATTCATAATCCCCATAGTCTCTGTGATGTCCTCAAGACTTTCAAACTGATGAGTTAGCATGTCGTTCATATGCTGAGAAATATAAAAGAGAGATTACAAGAAAATGTACTTAAATTTGGATTCTTTAAGCTTCGAATCATTTCATATATATAGTATCTTAGTCAATTGTTAATCAAAAATTGTTGGAAAGATCTGATAAAATTTTCACACAAAAATTTCACGAGGACAAAACAACTCAAGAAATATTCAGTACAACTCTATTTTACTGCAATATTTATATTTTGTATTTTTACTAGCAGATATATCAAAATTATATGACTGGAACAAACTAAAAAATGTCTTTGCTACATAAAAATAAAAATAAACACCAGTATTTTCATGATTTTAATAATATACCATAATGTGGCATGAAGTTAACAACAATCAATCAATCAATATAAAACCCTTTCATCTATACACCAATTAAGTAGCTTTTACACCAATAACACTCTCCCTGCTTTTCAGAGAGTTAAGTTTCCATATATTACAACCTAAATATAACAATTCTCCAAATTACAACCGTAATAAAACAACTAGAAAAAAGAGGCTATCCCATATACAGTAATGCACCTGAGAATTGTCTATTCTTGCTTGTAAAAGTACTGCAATAAAATTTTACGCCTTATGTTATATTTTTAATATTGTTTAGTGTATACCATACATGTTCTTTTCATTTACCAAATGTTTATAATCTAAGCATTAGAGACTATGTTAAACTTACCAATAAACACTGTCTCCTATAAAATCCTAATAAACTAACAGATAAACATCCCATATCTACTGTCACTTGATTTTTTAGTGCTGTATTAAGAGTATATGTATGAACCAAATAAGGGAGAGCTTTATCATATCTGAAAAAAACCAATAACACATTTAATTAGAAAAACAACAATCATGTGTAATATTAGACCAATTACATAACAGATGAAATACAGAAATGATCATTTCTAGAAACTCTGACAATATAATTTTTAAACACATTACAATCTCTTATTATGATTTTTTTCATTTTCTCCTAAACATTACAACAAATTAACTTGGTTGTACATGGTATAATATAATTTATTATATACTTATTAATAAATACAGATAAATTGTATGTGTAATATACAATCAATGGCAAGCGTGCTGTATCAGCCACCTGTGATGATATCAATATCAGCACTGTTGCAAAAGTTTTATCACACCTTTAACCTGTATGACGTCACATCATCGATTGCAGTCACTGTTGCAAAGGCTTTATCAAAACCCTAATCTGTATGACGTCATGGCAAACCTATAATCTGTATGACGTCATTTCAATCCTCCTTATCTGTATGACGTCATGTCACATAAAAAATATCTACTTCAGATATATGTATATAATAAAGTGTATATGATATGGCTTTTTCAATATCACACACCGTATCAACCCTCAACCAATATAATCCCTCGAGCAGAGCTCTTGGGATTATATTGGTGTCTCGGGTTGATACGAATGCGATATTGAAAAAGCCATATGATATTCTCTATACATATTTGATAGATTTTCTATTTAAGAAATAGTCAAATTTATTCTGAATAATAATGATCTAATTAACTTTTCAATACAAATGTATTAAAAAAGTAACCGAAAACTTGCTACCATTAACTGTCCAAGAACCTTCTATTTAACTTCTTCATCAGTAACATAGTTATGTATGCAACTGGATTAAGTCAAATTTTAAAAGTTATAAATATTGATTATAATAATATGTCAATTTCTGCACCCGTTACATATTTTTTCAAACTAAATTAGACAATACAAATGCCAAAGACTGGTGCCAAATTTAAATGGTCATTACTGCATGAAAAATATGTCATACCATTATTCACTATGATCAATACATGAAAATTAAAATAAATAACAACTGTTGGATTTTAGGAGGTTCAAATTATGTTCAAATGGTACCACTATATGTCATAGCGATGGCATTATAAGATGTGGTTCCAACCACTTCATATGTTGAAAGGAAATGACAGTTTCTGATTTCTGATTTTGACAAAAATGTAAAAAGATGATCAGGCATTATAATGGCTTGTAAAAATACCAAGAAATTTTGACACTACAACACCATAGGGCAACTTAAGATCATGAGAAAACATTTTAAAATAGACAAATAGTAGACATTAATACTCACTTTTCATCATTATATAATAATAATCCTTTAACAAAGAAATAAACTATTTTTCTAAACTGGTGAAATCTGTCATGCCACTGAAACAATAAAATAAAATCAAACATCAGAAATTATGTAACACAAATTCTAAGGTCTTTCTTCATGAACACCAAACATTGCTAAAGTAAATTTCTGACATTCTTATAATTGACTATTTATTGTGTTGTGTAGCAATGCTTGTGTCTGTAGCTTATGCTAGAATAACATATGGTGGAGATATGTCAATGTGACAGCAAGGTAACAATACTTATTATTTATAACTTATTCATTCTGTGAGAATTTGCATTGCCATTGTGATACTATTTATATGTTATACTGTTGGATGGATTGACTTTGAAAACTTTGACATACAAATTCATCTCAGATGGCCCACTGCACTATTGTCATCAATGACCTCAGATAGTCTGCACCACATGTGCAATGTATCAGGCATAATCATCACAGATGTAGATGTCTTTGTTTTTATCATTTTATCCTATTAACAACTTTGAAATGTAGAAATCTAGGTATTTTTCCAAAAGATACAAGAAGATGTGGTATGAGTGCCAATGAGACTATTTTGGTCAAAGAATGCTCTTCAACACTGAGACTTGGCTCACACTGCACACCAAGCTATAAAGGGCCCACAAACAACTAGTGTAAAGCCATTTAAACAGGAAAACCCAACGGTCTAATCTTTATAAAAAAAATAAAAAAAGAAACACTTATGAACCACATCAACAAACGACAACTACTGAACATCAGATTCCTGACAGAGGACAGGTGCAAACGAATACAGCTGGTTTAAACGTTTTAATATGTACCAACTGTCACCCTTATCTTAAACAATAGTGTAACATCACAACATAGAAAGACACACTATAAAATATCAATTGAAATGGCATATCTCAATCAAAAGAATGTGTCCATAGTACACAGATGCCCCATCCACACTATAATTTTCTATGTTCAGTAGACCGTGAAATTGGGGTCAAAAATCTTAAATTGGCATTTAAATTAGAAAGATCATATCATAGGGAACATGTGTACTAAGTTTCAAGTTGATTGGACTTCAACTTCATCAAAAGCTACCTGAACCAAAAACTTTATCCTGAAGTGGGACAGATGGATAAACAGACGGACGAATGGATGGACCCCAAGACCAGAAAATATAATGCTCCTCTTCTATCGTAGGTGGAGCATAAAAATGAAGTATTTACTTCTAGCATCCTGAAGGTCAATGTTTGTTTATAATAATACCTACCAAAATCATGATTTCATCTTTTTCTAAACCTTTCTGTCTTTGTTTAAGTTCTGCAGTCGCTGAAAGTAATAATCTTTTACATCTGAAAAGTAAAATAAAATGCTGAATATACAAATATAATAAGTTACAACAAAAACAATGTTACATTTAAGATGATAATACTGCTGCTCTATCTAGTATTATTTTACTAGGTAAATACAAGGGGGATAATTAATGTCATATTTTGCTAGCAAGGAGATAAGATTGACATCATAGTACTGTATATTCAGAAATTATTGCGATGTTTTTATTATTGTGAAAAATGTGACAGGGTTATAATTACAATAATTTAATCTCCCATTTTAAAATTTTCTATTTGAATTAAACAAGATTTTTCTCAATATCACAAAAATTAAAATCGCATTTTAGTCTTAATTGACAAAAATTGCAATAATACATGCACGCAATAATATGGAGATAACTGTATTGTATTTTAAGCTCCGACGGCATCAATTGGGGATTTGATGGTCGCAAATTGAGTTTACTGGCGACGCTTTAGCGGAGACAGTAAACGGGTATTTGCGACCATCAAATCCCCAATTGATGCCGTCGGAGCTTAAAATACAATATTGTTATCTCCATTCTAATGAAACTGACAGAAAACAACGTTGAAACATGTAATTAAAATCTGCCATATGCCGTCTGCGCTTGCCAATTGATGCCATGTAAAAAAGTGACGTTAACCAATCAAAATGAACGTTACAAACGTTGTTGCATTAGAATTTCTGAATAGCAGTATGTCAAATTAACAAAACATTCACTGTTCCTCAAAAAAGTAGCATGAATTTAATTCAGATAAGATGTGGGGAATATTATAAATGCCATTTTCTCAAACTTACTTATCATTTTGTGTTAAAAGTGTACAAAGGGAAAACTGTTCCAGCATAAATTTGTGTACCACGTCCCTGGGGGCATGGCATGCTTTTAGATATATCACAGGATGCAATAATCGTTGATCATCTTTAGGTAACAACTTAGGTAACTGTTTTACTATTTGATCAAGTCTTTGCAGTTCATTTTCTATCACCTGGAAAATTATAGTTTTCAATATAAAATAAATATATGTGGTATATATAGATTCCACAACTGCAACAAGTGCAGACTATCAAAATATCAAACTAAAGCCTTTCTAAAAAGGCTCTTTATATATATATATTAAACGTTTATTCATTCACATCATTCTAAATGTTGTTTTTTTAAATTCATTGTAATCAGATGTAATCATGATTACTTTGCCAATGTAATCATTAATTTAATCAGACACTTTCAGAAGTGATGCAATCATTAATTTAATTTAATCGTACAAATGTACTTTAATCAATTACATTGAAAGTAATCAGACCCATCTCTGAACAAATGTATTACAATATTTCTCCACTCGAGACAGTTAAATTTTAATATTTAAAGCATGAGGCTTGCCGAGCTTTTCAAATAATTAAAATTGAACTGTTGAGAGTGGAGAAATATTGTTATACATGAGTTACAGTGGGTGGAATCTGTTTCTCTTATGATTTTTTTAGTTCCTTTTCAAAGATTTGAGGAAATTTGTGTACTTTTGATGAGACGTCATCAGGCATGGTCGCCTTTTTTCATAACGTCACAACAAGAAAATTCAGAAGAAAACAAAAAACGTCACAATTAAATATCAACCAATCATTTGCCGAGAACAGATTTTACTAGTGAGAAGAAATATTTTTCTGACACCGTCTGGAAATGTGAAAATAGCACAAAAATAAGAGAAAGTATATTTCACTATTCATTCATGCAATAAAACCAATTCTTACTAGTTATATAAATTTTATAAATCATTTGTTGATTGAAGTATGCCATGTATCTTAAGCCATATCAAAATTAGAAGAGTTTATCGTTAAATCATTTTGTCTGTTTTACAAATTCACAATTTTGTGGAAAAACTAAAAAACAAATGTACTGCAATATATAAAATTTGATCAACTGAAAGAAATAACATGTCAGTTCTGTGTTAAATGCTTGTAACCTCAATATGAATTACTACTGAAAACAATAGCTTGTTCCTTCACTACCATATTTGTGTTGTTATACTCCAAGATAAAACAGATCATTGCTTAGGAACTTTTTTATAGTGCTGTGGTAAGCACACAATATCAGAATGGTTCTATTCTATTTTACATGAGGATATATAAAATTCATGAAAAATCCCCTGTGGAAATGGTTAGTAAAATGCATTTATATCATACATGTGATGGACTGTAAAATTCAGATCAGGAGATTTGGAAATTTTGGTCAGGAGATTGGACCTCAGATCAGGAGGTTTTTTATCGACATATTTTTCGTCGTAAAACTAACCGTATGATGTGTTTTTTTCTTCAATCTTCCTTGTGAATGGCATTAGTTAAAGTCTGCATATATTAAGGAATAATTGAGAAGAATCTTTTTTTCTTTTATTTTACATTGTTGATTGCTGATGAGAATATTTTTTTCTTTTGTTTTACATTGTTGATTGCTGATGAGAATCTTTTTTTCTTTTGTTTTACATTGTTGATTGCTGATGAGAATCTTTTTTTCTTTTGTTTTACATTGTTGATTGCTGATGAGAATCTTTTTTTATTTGTTTTTCATTGGCATTGGCTTGAGATATAAGAGAGATTTATGCTATACATTTATTACATAATAAATAAATAATAAATTAACAAACATTGTTGAACTTTGTCAAATATTTCTGTTGTTTTGAAACTGGTGTCTTTGAAGATAACTGTCGTTTTGGCATTTTGAACACATAATGGTGTACAAAATAATCAATTTGCTTATATAATTCCAGTATTTTCATCTCGAGATTTTCATATACAATAAGTGTTTTTCTCGGCATCAAAAAACTTCCGATAAATTTTTGGACAACAACATTCCATTTTCCATCAATGCCGGTATTTATCGGTATTTGCCTTTAATCATCCTTGGCGTGTGCCATAAACAGAAGCCACATCGAGTAATTGATATACAAACACCTTATGATTGTTCAATCAAACTATTATCACTTGTTAATTAGCCTTTAGCAAGAATTAAAATCTCCACATGTTGCGTAATCAGGTAATGTCAGTTACACCGGATACATTCGATAAACCTCGTGTTTTTACGACTTAAAAAATCTCGGGTTTTTACGATCTGAATGATAAATTTTGTAAACAAAATAGTAAAAATGGCGACTGAAAATTTTCATTCATGAAATTTTTTCTACACGGGATTTTTTTCTCTTCGACGGGAGGACGGGAGGGGACCCCTGAAAACGGGAGTTTTGTACTCCCGTCGGGAGGTTCACATGTATGTTATATTGATATGATCCCTAATTTGCCAACATGTGGCAAAATATCCATTACTTGATATAAAAAGGGGGACAATCAGAATTACCTCTCTTGATCATTGGAGGCTTTTTCTGTTACTTCTTCTAAACACAGAAATGAGTCTATAAATAAGATTTCTAACATACTAGGATTAGTATATCTATTTGACTTACAATTGTAAGAACAGCTGGTCCATCAAACTGAATGGTTTCCTGACCTAAGGCTGTGTTGGCAGCCTGGTATGTTTCTGGGGCTGATAAAAAAGCATGAGTCACAGCTAATGTCACTTCCTGGTTAAAATTTTTATTGCTAGGAACCTGTGTCTGTGTGGCTACTGAACTCGTACTGGGACCTGAAAGGAATACAAATCATTTTCATTCTTAAATGTATACAAATGAATAACATGTTTTATCAGAAGATGTTTAAACAGCAAAAAATTATTTTCTTGTTTCTCCTAGTCAGGCTTTGGTCCCCCATTCTGTTATAAATGACATTCTGTTTGTCTCTAAACTTATCTGGCTTTTCCCTTTGTAACAGTGCAATAAGCCTCCCAAGCACCTTTAGCTATTTAAACCTGTCCTTGATACTTTCAGATTTTGTTTCCCTAGTTATAGTACAATCACCATCACTGGTGCCTAAGGCTTTCCCTGAACATAGTTAAATCAGCATCCTAATAAATTCTGGCCTTTTCCTGAAACCTACCAGGCTTTGTTTACCCAGTTATAGTACAATCACCATCACCAGCACCCAGAGAATTTGTAGCCTGTCCCTAATACCTACCAGGTTTTGTTTCCCCTGTTATAGTATAATCACCATCGCCAGCACCCAGAGCTTTTTTGGCCTGAACAGGCTGAACCTTATACTTACTAGGTTTTGTTTCCCAAGTTATAGTACAATTACCATCACCAGCACCCAGAGAATTTGTAGCCTGTACCTGATACCCACCAGGTTTTGTTTCCCCTGTTACAGTACAATCATCATCGCCAGCACCCAGAGCTTTTCTAGCCTGTCCCTGATACCTACCAGGTTTTGTTTCCCCTGTTATAGTACAATCACCATCGCCTCCACCCAGAGCTTTTCTAGCCTGTCCCTGATACCTACCAGGTTTTGTTTCCCCAGTTATAGTACAATTACCATCACCAGCACCTAGAGCTTTTTTGGCCTGAACGGGCTGAACCTTATACTTACTAGGTTTTGTTTCCCCAGTTATAGTACAATCACCATCGCCAGCACCCAGAGCTTTTCTAGCCTGTCCCTGATACCTTCCAGGTTTTGTTCCACTGTTAAAGTACAATCACCATCGCCAGCACCCAGAGCTTTTCGAGCCTGTCCCTGATACCTACCAGGTTTTGTTTCCCCAGTTATAGTACAATCACCATCGCCAGCACCCAGAGCTTTTCGAGCCTGTTCCTGATACCTACCAGGTTTTGTTTACCCAGTTATAGTACAATCACCCTCACCTGCACCCAGAGCTTTTCTGGCCTGTTCCTGATACTTACTAGGTTTTGTTTCCCCAGTTATAGTACAATCACCATCACCAGCACCCAGAGCTTTTCTGGCCTGTTCTTTGTCCCAGTCGTCTATTTCCTGGTCAAACTTATTATTGTCCTCTAACACCTGTTCCTTTAAGTCATCAGGTAGAACATCATTATCACAGCTTTCTTCTGTACAAATATTAACAATAAGAACATTAGTTGTTAGGCCAGGTCAATACATTCTAATCAATTTCAGGTACAATATTAGTTATATACATAGCTTTTATGGTAATCCCTTATAAGACCTAAGCACTAATAATAATAATGTAGAAGAACTTTTTAGAATCATTAGGATTCTATTTCAATTAAACATAACAGAATTAATAAATGGGGACACAGACGATATACTATATACTGTAATAAAGGAAAATAACTCAAGAACTGTAAAAGTTATGCTACCAAAATATGTACTTGATCTTAGTTTTGAGGTAATAAGCATTATGCATAAGTTTCATGACATTTGATTGAAGCACACTTAAGAAAGGGAACAGAAACCAAAATTCTAAGTGTTCTTATGCAGTGCTGTTACACAAATGTCCACGGTTTGGAGAGGGTTGAGCACTAATAAACATGTTGAACCCAACAAATTTCTTTATATACCTGTACTAAGTCAGCTTCCTGTTACACAAATGTCCACGGTTTGGAGAGGGTTGAGCACTAATAAACATGATAAACCTAACAAATTTCTTTATACACCTGTACCAAGTCATCTTCCTGTTCTGTCTTTTACATTCATTTTTTTTTGTAAATTGTTATTGATATTAATTAGGTGGTTATTTTGCTGGTTTGAATGTTTCACATTTTCTGTCTTTTATTGCTGATTAGACAGTTTATGTTTTATTAATTGTTGAAGACCATATAGTGACCTTTGATTGCTTCTATCCACTTCATTTTTTAACTCTAATGAATAGTTGTCTCCTTGGCAATCATACCACATCTCCTTATTTTTATATTGATTCTTGAAAATCAAACTGTTTGATTTTTTACTATATTACATTTTCAAGCTATTTTATCTTTCTGCAAATGCTCATCAATTTACCATGTTATTAAATGGTCAATAAGTAACTTATAATTCCTATGTCTTAGTATATATGTATAAATGTACTACAAAACAAAATCTACCTTCTGCCTCTAATTTTGATTTATCCACATACATTAAACAATAAGCACTAGCGTTGTGAAATCCACCGACACTTTCTTTTACTAAATCATCCCATGATGCATCAGTCACTGATATGTCATTAAATTTCAACCATTTCGTTAACGACCAAATATATGCCCAGTAATGTCCAGAAGCAGCTTGTCCTTCATGGACAAGTACAGCATGCAAATGATAAGGACACTGAAAAATAAAAGATATAGTCTAAATTGGCAGGCTCAATATGGCTACAAAAGTTGTGTAATGTAAACAAGGAGTTGCACATGGGATTGCACAATTTAGATATGGCTATGTTGTATAAGCTAATGTGCAAAGTAAACCCCCACTAATTATTATAGATTGTCAAAAAGTTCCAGTCAAACAGGAAATGACTGCCTATAACTGGCTAAAACTATCAACTAAACATTACTATATATTAGATCATGATTAAATGTCAAATCTTCAAATTCTTTAATAAAAAAGCTTACTATAATAAAAAAAAAGAAATTATGTACGTCAAATTTATATACCTAGTATGGGTCAATATAAGAAATAAAATGTGAATTTTCGGCATACTTTTATGTTATGAATAAGATAGATAAAAAGTATCATTGGAGCACAAAGGACAGACATCATATAAGTCTCCAACGCACTCTTTTAATTATACTATTTAGATTGTATAGAAACTAAGAATTAAGTAATAATCAATATGAATATCATATCTACCTGCCTACCTAGACCTTTTTACGCCCGGAGGCACATAGACATAGAGCAAGGAAAATCATAAAAATAATGAAAATCACCAAATTAGGTGATACAACTCACAAAAGGCTATAAATATTTTTTTTTGGCAAGGAGCAGTTTGAAAGGATTGAGTTATCTTTTCCATACTAACCGTAACAGATATTAGTCATGCATTTTACAATAGTTTGTATGGCAAGTTACCAAAGATATCTCCCTTGGCATGAGTTTTATTAAGCATTCTATAGAAATTTCATCTCACCTATATCATATATGAATTTCAACATATTTTTAGGTCCTAAACAAAATATAAAAAATCCATTCATAGTCTTAAAATTTTCTCCATTTATCAAGATAATCAAGTTGAATCTCATTATTCAAAGTCAGACGCCGGACTATTGCAATTTTTCCAAAAAAGAATCACAGATCATGGTGATCAAAGATAATCTGAGGTAAAAGCTCGATGAAAAAGAATGTTGTACATCAAAACAATGGTCATTGATTGGAAAATCAATTACATGTGTATTGTCAGAAGAACTCTTCAATCTATTTAAGTTAAGAAATAATAGTGACAAATATACTGCAAAACAATTCTATCACCATCAAACTAGGTTAGATGTCAATTCTAGTTTCATCCCTAAAATTTTCAAATCAAAATGATCTGGTTTTTTTTTATGTACTAGTCCCAGATAGGCACCTGATTCCTTTCAATTTCTAGCTTGAGTACTGTCTTTTCAACAAATAATATTACTTTTTAAAATAAGAGAATTGTTTGTGTATTTTACCTTTCTCATGGCCTCATCACCATACTGTCTATTTATGGCTTCTTCTAAGGAATTTATGTTTTCTTGTAATCCTACAAATATTCCAAATGAATGAATATTTCAATTGTATACCACTGAATGAAAATTTAACAGGGATAAAGAAAACAAAGTTTGTGGAAAATAGACACAATGTTTGCAGTTTGGTGAGGATGAATATATTTTATCATGTCAAAACAAATCTTTGTTTATGTGTTGTTTCATCCAATTCTTTTCTCATTATACTAACAAAGTCAAGAATGATGGCTAATTGACTGTGGGTGTTTCTGTATCTACAATAAATGTATACATTTTCAAACAATACCAAATTTGTTTTAGATACTGTTCCTAAATTGTAATTGATTGTATTCTTATTTTTATGATTTTATTTGGCTACATAATTATTGGAGGGACATTAGTTCTTTAATTTCATGAGAACAGGTAAAAAACAAAATCGGTTATCCAGAAACAGACATTTTTTTTTTTTGTCAAACAATAAAATGTAATACGAAATTAAAAATAAATAAAACTTTTTTAATCAATATTCAATGAAGAATTATCTCTTTACAATACAATTAAAAGACATACCTCTAACATCCTGTTCTACTTCAGTTCGCCATCTCCGCAAACATTCTTGTAAAACTTTTAATTCTGAATCTTCTACATGTTTAGGTGAAGGGTTACTAATTAAGACGTTTGTCCGATGAGGTTTGATGGGCGTGGCTATTTTTTTGGCTGGTGATGATGAAGGGGGTGATGTTGATGTCATAGGAACATCTGTGGGTGTATCAGTTACCATACTAGAAAAAAAAAAAACAAAGAATAGTAGTCAAAATAAAAATTATGGCAGATTCTTTGCATTGTTTACAAAAAAGAAAAGAAATTTAAGATGTCTAATTAAAGTTCTTTTCCATTATTTATAATTCCAAAAAATATTTAAAAATCTTAATCATGTATGTTGATTTTGATTTATTTTCATAATAACATGAAGTTATTCTTGTTTTAGTTTTTACTCTATACAGAAATAAACATTTCTGCTATGAGATGTACCATCCTTGTGTAATAATTCATATACAAAAATAAGATAAATTTCTTCATTCTCAAGCATGATTTCATAAAGATAATTTTCTAAACACAGTCTAATATCATTCACGTTTGATATTCATAATTCTATATTTATTGTTTTTTTTTCGTAAAAATAAAAAACAATAAAATGAACATTACCTAGTATGAGGTTTAGGAGATTCCATTTCTACATCTAATGAAAGACACTGGGTTTCAGGTTTACTTTGGGCAAACTCTAAAGCATAGGACAATACGTCTTGTAGAGGAACTTTCTTACTACCACTTCCATAATGGTTAAATCTGAAATAATCAAATCAATTTCGTTAAATTGATGAACATATTCTCCTCCATTCTTTATTCCACTGATTTAATATTCAACTACATTTTTTTTACTAAAAACTTTAACTGCTTTAAACAGTATATTACTTCTTGTTTTGTCAAAAATCAACAATTTTCTTACAAGCAATTTTATTTCAAAAGTTACGTTAATAGTTTTGTGTGGTCAGTAAAATGAATGGTTAACTGCCTTTTTAAGATTATTCTTTAGTCTAGTTCCTGTCGAATAGTTTCAGACAAGTAATAAAGATAATGAGTGATGTGAACACAGAGGCCATTAATAATGCAAGCATTGGATACTAATCTCTATGTTGTATTGTTTCTTCTATTTGTGACACAAAAAACTTACTTATCTAACTTAGAATACAACACAGATAATTCCTCTCTTAATTTTTTTACTTGTTCTCTTCGTTGCCTGGTTTCTAATTTATTACCAATCATATACCTGAAATGAGAATATATAAGGCTTAAATATCTTTCTCTTCATATAACAAAAGAATCTACATCCATTGCAACAACATTCAAGCATTCAATACCAATGTTCTTATTGGTGTTGATGCTTGTAATTTCATGAAGAAAAAAAATAAATTATAAAAAAAAAGAAACATTTTTCAATAATTGCTAGTTATACTAAAAAAATCTCAGATGTAAGCTAAATTATTTCCTGAAACTAACATGTCAAGTATTTTTAAAATTAAGGAACTATGTGCATACATGTATTAAACAAAGGACACAGATGGATTCATGACAAAATTGTGTTTTGATGATGGTGATGTTTTTGTAGATCTTACTTTACTGAACATTCTTGCTACTTACAATTTTCTCTATCTATAATAAACCCAATTGGCCCTTTAGTTACACAAAAATTTATAAAATTAATGAAAATTTTGAAAAATTGACTATAAAGGGCAATAACTCTTTGAGGGGTCAACTGACCATTTAGGTCATGTGGTTTTAAATAGTTTTATAAATTGACCATAAACCCACTTTTTCATTGTATGGTATGGTATCAATATTTCTGACCTGACACTACGTACGTTTTATTGCTTTATTCTATAGAATTTAATATGCAATGTTTCGGGTTCTTTCGGGAATAATCCCAGGTAAACCCTCATCAGATAGATGTGTGTCTGTTTCATAACAGTTTTTTCAAATTTACTACATGTTTAACAATTGAAAAGGTTAGTGTAGATACCATGTCGGGTCTATACATGAATATAATAGGAACCATTCGGTTTTCCCTTGTACGTGATCTCTCGAAGTAAAACAGCATCACGTCTTTTTACATCTGTTTCACATTATAGTGATTGTATACTAATGCCTCCCATGGTGGTGGTATTGTTAATCAATGTCTTCAGCTTAATAATTAATTATCATGTTGCCAATATTCTTATTGTTTTTTAAACCACTATCTGTTTTGGATTTAGATAGTTATTTTATTTATTTTTTTGGCAATCAGATCTTTCCGAATTATATACTAAAATTTTGTGACTTATTTGTAGATCTTACTTTGCTGAACATTATTGCTGTTGACAGTTTATCTCTATCTATACTAATATTCAAGATAATAACCAAAAACAGCAAAATTTCTTTAAAAATTACCAATTGTGGGGCAGCAACCCAATAACCCATTGTCCAATTCATCTGGAAATTTCAGAGCAGATAAATATTGACTAGATAAACAATTTAACCCTGTTTCAGATTTGCTCTAAATGCTTTGGTTTCAGAGTTATAAGCCAAAATCTAAATTTTACCCCTATGTTATATTTTCAGCCATGGCAGCCATCTTGGTTGGTTGGCCGGGTCACCGGACACATTTTTTAAACTAGATACTCCAATAATGATTATGGCTAAGTTTGGTAAAATTTGTGACCTTGTAGTTTAAGAGGAGAAGATTTTTGTAAAAGTTAACAGACGACGCCCTTCGGGCCAGGTGAGCTAAAAATGTATTTAACATTATTGTATCTACGCATATAGGAAAAGATCATTGTGTGAAAAATTCATCAACCATGACACAATAAGTCAAATTTTCTTGGCTTACCTATCCATATATATCACTTGGGGAAATTCTATTTTGTTGTGAATTTTTTCAGGACGTCCAAGTTGTTGGTTAAACTGAAACCTTGAAAGTTCATAGGTCAACACTGGAGGAAGTTTGGTAAACCACAACTGAAATAAAAAAAAATATAAATGTAATGTAATTAATGCATCGTAATAAAATACATATTTAAACCAGATGCTCCGCAGGGCGCAGCTTTATACGACCGCAGAGGTTGAACCCTGAACGGTTGGGGCAAGTATGGACACAACATTCAAGCTGGATTCAGCTCTAAATTTGGATTGTGATTAAATAGTTGACACAGCATAGGTTTCTGACACAGAATGAATGTGGTCTAATGAACTTAAAAAAAAATGTTTGCCTTTGAGCAATTCACTATGCTGTTGAATATTAATCCTCTCAAAAAAATGTTTGAAGAAATTTTCTTTTTATTTATGAAATCTGAAATGAAAAAAATTGACCCTCCAATTTTTTTTTTCACATCCCCCTTTCCCTTATTTCAAAACTGATCTCAATTCAAATTTCTAATGAAGTTTGCAACAATAACTACTCATTTAAATACATCATAAAATATTAAAATGTAAAAAAAGTGCTTGTTATCACTGAATGGTAAAGATTGTTTTAATCTATCAGTTGGTAGTAAAAGTGAATATACATTGTATATTGTATAAAACAATGATTTAAGTTGATTCAACTACTATTCTGGACAAAGAAAGATAACTCCAATTGAAATCCAATTGGAATTTCTTGCTATTGCACAATATTGTGCAATTAGATATTTCTTGCTATTGTGCAATACTGTGCAATTGAAAATATTTGCTATTGCACAATACCGTGCAATTGAAGATTTCTTGCTATTGCACAATACTGTGCAATTGAAGATTTCTTGCTATTGCTGAATACTGTGCAATTGAAAATTTCTTGCTATTGCTGAATACTGTGCAATTGAAAATTTCTTGCTATTGCACAATAATTAATATAATAATTTTGGATCCTGATTTGGACCAACTTGAAAACTGGGCCCATAATCAACAATCTAAGTACATGTTTAGATTCAGCATATCAAAGAGGCCCAAGAATTCAATTTTTGTTAAAATCAAACTTAGTTTAATTTTGGACCCTTTGGACGTTAATGTAAACCAATTTTAAAACGGGACCAAAAATTAAGAATCTACATACACAGTTAGATTTGGCATATCAAAGAACCCCAATTATTCAATTTTTGATGAAATCAAACAAAGTTTAATTTTGGACCCCGATTTGGACCAACTTGAAAACTGGGCCAATAATTAAAAATCTAAGTACATTTTTAGATTCAGCATATCAAAGAACCCCAAGGATTCAATTTTTGTTAAAATCAAACTAAGTTTAATTTTGGACCCATTGGACCTTAATGTAGACCAATTTGAAAACGGGACCAAAAATTAAGAATCTACATACACAGTTAGATTCGGCATATCAAAGAACCAATCAATTTTTGATAAAATCAAACAAAGTTTAAATCTGGACCCTTTGGGCCCTTTATTCCTAAACTGTTGGGACCAAAACTCCCAAAATCAATACCAACCTTCCTTTTATGGTCATAAACCTTGTGTTTAAATTTCATAGATTTCTATTTACTTATACTAAAGTTATGGTGCGAAAACCAAGAAAAATGCTTATTTGGGTCCCTTTTTGGCCCCTAATTCCTAAACTGTTGGGACCTAAACTCCCAAAATCAATACCAACCTTCCTTTTGTGGTCATAAACATTGTGTTTAAATTTCATTGATTTCTATTTACTTAAACTAAAGTTATTGTGCGAAAACCAAGAATAATGCTTATTTGGGCCCTTTTTTGGCCCCTAATTCCTAAACTGTTGGAACCAAAACTCCCAAAATCAATCCCAACCTTTCTTTTGTGGTCATAAACCTTATGTCAAAATTTCATAGATTTCTATTTACTTAAACTAAAGTTATAGTGCGAAAACCAAGAAAATGCTTATTTGGGCCCTTTTTGGCCCCTAATTCCTAAAATGTTGGGACTAAAACTCCCAAAATCAATCCCTACCTTCCTTTTGTGGTCATAAACCTTGTGTTAAAATTTCATAGATTTCTATTCACTTTTACTAAAGTTAGAGTGCGAAAACTAAAAGTATTCGGACGACGACGACGACGACGACGCCAACGTGATAGCAATATACGACGAAAAATTTTTCAAATTTTGCGGTCGTATAATAAAAATCTAAATGTTGGAACCATATTTGCTTTTCAAGGATCCTTCAAAACTAATTCAATTTTTTTCATTTTTGTGCCTGTCCCAAGTCAGGAGTCTCTGGCCTTTGTTAGTCTTGTATTATTTTTAATTTTAGTTTATTGTGTACAATTTGGAGTTAGTGTGGCGTTCATTATCACTGAACTAGTATATACATTTGTTTAGGGGCCAGCTGAAGGACACCTCTGGGTGCGGCAATTTCTCGCTGCATTGAAGACCTGTTGGTGACCTTCTGCTGTTGTCTGCTCTATGGTCGGGTTGTTGTGTCTTTGACACATTCCCCATTTCCATTCTCAATTTTAATGTTTTATTAAACTTTTGTATTAGAACATACTAATGAGGCTGTTTTCTACTTTAGCATGTTTGTACAAAAAGAAAAGTAATTCTAACTATTTAAACAGGTTCACTAAATATTGTTACACAAAGTTGCTAAGTCACATAATCAATTTAAAATATGTGTTGTGAAAGTACAATTAACACGACGTAATGTTATATTTATTCCCATACTTTCACTTTCCCATTGTTGACATCAACTTCCGCCCAGCAATTGTTTATATAGTTTTGAAGAGGGAAGCTGTTTCATGCACACGAAGATTGATAGTTAACTTGTTTCAGATTTTATAAAAGGTAAACAGCATACTTTTTACACACTATAGTATTTTACTGATCTCCGCATCAGGTTCTAAATATATACTTTGCCCTATTTATAGATCGTAGTTTCCCCTGTTAAATATAGCGCAATCGGCAATTCAACGCTCAGACTCGTTTGTTTTATAAATAAGTAAGTTCACAACAATATGATACAACTTTGGCTGCTCTCTAGTATTATGAATTATAACAACTTGTAATTTTTTAATGAAATGTTTTTATAAATTTTTGTTTCATTGTTACAATCTATTTTTTTTTTACTTTGTTCACATACATGTCCATAGCACAAAAAGATTGGATTAGTGAAGGATATCCTCTGCATGTTTCGTAAAGATTTGTTTACACCAGAGGCACAAAATCCACAAATCTTTTACTTGGATATATATTTTATTACTGTTGCTTAGGTATGATATTTGTAACTCAAAACTCTCAAGACTCCCTCATATAGCAGGGTATTATAATAATTTGTTTTCGATAAATAAGTCACACACTTTTTCAATTTTCACATTGATGTTTAAATAACTAGTATGTAACACTCTTTTTTGCCCTATAGGGCAGGTAAAATAAAGTACAATTGTTTGAATGACAAAACACTGACCTCTTGACCTGATTGCTGTGTAGTATCATTACTGACTGTTTCTATAGCTCCATGTGCTGTAGCAGCCTCTAAACTCTCATGGATGTCTCGAAAACCATTCACTTGTAACGGAAACTGACCAAAATTCTCATCATTGCTAAATCCTTTACCTAGG
This sequence comes from Mytilus galloprovincialis, assembly GCA_037788925.1. NCBI lineage: Eukaryota > Metazoa > Mollusca > Bivalvia > Mytilida > Mytilidae > Mytilus > Mytilus galloprovincialis. The sequence continues at coordinate 89,416,230 of CM075333.1, read as the reverse complement.
ATAAGAAACAAATTATTAATAATAAAAAACACTGAATTGCATAAGCTAAGGTAATTAAAAGCCAAGCTTTCAATGCATGCAACATCTACAGTAGACTTTACAAAGAATTTTCAATTCTCTAGTTAAAAATAGACAAGTTGGCATGCATGGATGCTTTTATCCACAGCCTAAGAGTGAAAACTCTGTCAACTAAAAAGAAATACAAATTAAGTCTGAAATTCATTATGATAATAAGGTTAGGGATTTTATAATATTGTCATTCTATATTAATATGAATTATACTAGTCTGAATAGACTGAGTTTGTCACATGAAGTCGAAATAATATCTGTTCATTCAAGACATTATATACATAACTTATAGCTAAGAGCTCGAGGGTGCTAGAGCAGAGCATCAACTTCAGAAATCATTGTCAACCGTGGCAGCAAAAAAACCAAAACGCTGCAGGTTTTACATATAACATTCCTCTCAAGGGAAATAATTTCATATTTAAAAGTTGATCAAACAGATTGTCTCCCAGCAGTGATGTTCTGGTGATGTATTATCGTTGAAATTGGTTAGTTTAGGCAAGTAAACTAAATAATCAATTGTAAATTTTCAAAACAGATTACAATAAATATTTAATAATACTTTAAAAGGCGTGGAACTCACTTTAAATGATTGAACTCTAATATTAAAGGCTGCCATAGATAAAATTGTTTGGAATTACATGTTAAACATACCTTCATTGACACCCTCAGCTCTATATTGACCATAAAATAACTCAACCATTGGATTTTTTGTTTCTCCAGATTCTCCAGCCCTGTACAATAAAAATTCATAAATTATTATAAATTTTATATATTTTATTAACTAGAGGGTCCAAGGACCCTGTGTCGCTCACCTGATATTTTTATTTACAATTGTTGCATGATAAATGCAACTGTTGTACTGTCATTTAGTTTCAGAGATATAATACTAAAAAGTGCATTTGAAACCTATGTTTTATTTCAGCCATGTGGGCAGGCAGGGTCATCATACACAGTGGTCCCTGGATATCCTAGTGGTGATTTAAACCAAGTTTGTTTAAATTCAACAGTTGTTTCAGGGGAGAATTTTTGTAAAATTTATCTAACAAGAAATGCAAAGTAATGAGAAAGGTGTGAAGTAGTTTTGTTGTTGCGCAACCCCCCCCCCCCCCCCCCCCCCCCCCACTTTGCCAAAAAAAGCAAAAAGGTAATAAAAAATTATCATATAAGGGCAATCTATCCTATTCATGATTTCTGCAAAATTCAGTTGATTGTGCAAGGGTTGTATAGCCAGCTGAGGTCGTTAAAAACTCTCTTTCTTTTGTTGTTGCAGATAGATCTTGACCTGATAAGCAATTTTACCACATGTCAGATTTGCTCTAAATGCTTTGGTTTTTGAGTGATAAGCCAAAAACTGCATTTTACCCCTATGTTCTATTTTTAGCCATGGCGGCCATCTTGATTGGTTGGCCGGGTCACCGTACACAATTTTTAAAGTAGATACCCCAATGATGATTGTGGCCAAGTTTGGTTTAATTTGGTCCAGTAGTTTCAGAGGAGAAGATTTTTGTAAAAGATAACTAAGATTTACGAAAAATGGTTAAAAATTGACTATAAAGGGCAATAACTCCTAAAGGGGTCAACAGACCATTTTGGTCATGTTGACTTATTTGTAGATCTTATTTAGCTGAACATTTTTGCTGTTTACAGTTTATCTCTATCTATAATAATATTCAAGATAATAACCAAAAACAGCAAAATTTCCTTAAAATTACCAATTCAGGGGCAGCAACCTATCAACGAATTGTCCGATTCATCTCAAAATTTCAGGGCAGATAGATCTTGACCTGATAAACAATTTTACCCCATGTCAGATTTGCTCTAAATGCTTCCGTTTTTGAGTGATAAGCCAAAAACTGCATTTTACCCCTATGTTCTATTTTTAGCCATGGCGGCCATCTTGGTTGGGCGGGCGGGTCACCGGACACAATTTTTAAACTAGATACCCCAATGATGATTGTGGCCTAGTTTGGTTTAATTTGGTCCAGTAGTTTCAGAGGAGAAGATTTTTGTAAAAGATAATTAAGATTTACGAAAAATGGTTAAAAATTGACTATAAAGGGCAATAACTTCTAAAGGGGTCAACAGACCATTTTGGTCATGTTGACTTATTTGTAGATCTTACTTTGTTGAACATTTTTGCTGTTCACAGTTTATCTCTATCTATAATAATATTCAGGATAATAACCAAAAACAGCAAAATTTTCTCAAAATTACCAATTCAGGGGCAGCAACCTATCAACGGGTTGTCCGATTCATCTGAAAATTTCAGGGCAGATACATCTTAACCTGATAAACAATTTTACCCCATGTCAGATTTGCTCTAAATGCTTTGGTTTTTAAGTTATAAGCCAAAAACTGCATTTTACCCCTATGTTCTATTTTTAGCCATGGCGGCCATCTTGGTTGGTTGGGCGGGTCACCGGACACAATTTTTAAACTAGATACCCCAATGATGATTGTGGCCAAGTTTGGTTTAATTTGGTCCAGTAGTTTCAGAGGAGAAGATTTTTGTAAAAGTTAACGACGGACGACGACGGACGACGGACGACGGACGACGGACGACGGACGCCGGACGCCGGACGCCAAGTGATGAGAAAAGCTCACTTGGCCCTTCGGGCCACGTGAGCTAAAAAGGGCCATAATCACCAGCAAGAAACGTAAATGCTTTCAAGGGAATTTCTTGTTTCTACTTTTACAACTTCAAAAAATCCCAGATTGATACAAGGATTTTTTTATTTTTTTTTAAATTTTAACTGTTAATTTGGTTCTCTTGATCCAAATACTGGTAATATCAATGATTTATGTATTAATAAATCTGTCATACCTATGTCAAGTGGAATCTTATTAATAGTTTGTTAAAGTCTCATGTGTTAATGCATTTAGATAACTTGTGTTGATGCCAGCATTTAAATAAATTTTCTATGGAGTCCATTCCTTTGTCAGGTGGTTTGGGTTCTTAATTTATATAAACTAGTGACACTGCCACATCCTTAATGTCTTATAATGTTCCTTCACCAATTATTGTCATATTAATGTCCCACAAGTGATATTGCCTCAAGGTCACATTACTAAGGATCTTACCTAGCCTTGTGTGTGACAGCTATTAGACTTACCCTGTTTCAGGGGATGGAGGTCTGAATGTTGTTTTAAATGCATCTTCTAACCATTCTAATAACTTGTGTTGGAATTCGCTGACATCCTATAAAACACAAGACAATAGAACAATAAGCAAAACATGGTTAATATACAACACCTACTTTGAGATCTTTTGAGAAAAATAAAATGTTATTGCGAGTACCTGAATGCATAAGAACACCAGGAGAAACAATTAAGACTTCACTTTAAGTACATTCCCAATGTTGAAAACATTTGTATCTTTTATTGGCATAAAACTGTCTACGGTAATTTGTAGACAATATTTTTCTGAATTGAAATGTAAAAGGTTGTGAATTTGTTGTTTTTTGTGTGTAGTTTTTTGTATAAACAAATGACATCAGTAAAAATCTAGATTACATCCCTGTAAAAGTGTAGGCTGTTGTTTATGATAATGATAGTTTATGATTCTTGTATTGAGTCATAGAAACCATTATAGTCTTTTAAATATAGAATAATGCAAGTTTATTTTTAGACACAACATTTTTCAGGTTTTTGTGCTAAACAGTTAAGATATCAATTAGGGTTTGAAGTGTTTTTGGATTGGTGTCTAGGTAACCATGGTAACATATACCTAACAACTCTTTTCAAATAGAATAAATGACTGGTTACCTGTTGACTGTCTCCTACACCAGTAGCTGCTGTTGCAGCAAAAGCTTCTTTAAGAATATCTACAGCTTTAGAAGGATCTACATACTTTCTCTTGGAACCAACCATTAATGCAAACAAACGTCGGAGTTCACACATAAATCTGACATTTCTCGTCTCCTGCTGCAAGATGGAAAAAAATATTTCATATTAACTAAGGATTCAATGTTCTGTACAAGGACAAAAACACACTTCAATTCCATATCAAAACATTTAAAGAATGAATAACATGAACATTCTATATCAGGTCAGTCAACTAAATGGTAGGCACACAATGCCAATAAAGGTAAATGCCCTTAAAAAGGAACATGCATGGGCTTTCCTCATAGTTAAAGGCCCTATAGTGAGCTATAGTTGTTAATTTCTATGTCATTAGGTCTCTTGTGGAGAGTTGTCTCATTGGCAATCATACAACATCTTCTTTTTATATTACTTGCCTTATCCAAAACCGTCTAAATCTATTTTTGTATTAGTTCTAATGATTTTTTTTCAATTATCTTAACCTTTAAACCACCATTTTGATAGGACTGATTAACTCTGTTATAAATATAATTTCTTTAGTAACATAATAAAAAGTTTAGTATAAGGTAAAGGGCACCTGTTCAGTGTTGCCTAACAGGCTTACAGAGACAACTAATACTAATCTGTTCTAATCTGTCAATCACTATTTTATCTATGACAATGACGTTACTTTCATCGACAATGGGCATATGCACCCTTAGTTTCAAGCAATAATTTTTCATATCACTCTACTGTGCTGAGAAAGGAAATCATCAGTAAGTAACATCAAACCAAAATTTTGTAAAATAACAATAATACCCTTTATCACTTCTTATACATGTTATCATTTAATTGTCTTACCTGTGAAGGATCTTTAGGTAGTTTGAAGTTAAGCACCAAATGTCGAAATCTTCTGAGATTAAATAAAGACTGAAATGATTAAATGGATATATTTCTATTGTATTATTCATATCAATAAGAAAGTAAATCAGGTATCTTTCAAGAGTACAAATCGTTTCTGTTTGGTGGATTTTGCTCCCACTATTGGATCTTCCTAATGTGGATGTTGAATACCACCATTTTAATGTTACCAGATTATATCCTTCACTCATATACAAGTTGCAAAAGTGACACATTTATTTCTTCTGGTTTAGGTATACTCAAATTCAACACATTAATGTGTACTAGTTTTACTTAACTAATCTAAGTTTTACATTTTCCATGTCAGGCCTTTAATTTCAAAGCGGACTATTCAGCATGATCTTTTTTTTCAATGTTGACGGCTGCACATGGATGTATTATTGCTTACATCTTAGTCATTTGGACTCTGGTGAATAGTTGTCTCATTGGCAATTATACCACATCTCCTTATTTTCTATATCTTATATTTAAGAATTTGAAATTTAGGAAATTTAAGTGGAAGGTTGAGGGTTTTAATCTATATTCTTAAATAATGTCTGAAATTCTTTCTTCGTTTTTCAACTGCTTTCCAATTAAAAGTCTGGAAATCGAAAGAAATGTTTCAAAAATGCTGACAGTAGACAAGATCTGAAGGTCTTTACAGACCAGCCAAAACCCATTTCAGGCCATATTGATGGAGGTATGATAGACAATAAAGTTTCAACCATGAATAACCATTGTTCAACCTGTATACTCTTGATTACCTGTATAACAGCACTAAACCAACATGTATTTCCCACATTCTTTAAACCAACAGGACATTCTTCTAGTCTCTTCCTTTCATGTGGATTAAGTGGGTCTACAAACCATATATCACCTCTCTTCCGTTTAGTCCCAGCTTTACTTTCTATCAAACTTTGTTCTAACACTCTGAAAAGTACAAGAAAGATTCGTGTAAATCTTACACTTACTGGTTTCTTCAATCAAATAACTACAAATCATTGAAATTGAAGTTTTATTATTGAACACAAAGAAACATTAGATAACCTGCACGATGCAATATTATTGAATCATTAAAGAACCTTAGTGAGCACGCTCACATACCCCATGTCCCCACATTGTCATTGGAGAAATTAAATAAGTATAAGAAAAAAAATTGTATAAGAAAAAATATTGAATAATAATTTCCTGTCAATATACATAGTATGTCCTTATTATCTACAAAATTTCATGAAATTCTGTTGTGTGTTTTCAGAGGAGTTGAGATGACAAACTGTTGCAGAAGTACATTGAAGCAAATAAGTTCAAAGGGGCATAACTCCTAAAAAAAAATTGAACCGTAATTTCCTGTCGATATGCACATCTACATAGTATGTCCTTATTATCTGAAAAGGTTCCGTGAAATTCTGTTGTGTGGTTTGAGAGGAGTTGCCATGACAAACTGTTGCAGTAGTACATTAAAGTAAATAAGTTCAAAGGGGCGTAACTCCTAGAAAAAAAATTGAATCACAAATTGAAGTTTTATTATTGAACACAAAGAAACATTAGATAACCTGCACGATGTAATATTATTGAATCATAAAGTCTTCTGTAGTTCATCAATTATGAATAAATAGAGATTTGGGAAGTATGCCAATGAGACAGCAACCAAGATTTCAATTTAAATTATAGATTTCTACAGTTCATAAATTACCTGCTAATATCCTGTTCTTCCTTGGACACCTGACCTCCCAGAATTCCCTGTGTATCTTGAAGACTGGCAGCTATAGCTTTCTGTAATTCGTCACTTTCGTTTGTTTCTGTTGTTAGGTCTATGACACCTGATGTTTAAAATGAGTTTTAAATACAAAGCATGTAAATAAATAAAGTGTTGATTACATTAAAGAACTTTTCTTTCATAATGAATTAGTTTAGGAAAAATCATTTGAGAAGTTTTATTATCAAGGAGCTGTAATTATACATTAATGAGGGTGGTTGTGTATAAGGTGAGCAACTAAAAACTACACAATTGGTGCCTTTCACCCATTTGTATTCTATTGCTAGAAAAGATAAAAAGAAAAGAAAATGAAAAATTTCTGCAAAATTATTTACTTGTGTTTTTAAGGTACCAGTCTTACAACTCCAGTTTCCGGTGCATGTCAAAACATGGAGGGAAACAAAATAGTTCATTTTTTCTGATTTTTTTTCTGGACTCATTTTTTTCTGTTTGACTATAGATTTTTGCTGAATTGATACATATATATAGATTTTAAAAAAATCTGGCATTTTTTTGGGGATATCAATCCAGGAAAGGGGAAGGATATCATGTTTACTGGAAGTGGTGCGGCCTAGTAAAAACAGCAAACAAAAAGGAGAAAAAAATGTTTCGACTTCAGGGTTACGTAACTTTTTATTTTTGTGGCATGACCCACCTTTTTTTCAATTAAATCACAATTTCACATTAGTACATACATGATATGAACATGAATTTTTTTTTCTATGTAGCATTTTTTATTTTTTTATTTTCAAAGATCAGCTGTTTAGCATGTAAGCCTATGGAGCAGTCAATTACAAGACTGCAACCTTAAGATTGGTGTGTCAAGTTCTATCCAACATCATTAAAAAAAATTTAAAAAATCTTTTTTAATTGTAACTGGATCTGTCTAGTCATGCTAGTAGTGGATAGGCTATACTAGTCAAAATAAAGTGGAAAGAGGGACTATGGCTGTACTGGCTGATGGACATTTAAAATCATACCCTTCACAATGACATTGCATGGTGTTATATTCCTTTGGTTTTATTCAGTATTGAAGACAGAATAGAATTCTGATAAGATGTGAAAGTTATTTAATTTCCTTTAATTAAGCGTTTTGATTGGAATGAATAAAATGGGAATCACAATTTTTACCTTGACTTTTATTTGTACTGGTTGACTGTGTTTCTGTTGATTGTGTAGCTGTAGTATCGGTGCCTGGTTTCCCTTTAGCATCTAATGTATCTGCAGCTGTCGTCCTTGGAGGTAATGGATTCACAGTTGACTGTATAAAGAAAGGAATGAATATATTTAACTCGTGAAATTGGTTAAAATGGATTCACAGTTGACTGCAATTTTGGTTAAAATTCAATGATAGTAATTATGTGTTACAATGACAACATTGATTATTTTATTTAGACTTGACAACTATTTCACAAAATTTTGTAGTCAAAACAAATTCAAACAAGTTCCCCCTCCAATGTAAAAGTTTGCATGTACATATTGATACATGTGTACATGTAATTGTTCAAATATTTTACCTTTTTAGGAGGGCTGTTGGTTACTTGGCTGTCTTCAGCCACCAACATTGCCACAACATTTTCTACATTAAATTGTCCATTTTCATCTTGACAAGCATCAATGGCTCTCTTGATCACTTTTTCATCATGTATTCCTGTAATTTCCTTTATCTGGTTACAAACAGTCAAAAGTTCATCCTGCTTTCTTCCCTGCAATACCCAAACATTTGCTATTTCCATGAATTGATACATGTACATTAATATGGCATCACTTAATCCAATGATTCAATACACTGTAAAGTAGCATTCCATAAACATAATGAAGGTCAAAACAGCATATGACCCTTGCGTTTTTAAGCACCAATGACTTTGAGTAAATGTTACAATTATGCGGACATTATTGAGTGCAAAGTAGCATTGCTTGTTAAATATAAATTTCAGCAATAAATATTCATGAAAATAATTTTTAAGATCAGAGATAAATGATATGAAAATGTTTTGTCACGAGAAAGGACAAGGTTCACTAATGGCACAAAATAGCCTAAAATATCAACTTTATCATAAAACACCAAAAAGGTCTCAAGTTGGTTCGTAAATGGGTCTATTTCAAAAGTATAAATGCTAAATATGTCAGTTCTTTTCATAAGACTACAATATATTCTCCAAAGTAAGCCCATTTTGGACATTTTGTCAAAATATGATGATTTTGTGCATTTTTTTTAGACCTAAAAGCTTTTGAAACACCTTCACCACCACCTATGATCCAGAATGTGTTGTAACCAAAAGATTCCAATTTTGATATAGATTTCATCAATATAAAAACTTTTTGAATTGTAGATGGAGGCCAAGGTTAATTATGCCAAAAACAATTAAAATTATGGACAAAGAGTACCAAAATTGACCTTTTAATACAAATTATGCTCATTTAAGGGGTAATTGCTCCATAAAAAGTAAAGGAAAGTGCCAGAAAAAATATTTTTGTCTTAGTAGTATTATCACAAGTATTTCTATATGACATTTGTAATTTTTTGCCCCAATTTTAAAAAACATAAAAAAATCAGGGCCAATTTTAACCCTTCGTGAACCTTCTCCTTTATTTATCGCTATTTAGTGTATTTTTCCTTTGATCTTTTTTTGTGATAATTTTCATATCATGCTACTCGCTTGAGATGGAAAATTATTGCTAGAAACTAAGGAGCCACGTGGTGTTGCTAATGAAATTGACATGAAATTGACAACGCCGTCATAGATTAAATAGCGATAAACAGATTATCATTAGTCATCTCAACTGGATTGCTTTTCACACTATCGCTGCCACCGGCTCAAGCGAGAAAATCAATTTTGTTGCGATAACCAACGATAATCTATATAAATATCAGTAACAATGCATGATTACCGAAAGTTTGTGTTAACGCATGTGGAAGAACCGATCTGCTATATACATGTATATAACAACAAACCAGATTATACCTCAACAAATAATTTCACAATAAAATTATCCATTGTTTGAGTTCTGTCAAGAATCATATATAAATACAATAATCTACAGTTGTTTTTAAGTATGTGTTGTAGAGGTCTGTGAAGTAATAATATAAGCATTTAGACATAGGATATTAAAGGAAAGTGTACCAATCGAAAGTCTTTGGTACATGATGTATTGATGATGAATGTCAGCAGTGGCGGATCCAGCACTTTTTGTAAGGGGGGGCCTGCTGACTGACCTGAGGGGGGCATCAAGTAATGCTTTAGTGATTCCCTTAATAATCAACCAATTTCCCCCTTCCCCTTTTTGGATCTGCCTAAGGTCAGAATGACACTGCTCCAGGTGGTATTAGGTTTGTTCGCGCCCAATACACTTTTGCACCAAGGTCCGTTCGCACCCAATTTTAAATCAAAGAGCTGAAAGCTCTGAGGAAAAATGACGCCACTGCCTCTAATATTGGGATATTTTTATGCAAGTCTTGATTTTCACATACCGTAATAAAGTTTAACATTGCAACATGTCTCGTAAGCATATACTTGATATTCGTATATGTGTGTGCGTGTGAAGTAAAGATGACAACTGACTGGTTTTCTTTTTAGTACAAATGAATAGGTCAAGAGTCAAGACTACTTGAATGATCTACAGTATCCAATTAATACTGGCTGTTGTATTTTTTTTGTACAAATAAATAGCATGAATACCGGTAGGTGAAGACTACCTGAATGATCATCAGTATCCAATGACTAATGGCTGGTTTTTTTTTGTACAAATAAATAGGTCAAGAATACTGGAATGATCTACAATATCCAATGACTACTAGCTGTTCTTTTGTACTAATAAATAGGTCAAGACTATTTAAATGATCTACAATATTCAATGACTACTGGCTGTTCTTTTATGTACATACTAAATAAAGACTACCTGAATGATTTAAAGTATTCTAAGTAATGTGTAATTTTTTTCTTGCAATTACATTTTTCTAAATCAAGAACCATTGACAGACTACTAGCTGTATCCTTTTCAATCCAAATGATTTTGAAGAGCCTGTTGTAACAAGCTCTTATACCCCACTAGTCCTATAACATATGACTTTGCATTCTTATCCAATTTTTAACGTTTTTATACTGATATTTTTTTTTTTTAATTTTTTGAATGCCAAGTGTGGCATATTAAAAGTAAAAATAAATTATCAGAACAGTAAATAGAAATTTAATAGTAAATAATGCTCCCAAGGTCATACATGTATGTTATAGGACTAATTACCCACATACTTGTTAAATAAGTTACTAGTGACATAGTTAAGTTATTTCTGTTACATGAAGCAAATTCTATTTCTGTAGATTTACACAATAGCATAATGTTGTTATACTAGTTTAATTTCACCTTGAAGATTAGACAAATAGGGATACTCCTTTGATTTTGTTATTTCATGTCAGTCAGGTCGCTTTATATGAAACTAGAAACTACTTCTCTGCCATATTGATATTTTATAACAACTCTGCCCATGACCCATATAATTGATATTCATTCTTTAACCATATATCATATAGTAATCTATTTTTTTTTTATTTTGCACTAACCCACCATCTTTCATGTCAAATTTCTGTCTCCATTTAGGTTTATTGCTATTGAACCATCATGGTATTAAACACAATTCCAAGTATTTATGCTGTTATAGTGGGTCACCATACATTCAACTTTGGTGGCATTCCAGTTATTGAAATTTGTGTCAGATTAGAACAATGAACTAGACCTTTAGGAATGGATCTCATAATTTGATATGGAGCCATAGTATGCAACCCCTGCCCAGTAACAAAAATAAACAAGCTTGAAAGGATACATGTCAAGCAGCAAAATGTATCACCAGAGATTACAAGTCAAGAGAGGATGGATACGTCTAAAAAATGCTTGCCAAACTGAAACTACAACAAGATCTCCAGACAGGAACAAACAAGCGTTTAAGCCAAAATTAGTTTTTATGTAAAAAGTAGTTGAGGGGCTGATTCACGCTATTGAACCAGACGGATTCCTCAAAAAAGCATGTATGAAGAGCACCATAACTGCTGGGAAATACACAGAATACCACGTAACAATAATTGTGGAAAAGCAAGTGAAGAATAACTCTGACGTCAACATTAACTGTCAGTGTATTGACATTTCACCAAGTGAAAAAACGTACAATATTCAAACTCATCCTTTGTAAGATAGTGATCACGTCAAATCAGCTAGACGACACTATTGTGCACGCATCAAACGTAGAGAGCTTCAAATCTAGCTGTTCTCACACCCTGCCAATAAATCGGCGGTGCTCTCTCAAAGCCAGCATCGATACCGACAATTAATTCACATGTCATACAGATACAGTCTGTTACAGACTCTGCTGCTGTAACTTTGTAAACAAAGATGGAGTCGGGAGTCCAGTCTGTGTCTTTAACCACTAGCCCGATGCCCCAGACTAGTATTAAATTTTAAGCTCAGACTAGTAAATTTTAATTATCGTTTGCCGACCGGACTTACAGATTAGTAAGAAATATAACGTCCTTGCTATGTTATTTGAACATATTTGAAGTTTAGATTGACAAGTAATGCAGAAAAGATCGTCAAATTAATGCGTACAAATGTAACAAAGTCTAAACTATCAAGATCGATAATTAATAAAATTGAGAATGGAAATGGGGAATGTGCCAAAGAGACAACAACACGACCATAGAGCAGACAACAGCAGAAGGTCACCAACAGGTCTTCAATGCAACGAGAAATTCTCGCACCCGGAGGCGTCCTTCAGCTGGCCCCTAAACAAATATATACTGGTTCAGTGATAACATTTATTCTGAGAAAGTGAAACAGAAACGTAAACAAGTCGCAATATTTCGATCTGACTTATAACAAGTAGAAAGTGGACCAACACAGACACATTACATTTTCTTTTAATAAAAGCAGTTGTTTGTAAAACGAAAAGACTATCAAGTTTTTCTCCAATTAATTATATATCTTCATTGTTCTAACAATGTTTTAGTTTTACTTCACATAATCAATAAAGTTATAAAAAAAGATTTATGAGTATCTTAAGAACATCGTGTTGGTACACTTTGATCTATTTGGTAATAAGAAGGACCGGAGACCAAGTGTCATCCGACGATTCATAGGCACCACATTTACTGATTTCCAATTATTCAAAACTTCGTAAATCTGCATAAAGTTCAGTATCTATCCAAAAGATGTCAGGATAATTCCGATTAATACTTTTTTAATGGTTGTTAAGGTGAAATGGTAAGAAAGGCTGACATTATTTAGGAGAACTATTTTGTCTAGCGATTGCTGGTCATTGGTGTGTGAAGTCCAGAACCATGTCAAAACGGATCTATTTGTTTATTACGTAGATAAAAGCGAAAGCTTGAATAAATATGAGAAATATAACAAAGTGAAAGCTCAAAATACCATTGGGGTGATACCATTTAATAACAATAAACATAAGAACAGGTCAAAATGTTTTATTCTGTGAAAAAAGTATGTAAACTGGTTCCTGGTTGATTACTACACGTACAAATGTACATTAGTCATTAATGATAATACAAGCAGATTCCAGTCTGTATGTAAAATAGTAAATACGAAACCAAGCGCGGTAGACGGAGAAATGTAATGGAAAGTAAATACGAACCAAGCGCGGTACAGTATTCTCCCCAGAAATTTTGAATAGCATCACATTTGGCGTAAAAAATAAATTGTATTTTTTTCAATGCAATTTGTCGCATCGTGGTAATGCTCTATTTCCTTTGTTATATACGTTATTGTTTATTACAAAATGTATTATATTGTTTGTATGCTATAGGCCCTTTTTTGGTGAATAAAATATTCTACTCCACCCTATTCTTTGTATCTATATTGTTGAATTCATAACTGAGAATACGATTAAACTAAAACCATGATAACAGTATTTTCAGTTTGTTTTCTTTATTCATTTATAGTTCCAGAATGAATTTTTTCCTCTTGGGCCAAATAAATATATATGTGTATAGATACATGTACAATTGCACTAAATGTGTAGGAAAAAAACACTGGTTCTTATAATAAAAAAAAGGAAAGAGAAAGTATCATATAGCAATAAAATTTAAATTAAAAAACTTTCTTTATCATGTCTATCAAATATATTGGTTCATGGTCCCAGTTGCAGACTTGGGGTCAATTACATTGGAATGTAATTAATTAAATTACACATTACATTGCAAAAATGGTCAATTACACTAATTACACATTACACAGTTTTTGAAATGTAATTAATTAAATTACAATTACTTTACTAAAGTAATTAATTAAATTACACATTACATTTCATCATGATATTTTTTAACAATATTTTACATGTTTATATAATGCATGTGTAAAATCTTCATGTTAGCATAGTTTAAGCGTTTCATTTGATAATCATGTAATATAGTTATTTTAATGTTTTGTCAATTAATTTGAATCTTCTGGTCTGAAAACAGCAATTGTGAATAGTCTTTCACAGGAGCTAATGTTGCGCAAGATATTGCTTGATCAGGACATGGAACTTTAATGATTAGAAAATCATTATATTGATAGGAGAGGGAATTTGTTTCTATTAGCTTGTCAATACATCAAGGGGTATTTTGACATCTCAGAAATGAACTCATTTGAATTAAACATAATATGAATAAAGAAATTATAAATGAATTAAAAAATTTTTTTATTTTACTTTAAATAAAAATATTAAAAAGTGTGCTTGTCACAATATTGGAAATAATTTTTAGTACAAACAATGTACATGATGTATATAATGTCTAAATATTAGCAATATTTTGCTAATTAGATAAAATATCTGTAATAGTGGCATTGACCCTGGACATTTTAATCTGATTAATTGATGTTTGTTTTTACAGCTGTTAATTTTTATTTTTATAATCCTTTTGTGTATACTAATTTAACAAAATGATTGTATGCAGTGATTTTATATTCTAAATGAACTGTCTCAGAAAGATGTTTCACACTGACACATTTAATTGTTTTAGTTTAACAAGGTGTTTATTACTTATCAATCTATTTAGTTAAGGATCTTTCTTAAAAACTGAACAACCCTTATATATGATTATCACATTTTTTAAATTATAAAACTATTCAAAAAAAATCTGTAGGTCAAATAAATGATATAAAAACTTCAGAATAAATTACAGACTACACGAAATACGTCGGACCGTCGGACAAATCCGGTGAATAATGGATCGGTCTGGTAAAATTTTGTTGAATTCCGGTCCGAATGTCCGGTGTTTTTTTTCATGGATTTTTCTAACATTCTAGCAAAATTGCCAAACGATCTCAAATTCATTTTCATCTTTATTATTCATCACAGCGATGTTTATTTTGTTCAACCGCTAGCTTTATGCCAAACATCGCCAACCAGTAATATGTAAATCCGGGTAAAAACATATCTGACTGTCAAAAACATAGCCTGGGATCCGGCCCAATCTAGCTGCGCGTCGTAAGGGCCAGATGGGGAACAAATACCATGTGATCGATTCAGTGCCAGTTGACTCTGAATCTAAAGTGAGGCTGAATAAATATTTGCATAAATTTTGATGTTTGATGTAAACCAGCACAATTGGAATCCAATTGACACCTTGGACATGTGAAATCTTAAACTTTTAACTTTCTCACCAGGCGATTGCTGATAAGAATTAACCCTTTTCTGCTTACTAATTATCATCATACTACTAATTAGATATGATAACACTATACATCAATTCATAAAGAAAAATAATTACAGTCTAATTTTTACTAATTGATGTTACACAAGAATTGATTGGATACAGATGTAAAACAAACATTGAGGACAAAATTAGTATTAACCAATCATTGACAGGCAGTACATTGATACACGCCTGGCTATACTGACAAGATTAGCCAGGACCCCAGGCTATCAAAAACAACAATGGATGCC
The DNA here is from genome assembly GCA_037788925.1 of Mytilus galloprovincialis. Taxonomy (NCBI): domain Eukaryota; kingdom Metazoa; phylum Mollusca; class Bivalvia; order Mytilida; family Mytilidae; genus Mytilus; species Mytilus galloprovincialis. The sequence continues at coordinate 89,400,772 of CM075333.1, read as the reverse complement.
ATCATTGGCACAACCGGAAATGTAAATAAAACCGGATCAGATTCTGGGAACAGATAACGATAATTCCGGGTTTGCCGATTTAAATACAATAAATGAATAAAAATCCAAGCAGATCACAAAATTTAGCTATGAAATATAACCACAAGAATTGAAAACCAAAAGATATATGAAAAAGAAAGAAGAAACAGGAAATAATATTTTATACACAAACATTGTCAAAATCCAATAAAATGGGACATTACTCTTCACTGAATTGCATTCAAGCAATTGTGCACAACTTTCATAACAATATCCCCTCTTGTTACATCATTTTGTTTTAATTTGTGCATTTTGGGGAGGAGTAGGGCACAACAAAGTCATATGTTAGTTGTTTTTTGTCGGATAATATACAATTAGATGTAAAAAAGAATTGGTCTGGTAAAATTTCATTCGGTCTGGTAAAGCTAGGATGCTTACCAGACCGAATGTCCTGTAAAAATAAAATTCATTCGCGTAGTCTGAAATTACAGACTTCATATATTAATCAAATGACAAACAGACATAAAAGTGTATGAACAATGTAATTAGGTCTATTGTGTTTTATTTTTGTACTACTGCAATACCAAGTTTACTTTCCACAGCAGTCACTGACTGACTCAGAGTGAGAGATGTCAGAGAAGGTATTTTATTTCACTCATTGGTTATTATATTTTATTAAGTGTCTGTTAGCGATGCGCCGACGTATAGTCATCAATGTGCTGATGGATCGTCGTATGATGTAGATGTAGATGTAGATTTCAATTCGTATCTTATCACCTTTTTTCCTACGTTAATTCTAGGAGGAACCCCATTCCTAACTCTTTAAATATTTAATGTCCTTTGGGTCAGTCATCATGGCTCCTTTCCGTACACATTTATCGGTTTAAATTGCATTCGTTTTTAATATAATACGACGTTTATTGACAGAACGAGCTAATACTCGACGTCTTGTTTATATTCAGAATTCACGGAAGTTACTGCCGGAAGGGAGACAACTCGAAACGATAATATGGAAGACTCCATTTCGCCTGAAGGGGTGTTCTACGATGTGGAATATATTTATTTTAATCTAAATGATGCATATGATTTAAATTATGCAACAACAATAACCCTCAATAGAAGACATACATAGAAAAGATCCCATGAGTTATAAATTAATTAATTGAGTGGGGAATCCAGAGCAACCATTCAATCTAAAACCCCTTAAAGTCAAGAAAACTATACGCATGCGCATAATTTCCAAATCAAACCCTGGGGCAAGATATATTAAATGCTTATTAAACGACCTAGATGGTTCTCAATTTCTTTATGGAAGTACAATCTCAAATATCAGTTTCATAACGGTAACATATAAGAAAAACTCCACTTCAGTTCTTATATGACAGAAATAGATTTATCGGTATTCAGAGAACTCTCGCATTTTATCAAAACTGGGAATTCCCTCTGACGTGTTTCTAAATTTATAACTACACTAAATATAAATACTGCTTAATTCTGATTTTCCGTGTTGTTAAAAACACGCATCGAAGTCAAGGGAATTATCAAACATGAAGATTATGAAAAGAACATTATAGGAAAGTTGATTAAGTTCAATCCCTTTGTTTGTTTTTACCTTTAAAAGCAAGACAATCATAAGAATCTGAGATGTTCCTTAATGTTTAGAATAAAACGATTGACGTCAGGGAAATTGCTCTGAGCCACCGGTATAAGTCAACAGATTGCTTGAAAGCAATCGTATCCCAAAAAAGCATAGATATTAATACTTGAAAAATATATATATAATTTTACAATTTATATCATTAAACGCAAATCCTTAACTGTAACACCATAAAAGTACATGTAATTCAAATGTAATTCAAAAGTAATTGAGCATTACATGCTTTTTTCAATGTAATTAATTAAATTACCATTACATGTAATTAAAAAAATGCTCAATTACACATTACATTCAATTACATGGAAAATTGTAATGCATTACACTTAATTACCATTACATTTTTAATTACCCCATCCCTGCCCAGTTGTTTCTTTTTATCAAAATGATATATATTTTTTTTACAAAGTTATCTAATAAATAGTCTGTTAATGCTTAGTTTTCTCTTTAGGTATTGTTTTCTGTCAACTGTGCCATTTGTGGATATGTAGTTATTATCGTAAAATGTGGATTTTTGTCATATCTGGTCCGATTCCGATCAGTAGTTTACACTAAAATATTAAATGGCCGCTGAAAGCAATGAAAAATACGAAAATAAAACAATGTTTGACAAGAGATTGGGAATAAATATGGCGTTTTTAATGCATTAAATGGATGAAACATAAACTAAAGCCAATTATGATCACTTTCTAAAGAAAGTACAAAACTTATATAGTTTAAAATCAAAATTTTCACTCTCGATTTACAACTTTATATATACTAGCTAGTTATAGGAAGAGAAAGAAAGTAATACTAATATTTTGAAAGTCATAAAAAGATAAGACTCAATCTCTTTTTAAAAGAGAAAAAAATGTTTTGTTTCTTTGAATTTTCATTTTGCAAACATATATTTTGATTTATTTTATGATTTTCTGATTACATTTTCTCCTTGTCGATTGCATACCACGTGGTATTAATCATGTCACAAGTGACAGCTTGGGGTATTAGTATCCAACCAGTTATCACCCAAAGGGCAATTAACACCTATGTAATCACTTTAGATTGCCTCTATTGTCCGACTTGAAGGGATTACAACTAACGGTGATATATTTTTTTTATAATCATAAGTGGTAATTAGATGAAAGTTCACAATTTAGGACATGGCTTTGCCATACAGAAACGAGAAAAGTAACATCCTGAAAATAATTATAGCGTCGCCGAACTTATTATAGCGTCACGGTAAGAAAATATAGCGTCGCGGTACCTCGACGCTAAAACGGCCTGGGGAGAACACTGGCGGTAGGATTAAAATTTATTCAACACAAAAAAACATGTTGTCTCACTTTAATTTAGGACAAGGACAACAAATATACATTTTTTGTACTTATAGGGATACACTTGCCAAAACTTGATTACAAAGTTATTAAACACAAAACCAATAAAAATTGGGCGCGAACGTGAATGGGCCAAACGGACCCGGATTAGCTCCAGTCCAGGTGGGGGAAGTGTTACCGGATTGCTTCACTGATTAAAGATACTTAGCCAACCATAATGGGTCAGCTAGTAAAGCACTTTTGTAACCTCAGTTAGAGGATGGATAGGATAAATATAAAGCCATAATTGCATAAAGGTAAGTTGTTAATTTCCTGATAATTTGATAACGGTGAGGAGCATGCTCTATTTTTATAATTCAATCAAATAGTATAATTTCCTGATAAACTTCTGACCTGTGAATGACATGGCTGAGGCAATGGTGGTTGTTTCACTGTCATAGTTCACACGTGTGGCTCAAGTTTGCCTCTGATGGACAAGAATTTGTCTCAAATTTTTAGACACAGCAAAACATGCAGTTAATTCCCCATGTATGTTGCTGAAATATCTTTTATACAATAAGATAACAGTAGTGAATAAGTCTCTTTCAAATGAAATATATAGTTTTGGCTCATAACACATGTATGCATTAAATCATGTCCAATGTTGACAGTCGCAAGTTTCCCATCGTGATTATCATGGCTGCTGTAGGGGCTTCCCCAAATTGATGCTTAGAATCATTTGAAAAACATGTTTTCATTGGACAATATTCTACAGGCGAAACGAAGAAAAATCTGAATTTCATGAAGTTTTTACAGTCTAATTATTTATATATCAATCTTCATCTTAAAATGATATAATTTTATTGTAAACGAACACAAATTCTTCTTTAAGCGTCGATTTTATTTTAAATACAACACGAAAAGGATAATGATAAGACTTCAGCTTATTATCCAATCACAATTTGCGTTATTCCTATCCTTTGGGGTGATTGCACCGTTCGGAACCTTTCCAGTGTCACCGTTCAAAGACACGTGTTTATGTTGACGTTGGAACATAGGGGAGATCCCAAGCCTACAGCCACAGCATCATGTCATTTTTAGTGGATTCGTGTTTGATGTTCTTTTCACAGGTTTCAAGTACCTTTATGGCAAAAATTTAGACACTTGTTGATCGAATATAGATTTATTGATTATCTCAATAAAAATCATAGGCATACTTCACAACTTGAATTTTTTAACTTTTAACCAGAAATGCTCGTTTTATTTTTAAGATCTTATTAAAGACTCAACAGTAACATATATATATATGTGTGTAAATAAGAAGATATGGTATGTCTATGAGTGCCAATGAGACCACTCTCCATCCAAGTCGCAATGAATAATCAGTTACTTTGTGAATATATATATATTAGGAACCACAAGAATGAATTCTATATCAAAATGGACTTCATACTCATAGCATTGAAAGACCTTTAGTGTGTTGTCCATAAAATAGTCTTTAAAGTTAAATATTTCCGTTAAAACTTTTGGTAATATTGTCATTATCATACATAAAAACCCTGTACTTATGTATGAAAGGAGATGTGACTAAGGTATGTATGCCAATAAGACAGGAAGTGCTGCCCCTAAGTTGGTCATCTGTTAATGTGAGCCAAAATTTGTTTCTGTGAAAAAAGTTCCAGTAGAACTAATTTCACATGAAATTTGTTCTGGGAGAACTTTTTTCACAGACAATATCCATATAATTTGTTCCATCTCTATGAAATAAGTTCCACACTCTACCTTGTGGAATAAGTTCTGGGTTGGTGAAATTTGTTCCTTACCTAGTGAAATAAGTTCCATGTTTGTGAGATTTGTTCCTTACCTGGTGAAAAAAGAGTTCTGGATTTGTGAAACTTGTTCCTTACCTGGTGAAATAAGTTCCTCGTCTATGAAATATGTTCCACTGGTTAAACAAGTTATCTTATATACTGAGCACTTGTCATCAGTGAGTTTAAAGTCATTATAAAAACATGTATTATATAAATAATAAGTGAAAACATTCAATTTGGATCCTGTTGAGTAAATCAAAAGTCTAATAACATTCTCAATTAATAAGAGTAAAAAATGACACTTATGAACCAGGAAAGAGTAGTATAAAAAGTAATCTCGAAAAAAAGTATTATAGTAAAAGTTGAACATTTGTACTAATTTGAAAAGGACAATATAACTGATCAATTATTTTAAAGGCATAAAGAAACAAAAGACACACTCTTTTAAAACTGTACATGTATGATTAGAACACCCATGACAGATCAACAGGAAACAAGGAGGTTGAATACTACATAAATGATAAAACATACATTGTAGATACAAATAATGATACATTATCATCGCTTTTATTTCTTATCTTCATCCTACAGTCATGCCTTAATTGCAAATGTACCCCATGCAAGCATAGTACAGCACCCAGCTTGCATTTATATAATTTTTTAGTGTAACAAGAAAATATTTCGCTGTGCAATAGGTCAAAGGTACTTATTTTCTGTGAAATAGGTCCGAGCAGAACATTTTCATTGATTCCTGAAAAATAATTTCGTGAAAAACTAATATCACAGGAACTTATTTCACTTTTTATTAAAATTTTAATATTGGAACAAAACTCATGGAGCTGTGATTTTTGTTCCAGAACTTATTTTACATTAAGTTAAAAAATTAGTTCCGGAACAAACAAATTTTCTGTGATATAAGTTCCGATGGAACATATTTCCTATGAAATTTGTTCTGACGGAACAAATGTCACGCCGGAACAAATTTTTTGTTACATTAACTTAGTGGCCTGGACCTGCAACAGGAGGGAGTTTTTCCTAACAATCCCCGCAAACATGGTAAGGGTTACTTAAATGATGACTAATTACACAGGTACATGTATTTATTTTAATCTAATGATTTGAATATAATGTGTTTTTTCTTTAGGTTTTATTTTTTGGTGGAGGCTGGGTTTTCTTTCTAAAGCAATTGTTCAAGGATTATGAGGTAAGAACATGAAGAATAAGATATGATTTAATGCAACCCTATTTCTGAAACATTCTTTGAACTTTCTGTTTTCATTTCCCCATTATTAACATGTCAGTAGTGTTTGCTTGCATACACCAATCATTATGAAACATGGGTGTTTTTGTTATTTGTGTGAAAAAAGCACACCACACACATTGACATAATTGTCTATGTTGTCACCACACACATTGACATAATTGCCTATGTTGTCACCACACACATTGACCAGCATGTACATAATGAAAGTGCCGATGTTGTTGTTACACACATTGACATAAGTACGGATGTTGTCACCACACACATAGCAAGTGCAGATGTTGTCACCACACACAATGACATAAGTGCAGATGTTGTCACCACACACAATGACATAAGTGCTGATGTTGTCACCACACACAATGACATAAGTACAGATGTTGTCATCACACACATTGACATACATCCAGATGTTGTCACCACACACATTGACATAAGTACAGATGTTGTCACCACACACATTGACTTAAGTGTAGATGTTGTCACCACACACATTGACATAAGTGAAGATGATGTCGCCACACACAATGACATTAGTGAAGATGTTTTTACAACACATTGACATAAGTACAGATGTTGTCACCACACCCATTGACTTAAGTGCAGATGATGTCACCACACACATTGACATAAGTGAAGATGATGTTGCCACACACAATGACATTAGTGAAGATGTTTTTACAACACATTGACATAAGTACAGATGTTGTCACCACACACATTGACATAAGTGAAGATGATGTTGCCACACACAATGACATTAGTGAAGATGTTTTAAAAAAACACATTGACATAAGTACAGATGTTGTAACCACACTAATTGACTTAAGTGCAGATGTTGTCACCACACACATTGATTTGAGTGCAGATGTTGTTACCACATACATTGACATTAATACAGATGTTGTCACCACACACATTGACTTAAGTGTGGATGTTGTCACCACACACATTGACATAAGTGAAGATGTTGCCACACACAATGACATTAGTGAAGATGTTTTTACAACACATTGACATAAGTACAGATGTTGTCACCACACACATTGACTTAAGTACAGATGTTGTCACCACACACATTGACATAAGTACAGATGTTGTCACCACACACATTGACATAAGTACAGATGTTGTCACCACACACATTGACATAAGTACAGATCTTGTCACCACACACATTGACATAAGTACAGATGTTGTCACCACACACATTGACATTAGTACAGATGCTGTCACCACACACATTGACATTAGTACAGATGTTGTCACCACACACATTGACATAAGTACAGATCTTGTCACCACACACATTGACATTAGTACAGATGCTGTCACCACACACATTGACATTAGTACAGATGTTGTCACCACACACATTGACATAAGTACAGATGTTGTCACCACAACATTGACATTATTGCAGATGTTGTTACCACATTCATGGCATAATTGTCTATGTTGTCACCACTTACATTGCCATGAGAAAAGATATTGTCACCACATACATTGTCTTTTAATTAGTTTCTTTTTGACAATATGACATAGGATCTATCAATCTGTTGGGTCAATATCTTTAATTGATTTTCCATAAGTGGTAATGTAACGTTTTTTCCTATAGCTCAGTCCATAATGTAAACTTGGATATGTTAGATAGCTCATTTCTAAGCTGTGACATTTTCACATATGTGGTTAAATTTTCGGGGTACAAAGTGAGATTACTTTTCCCGTAAATTAGCATACTTGAAAAATCCTTATATGATGCATAGTTTTTGTCGAGCCTGCAACTTTTGTTGCAGAAAGCTCGACATAGGGATAGTGATCCGGCGGCGGCTACGGCGGCGGCGTTAGCTCATTTCTTAAAAGCTTTATATTTTAGAAGGTGGAAGACCTGGATACTTCATACTTTGTATATAGATGCTTCATATTACGAAGTTTCCGTCAGTCACATGTCCAATGTCCTTGACCTCATTTTCATGGTTCAGTGACCACTTGAAAAAAAAGTTCAAATTTTTTGTAATGTTGGATTCTCTCTTATTATAAGTAATAGGATAACTATATTTGATATGTGCGTACCTTGCAAGGTCCTCGTGTCTGTCAGACAGTTTTCACTTGACCTCGACCTCATTTCATGGATCAGTGAACAAGATTAAGTTTTGGTGGTCAAGTCCATATCTCAGATACTATAAGCAATAGGGCTAGTATATTCGGTGTATGGAAGGACTGTAAGGTGTACATGTCCAACTGGCAGGTGTCATCTGACCTTGACCTCATTTTCATGGTTCAGTGGTTATAGTTAAATTTTTGTGTGTTGGTCTGTTTTTCTCATACCATATGCAATAGGTCTACTATATTTGTTGTATGGAATGATTGTTAAGTGTACATGTCTAGCGGGTAGATGTCATGTGACCTTGACCTCATTTTCATGGTTCAGTGGTCAAAGTTGAGTTTTTGAGTTTTGGTCTTTTTATCTAATGCTATATGCCATAGGTCAACTATATTTGGTGTATGGAAATATTTTATGATCTTTATGTCAGTCGAGCAGGTTTTATTTAACTGTGACCTCATTTTCACGGTTCATTGCACAGTGTTAAGTTTTTGTGTTTTGGTCTATTTTTCTTAAACTATAAGTAATGTGTCAACTATATATGTTGTATAGAAGCATTGTTAGCTGTACCTGTCTGCCTGGCATGGTTCATCTGACCTGGACCTCTTTTTCAAGGTTCATTGGTCTTTGTTTAGTTATCTTGGTTAATGTTAAGTTTATGTGACAGTTGTAATAAAGCTTGGCTTTATACTTAGGACTATCAACATAATATCAATGATTAGTATAGAAGGCGAGACATTTCAGCGTGTGCACTCTTGTTACACATTTATTCTATTTCCCTCTACTTTCCAAATCAACACAACCGGTTAAGCTCCATCACTTGTTAAAAATAGAAATATGTCCAACATCACTACACAGGGATTTTTTGTTTACGCACAACTTTTGAGTTCCTCATTTGAGGCACATTACAGATATTGACCCAGTTGTACTGTTCAGTTGTAATATATTAGTAGTCATGGTATGATGAAAAATGTGACAAAAGAGGGACGAAAGATACCAGAGAGACAGTCAAACTTGTAGATCGAAAATAAACTGACATTGCCATGGCTTAAAATAAAAAGACAAACAGACAAATAATAGTACAAAAGACACAACATAGAAAACTAAAGACTGAGCAACACAAACCCCACCAAAAACTGGGGATGATCTCAGGTGCTCCAGAAGGGTAAGCAGATCCTGCTCCACATGTGGCACCGGTCGTGTTGCTTATGTTATTACAAATCTGGTAAATAGTCTAATTCGGTAGGTCAAATTCATGAAAAGGGAAGGATATTGTAGTAAAGACATAAGGAACATATCTTATATCATCTGTGAAACGGTTGTGATGGCGTCCGTAAAATTTACGAAAGGATGATTTCAACTTCACCATTTGAAACTCTTGGTATAGGTTGCATTTCTGTAAATATTGAGAATGCAATTTCCCATAGGAACTCCTTTTACGACTTAAACTGTACCACTTTTACTATAAAGTTTTGAATAAAATCTTATCCTAGAATTGAAAGTTCATATGCACTACAATTTTTTTCAAAGGTCAAAATATAGGGCTGTGCTGCATATTTTCAACGTTTATATGCCCTGAACTTTGCACAGTTTAAACTAATACTAATTTTCTTAACTACCCCTCCCTCGAAAATAAAAGGTTACCACAGATTTCAATATAAACAAATTGCACAGGTATATTTACTGGTAACTTTCCCAAGTTATGTCTCTATGAGATGAAACATGGAGATCATAACTGGGAACCAGTATGTAAACACAATTAATTTTCTATGAATATTCTAAATCTCCACAAAAGAGGCGTGGTTTGAGAAACAGCTGTATTTACAATGTGCAACCTATAATAGCTTTCTTGTGAGCAGCATCAAGGAAATCATGATAGGAAATACAAGCCCAGTAATATCATATCAACTGGGAGATATATACTCCATATGCAGGCACTGGTGGAATGTTGCTACATAGAAATGGGAAATTCACAATTGTTGACAACCTATTACCAGAGAACCAAGAACTTATTTTAAGCCTATTATGATCTATTTTAGGTCCATCACTCTGTTGTACTGTTAGTGTTTTCAGTGACATTTTCGTTATCCTGTACCATGTTTGAACTAATCATATTTGAAATTCTTGGAGTACTTGATGCAGGGTAAGTCTTGACAAAAATCAAATCTATTGTTGGTTTTGTTACTATTATTTCAGGGTAGGTTGTACAAATGTTGAAAAAAAAAATCCTTGGTTTTTTTTGTTGCTCTTTTGATTCCTTTATTTATCCCCTATCAATATAAACTAATGTTTTGAAAAGCTTATTATTTTGAACCTGAGAAGTGAACTCCCTTATTTATGAAATTGTTGATACAAATTCAGGGGAGATAACTATTGTAACATGGCTAAACATTCTATGTCCCATTGTTTCCACTTCAAATAGGTTTAAAATAATTTTTATCCTTGAAACAATGCTGTGGATATCAGGCTTCTTGAAACTTTTAGATATTTTAGAATACACCATTTTTAATAATTTAAATGGTGACAGAACTCAGTTATTGTGGAAAGATTGTTTGTTTCATAGGCTTCAATTTTTTATTTAGTCAAAGATGAAGATCTTTTCTTTGTAAACGAAGCATGCATGCTCAGAAACTGCTAAGGATAGCAAACTGATACTATATTTCATTAAAATTAGATTTTATATATTTCCTGTTTGATAATGATTATTTTTTTTTTGTGTATTTCAGCTCCAGATATTTCCATTGGAAACTAGGACTATATGCCATTTTATCAGTGTTAATTGTAGTGTTACCGTTCTATATTGCCTATTTCATAATTTGTAATTTGAGATTTGGTAAGTAAAAGTGCTTATACATTTGAATGACGAAATACTTGATAAAAGGTTGGGTTCTTGAAAAAGAAAAATCAAAATGAGAATATGGTCTCGTACAAAATCTATCAGAGTAATTGTATTGAGAAATACTGGAATGGATATAGCATGTTATCCTTGTCTTTTCATCTCTATTGGTTTGTTCTGTGCTAATAAATACATAATATTATGAAATTCAAACCAGCTCTGTACATTTGACTGAAATATTAAGAGATTTTTTTCATACCTTGTAATATAAAAAATGTAGGCTGTTAGGGGCAGGAGGGGACACAATTATTTGTCATAAGACTAGAATTTTAAGATTCAGAAAATTTAGTTTGTATTCTCCGCCTTTAACATGGTAAGTGTGCTAAGTCTGTTTTAATAATTTGTTACTATATATAACATGTGACAATATACCACTCTAAATAACAATTCATTTTAACCTTTACAGTGTAACCTGCCTAATCTGACACCTGAATATTCCAACATCCTGCTTTAACCGACATCATTTTCTGGCCCCCAAGTGTGTAGGATAACACAGGATGCACTGTATCACATTATCATATCTTTTTTTCAGTACCTCAGAAACAACATGTGAGAGTTTTATTGACATTTGCAGTTTGGTGTATAGCTACTTATTTCTTTTGGAAGATTGGGGATCCATTTCCTATTCTCAGTCCTAAACATGGTAAGTCTGATTAGATAGGAAATTGTTAATGCTTGTACATGTTGTACCAAGAATATGACAGTACTTTCCCATTCATTAGCTTAACAACTAAGTCTCAATTTTGACTTAGTCAGTTATTATGGACTTCTCCCGTTATGAATTAACCTTTGAGTTCAATGTTTGTTGTTTTACAGTAGACTCCACATAATCAGCTTAACAAATGTATTGGCTGTTGTAATATTATTTTACTTTATTACGAAATCTATAGATCAAAATAATAGGTGTACTATAAATTTGTTAAAAAAGTTTGTGATTAATGTAATCATCACAGGAATTTTTCAACAGAACCATATTGTACTTAATGATATAACAATTTGTAGTTATAATTTTATAACGTGACATTAAAATTTTTTTAGTTTCTGTTAATGAAAGACATTTTCTTTCCTACAAAATTAAGAAACATGAAAGTACTTGTGAAAATATTTATTAACGATTGTGATATTGAATGAGGAATTTACTATGACATTTAATTTATTGACAGGTATATTTTCAATAGAGCAGTGTATAGGAAGAATAGGTGTTATAGGTGTGACTATCATGGCTCTGTTATCAGGATTTGGTGCTGTAAACTATCCATATACATCTATGTTTGTCTTTATAAGGTAAAACATAACATATTACCAGTAAGTATAAACAAGTCAGCAATCCAACAACACAAGGCAACCAATATTGTCCACTATTGATAGTCCCCTGGAAAATAAGAGTTTAAAAAAACAAGTCAAAGTACAGAACTAAAATATAAAAATAGTAAAATCTGTATATTTGAAACCCTCTCTGAACAATATATAAAGGATACATCATCTTAGAACATGCTATAAAAAGACATAGTTCTTGTATAAACTTGTGTTACTGTATAAACACAAAAAAGAAAAGGTATCAAAATCTCACTATTTCATTTACTAAGAGAAAACAAATATAAGCCTGTAATATGCTACCTATTAATAAATGAGCCATATTTAAGGAATGACTGTAATATTTTTTTCTGTCTATGAAGAAATAACATAAAAAATTTGGTGCACACTGAATAACGCGCGTAGCGGGTTATTTAACAGTGTGCACCACATTTTTATACGCTCGTCGTCTTTTAGACGGGACGTATTATGGTATACCGTTGTCCGTCTGTCCGTCCGTCTGTCCGTCCGTCCGTCCGTCTGTCCGTCCGTCTGTCCGTCCGTCCGTCCGTCGTTCACACTTCGGACAATAACTCAAAAACACTTTCACCAATTTCCATGAAACTTAAGTGAATTGTTTATATCTATTGACATAAGCTCCCTTTCGTTTTTTTTTAATTTCAGATTTTAAGTTTTGGATTTATGGGGCTTTATTCATAAAAAAGGGGGGATTTTCAACACTTCGGACAATAACTCAAAAAGGCTTTCACCAATGTCCATGAAACTTTAGTGAATTGTTTATATCTATTGATGTAAGCTCCCTTTCAATTTTTATAAATTTCAGATTTTAAGTTTTGGATTTATGGGGCTTTATGCATAAAAAAAGGGGGATTTTCAACACTTCGGACAATAACTCAAAAAGGCTTTCACCAATGTCCATGAAACTTTGGTGAATTGTTTATATCTATTGATGTAAGCTCCCTTTCAATTTTTATAAATTTCAGATTTTAAGTTTTCGATTTATAGGGCTTTATTCATAAAAAAAAGGGGGATTTTCAACACTTCGGACAATAACTCAAAAAGGCTTTCACCAATGTCCATGAAACTTTGGTGAATTGTTTATATCTATTGATGTAAGCTCCCTTTCAATTTTTATAAATTTCAGATTTAACATTTCCGTGTTATGAATTTTTATGCTTAAAAAAGGGGGGACTTTCCAATTTTGGGACAATAACTAACACTTTCACAAAATTTTATGCAACTTTGATAAATTGTTTATATCTATTGACATAAGCTCCCTTTCCATTTTTATAAATTTTAGATTTTACGTTTTCTTAAGTAATGAATTTTTATACTTAAAAAAGGGGGATTTTATGAAACTTTGGTGAATATATTAATGTAACATCCCTTTTGATTTGTATATATATTTCTAGTTGATCATATAAATTCATTTAAAGCATAAAAGACAAGTTAAAAGAGCAACGGGCGTATCATGCGCTAAATCGCAGCCCTTTATTTTATGTTATTTTGAATAGACAGAAAAAATATTACAGTCATTTCTTCTAAGTTCCATTTTAAACCGTAGAAAACCTTAAAAAAACGTTGATGACGTTACGGTCACATGACTAAATTATGTCTATGGTCTGATAACAAAATAACGTCGGCCAATCCGAAGACGCGTTACATCCAAAATTAAATTATACCATGATATTTTAATGAGCCATATACCATGATATTTTATTTAGTTTATTGATGTTTAATACTCAAACAACAAAATATCTTGATGTCAGTTATTTTGTTTTGCATGAGAACCAGTTCAAAAAGTGTCCAATATACAATGTAAGTTTTTTTCATTGACCCAAGGGCCAAATATCATTGATTAGAAAAAATATTCTTTTTGAATGGCAATTAGAATCTCAATCGTACATATACATACAGTATAGAACTTCAATGTTTATCTGTTGTCAGGGATGTTAAGGACAGTGATATACAAAGTATAGAGAAAAAACTAATGCAGACCATGGATATGATTCTGATGAAGAAGAAAAGGTAGGAAATATCTGAAGCAATAATATCCGGGAAGACAATTGTCTCAGTTTTCATTTAAAAGATAAATCTCCTTAATTTACTAAGATAGAATAAGACTAACCTGTGTATAATTTGTATCATTTTTAAAGAACATGATATATAGAAAAAAATATAAGAAGATGTGGTATGATTGCCAATGAGATAACGCATACCTGCCAAGTTTTGAAAGTGCCCATGGGGGTTTTCGTGCGCGACAACAGTTTCACAGGTTACAATTCTTTGCGACTATTTTGCATTTGCTGTTTTGTGGTCTAGAAAAAGTTTCATATTTGTAAGATGAGCTTACATGCCTTTTTCTAAAGTTTATTTGCATGATTCTAGTTATTGAATATCAGTAGAAAAGATGAACATGTAGCTGCAAGACCAGGAATTAATTTCATGTGTAAGGATATTAAATAATTGTTAACTTTTTCAATTTAAAATTATGCACAAAGAAAGACCTTTATCAGGTAGGGAACAGCACCTAGGGGTATCCCCTCAATGTAAGGACATAAAAAACCATTTTTTAAGTAAAAATGAGCACATTTTCTGAGTGATATTCATATTATTTGAAGTAACTTTTCCCAAAGAATTATACATCTTATGATCTATCTGGTATAATATGGTCAACACATGTCCAAGTATTATGGTATGTTCATGGCCTAATATATCATGTATATCTTCTTTATTTTTCAAAATAATTGGACCCTACATTTAGAAAATGTAATGTCAGAATTTCCGATTTTTAAGTTAAATAAAAATCTGACATTTTTCATTTTTGTTTTTCACAGAAGTAAAATGACCCCTTGACTAAGGGAAGTCCCTCATTTAAGGGATTCCTCATATGGTTTTTTTTGTTTTGTCCATGTGAAAAATAAAGAATTGTACATTAAATGATTTGGTATTTTAATTAAATACATATCATTTGTTACAGCAAGTGAAATATCAATAAATTAGTGAATAAACTACTATTTATTATCTTTATGGTAGTACTGCATCCTTGAAGTTTGTCAATCAACCATGCTTTTATTCTTATTCTGTGTAAGAACCTCCTTGCAGGTGAAAAACCATTTGCAATGTTTACGATTTTAAAAAACAGAGGAAAGCAACACAAGTTCAAAATCTAGGATGTTAGAATTATCTTGAGAGAATACGTTTTTGATTGGCTGATTAATTTGATCATGAGAAACATAGAATTTGATTGGCTGAACACGAATGTCTTCCTTGGACACAGTTCAAAATGGGGAACCATCATATTTTTCGTGTAGATTTTCACAAAATCGTGTTTTAGAGGGTTTTTCACGATCACGACCGTGCAATCGTGACAAAGGGTCAAAATCGTGTAATACATGCCTAAATCGTGAAAGTTGACAGGTATGATAACTGTCCACCAAAAGACCAAATGGTGCAGATGCAAGCAAGCATATTTACTTAACAGAAAATATTTAGACTGGATCATTAAGCTTTTGATGGAATACATCTTAGATTACTAAATCTTCAAATATACAATGCCAGAACTCAGGAGCAAAAAATGCAAATGGACACTACATACCTGTCAACCTGTGACGAAGAAAATGCAGGTCATGACCTGCATTGAAGAATCAAATCTCAGGTCATAACGCGTACGAACTTTTTCAAGCTGAATTTCAGTATTTATGGTACATTTTCTTATAATGTATATCAAAGATACCAAAACATCAATGCATTTCACTTTGTTAAGTCATTTTAAATCTTATTAAATATCATTTCATTGCACTTTCAAAGATTTTTATAAATTTGCGTAACTCAGTCTTATGTGCTTTACTTTTTGAGAAAAAATACAATCATCAACCACTAGAATTTAATGTAATTCTTAAATGTTTGAAACTATGGACTATGTAGCCTTTACTCACAATTTTTTTTTTTACAAGGAAATTAGACTATGATAAAATATAGTAATACAGTTAAAGGAAGTATAAATGTAAAAAATAATTTTCAACTTTTTTTTAAAAATTGTATAAAGGTATAAAAATAATGAAAAGTTATTTTTCATTATGTATTTGAATTTTATATTTTTATGATTTAATCTTTTTCACCCATAAAACGTAAATATAAGGAATAATTTTGAATGGTGACAAATAAGTTTAAGTAACTCTAGTTCAGTTTGTAAACCAATGGTGCAATTTATTTACGACCTAAAGCTAAGGTAATTGGTGTTAATTAACAGTGTGTTTGACACCAAAGCTGTCAAGTGAAGCCATGCACTTAATGGGTCACTTAATTCGACAGTTTACATAGCTAGATGAACTTCCTGTTCATGGAAGAATTACGAATTTGCTGGTATTTCAAAGGAATATTACTTATGAAATCAATCTCAAGGCTAAGAAATACGGGTGAAATCGGGTCATTTTCGGAATTCCCGGGTTATTTCAATGACCCGGCGGGTGTTCCGGGTGATCCCTCAAAATTGTAAAAATCTCGGGTCACACCCGCAGAATACGGGTCAGTTAACAGGTATGACACTACTAGATAGAAACAAAAGACAACAAATGTGCATACATTTAAAAATACAAAAAAAATATAAAAAAAAAGTGCACACAAACCATATACATCAACTTAAACAATGGATTCATGTAAACAAATAATAACACATCTAAAAACTTTGACTGAAAATGCAATAAGATTCCCATAAAAATATAATTTACATGTGGTTGATAAATAAATACAAAATATTTTACTCCTTCAAACATGGACAAAATAGCTCAATGTTCCTAGTAACAAATTTACAAATGAACCATTTCTGAAATGCTTAATGTAGATAATTAACTCACAATTTCAATTGAAGTTTTGATAAATGCCATAAGAATCCCCTCAAGTGAAGTTTGGTATCTTAATAGTTTTTGTAAGAAGCAAAATTTGATGAATACAATTATAATATTGTTAAAAAGAAGAATCCCGTCATAATTTAAAACTCTTTATTGAAAGTATTCTGTATTTTTTTAACATAGTTGCGATTATATTTTTTAGAATTGCTATAGCCAAGAAAGAAAGTTTAAAACAGGCCAGTTTAACCAAGAATCAAGGAGGCTTTTGGGGAATGTTGAGGAATGTTGGATCAATTTCAGGATCAACAGAAAGTATCCTTAAACTCTAGATATTATTATAGCTCCTTCCAGCAGCTTCATGTAGATCTTCTAAATATGTTTCAATTTGTGTTCTGTGTCTTGTCTTGTCACTGGACCAATTAAGTTTGTCTCTGATTTTGTACATGTCTGTAATTCAAATGGGTTGTTCTAGCATTTTGAAGTTGAAACCACAAGACAGTCTGAGAAAAGTATAGTTTGTAATGTTGCTTGTATTAACATTTTTATACGACCGCAAAATTTGAAAAAATTTTCGTCGTATATTGCTATCACGTTGGCGTCGTCGTCTGCGTTGTCGTCGTCGTCGTCGTCGTCCGAATACTTTTAGTTTTCGCACTCTAACTTTAGTAAAAGTGAATGGAAATCTATGAAATTTTAACACAAGGTTTATGACCACAAAAGGAAGGTTGGTATTGATTTTGGGAGTTTTGGTCCCAACATTTTAGGAATTAGGGGCCAAAAAGGGCCCAAATAAGCATTTTCTTGGTTTTCGCACTATAACTTTAGTTTAAGTTAATAGAAATCTATGAAATTTTGACACAAGGTTTATGACCACAAAAGAACGGTTGGGATTGATTTTGGGAGTTTTGGTTTCAACAGTTTAGGAATTAGGGGCCAAGGGCCCAAATAAGCATTATTCTTGGTTTTCGCACAATAACTTTAGTTTAAGTAAATAGAAATCAATGAAATTTAAACACAATGTTAATGACTACAAAAGGAAGGTTGGTATTGATTTTGGGAGTTTAGGTCCCAACAGTTTAGGAATTAGGGGCCAAAAAGGGACCCAAATAAGCATTTTTCTTGGTTTTCGCACCATAACGTTAGTATAAGTAAATAGAAATCTATGAAATTTAAACACAAGGTTTATGACCATAAAAGGAAGGTTGGTATTGATTTTGGGAGTTTTGGTCCCAACATAATAAGGGGCCCAAAGGGTCCAAAATTAAACTTTGTTTGATTTCATCAAAATTGAATAATTGGGGTTCTTTGATATGCCGAATCTAACTGTCATGACTGTGTATGTAGATTCTTAACTTTTGGTCCCGTTTTCAAATTGGTCTACATTAAGGTCCAAAGGGTCCAAAATTAAACTTAGTTTGATTTTGACAAAAAATGAATCAGTTAGGTTCTTTGATATGCTGAATCAAAAAATGTACTTAGATTCTTGATTATTGGCCCAGTTTTCAAGTTGGTCCAAATCGGGGTCCAAAATTAAACTTTGTTTGATTTCATCAAAATTGAATAATTGGGGTTCTTTGATATGCCGAATCTAACTGTCATGACTGTGTATGTAGATTCTTAACTTTTGGTCCCGTTTTCAAATTGGTCTACATTAAGGTCCAAAGGGTCCAAAATTAAACTTAGTTTGATTTTGACAAAAAATGAATCAGTTAGGTTCTTTGATATGCTGAATCTAAAAATGTACTTAGATTCTTGATTATTGGCCCAGTTTTCAAGTTGGTCCAAATCGGGGTCCAAAATTAAACTTTGTTTGATTTCATCAAAAATTGAATAAATGGGGTTCTTTGATATACCAAATCTAACTGTGTATGTAGATTCTTCATTTTTGGTCCTGTTTTCAAATTGGTCTACACTAAAGTCCAAAGGGTCCAAAATTAAACTTAGTCTGATTTTAACAAAAATTGAAATCTTGGGGTTCTTTGATATGCTGAATCCAAAAATGTACTTAGATTTTTTATTATGGGCCCAGTTTTCAAGTTGGTCCAAATCAGGATCTAAAATTATTATATTAAGTATTGTGCAATAGCAAGTCTTTTCAATTGCACAGTATTGCGCAATGGCAAGAAATATCTAATTGCACAATATTGTGAAATAGCAATTTTTTTTTTTAATTAGAGTTATCTTTCTTTGTCCAGAATAGTAAGCAAGAAATATCTAATTGCAAAATATTGTGCAATAGCAAGATTTTTTTTTAATTGGAGTTATCTTTTTTTGTCCAGAATCAACTTAAATCTTTGTTATATACAATATACAATGTATATTCACTTTTTACTACCAACTGATAAATTAAAATAATCTTTACCATTCAGTGATAACAAGCAGTTTTTTTACATCTTAATATTTTATGATGTATTTAAATGAGTAGTTATTGTTGCAAACTCCATTAGAAATTTTAATTGAGATTAGTTTTGGAATAAGGGAAAGGGGGATGTGATTAAAAAAATTGGGTTCAATTTTTCTCATTTGAAATTTCATAAATAAAAAAGAAAATTTCTTCAAACATTTTTTTGAGAGGATTAATATTCAACAGCATAGTGAATTGCTCTAAGAGAAAACAAAAATTTTAAGTTCATTAGAACACATTCATTCTGTGTCAGAAACCTATGCTGTGTCAACTATTTAATCACAATCCAAATTTAGAGCTGAATCCAGCTTGAATGTTGTGTCCATACTTGCCCCAACCGTTCAGGGTTCAACCTCTGCGGTCGTATAAAGCTACGCCCTGCGGAGCATCTGGTTGTTTCTAAATTCAGAAAATAGTTTTTATTCGTTTAATTTTGAAGGTTTCTTGCTTTATACATGATGGTACATAACACTACAGGGAGATAACTCTGTATTTAAGAATATATTGCAGTTTCATAATAACATTAAATTTTCATGTAATTTAAACACCATGCACATTGATTTTATGGACTCTCGTCAGTAAACTAACTTTAATTTCTTCAAGGTTGTTTCTACTCTTGGTCATCTATTATTATTATTAAAATATTAATATTCATGTAAAATGACCTTGATGATTTAAAACTAATAAATTCCTTAATGATTTACAAGATGTTGGCCAGTTAAAACAGGAGGTAGAGGCCTATGAAGAGTTAAGTAGACAACTGTTTCTGGAATCAGTAGATTTACATAATATGCAGGTAACTTTTCATTGTTCAGTTTAATTAGAATTTCTTATGATGATTTCCATGTATACATGTTCACTGCTAAGAAGTCAGATACAAGAATTCTTGTGAAAGAAATTATCAATGTTTTAAAGCCAGCTTTAACATTACTTTATCGAAGAAAAAATAAGCTTTCTTCAATCTAAGATGTCTCAAAGTGATGATGTCATGTCCATGAAAGTGTGTTCCCATGAATGTTAAAAAAAATGAAAACCTGGCAAATCCTTGTCTTAAGGTGGCTCGTGGGTCTAAATCAAAATTTTATTTTAATATAGGATTTCACTATATTTTTCTACAAATGAACTTTATCTTATACTTAATAGAAAAATAAAATAAAAAGATTGTGTCACCGTTCATTTACGCTCACAATCTGCCTTTGAAAGAAGCATACATTTTTGTAAAGTTATTTTTTTTCTGTTGAACTAATAGGAGAAAAAAAGGTAATATGGAAATAAGAAAAGAACTAAATTACAGAAATCGCTCAAATTTTACAAAAGTTTAGTTTAAGTACAGCTTATTTGAAAATGATAATAAAAAATATAGGTCACCGATTAGTTAAAAAAGATATTTCAATTTTAATGCCGAAAAATGGCATTTTTGGCACCAAAGGGAGATAATTTGGAGCTTTTTCAATGATACATACATTTTAAAAGTCATCTGGGGCCAACAAAAATTGGTTTTTTTTTTAATGATTTTGTACCATATGATAAAGTAACATCTAATAAAGCTAATAAATAAGATGTGTAAGGAAAAGTAGCTATTTATATTTTTTCCAAAATTGTATACCCTGAGCCTCCTTAATAGGATAAAATGAAATAAACATATTTGTCTGAAGATAACAGCAGTATGCCATATTTACACAACATGTTTGTTTTTGCATAAAATTCTAGGTGACAGCATTATCTGACGGTAACTGATCCTCAACCAATTTGAAAGTGACATTATTCTTTTGACAGTCAAAGAAAAAAAGTTTAAGAAAGAGAAATGAGAAGAAATACTTTATCATTTAAAATCCTTGGTTTTAATGCATTTAGTGATTTTAATAGTACAATATATCATTTAGATATAGTTTTGTAGATATGCTGTTGATTATTACCGGTATCTGATATAAAAACTGTTACTGACATATTCAGTAGTATTATTTGTAAACATTTCAAAACATTTCAATTTTAGATTAAAGTATATTTTAATCTGTTACATATAAATGTTTGTCTGTTTTACAGGAAAGAATAGCCTATGCTGCCACATTTAAAGGAAAATATTTTAACTTTTTGGGGTATTTCTTTTCTGGATACTGTGTCTGGAAAATATTTATTGTAAGTATATGTAGTTCTTTACTTATTTGAAGAATAAGATTTAAATGGCAGAACTTTGCTTGATTTTTTTTTAATTTAAAAAAATAAATTTATATACATGTGTTGACAATTTATATCTTGACATATTTTGTAGTCTATTCAACAATGCACCTAATTCATATTTTTAGTCCTTGCTGTTTTATTGTTGTTTCATTGACATATTCTCCATAGCTTCTTTTATTCATATTCACAAATATAGCTCCTTAAACATACAAAATTTGAATCACAGTTACCCAATATTATGAAGAATCTAGAGAGGACTGGACATTTTTCTGGCAAGGAGATTTTCAATTTAGAATGTATTAATTTGTTTAGTATGAATATTAATTTATTAATACAAGCTGTTAAGTTTGTTTTATAGCAAATGAATCAAATGTGAATTTTTTCAAATAGGGGTAATGGTATCATTTTCTTCAATTCCTCTGCCCTTATAAAATTGAGAATGGAAATGGGGAATGTGTCAAAGAGACAACAACCCGACCAAATAAAAAACAACAGCAGAGGGTCACCAACAGGTCTTCAATGTAGCGAGAAATTGCATGTATAGTTAAGGGCATACGATACAGTTTTGAACCTGTATTTACAAGTTGATGAAAATTTGCATATAGGCTATTTTTTACCTGATTAAATCAAATATGTCAAAAAATATACCTTCATGTGGTACTTTTTGAGTAAAATGAGGTCGCAATTTTGTATATTTGCTCAAAATTCAGATTTGTGTCCGTATTTTCTTTTTCGAAAGAACGACGTAACTTTTTTGCTTTAAAAGATAAACACAAGTTGTTTTGTGTTAAATAATCGGTAATTTCTGTATTTTATAAGTATCATTGAAAATTGTGCAATTTTTATTCCGAAATAACTCTATATTTATCAAATGTTCATGAATAGAGGAAAAAACGTCATTTTTTGCTGCATGTTTATCAAAATTTAAAAAATTCCGCTATTTACAGTTTTATAAAATTTGAGTCACATAATCTCCTTGCAAAATGAAACAAATTGCTGTTTTAAAAAATAGGGGTCCATGCACTCGTTTTCAAATTAAATTAGTTTGAATGATAAAAATCAGTCGAAAATGCATCTTTTCCCGATATGTCATAGTTTGACGTCGCGAAAATAACATTTTACGTTACCAACGGCATTACCTTCCCTGTAACTGTATCGTATGCCCTTAACATGGAAATGTATGATGGCTGTTTTTGAAGCCGAGACGTTCTCCAACATAATTATGATCAAATTTTCATGGTACAATGCATGATTCAATTTCCACAATTTTCCATACCCTATGATGCAGCATCTACAGGTAAAATATAATCCCTATTTTCACACAAAAAAAATTCTCAGGAAATTCAGTTGTTTACAAGCATTTAATAACTTCATTGTTTTGACACGTTTATTCAATAGATCTCTGCTCATCAAACAGCACAAATAGTTCAGCTCAGATGTTTAATTGAAAGAGCATTTCCAAAATCATTACAGAGAGATTTGTTTTTTTTGTTTGACAAAGAATTATTATGTATATATTTCTATTTCAGTCAACAGTTAACATAGTTTTTGATAGAGTAGGAAAAGTGGATCCTATTACTAGAGGAATAGACATAGTGGTCATTTATTTTGGATTTCATTTTGATGTAAGTAAAAAATATTAACAAATGAATTAAACAAATTTCAGTCACATTATGGCAGTTGGTAATGCATATCAAATAGCATATTTTTAAATGATTTTAAGATATGAATAATTAAACAAGAAAGACTCATACAAAAATATAAAACAATGCAAATTATAAGAGCCACTATAAAATTTTAGCCACTACAAAACTTTACAGTAAATAAATGATTAGAAACGTAGAAAAACATGAATAGCTATTGAATTAGATTGTGTAGTTGAAGTGAGGTGTTGTAAAAGTATTGATAGTGAACACATTTTTAGGGATCAGCTTCACTTAAAGATATGGTGCCCTGGTTGCCAAGTTTTTTAAGTAGTCAAATTACTGTATCACTAGCTGGTTTACACTGAGAATGTGAGTTCAAATCCAACATGTTGCAAGTGTTCTTTTAAACTGCATTCTTAATTGACTAGAATGTTCAGTTTTCCTATTGTAGGTCTTGGTTTTCTCCAGCATTTGATCTGCCTCCACCAATTAAAACTGATCACCATGAAATAGCATAATTGTACTGAAAGTGGAATTAAATACCAATCAATGGATCAATCATACAAAATATGCTGTGTCAACACTACAAAAGAAACGTTAATTTCTGAAATAAATAATTATTTTATTTATTTTCAGGTAAAATTTTGGTCCCAACAGATATCTTTTATTCTGATTGGTATTATTATCATCACATCTATCAGAGGATTACTACTGACTCTTACTAGGGTAAGTTTATACTGTCATTGGAAGGATTTGTTTAGTAGAACTTTAGATGCAGTTTAACAACAATTACATTTGTATTTATGCACTTTTTATTTCATTTATTATCAGATTGAGAAGTACATACTTGAGAAATAATTTCAAACATTTATTTCATGTTGAGATTGATTTTTTGTGTTTCCATTACAATTTGGATATATCAATTTTGCTTTTTTATTTGTTGTGAAATTGCATTGAATAGGTTTTCATGGAGAGAAAAGTTTCATATAGTAAAGTTTTTGTAGTCCTTTATAACTTAAACAGGAGCATATAGGGAGTGTAACTTTTTTGCTTAAGCTTTTGGAATTTTGGTTCCATAATGCTCTTCAACTTTATACTTTTCTAAGTCTTTTCTAGATGAAACCTGCGCCCAGCATACAAAAGTTTTTGTAAAATTTGTTATTTTTTATTCTACCAACATGTTTTCAACTGGTTTATACTCTTCCAAATATTTTTTCTTCTTCAGTTTTTCTATGCCATAGCCAGCAGTAAATCATCTAACATCATTGTATTGGCAATTGCTGAAATCATGGTATGTAATCAAAGAGCTGAAGAGCTCTGAGGGAAAAGACGGCCATTGTTTCAATTTTTAGGGGGTATCTTTTGATAGTCTACATACAAAGAATGAGCAAAAGAACAGCTAGAACATATAGAAAGGCTGACAATAATGAAACAAATTGTTGTTTATTGTTATTTCATTTCCTTAGTCAAGAATTCATCATAGAGACAATTTGGACCAATGAGATCTACACCTTCTAAATCAAAAGATTTGATTAAAGTTGGGAGTTAATTATCTAGAATTCAATTGAATTTAACTACTACTATATATTTTAGAATTTTAATTATGTACAACTGAACGGCAGGCTAAGGCCATTCTCAATTTTTTGTGACAGTATTCTCAAGAATAAATCTATTCAGTTTTAATTTTCCATTGATAAAGTTCCCAGTTACAACTCTCATCACAGGGATACATGTACTTATAAAATCAAATATGATTGACATAAGCTGTGTGAAGTTTGTTTCCAGATCCCACATTTTGATATATCTGTAAAATTCATGAATAAATAGCTTTGAACTACAAAAAGCAATATTTTTAAAAAAAATGACCACTACAATAATTATGTTGGTATGCAAAATTATTTTTTAATTGATGACTACTTATCATATATATACTTAATGTGACATTTTTAGTGTTCATTTTAGTGGGTAATTACTCATCAATTGAGGAGCTCCTTAATTGGAGAAAGATTCTAAAAACATAACTTTACAGAAAGAATGAAAACTGCAGTTGCTCTCCCCAATCTCAATAGGTATAAACTACAAAAAGCAACATTTTATTTTTTTATTTTTTTTAACCATTTCAATAATTATGTTGGTACACATTTTTTTTTATATAGAAGACTACTTATCATATACTAAATGTCACATTTTAAATGTTCAGAAACATTTACTATGATTTTAGTGTAAAATTACTCTTCAATTGAGGTGCTCCTGAATTGGAGGAAGATTCTAAAAACAGAACTTTACAGAAACTATGAAAACTGCCGTTTCTCTCTCCAATCTAATGTATCCACATTGACATTGTTTACCGCGAAAGTTGACCTACATATTATCTGATTATAGCCTCAGATTAAAGCATTGCATGTTGGTGTGTGAATCATCTACACTACAGCAAACATCATTAGGTTTATATTTAACAAATACGGATTTTAAATTAGTATACAAATACTTAGTCCAAATAATTATGACGTCTGGCAAGGCTATTTTAATTTTTTTCTGGGGCGTTGTAGGAAGGCGTCCCAGAAAAAAATTAAAATAGCCTTGCCAGACGTCATAATTATTTGGACTAACAAATACTGTGAATGATTTTTATAATGAATAAAGGATATCCCTGTGTAGTGTGGCATTCCAACAATGACGTCACTAGGTTAGATATATTTAGAATATTTCGTAATACTGATTTTTCCGGACTGTAAAAGAAACGTATATAGTGTAAGGGAAAGCTCAATATACGATAATTTCATGAGAAACAGAAGGGAAATGTGTAAAAAATATGTTTAAAGTCAATCTGTTCTCCTTGTCATCAATTTCAGTATGACATTTTGAGGGGGTTTCCAAACTATCAAAACAAAATGATTGACGTGAGGGAATGATACTCTGGCCAACCCCATTAGGGAATTGACGGCTTGAAGCCGTCTTTCCCCAAAAAATTAATCATATTCAATATTTACATTGGGTACATTTTTTATCAAGTTTAAATATAGGTGTCGTAACTTACATAATTCTTGAGTAATGTCCCTTTATAGAAATTACTGCATTTGTATATATTTACAAATTGGGGCATGGTTGATGGACATATTTATCTTTTATTTAGTTGTTTTTGAGTATAATAAGTTGGTTTACAGTATAGGCAACCGTACAACCTTCAACAATGAGAAAAACCCTTACAGTATGGTAGGCTATAAAAGGCTGTGACATGACAAATATGAAATAATTCAAATGAGAAAACTAATGGCCAAATTTATAACAAAACAATTTACGAGAAACAAATATAACAGACATGAACCAACAACAACCGCTTAACTACTGGCTTGTCTAACCTTGTGAACACCAATGATTAAAACATCTTATTTGATTGTAGTCATCTGCATAATCTATAACAGTAGTTGATTGTCCTTTTTTGACTTATTTTTTTACTTAAAAGCAGGAGTTTGAAATTTATGAAAGTATACTTATATTTACAGGGAATGTATTTTGTGTCATCAGTTTTGTTAATTAGAATGAATATGCCAATACAATATAGGTAAGAATTTCAGTTAAAAAAAAAATCAGAAAATGAAAGTAAAAAAATGATTCAAGTTATAAAAAAAGGATTTAACATCTGACAGTTGAAGAGCATAAAGACATTGAACTTTTTTTTGTTGCCAATTTACTACTTAATTCGTTGGTACACTATAAGAGTTATTCAAGTTGCTTAAGATATTTTCACCACCTTATAACATTTAAAGCATTGTTAAGCATCATTATATTTCGTTATTTTACCAATAGATGGCAATTTGTTGTTTCTTTACTCTACATGTACATGTTTAAAGTTTGAAATTAAAGACTACAAGTAAAAATAATTGCTATTTTAAATTTAATTTCAGAACAATTATAACAGAGGTATTAGGAGATTTACAGTTTAATTTTTATCACCGATGGTTTGATGTGATATTCCTGGTCAGTGCCTTGTCCAGTATTGGATTTCTATATATAGCACATAAACAATCTCCAGAGAAGAACATGATATAATGAGAATCAACAGACAATATTTATTTTTATTTTAGATTTATTATGTACTTTTGTTTAAAAGTTTAAAATTGTTGATGAATATATAAAAACATGTAACAAAATTTGTTCAAATATTTTATTCTAACATCTAAATACATTGCACAAGATGGTAATTGAGGGTACCTGCAGTTGGTATGTTTTCATGGTTATTTGTTCTAAAATAAGATATGTCGCCTTCTAATTTAACCACCTGCTGTATGCCTGCCATCTAAGAAAGTTGTTATTTTATTATTGCGAAAATTTTTTCGACAGGGTCATATTTGAAACTCCATTTTGAAACTTTTTATTTGAATTGAACAGGATTTTTCTCAATATAGCAAATATTAAAATCGCTTTTAAGTCAAAATTGGCAAAATTGCAATAATAAATGCACCCAATAATTTCTGAATTTACAGTGTATGAAATCAACCTGGTACTCCGAAAACAAAGCAACCAATAGTCTGAATAATCATATAAAGGAATGAAAGAAGGTTTAGGGTATGCACCAATGAGATGACAATGCAACAAAAAATAGATATCTAGACATCAACATAGTCATCAACAGTCAACAGGTTACTGACCGTGCAAGGGCTGTATAGCCAGTCAAGGTCGTTAAAAACTTCCATTTGTTGTTGCAGTCAACAGGTTTCTTTACACCCTGTACAATACAGCAAGCTTTTACAAAACATGTCTAGAAATGATGTAAAATAGATTATTAATCAGAAACTATCAAAGATCTGCTATCAACTTACTTTTTAAAACAAAAGATAACCATTGACTAGCTTCCTTGATTGAGTCAGAAACAATAATAATAAATTTGTCCCTTGGCTTCCAAAATGTTGTATATGACTTTTTTGGCTAAAACTACTTTTTGACAAAACTTGCT
This sequence comes from Mytilus galloprovincialis, assembly GCA_037788925.1. Classification (NCBI taxonomy): domain Eukaryota; kingdom Metazoa; phylum Mollusca; class Bivalvia; order Mytilida; family Mytilidae; genus Mytilus; species Mytilus galloprovincialis. Next base: position 89,372,390 of record CM075333.1, on the reverse strand, counting down.
TGACGGGAGGAAATCTTTGATATTCCAAGATAGCATACATTTAGACCAATCAAAATGTTTGAAATAAGACATGTTACAAAATTGCCCATCTCAGCTGTTTGTAAAATTTGCTTCCAAAATGTTGTATGTAAACTTGAAATTTGTTGTATAATGGCTTTGGGAATCAAATACTTGTTCATTTCTTTATTTCTGTGAAAATAAATAAAGTTTTGGGGTAATCCAGGGATTTCTAAGTTTTTATTTCTTTGCCATTTACAAAAAAGTTCAAGTTAACATACAGCATTTTGGAAACATGCATTTCGACCGAATTTTCAAAGCCTTTTTGTGATATTTTTTTTGTTTGAAAAATTTGTAATTTACAACATTTTGGAAGCCCAGCGACAATATGCTGTAGGAACAAAATTGGTTTCCTTTCTCTAACTTTTGTTTCCCTCAACTAAATGTTTTGAAACTTTACAAAATACACATTACTATTAAACCACAGATCAAGGGTGAATTTTGATGGTGTCACTTTTACCTTTCTAGAGTTATGTCACTTTATAAATGGAAAAGTTGCTGAAGTTTTTGTTTTCATTTTATTTTTTAGATGTCATCCCTCACCATATTTAATCTATATCAGTGGACTGACACCCCATACATAAAACACCATGCAATAAAAGTCAAAATTTTTACGTTTTCACAGAGAGCATGTGAAGTCATGTATGTAGCGTTATCAGGAAATAAATTAAAAGTTTGTAATGTCTCACCAAAAACCATTACTGAATCGTAAGAAACTTCTATATCATCTTGGTACAGTGGTTCTCAGAGGCCAATTTAGATTGGGCTAAGGGGCATTTTTTCATTTTTATACGACGGCAAAATTAAAAAATATGTTGGTCATATATTGGTATCACATTGTTGTAGGCGGCGGCATCGTCATCTGCGTCATCGTCACTATTGTCCAGAGACAAATAGTTTCCGGATAATAACTTTAGCAGGACAATAAGTTGTGTATAAGTATTTCAATTGCTCTGAAATTGTATCACAATGTTTATTACCATAAGTAGAAGGTTCAAACTTATTTTAAGCGTTATGGGGCAAACATTCTAGGAATTAAGGGCTAAATGTTATGTTATGGCTCAAATCATTTAGCAAATAGGGGGAAAGCAAGGGTTTTTTCTGGTTAAAGGCAATTTAGACAATTCAAAACCAGTGTAAGGGAGGTAATTCAAATTCCATTTAAAGAATACTGTCATATATATGTTTGATTACCTCCCCTACACTGCTTGAAAATTATGTATTAAGAAATGATGATTGCCTTGAGATGATTAGCTGTAAAAAAAAATTGCTATGAATTAATATTAATTTTAACCATGACTGTATGTCATTTTATATTTTAATATTTACTGATGTATTTAAATGAGTAGTTATTGTTGCAAAAAATTTGAATTGAGATTATTTTTTGAAAAATGAAAAGGGAGGTGAAAACAAATTGGAGGGGGGGGGGGGGGGTACAATTTTTCTCATTTCAAAGCAAAAAAAATTTTTTTTAAGTTCATTAGACCATATTCATTCTGTGTCAGAAACCTATGCTGTGTCAACTATTTTATCACATTCCAAATTCAGCTTGAATGTTGTGACCATACTTGCCTCAACTGTTCAGGGTTTGACTTCTGCAGTCGTATAAAGCTGCGCCCTGCAGAGCATCTGGTTACGTTTTGAAGTGAATTAAGCACGGCTCTACAAACTTATGTCAATCTTTATGCATTTATCTCCATGGTATAACAGTATGTCCAGTGCACGATGATTATCATGTAGTGACGATATCACTGATATTGTCAACTTCATTCATGATTTTATACCTGCTCGCAACATTGTCTACATCGTTGACATCGCTAGCATGTTGTTGACAACATTGTGACGACATCGTCTACACCGTCCCCATTTTATGTCTACATCTTTGACATCGTGATATTGACAATATCGTGACGACATAGTCTACATCGTCCCCCTTTCATATCTACATCGTTAACATCTCAGATAACAACATCGTGACTTCATCGTCTACATCGACCGTCCTACTTTCCTGTCTACATCGTTGACATCGTGACGTCTACATCGTTTTTCTTGGCGTCTACATCGTTGACATCGCCGATATCGGGATGTTGACAACATTGGGACGACATACTTATGTCAATCTGTATGCATTTATCTCCTTGATATAGCAGTATGTCAGTGCACGATGTAGTGACGATATCGCCGATATTGTCAATTTCGTTTCTGATTTTATACCTGCTCGCAACATCGTATACATCGTCCCCCTTTCCTGTCTACATCGTTGACATCGCCGACATCGTGATGTTGACAACATCGTCAAGACATCGTCTACATCGTTTCCCTTTCCTGTCTGCATCGTTGACATTGCCGACATCGTGATGTTTACAACATCATCACGACATCGTCTACATCGTTATTCTTGGTTTCTATATCGTTGACATCGCCGACATCGTGATGTTGACAACATCGTGACGACATCTACTACATCGTCCCTCTTCTCTGTCAACATCGTTGACATTGCTGACATCGCGAAGTTGATATCATTGTTACAACATCGTCTACATCGTACTGATTTTTTTTTTTAATGAAGAAGTGTTTAGTTTATCAATTACATTTAAGGAATGACTGTAATATTTTTTCTGTCTATGAAGAAATAACATAAAAAAATTAGGTGCACACTGAATAACGCGCGTAGCGGGTTATTTCACAGTGTGCACCACATTTTATATGTTATTTCGAATAGACAGAAAAAATATTATAGTCATTTCTTATAATTTAATTCTAAATTCCATTTTAAACCGTAGAAAGATAACAAAATAACGTCAGCCAATCAAAAGACGCGTTACATCCAAAATTAAATTATTTTCAAATAATGTATTTATATTACGCCTGTGTCCATGTTCTTTATAATAAAACTTATTTGGACAGTTTTTAATGTTCGATGTTGACACCACATTATAGATTACTTTGTAAAACAGTGTTTTGACATTGAATACTCCTCCTCCTCCTCCTCCTCCACCTCCCCTCCTCCTTCTAATCTTTGCGATGTTGACTTTATAGATTACGTTGTGAAACAGTGTTTAAACATTGTCTTTTTCGTGATGTCGGCAATGCCAACCATGCAGAGACAAGACGATGAAAGGATATCGACAAAGAAGTACAACACCATATTCAAAATTAACAATGTAAACACGAGTAATGTGTTAGCGATATCGGCAATGTCAGCGATGTAGACCAGAGTATGAAACGATATCGACAACGTTGTACACTATCGTGTTGACATTGTGTTCTTAGCGATATCGTCAATGACAACGATGTAGACAATAGTATAAAACGATATCGACAACGTTGTACAATATCGTGTCGACATTGTCTAGTTCGCGATATCGTCAATGTCGACGATGTAAGCAAGAGAATGAAACGATATCTAAAACGTTGTACAATATTGTATCGACATTGTCTACTTTACGATGTCGATAATATCGGTACTACTTTGTACACTGGACACGAATGGCTCCCCTCCCCCTTTCTGGAAAAAAAATTGTTAATTATATAGGAAATCGCATAAGCATGACCGGAGCTGGCCCCCTCTTAGGCAGTAAGTGGCCCCCACTAATGACAATTTCTCGATTTGCCACTGGTTCTGTTGCATGATTGGAAGGTATTGAAATATAGTATTCTAACAACCTAAATGTTACAAGTTAAACGTAAAACAGTGACTTAGTAAGGACTTATCAATTACATGATGTTAATTGCTGTTTTGTGATGTTAGTGTTGAACAAGGTCAGTTGTGAGTCTTGACAGCTGATCGGCAATAATTACGATTTTTTATGAGACACGTGACTGTGTACTTAACCGGTGCAAGTAAGTTATAAATGTTCGCCTAATTCTTGTTACATAACTGACTGACATTTTAAAAGAACAAGTAGATCATTGCCCCATTGATTTATATATCTACTCTCAGTATCTACTACTGGTAAAGATTCAGATGATTGATAACAGTAGGTGTTGAAGGTAAGACTTTACATGTTCTAGTTTACATATATAGGTATTAGTGGGATCGTTTGATTTCGAGGGTGATGGGTGAGGTGATTATTTTTCAATGGAATAGGTTTTAGTAAGACTGTTGTATTGCAGGTGGTCAGGGGTTATAATGTTCTATTTTACATATCTAGGTATCATAGTGGGACCACTTGATTAAGGAAAGGGGGGATTAGATTATTGAATATCCCTTTTCACCTGTTGCTTAATATATGGGCTGTTTCATTTTCCGATTGTATTTGTATATATATGCAAGCGTGTTCCTGTCTAATATAAAATGGAGCTTCATAAGAGGAAGTGAAAGTACAGCTCATATTACATGCATAACAAAGTTAGTACTTGAAAGTAGTTTTCGTTGTAAACATGTTTTAACTTGAGAGGACAGAAAACGGCACCGCAAACATATCCCTCAAGAAAGATGCATTTCCCTCAAGAAAGATCTATTTCCCTCAAGAAAGATGAATTAAGGAACACACATAAACGATATACATTTGACACGTGGTAGCTTTATTTATAATACACTAAAGTTCGTTGACCTTATTATGTAAATTTTAACCCTTTATCTGTAAGTTCATTTTTACGTTTTAACAAATAAACAAAATCCATATACTTTCAAAATATAATTCCTGGAATCGCATTTCTCCTTTGCCATCTTCATCCAACGTGACAGATACAATAATTTTCTCCGAGAAAAGTTATTGTGTATGTGTTTATGTGTTAATAACCCGAAATTGAAGACCCCCACCCCCAATAATATATTAATACTCCATTCATTTAGGCTTGACCAAAAAGAGCATTAGTTATATAAAGGTTTATCAATTGATAAATAAAGTCCCTCTACAAGTAGGCAGATAATATTGGCTGGAATCCAAAATAAGAACCCGGTGTATTTCCATGGAAATTTCAAAACAATTGTAAAGAATAGGTAAATAAGGTACTAATCTCTCTCATGAACCAAACTTCCTAAGTAATTTGATCTTATCAGCATATTTGAAGCATGTATAACTAACATATACTCCATGCAAAAATGTTTTGCAAATTAAACTTCCTTCAGTATAGTACTGCATTACTTTCATTAATGATGGCTACGTGAAATCCTGTTGTGCAAGGCTATCATAAAGGTCGTCTTGAGTTAAATGTCGGGAACTAGTTCTCTCTGTTGTTCTAGATGAACTACTTCGTGGATAACATTGCTGCATCTTGAGACCAGCTAGCTTATAATCTGCATTCATTGTTTCGGATCATTGTAAAATATTTACCTTCTGTTTCAGATAGAACTTCTCTGATTAAAGTTTTTATATAACTTTCTTACTGCGGATCCGCTAAAATGTTCTACTTAAAGGTCGAACAAGAACGTCAATTTGTTTTTATTTTCAAATATATGTTGTCATTTACGCTATGCCTAGCATGTGACACAAACAAAATCAATATGCAATTATTCAGTAAATAGTTCACGAGTCCATTGTCTTCTGTTCTATCATAGATATAAAAAGCCCTTCAAATTTAAATAAAAAATTATTGTATTTTTTGTGTGATTTTTTGTTTGTTTTGTTTTGTCAATGTTTTCTTTTTATTTGTGATTTTTTTAGGGGGGGGGGGGGGGGTACTTTCATTTGTAAAGTCAAGTAGTTCTTAAGCAACAGAAGCGCCAACCAATTATAATAGTTATCTTCCAAACAGATGTTTGATCACTTTTAACAGTTCTCTTTGTTATCAACCGACAAACACATTTATTTACTTTTGATATACTGTATAAGTTGTTGATTGTTGAAATTATTGACTCGATATTCAATGACTCTTCAATGTGAGATTTTATAATGTTTACATGCCCACGCTCCTTTAAAACTTATTTTATATTAAGTTGAGAAAGAAGAGTGTCAAACAGAGGTTAATCATTTTACACATGTTACAGGGAGAATACAGATTCAGTTTATCATCAGTTGAGAAGAGATTGACACGTGACAGAAGGTATGAATTTAGTAAAAGTACATCTGAATCTTACGGTTAATAGAAATATTTCACAAAGGAGGTAGTATGTAAAATACCATGAATTAAGCTGATTAAACAAATTTGGTAAAAGGATATAGTTTAGTACATACTGTATGTATAAAACTTTAAGGTCATTTGACTACCAATTGAACAAGTGAAATGTCAGACTAATAAGATTTTGTTGTTTGACTTCGTAAATAAGATTATCATGATTTAGCCATTCGTTAACAGAAACAATTAGGAAATCGTGTGTATAGTAAAAATAATGATATGGAAGAATAAAAACATAAAATCTGTTGTGATATTTGATACTTTAGATACGTGCCCAGGTAGTCGGTTTACATGGTACACCAGCATATATCAAACAATTGAAAGAAAATTAACACCATTTAGAATGTGCTGCTTTTTAAATGGTAGAGATGCAAAATAGCCTTGCTATCGATATTCTATTCGAGATATTTTATTTTCAAGTTTAAGTCTGTTATTTGGAAATAATGTGTGTAAGGACTTTAAAAATACATGTTTACGAAAAACATTACTTATAAAATTATGCATTTACGTATCGTTATCCTCTTTAATTCGAGGTACCCTGAAATAAGACAACAGCAAGGTCAGCAGACAAGTTTTATAACACTTGCAACATTCCATTACCGTTGACCTTGTGAAGTCATTCAAAGGTAAGAGTACTTAGTTACATTCTGATTGCTGTTTTTTTGCTTGGAATTATATATCGGCAAATTATATAGACCATAATGCATGTGCACCAGAAACTAAAGATAAGAGTAAAGGGAGGCGTTGAAAGACATGCATTTAATCTGCTTATAAATTACTGTTAACCGAAAGAATGTTTCAAATTTTGGTCATTTTTTGTTTTCATACGCCCGTCAAAATTTTTAAATTTTTAAATTATGACAGGACATATTATTACATGCAAATGCCCGGTGTCCGTCTGTTTGTCTTTTCGTCTGTCCAGCTTAACCTGTCGCACCCTAACTTGAGAACATAGTTGTTTCTTATGATGGTCAAACGATCTGTATACTTTTTGGTGAAAATAAGATTAAAACGTTTTGAGTTGCAGGACTACGTAACTAAAACAGGGGAGTGTTTTTTTTTAATTGTCGGCGTATATCAAAAACGATGTATGAGTATTGGTTAAAACTTGACACATTTCTTAGTTATATTAATCTAAAGATTTTGGTGATTCAAAATTTTATGTAAGAGTTAACTTATTGAGTTTTTTTGTAAAACAAAAGGGGGTTAACACATGTCGCGCCGTATCTCAAAAACGATTAATGATTATTGCTAAAATTACACACTTCTTAGTTATATTAATCTAAAGATCTGTACACTTTTTGGTGATGATTCAAAAATTTATTTTAGAGTTATTGAGTTTGTAAAAAAACGGTTGGGGCCGTATCTATAATAAGATTGAGAATGGAAATGGGGAATGTGTCAAAGCGACAACAACCCGACCATAGAGCAGACAACAGCCGAAGGCCACCGATGGGTCTTCAATGTAGCGAGAAATTCCTACACCCGGAGGTTTCCTTCAGCTGGCCCCTAAACAAATATGTTTACTAGTTCAGTGATAATGGACGTCATACTACACTAAACTCCGAATTATACACAAGAAACACAAATTAAAAATCATACACAGACTTACTAAAACTATTTATGATTATTGCATAAAACTTCACACACAAGATGACAGGCGTAGCATGCGCTCGTGGCGCAGCTGTTTATTTATTTTTTATAATAACATCTTCAGTAACTGTTGTTGACAAAGTAACGAAATGGCTGGACGCAGTAGTGCAACGAATAAGACGATCAGTTTGTTTGACTTTCATATCGTTACATATATAAATGAATACGAACGCAAATTAAGAAGTAAAGAGGTTATTTTTTAGATTTATTCCATTTTTTTTATAGTTTCAAAATGCAGTTTCTTGCACCTATCTCGTGAAATTTTATAACAATCTTCCGAATGATTTTATAACAATCTTCCGAATTTTTAGCTATCTTCATTAATTCTAATCTCATTTTCTGTAACACTGTTTGTAGGCGTATCATGCTCAGATTGTTGATTGTCTTTCGACTTTTGATTTGTGTATTACGCTCTTGTTATCTTCTTATATTTTATTGCACAATCAAGACCGTCTAGTCACAGATACAGGCACACTCTGTGTCTATTTTAAATTCTCGTTCACCATATGTTTTAAGCCTGGGAGTATGGATAAATTGCATATATTTTGATATCCGCCCTAGAGAGATACAAAAGAGAGGCGAAAGATACCATAGAGACGTCTTCAGACGAACAATAGTACACAAAATGAAACATAGAAAACTAAAGACTGATCAACACGAACCCCACCAAAAACTAGGGATGATCTCAGATGGTCCGGATTAGTAAGCAGATCCTGCTTCACATGTGTCACACGTCGTGTTGCTAATGTTAGTCCAACCCCGGTTATAAGTCTAATTCGGCAATAGGGAACGACAACAACAATTGTTGTAGCGAGAGTATACAAGAATTCTTTATTCCGGTAGTTGGACGTCGTGAATCAATGTTATATTTAATTGATGATGTTAACAGTCGGGAATTTATAATACAAATTAACGATCGTCACTTTTTAACATATTTTTTCAGAATATAAATGGAATATAAATGTGATGAGCATCATTTGTATAGAAGGGAATTTTATGTATTATGGTGTGCAGGAATAAAAGAAAAGCCCCCAGTGGAAGATGTTATGGTATGTTCCACAACAGTCGATGAAGGAAGTACCACGATTATAAGAATATTCCATTCTATGGAAGGTGATGCCCTCAGGGCTGATGAAAAATGTCTCGAGTGGATCACTAACGATCCTTATGTATCAGAGAGTTCTACACTTGAATTAGAAATAATAGCAAACGAATCTCCCCCTTTTTCTTTTTCAAATGCATTTTGTGATCTTATTGCATCATTCAAAGAGGCAGAAAAAACGGTGGAAGTTCAACTTAAAATTGTTCGTTTGAAAAACATTGAAGAATGGGAGGACGAATACGAGGATAATAGAGATGGTCTGAGATATCTCCACAGTACGGGGATAATGTTATCACCTGTCAGTGGGAAAGACTGGGGTTATCTCAGACAGATATTACGAGAGAACAAGGGAAACCTTTATCAAGAAAACAATTACCTAAAAGTCAGAAAGAGGTTATCAAAAATCATTAAAAACCCAAAAGACGTTTCTACAGCGCCTGAAGTCAAATCTACTACCGAGACTGAAATGAGTACAGTTCATTCAGAGACAATCGATGTTGAAACAATGACAGATATACCTGAAAGTCCAAAGCAGGAGAGCAATAGTGAATCTAGTTCTGATGATGAATAGCAGATTGGTATAACATAAAATCATATGCATGAGAACGCTAGTGTTATAATGCACGAACTGCGACAATTGAATGAGGTCCTTTTGTTACTGTCATCACTGTAAATAAAAGTGTTAAGAATCTGAACACTTTTTGAACGCCCTTTTGTAACACTTCTGGAATGCGTAACGGTGTTCTCAATATTAACATTGGTGTTCCAGTTTTTAACATTATGTGTGCATCTTTCGAACGCTATGTGTGTTATTTTTGAACGGATAGTGTGTACTCCTTGAACACCTAGTGTTTGAATCTGGAACGCGTAACAGTGTTCTAGATATTAACTTTCGTGTTCCAGTTTTTAACATCATGTGTGCATCTTTCGAACGCTATGTGTTATTCTTGAACGGATAGCGTGTACTTCTTGAACGCCTAGTGTTTGAATCTGGAACATGTCCTTGTGAGCAAAATTGTATGCCGTTACGCGTTCTAAGCCTTGTAACACTTCTGGAACGCTCGGACTGTGTTCCAGAAATATGTGTTAATATCCAGAACACATAGTGTATATTACTGGAACACAATTTTACATGTTCCAGAAAAAGTGTTATATTCTCTGAAACATTATTGTGGTCTTGTAAAACAAATATTTTAATTGATTAAAAACGTCTTTAATTGATTAAAAAAGGCAACATTTAAAAAAAAAAAGTACAATAAAATGTGAAATATTGAAGCAACTTTAAAATGACAAGTTAGAAATATAACATTTGTAATTTGCAAAATGTGTCCAAATATTTACTCATAAACAAAATGTTCGTCATATATTTAAAATTATTATGTTACAACAAAGTCAAGTGTCTTATGTTTAACTCATCGTTTGCAACTTCCTAAGTCAAGAACTGTTCTGAATTTCTTTACAAAATACTGATGCCACTGACTCTTTTATCACCAAAATGTTCCATAATCCACTGGCTGCATAGCACTCAGATAGTCAATATCAAACATAAAATACCCTGTGTATATGATGCTAGTAGTCGAGTCGGTGTTCATGTAACACTGCTTCCTTGGACACTTTTAAACATGATTTGAGTCGTTTACAACTGATTTTGAGCTTCCATTTTTAGAGGATTCGTCTCCTTGGGTTATAATTATTCTTTAACCTTGTTATCCATCAACCGTAAGTTCTAAAATGTGAAATATGAAGTGTATGAGTAAACAAATTATTCATCATGTCGACATTCCTTAAGAATATTAGAAAATCTTATTTCGTTTTTGTAATTCCATTATACTTGTCAGCATTATAAGATAAGATGCATTTGCCAATGAGTGGTAATTGAGTGGTCAAATGTGCTCTCGTGTTCTATATCTTTTTAAAAAAATGATAGAAAGTGTCCAGCAAGTGCTATTATGTTTTTTAGGCAAAACTTTATCGTCAACTTAGACTTGTCACTAAATTAACTGCTAACATTTCAAGAAACTAATTACCATTTGCCTTTATTTTGAAAGATATTTAGTAATTTTTTCACTTATGATCTGTATACGGATAAATCTGCAATAACAACATTTGTAAGAAGTCAATGGACATGCACTCCTATTCAAAATTCTTAAACTTACATATAGTACTTTTATGGTGCAGGATAAGTAGTCATCTCTTGAACTGCAACATGTTCTCTTTATTCTCGAGGTATGCACGAACAATTACCCTTAAGTACAGTATAGTTGGGTTTGTACCCTATAAAAGTAACATAGGAATACATTACAATACATGAATGCAGTGCACAAGGGTGGACATTTGCTAAAATGAATTACTAATTACAAAGCTATTATAAATAACATATACATGAGAAATTTAAAATTAGTGTTGCAGTATGCCTTTTTTTACAAACTTCTGTCTTGACATTGCAATGTCATGACAGTTTTTGCATTTGTGAACAAATCCTTATGCATTGGTTTTATTTAATTAAAAAATGTACATCCTCAAAAGTGTAGATGATCGTTTGATCTTCTTAATGCTTTCTATACACAATGTTTGAGTCGTGTTAGGAATACATGGCGTTCGGAGAAAACGATTAGCTTGAACGCATCATGTTCGAGACCAGAACACATTTACAATAGCAACGATATCATTTAACATTTACGTATAAATTTACAGAGGTTAATTTTTTTTTTAAACATGATAATTTGAATGTAATCTCTCAAAGAACCGCTACTTTTTTAATCGAATTATGACAGCACAGTTAAGTGGAAGTGGAGGGGGCAGTTTTATGTTCGAACAAAATGTTCTTCCATTTATACTTCAGTGTGTCCTGTCCAAGTAGACATTTGTTGATTTCATGACTAAAAAAAATATTTTTTATGTTCGTCATGTGTAGATAAATATAGATAAACATACCTATTATATCAAGTTTTGTTGTTAATTTTCTTCAGTGAAGCTTCTTCAATCACGATCAAAAACCAAACTTCCGGTACATTAATACGTCACGCGCTGTTATGTACGCGGATATGTTTGGAACACATGGCGTTCAGGGAAAATGGTAAATTTGAACGCATCATGTTCGACACCAGAACGCTTTTACAAGAGCAACGTTTTCATGAGCATTTACGCATTTACATTGTTAAAAAAAATACCTTAAGAACTTTAAGTCGTTTAGAAAAAGATTCATATTAAAAATCAATCATTTGCACGCTTATAAATACGCTCTTGTAAAATGTTTCATTTTTTTTTACCAAACTATAATTTGCTTATATGCCGATACAGCTAAAATACATTTATCGTCAAATCATAGTACGAATCACCCTTATTCATCGTCTGTTTGACTCTGAAATGATGAATTTTTTTTCACTCCCCATTACAATATAAGAACATTTTTAGTGTTCAATTTAGAACACCTGTCTTGAATATGTGCGTTAAAAGACTGAACACAATGTGTTATATTCTTTAACGCTGGCGTTCAATGTGGAACACTAATGTTAATAACTGAACATATTGTGTTTAAAATTGGAACGCGTCCAGACGCGTCAGGCGTCTGCAATATTTGCAGTGATGTATGTAACAATGATCGAAGGCTCATGGCATCCAGACTTATTATGCTGACAATTTTGTTTTGTTTCTTGATTGAAACAGTATTATTGCCTATATATGCAAGTTAATAAATGGACAGACCAGAGAATTAAACTGAATGTTTTAACTTAAGAAAATAGTCACAGGAAAAAATGTCACTTTACCCTGAAACATTCTTCTGGCTCCGGGTCGACCAGTATTTGCTCTTTCTCACTTAATGTAGCAAACACATTTTTTTTGCTCTTACTCCTTAATGTAGCAAATACCATTTTTAAGCCCCACCTACGATAGTAGAAGGGCATTATGTTTTCTGGTCTGTGCGTCCGTTCGTTCGTCTGTTCGTCCGTTCATTCGTACGTCCGTCTGTCTCGCGTCAGGTTAAACTTTTTGGTCAAGGTAGTTTTTGATGTAGTTGAAGTCCAATCAACTTGAAACTTATAACACATGTTCCCTATATGATATGATCTTTCTAATTTAAATGTAGAATTAAAATTACATTTTTGACCCCAATTTATCGGTCCACTTAACTTTATAGAAAATGATGGTGCGATTTGGGCATTCGTGCACTATATATATAATCTTAATGAAGCAAATACCAAGTTTTTCTGTTGCGCCTAAATATAATGAGTACCATTTTTTTTTACTTAGCCCTTAATGGTGCAAATACATAAGTTTTGGTCTTTCTCCTTAATATAGCAAATACATGTACCAATTGTTAAGTCTTTAGTTAACCCGGCTGCTGATCGAACTATACACTACCCAAGTGATTTTGTATACGCCATGAAGCATGAAGTTCTTTTGCTAAAGAAAAAACTTGAGAACTAACATGAATGAGATACAAATTTAACAAGAAAAAATAAAATTGCCAAAGTATATATACCCTGTAGTCGTCCGCTGATGACATTATTTTAATTACAGGTTAAGTATTGTAAGCTTGCCTTTAATTACTGCATTGCCCATTTAATTCAAGTGAAAAAGGGGGAGGGGGTTCCACAAATCTACACTAACCTGCCACTTGTTGATGTTCCTTTCCCATGTCAGAAATTCGTCATTATTCTTTTAATACACTTAGCATTACTTTTTAGAACGTTTACATACATACATTCAAGTGTACAACTCAAATTGTTGACACGTTTGGATTTTTTTAACATGACAAAGTGTGCCATTTTTTGTAATCAGCGCAGCCGAAAAATCTTTTCAATCTGGGCCTTACACATTGCAGCTAGTGAATCAGGATTTGATAACCCTTTCGGAGCACATATAATCACCAATGGTTATGTTTTAAAGGTGTGTATGTGTGTTGGTATTGTCTTAGGTTTCAGTGTTGTAGTATGTCCTATTTTATTTTAAAATATCTATCATGTTGTTTTCTAAAGTATCAGTCTTTTCTTTATCCTTTATCCAGAAAACGTGTTTTTATTCAACAATTTCAAATTCGGTCAAGTTATAGAATTTTCTTGTGCCAACGGTTTATGAACGGGGTGGATCTTAGGTTAGACAAGAGATCCTTACCAATCTGCTATTATATGAGCCATAATCACCAAATATCACTCAAACATGTATTTTACCAAGAGTCAAACTGCGGGTGTCGCGATTGGAGATGGATCTGCTGAACCTTCCGGAGCGTCAGGTGTCACGATTGGAGATGGATCTGCTGAACCTTCCGGAGCGTCGGGTGTCACGATTGGAGATGGATCTGCTGAACCTTCCGGAGAACCTGATGTTTCACATTTTTAATTCATTCTGTAGTAACTTTTCTGTGTAGTGATTTGGTGTTGTATGTCTTTCGGTTTTCGCACTTTTTTGTGGCCATGATAATTTAGTTTTCTTTCGACTTATGATTGTCGACTGTTCCCTTAGTATATAATTATTGTCTGATCAATTGGCATTTACTGCTTACCCGCAAAGTTCGCTGCATTTACTAAGTAGGAGTTGGAGCAAAGACATTGCTTCCTGTGGAATTTAAAAAATCAAAGAGCTGATAGCTCTGAGGTGGAAGAAGGTAAATAAAAGGCAACTTGAATTACCATAAAAGCAGCCCCACTTACCCAGCCTGCTTTGTTCCATTATCATTATGACATATTTTTTTTCTTCAAACAATCATGTGTCATAAGTACATGGATTTTCCATCCGTACAATCATTTTCTATGTTCAGTGGACTGTGAAAATTAGGTAAAATCTTTAATTTGGCAGCAAAATTAGAGAGATCATATCATAAGGAATGTGTACTAAAGTTTCAAGTTGATTGGATTTCAACTTCATCAAAAACTACCTCGGCAATAAAATTTAACCGGAAGCAGGACAGACGGACAGACCAGAAAACATAATGCCCATAAATGGGGCATAAAAATAGTAAGACGTGACAAAATACCTGCCAACTTTTGAAAGTTCCCATGGGAGTTTTTAGTGCGCGACAACAATTTTAAAGGTTACAATTTTTACCTACTATGTGCACGATCTGGATTGTCTAGAAAAAGTGTCAAATTTGTATGATGAACTTGCATGCCATTTTCTTAAGTCTGTTTGCATGATTCTAGTTATTAAATCGGTAGAAAAGA
Source organism: Mytilus galloprovincialis (assembly GCA_037788925.1). Lineage (NCBI taxonomy): Eukaryota > Metazoa > Mollusca > Bivalvia > Mytilida > Mytilidae > Mytilus > Mytilus galloprovincialis. The sequence continues at coordinate 89,357,357 of CM075333.1, read as the reverse complement.
TGAACATGTAGCTAGCAGATCAGGGTTTATTTTCTTGTGTAAGAATATTAGATGCTTGTTGAAATTTCCAATTTTGAATTATGCACAAAGATAGACCTTAAACAAGGTTGGGAACAACACTCCAAATGAGGGGTAACCCTCATTGGAAGTTTACATTACAACCCACTGTAAAAAATGAGCACCTTTATCCAGGTGTGTTGATAGGTCGTTATCCTAAGGCTACTTTTTTCTTATTTTTTCTGTAGACTTAGCTTTCATTTTTTATTACCATGCATTGTCAAGCTTGGTAACTCATAATTTTTTCTTAGTAACTCAATGTACGATGCTGTCCCATACTGAACCTACTGACCTTGTTTGTTTACAATCAAATTTCAATGGCGTCAAAATCATGTGATGTCAATTCGTTCTACCCAATCAAATTGCTCTACTGTCAATTAGGGGATTTTTCAGTCTACGGCAATTACGTTATTTCTTTGTGGGATATTGCTTTAAAATAGTTTGTAATAATTTGGGGTTTTATTCAACAGGAAACCTCATTTTTTGCCATCCCTTTCGACATCAATGGAATTTGTATGACTATTTATTTTCAGTCATGATGGTCAGAATATCAATCTTTGAATAATGAATAAAACAAAAATCAATGAAAAATAAATGTAAATTGTTTTTTATTAACCTTCTCTATATTCCTGTAAAAAATTATGGCATGGACATCGTTTTTTCATATAGTTTTCCTTTCATTTTGGTTGGGCTTTTTTCGCGGGAAAATCGCAAAAGTAGTAAGGAACATATCATTTTAAAATTCAAAAAAATACGATTTGCTTGACCTGTATTGCCTGCCACAAGACTGATGACGCTGAATGGAATGTACACAAAGCAATGGAGGCCGGAAGTGGGATTTTGTGAAGTTCTAGAATGTTTTTAGACATTGGGAAGTCACGATTGAAACAGGCATTAGAAAATTGGCATTTTTTAGCAATAATTGAGAACAACAATGAAAACTTACCTTTAGAAATGTTTTTTTATTCAAAAGTGCAGAAAAAACGTATTCTGCACTGTTTTTCTACGCCGGAAGTAGCGTAGTGACGTCAATGCGTAGTTTCCCCGTGTGTTAAGTTCAAACACAAATACCTAACGAACTGACAAGATGACCGATTTTAGACTACGGTAGGATATATTCATATTATTTGATGAAACTTTTCCCCAAGAACTATGCATCTATCAAGTATTAAATGGTCAAAACTTAAGAGAATTTTGTGATGTTTCTAAACTTATATCTTCTTTATTAATTTGAACCCTCATTTAGAACCTGTTTGTTTGTCTCCGTGAAAAAAGAATAGTACATTGTCCTTTAAATGATTTAATTGAATACAAAAATAAAATATGTTACAACAAGTATTAAAATTAGTGTAAATAATACTATTTATCATCTTTATGGTAGTACTGCATCATTGAATTTTGTCAATCAGTCATGCTTTTATCCTTCAGCTGTGTAAGAACCTGCTTGCAGATGAAAATTCACATGCCATGTTCACTGGCGATTTTACAACTAGATGAAAACAACACAAGTTCAAAATCTAGCATGTGAGAATAATCTTCAGAGAAAACGTTTTTGATTGGCTTATTAATTGATCATGAGAAACACAGAATTTGATTGGCTGAACACGATTGTCTAATATTGATATTTTTTAATAAATGCAACGAATTTATAAAACGTCCTTGATAAGAGTAAAGAGAATGACCACAGGGCTATACGGGCGAAAGAACTCAGGACGAACAGACCACGGGCGAACATTAGACATTAGACATTAGACATTATTTTATTTTTCCAATCATGGGCCCTTGTCAGGCAAGATACAAAAACATCATAATACAATGATTATATAAACATTAGTGAAATACACAATAAGTAATACACAAATAATAAATTGATAATATGAGCAATGTAGGATATAATTATAGTAAGAGACATTGAGTCCAATGAGGCCGATTTAATATTAAAAGGATATGATATTAAGTTTATTTTAAAATACGGAAACTAAAAAATAGTAAAAATAGAACCGGGAATATAGTATCTCAATCTGCAGTAGTTCTCCTCATGACCAGTGCACAGTAGTGAGGGACTTCATCACAACAATGCAAAGGTCATCAAGGGGGGATCCTTCAGAACTAGCTACAGATACATGAGATTACTCCAATAGTGATTCTCCTCATGACTAATGCACAATAGCAAGGGTTAACATTGCTACTGGACAATATTCATCAAGGGACGGTGCTCTAGAACTCACTATGGAGAAAATATAAAGTTTAAATTACAAGTAGTAGAGGGAAATAAATCCCATTAAAACTTTTCATATTTCTTAATGAACATGCATAATTCTGATAATAAATTCTCATCTTCATTATTCATTAACCATATCAGTTTTTGTTTAGGGTCAAGATATTGAAAATTCTTGCAGCAATTATTTATCATTGTTATCATGTCTTTCCTTTGATCTGATAAACTATCACAGTTAAAAAGAAAATGTGTTTCATCTTCGACCTCATTACTACAACATCTCTTACATATTCTATTGTGTCGGGGAGTATTACTATATCTACCTCTCTCTATAAGTAAATGGTGAGCAGATATGCGAAATCTTGTTAGACTCCGTCTATCTTCAAATTTTTTAACAATATCAAGATATTTTTCACAACCAAAATTTGCTTTAAACGTAACATATGTGCAAAGTTTTCCTTCTGAGTGAGTTTTGAGATTCTTTTCCCAATCTTTTAACATGGCAATTCTTAGTTTTCTGTTGTCAATTGGTTTAGCCATGTCTGAGGATATTTGATAATTATTAATCAGTGAAAGAAGTTTTTCAGATGACATATACCATGATGGTTTCTTTGACTCATACAATTTCTTTGATTCTATAAATGCATTATATAACAATGGAAAGTTAGTGTCTGACTTTTCTAATCTGTAATAGTATTTAGTCATTGCTTTAATCATGTTAAAATATATTGGTAGTCTTCCCAACTCAGTTAATACTGCAAAATTGGTGCTTTTTTTTGGAGCTCCAAGAATAAATTTGCAGAATTTAGTATGAAGTTTTTCAGCAGGTAATTTAGAATAAATATGGTCAAATGAAAAAATTCCATTTCTATATTTAGACGACATAGGATTAAAGGCACCCCATATCTCACAGCTGTATAGCAAGATGGGTTTGATGGTATGATCAAAAACATGCATGCTTGTTTTGACTGAAGGATGCAAGGATAAAAAATCTTTAGATAACTTAAAATAGGCTTTTAGAGCCTTTTTATACAATTCATCCTGGGCTACTGTAAAGGAGCCAGATGCACAAAAATGTATACCCAAATATTTATATGTTTTAACACACTCTAGTTTTACACCATTTAGCATAAAATCATATTTGTTAATCAATCTACCTGCCTTGTTGAATATAAGAACCTTTGTTTTGTTTGTATTCACACTTAAGCACCAATCATTGCAGTAATTTTGCAAAATGTCCAATTTTTTTTGCAAACCATTCGGAGATGTTGACAATAAAACAATATCGTCAGCATACATAAGGCAGTGTAAATCTTGATCATTTATTGAAACTGGGTCTTCAGAGTGTTTTAAATAGTTTGTCAAATTATTAATAAAGATCTTGAAGAGGTTTGGACTCAGATTGTCTCCTTGTTTCACCCCCAGGTGCGTTGAAAAGGAATTTGTTAAGTTTTCATTTACCTTTACACATGATTTACTTACTTCATACATGCTTTTGATGATGTTGTAAAAAGAAGATCCCACCCCAATATCTAGTAGTTTCAATTTGATTCCAGTGTGAATAACAGTATCAAAGGCCTTTTTGAAGTCAACAAAGCAGGCATATAGTCTACCACCAGAGTTATTACAATATTTATCAATAATTGTCTTGATTACAAACATGTGGTCAGAGGTCCTAGCTTTTTTTGTGAAGCCAATTTGGCAGCCATCAATTATTTTGTGTTCGACTAGAAATTTGTCTAGTCGGGAATTTAAAATAGAATTAAACAATTTTCCTATTGAACTAGTTATGGTCAAACCACGATAGTTATTAGGATCAAGAATATCATTAGCCTTATGTAAGGGTGCTATATATCCTTCTGCCCATTTTTCAGGATAAATGCCATTACTCAAACAAGAGTTGAATATTTTTTTGAAGCAACCAACTAAAATACTTTGGCTGCATTTAATCATATTATTTGTAATATTGTCCAAACCAGGGGATTTATTCCACTTTAATTTTGAGATGGCAGTGATAATTTCATTATCAGTTATTACAAAATCTAATTCATTAAAACATTTCGGGGATATCTTGTAAAAAGGGCGAGTTGTCCCGATACCCAATTCACGGTCCCACTTAAAAGCGCCCGGGAACAGAAAAAGCGCCCGGGGAAAAGAAATAGCGCCCGGGGATGGAAAATTAGCGCCCGGGAGAATAAAATAATAAAATTTTATAACAATAAATATTTTCCTTAAAAATAATTAATCATTACTTGTTTTGTCCTTAATATAAATGAGGATATGTACGATGCTACATCTAAAGTGTTGTTGCACTTTTACATTTTAGATTTCAAAATTGTATATACATAAGTAAATAAATATAAATAAAAGAGTATATAGAAGAATCATAAACAAGATTGTCCTCGATCAAAAAGTATATTTTGTTATTTAAAAATAATCAGTGCATGAGGTCTAATATTTTCGCAACTGTATGAGGGGGAGGACAGGGGTAAGGGAGACAGGGAGAAAGGGGGTAGGAGAAAGGAGAAAGGGGGTGGGAGAAAGGAGAAAGGGGGTAGGAGAAAGGAGAGGAAGGCTGGGAGAAAGGAGAAAAAGTTGGAGAAAGGAGAAAAAATAAAATATCTCTCCTTTTAAAAAATTTTCTAATATTTCAAGAAAAAATATCTCAAAAGGAGATGTTTTATTCTAATGGGAGAAAGGAGAACGGGGGTAGGAGAAAGGAGAAGAGGGGTGGGAGAAGGGAGAAGGGTACCCCCCTGTCCTCCCCCTCCTGTATGATGAACACTTTTTTATGCAGATGCTGATATAGATTTTAATATTATTTCTTTTTATAAAACTAAAACTGTTTAATAGCTATGCTTATCGCAGGGTTTGAATGCTTAGTTTTGAATTTAAACCACACTCCTGCGTTTTACCCCCTTGTTTTAACTACGGTAGATGTATATTACTGCTTTATTTGCTGATTTATTATGTGTAACTCTTTTAATTTTGATTAAATTAATATTTATCTGCGAAATTTAAGTTGGTTTTTTACATTTTTTATTTTGATATCGTTTTTGAAAAATAGGTCTTTTGATTTCTTACATCTTATAAATCTTCCGCATAAATTGTGATCCATTATTATCTGTCAAGTAGAATTCACATATTATTGTTTAAAATGAAACATTCATACTTGTTTTTGTGCTTTATTACAAATGTCTATTATCTGAATTTGCAAATTATTTGTCTAAAATTGAAAAAAAAAAAAAAAAATCAATGTGGATAACTTATTTCATCGACACAAAGTTGTCTCATGCCAATAAAATGTCTATATATTTCCCCCGGGCGCTATTTTTTCTTCCCCGGGCGCATTTTAGTAGGACCCCCAATTCACGCATGCGTACTACAAATATCTACAGTAAAGACATCCGGTTACAAGTAAACAAATACGTTCATGTAGATGAGATGAAATCTAATAATTTACATAAATAAAAGGGTACATATTTACGATAGTGATTGTCTTTGACTATAACAAAATGAAACATAAAACTTACGGCCTAATTTTTTAGCATTTTGTTATAGTCAGTCAGTTTTTGTGGATGGATTTTTCCTTAGTTTACTAATTTATAGAAATCTAAATGATTCGGATGCTTAAATATGTATAAAAAAAAATCGCGTTTTTTACAAAAGTTTTATGTTCCATTTTTTTGGTTTTCACAAATATTGAAGCAGCCTGTTCGATGGAGTGTTCCCATTTTTTAGCATTTTGTTAGTCAGTCAGTTTTTGTGGGTGGATTTTTCCTTAGTTTACTAATTTATAGAAATCTAAATGATTCAGATGCTTAAATAGGTGTCAGGAATCGAAAGTTGTTATGAAATTGTAATACACAGAAATGAATGCGGCATACGGAGAATTAATGATTTTTAAGTCGGCACCATTGGCCTTCAGAAGACTTGAAGTCTTCTTCCACCAAAAATTGTGAACTAGTACTTTAAAGAGGCTCGGCGTGTCGAACTAGATGATATTTGGTTTAATTTGTATTCGTATGTGACGGGATTGCCTCCCTTAGAAAATGTGGTAGATACTTAGTCAGCCGTAAGCGGTTGAGCTAAGGTAGTACGTCTTTATCTCAGTCGGTTAACGCGCCGCTGCCTTGTAACACAGAGGCCACGGGTTCGAGTCCCGGTAGAGACAAAGATGATTTTGTAAGATGAATCATGCTCTTCGGATTTTGGCGCCCAACTGAAAAACTGATATTGGTTAGAGGGTAATTCTAGCTAGGGTATTTTTGTGTGAGAGTTATAATGGTATGATGACTCTTGAGGTAGGGGAAGTGTGACGGGATTGCTTCCCTTAGAAAATGTGGGCCGTTAAGCGGTTGAGCTAAGGAAGTACTACTTTAACTCAGTCGGTTAACGCGCTGCCTTGTAACACAGAGGCCACGGGTTCGAGTCCCGGTGGAGACCAGCAGTTTTGTAATAAAATTCATGCTCTCCGGTCACACGTATAAATTAGCATGTTCCCGCCCTGACCTGAATATGCCTGTAATGTCCCAATAGCCATATATCATCATTATCATCCATTTTATGTATTAAAAAAAATCGCGTTTTTTACAAAAGTTTTATGTTCCATTTTTTTGGTTTTCACAAATATTGAAGCAGCCTGTTCCCATTTTTTAGCATTTTGTTATGGTCGGTTAAATTTTTGTGGATGGATTTTTCCTTAGTTTACTAATTTATAGAAATCAATTCATATCGCTAGACATAAATAGCATCCAAACATGAAATTCTATAGCCACTCATATAGTCTTTTAGATTAAAATCATAAGTATTGTAATCGGGACAATTTAGATTTAATACTGATTTCATCTTGCCCATAATCCGGACGGAAACAGAAAAAATAATTTTATATATGTTGTTGATAATTTATTTAACAAATATAACAATGATATACAAATAAAAAATATGTTCCTATAATTATCTAAATAAAAGAAGTTTAATAAAAATCTGTGCAAATGACATCAAATAATAGGCCCAACTCGCACCAGTGGTAGAAACCTTTCATTGAACTTTTGTGTCTGTATCTGGGGTGCACCACCATCAAATGCTAAAAATACAAAATACTTTCAGGGTTATGAAAAAACTCCATCTTTAAACAATTTGTACTTATTCAAGCATGCAACTGTAAACTTCGATGGTTAAAAACGACACATGAAAAACACCAAAATTACTAGAACCGAAACTATTTTTTTTCTCAAGAAATTCTAATTCCATAATTTTTATTGAATAAATAACCAATCCACACAAACGATGAATGGTTGGTGCGTAAACTCGCACCAGTGATAAATCTATAATAAAAGGAAACCTTGAGGTAAATATTATTTTTCTTTAAATTGCGGTTATAGAAAACATGTATTCAGTAAAATAAATTCGAATTAAGAAATTCATCTTTCTCATGCAATGCTTTGATTCCGTGTAAGTGTTTATCTATAAATACTTTTGGTCCTTTTTAGTTGCATCAGCTTTTCAAAATTTATATGATGGGGTGTTATTGTTCTGTTTATCAACGATATACCATAAACAATTTGTATTTCGTAGGAAGAAACTTGGAGTATTAAATGACTTATGATTTTTTTTATGATTAATAAACATAGGGTACTGATTTTGTGTGAATGGCACGTTTCTTTTTAACTTACGATTATCATTTAGATATTTCTAAGGGTCTGGAAATTGATAAGTCAATTTGTTAAAATTTGTTTCAATATGAACACTTATAAATACGCTATGTCCCAGCGCTTTGTTTAAGGAGTTGTTTGTTGGTGGCTTAAATGACAAGTTTTAAGCCACTATTTTTTGATAATTCTTATTGTCCTGTTATGTAGATTCACTGTTCGTGAATATGGTTCCTATCACTTCAAGTACTATTGCTTTATCACTTACCACCTGGTACAAAATTTCCCCTTGGCTGTGGAATATATTTCCTTCTAGTAAATTCTTGACCACATAGCGTGGAGATGCTGACTTTGTCACATTGTGTTTGTGGTCTTTCGGGTGGTAGATCTGGCTGTGGACTTTCTGGATAAAATATTCCCATGGCTACAAAATTATGAAGTATTAAAGAAACGTGGTAAAATACAAAACACAGATTAATAAACCGATACTGGGTAAGTAGTTCTGTTTTGCATTAAAAATTTAATATTGAATACATTTACGTGTCGTGTATTAACTTTGGTAATAGGAATCGGATGACCTGCTTCAAACTAAAGACTGACCGAAGATCTAATCATTGAATTGATATTTATTAATATAAAAACGGGAAAATATACCAAGGAGGTTTCACTTCAACTCGCACGGTATTACTTTTGCTTTGTTTCTGTGAAAAGAAAGACAAGATACCAGGGCAATCAAACTAAAAATATCGAATCAGGACGAATAACATCATGCCCAAAGGAATAAATGGAAGTCCAAAAACAAAAACACTGAAAAAGAAGAATGGACAAAAGGAACACCACCAAAACCTGAAGTGAATAGAATTCACTTTAAAAAAAAATACTATTCAGGCAATCAAAAATCAAAAGTTGAAGAAGACAAAAAACACAATGGCCAAAACATTTTATAACAGTTCATAAACACTGAGCAGATATTTTAAAAATAAAGCCTAACAGTTCCAACTTCACTAGGGCCACCGTATTCCTCAATATATGTAAAAATATAAATTCATTGACAAGTAGAATTCGTGGATGTCATAAAAGAGAGGTGCAAGATACCAAAGAGACATCCGAACTCGCATGTGGTAACAAACTGACATGGCAAAACAAAAAACGGGGAAAAGACTAGCAACAGTACAAAAAACAATACACAGAAAACTAAACACTGAGCAACACAATCCCCACCAAAAACCGAGATGAAAAAAGAGGAGATTATGAGTACATCAAGTGGAAAATATCCCTTGATATCGGTACAGAGGGAGACATGACTGACACAGGCAGCTTCTCCAGGTCACATGCTATCATATATATAACTATTTTACTTACGCTGATGTGGAGCTGGTATCTTTTTTTTCCTTAGCAAATACCTGTGAGGATTCGGCGCTGATGGTATTCTGGTCTACGAATATAATATAATATAAAGTTCAATAGCAACAAGTTATAAGTTATAACATCATCAATCAAAACGTGGACATTTATGCAACTGCTAAAATATTTTTTGGGAGTTCAGCAAAGTAAAAATATGCCGCCAGGGCCGTAACTAGCCTCTTTTAATAGGGAGGCAAAATATATTCGCCGAGGCGTCTGTAAGATAAAGCAAAAGCCGTAATTCTCATTATTATTAATACCGTATCTGTCTGTCTGTTCTTGTCTTGTATTGTGATTAGACTTTTATGACTAGATTTAAATATAGTGACATGGCAGTAGTATACCGTACTAGTACTGCTAAAGTCCACACTAGGGACCATCTTCACTTTGTTTTACGATCTTATACGGTATTAATGATTTTTTAAAAGTATTGTTGAAGACCGGCCATCCGGCAACTATCAAGATGAAGAGCAGGAACACAAACTTTGACCATTGATCATTTGTATATTTTCTATGCATTGACTTTGTGTGCGATCATTTCCCCATACTTCTTTATTGTCTGTTAAAAGGTCTCAACACGACTTAATGCAAGTTTAACCTTTCAATGTAAAAGGTCATATTTGGCAATACCTTGTTTTTTTCTTCAAATTATTTGATACCGGGAATATGTGACCTTACTTTAATTCAAACCATGTCAGCTATCTAGTTTTATTTACAATAAAACAAACTGTTTTGTATTCTTTGATATCAATTTCAATTATCCATGCAGAAAGGATAATTTTTTTTTGTGTCCACTTAGTAGCATCGCATGTTCTTAAAATATATTTCTCGCACAATTCTGGACATCGGTGGACATGCAACATTGCAAAACCACGTTTACATATGAAAATCAACGCTCAGACTATAGTCATAAAGTAGGACAATAAATGAACAAAAGACAAACTGGGAACACAGAAGTACGAACAATAGACCATCAACTCTGAAAACTAAAAGGAAAATAGAAACATGGATAACGAAAAACATCCAGGGGATACAACAGAGAGTGAAGAGAACTTGCTTCTTGCAAGACACTTTCCGTGAAAACAATTTGATATGAAAACAACCTTTTGTTTCATTTATTTTATTTTTTTTTATTTTTTTACATGAGGCATTTGCCTCATTTGCCTCAATGTAGTTACGGCCCTGAATTGCCACACCAGATGATTTAAGTTTTCTTATAGTGACTTTCCAATTTTATGATGTAAAATAGCCTGCAATGGTCTATATAGCGTTGACGTATCTCTGAGAATGCAACTAACAAGATATCGCTGCTTTTATTCGTTGTGCAAACTTTACAATTCTCTCAAACATACTTTTATCGGTTCTCTCGTAAGAAGGAAGATCGCCACTCACAGTTTTTATTGAAAATTACTCGTGAATAACAAATAAAAACAAATAAAAAATAAAAAAATGATTAAAAACATAAAATTTACAATAATGATAAAAATGCGGTTCCGACAAAAAAATTAGTTCATCCGATTGATTGGGGTCTTACAACACTTTCCCGCGACGGTCAGTTTTTATTGGCGGGAAAAGTCGGGAGTGTTCGGAGAGAACCAGCGACCTTTGTCAGGAACTGACATGTCAATTAAGATTAGAGTCGAAAGTGGGGTTCGAACGCAATTACAACCTAAGTGGATACAACTGCTGAACTACATAGACCACTACATAGGCAAAATATGCTCAAGTCAAATTTACATGAAATTCACTTGAAATTATCTGAAAAATTTCACATGACATTCATCTCAAACGAGCTTATACATGAAACTCATGTAAAAAAATTCACGTGAATTGAGATTCACGTGATTCTCACTTGAAATATTTCACATGAATTTCACGTGAACTTTTAATAAAAAATTATATTTTTCATGATTTTAATTAAATTTGAAAATTCAGCTGTTGTTTGAATTTCTCCATCTTAAAACTTTATGTGAAGTTCGTGTGAACAAAAATCATGTGAATTTCACGTGAAATTCACATGAGTTTCACATAAGATTAATGTAAACCCACATTAACTGATTTCACGCGAGATTCACGTATACGCTCGTTTTAGGTGACATTCATGTGAATTTCACGTGCATGAGATTCACATGAATTGAAATTCACGTGAAAGTGATGTGAATTAAATTTGTCTGTGTAAGGCCCGTTTTCAGATTACGAAACAATTCATTTGTTGGAATACATACGGTATCACAGATGGGTAGAAACATTTCTTCCTTCACGTCGTACTTGTCTTCGGGTTGATCAAAGGGAACTAAAATAGAAAGCGACATTTAGAGAGTGAGCGAATACTACACCACACTATCACAAATAACCGAGCGAGAGAGAGAAAGATAGAGAAGAATTAACATTTTTTCCTTCACATCGTACTTGTCTTCAGGTTGATCAAAGGGAACTAAAATAGAAAGCGACATTTAACTTGAAAGGTGAACGAGCAAAAACTACAGTTTAACAAAGAAGAGGAGGAGGAATGAACATTTCATCAGTATATTCAAGAATTCTAAAAGTTTCCCAAAAAAAAAAAATCCTTTATCTATTAAAAGGAATTCCTGAAAATCAATTTGTTTAGTAGGTTTAGCTTGAAAAGGACAAAAGCACAGACGAAAACTTTCGTTGAAGTGTTTTACAAAATAAATTAATTTAACAAAATCAATTACTTTGAACGCAATTTAAACAATGTAACCATTGAATACAATGTGTACAGCGATAAAATATTTGCTCAAATTGATATGAACATAGCGACATAATTCTAGTGTTTGCATGACACGAAAAATTAATTTAAGATATTGATACAAAAAGACACAAGACTTTGTTATTTCAATCAATAGAAAAAATATATTAACACCTAAAATCACTTAACGCCTGCAATAATATTAAAATATGGCAGATATCACTTTCCAATAAACTGATAATTTGTAAAATTATGTCATAAAATTAATAAAATAATAAAAACCAGCGGCTTTACTGACATGTATACGTGACTCAACTTTCTCCTATACTATAGTTTGAATAGATATATTGTAACGTCCTAACAAGGTACTACAGAAGAAGATAATATGCTGTGACACATATAGGTATGATCTACCTGGACTTCTTATAAACCTAAGTAATGATAAACATGTATCTATTTGCTGCTATCTGCTCTTTGTCGGGTTGCTGGTAGTCTCTTTGACAAATTCCCCATTTTCATTCTCAATTTCAAGAACAGCTACCCAACTAAAGCCAATACAAATATTGCCGACAAGCTTAGAGGGCAACAGTCTGATCTAGCTAAATCAATGCCGACAAGCTTAGAGGGCAACAGTCTGATCTAGCTAAATCAATGCCAATCCAAAATCTTTTGAGAATATTCAACTGACTCTGTTTCTTAAGCAATCAACAGAAAACGTAAAATTAATCCAATGAATTCTGTAGTCGAGGAAGAGCATAGCCAATCAATTTGAAATCGCTCATAGAGTAAGTTTGTTTTTTCTTTAGCAGGAAAATGACATTTCGGAGAATTTAACCTTGTAGTTTGTGGATTAACTTCAATTCAAAATACCTTACCGATTCCTTGTGCTAAAACATGTTTATCTTGATTTTTGATCAAGACTCTGACATCTGGAGTTCGTTGTTCAAAAGATGAATTATAAATAGTTTTATTTTGTGTCTTCTTTTCCATTTCATTTGGATAGTTACTCCATGTATTAACACTGCACACAGGCTGAAAAACATCAAACATAATTGTTAATTAGGTATAAGTTTAAGCAACAACGTGGTTCATTCCATAGTTTAACATGGACTATATGGTAATTTCCACACAAGACCGAAGGTGCTGAGATCAACAGATACACCAAAAAGTTCCTGGTAATAGCCTTATATAAGATAAGATAAGATAAATTTCATTTCCAATAGAGGACCCATTATAGGCATAATCAGTACATTAATATATATAACACTCGTTAAGTTTTTAATTCACTCAATTTAATATCGAGAAAGAAAAAAAGAAAAAACTTACTTAAAGTAGGAATCGTCTATTTTGCTAATTCACATACAATAATCAATTTCACATATAAATAACAATTTTTATATTAAGTCACTTCATTATGATATGTATAGTAATCAGAGCTAGTCCCGTCGCACTTTAATATATTTAACCTCATTGCCTGCATTTGGAATTGGGTCACATTAGAGGTCATATGCTACAATGGTCTTGAATTCTATCTTAATTTAAATGTTACATAGTACCACTTTCTTCTAAATTAAGACCCCAAACCTAACAATTCATCCGAAAAAATGAAACCTACATGATAAAATGCAGTTTATCATTTAACTCAGATAGCTGCCCAAGTTCCCCTGTATTTCACGGTCCCCCGACAGAATTGGACTGATATACGATAAACTACCACTTTTATCTGAAGGTGTTCAATCAGAACTTTTCAATAGTCAAAACTTAATGTAAAGAATTACTCGCTCTTTACTAATTTAATTTTCATATCAAATTTCTTCTGACGTAATTCATAATCAATCTCCGGTCTGTCAATTAGTATTATGTGTTGTAAAGGAATGTCCTTCAGAAATTAATGCATGATAAAAGTAAGAAACTAGCATATCTATATTTCTATATTGTGTATAAAGATCCGACAATGAATGTGACAAACCAGTTCGTGTCAAATAATATTGAAGTAGAGACGAATATAACAGTATATTCAAAAACTTTGCCTGGAATAATAATTGGGATTACCAGAGAATGGACACAAATGCGATATTGATCTGCATACACATAATGCTATCAAAATAATGTCTGTTATGAGAGTTTTTATTTTGCGAAACATATCCCCTCTCAGTTTCTGCAATAATAAAATCATAACAAAAAATTCGGACATATATATGGAAAAACGTCCATGCACAAAATTACCATCATCAATGATAGCAAAAATTACATCATTCCTATGATTTTGCATTTGACAATATACTTTAAAAGTGAGTCCACGCCGATGCAGTACTCAGTCACGTATAGAGATCTGAATATTTACACATTATTTTAATACATGTACATATAGAGCATAAAGGTACATTCTGATGAGGAATGGATGGACCCAGCAGCTATTTTTTTCAACCAAATTTTAGCGTCTATACGTCATATGGTCTACGATGGAGAGTTGTCTCATTGGTAATCACACCACATCTTCTGATTTTATGTGTACTAGACAGACACACTAAGACAGAATTTTAACATAGACTTGCAAAAGTCTACATTAAGAAATGTCAACACGGACGTATTCTTTTTTTCAGAATAGCAATTGACATGTGCTTCACGAAGAAGTATAACTATAATGCCAACTTCAAAGAACGTGTTGGACCTGAAAGAAGACCATCAATTTGTAATGTGTTATGATCCCAGATGAAGTTCAGACAAACGATTTTCTGTGATAGAGCCAAGTGGTCGTGTTTTATATATCTTCATAACTCCAGATATGTGATTGATAGGTTTTTGAACGTCAAGTTCATCGACTGCTGTATGGATTATATACCCTCTGCAATAAAACTTCCACCAGTAAGGGTATCGAACAATGCATCATATTCGCTAGCCAAGAGTTGCGATCCAGTCCCCTCTTCTTTACTGTAATCACAAATGTTGGCTTGATCTGACAAGGGTGGAGAGGACCAGATCGTTACCCTTGTCTAGTGAAGATGACAATATATATGTGGTGATATAAATTGTTAAAGAAGGAAACATAGCACTTGTTAAATATAAAAATCTTAATAGATTGTATGAGCATTCTGTACTATTTACTTTGTTAAATTTGATTTTCTAACATTTGATAAGGACAATAAACTTTATTTGTACTGTGATTTTTGTGTTTATATAACATATATGATAACCACACTAAACTACATTGGTACTCTGATTTTGTGTTTATCTAAGTTGGACTGGTTGATCTTTGAGAGATTGTTCAAAATTCAATTGTACAATTCCATTAAAAGGCCACGTATTGAGTAAAACAAACATTATTTTCTGGATTAAACTTCTTCAAAGGGTGATATCCACTTTAATAAGGCATTTCAGAAATCATAATCTTGACAAACTTATATTAAAAGTTATTAATGTGTTATTAAAGTGGGTCTTCTTTCAAAACAGCAACAATGCACTAGCAATTTTACTTTCATTATACTGTACTTAAGGATATACAACGTATAAGAAAAAAGGAAATGCAAAATGTCTGTCTAAATCATTATCTTATTTGTAAAGTTTTTGTATTGGTGCCGCCATAATGTTTGCTAGTGGAACAATTTAGAATTGACGAGGTATTCATAAAGTTTCGAATGGTATAATAGTCTTACTTATTGTCAATAGACATATGTTTCTGACAAACTTTTAGGTGAAAGTTGTATCAAAACCATTTAACCATCAATGGTATATAATATAATAATATTGAAATGAAATAAAGTTTATAACACATTGTTTGGTTGAACGTCGAACTATTTTCCGCAAAATTCAGTATCACTAAGCAACTTTAATTAATTTCAATGTTTAATTCTAATTGACTAAGATTGTCAGTTTTCCTTCCAAAGATCGGTGGTTCTCTCCGTGTTTTCCGCCAATAAAAAATGACCGTCAAGAGAAAGAACAAATCAGTGCTTTCAGTAAATCAATTATTGTTATTGTTTGTTTTCTTTATGCCCCTGCTGACAATTTCATAGTGAGAAGTAAAATAAAACGCGTTCTCCTATTGATGCCTGTACTAATCCAGGAATATGACAGTTGTCGTCCATTCGTTTGATGTGTTTTGTCATTTGATTTTACCATGTGATTAGGGACTTTCCGATTGAATTTTCCTCGGAGTTCAGTATTTTTGTGATTTTACTTCTTTCTCCTATTGATGATAGTGTTTCGGTCTAATTGACTTTATATAGCATTATAATATTTCTGTAAGAAGGCTGAACTATTTGTCACTGGTCTTTTAGGGGGAATCTCTTGTATATTCCAACGTTTTTTACAATAAGCCGGGCAAATTAAAACCTTTTTGTTTATCAAATCATACATGCAAGGCTAAACTGTACGTTCGTTTATTGACGTATGCATATGCGCAAATGTCTTTGATTCGTTTTTTTGAAACGGTACCAAGTAAATTATGTTGTCAACTTGAACACTGAAGGCCCTCTCACCTTATTGTTAATTCTTTTGATGTGAAATATCTGTTTGGAATGTGGATTATGATATCTGTCATCTAAAGTGGTTACAAGGAACGGCGGACTGTCTCGAGGGGTACGGGAGAAGTCGAGTACTTTGTATCGAACCTGGTTTTCTGTTTGCCACTTCGAACTTGGATATCTGTTCCTGAAACCATACAATATACATATATAAAGATATATATAATTAGTCAATTTAGAACCTTTCAATGTTCTTTTTATAATAAAACTTCGGTTACGGTCTTATCATGTAAACAAAATGTGTATCGAAATCAGAAAATATATAAAATTGCATATTCTTTCTGTTTCAATGATTTATTTTTATAATTATTTTATGAAAACAATTAACATGTCAATTTAACATATCAACTAACATAACTATGAACACTCAAACAAATTAGGTTCAAATTCATTCAGTGGTTTCAGAAAAACCGATGGATTTTTATAAAATGTGAACACGGATGCCAAATATTGGTAATTGCTCACCCGGTTAGCCAGAAACGGGTATCAGATTGTGTTTAATAATGCAAGTTTCTTTAATGTTTTGAAAGTTCAATTCGAAACGAAAATAAAACAACAGCACACAAAAAAGTAATACTAAAAAGATAGTTTTAAAAGGAAAAAGAATACATTTTAGACAAACAAAACAAACAAGAATGAAGATAATGAAAAAAACCCAGCCCTTACAAACGGACAAACAGACCAAAAACATAATACCCCTCTACTATTCGAAACGAAAATAAAACAACAGCACACAAAGAAGTTATACTAAAAAAGATAGTTTTAAAAGGAAAAAGAATACATTTTAGACAAACAAAACAAACAAGAATGAAGATAATGAAAAAACCCAGTTACTAAGTAAAAGAAACTGCACAAATGTCAACTGTACAAAATTATAATTGAGTATTTTTTCATGTGTTCCTTACCAGTCTTGTCCAATGGTATGACTCCTTCTAAAAACTGGAATGGCATGGATCTTATTCCTCCTCGTGGGAGGGTGAACACACGCCATTCTTTAATATTTATTTCCCAACATTTTTAAGTTCCGACTTATCGTCCTGAATGATCACAATATTTTCACTGCGTTCCTTGATACGTGATATCATTTATTGATATGGAGCGAGTCTGGTTGTTACGTGTGGAATTAAAATAAAATTTTATCAACTAATTTATTGATTTAACTTATTGAACCGCTGCTTGTAATAAAATGCTGTCGAAATAATACATATTGTGTAGTTTTGTAAGTAAAACCACAATGGGGATTGTATAAATATTGTTGCAACTCAAATTTCAATGCTCGCCTTTGACAAAGGCCACCTTTTGGCACTTTATTTTTGATATTCACTAAATGAAGAAAGGAAGATTAATTTAAAGAAACTATCAATTTAAAGACTTCTGTAAAATTATGACCCGAACATAACTCTTTTGTCAGATATTATTGATTTTCATGTGTAGGTAAATTGCATTGTATTAGGGAAAGAATTACAAACCGATTTCACGTTGCTGTTATCTCGGTATAGTTTAGGTGAAAAGCTTATTGGAAAAAGACTTTTTAGTAATTGTTGAACTATGTTATATAATGTAAAAACGAATCTTGCTTATTTCATCAAAGACTTTACAATATTATATGAACTGTTATCTGGGCCAGGTTGTTTTGAAGTAGCTATTAAAAAAAACCCAAAAAAAAACCCAATATTTCAATAATAATTAATACAAACAATTAAAAAAAAACACAACAACAATTTAACAGCCACAACACAATCAAGACAAAAAAAGATAAAACCAAAAAACTTAACGCATTATTTCATTTCTTTTATTACTGATTGTAGCTGAACCCCGATTACCCCCCCTCCCCCCCAATAAAATAATTAAATAATTAATATAGACTATCCTGCAGGATCAGCAATAATTAGTTGTTTAGAAGCGTTTGGGGAAAAAAGTTTGCATTTAAGAATATTAAAAATATGCTTACTTGGCTGTGTGTTCTCCAGTGATGAAAGGCAGTCTGTTCTTTCTGTCTTTTTGTCCTTCCTTGCATACTGCTTCTTTCTTTTTAGCTTGTACTTTCGCAATTAAATCGTTTACCCTGTTTAATAAGAAAATTTGATAAAAACTTATAGAGCATACGCGCAAACAAAATATCACGACTAATTTCAGTAAACTTTATTTTCCGATTCTTTAATAAACTCTTACAACTTTTTTCGTTTTTTCGTTGTTTTTTTTTTTTATGTCTTTTGGGTTCTTATGTAAATAAGAAAAATCCTACCATTTATGTCTTGCATAAGGGTATACATTTGGCCGCTTTAATTTCACTTGATGGTCGCGTTCTAGCATCTTATCTGGTTCACATTTTCTACATGTTGTAGTACGATACTCCACATATTACAAAACAGTATCAAACGTCCTTCTATTACTGTCAATCATTTCTGTAACCAATGACAAACGATCTGTTACGTCACAATGCTTAAGCCATAATACTGAAGACGTTTTTGCGCATCACATAATACCCAAAGCGTGATAATAAGAATAGTTTATCAATTCTTTTAAAGTATGTTGTCTATATTTAGGATTCCAAGGATTATTGTTTAATTATAACATTGGAAATTTATTTCGTTTTGACGTCCGTCATCCATATGTCGATATTTTCTTGAGAAAATTTCAATGCTTCAAAAGACAGTTCTTTCATATCGAATTTTTCGTTATCAATTGCCAAAGAATGGTATTATTATATACCATTTCAGTGGATTATATTCACATTGTAGTATATTTTATATTAAATATCCGGTGATAAATAAATGAGCTTTATAGAGTTTTGGAATTCGTGTTAGCGTGAGAATTATACAGTAAATTTTGCTGAAGCACAATGATTCTAAAATAGAACAATCTGATTGAAACACAGATGATTTTCACGTGTGTCCATGCTTCGATCACAGGTTGTAAATTTTAGTCGAAAATGACATACCACTCATAGACATCGTTTTAGATGGAAATATTATATATATACTTTTTTTCTTTTTTTTTGTACATAAATACGGCCGTTAATTTTTTCGTTTGAATTGTTTTACATTGTCATTTCGGGGCCTTTTATAGCTGACTTGCTGTATGGGCTTTGCTCACTGTTGAAGGCCATACGGTGACCTATAGTTGTTTTAAAATTTGTGTGTCATCTTGGTCTCTTGTGGAGAGTTGTCACGCTCATTTGAAATCATACCACATCTTCTTTTGTTTTCATATATAGCATGTTTAACTTTTTAAGATCACAGATTCAATGATTCAATATAAACTTCATGTCAGGGTAGGGAATAGTAAGCGTTTGTAAATTGACATTAGAAAATATCAGTTAAAGGTTTTGTACTGTAAATCATTTCTTAAGCAATAAAGAATATTTTGTCGATTGACTTGGATTTTTCTATCGTATAATGAGTTATAATTATGGCACCATACAAAATGTGTTCACTATTGATGGTGCTAAAATGTCCAGTCGATCCGCGATCCTGGTAGGAGGCATATCGGCTCGAAGATCCATCGCATTTCGAAGATTTAGCAAATATACTTTCTTCTGTCTACTTTTCTTTAGAATTGTAGGAAATGACTGAGTCTTTAGTTGTACCTCAAGTAAAAGACAAAAGTATTGGACAGTTTCAAAGACGACATTTTTTTTACCATGACAATATTGAAAATACACAAGCACCCGGACGGACAAGGTGAAGACAATATACCTTCCGCTATAGGGTGTTATAATTTTCTCTTTCCATAACGATTGACATTTTTTAAGGTCTTTCCCCTACCTGGGAAAGACCTTATTGTTTTTCTAATGTTTTTTTTTCTTCCAACATTTTTTTGACATGCCCTCCCCCCGTTTCTATTGAAGTCATCAAGACCAAATATTGACCATCGATAGATCTCATTATGACGTATTACCAGATGAGGCTGTGTAGGATTTCATCATCCCCTTTGAGAGTTATATCCCCTTGAAGCACTTTTTTTATTTGCATTTTTCTTAAAAAGTATTAGAGATAGAATAGAATTGAAAATGGCAGCATGTACAGGAACAGATGGCAATGTTAATAAACATAAAAAAATTGTAGGTTATTTACCCTGATAAGAAGTTATTTCCCTTTTAAAATTATACATTTTTGGAAAAATTATATTTCGAGAACCGGAAGTCATAGAGACTTGGAACCTTCACCAATATTCTTTAATTCATGTGACCTTTAATTTGCACCAAGGTCAAAGGTCACCGATTGCAAAAAGAAATTACGCTGCAATTTCAAGCTTGCATATTAAGAAAACTATAAGAGTTTGCTGCACTCATACTGTGTATAAAATGTTCCTCTCGACGAGCTCTACATTTTATACATAAGCTAAAAAATGTCCGACTGTCTGTTCAAAAGTTACAACAACATAATTCTTAAAACTATAGTAACAAGTGTATATCTTTTTAAAGGTAACAGATATCAACCTACTATAAACTGCAAAGATGATCAGTAATTCAAGACCTTCAATTTGAGGTCAATATCAGGTCATGATGAAATTTCACCTTGACCTTCACAGTATACAATGACCTTGACCTTTTGACAGTTGAAAGGTTTAGTGGTCCTGAGTTGAATGGTGCTAGTCCCATGTCTCCACGACTTCCCGTTCTTAAGTTTGGTATTACATCATATATTTGATGATTAATTGTGACCTTGGTGAACTTTGAAATTGTCCCAATTCTTTTTCTATAATGTTGTCCGTCAACTGTAGATCATTTATTATTTAACAGATTTGAGATATCTATTGTCGTTTTAGAGATAATGCAGTTTGAAATTTTGCGACCGGCGGCATGTATTTCTGAATCAACAACAGCTTACCACCTAAAATGTTTAAGAAATTGAAGAGGTTAACATAGTTATATGTTTGACCAAATACCAAAAACATTCCATGGAAAAAAACACCAAAAAATCAATTTGAAATTTTCAAGTTTTGCATTGACTTTGTAAGTTTCATAACTTCTATTTATATAATTGATATTGCATCATTATTTGCACTTTGTCAAATGGGGTATTATGATATATCAAATTGAAGGTCTTAATGAGCTCTACTCAAAAATAAAAAATTCAAACCCCTTTTTCATCCCAGTGGGCAGGGTGGGGTCATTCAGTGCAAAACTTCAAACTTCTCAAAATTGTTAGGTTGTCGCATATCAAATGAAAGTCCATAAAGCATACACTTCGAATATCAAATTAACGTCCCCAAAAATTGGGTTGGATGGGGTCATTGAGTGCAAAACAAAAATGTCTTTGAAGGTAAGGTTGTTGTATATCAAATGAAAGGTCATAACGTGTACATTTCAAATATCAAATTCCTGTCCTCCAAAAATGAGTTGGATCGGGTTATAAGTTACAAAAACCAAACTTTCTAGAACATGGCGTTGTCGCATATCAAATGAAAGATCACCAAGTCTTAAATGGTACATATATCATACTTCCGATCTCGAAAATGTAGGCCGATGGGGTCATTAAGTGTAAAAAGCGAAAAGTTTCAGAAGGTATTTTTGTCGTATATCAAACGGAAGGTCGTACAAAGTACATTACGAAAACATCACTGTTACAGGAAAGACCTTTCAATTGTTTTACAAACAATTGAGATGCTAGTCTATGTTTGATGTTTTTTTCGTCCTACTTTAAAAAAAAGAGGCATTAGCTGTCAAGTTCATGTTCACGTGACCGATTTGACTCCACTGAATTCTCATATTTTATTTATAACATACTAAACTGAACTTGATATATCAAATCAAATCAAATATGTTTATTTCCTAATCAAAGGGCCCCTATATAGGCATATAAATTACAAACAAATAAATCATAATATACAAAACATAAATACATGTTTAAACATATATCCAAATTACAATAAGTCCGAAAAACAATTAAAAAGGCATGGACTCAATAAAATATATCAGAATGTGGTGTGTATTTTGGTCTAGACGTGGTCCAAGGCCACAGTTATCACAGCGTCCTCTACGAATAGAGTTCCTAGTGTGAACAGTGTATAACTTGCATTTTTAATTTGATACACATTCCCAATTCATTTCTTGATATTTAATGCATGAAATATTAAGTAGGGGGTGAAATTACATTTTTAAAAATGTGCATGGGTAATGAATCTTTATGTTAAGTAGTTCAAAAAGGTCAAATTTTATTACATCTGAAGGATTCTGAAGCTGTCAAACTGAATTTTAGACCCCCTTAACACAGAATTGTCAATATTTTGAGTTAGAGCTGGTAGAAGTTTCTATAATTTTTATATTATTTGTCCCACTCACTATAGTACGTAGTACACTTCTCTGTAAAAATCTTTTTGAGATGAAGCAGGTGCGATTTTTTTTAATTTGAATTTATTGTCTAAAAGAAATGCACTACGAAACAACTGTGTTCTCGAGCCACGTTATTTCATTAACCATCGAGATAACCTCCGAAGATAGCCGACAGTCCAATGACCCGATATACACATAAACATTAATATATAACGACCTCGTGCAATCGCATCTTATTAGATCTGTTTTATTTCTAGGTCTGTTTTATTCCATGTAATAAATTAAAAAAAATATTATTATTTTTACTGAGAGAATGATTCTTTGTGGGTCGTATTAGTAAACGAAATGGTTCTCTTTTATGTTACTTTCATTGTTGACATTCTATTCCTTTTAATAGATGAACACGACTTATACATGCGTAACCAATCTCCAGCTAATGGGTTAAATCAATGGTCACATGAATACGGATTAAACGAGGTCGAATTATATTCTTGCATGCAAGCGAATAATTCATCAGCGATGTTTCTTAGTTCATTTTTACAAAATTGAACTAAACTAGCTGACGAAAGCGAATTATTATTTCATTATTTCACTTTCACTGATTAATGATTAAAAAAATCATACGTGTTTTGTGTTCTGAAGCTAATGTCTCTTCGACAAAGGTTTTAAAGGCATGTACGGCAAGCAAACTTTTACGATTGAATTACCATGTATGCTTCATTGACTTGGTACATACCGTGCAACTTGGCTTCGTTCTGAAATTTGATTTAATTGTATCAAAGAACTTGAACTGTCGTTCAAGCTGATGGAATAGTTGATAGTTTATCATTGGAATAACTGACATGCGCGGCGGCGGACTACAACCCGACCAAAAGCATAAAATAGGCAAAGCTAGACCACCATTGATGTGTCTTTAACACAGCGAGTAAATCCTGCACTCGGAAACGGGCTTCAGCTAGTCCCTTAACAAAAATTCGACAAGCAAATGGAGCTTGGGTCAATACTAAACGTAACGCCTATAATGCACACCGTATATCGGCACTATATCGTATATCACTACTGATTAAAATATAAAAAAAAAATCATATAAAAAAAATCTAGACAAAACCTGGGACTATATAGTATTATTGTCCCAGACAAAAGAAAAAAAAAGAAAAAAAAATAGAATGTAATGCATGAAGAGCCAAAGGGGTGGATTCAGCCATTTTAAAAGAGGGGTCCCAACCCAGGACAAAAAGGGGGGTGTTCCAACTATATGTCCCCATTCAAATGCATTGGTCGGCCAAAAATGGGGGTTTCAACCCCCGGACCCCCCCCCCCCCCCCCCAAAGAAAAATGGATTCGCCAATGAGCCACTATTTGGTCAGTCAATCGTTTCAAACTGGTCCCAGTTGTCTTTAAAATTGGTGCAACTTGTTTTTCAAGAATCAGGGTCCGTGTCATCCTGGTCCGAGTTTGCCAGATCCCATATATAACAAGTAACCAGTATTTTTTTTTGTACGTAAACCAGTATTTAACTTCAGAACTTACCTCCCTTAGTAAAGCCTCTTTTTCGATACCATAAATTCGGTAAGCACGTTGTACTCGACAAGTAGAATATTTTTATTAAATATAACATTCTGGCAGTAAGATAACTCGAAATAAAGTTTATAGTTATTGATATACACATCATGAAAGAAAAACGAATTCAAATTCACGTCATGTTGCTCTCATATCGACGCATTTTAGAAGGGAGTGGACTTCCCCCTTTTCTTGCGAACAATAACTTGACAATAATTCCATTTGCTTAAATGGTTAACGGTTCAAAAAGACAATTCCCTTAGTTATGTTTGTTTCAAATCAGGTAATGCTCTGCTTTTTTTTTGTAATCGACTAGTCGCTTCAATAATAATGATCGTCACCATGTGGCGGAAACATAATGGCCGCTTTTTCATGTAGTCTGTAGATCCATACCACCATTTGAGATACAGTCCCCCAAATGATGAACTAACTCTCGTACGAGGTATTTCAAAGTGAAGCAATTTCTTTCAGACATCCAAGTGTTGAAAACTTGCATTTTCAAAGACGACGAAAGATACCAGAGGGACAGTCAAATTCATAAATCTTAAAATAAACTGACAACGCCATGGTTAAAAATGAAAAAGACAAACAAACAAACAATAATACACATCACACAAGATAGAATACTTAAGAATAAGCAACATGAACCTCGCAAAAAACTAGGGGTGATCTCAGGTGCTCCAGAAGGGTAAGCAGATCAGATCATCCTGCTCCACATGTGGCACCTATCCTGTGATAAAAAATCCGGTAAATAGTCTAATTCAGTAGGTCACATTCATGAAAGGGAAGGGGATTGTAGTTACGACGTAAGGAACATATCCGAAAAAAAGGCGATATCATTTGTGAAATGGTTATTTCAAGATATGAATAATATTCAATATCATAGCTGCTATGTATACATTGACTAGTCGCAGATCTACATATATATTGCCTACTGAACAGAAAGCTGTCCAAGCCGCTAAATAAATCTAAATAGCCTAGCTTAGTAACATACCATTCAACACGTAAAGATAGCCAAGACAATATTGAATGCAACCTGTTACCTAGAGTATTTATCTTCCTCCTTTAAAGCGTACTCATGCATTTGCATCCAAACCGTTACATTTGTACACGCGCACTTTTAAAATTGTTCATAAAGGTTATTTAAGATACTTGCTTACATACAGAATCACTGCAGACTAATCCATTACCATTTAAACAATATTTAATATTTCAACCAATTATCCAGATTTCACAATTTATAAATTCTGCAGACTATCAACTCCTGTCCAAGAATAAACTTTTACAGTTCAATCATTATCAAACAAAATCTAAAATTTGTAAGTCACTCTTGGTCCGAAGTATTTTAACACTCCACTCAGTTGTTGACTTAAGCCATACTTTTTGCTTTACTGTTTCAGACATTTTCTCTTTTAATATCTCATGTAAATAGAAGTTCTTTCAATCATAATTTAATTTACAATAACTGTGCAAGTTTAAAGTGGAAGAAGTATTCTCAAATAGTGAAATAATTCAGGTGTTCAACCAGTCAGTTGTTGACTTCAGTCATAACGTTTTGCTTTACTGTTTCAGACATTTTCTCTTGTAATGCATGTCATGTAAATAGAAGTTCTTTCAATCATAATTTAATTTACAATAACTGTGCAAGTTTAAAGTGGAAGAAGTATTCTCAAATAGTGAAATAATTCAGGTTTGCAATTCTTTGCTAATGGTACTGGTACATTATTTAAGGTTCATCATAACAAACGGACAAATATGGCCGTATTTACATGTCAAAAACTACTCCGAGTACAGACTTACCTGTGCAGTTGGAAAAGTTTTAATGCCTGGCATCCACTAGATATATTAAAGTTAAGTACATTTTTATGCAGTTAAGCTGCATTATGGGAGCACCCTAGATTTGTGTTCTACCCAATAAATGCTGAAATACTTGCCATTGTTATTATCTAGCTCGCTACTATGTTATATATAACTAATTGAACACTTTTGTAATACTTTTTATTCTGGATTACAAAAAATATGACCAGAAAAACCTTAAATGATCGTCGATTTATCCAAAAGTTTTAAAGTTACACATAGGAAGTAGTTCTTATTAAGAATCTTTGTGTAGTTCATTATGACTTGTGCTTTTAGCTAAGATGTCAAAGAACAATTGTATGAACTATTTAATCGCCGAAAATCTCTGAAGACAAGTAGTTTAGATTTCCCAAATGACAAAAGTCGTAGGAATATTGTTTGTCATCAATACGTAGTACAACTACGTCAGTAGTCTATTATATAATAAGTTCAACTGTTCATGCTGTTGGCGGCAATTTCAAATTAGTCTAGAAAAAGAAACTTTCGTAGCTTTTCAATTTGCAGGCAAGTGTGCAAATTAGCGGTGGTCCGAGGTCCGCGACCTTCCACTTTTGCAAGCGGAATTTCGAATAGGATAGTTGGTTTCTAGCTACGCCCGACGTAGTCACCTTCCACTTGAAAGAAAATAAGAAATTACTTTGCAAACCTTTTCACCATGTTCACCAAAGTCTCCAATTAAACGAGCTAAAAAATTATTTTTATCATTATTAGTCATGACAGCGATGTTCATTTTGTTCAACCGCTAGCTTTATACAGAAAATCGCCGACAAATATTGTATAAATTCGAGTAAAATCGTATCTGATTGACACAAACAACATTGTGAACACATAACAATGGCGGCCGTGAAGACCAAATTTTATAATATCGGATCCGATTCCGGAAGCGGATAAGGGTAATTCCGGGTTTGGCGATCATTTACAAAATAAATCCAAGCAGGTGAAACAACACATCTATGCATGGTAAATTAATGAATATAAACACTAGAATTGTAAACCAAAAGATATATGTAAAAGAAAGAAAAATCAGAAAAATATTTTATTCAGAAACTCAAAATTACTTTTTGACAAATTTTTAATTTAAAAATCCAATACAAAGTGACAGCTGGGAACAGTATATCTAACAATATACATGTTCATGGTCACAGTCTAAATTTTCTTTATAAATGATAAATGATGATAATGCATGTGAGATGCTTTTAAAGTGTAAACATATTACTGCAATTTCGAAGGGTTATTTGTTTTTCTCAATTTTGAAGGGTCAATTAAAGTAGCTGAAAGTTTCTTTCTTTATTTTCACAAATAATGCAACTATATTATATATACCTTAATGTAAGTAAATCATATGATATATAGGTGGCATTCTTTGGGCCACTCTACCCCCTCCTGTTTGATAACTTGGAAACGGTTGAGCTCCCCACCCCTAAACCATATGAGGGGCAGATCCAGGATTTTAGGTTAGGAGGGGCGCAAACTTAAATTTTTGCCGAGCAGAGCGAGGCTAAAAAAATTTGAGGTAAAATTATCAGAATATTCTTTATTAAGCTAAGAACAACCCATGCTTTGCAAATTTAAGGGGTGTGCAAGCCCGCAACCCCCCCCGTCTGAATCAACCCCTGCATATATTTAAGTATAGGACAATATAATAAATAAAAAATGAAATATAGGGGGAGTCCCTGGAGTTACCCCACCCCCTCCTGTTTGAGAACTTGGAAACGGTCGAGATCCACACCCCTTAACCATATATATTCATGTTTGTGACAATATGAAAAATCAAATGAAATATAGGAAGAGTCGCTGGGGGTCACCCCACCCCTCCTGTTTTTAGAATTTAAAAATGGTCGAGATCCCCACTCCTTAACCATATATATTTATGTATGGGACAATATAACAAATCAGATGAAATATAGGGGGAGTCCCATGGGTCACCCCACCCTCTCCTGTTTGAGAATTTGAAACCCGTTAAGATCGCCACCCCTTAACCATATATATTCATGTACAGGACAATATAACAATTCAAATGAAAGATAGGGGGAGTCCCTGAGGTCACTGTTCACCCTCCTGTTTGAGAACTTGGAAATGGTGAAGATCCTTACCCCTAAACCATATATACTCATGTATGGGACAATATAACAAATCAAATGAACTATAGGGGAAGTCCCTGTGGTCACCCCAACCCTCCTGTTTGAGAACTTGGAAACGGTTGAGATCCCCACACCAAAACAATATATATTCATGTATGGGCCAATATAACTAATTAAATGAAATATAGGGGGAGTCCCTGGGGTCACCCTACCCCTCCTGTTGGAGAACTTGGAAACCAATGAGATCCCAAACCCTAAACCATACAGTGTATATATTCATGTATGGGACAATATAACAAATAAAATGAAATGTAGGGGAAGTCCCTAGGGTCACCCTACCCCCCAGTGGCGGATCCAGAAATTTTCATAAGTGGGGCCCACTGACCGACCTAAGTGGGGCCCGTTCCAGTGGTTCCCTATATAAGCAACCAATTTTTTTCCCAAAAAGGGGGGGTGGGACGGGCCCCCTGCCCCCCCTAAATCCTCTGCCTACTTTGAGAACTTGAAAACCGTTGAGATCCCCACCCCTAAATTATATATATATTCATATTTATGGGACAAAATAACAAATCATTTACATTTACTATGGGCAGGTCAGTCAGACCTCACCTTTGATCCCTGTTGTAGTGAACATTTGTCTGATTCGTGTCTCATAACTTTTGTACTATAGAACACAAACTCAGTTTTCTTTCCAGGGAAACCAGTCTATTCATACTATTACATGTTCATACTAAGTCAAATTGAACTTCTAGCAGTCAAATAAAACCAAGGTTAACTACCAAGTAGAACAACTGCAATCATTGGGAACTTGTACCACTGCAGACTCACCATAAAAAAATATACATTGATATATGCATTGCTTTTGAAACCTTGATAACATGTAAATTATTTGCCTTAATAAATAAATCATTAGATAAACATGAATGTACTATATATGAATGTTTAATGTTGAGGCAACATTGCCACAGTTTTCATAATTACGGTTGCCTTGGTTTTTGGTTAACTGCCTTCAGCGCTTACAGCGCTTTGATTTGTTTATTTTTACACCTTCTGCAGAAAGGAAAAAAAATGCCCATCAAAAACCAAGAAAGAATCTTTCTTACACACAAAATGCATTTAACTTTTATAAATCTAGTGGATGCTAGGCCTTAAAACTTTCCAAACAGCACAGGTAAAATATGTAAGTCTGTTCTCAGAGTAGTTTTTGGGTGAAAATACGGCCATATTTGTCCATTTGTAATGATGAACCTTAAGTGAATAATGGAAGCATATTCAGCCTGTGCCATATTGTAAACTTGTAGCCAAAGACATGTTGGAATGATTTTATTTTGAATTGGGCAGAGGCAATACCACGTTTACATTTCTTGAAATCTGTAACATTTAAAATAAAAAAATAAGTATTTTGTTTTATTTTTTAGACATGGGTATCTCAGTCAAGGACGTTGATCCACATGATTACACAAAGGCACTTGCTGCCTTCCTGAAGAAGTAAGTATTGATTCTTCACTTAGCTGAGACAAGTGCTAAAATGTTATTCCTGTTAAATGTAGACATTTTAGACATTATTTTATTAAACCAATCATGGGCCCTTGTCGGGCAAGATACAAGAACATCATACAAGGCTTAAATTAAAATATTGTTTGTTTGCAGTTTATCGACCGACCCTTGAAAATCCTCCCGACTGTGAAAATTTTATTGCTTTAAATTTGAAGAAATTTTTTTTAATACTTCTATTGACGCGATCCGGAACTTTGGGTCCTTTCCGGAAATGATTTAAAGTCTGGGTCAATTACGCATTTCAAGTTCAGTTTTTCTTAGCTTCCTGTCAAGCGTTCATGTGACCATTTAATGATAAAGCACATGAAAATTGTTTACAGGTATCCATGAAGTCACGGAGGGGTACTTTACGCTGTCGTCTCGTGTCAATTTTAAGACAAATAACAAACAAAAAAGTTTATTAGTAAACTGTTTATACAGATTCAGGCACATGTAATGATGTGTGATGATATCATTGACAATGATGCAGCGGATATTCATAACTGACACGATAACCATTCTGTCTTAAACAAATCGGGTACAGAATCTGTGGAGCCTGACTTTATGGAACCAATTTCAGTGGTTAAATAATTCGACAGCAGCTTGAAGTATGGCATATTTTCTACAAATCGTTGTGAAGACGACAAAGATGAAACCACTCCTCCGTGATTTAAATCTTCATGGATATCTGTAAACACGCCTGTACGGAGGAAGGTCTCATTTGAAATGTTAATGGATATAGATCATGCCAAATCAATAAGAAGCAACCCTTACTACACAAAGATGTAGAGAAAATGAATGGTTAGCTTGAAAAATAAATATACTCTCTCTATATTAAATCGATTGCAATGAGTATGCTCCTTTAGGATAAGGGGGGCTGCCCCACTCATTGCAATTATTCTCTTTCTTACAATATTAAATATACCGAAACTGTGTGGCCTGTGTGAATTCAATTAAAACATGTCCTTAGGAGCTATGCTGCCAATTTTTTTTATGCATTAAAAACATTTCAGTACAGACCATTCACTTTTAATGGGGTGCTATGGATTTCACCCCAAACTTTAGATTTCTTTGGTTTTCATTAAAGCCTGGCAAAAATATAACCTTATCACATATAATTAAATATTGTTAGAAATATGAAAACAGTTGAATGTCTTAATACTTTTTTTTCAAGTTGCCTTTTTTTTCAATTGAGGAAGATTCAATGGTTATTTTTTTTTTTATTAAAAATACACTTTTTAATACATTGTCTTATAAATCTTTAATATCTACATTTTTCTCTACTCATGAAAACATTCTAGTCAAGAAGCATACATGTCTGAATATATTTCTTTAAAACAGTTCTAGTCATAATGACATTCCTTGTTTATAAGTGTTCCAGTATTGAATAATTATACCATATGTCATAAATTGGATAATGACACTATGTTAAAGTTTCAGTTTTGGTTAAAAAGTTTTATCTGAAAATGCCTGTTCATTTGATGTTGGTTTTCAGCATGTCCAGTGTTTGTTGTTTTAAAATGTTTTTTTTTCTTCACAAGAAACTTGGTTTAGTGTAACTGCTTGTTTAAACTGTATTTTGGCTGATAAAATAAAATATTTTTCCTACCTACCGACCCTTCAGTCTGAAAGTACAGTCGGAAAACTGCAAACAAACATATTTTTAAGGTTGGCCCAATGATTATATAAACATTAGTGAAATACATAATATTATAAGTAATACACAAATAATAAATTGATAATATGAGCAATGTAGGATATAATTAAGGTAAGAGGCATTGAGTGCATTGTATGCATTGTCACTTAACACATGCTAAAATTTCGTTGCTTTAGTGGTTGGAGCTGGCTAGTTGGAAATTGTTTTATTTTGGAATTTGATATATATTTAATAACAGTAACGTTAGGGCTGTTCCAGAAAATACTATGTCCCCCCCGGGGACGGCAAACGATCTTTTTTTCCATGGGTGGTCGTGTGAGGGAAGAAAATATTTACGTTGGTGGTACCCTTGAGGATAATTTTATATTTATAGGTAGTGGGTATTTAGGAGAAAATTGATAATATATGGGTGGTGGGTTATTCCGTTGTGTGTGCATATTTCCGGTGCACATTTGACACGAAGCGTTACTAGATAGTTGTAACGAAAAACGCCAGTTTTCCTATTATTTACTGTTTCCTTAACTGGTACCATGCAACCCTATCTAAAAAAGTAAAGACAGTTGGAGTTATTTCCCTTTGCGGTAAATATATATTACGGAATATATTTGTCTTTTAAACGAAGCGAATCAAACGGTTTTCCCGGTTTTACTAGTCAGTTTATTTATTAGATACGCGCAGATTGATACATTATTATTTTAAATGTAATATATTGTTACATCTTGTCTATTTATGACAATAAACACTTAAACATATAAACTTTTTTACGGTTATTTCGTTTCGTTGAAATCTGAAATATTAGCACATGGTATAAACCATACATGTCAAGTGACATATGATATTCGCGTGTAATACACGCTTTTTCACGTGAGGATTTTGTCACATGGCGTGTACACGCTTTTCACCACTTTACACACAATTACACGCTTTTTCGTTCTTTTCATTTTTTGGTCGTTAGTGATATCGCTATTCTCGGGTTTTATCCTTATTCGGCGATAAATACCGAAAAATTCGAAGCAATTGTTTGGCTGCCGTATTGTTTATTTTTCTATATGGACAAACAGTAAAAGGTAAGTAGTTTGTGATTAGTTTTAACGATTTTGTGACTTTATTTCAAATTCACTTTATAGGGGAAATGTGCACAGAAAGAGGTCACTTTTCAGGACCTGTACCGTCGCCTAAAGTGCCAATTGTTAAGCCAAAACGACGTGTACGGCAAGATTCAAGATTTATAAATTATATTTTGGAGTTCGAGTTTAAATGATCGAGTGACAAGTAACGCATAATTTGTGCATTCTATGTTGCAATGGTAAAAAAAACAATACATGTGAGAGGAGAAATACAATGTAGCTATTTGAATAAACATTTATAATCAAATTTATAAAACATTTTTCTTTTTCAATTTCAGTTTTAAATCTAGCCAACACGGTAACAGATTTCTACAGGCCATGGGGATAAAAATACCACAGAACTGTTGCATCAGCTCTGATAGTACCAGCTTTCTTCTGATGAACTACCCAGTTTTAACCAGGCAATAGCAATGGGAGCAATGGCAGAGATAATCTATAGATGACATTTTACATTGCCAAAAAAAAAACAACATTATGACATTCTTTCAAATCTTGATGAAGCTAATTCAGTCAAATATCAATTCCTACTGTGAGAGAGCCTTTTCAATTATAAAGAAATTAACACTGAATTCTGATCCGAACTTGACTATGTTACATTTGTATTGTGTGCTGTTATCAAATAAATGTAACTAAAATTGAAACTGGCAGTTGTTTTGAATATGTGCCTAGTGGTGGTGCTTTAAAAGCAACATAACAGACCACTGTTTAATACAATAAAAAATCAAAGTAGAATATATATTGTTTTTTTGTATTCACAAATTTGTATGAAATTATGAACATTACCACATTCATATTAACAAGTCCGCATCTACGTCACGCGTTTTCACACGCTTTTTGACATAACATGTCATGTCATGACATGATTTCCCATTGTCAGAGGTTGACATGTATGTATAAACAGCAACATGGACAACCTCCCAGGAACGTCAGATGATGGAGTTCCCCATATTCCTAGCAGGTAATATACACAAACACGATACACAAAGTACCTAAGCAAACAAGTAAAAAAACAGAACAAACATTGCGTTTTCCCCTATTTTTTTTTTAACTTGGAACGATCGATCAACTAACGATGGCTATGCCACAAAAAAGTAAAACCAGAAAAGATAAGTGGTCTAGTATTTGTAGAGGTTAGCCTTATACTAGACAAATATTTTTCAAAGACTAACCTCATGTTTGATCCAAGAAAAGTGCATAGTTCGATGTTTTGATCTGGACGTTTAACTAAGGGAGGGGGAGAGGTAAAAAAAAAACTGAATTCCAAAAAGAAACCTGCAATCCCTGTTTCCAAAATATGAAATGTTAAATCCTGTCTCCCCCAATTAAAGAAAATGTAGAACTTGAATTGCATGATAATTTTGGGGGTACAAAGCTAACAATACTTTGTGGTTTAATCTGTTAGGTTCATTAAATCTTTGACTTTGTTGAAACGGATTCAAAGAACAAATGGATGAAAGGCTAGCAAAACATACGCTGCCAAGGCTTACAGGACTGTTATGACAAATGGTTTAGCCCTACCCTGAATTGTGATTTGTAAAACTGATCTCAAAGGTGATTTGCCAATTGTCAATTACTGCATGCATGTTGAATTTGTTTTGGTAACTTGTCGCTAGCTAGGGCTGTAACAATACGCCTACCTAACAGTTTGGTTTGATTTTCTATACAAGGGTTGCGGTTCGGTTCATTTTGGTTGGATACATTTCTGGAATTTTAAGTTGAAATATGAATATGAATGCGTGTAGACAAGGGACACGTAACACATCCAAGTGCTGAAACTGACAACCCGACCACTAGGACTGCACATTTTCTCATGCTGATAGCCAAAACATTGTGAAAAACCTTTAATAATCTATGGAAAATAGCATCATTCCGATATTTTTCTAAACTGACAGAAAAAAAAATCTATGGGTGGTGGGTTTCAATGATTTTTTTTAAGATTCCATAGGTTGTTGGTCTTGACATAATCTAAATTCTATTGGTGGTGGTTTAAAAATTTAATTGATTTCTATGGGTGGTGGGGGTAAAAAAAAAGTGCCGTCCCTGGGGGGGACATAGTATTTTCTGGAACAGCCCTTAGGTTAATTTAGATTTTGAAATATATTTATATTTTATGAAAGTTGGAAAAAAACCAAACGCCAGTTCAAGAACAAATTGAAATGATTGTAAAGTCTGTACAAGCTTAATTCCTCTGTGAGGTCAAAATTTGCATTTTAAAATGAGTGCTCAAAGGTTGATACTGTATCAAAGCTAACTTTCCAAAAGATTTTTATTGTTGAAATTTTAAGTACTCTGAGTTTCTTAAGTACTACACATATCGAAAGAAGGAACAAACAGTTGAACTTGAATTTCCCTTGATATTGTCCACAAAGGTACACAGTTTAAATCACCAATAATTGTCAGTTATCTATTGTCAATCTATCGCCCGTAACAATCAATACAGCTCACTTCAATTATTACTTGTGGGGAAGTTCTCAAACCTTTTTCCCAACTTAGTTTATTTTTGAACCCAATATACAGGAATGGAAAAAAGTGCACTGCAAAAACCTGTCAAAAAATTTAATTTTCTAAAACAAAACATATTTGAAATTTATTTATCTAGGTTATGCTATGCATTAAATCTTTCCCAGATGAACTGGTTTGTCTGTACTCGGAAAACATTTTAAAGTGAAAAATCAGCCATTTTATGCAAAGGGTCCACATTAACCTTAAATTATAAATCTTCTTTAAATCAATACAAAAAACTTTGTTATATCCTTATCTAAATTTTCAGGCAACATATTCGATTAGATAAAAGTTAGAAAAAGTTTTAAGTAGTAACTGGAAAAAAGCAATAATTTCTACAAACTTGGAACTTTAAATAATCTCAAAACAATAAGTTATTTAAACAGTCTTCACACCAACTACAGGCCAACTGGCCCGAGCCTTTAAATAAGCCATCGGGCCTTCAATGATCATCTCTACAGGTCAATAGAATCGAACTAATATATTTGTAAAAGTCTGCTTTGGGACTTAATTTCTGTAGATTCAAAAGTTTATCTTCAAGACTTTAAAAATACTGTATTATTTTAATGCAATGATGAAAAATATACTTGAATAGAAAAACACAACCAAAATTACATCGATTTGTATTATTAATATACATTAAAACAAAACACTCCATATTTTTTTCCAAATTTACTGTATGTAAAGAAATTATTTTGTATTACAAGGCTTGGAAGATGGCTATCTTTCTGTTGTATTAAAACGTTTTTTTGATATTTTGAAATGTCTGTAAAGTTTTTATTTATTAACAGATCTGGAAAGATGAAGGTTCCAGATTGGGCTATCATCGTCAAATTAGGCAGATTCAAGGAATTAGCACCTTACGATGAGGACTGGTATTATATCCGTGCAGGTATGGATATTTTTTACAACAGCATACTTAAAAGTATCACATTAACTTAATTTCTTGTAAGGCCAAATAAAAATATATGAGTGGTTCCAGTAACCCTACCGTCCCTACTTTTTCGGCTTAAAAATAGCCTACCCTTAAGATTTTATTGTCAATTTCATTAAGCACTGTTATTATAAAGTCATCTCAGTGAATTTCAAATTGGACAACACCACTAGGTGTTGTCCAATTTGGAATTCACTAGGTGTTGTCCAATTTGGAATTCACTGACATGATTATATAATAACAATAACGTACAATACCATCAAAGACCTCCCATGAGATTAACTACACAGAACGGGATAGATGTCAAGTTGTCAACCACACGAGATGCTGTTACCATTCAAGAAAACACTAACATTTCTATTTATATATTTTCCATTTTAATTTACTTTCACTTTCTATTTATATAACGTCACCATAACTACTATTATGTAACTTACACTTCCGGTTAAACCGCTAAACCGCAAGATTCGTACTTCACTGTCATATTTCTTTGTATAATTGTCCTGATGATGCCTATCTACTAGGCGAAACATGTAGACCCAATAAACAGATACTATGCGGTAAAAACATGAGTGTTGTTGTCTTTATTGTTGACACATTCTTTATTTTCAAGATGACTGTGAATACCTAGCAGTATCTACTCGTTTTTACCCTACCGCACGATCACCACTTCAGGTGTTGGTTCACTCGTATTTTTATTATTTTTATAATTAAATATTGTTAGAAATATGAAAACAGTCGAATGTCTTAATACTTTTTTTTCAAGTTGCCTTTTTTTCAATTGAGGAAGATTCAATGTTTTTTTTTTTTTTAATTAAAAATACACTCTTTAATACATTGTCTTATAAATCTTTAATATCTACATTTTTCTGATGAAAATACTCTACTCATGAAAACATTTTAGTCAAGAAGCATACATTTGTACATGTCTGAATATATTTCTTTAAAACAGTTCTAGTCAGAATGACATTCCTTGTTTATAAGTGTTCCAGTATTTAATAATTATACCATATTTTATGTCATAAATTGGATAATGACACTATGTTAAAGTTTCAGTTTTGGTTAAAAAGTTTTTTATATCTGAAAATGCCTGTTCATTTGATGTTGGTTATCAGCATGTCCAGTGTTTGTTGTTTTAAAATGTTTTTTTTTTCTTCACAAGAAACTTGGTTTAGTGTAATTGCTTGTTTAAACTGTATTTTGGCTGATAAAATAAAATATTTTTCCTACCTACCGACCCTTCAGTCTGAAGGTACAGTCAGAAAACTGCAAACAAACATGTTTGTTACAGGCGGGCGAGTAGGGGTCGAGTGTACTTTTAATTCCGTATGATTGCTTATTGATAGTGTTCCGTTACTTTGTCTTGTTTTGAGTGTAGTTTGTTGACTCCAGCATAATCATATATAAATGAAGAATCCAGCGTAAAAGAGTGTCCTTTATTCTTGTCCAGTAGGCATGTATATCTCAATAAATAACGCATGCAAATATCAGCAATAACATAGTATAACCATAAATTGTAATAGTAAGATGCTGGCCTTCCGAACCCCAGATATAACTTATAAATACAGATTTACAAGACTTTATCCTATCAATACAATAATGAGAGAATGAAATATACGTATTTCATTAAACTACGATATAAGAAAGTTGTCAACGTGGTGGGACATCGTATCTTTACATCTTTAATAATTTGTGTAATTTGCCAAAAACTGCTATGAGAAATTGTAAACATTGAACTGGTTCCTCATCTTGTATTAATATGAAGCCACTTCCTGTTGAAGACCTGCTTAAGCGGGAATATTTATAAAAGCGATATTTGGTTCCTTGACGTCCTTATGTGAGCTTTTAGTTAAATATTCCAAAAGATGTAAAAAGATAAATAAAGGCTTGAAATGCTATCGCATAGCTTAAGGTGAAATAGCTGTATATCGAAATGCATCCTGTACCTAAATAGCTTGCTTGACTTTAAGGGTTTGTTTGGTTTATTGTACTGCTCTGCTTGATAGCCAGATACGATATGCCAAAGTGCTAGTGCGACGCCGTATTTATACTTGACGGTGAAATACATCCGCGACTCACAGAACTGAAAATCTATTATAACTTTGAAATACTAACGAAAACTCTGGCTCATGTACCGAAATGTCGTTATAAATACATAAAATCGCGAAAGTTTGCCTTTAATTCCAATAAATAAGTGACATAATAAATATAAACCTTAAAATTCCATACTCGTAGCCTTATCACCTACGTTACTATATGACGTCATTGAAATCACAAAATAGTTCCTTAACGGCGCTACACAAAAACGTACTTAACGTAATTATTTCCTATTATTAAATATCC
The DNA here is from genome assembly GCA_037788925.1 of Mytilus galloprovincialis. Classification (NCBI taxonomy): domain Eukaryota; kingdom Metazoa; phylum Mollusca; class Bivalvia; order Mytilida; family Mytilidae; genus Mytilus; species Mytilus galloprovincialis. Next base: position 89,318,920 of record CM075333.1, on the reverse strand, counting down.
TACACAGTAAAAGGAAGGCCAGCAAGTAATTTAATCATATCTTAATAATACTTTTATGTATTATTATAACTTTATAAAGAAGTACCGTTACCCGGAAGTGACCATTCGTTGGAATGGCAACTTCCAATATACGTGTAACACTCAGAAACGTGTCCTTCCCCCCAAACGTGTCTGATTCTCCCAAACGTGTCCACATCGACGTCACTGAACTGCAAACATGTCTAGTTGTAAAAGGGCGCCAAAGCGTGTCATTTGTATAAACTCCCAAACTTGTACACTTCCCCAAACGTGTCCATATCTAGCTTATTTTTTTTCTTTTACTGGAATTATCATTTTTGTCCATATTATAAATACGTTGGTTATTTAGGTATTACTTTTTTATAAACGTATACTCATTTTACTATTTCATTAAAAAATAGAACGGCGTTTTGCATTTGCGCCAATTTTTTCTTTCATTTGCGCCGATTTTTTTTTTTTCATTTGCGCTGATTTTTTTACAGGTAAATTACAGGTGAAAAAATATAAGAAGATGCGGTATGAGTGCCAATGAGACAACTCTCTATCCCAGTCATGTTATAGTTGTTTATTCTTTAGTTTTCTATGTTGTTTTCTATGTACTATTGTTTGTCTGTTTGTCCTTTTCATTTTTAGCCATGGCGTTGTCAGTTTATTGTCGATTTATGAGTTTGACTCACTCTGGAATCTTTCGTCCCTCTTTCATTTACCATTTATCAACCTCTTCCGTAAGCCATTTGTACAAATGTTATGAATTGTCAATCATAACATGTATATAACTGTTGTCCTCTGCTCACTACGGGGAGGTGGAAGTAGGGTTTCGAGCAGGATAAATCAATATAAAAGCTATATATTTACATACTTTAAAATCAACTATTTCATTAAAAAAAAAGAAAAAATAAAATCGGCGCAAATGAAAAAATTAAATCGGCGCAAATGAAAGAATGAAAATTTTCAAAATCGGCGCAAATGTCATACGCCCAAATAGAAATATATTTTTTAATCCGGCAGAATAACCTTGGTAAAGTGGTAGCGTCCGTTTGGCTTGTTTAAAATTTCCGTTACTTTCATTTAAATCGGCCTCTTTTACATACGAAGATTAAAATAGTTTTTTACTGAAGTCATTAAACATCGGTCTTTTTACTCGCTCTTCAAGTTTTTAAATGCAAATTCCAATTTTATCCTAAATTTTAGGTTTCCGGCATCACTAAAGACACACACACAAGAGACATAACGTCCAGTGCCAAATATTTCATGCATTATTTGAACGAAATTAGTAAATACTGAAGATAGGTCATATTATCAGGCATGCCTGGAATTTGGGATTGTGCCTTATTGTTTACGGTTACACGGGATAAATACTAGTTGGGATTAAAACCTGATAACTACGCAGATGTTGATTTGGAGAGCTTTTAAAATATCAGAAGTGTTGAAAAAAATGAAGTCAATTTTGCGAAATAAAAAGCATGATTAATCGCAGTTTATTGGTAACACATAATTTACATAGTAAACGATTTATTAGTCTGTTCTAGAATTATGTGTATGTTTGTTCTAAATGAGCATGAAATACTTGCAACTGGACAACAAGCGATTTCAATCAAAAGTTAATTCATTTGTCACAGATTCAATTTTCAGTTATGGTAATCAGTTACAACGGTATTGAACAAACTGATGCTAATAAATGACCACTTCATCAACTGTGTCCCCCATCACAGAAATGCCGCGAACGTTATTGATGTCATTTGGGATATACATGTATTAGCTCGAAAAGACGCGAAACATTATGGCATTTAAATTGGACACGTTTGGGCGAATATCAATTATCGGACACGTTTGGGGGTTATGAAATCGGACACGTTTGGGCAATGTTGAATATTACGGACACGTTTGGGGAGAATAGACACGTTTGGGGGAATCGGACACGTTTGGGGGGAAGGACACGTTTGGGAGTGTTACATACGTAAACAAGCACTCGCCACGATGGAATTTAAGGGAAAGCTACCCAAAAGAGGTGTCAAATAACACTGAGACTGAATGAATAGGTAACGACAAACATGTTTTATAAACCCATTATCCCCTGAAAGTGTGAATTTAATGTAGACCCGTGAAAATCGTGATCGAAGTGCCTGTTCACTGACAGTTGAATTTTACCGCTATGTAAACTTGATAAGTTGATAGACGTTATGTTAAATGTTATGTTATCTGATAAAATTGGTACTAATTATAAAAATATGCAATTTGATCTCCCCAAATTGAGTTTGCCAAAGTTGTCTTAGTGCATGAAAATCATCTAAGACCGTTATTTTTCAGGTTTTCAGATATTGATCCCAATAAAATTTAGAAATATAAAATGTGTTGTTTCTTTAAGATTATTATCAATACCCATTTATAACACTTTCCCCACCCAATAAAAAAAGAATTCTCCCGAATTCTCTTTTGTATTGTACACATGATAAAATATATGCAATGAACTAAAAGCATTAAAACACAAAAGAACAATAACAATAAAATTTGACAGTTCTAAGTCTCTCTTGATCGGTTCTTCTTGGTGATGGTCGTTGTCATCTTAGATAGTAAAAAAAAGTGTATACAGTTAATGCGATTTATCCTTCTTAACATCTTCTGACAATCTCAGAGGTACATTACATAATAATTTAACTAAGTCATTTTGTGGTTTTGATCGGGTTGCGGCTTCCAGCATATCTATTAATTCCAAAGCTTCAATTCCTTCTAGTTTACCAAGACAGATATCCTTCAACAAGTGGTAATTGGCCAAACGAGCCTTTATAATCAAGTCTTCTCCAGGTTGATTAGGTAACGCAGTACCTGGCAAGGCAAGCATGGCATACTTGTCAAGTACGTCTCTCTCTTCCTTGACCGTGTCGACTCCATGCTCCCTTGCCACGGTCATGGCAGCGAACCTCCAAGCTGTCAGCTTCTGATCCGCTGTCAATTTCCTCCATTCCTTGGGCGGCCAGAACATTGGTGTTGGTTTACTCGACACCTGCATCCTTTCTCCGGCCCATTGTCTCCTCCCTGGTGGAAATAGGGGCATCCCTCCTGCCTTTAATAGCTTCTCCGCCCTCTCCCTAAGTGATATATTGGTAGTTTCTTCTTCGTCAGTGTCAATATCAAACACTTCCTTATGGCTCACCATTATGATTCGTTTATCTGACCTCTCTGATGTTGCCTTGTCTTCCTCCTCCTCTTCCTCCTCGTCCTCACTCAGCATTGGTAAATATGTATCATTCTCTTTGTTGTCTAGTTTCTTAAGAGGGCTGTCTTGAATTGGTACTGGCTTGCTTGGTTTTTTCTTTTCTGCTGTTGGTAGGACATCTGCAACTTTTTCTGATGGTTCCTGGGTTGTTGAGATGGTCTTAGCTTTTTCTGGTTGTTCCTGGTTGGTTGTGATGGTCTTAGCTTTTTCTGGTTGTTCCTTTTCTTCTGTGATAATTTCTAGGTCGTCTACCTCTCCAATTGAGTCCATTATCTCATATTCTGGCTCTTCTCCAATATCGGATTTACTAGTTTCTTCCCTGGTTGTTTCCTCTGCCTTCTTCCGGGACTTAGCCTCAAATGTCACCTTTCCCCTAAAGAGCTTCCTGACATGTCTCTCACCAATTCCCAACGCCTTGGTTACCTGATTCAAGGTGTGCTTTGATTCAGACAACTTAAGTTCTGTTCCAAAACTTTGTGGTGGCTCATGGTCTGTTTTTGCAATTCCCATTCTCCTAACCAAATTGTCCTTTGCCCTGGAGTCCTCCATGACCCAATGAACCATTTCCACCTTGAACCATATTTCTGCTGACGACTCCTTCATTCTAAGAAAGCCTATGTTCCCCTTAGATGATAGGTCAATCCTGGCTACTGCTAGTTCAGGGAGGTCCACTAGAGGTCTGGATGGACTGTATTTCCGTTTCCGGGAGCTGGTGGGCTGCTCACTTGTAACAGAATGACCCAGTGCTTTCTTCCATCCTTCTTCCCATGACTTCTTATGTTTGTCTGATCCCTCCTTCTTGGTGGCTTCCACCCATCCCAACAGTGCTGCCCTGGTCCTGATGGCAATGGTGCTCGTCCATTCTGAAGGCTTTATAATTCTAACATAATCATCTGGCCGCTTGGCTAACCAAAATCCATTTGGCTCTGTAAAGAAATCACCCTCCAGGAGGTCTATGGTGAGATCATTGTGTTTTCTCTTACTGTGCTTGGTGAGCTCCGACATCCTGCCAAACGTCCTCTCACTATCTACACACCATGGACAAACAACTCTGCACACCGAATGCTCGGAGATGGCATGGCTCTTCAGGTCCTTTTTCTTTTCATAGGTTTCCGGGCATAACCAGCATTTTGTTGATACCACTGAACTCATTCTGAAATACAAGGAATACTACCATTAATTCCCTGTATTGTTTATACAATAAGTTAAAATCCTCCCCCCGTCCCGTTCTATAATTGTGTTCATGGAAGGCCAGCATCCGTAGGCAAGTAAACTCAAATCAAACCATGCAAATAACACCAACATAACTCCAAAAATATCTATAACTGTTCATATCCCAAAATAAACTCGACTACTAGGCTCCTCCTTAGTCAGTCAGGATCCCTATCCTATATCTCAATGATTTGACTAGTGGTTGGCCGGACCACCCCCAAATCGCTCTCCGACAGATCTGTCATAAAAATATATACTGCAGTATATCCAAAAATAAAAGTATGAACAGGTACAGAATGCTGAGGACCTTTAATATTCCTCCAACATTTAGCCAACTGGCTTATCCAATTGCTGGTCGTTATTTGCTTCCTCTAAATCCATCATTCTTCGAAATCTGCTTGCCCACGATGGTACATTCCTCCCTTGATACAGTGCTAAACGATCCACATGATATACAGTCGACGGCTGCATCAAGCTTCTCTTTACTCGGTAAGTAACATTTTCTATTCTTTTGTCAATTATAAATGGTCCTTTCCATTTAAGTGTGAGTTTTGAGCATATTCCCTTTTTCATTATGGAAGCCTCCTATGTGTTTGTCTTATCGGATGTGCAGTTCCTGTATTTATCCTATGTTGTACTCTATTAGTCCTCCCTAAATCATCCGCTGATTTTGCAAAAACGTCTGAGTATGACTGAAGAAGTTCCTTCAGGTATTGCTTTTCTTTTTTCTGTAAATGTACAATACTTCTGTTAAATAGGTCCTCAATATGTGATGGTAGCTTGTCTGAACTGGTCCCTTCTGTTCCAATGTAATTGCATACTCCTACCTCTGGCATTTCGTAGTACGACTCACATACACCTATCTGTTCCTTAGCATGTACAGTAATTGGTTCTTCCCGAAAGTTAATTAATTGTACCCTAATGTCTTCCTGGTGTGGATCTAAAATTCCCCTAGTAATGTTATGTTCTGTTTCCTTTTTCTGAGTTTTATCAACGTATCCCAGTGGTCCTAAGTGTTCTGCATTTCTATTATTACTGGAATGAGCATTTTAGATTTTCCCGGCAAAGTGACTGTCTCCTTTACAATGACTCTACATATTGCATTTGCTTCTCCTCCTATCCAGCAACGTATATCTGTATCCTTTGTAGATAATATCTGTCTCTTATAATCAATTTTGTCTATATGATCCAATAGAAAATCCTGCCCCAAGATCGCATCTTGTTTGATATCACAGACCAGAAATTCTGTGTTAAAATCTGCTGTCCCTAAAGTGTGTTTTTGTTTAAGTGTCCCGTATGAGCATAAAGGATTGCCATTTACATCAAAAAGTTTATATGTGCTTGGTTCTAGTATTGCGTTTTTCAGTACATCAGCTAACTGTCTGTAAATTTTATAATTTAATATAGAGGAGGTTGATCCATTGTCTATTAATATTGTCAAAGGTAAGTTTTGTAGGTATCCTTTTGTATAAAATCCGTTATCCCAAATACCACATGTATTTCCCATTTGTCCTATCCTAATATTGTGACTTAATTCCTGTGACCGTAAATTTCCCACTGGTTCCCAGTCTAACGAGCCAACGGGGAACTGAAGTTTCCCTGGTTGATACTTTGTGAGTTTCTGTTATCCTGGTCCTTGGAGCCTTGCTGTCCTCCAGTATTGTCATGTCTTGCATTTTCCTGTTTGTATCGGAGATAAAATGGACAATATCTACATAAGTGACTTGTGCTTTCACAAATGAAGCATTTAGCTTGCCTGTTATTTGTATTTCCCCATTGAGGCCTTCTGTTACTATTATTTTGCCAAGAGTTGCTATAATTCTGTTTTGTTCCTTCAAGCTGTGAAATCCTCCTTGTTAGTCCATTAATGCTATCGTGAAATTGGTTTTCCGAAGGTTCCTGTGAAAAATTAGATGCTTCTCCTAAATGTGTATCTGTTGTCATTCTGACACTGCCTTTCTTCTTTTCTGAGCCATCTCCTATTATAGCTTCATATCTTTCTATTACCTCTACAGCTCCTGCAACAGTTCTACATCCCTGGTTAGTGCATTGATATTTTACTTCAGGTGTAACGCTTTTGTACAGCTGGTTAAGTGCCAATACTTCCTGAGCCCTTGCATCAAGATCAATGTAAGCTCTCTGAGCCATCTGGCGCAGATCGTCCGCCAACGCCGCTATTGCTTCTCCTGGGTTCCTTTTTCTCATTTCAAGACGAGAAAGCCATCTGTTTTGTTGTCTTGTACTCCCAAATCGTAATCCTAATCTCTGAGTCAAAATACCGTAATCCCGTTTTTCAGTCTGTTCTAAACTAATGTAAAATGTCCTTGCTGGTCCCCTTAATGCTGCCGCTAGCGCTAATACTTTGTCTGCGTCCCGCCATCTCCCAAGTTCGGCACACACCTCAAAGTGTGAAATATATTCCTCCCAATCCTCTCCTCCATCATATGGTTCTGGTCTAATAGAGACTGTGTGTGGGTTGTTGTATCGGAATCCGTCAGTATTTATCCCCCTTTGTCCTCTTTGTCCAGACATGCCATATTCTCTATTTACGTCTCCCTCCCCATGTGCATATACATTTGCTCTGTGTTCTTCTAAAGTTTCATTTGCGTCCGCAAATTCGGTATTCCTCTCATGCCTTGCTTCTTTTTCTCTCTCTTCCGATCTAAATCTGATTTCCAGATCTGGCGACTCGGCCATGTTGAGACTTAGACTGATTTTAACCTATATATATATATAACGTACAATAATTATTGTAATAAAATTAAATTTCCACCACGTTAAGATCCATCTTTATCGTAGACGTTGACATATTATATTGATATACTAGTAGATCGTTGAATTTAAAAATAAATGTGAGGTTCGCATCCTGGATGCCACTTTGGACTGTGACATCCCACTTCTGACACCAGTTTGTTACAGGCGGGCGAGTAGGGGTCGAGTGTACTTTTAATTCCGTATGATTGCTTATTGATAGTGTTCCGTTACTTTGTCTTGTTTTGAGTGTAGTTTGTTGACTCCAGCATAATCATATATAAATGAAGAATCCAGCGTAAAAGAGTGTCCTTTATTCTTGTCCAGTAGGCATGTATATCTCAATAAATAACGCATGCAAATATCAGCAATAACATAGTATAACCATAAATTGTAATAGTAAGATGCTGGCCTTCCGAACCCCAGATATAACTTATAAATACAGATTTACAAGACTTTATCCTATCAATACAATAATGAGAGAATGAAATATACGTATTTCATTAAACTACGATATAAGAAAGTTGTCAACGTGGTGGGACATCGTATCTTTACATCTTTAATAATTTGTGTAATTTGCCAAAAACTGCTATGAGAAATTGTAAACATTGAACTGGTTCCTCATCTTGTATTAATATGAAGCCACTTCCTGTTGAAGACCTGCTTAAGCGGGAATATTTATAAAAGCGATATTTGGTTCCTTGACGTCCTTATGTGAGCTTTTAGTTAAATATTCCAAAAGATGTAAAAAGATAAATAAAGGCTTGAAATGCTATCGCATAGCTTAAGGTGAAATAGCTGTATATCGAAATGCATCCTGTACCTAAATAGCTTGCTTGACTTTAAGGGTTTGTTTGGTTTATTGTACTGCTCTGCTTGATAGCCAGATACGATATGCCAAAGTGCTAGTGCGACGCCGTATTTATACTTGACGGTGAAATACATCCGCGACTTACAGAACTGAAAATCTACTATAACTTTGAAATACTAACGAAAACTCTGGCTCATGTACCGAAATGTCGTTATAAATACATAAAATCGCGAAAGTTTGCCTTTAATTCCAATAAATAAGTGACATAATAAATATAAACCTTAAAATTCCATACTCGTAGCCTTATCACCTACGTTACTATATGACGTCATTGAAATCACAAAATAGTTCCTTAACGGCGCTACACAAAAACGTACTTAACGTAATTATTTCCTATTATTAAATATCCTACACAGTAAAAGGAAGGCCAGCAAGTAATTTAATCATATCTTAATAATACTTTTATGTATTATTATAACTTTATAAAGAAGTACCGTTACCCGGAAGTGACCATTCGTTGGAATGGCAACTTCCAATATACGTAAACAAGCACTCGCCACGATGGAATTTAAGGGAAAGCTACCCAAAAGATGTGTCAAATAACACTGAGACTGAATGAATAGGTAACGACAAACATGTTTTATAAACCCATTATCCCCTGAAAGTGTGAATTTAATGTAGACCCGTGAAAATCGTGATCGAAGTGCCTGTTCACTGACAGTTGAATTTTACCGCTATGTAAACTTGATAAGTTGATAGACGTTATGTTAAATGTTATGTTATCTGATAAAATTGGTACTAATTATAAAAATATGCAATTTGATCTCCCCAAATTGAGTTTGCCAAAGTTGTCTTAGTGCATGAAAATCATCTAAGACCGTTATTTTTCAGGTTTTCAGATATTGATCCCAATAAAATTTAGAAATATAAAATGTGTTGTTTCTTTAAGATTATTATCAATACCCATTTATAACAATATTTTTAAGGTTGGCCTGGGGGCACTTATAAAATGCTTTTAATTTTAACAATTATGGAGAAAAAAAGTAACAGTTCTAAGCTTCTGCAATATATGCAATGTATTGTTGCATCAAAATAATATAATCCTCTCCCATCTCACTTGTTTTATTTATAAAACTCCTTACTTAGTAGCACTAGCAACCTTCTGCCCTGAGATTCAAGCTGGAACACTGTTAGTAAGTATATAAAAAGTTATTTTCAGTTTTATTTTCATTTAGTCTTTTTGTATAAAGATTGGTTGGGCTCCTAAAATTTCAACTGGGCCCCTGAAAAAAATAACATAGGGGCCCAGCTGGCCCCTAGACAAAAACAGTTAAGTTTAGTCACTGCAAGATGCAATACAAGATGAGATATTTTATTATATGATGTTTTCTTTTTTAGCTTCCATCTGCAGACATTTGTACATTAGGTCTCCATGTGGTGTGGCCAACTTCACCAAGATCTATGGAGGTAAGTTAATTAATGCTTACCATATACAATGGAATAATCCACTGCAGTCTCTATCATTGATATATAATACCATGGCAACAGAATAGGTCTGTGAAAAAGTATTGAGTTTCTAATAAACTTGTATGTATATTAACAAAATTTAAATTTTTGCCCTGGTTTGATGATGTAAAAATGGCAAGTTAAAGATGTCGCGTATGTTTTATTCAGAACATGAGAAGTGTGATATTAAAGATTTTTAGAATCGACCTTGCACAAATTTTTCCGGGTTGACTTGTAAAGCCTATTTAAATGTCTAGATCCATAAAAAACAAATAATTCTTACATACTATATGTGAATGAACAACAAGACTTCATAATAAATTGAAATCAAGACAAATGTGTTGAAATAATTAATGACACAAATGAACCACAATAAGGGATGAGTGTTTTTGTTTCCCTTTCATTCAAAGTATTAACTGCTAGAGATTTAAAGATTATTAAACACTTGCACTTGCTTTGAATTTTTTACTCTTATGTCCTGATAAATTGCAGTCCGTTCCGGAACTGTTACCGAGTGTATTTTGCATAATTTACATGTAATTGATAATAATTCTTGCAAAAAATTATTTGAAGATAGAAGGAACAATCTATTCCAAAAATTATTCAATTTCTTTTTTTTAATTTTCTTTTTAGGAAGAAAAAGGAATGGTACCGCTCCTAGCCATTTTTGCAGAAGTTCAACCAGTGTCTCCCGCAAAATTTTACAGTCACTGGAAACACTGAAACTTGTAGAAAAGGACGGAAATAACTCTGGCAGAAAGCTAACTGCTCAAGGCCGAAAAGATTTGGACAGAATTGCAGCCCAAGTGAAAGAAAAGCAATCCAAAATTCCAAAGCTGTTGTAAAAACAGTTGAATATAAAATAAAGGACTGAGAAGTGATATGCTGTTGTCTTGTAATTGTTGAAATGATTGATATGGTCTTTGAATTGAAGATGTTGGTGATTTTATGTATAAACCTTTCCAGAAATTCGTTTATGGAATCAAAAATATTGCTCTAAAATTATAATTTGAAGTTGGTAACTGTAAATTCAGAAATTATACCAAATATTTGTTATTGCAATTTTTGAAGAAAGAACAAACATGACAATTTAGTTATTGCAATTTTGGAAAAGCTATATACAGATAAGTGTATTTGATATCAGAATGGGAGTTCTTATCATTGTGATACTCAAGAGTTACATTATTCGTATTGATAAAAACCTTGCAACAATTTCTGAATTTACGGTATCTCAAGATGTCTTTTCTGGAAGTAGAATTGCCACACTCAGACTAATGAAACTCAAAAGAGAGTTGATGAGTAGTCGTTATAGATCCTTGTCAATTTAAGATAAATTTTGGTAAATGTAGTTTCAAAGAATATGAATGGTATTTTGTTGTCCAACATACTCATTATGAAACTAGATTATAAAGCTGAAAATTTTTGTTTTAGAGTAACCCATTGTTTCTAAAAAAAAAAAAATTGTGCTGTTTTTCTACACTTATAGTATTATTATATGTGTAAGTATTTTTTCCCAACAAGGGAAAGATTCTGTATTCTAATAATGATAATTTTAAATCTAGATTTAAACTGTTGGAAGTGAGTTACTGGAAAGTCCTATATATCACTCCCTTTTATAACAGAACTATGTTACGGTCCAGAAGAATGATCACAGTTCTTTTGATTTAGCTCATCAGTCACTTGCTCTTGTTTGTTCTTACAGAAAAGGAACTAATATATAGCTGTACACTTCTTCATGCTTGGAAGAAGATGTTCTCTTATTTAGTATATAGTTTTATAATGACAAGTTTCAAATCAAGTTTGAATTTTGTGCTGGTTTGAAGATTGATCAGAGTTATAGCCCTTGCACCTCGAAATTTACCCAAATATTCAGTTTTCTGCACTTTTTATGCCCCGACATTAAGTTTTACTCTTGTCTGTACGTATGTCCTTGCATCCTGAATTTGGTTTGTGTTCTCTCACTTCAGTTTGCCTCATTCAATGTTATGAAACTTGTACACAATGCATATATGCATATTACCACAAAACACAGATTGAGTTTGAACTTTATTGATGTCACTTTAACCTCTCAAGAGTTATGCCCCTTTACAAATAGAAAAATTGCTGAATTTTTTTTTCCATTTCCTTATTTAAGTTTGTCTCAACCAAATGTTATGAAACTTGTACTCAAAACACAGATCAAGTTTGTATTTTTGTGTTGTCACTTTTTAGCGGTCTAGAATAATGCCCTTTTACAAATGGAGAAATTTCTGGATTTTTTTGCTTCCGTTCTCTAACTTAAAGGGGTACTAGCTACTAGATATATAAAAAATCTAAAGTATGATTTTTTTGTTCAATCATTAATGAAAGTGAAATAGTGAAATAATAATTTGCTTTTATCAGTTAAAATGGTTCACTAATAATTTTGTCAAATTAAATAATTTAATTAACTGATTTGATCCACACAAAATAGATGGTCAACTCGATAGTTAATAGATGACATCTTGGCTAAAATTCACACGAAACAAAGCTACATCTTATTGAGACCCTGTCCTGTAAATTGTTTAATTTATACTGTTGATAGTTCAGAAAAAACTTTTGTATTGTTAAAAATAAAATATGAGAATTTGAGTCAAATCGGTGAACACGAATTTTGCAGCTAGTGCCTCTAAGTTTGCATCAACCAAATATTACAATACACATACACAATGCTTATTATCAGAAAATTCAGGGTATGTTCAAATTTGGGTAGCGTCACTTTTACAGTTCTTGAAAATGTTCCTTTATAGAGTTTTATGCAAGTGGGGGCATCATTTGTGTCCCTATAGACACATTCCCAAATTTTGTTTCCGCCATCTAACTTTAGTTTGCCTCAACCAAATGTTATGAATCTTATACGCAATGCTTACTACCACAAAATTCAGATAAAGTACAATTTTGGGTAGCATCACTTTCATTGTTCTTCAGATGAACTTCATCCTATGTACAAAAAGGGGGGGGGGGGGTATCATCTGTGTTCCATGGAAATATTCCCGTTTTATTTTGTTATGCTTTCATTAAGATGTTGACTTGATATTTTTTATAAAGTTGGACCACAACAAGTTATGGATCTAGTTTGAATTTTGTTCTGGTCTGATGTTTTTTAGGTAAAGATTGCATGAAACCATATGGGACTGACGATATCTAAATCTTCCAAGGCTGATCACTACCTTTTTGATACACCAGATTATAGTGTATTAATCATAACATTCTATACATCCTATCCATGAACATTTCCAGAAAATTATCAATGTAATATATGCTCAGATATTCAAGGCACTAAATGATGTTACACTTGTCAAGATAATTACATAACTTTTGCAAGGATCTAATATCTATGCTAAAAATTCTAAATAATGTCATTGTTGAACTCATCTTTAATCAAAGCCTTAAAGGCTGTAAAAGCAATTGCTGTCATGTTAATGTTTGGGGACTTTTATTTTTCATCCACATATATATAATAATTAAACCTGACATGAGTGTTGTCTAGTTAGAAGTAAGAAGGTTTTAACTTTATATAAATAAAAGACTTTAGCAGAAAGTCATTTTTAATATGTTTTATATTTCACAAGGAGACAACACGTTTACCAGGCTAAAGTTGGGGTCAAATATACATGTGCTGAAACATATAACTCAAAAAGGAATCATCAGGGATTATCCCCTGGTAGTGTTTGTAACTGGGCAATAATTTCCTTTATTGATTTAATTTTAACAATTTTCATTATTAATTTATATTTAACCATTAACACAAATGATTAAGTTAAAACATTTCAACTTTCCAGACGCAAATCTTAAAAAACGGGAAAGAAATAAAATATCTTACAAGACATAAACATGTAAAGAATAAATATATAGTTCAGCTTAATAAAAATATTTTCATAATGGTACTTTGTCATCATTTTTAAAACTCAGTTCCAAACATTATTGCTCAGTTGATATACATGTATGTCCTTCTGATGCGGTACGAGCACAGGCACTTGTTAATATCCAAAATAGTTTTATATGAATCCGGGTCTGTCCGCCCTGATTTCGGTTCGCCCTAGTTACTGTTCGCCCTGAGACCGTTTGCCCTTATACCCGTTCGCCCTTGGTATGTTCGCCCTGATTTTTATTTTTATTATAGTGTTGTGTTGTGTGTATTTAATTGAATATGTTGAAGTCAGTCTACAATTTTGCCGAACATTTACGATTTTTATTTTTTAGTATAGTGTTGTGTTGTGTGTATTTAATTAAATATGTTGAAGTCGGTCTACAATTTCGCCGAATATTTACGATGTATTATGTTGTCTACAGCTAGCTGCTACTAGGTTATAAGTTCATGCCTAACAATTTGTACATCAGTGTTTTTACCCATCCAAGCTGACTATTTTATTTGAGAAAAATGTTATTTTCATTATTAATCCATCAAAGGCAATTCATATACCAATCAGTGATATCAAAGATTTCAAATCATACCTAATCAGCAATAAAAATTCAATCAACAGTAATTTAAAGTAATTATAAAATAAAGTGTAACAATGCAGCCAAGAATTTTATTTAATTAATATTCTGTATTTAACTGTTAATAGATATATATACATAAATTTTAATATATGTAAATATATATTTCTTTCATAAATGTAACATTATATACATATCATAAATGAAAATAGGGCGAACGAACCCAGGGCGAACGGATAACCAGGGCGAACAAACTCAGTGCGAACGAACCTAGGGAGAACGATCCCGATACCTATATGGATAGCCGACCTTCCTATGGATAGAAACAAGTGCATGTGGGTACGAGATAACTATAATTCTCATGCAATCCCGAAAAGGGGGGGGGGTCATCACAGACAAACATGACATTAAATCGTTATCACTGATGTATTGTTTAGGGCCAGTTGAAGGACGCCTCCGGGTGCGGGAATTTTTCGCTGCATTGAAGACCTGTTGGTGACCTTCTGCTGTTGTATGTTTTTCTATCGTCGGGTTGTTGTCTCTTTGACACATTCATTCTCAATTTTATTATACGAACAAGAACAAACAGCTCTACGTTGCTTTGACATTTATCAATTTTCAGGAAACATTGCGAAAAATGATCTTCAATATTTCGAAAACATGTGAAATAAAATTGCTAACACGGTGGACCGTCGAGTGTCAACAAACGTAGTAGACTTGTTCACTGAAAAGACGAGGATAATGGTTTCATCTGACATTTGTTATGCATTCCCAGTTTTGATCATGATATTTAAAAAGACGTACTTTTTTTCAATCTATGTAACTAGAAAATTCCAAATTGAAATATCTCTTCATCTGGACCGACTTGGCATCTACTACGTTTGGACGGGTCCATTTCATTAGTAAGGTGATCGATAAATATTACGGAGTTTGACAGAAAAGGAAAACGAACTTATTGTTATGTGTTTTCAACAAGGGTTTCGTTCCGCTAAATTATTTGCGCAAACAAAGTTTGTCTATTTTTAGATTACAGGTAATCATTTGACACTACGCATTAACCTGTGTAGTGATTTTGATTTTACGATAAATGTATGAATGAACGATAATTTTATGAATGAACAAGAGCACCTGACCTCTTAAAGAAACACAAATTAAACATATAAAACCGTATTTAATAGGAGATAATTCAGTTAAATTTTCAATACTAAATCAACAACTGAAATGAATCCATATTTTGTTGAAACATCGTACGAACGGCGGAAAACGGAATCGCAGTTATAAAAATGTACTTTTTTTCACTCGGACTTCTATGTTATTTGATAGTCAAACGGTTGACCCTTTAAATACAAAAATACATCTACAAGAACATATTCTGAAACTTCTTAAATCCACTAACGTTTTTTTTAAAGTTTCAAGCTATGTATTGCATTAGAAAACATACATAGGTGTTAAAGAATGACAGACCAGGAGCCTGTTTAACAAAATACTATGGCTTGATATGGGCGGAGTCTCTGATCTGGGTCACAAAGATGGCCATACGCGATAGCATAAAAGCAATTGCTTTAAAAATTGGTGATTGCCCGAGTCTTTAGTACAAAAATCTTGCTCAAAGTTTTATTACTGCAAGGCCAGGGGTACACTTTCTGGCCCATACTTTCAATCCCCCTGGTGTCTGATGAAAGGTTTGTAGCTGTGGCCTTTACAATGTTATTGAACTATGACATTACTAGAGTGGTGGACCTGGTGGTAATGTCCAGCTTGAGCTAATTATTATATATAATCTAGTGTTGTCAACGGTTAACCGTTTGAACGACTGAATACCCAAAACGCTAACCGGTTAACCCGCCTTTTTTTAAATTTTGATAAGATTTGATTTAAATTTGTATTGAAATCATTGAATAGTTATGTTTTCTATAAAAATTGTCATCATGCTAATTAATTTCACAGATCAATTGTCCAGTATATTGTTATTGTTAATCCAAAAAAATAAAAAATAAAATTAATTAGAACTTGGGCTCTCAGCCTTGGGAAAGATCTTGAGAAAACATAATTAGTTTACATGTTATTTTAACAGTAACTTTAAATTAGTAATAATATTAAGTTTTACAATTTACTTCATTATTTTATTTTTGATCTAATTTTGCGTAGACCTACATCTGTATGTGCAACCTCCATCATGCAAGGCTTTGTCATACTTTAAACGAAATGCCAACTAATAAATTGTGAAATTCAAACCAATGTGAATTTTATCAATGTATACTTGATAGTACGAGTAACAAGCCTTGGCATACTCATTTCAAATTGAAACACTCGATCCACATTATTTTAGGAGACAAGAGAAAATGAAAGAATCATGGGTTTCGGACATATTGAATTCTACGAGATCAAGGAGTTTTTTATTTGTTTATTTTTCAATCTGAAGTTAGTACAAACGCCATAGTTGATACGAGGGTTTCTTATCGTCGAGTTGCAAGTTGCGAGTTAAGAAAGTCGAGTTGCGAGTTATAAAAGTCGAGTTGCGAGTTAAGAAAGTCGAGTTGCGAGTTACGAAAGTCGAGTTGCGAGTTAAAAAAGTCGAGTTGCGAGTTAGGAAAGTCGAGTTGCGAGTTACAAAAGTCGAGTTGCGAGTTACAAAAGTCGAGTTGCGAGTTAGGAAAGTCGAGTTGCGAGTTAGAAAAGTCGAGTTGCGAGTTACGAAAGTCGAGTTGCAAGTTACAAAAGTCGAGTTGCGAGTTACGAAAGTCGAGTTGCGAGTTACAAAAGTCGAGTTGCGAGTTACAAAAGTCGAGTTGCGAGTTACAAAAGTCGAGTTGCGAGTTAGGAAAGTCGAGTTGCGAGTTACAAAAGTCGAGTTGCGAGTTAAGAATGTCGAGTTGCGAGTTACAAAAATATTGTTTACACCGAATTTTCAGGTTTGATTCACATTTGATAAACAAAACATATGCATGTACCCGAACTTAGTTATTCCCGTGATTGTGGGATTTGAAACAGTTATATGTGATACTTATTTATAAGAGTCTAATATAAGTTAAGTTCTGGAAGCATTTAAAAAAAATATGTATCCTTAATGGACGAGATCGATCTTATTTAATCCACTACAACATAAAAAGAACCGATCTGACCATAAATTACCTTTCGTAAACACATAATTCTAAAAATAGAATAGTAAAGGAAATTCTGCATCTCGCGCGAACTATAACACATTGCAATATCATTGAGAAAATAGTTTGTTCATTGGAATTTCGTATGGACTTATTAATCATTATTCTGGATCATATATATATATACATCACAAGTCATTAAACAAAGATATGTGTGTAGACTATCGCTAAATAACGAACGGCCAATGAGGATTTGCAGCAAACAAATAGAACTTATTGATTTAGAAGATAATAAAAAAATAGCCGAATCTACGTTTACCTTTCGTATTCCATCCATCATTTTTAAACACGCCGAACATGCGCAGATTTATTTTCATATTCACCTGAAAAAAAGCGATCGATCTAAGCATTTACACTTGAAAAAAGATCGATTCAAATAAGATTGATCTTTTTAAAACTACATCGATATCTTGAAGTAGACTTTTTAAGACCAATTGAAGATCGATCTTTTCCGTTTTCATTATTCCATCCATCGTTTTGAAAAACGTGTGTGTTTGCCGCCAAACATAGGTGAGGGGGAGGACAGGGGTAAGGGAGACAGGGAGAAAGGGGGTAGGAGAAAGGAGAAAGGGGTGGGAGAAAGAAGAAAGGGGTAGGAGAAAGGAGAGCAAGGCTGGGAAAAAGGAGAAAAAGTTGGAGAAAGGAGAAAAAATAAAATATCTCTCAAAAGGAGATGTTTTATTCTAATGGGAGAAAGGAGAACGGGGGTAGGAGAAAGGAGAAGATGGCTGGGAGAAGGGAGAAGGGTACCCCCTGTCCTCCCCCTCATAGGTAGTAATTTTCCATGCAATCGTGAGAGATATGTACAATAAAAGTGAATTATGTGCTAAAATAGACAATGTGCTAACTTCTAATTTTTATTCCCAAATTGGAGTAAACTAAGGGGATATTTTGAATCCCAACTTTTCAAGATTTTTATAAATGAATTTTACCGGATGCATTTAATGAAAATCCAGATGCTGTTGATATAAATGGCAGCAGAATTGACTGCCTCATGTATGCAGAGGATCTTGTTATTTTTTGTCTAGTTCCAAGGCAAGTCTTTCAAAAACGATATAATAGAATGTGTTTACAATTATAAGTATCTAGGTTTAAAATGTATATTGACTTTTTAAGCATGGAAAGGGAGAGTTATACAAGAAAAATCACTATAAGCAATATTCAAATTGCGAACTTCATCATCTTACAATCCAAGTAATTTTACTCTATAACATATATATATATGACCATACAATAAAACCTATTTTAATGAATGACAGTGAAATTACAGGAATGTCCAAAATATATCTGCAGCATGCCAGAAAGAAAGTGAATATTTATTACAGCACCTTTACATATGAACGATTTTTTAGATGAATCCAATTTAAAATATATGAAATATATTTTAGGTTAAATAATAGTCTTCTAACTTTATAAATGTGTTAGGAGAGCTTGATATATTCTCTTTATATTTTTCAGTTGTATTATCAATTATGAAATATCGGTTTAGAATAAAAAAAAAAATATGAAAGATGGTTTACTATATGATACCTTTATGTGTAACAAAAACATGTTCACTAATAATATTGAATGCTTTAATTCATCCATACACATACATTATTTTTTTCAAAAAGCTGAAATATTCATAATTTGCAAGTAAAGCTTGACTTTGTTATCAAGTCAGTTAAGCAAAAACTTTGTTATAGTTTGGTAAAATTTTGGAACACAAAAAGAATATATACAAAGAGTAGTAAATTAGATTTTTATTTCAAATTAAAAACTTGTTTTTCTAAAGAAATGTATCTACATGAATCTTTAAACAATTTTTTGATGAAGTGTCGTCATATTTAAAATCAGAATCAGTGCCCACGATCTCAAAATAGAAAGAGACAAGATATAAAACTTTGTATATAGCAAGAGACCATTTTAAAGGATTTGTAAGAAAATGTAGTTGAAGATGAACAACATTTCATTGCACGTTGTCCAGCATGTACAAAGATGATCTATAGGGAGATGTTTTTCAGGGAGATATTTTTCAGTATTTTTGCTAATTTTTCTCAAATGAGACAAAATTTGTTTTGTTATGTATATTTGAGAATGTGTCTGTACATAAATATTTAGGGAACTACATTTGTATATTATTACAAGTCTAGATGTTAAACAAAATGTAAATGAATATATGTTACTTAACAATGATAATTGTAATGATTTTATAGTTCAGGTCCTGTGTTGAATTAAATGTATGTGACTTATTTAGAATAATATTTCGTTTCAACGTATAAAATATGGCAGTGGCTGTTTTGTCGACTCCCTTCGGGGCTATTTTACCAGCTCCAGCAGAATAACGATTTATATAGAGTTTTGCTATTTTGCCGGTTTTATTTAAGTTAAAAATAACTTATAATTGACACTTTATCAAACATGTGAACACTATATAACTCAAGTTAAACCTAAGTGACTCAGTTTAATAAGTTACCCAATACTTTAAAAAAATACTTATGAAATCACGATGTAGCAATAATCATTTTATACTTTCCAATTAAATCTTACCTGTAAAATGGCGCAAATGTAGTTTTTACAATAGTATCTTTGACAGCTACATTTATAAAATAAAGAATAAAAAACGGGGAATGAGTCAAAGAGACAGCAACCAAATCAAAATATACAATTCATCCAAAGGTCATTGGGTCTACAACACAGCGAAAAATCACACACCTAGAGGGAGCCCTGAGCAGGCCCCGAAACACAATATTAGATAGATCAAGAATATAGACGCCATTCTATGCTGCTAAATATAAAGATGAACCAAAATTAAAACATATACAAGAGCAACAAATGCTAAAGGTTCCTGACATAGGTCAGACACAAAAATGCGGCGGGTTTAAACTGGTTTTATTCACGCCCATCATATCCCCTTCATCTTTAGCCAATGTATAAGACATATATAATTTTAACATCCTCAATTTTAGGTGTCACTGACAAACAATAAATTTTGCGGTCCCTAACGAATATTGCCCGGCTCTGCAGCTGCCCAAAAAGCCCACTTTAAACGAAATCTGCAGAAGGGGTGTTTTACATATATGTACTATAGTTTAGTTGCTATCTCCCTTTACGTTTAATACGACGGTGCTATGTATGAAATTTAAAAGTAATTAAACTGCAATCCATCTGCTGTATTTCAAAAGGCTATCTGCTTCTTCAGAAAATACTATACGTAGTTATTATCTAGTCCATTTTATTTTTACAAGAGACTCAGATAAAGTCCAAACCACAAAAATAATCAACAACACTATGTACAATTCTATAAGCAATCATCATTCCAAAAAGTTATACAGTTACACCAAAAAATTAAAATATTTTAGTTTCCACATTTTTACGCAATTCGACTTTTGTAACTCGCAACTCGACTTTCTTAACTCGCAACTCGACTTTTGTAACTCGCAACTCGACTTTTGTAACTCGCAACTCGACTTTTGTAACTCGCAACTCGACTTTCGTAACTCGCAACTCGACTTTTTTAACTCGCAACTCGACTTTTGTAACTCGCAACTCGACTTTTGTAACTCGCAACTCGACTTTCGTAACTCGCAACTCGACTTTCGTAACTCGCAACTCGACTTTTGTAACTCGCAACTCGACTTTTGTAACTTGCAACTCGACTTTTTTAACTCGCAACTCGACTTTCGTAACTCGCAACTCGACTTTCTTAACTTGCAACTCGATTTTCTTAACTCGCAACTCGATACTCGACAACAAGTGAATCTCATCAACTGAATTTTAATGTGCGTATTGTTATGCGTTTACTTTTCTGCATTGGCTAAAGGTATAGGGGGAGGATTGAGATCTCACAGACATGTTTAACCCCGCCGCATTTTTGCGCCTGTCCCAAGTCAGGAGCCTCTGGCCTTTGTTAGTCTTGTATCCAGTGGCGGATCCAGAAGGGGGGGGGGGGGTTCCGGGGGTTGGAACCCCCCTTTTTTTGGCCGATCAATGCATTTGAATGGGGACATATAGTTGGAACCCCCCCTTTATCCTGGGTTGGGAACCCCCCTTTTTGAAATGGCTGGATCCGCCCCTGGTATCATTTTAACTTTGTTTCTTGTGTACAATTTGGAGTTTAGTATGGTGTTCATTATCACTGAACCAGTATATATTTGTTTAGGGGCCACCTGATGGACGCCTCCGGGTGCGAGAATTTCTCGTTGCATTGAAGACCTGTTGGTGACCTTCTGCTGTTGTCTGCTCTATGGTCGGGTTGTTGTCTCTTTGACACATTCCCCATTTCCATTCTCAATTTTATTGTATTGTTGATTATCACCATTCCACTACAAGCCGTTTTGAGAATAAAAATCTGGCAACAAACGATGTTAAAGACCTTCCGAGATCAAGACATCTGCTAAGGAAAATCAAGCATAATGAAGGTTGTTCAGAAGGAAACCCATTGCAAACAATACAATCCTAATAAGATAGTGGTTGCCATACAGGTGACTTTAAAAACAAGAACTGTTGAGATCGACTCATTGCTACTGGTTATCGTGAGATAAGACCATTTCGGGACTTTGATTACGAACAGGCATACAGTGGTCCGTATACAAAGTAGTGCAGAGCTCGACAAAGTTGGAAATTAGCATCGTGGAGGAAGATCCATTGTTCCAATGGAATTCGGTTTATCTCCCGTGGCACGATCGTAGCCCGGATTTGAACCATATGGAGCATATATGGGACACTTTTGGGCCTAAAGTGCCCGAAAGGACATATCCAGTTCAAATGAGTCATGAAATAAACAATGACCTTCATCAGGAATGGTTGCGGTTACCTCAGCAACAAATAAGTCGACTGGGGGCAGGAATCGATCATTAAGATTAATTTTGAAATGTCTGACATTGTAAAGTTCGACTACAGTAAAAGTTGTAAAATGCATTTTTTTTGTACAAAAAATATTTCATTTTGTTATCAAACTTGTGGTCAGATAAAAAAAAATAAAATTATACATTTTTTTAATCATTTAAATGCCAATGTTATCATAAACTATGTTTCAATATTATTATACAAATATTTTATATCATATTCTATCCAAAATAAGAGGCTGCTTTTTCAAGGTTTAAAAAATCAAGGTGTCGCAATACTTTTTGTCGAGCCTGCAATTTTGTTGCAGAAAGCTCGACATAGGGATAGTGATCCGGCGGCGGCGGCAGCGTTAGCTCACTTCTTAAAAGCTTTGTATTTTTAGAAGGTGGAAGACCTCGATGCTTCATGTTACGAAGTTTCCGTCAGTCACATGTCCAATAACCTTGACCTCATTTTCATGGTTCAGTGACTACTTGAAAAAAAATTCAAATTTTTTGTAATATTGAATTCTCTCTTATTATAAGTAATAAGATAACTATATTTAATATGTGCGTACCTTGCAAGGTCCTCATGTCTGTCAGACAGTTTTCACTTGACCTCAACCTCATTTCATGGATCAGTGAACAAGGTTAAGTTTTGGTGGTCAAGTCCATATCCTAGATACTATAAGCAATAGGGCTAGCATATTCAGTGTATGGAAGGACTGTAAGGTGTACATGTCCAACTGGCAGGTGTCATCTGACCTTGACCTCATTTTCATGGTTCAGTGGTTATAGTTAAATTTTTGTGTTTCGGTCTGTTTTTCTCATACTATATGCGATAGGTCTACTATATTGTATGGAATGATTGTAAGCTGTACATGTCTAGCGGGCAGATGTCATGTGACCTTGACTTCATTTTCATGGTTCAGTGGTCAAAGTTAAGTTTTTGAGTTTTGGTCTTTTTATCAAATACTATATGCCATAGGTCAACTATATTTGGTGTATGGAAATATTTTATGATCTTTATGTCAGTCGCGCAGGTTTTATTTGACCGTGACCTCATTTTCACGGTTCATTGCACAGTGTTAAGTTTTTGTGTTTTGGTCTATTTTTCTTAAACTATAAGTAATGGGTCAACTATATATATTGTATAGAAGCATTGATAGCTGTACTTGTCTGCCTGGCATGGTTCATCTGACCTTGAGTTCATTTTCAAGGTTCATTGGTCTTTGTTTAGTTATCTTGGTTAATGTTAAGTTTATGTGACAGTTGTAATAAAGCTTAGCTTTATAGTTAGGACTATCAACATAATATCAATGATTAGTATAGAAGGCGAGACATTTGAGCGTGTTCACTCTTGTTTCCATGTGTATAGTTTCAAAAATGTTGTTGTACCTTTTAGATTTTGAACTTCTAGAGAACAACTGAACTGAATGAAACCAAATATAGTATGAATGTTCCTTTTGATGTGCTGACCAAATGTTGTTACTTTGTATTTATATAGCAGATCCATCATCCAAGATGGCCGACCTGAGACTGTATAAGATTACCGCTACCGCAGGGACTTCGTTTAAAACATAGGACCATATGGACACAACATACACATGTCTTCTGAGAACCACTAAATAGAATGAAACCAAACATGGCATGAATGTTCCTTATGATGTGTTAACCAAGTGTTGGTACATAGAAGGCGATCCATCATCATTTAACATAGGAGAACTATGGGAAATACATACAAATGTCTTCCTTTAGAGAACCACTAATCGGAATGAAATGAAACATGGTAAGAATGTTCCTTATGAGTTGCTGACCAAGTGATGTAACTTTGTAGCCGATCCATCATCCAAGTTGGCCATCCACAGATTGTATCATATGGACAAAACATAAAAATGTCTTTTTTTAGAGAACCACTAAATGATTTCAATACAATGAAACATGGCAGGAATGTTCCTTTTGAGGTGCTGACCAAGTGTTTTAACTTTGTAGGCGATTAATCATCCACGATGGCCGCCAACAGGGGCTTTGTTTATCAAAGAACCCTATCTAAAATACATACAAAAGTCTTCTTTTGAAGAACCACTGAATGGTATGAAACCGTACATGACATGACTGTATCTTACGAGTTGCTAACCAAGTTTAGTGTTGTTACATTGTAGAAAATTCATCTACCAAGAAGGCTGCGGCGCCAATGGGTGATTTCTTGGAGACAATTTTGTCTTCAACACAACCCGCCTGTTTACAAACTTGTAACATATGAAAGATGAATGCGATAGAAAAAAATGTAAAATATTTGTAGTTGTAAACAGTACAGTAGACGATTTCTTTCCTCGAGGCCTGAAAATCGAAAACACTATGATGAAAGAAGCACCATGTCGATGTCATGACGTAAGAGAATTGTCCGCGAAATTGAGATGCCTATCAATAGCAACGTCGCGAAAACAACGTTTTTGGATGCGTGATTATCTGCCCCTGATACTGTGTCTGGCGAATGTAACTGATGCAGTTGACAATGCCAAGGAAACGAAGAGTATTCTAGCAATGCGCAGATGAATTCTAAATATTTTGGTATGTTTTGAAAGATTTATGGGCAAGTCTTCTACCATTGGCATTATTGATGGGGTCCAGCTTAGTCCAAACATATTTTAGAGCTGTACTTACGTTTCCTTTCCCCTAAACCTTATCACAACCCATATTTAACCCTAAAACAATCCCGAAACCCAACCAAGAACATCTCATAACATTACACTAGTGTATAATGACCCCTAAAGAGAATAGCCTTTGACTGATAATTTAGACTATGGGTGATTTAGAGCTTGACCTTATCATTTATCTGTTATTGAAGACCGCATGTTGTATATCTACCAACTCTTACAATATAAGATACCTGTGAATCTAAACTTGAATCTTCGTTGAAAAAAAGCTGCATTCAACATAAATGTATATAAATGTAACCATTTCCGCTTGAGTGTCACTGATTTGTTTTCATTTTAAGCAAAATGCTACAACTATATTCATGCTAAAACTTTCCACTGCACAATTGCTATTATATATCGGTTTGGTACATGTTAGACCAAGTTCAAACTAACAATTTTTTTAGAATTTTCCCACTTTTTCTATTATTTCAATTTTGATTTTCGCTGCATTTGAATGTGCATGCATAATAAAATTGAGAGTGAACATGTTGAATGTGGCAAAAAGGCAACAACCCGACCTAAGAGCAGACAACAACCGAAGTTCACCAATGGGTCTTCAATGCAGCGAGAAACTCCCACATCGAGAGGCGTGCTTCAGCTGGCCCCTAAACAAAAATGTATGCTAGTTCAGTGATAACTGACGTCATTCTAAACTCCGAAATATTCACAAGAAACTAAAATTAAAAATCATAGTTGACTAACAAAGACCAGAGGCTCCTGACTTGGGACAGGCGCAAAAGTGCGGCGGGGTTAAACATGATTTTTTGTTGTTTAGATCTCAACCCTCCCCCTGTACCTCTGGCCCATGTAGAAAAACAAACACACAACAATACGCAAATTAAAACTCAGTTCAAAAGAAGTATCAGTCCCATTAAAAATGCTTTTAACCCAAGTCTAATAGTAATAATAAGTACATTCAGCTACATACTCGTACATCGGACAGTGTCGAAAAGTACATGTTTGCTAAAGCTTGCCGACACATTTGTTTTAGAAATCAATG
Organism: Mytilus galloprovincialis; assembly: GCA_037788925.1. Taxonomy (NCBI): domain Eukaryota; kingdom Metazoa; phylum Mollusca; class Bivalvia; order Mytilida; family Mytilidae; genus Mytilus; species Mytilus galloprovincialis. The sequence continues at coordinate 89,293,285 of CM075333.1, read as the reverse complement.
GACTTGTGTACTCCTGCAAAATACTTGTGACACAGTAATACCTGTCTAAACCGAACCGATTACAGTTACATTTTGTACTTGAAGTAGAGACATATAAAACAAAAGATTGGAAGCTCTGAATGTTATACAATAAAAAATTGAAAAGGTTTCGGTCTGGAACATTTTATAACAAACTGAAGTTTTCATATTATCATGACAATATTTTGAAACTTAATAAATAACAAAGTATTGAGGGGCATGTGTTGATTTTTGATACTACTTTTGCAACTTCTATGATCGGTATATTTAAATATCTTGTTAAGTTTTTGAAAAATTAATGAATATTTCTGAAAACTTTACTCCTTTCTTTCTTTATATATGACTCTTATATTATCAAGGCATGTGGCTTCGATATTTCTCGAGATTTCACAAAGTTGCTTATCTCTAGTATTATATGTCTTTGGTTGAATAACTTTTTAATGTGGCAAATTGTAAGACCAATGACCTAATATACAGGACGCAATTAATGATTTTCAGTTCAAACACAAACATTGAAATATTTGTTCATTATCGGCCAAATTCTTTAAATGCATGTAAACGTAACGGTAACATAAGTTTTCATTTGAAGCATTACCGAAGAATTTCATTTAGCTGAACCATGTAGCCAACCTTTATACATAAAAATATACTGAACTATAAAGATAAAACAGGGAATGGCAATAGTTCTACATAAAACATCAAACAGCACGAACACCACCAATCAAGCCATCACAATAGAGACCTACAGCGACAACAAAAAAGGGAACATTTACAGAAGGTAGAGAGAAATCCCGACTGTGTATAGGCACTATGGCAAAACTTGGCAGGGTGGTGGGGTTGAACCATGTTTATGGGTACACTAACCTTGCCCCTGAATCTACTCTACTTCATATGAAGATTCCAAAGACGCGCCGCAAAAGGACTTGCACAATACAATTGCCAACTCAGAGTCCATATAAGTTAGAAAATTGGGTTATAATAAATACTTAAAAATAGTTAGAGGATATACAAATAAGTTTTAATAACCAGTTTAGTTATTTCTTTCAATGACTTCCAAACATTCAAGATTATAATCTATTCCAAAGTTAGTTTTGCTTCTTCTCAATTGTCGAGTCAAATCCAGCCTGCACTGCTCACTTATCATATGTGCAAGGGGTCCAAATATTGGTCTCTCGCCCTCTCCTACATCATTTTGATGCACATAGCCTTCAATTCCATAATCTTGCAAATTTGCATCTCCTTCGGTAATTCCTCCGGCACACAAGCTCAATGGAGATGATTTAACAGTGCGTAGTCTGTGACTAGCCCATGCCTCAGACCAAAATTGCAGCTTTCTGTTTATTTCGTCCATGAAAACAAAGTGGAGAGCAGCTATAATTTGTCATCTTTAGTGGGTCTAGATAACCTTTATCTTCCATGAAATAAAATAAATTGTAAAAGTAACTAAGAACACCTTCATACTCATCTCTCCATAGTCTCTCAATCCGTTGATTATGAGTGCTTTTTTCCCGTTACCATACTGTTTGGGTCTTTTTGAATCAACATGTAGTTTGCCACAGAAACATTTTCCAATCCTTTGTCATACCTAACTTTATTGGGTATCCCATATCTTCATACGGAGATAACTGTTCTTGATGTGTTGTTGTCGGTACATTTAAAAATATTATCAATCGACTAAACCCGTCAATGCCACTTACAATAACAATCCATCGGACAAGTGTATGGTTTGTATCTATGTGACAGAGGTGATTTGGACCCATTACATTGTAAACACGCCTATGAAGCCTACCAGTACGTCTTGCATGTACACCGGCGGTATCTAATCGATGCATACAACCCTTCAGTCTTCATCTCTGTACTATTATGCCTTTTAATAGGAGCATCTGTTCCAATAGTGTTTCGACACACAATGGAAACTCTTTCATTATTTGTCCAAGTGTCAAGTCTAAATCACTGTCATCAATTTGTGTAAAATTCATTTTGCTTAATCCGAACTGTGACATTCTTCGGTAAATGGTGCTATCAGACACGGACAACAATTTAGAAATGTCGGATATTTTAAATCCATTTTCCAGAACATTTTTTAGAACAGACTTTGGAATATCAAATTTTGGAGGGCCGCATTCAGAGTTTATATTATTAGGGGCAGACGTTCCATATTTTACACATTCAGTTCTTAACTTCATCATATCTGCCCTACTAGATACACCTGATATTTCCATTTCATGTGTCGAAAGCCTACATAAAATGTCTGGAGTGATTTTCTCTCTCTCAAAGTTTGGAAATGCTTGCTGCAAGTTTAATTTCTGTAAAACGTTTAACATTTTAGTATTCACAGCCATGGCCGCCGTGTTGGTTCTGTGGGATTCAAATACAAGCCACGCTTCCGGTTAATCACGGGAACCACACCCACATAATAAAAAAACGCCTTATAATAATAGAAAAGCACCATCGTATAATAGAAAAACACCTTCGTATAATAGAAAAGCACCTTATTATAATAGAAAACCACCATCGTATAATAGAAAACCATCATCGTAAAATATAAAAGCACCTTATTATAATAGAAAACCACCATCGTATAATAGAAAAGCACCTTATTATAATAGAAAACCACCATTGTATAATAGAAAAGCACCTTCGTATAATAGAAAAGCACCTTATTATAATAGAAAAGCACCTTATTATAATAGAAAACCACCATCGTAAAATAGAAAAGCACCTTATTATAATAGAAAACCGTCATCGTATAATAGAAAAACACCTTATTATAACAGAAAAGCACCTTATTATAATAGAAAACCACCATTGTATAATAGAAAAGCACCTTATTATAATAGAAAACCGCCATCGTTTAATAGAAAAGCACCTTATTATAATAGAAAACCACCATTGTATAATAGAAAAGCACCTTATTATAATAGAAAACCGCCATCGTATAATAGAAAAGCACCTTATTATAATAGAAAACCACCATTGTATAATAGAAAAGCACCTTCGTATAGTATAGACAGCTTTTTGTATATTTATAAGCAGAGGAAATTAATCTTGTCTTATCTTTTTGATGCATATGCTAGGAACTCCTTCAACTCTTACCGTATATCAAAGGCCCAGACGCCGGCCCTTTTGTATTCAAATATCAATTTTCTTTGAATAGAAACTTCCTGTGGAATACTTGTCTAACCTTTTATCCCTTCATGTCACTGATATTTTTGGTCTCTTTTTTTCATTTTATGCAAAATGCCTTTCTTGCTTAGTGCAATCGTATCTATTTTGGTTTATTCAAGTTCAAAATAGTTTTTTTTATATTTTTTTTTCTCGCCTAATTCATTATTTCATTCAATCTAATTGAAATTCACATCTGCCGGACCTCTCGCATTCGTCATATGAGCATAACGAAATCAGAGATCTACATTTCAATAAGACCGTATTTTATTTGATATGAAATTAAATAGAACTTAAATCTATGAACATCAAGTTGGAAAGTTGGTTACCCCTAGCTCAGTGTGATATTTTTCATGATATTACGGAGTCTTATTTACGTATATATAGCGTGTTATTTGATTCTAACCTTATATTTAACGGCTATTACCAAGGATTTATAACTAAAGTACTTAAGCATATGAGACGAACATTGTCTATACTTTCGATGAATATCTAATTTAAACAGTAAATATAAAAAACAAAGATTTCATAGGATAGAAAATATAGGATTTAAATGTTGATAAAGTAAAGAGAATATGTTGTGCAAAAAAAAAAAAAAAATAAAAAAATAGAAACTTTAATTCTAAAGGGTAAAAATTGTTTACAAATGTTAAGCGAAAGAATAAAACAATTGAACAAGAGATGCTGACGAAGATTAGATATTATTAACGAAAGTATCTAGACAATGTTGATCTCATATGCTTAAGTATCGTATTCAAGAATCCTCGGTTTGTATAAGGGGTACAAATTAGTACGTTTTAACAACTTTTTGGACAGGGCCTAATTATAAAACGCCTACGACACACGGCACAATTGATGAAGTGGAGACTCTGGTGGCATTACTGATTTCATATGAACACAAAAAAGAATTTTACTCACACACAAAAAAGAAGAAAAAAAAGGGAGGGGAACTCCCCAGCCCCCAAATTTATAACATATATTTTTTTAGTTTATTACTTTAATCAAGTTAACATAATTTAAAACAGGAATGCTTTTAGGTAATTATTTTAACCGTTTCAACAAAGGTATGAGCCATTAGGCGTATAGTTTTACCCCCATTAATCTCAATAGAGGTGTTGCAAACTTTTAGTAGTATTCAATGATAAATCTAGAAACTGAATTCATGGAGAGAAAATCGATTTCCTCTAACTTATCAGTATTCTTTTTGAAACTAAATATTGTTGATAAATGGAGAATTCCTGATGAGACGAAACGGTAAATATTGCAGTGTCCTCATCGATTTATGATAATCGATCCTGGCTTGTAACAGTGTAAATATAACACGAACTTGTGTACGGGAACAACATTGTAAGGAACAGGAGATTTAAAACAATAGGGGTAAGCATATGCCATGTATCTTTTGAATGTTAATTTGATAATTTAATTTCAGGTATTGAATATATATCAGAATTGTTTTATATAGATGAATAAAAATATCTACTAATCTAGGAATAGAGTTAATTGAAACATTACATGGAATATTTATTGGTTAATGAGAAAATGAGCCATCGATTTTGGATATTGGAAGAATTGTGTTCTAAGCATTGTTTATATTCACCGGATTTTAAGTACAACATTCCAAACGATTTTGAAGTTGTCTTGCTTCGGTTATTGTGATGGGAACATAGAATTCCTGCATTTTCATTAGCTTATGATGAAAAAAGACTTCATGAAGACGTTAAATGTACACACACACATATAAAAAGACGTTTTTGTGGACAACACCTGAATTCACTAACAGTTCATCGATATATTATTAACGCACAATGGCAAATATCATATTGATATTCTATATTCTATGCATTTATAATATCAAAAGTAGAGTAACTGGTAATCTGAGATTGTTCAAGTGTCTGAAGGCCTTTTTCTGGATTTGTTGGTTTCTGACACGCAGTAGTGAAAGGCTGCGAGACACCATACATGTAGCTTCATAAAGATCCTTTAAGCCAAGACTATGTCATATTTTGGAACATTTAAGGTATTGATTAATGACAAAATTTTAAAAATTTTAATCAGGAAGAGATCTTTTGAACATTTATTTTAACAAAATGCGGAGAAAAGTCGACCAAACCATATCCTTAATCTTTCACAAGCAGTCTATGTATTTTTCAATTCGTTTTCGTCATGGAGTGTCTTCAATACAAATTTCACAAAAATGGAGATTTCTTCAGAATTGTTATAAATATCTTAAGTATAAGGCGAAATAATACTTTTCATTATGAATATAAAAAACAAGGTTGACAATATTTAACGTTTACTCTTTTTGTTTGTGATACTAAACTCTATCAGATATTCTTAATTGGCACTATGAGTAAAACAATAACATGAAAAAAAATACTTCTTTGTCATGCAATAAGATCATCTTGGTCCAGTTAAGTTGAAGGTTTATGTGACTTTATTTTGGTAACATAGCTTGGAATTTATCAATATGTGTTTGACTGTCGCATTCCTAAAGAGGTCGTGAGTTTAAAACTCAGCAATAAAACGCCCATTTCAGTTTAAATTTTCCTCCTAGCCATAAGTTATATTCGATATTTTTATCATCTCGCTGTAAAAGAGGGGCGAAAGGTACCAGAGGGACATTAAAATCATAGTTGGAAAATAAACCGACAACGTCATGACAAAAAAGAAAAGAAAAAGAAAAACAGACAAATAATAGTAAGCAGGACACAACATAGAAAACTAAAGAATAAGCAACACGAACCTTACCAAAAACTGGGGTGATTTCAGTTGCTCCGAAAGGGTAGGCAGATCCTGCCCCAAATGTGGCACCCGTCGTGTTGCTTATGTTATTAATAACCCGGTAAATAATCTAATTCGGTAGGTCACATCCTTGAAAAAAGAATTCTGTAAGCGTTCTGAATGACGATAAACCCAAGAAAATGCTTTTTAGAATTCAGTAATAGTATGTGACATTTTATTTCGACTTGGCTGTAGGCACCAAGTTATTTTGGTCACTTTAAAAAAAAATGTCTCCTCAAAGTGTTCTGGATGACGGTAATTCCAACATTGTTCATAAAACGGAACAAGATCATTACGTTTTAATTGTTCTGCTACAAAATGTTAATTGTTGGGCAATATAAAAAAGAAGATGTCGTATGATTGCCAATGAGACAACTATCCACAAAAGACCAAAATGACACAGACATTAACAACTATAGGTCACCGTACGGCCTTCAACAATGAGCAAAGCCCATAACGCATAGTCAGCTATAAAAGGCCCCGATAAGACAATGTAAAACAATTCAAACGAGAAAACTAACTGCCTTATTTATGTAAAAAAATGAACGAAAAATAAATGAATGTAAGTTAGAACGACAATTTCCCCCGAGTATTTTTCTAATGTAAACAAAACTAGTAAGGTTACACCCCTTTAATAACAAAATTATCTTTACATTGTAATGTTTTGCCTATTTCGGCTATGTAGTGTTCCCTGTTTTTATGCATCTTTGGCTTTAGAACGTTCACCAGCCCATCGAACCTAGGAAAAATATTTGAACGTTTTATTTTGATAATGACCACAGAGTCTGCTTGGGGACTCTCTTTAAGGGTATCTAAACCAAAGAACATATGGTGGTGGACTTTTGGTACCCGATGATAATACTTAGTATACCATAAAACCACATCTTATGGACTCTTGGTCCTCAATGGAGTCATGCCATGCATGTAACGATAACCAGTGGTGGTGGACTTTTTAATCCTATTTATCATACTATAGAACCACTGCTTGTGGACTCTTGATCCGGCATGGTATCCGATAATAAAACCATTTCTTGTAGACTCGTGGTCTCCTTGGGTATCAGACCATATAACCACTGCTGGGAGACACGTGGTCAACCAGGGTATTATACCATAAATCACCTTCTGATGTAGTATAAGCACATTTTATTTATGCTATTTTGACTTTTCTGATCATTTTTAGACAGAAGTTTCTCCCCCTAAAGAATATTTGCCTTACAATTGAAATACATTTCCTATACTATTCAGTTGTGTTTGGATATAACCTCTGACTATGAACGTACGTCATTAAATAGTATGACCCATTTAATGCAAAAATGGTACATTCGAAAATTTGTTTTGAATTGTGATGATTGTCACAAACGGATGCCTGTCTATTGTTTAACATGTTGTCCTCTTGATGTCTATGTTTTTTTATCGCTGAGTTCACGTACACCCACATCTGAGTTCATGATTACATTGTTATTCCTATGTTATTTATTAATATCATCGAACAGTTCTAAGTCAGATTATGGTTTGAATATTTTACATTGTAACATCTAATATAGCATGATGAGAAACAAAAGCTGGTAACGAGTGACTTACAGACGTGGGCAGCATCACAACATCCTAACAATCAATATATAAAGTAATTGCAGGTCGTAAAACTCTGATTAAGCTACATTGATAGCCGTTAACACCAGCCATAGACTGGATTACTATTTTCTTTGTCACCGAAAACAACCCAAAGAATGATTGATAGACCTATTTCCGCAGAGCATGAGTATTAATGCTGCATTTCATTTTATATACAGTATTATTATATATGTAGGACTCTAAAGTGCGATGGGGACGCTAAAGTACGATGGTTACGCTAAAGTGCGATGGTCCGCGAACGTATAGACGTAATAAACGTACTATGGATTATGACGTGGACAGTCTTTTATACAAACAAAAAATTGAACATGCCGAAAGAAAAATGTAGAATATTTGATTAACCACTTTAAACCAATTGCGAAAAAGGTGAAAGCTCGGAGAACATTGCATTTCTCTCTCATTTAGATTAAGAATGTTTTAAACAAATAAATGTTTCACAATGAAGGATTTGTATTTGTAATTTACAATGACAACTTCAAGGGGAGATTTGACATTAGTGATAGACTGTGTGAACGGCAAGTTACGCCACTTATCCAAATATTTGATACGCCCGAATTAAATATTTTTTATCATATACAGGATATATAGATTTTTGTCACACCTAAACTACCATTTCAGCAATTATTATGTGGTCGTTCTTCTTAATTTAGAAAAAAATAGTTATGCCTACCGGTAATTATAAAGCCTATCACATATGTTATAAACCTTATCATACTAGCTTTTGCAAAAAGGCTATTTATCATTATATCCGTATTCTTTAAAGCTTTTAGCCCTTTAACCTTACCCATCTGGTCCATCGCACTTTAGCGTGATAAACAATCGTACTTTAGCGAACAAACAGCCGTCGCACTTTAGCGTGATAAACCATCGTATTTTAGCGTAGACCATCGCACTTTAGCGTGACCATCGCACTGTAGAGTACCATCGCACTTTAGAGTACCATCGCACTTTATATTCCTACATATATATAATATTAGAGGCACATGGCCTACACTTTGAGTTTCGATTCATGGCTGTAAATAGTTATCAAAGGTACCAGGATTATAATTTATACACCAGACGCACGTTTCGTCTACATAAGACTCATCAGTGACGCTCAGATCAAAATAGTTATAAAGCCAAACAAGTACAAAGTTGAAGAGCATTGAGGACCCAAATTCTTTTACATTTTTTCTATATGAAAGTTTCATAAATCACACCTAACAAAAATTTAGGGCGGTTTAGTCGATGGTAAATGTTTTTTCTCCGACACAAATAACTATTTAAAAAATGTATAGAATTTGAATAAGTTAATTAAATAACTTACAAATGGAATCAGATTTCTAGTTTACGCTTTGATACAGTCTGAGTTTAATGTTTTTCAGTTATCATTATAAACTTTTGCAAAACTTATTTCAATTAAACTTCGACAACTGAATTCGGAGGCGAGGTACATGGTTCCGCGGTTACGAGTTATGATTAAACACATATAAGATCGGAAATGGTCATGTTTTTAATTGGGTTCCAAATTCTCTTCCTTTTAGATGAAATAGATTGATAGAATGTCAATGAACTTGGAAACGGAAGTTTTATTCAAGAGAGGAGCTAAGAGTAGAAATGGTTACACACAAACTAATGGATCATTGCTGGTTCCTGTCGAAAGTCACATCGACAGGGAACTTCTCGTTTCGTCTAATTTCACTCTTGACGGAAATATACCACTGGCAACAGAAAATCATTCACATAGAAACCTTCGGAACTCATCAGACAGTCAGTGCAATGGACGATTTCGAGCGTCATCCGGGGGAACTGGTAACGAAACCGACGACGAATATTATACAGACGAAGAAGATGAAGTGTTTATAAATGGAGGGATACATATTGATAAATTTTCCTCTAAACCTTTAATGTATCCCCGTAATAGACCTAAACTTAAAAAATATGCTAAATATCATTGCGACAATTGTACCTGTAGGAATAGAAAAAATATCAAGCCTGTGATCTGTTGTTTTTGTTTGATGGCATCCATTGGATGTATGATAACGTTACTTGTCTTTTATTTCAATGATACGAACTATATAAAGAGTGAGAATTTGAACACAAAGACATCTAAAACAGATAGTTTGGGATACAATCTGGTAGGGTGTAATAACATTAAAGTTGAAGACGTGTGGATTGTTGGTTTACCTAAACTCAATACAGAATCTTCATTTAGATTAGTGGATGTTAATAGTGATGGAATATTGGATGTTATATTTGGCTTTGGCACTGGTAAGTAACTAAAGTTGTTTTATTGGATTTCATCTCTGGGTTTGCCACGGGTTAGTACACAGTGATTGTAGATTTGGCACGGATAGGTGCACAGTGATGGCAAAGTTGGGACGGATAAGTATACAATGATGTAGAATTTGGTTTGGGTTAGTAAACAGTAATGACAGATTTGGTACTGATAAGTACACAGTGATGGTACATTTGGTACGGATAAGTGCTCAGTGATGTCAGATTTTGTACGTGTGAGAACAAAAGTTAATCATGTCAGATTTGGTACTGGTGAGTACGCAGTGATGGTAGACTTGGTACGGATAATATGTCAATGATGGCATATTTGGTGCGGGTAACAACACAATGATGACATATTTGGTACGGGTTAGTACACAGTGATGGTAGATTTGGAACGGATAAGTGCACACTGATGGCAAATTTGGTACAGGTAATATGACAATGATGGTATTTTTGGTAGGGGCAAGTACACAATGATGTCAGATTTGGTACGGATAAGTGCACAATGGTGACAATTGGTACGGGTGACTAAACAGTGATGAAAATTGGTACTGGTAAGAACACAGTGTTGGTACATTTGGTATGGATACGTGAAATTTTAGTGATGGAAGATTTAGCACATGTAATACAACAATGATGGTATATTTGATACGGGTAAATACACAGCGATGGTAGATTTGGTACATACTATTACCAAGTAATGGTATAGATTTAATACGGGTAAGTACATAGTGATGTCAGATTTTCGTATGGGTGAGTACATAGTGAAGGTAATTTTGATGCATGTGAGTACAGTGATGGTAGATTTGATACGGGTAAGCACACATTATATTGTTACTTGTAAGTACGTAGTGGTGGTAGATTTGGTATGGGTGAGTACACAGTGATAGAAGTTTTGATACGGTTGAATACACAATGATGATAGATTTGGTACGGGTAAACACTAATAAGTGGTATATTTGGTATTTATAGATACGCAGTGATAAAGTTTGGTCCGAAAAGTACACTTTGATTAAATGATCCTGCACGAGATTTGATATTTTGTGTGCAAACCTATGACTTCATGTTGCATTGTTGTCATCTGGATATCTTTTTGGGTTGCTGTCTTTTTTGCGTTTATACCACATCTTCTAAAATTCACAATTAATCATAGGGAATACGATCACTCAGTGTTTCACTATATTTAGGCAATATGAGTTTACCAATTTTCAAATATCATAAATTGATTAGGAAGAAACAAATGAAGATTACTTGCTAAACTGAGGGAATCGCATGTACTCCAAAATTTCAGTATGAGCGAAACCGGTTGCCTCTATAGGATAAGCGTTCCCAGCTATGCATTTGCACCACTCAAGTAGAATACAAAGTGATAGACACAATTTAAAAACATTTCAGACAACTATACTGGTATTTACAGATCCATAAAACCCCCAATGTTCGTATACAGACTTACTGATATATTAATTGAATGGAAATGTTCATAGTAATAATTTGTCATTTCTTAACTGAAATGATTTTTTATAAAAAATGTGTATAAATGCTGCACATCATTTGAACTTTTGGTTTTGCCATTTGATTAATAGAGACTTTCCTTTTTGAATTTCCCTCGAAGTTCAGTTTTTTTTTTGTGATTCTACTTTTTACTCGATATCTAGATGCAGTTAAACATATGTAATTTTATGTTTGTTATTTTCTTTATGTTTTAAAAGTTAGTTAATCGGCCTTTTAATTTACAGGTGTTAATGGGTATCTAACTAAAGGTCCGATATTTTTATTAAACAGCCTTTTAACTATCAGGTACCAATTGGTACTTTAGGTCCGACATTTTAATCATTCGGCCTTTTAATTTACAGGTGCCGATGGATACTTTGTATCTGATATTGTCTGTGATATATATTTTGGAGTAAAAGCTCCATGCTTTGGTGGAATGATGGCATTAGACGGTTTAACAGGGAAGGAACTTTGGCGCCATTATTCCATACACGAACTTTTCGGAATTAATTGCAATGAAGATTTAAATAATGATGGGATTCTTGACTGTACTGGAGGCGGAAGAGCTGGGGTAATATAACCATATACATGTAATAACTTCTGTATCCATTTCAACGTGAATGCGTTTCTAGAATTACCATTATGATACATGTACGAAAGCAAACGTTTGGACAGTTAAATACATTTTTAATGTCCGGTAGTATTACGATGATCTGTTGGTTCCATTATAGAGGGCGATGTTGGTCAAATCTTAAAAGGCGATGTTCCGTTGGTCAAATCTTTAACGGCGATGTTCCGTTGATCCCAGTTTAGACGATGATGCCCTGTTGATCACATCTTATACTGTGTCTATATTCTAGCTTCTTTCTCCTGGGATTGAAAAGATTTGTGTATAACTGGAAAATAATTAAGCCACTGGTTTCGTAACTCAAAAACAAACCACCATTGAAAAATACTTCAATAGATGCAAAGATTTTGTTTGAAATTTAGCTGCGTCTTCATTCTTATTATGAACTAATACATCTCTCAGCATGTCGAAAAACAATTAAACTAAAGCATTAATCTTCATTAAATGAGACGCAATGAACAACCAGAAACACAATTATATTTGAGATTGATTGAATTCGTCAAATTGGCTAATGTAATTCTCAATTGCAATTATATTTGTTCAACCATTGCACATCTTTACCATTTTAGTGCAACTGTTTTTATTTCATTGCTCCCTTGATATCTTACAGTATATGTTTTTATATATCTGAGCTTGTCTTAACTTACAAACTACAAGCATGATGTTAAGGGGGCTCGCGGGTCTAAATCATTTTTTTTATTTAATATAGGATTTCTCTATATTTTTCTATAAACGAACTTTATCTTATACTTAATAGAAAAATGAAATAAAAAAATGGGGTCACCGTTCATTTACGCTCACAATCTGCCTTCGAAAGAAGCATACATTTTTGTTAATGTCCTTTTTTTCTGTTGAACTAATAGGAGAAATATCGGTAATATCAAAATAAAAAAAGAACTAAATTACAGAAATCGCTGAAATTTTAAAATTATTTAGATTATGTACAGCTTATTCGAAAACAACAATAAAAAATATAGGTCACCGATGAGTTAAAAAAGATATTTCAATTCTAATGCCAAAAAGTGGCATTTTTGCACCAAAGGGAGATAATTTGGAGCTTTTTCAATGATATCAACATTTTGAAAGTCACCTGGTGCCAACACGAATTGATTTTTTTAATGATTTTTGGATCATATGATAAAGTAACAACTTCTTAAGGTAATAAATAAAATTTGTAATGAAAAATTAAAGTTTAATTTTTTTCGGAAAATCTTATACCCGCGAGCCTCCTTAACGGTAATAAAAATGAAAACAACACTTTATAGATCCCGTTCGTTCGAAGCTCTTTTCTGGCTTTTCCTCCATTAGGAACGCTCCAAGACAAATAGTTGAAAGCCAATAAGGCATAAGAAGCGAACAATTAAAGAGGTTTATGACTAAAAAGGTCTTTAAAAATAACAAAAATCTATCTAACTTGAGAGAGTTGAAACCATACTTTGCTAATGATTCCTAAATTTCCAAACGAACAATTTAAGAAAGGTTTGTTAACAATCATGTTGAACAGTATCGAAATACTTAGCTGGTGACACAACCAGGGACTGATAGTTCACCAGCAGGCTTTGTCAATCAACGGCTGTAAAAAAGGGAAAAAATAAATTGAGTTCTACAAAAAGGCAACAGTAGTATACCACTGTTCAAAAGCGCTTTTCTAGATTCACCTTCACCAAGAACGCTCAACCGAGGTTGTTTGATAATCGAATCAGCTGAAGAGCTATATAACCAAACAAAGAACCATAAAAACAGAAGATACTTAGTCTTAAACTCACGACATGCACCACATCTGCTCATTTAAAATAAAATATGTATTAACTACAGGCATTTGATGCTGTCAGTGGAAAAGATGGAACCTTATTATGGACATTTGACAAACAGGAAGCTAAAAATGAAATAATGAATTTATATACGTCTCAAGTAGTTAAAGACCTTGATGGGGATGGTATCAGAGATATATTAGCCATTCATGGAGGTGATCCATTACAAGACCCAGGAAGTAAATTCCGACTGTCGGGGAGAATTGTTTTCTTCAGTGGGAAAACGGGAAAAGTACTGCAATGGGTTGGAGTACCCGACGACAAGGAATCCTATTATTCGCCACAAGTTTATCAATTGATAGACGGACTAGAAATAGTTTTATTTGGAACAGGAGGTGAAACGCATGGTGGATCATTGTGGTATATTTCATTGGATAATCTTTACAAAGGAGAAATTGACAAGGTAATATAGCAGACAAAACTCTTAAACAGTAATTAATTATTGTTTTCAAATATAATTTTGTATCATGCATCGAAATAAAAAAAACCCCAACCTTACCACTAAAGAAACCAACATTATGAATCAAAGGCGATGCTAGATTTAATGACCCTGTTCCACCGCCTCCTTGCCCTTAAACAAACTCAGGAAAGATGTCTTGAAGTCTACAAACAGTCTTTATATACCAATTTTATATATATACACGTTAATTATGAATACGTTTTAAGGAGGACATATGTACGAATAAAGGTAAAATATTGTTAATAGACTGAACGACATTTTGAAATTCTAAGTGAACTGTGAGACACAACAAATGGTAGCTTGTCTAAATGAAACCTTTTGAACTTCTTTGCGTTTCCAAATTCAGCGTTCAGCTATAGATTTTCTCCTTTATATTGCAATCTCACCTGATTCATTAATCTATTAATCTATAAAAATGTAAAGAAACTAGATGCAATAGTAGTATATCGATGTTCAAGTTAGAAATCTATAAAGAAACTAGATGCAATAGTAGTATATCGATGTTCAAGTTAGAAATCTATAAAGAAACTAGATGCAATAGTAGTATATCGATGTTCAAGTTAGAAATATATAAAGATACTAGATGCAATAGTAGTATATCGATGTTCAAGTTAGAACAATAGTAGTATATCGATGTTCAAGTTAGAACAATAGTAGTATATCGATGTTCAAGTTAGAAATCTATAAAGAAGATACAAATCAAGCAGCACAAAAAGGAATCACATGAACCCCCGGTAAACAGGTCAAAATCGTAAAAAAACTGGATAAAGGAATAAGGATTCATCATCTATAAATTTGGACCCAAATAATATAATAATATATATTGTCTAATGGTTTAAGCTGTCGTACAATTCTCTAGTTACCGTAAATTCTTTTTCAGGCACAAAAGATCTATTCAGATGAATTCAAAGGTGTAATGACACCACCTGTATTACTCGACCTAACGGGAGATGGCGTTGAAGATATTGTTATGGCAATGTTTAATTCTAGCGTTTTAGCGATAGATGGAATGTCATTCAAGGTCATATGGAATTACACACATCCAATGTCCGAGTCTTATAAGTAAGTATACACAATAAGATTGAATTAGGGCTCATTCACATTTTATAGTAAATATAGCACTCTATTCTCAAACCTTTGTTCACCAAAGTACATTAGGAAGAATTTCCAATTACACCGAAATTGGAAAACATATATTAATATTCCATCAGATAAAAATGATCAATTTTCCCCTCGTTTATTCACAGATTTGTTAATTATTTTAACTTGTAGAAGGTGCTATATCAGGTATATTTTGAGTAAAATAAACGCTGTATGGATCATTAAAAGATCAAATACAGGACGTAATTTGTTAATAATTACGATTATAGTACAGTTGAAGAAAACGTATTTTTGTTTTTTCCTTTTTATACCTAATTTGCATCTGTGAGTTTTCGCATTAAACAATCTTCCGGACTTATTTGTCGAATAGTTGACGTTTGATCCCGTTATGAATCCATAATTTTAGTTATTTAAATAGCAGTTGTTATAATCCTCGATTTAGTAGTTCTAATATAAAATTTCTACTTATTTCTCCACTGTCAAGCAGTATAAAACAAATCAATACTTTAAATACTTAAATTATACCACTATTTAAAAAAAATCTTTTTTTCCTACTCAAAAAGATATCATTGTAACAGAAAATATTTTTTTCAATCCCATGACTATATCGCATAACTTTAGGTCTTGTGTCATCCCTTGAAACGTTTGTTCTCAGTATCTTGCTTGGATAGAGCGAAACGAAACATTAAATGATTAAAGAGGGCCTCGGAAAAATGTTTAGTAATTTGTGAATATAATTGTTTCTCAAATAATTCTCTGTTTAGTCTGTAACGGCTGCAGATACTTGGGAGATATTTCAGCTTAACTCGTTACTAAAGCTTTAAAATGTGTAGGTGACTACATCACGTGACAAATCTAGTAATAAACACTAATTATTTACCAGATGAAAATCATTGTAAATATTTAAACATGTAGATTGCATATCAACATTAGTTTGAAGCCAAAATGAACTCAATGTAGGCGGACTAATGAATTAACGTTGTATTTATTGAGTGCGGTAATGTAAATCTATATTACATGGCAACCGTTATGTATAAACAGGCGGTTTTATTCCTTGTGATGAAGTTCTAGTTTTTATTAGTTGCATCTAATATCGTGATAAAAATATGAAATTCTGTCATGTATATGGTTTGACAATATTTGAATAAGGTATTTTATATTTTCAAAGATTTAACACAAATTATGATATTTTGATATTTTCAATACATTATTTTACCCGAATATAGTAGAAATTAAGCGACCCCTCAATTTTACATTTTTTTGGTTTTCAGTACGCCTGCTCCTGGTTATTACAATGAGGACAATATACCAGACTTTATGATTAAATACGCCAATGGTCCAGGATTTCCGTTATACTACTTTTCTGACGTAAGCATTTCTCCCTTTATTGGCTTCCCATGGAAGTAGTAAAATTAATCTAAATCCAAATTACTAATATTTCACTGCATGATTAAGTTACAATTGAGTTATAAATTGATCATTACTGCACTTGTCGCAGTACTGAGGTATATCAGATAATGTTAAGTATAGGGATACAACAGTAATAGATTTATATTGATCTGATGTCCGACAAGAATGTTAAATTGCCAACAAGATAGATAAATGTCAGACAGTAAGATTTAACATAAATAGGTTGGTGAAGTTTTCCAAATCATTAGCCAATTTTAGTTCTTTTGGTTTGTCATTTAAATGTTATTGTTTTGTCATTTTTAACAGACAAAAAAGAGGGATAATATTCCAAAGTGGGCAATCATAACGCACAAGACGAAGAACACTCAACAACACCATAGTCAAAAGAACGAAAAACACAAAACAGATATCTTAAATTTGAGGCACAAGAATTCGAAATAAAAAATAACAACAAAAGAAAAAAGAAACATATTTTTTGGTTAAAATTGGGGTTAACGCAGGTGCTCTCTAAATGTAGGCAAATCCTGTACAAATAATCGCATCCACTGTGAATTGAACATGGGTAATACAAATCGTGAAGGTTTTTTTTTGTAACAATATAACAACTGAGGATTTTTTTTATCGACAACGAGGACGTGATTGTTGCAACGACAAGTAAAATAATACATATCCATAATCACAAGAGACACACATTTCTACCTTATTCTGTAAAACTTTCGGAGACAGCAACTAAATCTTCAGGAACTTTTGATTCAAAATCTGAATTAAAAATTTGAATTATTTGAGGTACCAAATTCAACCGGCATTCCCTTTTAAAAATAGAGTGCAGAAATTAGTTGGCAATCCAAGATTTTGGTCCAATAATACATTGGTATGTTTTCATTTGTACATTCAACTTTATAAAACACAAGAAGGAAACTTGAGCTCAACAAAATAATGTTTTCACTAGAACATATATAATGATAACTGATACTCTAGATCGAATGGCTAATGCCACTTAAACACCTTATGATTGGTACCTGTAAGATTTATAATACTTCCAACTCAGATATACCATTGTTTATCTTCAGACTACGATCTTAGATGGAAAAACTGGTCTTCCCCTAATAAATCCAGCTATTCGTGATTCTGTAGGAGCGCAAGCATCACCACTGTCAATAAGTGTTGAGGGATTTGGCAATGATATTTTCTTGTACTGGATGTCTGATTGTCTCAATTTTGAGGGAAAAGGAGGGACATTTGAATTCGTAAAAGGTAAGCGGTTAGAAAAATGTCACGTCGTACGCATTTATTTTCATTTCCGTTTTACGTACGTTGAAGACAAAGCACATGCAATTAATTAAAATCAACTGTGCTAGAAGGAGTTACATCATAGTTAACTTATTGATATCTTTGATGAGTTTTCACTGTTACCTAATTTATAAAGTAATAATCAACAGTCTAACTTGTCACTTAGTCACTCCTGCTAAATACCGATGCCAACAAAAAAAGGAACTTACAATATACTGTGGATTCATTATTTTTCGTTGGATATCAATTTGCGTTGTATTCATGGGAACAGGGAAACCACGAAATTAAATGTTCAACGAATAGCACATTTTCTATAGGCTAGTAAGCAGATTTCTGAAAAACCACGAAAGTCCATATCCACGAACATGCAAATTTTCCTTAATCCACGAAAATTGGAACCACAATGAATCTACAGTATCAATATTTAAAAAAATACTATTTTATTAAAAAACGAGAAAGATGCTTTTAGCTGTCAAAAATCTAGAAGTTTAATTACACATGAAAAATGTGAAATAAACTAAATACCATAGATATACTTGAAATTAAAATGACATTGTAGAAAGTGACGCAAAACTGTTTCAAACTGTAAACGTTAATAATAAATAAGTATTCAATGGTCCAAAAATGCAATAATCATTAGTTTTGAATAATAATAATAAAACAAACAATTTGCTTCAGGTACCAATGTTCATGAACAAAGTAGATCCGATTTCTGCCGTTTGAGATATAAAACCCAAGGATATAGCAAGATATATGCCATAAGCAAGAACACTCCATCACCTGGAACATCAGTCTACTATTCTAGTAAGTGTGTTTACTATTTATTGGTACCACAATGAGACCAAATATAATATCAATATCAGTTTCTACCGTTGAACACGTACCACAATGATGAGGGATACATTTAACGCCAACAGAACTTCAATAGCGTGTTTGATTTCAAGTGGGTTCGTAATTCAATGTTTCTGCATTTAATTTTCTTTTTTTTCTTTGTATTATTTTATCATTATTGATTTTTTTAAATTCTGTAATGCCCTCAAGTCTTAACTACTTTTAAAATTATTTGTTCTAATCTAGTGTACCCCGAATAGCTGAACTACATGCTGTTAACTATCATTTGATTGCAACTCGTCAATCTTGAGAATTGTAGTTAGCTTGATTAGATATTACCTTTGTAAAGAATGAATATGGTGATATTTTTGTTGATTTATAGATCCTTTATAAGAGTGGCCCGTGTATTGAATTGACCATATAAGTGCTTATTCAACAGACGTTTTATATATGACCGCTTGTTCTACTGGTTTTACTGGTAATACTTCAGAGCTTGCTTTTGTTCTTGATTGCTCTTAGCTTTTTACTTAGTTTTTATGTAGTTTTAGTTGCAAAATTATTAAGGATTCAATTTCTTGCAAGAAAAAAGCAGATAATTCTTTCCGCTTGTACCTGTTAAAAATATTAATCATGGTATATCTTTGGCCTTCCATTTTTTTGGAACCTAACGTTTCCGATAAAGAATATTCAGAAAAAAAGTCGATTTAACTTATAAGAATCAAAACTCGTGAATCTTAGAGAGACCGACCAAATCATGACAAAACATACCCTAAGAAAAGACGGAAAGCCAAACAACAGTCTATAAAATACTACATAGCAACAAAAGAGAGGGAAACATGAATCCCACAATAACTTGGTGAGGGAGCTGATCCTGTTCCACTTGTGGCATCTGTTGTGTTGCTCATTGGAACTGCAATTACGGTGTTAATTCTCATTTGGTGATGTCACAATCAAGGAAAGGAGAACGCGAGTGTGACTTATACAATTGAAACATACACGTGGTCATCTGTGGCACACAATCTGTAACGGTCAATCAACTTATGACGGCGGCCGTTATACTTTCTAAGGGAAGACTTGCAACCTACCACATGGATCTCCTGGTTCCAACATCTCATTGTACGC
This sequence comes from Mytilus galloprovincialis, assembly GCA_037788925.1. NCBI lineage: Eukaryota > Metazoa > Mollusca > Bivalvia > Mytilida > Mytilidae > Mytilus > Mytilus galloprovincialis. Next base: position 89,273,286 of record CM075333.1, on the reverse strand, counting down.
ATCGATCCTCTTTCAAGAAAATCATGATAAGAAACGCATTGTTTAGAATATCGTATCTACTTAGAAATACATAAGTAATTTGCATCTGCTTACCCTTCCGGAGCACCTGAGATCACCCCTAGTTTTTTGGTGGGGTTCGTGCTGTTTATTCTTTAGTTTTCTAAATTGTGTCATGTGTGCTGTTGTTTGTTTGTTTTGTTTTTCATTTTCAACCATGGCGTTGTCAGTTTGTTTTAGATTTATGAATTTGACTGTCCCTTTGGTATCTTTCTCTCTTTTGCAAGCGCTGTTGGAATGTTGCAGACGATTTACACCTAGATATTGACATTGAGGGTCGTTTCAACAGCATTTTTTACGACAAATGAATGATAGTTTTAGCTTTCCGATTGTAAACTTTCCATTTTAATGTAGTGAGATTCTAGCAGCGCCTGTAAACGAAGCATTTATCTTCCAGTATATATGATATACCACAACTTGTATTTCCTAAAAGGAATGCTGTTGACAGGGAAGCTATTAAACCAAGAACTCTAAGTGATGAAGTTGAATTAGTACTTCGTAAATTTTACGGACAACATTACGAGTTGGTTAACCGTTATGGAATATCCGTTTCACAGATGACAGGGGAAATGTTTCAATTGTTGTATCTACAATCTTACCCCCTTTTCCCCGAATGTGACATTCCGAATTAGACTTATTACCAAGTTTGTACATGTAAGGAAATATCTCCTTACCCTTTAGGTGCCCATGAGAGCACGCCCAGTTTTTATGGTGTTCGTGTTGCTCAGTCTTTAATTTGCTATGTTGTTTTTTGTGTACTATTGTTTGTGTGTTAATTTTTTTCGGTTTTTCTTTACCAATGGCATTGTCAGTTTATATTCTACTTATAAGTTTGAATGTCCCGTTGATATATTTCGCCTCTCTTCATTGTTTATATGGTATTTAGGTCAGTTACAGTCATAGAAATTTAAAGTACGAGCAGTAATGAGAAGGTCATAAAAAGCATTGAATAATTTAAAGTTTTGAATACCAAATACATAAATAAAATAACAGATGACGGAACAATTAATTAACATCGTCAAATTTGAAATATTATTTAACCGAAAAAAAAGGTGTATACAATAAATCACGACTATTCGGAAGGAGTTAATAATGTCGTTGATTAACAGCAGCATTGAAATTGATCCATTGGTAGTAAATCAATCTTAAATATACCAAGCATTGTTTGTTTGAAATATTTCTCTTAATTAACCTTCATTAATAACTCTCAAAGCTAACATTTTGAAATGCTAAAGGTATAAAAATTAATGCGAATAATGAGGTGAAATGAGTAATTGAAACTGAATGCATCTTATAAATGTACAAATTATTTGGAATCGAAAAAAAACTTTGTCAACGAAAAAAACATTTAGTCGAAATATAGTTTACTTACTTTTAGTTGACAGAAAAGAAGTTGAACATTCTAAATGGGTGAATACCACGCAAGAAGCATTAAATTTCATAAAGAAACATCCAGAACACCAGAAAGATTATGAATATTATAAACTGAATTCTGAGCAGGACAAACAAGAAATAGTTATAGATAGGTTTAAGGTATTGTATCATTTAATATACTTTTTTCTGCTTTATTTGTGTTTTTTTACCAGACGTATTTGTTTTGTGACTAATCGAGAAAATAAAGGAGTAGGTCCGGTAAGGACCGATTCTGGCCTCAAATTTCAGGTTCATCTGACGAAAGATTTTGACCTCTTTTTAAACACTTAAATGTTTATTTCATTTGAATCAATTAGTTTATGTGAAAGATTTTAACTGATTTAGTCATTAAAAATGATCCGATTCAAGCTCAAATATGAAAAATCTACCAAATATGTCGAAAAATGTCACTTTTCAGATGGTTTTTGTCAAAAATGAAAGTGGCCGCATCCGTGTTCATCCTAAACCTTTATATATGTTATGTATAATCATAAAATACAACTCACTTTTCAATATTAAGGATGAACACGAATGCGGCCACTTTCGTTTTACACGAAAACCGTCTAAAATTTAACTAAAATGATAGAATTGTGAAGATTTCAGTAATTTAGCAAGACTTAATGGTGCTAGTACCACACATGTGTGCCTTGTATTGTCAAAAACAGCCCATATTTATGTAGCAGAAGCATTCTACTGTCCAATAAATAACTAACAGTTTACATTTTAACAATTTTGTAAAACAGCTATATTTTGGGGCGAAAAAGGGGTCTTACCGGACCTACTCCTTTGCTTTAACAGAGTGCACATGAGTGTTTGCAATATGATGTTGATACTGTTGGAAGTGGGTGTTTTGATTGCTAGATTTGGCCATTAACGTTCACACTGCAAGAGTTTTTTTTCTAAAATAGTATCTTTATTGCACTTTTCTTTGCTGTTTTAACACTACAAGAGTTAAACACTTTCAAAAATGAAAAATCACAAAAATACTGATGTCCGAGGAAAATTCATAACGGAAAGTCCCTAATCAAATGGCAAATCAAAAGCGCAAACACATTAAACGAATTGACAACAACTGTCATATAACTGACTTGGTACAAAAAATTCCATTATATTGACATTGATGTGTGAACAAAACAAACATTTTTATAGTTCGTTCTTATGTTGTACAGTTATACCACTGTCCCAGGTTAGGGGAGAGTTGGGATCCCGCTTACATGTTTAACCTTGCCACATTATTTATGTATGTGCCTGTCCCAAGTCAGGAGCCTGTAATTCAGTGGTTGTCGTTTGTTTATGTGTTACATATTTGTTTTTCGATAAAAATTTTTTTACATAAATAAGGCCGTTAGTTTTCTCGTTTCAATTGTTTTACATTGTCTTATCGGGGCCTATTATAGCTGACTATGCGGTAGACTATTGTTGAAGGCCGTACGGTGACTTATAGTTGTTAATGTCTGTGTCATTTTGGTCTTTTGTGGATAGTTGTCTCATCGGCAATCATGCCAAATCTTCTTTTTTATAAACAGATATGATAGGCAAAAATGTAAAAATAGGGGGGGATCAGGCAACATTATGTTATCATCTTAATTACTATATAAATAAACAAACTTTTACAATGGCACAATTTACTGTTTATGTTAAGTGCATTTTTAGTTGTCAATACGATATTTGATTGAAATGTCATATTAAAAATCCCTGGTTTTTCACACACGGTGTCCTCTAGTTTTCGAAAAAATTAGCATGTAATCTACTTATTTATCATTGGATAATAGTTTGGCTGGTATATATCGCTAATAATCGTTGTTATTAATAAGGATACAATTGCATTACTACCAGCTCGACTTTAAAACAGGCGACAATAAGCTCGTCAGGAATATCAAACACATGTTTGTATTATGTTCATGGTTTTAATGTTGCACAGATAATCGATTCTCAGCCACACTTGAGAGTTAACAACAGATTATTTTACGTCTTATATTCACTTTCAGGATATAAACAGATCGAAAAATAAAGGAAAGAAAGAATATGTTTATCAACCGCCTTTACAAACAGATGACAAAGACGTTTCCAGGAAAACATCTCCCAATCAAGGATTTCAGTATAAATATGATAGTTTCAATGACCCTGGGGATTTCTCTGATTACGAAGAAGATGGTGATGTTCTTGGTAATCGTTATCCATCGTTCAGTGAAATTTATGATGATTTATATAAACACAATTCTGAATTAGATAAAAAACATAAAAATAATAAGAATTCATACCATCCACATATGAGGAGAAATAGTAAAACATATTCTAAAGACAAAAAGACACATTATAAACGTGGACGGAGACGTAGACATGTGGGTCCACATGATAATGAAGGACTACAAAGGCTCTTGTCCACTGGTACTTTGGCGCCTACCACTCTACATATAAATCATCCCGATTATAATAATTCGATAGAACTCATATTTGGAACATACTGGTTCTTTCCCGCGGATACCCACGTGGTACTTCCAGAAGATAAAGAATGCATTTCTAAAAAGTTGTCACAGGAAAAACAAAGATTTTCTCCATTAAGTAAGTATCGAAGGTTTCCCCGGATTTTTCTATAGATAATATGAACACACATTTGTATTGTATCATAAAAAACGGTATATAAGGATATATGTGCACTATACTGATATCGATTTTAAAAGCTAAACGATCGCTTTTTTTAAGTGTTTCGTAATGTAGGGAACTTGAAAATTCAGCTTAAACATAAAATAAATATCTAAGCATACATAAGGTGTTACATATGCATCACTTATGTCTATTTCAAAAACTGAATGATTTTTTTTTTAATTTTTCTTTATGTATCAAGTTCAGCTGGCATATAAGAATAAAATGAAAATCTAAGCATATTGTTTTCATTGTGTTTCAGGATTAACTTCTGGATTAATCTCCCTTCTAACGCTTATAGCTAAAACTTGAATGAAAACACGAATAAATTCTAGTACTCCTTGTAACAAAACAAAAAAAACAAAAAAAAAACCCAAAGAAGCTGAAATCTTAGTTTCAGCAGAAATTAGAAAATTTATTAACTTAATTATTTTTGGTAATCAGGCATGTCAATTCAAATATATGAAAAGTGAAAGGCGTTAGTTTCATTGTATTAATACTGCACCGGCATGGGTATCAATGAAGTGACTAAAAATCTAGTTAATAAGTGAAATTCTAATTAGATATATAATGCTACTTGACTAGTTCTTGTATGGATAAACTGTTACTTAGTAAATGTAATCATCTGCACATAAGTGATGACCTATTTTTGTCTCTTTTAAAACCTTGATTTTTTTCAAAATATTCTTAAAATATGATATGTAAATTCTTTTTTTTGTTGGTACTTTTTAATTAAAAGGCTGGTCCCATTGAAAATGAACAATTTCACTTCGCACAACACCTCCCCTGGCCATTGGGTTGAAAAGACACAACAACTGTTCATTAGCATTCTTGAGGGAAACAAAAGAAAAAATTACTCAAAGTTGTTAAAAAAAATTAAAACATCAATTCTTAAATTTCTAAACAAATACATTTGAACAAAAATTTGAAAAAACAGATAAAAAAGTTAATTTTATTTATATAAAAGTTTAAAGCAAAATTTAGAAATGGAAATCTACTTAAACTGTAAATCATTTGAAAAGAGAAGTAACATAACAAAAATGAGAATTAGCGATCATAATTTAATGATAGAAAAAGAACCTAGAGAAAAAAGACTATGCACATCTTGTAATACAATGGAGGATGAAACCCATTTTATTTTATACTGTACACAAATTGCTTAACTAAGAGATAACTTTATAGAAAATGTAATTAAACATATGCCAGATTTTATGTCCTGGCAAGTAAATGAAAAAAAAATATCTTCTTTGCCCATCAACCTATAAAGAGGTAGAAAGCTTAGGGTCCTATTTTAAACATGCATTAGAACTGAGGACAGGGGAATCTTGATTTATTTATGAAATATATATATATATCATATAGATAGATTGTTTTGCTTTTTGCTTTTTTTGTTTTTATGGTTTTGTTTGTTAAATGTATTTTGTGTATGTTTATATTATTTGTCACAAACTTATTGTTTATATGACAATAAATATTTGAATTGAATTAATGATGAGAAATTCTGTTGATGTGTTTGATATATTACAATTATGATATTGAAATTAAATATTGATGATATATTTTAGGTGAATACTATGGGATGGATCATGATGCTTATGAGCATGTTATCACACAAGAATGCCTGAAAAAGAGTGGAAGAGGACACGAAGACCACGAAGACAGAACATACGAAAGCCAAACGACATACAATCCGTACAACGTGCATATGGGGCAGATGACTGTTTATAGGTACGTCCAAATCTTTAAATAAAATTCACAAAAATACACAGGGAAATTCCATGAAAACGGAAAAAATCAAAAATAGACTTTCATTTTAGCATTTGGTATCGAGTTCATTGTAAATTATATCCGCTCAGTCTCGTGTATGTCCAAGTTTCAAAATTTAGAAAATGTCTATTATATTCTGAATAAGTAGTAAGTAGGTCTTTCATTTTGTAATATAATATTGATATAGAATTTGAGAAAACAAGACAAATTTCAGTTTCAAGACAACTTTGACTTTAGAAATAGCGACACTGCTTGTAGTTTAATGTCAAAACTGCTTCTTGAATTGTTTTGTAATGGTTTAGCCATAGTTTCAGCATTTTAATTCATTGGATAACCATTTTCTTTTTAAAGATTCTGATTTCGGTAATTTGTTAACTTATGAATCTTGCATTTATATGTATCATCTTAAGTAGAATACTTCAAACCAATAACATGTTAAGCTTAATAATAAGTGAACTATTGGTTAGCGTAACATATGATTTTCATTATTATCAATAATCTTTATTTTTGTTTTTATTACTAGGTTGAGATTGACATGTACTTGTGGAAATTTAACAGAAAGTCAAGTTTGTAGTAGAATACTTCCGTTTGATAAACAACAATGGTATGCTTACATGGGAAATAAAGGAGACAGTCACTGGAAACCAAGAGACATGTGATCATACATTATATCAGTGCCATCGATTTGAATAAAGATTGAAATAAATAAGGTTAACAATTTTTCAAGGTTATTATCAAGAACGTTCGAACAGGAAGATATAGTGTTTACCTTGTCAAATACTAAAAAGAAAAAAAAAATAATAAATTGACTGTCACGAAAGTGATCTAGTTTTAGTAAAAAGAAGAGACACAGCAGGTCAATAAATTAACAAAACTCTTCAGTTCTGATCTAATATTTGTTTCCTCATGTGGTCATTAACTGTAATTACGTCTTTATATAAAAAAAAATAAATGCGGGAAAATAAAACTGAAAGTTTTATAACAATTAATATTTGTGTTGGGACAACACATGTCCTTGTAATAAAATGACATCCCGTTTGCATTTTGACTACTTGAATAAATCTCTAATGTTAAAATTACTATAAGGATTTATATACTCCTCCATTCTTTTGTGTCATGGATGTGATGGTTGTTTTGATAGCAAATTAGTATATCAAGGAAATGGTAAAACTAATATGAAAACCGTCGGTGAATGAAATTGATTGATCACAGCTTATTACTAAATTATAGTTTTTGGTAAAACTGCACTTTTCTAGATCTCTGGAAATTACTTATTTCAACCTGAGATTGATATACTCTATTCGATCGTCAATTTGGTCAATGGCGTCTGAAAAAAAGAATAAAAGTGCTGCAAATATGTCATAAAAAAATCTCTGACTAACATTTAAAACAATTAACAAAATGTTATGATAAACTCATCATAGATACCAGGACTAAATTTAGAATATACGCCAGACGCGCGTTTCATCCACAAAAGACTCATCAGTGACGCTCGAATCCAAAAAAGTTAAAAAGGCCAAATAAAGTACGAAGTTGAAGAGCATTGAGAACCAAAATTCCTAAAAGTATGATATTAGCATAAGGTTCCATACGAGGAAATATATATTTTACAGTTACATCCCAAAACTGGAACGCAAAGAAACCTGATGTTAATGAAATATTATCATGCAAAATCAATTGAAGGTTAAAAGTCCTAAATTAAAGGGGGAGTTTTTTCTTCCGGTTATTTCTATTAATAGTGTATAAATACCTTTTTTCTTTTCTGTGATTTTTTCACTTTCATTATCCTGTTGTGTGAATGGTTTCATCTGATTATGGGAACTACCAGTAACATTATTGTTTGTGTTTTTACTAGGCTTATCATGTATTTTAGGCGGCTTTCGTTTAGTTCTGTCTTTCAAGAATTTTAAAGAATTGTCATAGTTTGATGTTTCGCCTGTTTCATTGTTTAGATTTGTCAAAACTTTTCTTGTCTCGAGGGCTGCGTTATTCATTTTACAGTCTGTATCTCTCAGTGCATTATCAGTTTCGCAACTATCATTTTTATCATTTTGATTCCCATTCAGCTTAAAACTTTCAATTGTAAGTTTATCAAGTTCATTTTCCTTTATTTGCAATTTTTCGGAACCTATACTCGATGTCTCTGTGTTTGGAATTTCGCAACTGTCATTTTTATCAATATGATTTCCAATCAGCATATTTCTCTCGATTGTAAGTTTATCCAGTTTATTTTCCTCTATTTGCACTTTTTCAGAATCTGTACTCGATGTCTCTGTGTTTGGAATTTCGATTCTAATTGCACAATCTACGTTCGTTTTGATGATATTTTCACTCGGATCGTTTTCTACAAAGGAACACTTGGTATCATTTGTTTCACTTATAATAATGTCTTCTGTTTTCTTTTCTGCATCAAACTGTTCTAGTTCAATGACTACTTGTTTTTCAACATCTTTATTGTGTGATATTGGTTCGTTGTCGTTTTCACTCTCAAGAATATCAATCGAATACACATTATCTTTAGCTGTTATTTGCGACTTTAATACTTGAACCCTTTAATAAAATAAAAGCATGATCATAATATTGCAGTAAGCATGTATACATGTAAGCATTGGGTCAGATCCCTAAACTCAATCATATACGTTTACATTATTGTATTAAGATCGTATAATTTTCACTTCAACAATCAACAGTTAAATCTGAAAAGGCACATGATTAAAGAGTTTTACACGTTCTTTTCAAAATCATGGAATAAGTTCTGCTTTTGTTGTGAAAGCTGCGTGTTACATATCCATTCCGTATTTTTATACTCTGATAAGTCATGTCGATTCCTCTGTTGTATCATTTGATTCGTATATTCATAATGAATTTCCTATTTCTTGTCTCTTTTTTTCATATATTTGAATTTAAAGTTACTTATAATAATCAGGGGATATGTAAATTTTAATGATTAATTTGGTTCCGACAAGAAATTAAACGGGCTAGACCCAACAAACGGTGAACTATGAATTAAGAACATGCAAAATGTTTCCCTTTCTAAAGGGAGTTCGCTGCTCAATTTTAAAATGATAAGCTTTCCAAACACTGGTATACATTGATAGGTGATTGATAAAGGAATCAAAAGAGCAACAAAAATATGTAGGTCAATGTGCATGTTTTCGAGATATTAGCCATTGAATTGTTGACTTTTCATAGCTTTATCATTGACCAGTTCTCCAAAACTATTCAAAAATAATTAAAATTTCATAAGACTTTAAAAAATGGCTTATCATTATACACGTATAAGATTTATAAAAAGAAAAATAGGGGCCAATGGGCAAAATTTTATAAGGCATTCATATGGATAAAACCAGAGGCATCTGAAAATCTGACAAAAATTCCAAAACATTATAAGCGAACATCCTTAAATAAGACCCTATGTCATAATTGCTGTTCAAAATAATACCTTGATTTGGGGTATTGATTAGATAATCATCATCGGCTTCATTGCAAATCATAATGTAGCTGTAGCAAAATCTAATTTAATGCACTAGACACTTATCTATTTATCACTTGTCTGAATAACACACTTTTCTGATATGTAAAAAACTGTAAAATATTATTAACTGCAGAGATATTTTCTGAATGCATTTAATATTCGAACAGGAGTAAGATATCTGCAGCGAATGTCACATAGTGGAAGTTTAAGGGTATGAACCATTTCGACCTTCACCACTTTGGTAAGACAACATCTTTATCAGCTTTATCAGGATATGACAGCTAGTCGAACGTTGTTGAATTGGTCTATGAGATTATTTTTCCCCCCAAAAAATGTCATATTATCGAAATACCTTGATCGAGTGAAAAGTATTCTCACGTTGGCGTTCTTGAATAAAGGCAACAGTAGTATACCGCTGTTCAAAACTCATAAATCTATGAACAAAAAACAAAATCGGGGTAACAAACTAAAACTGAGGGAAACGCATTAAATATTAGAGGAGAACAACGACACAACATCAAAATGTAACACACACAGCAACGGACTAAGCATTAGACAACATCCGATGAGAATAACCAATATAACATCAAAACCAAATACATGAATTTGGGATAGAAAAGTACCGTGACACGTCTTATAGTAATGTGAATTCACACTCAAAATTAGTAGAAAATAAACGACACAACGGAAACACAACGTAAAAAAGTTACACACACAGAAACGAACTATGATATAACAATGGCAATTTTCCTGACTTGGTACAGGATATTTTTAAAGAAAAAAATGGCGGGTTGAACCTGGTTTTGTGGCATGCCAAACCTCGCACTTTAAGGATAAAGTAAAACCCTGATTTTAGTGCATGATTAAAGAAACCTTCCACTATGTGAAATTCGCTGCAGATATCTTACTCCTGTTCGAATATTAAATGCATTCAAAAAATATCTGTGCAGTTAATAAATGACTCCTGCCTTTCAACATCAATTGCAAATAAAAAGAACGCCGAACTTTCATTACCATTTATATTTTCTCTCTTATTGAAACCGAGATATTCTATCAATGACGTACCTTCTTTTTTTCTTGAACAGCCCTCTTGGTGTTGGAACTGTAATACACAAAAAAAGCTGTGATTAAAAATTGATTATTAAAAAAAAACGAACAAGAAAATATTTTGCTGATAAAGTAAAACCCTGACTTTAGTGCATGATTAAAGAAAATAAAACTGGAAGACAAAAAAATAATCTCTACTCTCAAGTATTTGTCGAAGAAACAAGTTCACTTTTATTGACAGAGGTAAATTAATGAGAAATTGTCATCAAACCCTTAATGGAAATTTAAGATTTGTAATACCGACTCAACCAAATCGGGTTGTAAAATCAGTTGTTCCGGAAGTTCAGTAGTAACTGATTTACTAGTGACACCCGCCATGCTACAAACATCTATAAATAGACTAGACCAATGGAATAAGTCATTAAAAAGTAACGCGTTCCGAAACACAATCAAGAGAATTGATAACAGATTACTTTTGACAAGGTATGACAAAGACATGAAAAGTAAAACATAACTAAATACAATATGAAGAAATAAAAAGGAAACTAGAGCAAAGTCATCGTAAATATTTTTTTAAAAGCCTTCCCCAAATACAACAAAGATACCAAAAACAAATGCAGAAAGCTTTGTCAAAGGCATGACTCAAAGTAAACTATAACTTAGTACAGTATAACCAGGGAACAGATAAGAGGAAACGAGAGTAGAGTCATCACAAAGAATTTTATAATATAAGACATCAACAAATACAAGAAATAATTTCTGTTGATAAATCTGTAAACCAAAAAGTAACTTATGTTTTCAATAAAAGAGAGGCAAAACATACCGAAGGGACATTCTAACTAAAACAAATACAAAAATAAACTGACAACGCCATGGCGAAAAAAAGAAAAAAGTCAAAATAGTACACAAAATACAACAAAATTATGTTTCTATACAATTAATGGCTTTTTTTCCTAAACATTTTGCGAGATTTAGAGTGGTTTTATTACACAAAGAATATCTGTTCATTTTTTAAGACAAATTACTGTAGATTTTTTTTTATTATTTTCTTAGGTATCGACTGTTGTGGATAGAGAAAAAAAAATAATTTCGTGGATACTTTAAAAATATGCCTACAATATAATTAAGTTGTGGGGCGATTGCCAATGAGACAACTCTCCACAAGCCACCAAATAATACAAAAAATTAATATCTATAGTTGACCGTACGGCTTTCAACAATGAGCAAAGTCCATACCGCATAATCAGCTTTAAAAGGTCCCGAAATGACTAATGTACACAATCGATGAAACTAACGGCCTAAATTATGTACAAAAATGAACGAAACCAAATATGTAACACATCAATAAACGACAATCGCTGATTTACTCGCTCCTGACTTGGGACAGGTAACAAGCCTTAATAAAATTTGTACTTTGTTGAACATTTAAATTCGTGGTCTACTTTTACCATCGAAATAAACGAAAATTTGTATCCAACGAATAATAATGAATCCACAGTATTGTTTATTGACGTTGGTCAATATTCTTATAAAACTAATGCTAATCGAATAATTAAATTTGATTGAGGTGTCGACGACATTTTCTAACAACATCATTAATGAAATAATTAAAAGAAATTTACTGTTTGTAAAATTTGCAAGATAAATATTTGACCTGGGACTATTATACTAGTCCGACATTTGACAATTTAAAAAAAAATACCGATAATTAGTCTTTCAAATACAAACAAAATCAAATTGGTTCAGTTAGGACTTCACGGAAAAACGTATAAAAAATAAAATCACAAAAATACCTAACTCCGATGTTAACATTCTAAATTAAACCTCACAAGAGAAGGACATTGTCTGTCAAATTCGACCTCCGATTTCATCACTTCTCAAAGAACATTCATGGCAAGCTTACTTTTAGATTTACGTCGTCTATGTACAAGATCGTCATAGGTCAGTCCACTACTTCTTTTGATTACTACTTCTTCATATCTATACCTACAGAAATAATAATACAATGTATAAAATGATAACCAGCTAAAAAGCAAAACCAAATAAACACTTTCTAAAATATATCACACATGTCACGTAATAAATTGCATATATGATTAAAATACTGAATTTTGGTTTTCAGATTTCAATCACAGCTTATTCTTTTTTCCAATTAAAACTATAACTCACATAGAAAATGAGCACAAAGAAATTACAGTTTATTTATCTAATGTTTCTTTTATTTAACAGATTTGTTTTAACTAGATATCATTGAGATGGGAGCCATCTCTGTGGGCCCCGCTGTGAATAATGTGCATTAAAAAATTGTATCTTTACCATAGGACATGGGTTTGTCAACTGAAATCAAAGTTTTTGACCTTGACCTTTGACCTAGGAAGTTGTAAATAAATTATGACACACCCTTTGGTGTTGGTTTATAAACATGTCAAGTATAAACTTTGAAATGATAACGGTTCTCAAGATATAGAGCGGACACGATCTTTACCATAGGACACAGGGTTGTCAACTGAAACCAAAGTTTTTTTACCTTGACCTTTGACCTAGGAAGTTGTACATACATCATGACACGCCCTCTGGTGGTGGTTAATAAACATGTAAAGTATAAAGTATGAAATCATAATGGTTCTCTAGATATAGAGCGGACACGATCTTCACCACAGGACACAGGGTTGTCAACTGAAACCAAAGTTTTTTTACCTTGACCTTTGACCTAGGAAGTTGTACATACATCATGACACGCCCTCTGGTGGTGGTTAATAAACATGTAAAGTATAAAGTATGAAATCATAATGGTTCTCTAGATATGGAGCGGACACAAAGTGTTACGGACGGACGGACGGACGGACGGACGGACGGACAGCCTGATCACTATAGGGCGACCCGCCTTTGGCGGGGCCCTAATTAAAGCTGCCTATGTTCACGTTTAGTATTTTTTGGATCATTAATAGAGCTAAAAAAACGGTTACCCAGAACTATCCCTCTATAAACAGAAAAAAAACAATACTAAAAAGCTTCCTCCTTTTACCTGTTATCTTCCTTGTTCTTTAGTTTTTCTATAATAAATTTAAAAACGACGTACTGATTTATGAACTATTTGATTAACGTTAAAAATTAGTTCACAAATGATATAACACATGGACGTAGAATTGAGTCAGTTGTTTAATAGATTGTTAAAGATAATAAAATTCATAAAGTCATTTTGTATTGCATAACCAATTATGCAACCCTTTTACTCGCTTAATACATTTTCCTCTGTATAAACAGAGCATATGCAAAACTTTCTAAAAACCAAAAAGAAAAATCCACAGACAATCCTTAAAATAATTTTCCGGTATATTGACGTAGCATTCAACTTCTGAGCATGTAAATGTATTTGAAGTCAGTTCTACAGAAAAGAGAGGTTCTGCGTCATATATCTAATACATTTTAAGAAACATGGCGTCATTGTACCATTTAAAAAAGAGGCAAAAGATAACAAAGTAACTGAAAGTTTCAATACATGACAATTGTTTGATTGAAGTATAACCTAGATTATTTCCCTGTAAAGTATTCAAAGCCATACTCCTCTGCTCCAGGTAGTACGATAAGTACGATGCTTTTGCTTGAAGTTTACATACTTCAAATTATATGGTTTCAAAACCTTATGTCTCGGGGTATTAACATTAGTATCAAAGGTTGTTTAAATGAATGTTGGTCTGATATTGTATCTGACATTTATTCAGAACGGGAAACTGGAGCTGTAGTAAAAGCCGGAAATTTTTACGTATTAAACGCATCTGGTCCAACTCCCTGATGGCGAATTTGATAATGACTGTTTTCCGTCCCATATTGATACCTACATGCAATAAATGAACTGATACATCTTCGAATCATTATTATTTTTAATATGAGTGTTTAATGACCGGGTGTTCTATGACCGAGTATCTCGATCACTAATGTTTCCTGATGAATTCCCATTTTCATTCGCAGATTAACGTTGTTGATGCAACTGTCGTACAAGTGAGAGGTTTAGCGCTATAAACCCAGGTTTAATACACCATTTTCTACATTTGAAAATGCCTGTACCAAGTCAGGAATATGACAGTTGTTGTCCATTCTTTTTTTATGTGTTTTGTCATTTGTATTTGCAATGAGATAAGAGACTTTCCGATTTGATTTCCCCCTGAATTCACTATATTTGTGATTTTAATTTTTTTGGAATCAATGTGTAGTCGTTTATTGAAATAATGAGTTATCCATCGACATGAAACAACTGTTGAAGGAATATGGGTTGTTTTAGAAGTTTGATATGATCACATGTATTTGTAATTATTAAAATTAATACATAAACAAACAAAATAGGGTTTTATTTGAAATATTCTTGATATTTAACAATAATATTAGATAACGAACACAAGGTGATTTTTATTCCAGAAACAATGTATTTATCAAAAGTTTATATTACCTTTAACTGGTGATTCATCAATTTCATCGTAGACAACAACACTTTTTATTCTGAAATAATAAAAAAAAGCCATTAACAGGTAACACGATATGTTATGTATTCTCTGAAAAAAGGTAATGCTGTCCTTATCTTTTCCAATCATTTTCACTTTATCTATTACAAACAGTCTCTGTATATCAAAAGCTTAAAGCATCTGACTTCCTTCGCATATTATTTTCGTCAATTTCTGTACTTATACAGTTGCATTATTGTAACTAGCCAAAACATAAATAAAACTAAATAAATCATATTTTTTTAAGATCACAGTTTAACTCATATATCATATCAAGCCATTATCAAACCTGTATAATTCATGCTTTGAAATACTTTCAAAGTACTCCGGGTGCGGGAATTTCTCGCTACATTGAAGACCTGTTGGTTGCTGTTGTTTTTTTCTATGGTCGGGTTGTTGTCTCTTTGGCACATTCCCCATTTCCATTCTCAATTTTTATTTCAGAATTTATAAAAGAGGGGTGAAATATACTAGAGGAACATTCAAACTCGTTTGTCAAAAATAAACAGACAGCACCCTCGCTAAAAAACAAAAAAGACAAACAGACAAACAATAGTACACAAAACACAACATATAAAACTAAAGACTGAGTAATACGAACCCCCATCATAACCAAGGTGATCTCAGGAGCTACAAAAGGGTAACAGATTCCACATGTTACAACCTACATATTGCTCATGTTATTATAAATCCGGCAATACGTCTAATTCGATAGGTCACATTCGGGAAAAGGGTGCATTATTGTAGCTATATCATAAGAAACATAAAAGTTATGATCTGTGAAACGGATTTTCGATAACGGTCAAAGGACTGATGATGGCGTCCATGAAACTATCGAAGGGCTGAATTCACCTTCACCACTTGGAAATCTTGGTTTAATAACTTACTTGTTAGCAGCTATCCTTTTTCAAGTAAATCTAGATAGGAAATACAAACCTTAGAATATCTTATCAACTGGGAGATCTATACTTCTTATGTAGGCGCTGCTTGAATGTTGCTACACAGAAATGGAAAGTTCAAAATTTGGAAGCTGAAATTATTTCTTTTGTCGTAAAGTTTTGTTTTCAACTGACCTTCATTGTTAACTTCTAGATATAAGTCATGATATGAGACAGACTTACCGCTATCTTTTGTATCCCTTATCTGAAGTTTGTTGGGATAGATTCGTTTAATATAGTCTACAAATTTTAAACGATTTAACGAAATAACATCAACTATACAGCGGAAAAAAAAGTTAAAGAATACTACTGACTTCTTTACTTTCTTCTAAACGACCGTGACAATCTTTATTTCTGTTAAATAAGTGTTTCCCACAAAAAATAATATTAGACTTCGTTGAGCATCTTTCATTGTAAGGTATGCTCTAATAAGAACTTAACTGTTAATAAATTAGAAAGTGAGTGGGTGGATGGTATTTGTGAAAGAACCCCTTCGTAACCTGAGACAACGATGTTGTAGAGCAGAAAATTACAAACTGTAAAACTAAGTTTTGAAAAGGTATGATCAATCAGATAAACACAAAATTAAATGAATAGACCCCTTTTGTCTAGACCAGAATTTCTATCCAATTATCTGAACCTTACCAAGTAATGCAAATATCAATTAAATGTTATAACGTGACTTCATTAAACCTTTTATAAGTGTTATATCTAATTTCTTGCGAGACAGTATTCACCCAACGCTTCAAACTAACGTTTTATCTAGAGAGAACATGATTTTACCATGCTCTTCAACTTGTAAACCGTCTTTGATTTTCTAATGAAACTGTTTTCTAGGTGGCAACAGAAACGTGCAGGTTTGTCTCTTCCGACATATGTTCTACATAGGGTAATTTGGAGGTTTAAATTCACGTAGAACGTGTTTAAAAATACACCAGCTTCATACTTATAATTTAGTATGCCAGACAAGCGTTCGTCTACGAAAAACCTAACTGTGGCGCTCATACCAAAACAACTGAAATGCTAAATTAACAATAAAGTTGAAAAGCATCAAACAGAAAATTCCCAAATCTTGTGTCAAATACGGCTGAGTCAATCTTTGCCTCGGGTAAAAACAAATTAGAGTTTCGAAAATTTCTTTCCACAAAAGTTCTTCCCCTCTAAAATTGACTATCAGTTGAGGAAAACCCAAAGTGGATAGAAAAAGGGGGACGAAAGATACCGAAGGGACAGTCAAACTCACAAATCTAAAACAAACTGACAACGCCATAGCTAAAAATGAAAAAGACAAACAGAAAAACAATAGTACACATGACACAACATAGAAAACTAATGAATAAACAACACGAACCCCACCAAAAACTAGGGGTGATCTCATGTGCTCCGGAAGGGTAAGCAGATTCTGCTCCACATGTGAATAAGGAAACCTTTGAATAAGGGAATAACAAATGTGCAGCTCCAAATATTAAATAAAATCGTACTTGGACTTCCTTACGGTTGGTTGTTGCTTCTTCGGAGGCGGTTCACTTCCTAAAATAAAATAAAATAAAACAAAAAAAATTATTACAAAAAAACGAGTGACATTGTTTAGGTTATTTTTGGGTCAAATTTCATTAATTGTTCATTTATGCAAAAATAGGATAAACAATTAAGACATTAAAAAGAGATGAATTTTCTTTAAATTAATTTCTGACTGATTGTATACCAAAATGTTCCTTTCATACTAAACTTAATTCATCACTTAAAAATCGTAACCATGATGATAAAAACTCACGTTTCGATCCTCTACATGCAATAAAAACAAAGCCTATGATAGCAGCAACAGCAACAGTACCACAACCAATCACCACTATTTTCATTTCTAGACACAACGTCTGGAGAGAGCATTGTGCTGACGCTGTTTGAACTAAATATAAAAGTTTTAATAAATAATTACATGTCAGTCTTATTATGATTTATTCGGGCGGAATATTCATTTCAACTTGTTGCCTCGTCGGCTAAATTGTTTTCAGATTTGTACACAATTGGTTTCCTGTGTTTTGTGGTTCAGAATATTGATATTCATACTGTCTTATGCAATTTTTTTCTTGAAGTTCTTACAGTTCCTACCTGCGAAGGATATTTCTTTTTAAAAGTGCTCTTATCCCTTTTTAGCTTTTCCCCGAAAAAGTAAATAGTCATTCCCTCGGATTAACACTTGTCGGTAAAGGACACGAGAGTAATCATTGTACTAATTCCTGCCTGCTTCACCAACTAGACAAAGCAAGAAACAAAACAAAAAACAGCTCTGTTTTTGCTATTAATTTTTATTTTATTCATTACCCTAATTTCATGAAAAACTAATAATTGAAATCTCAGATCGAAACATGAATTTCCCAAATGAGGAAATATAGTTCTTCATACAAACCAAACTGTTATATAAATAATGATATTTTCTTAAGTATTGACTAAATGAATTTTATTACGTGATATACTTAATTGTATTTGTCATCAAACTGTACTTACATGTTGTATTCATGAATAAAATAGTATAGTCTTTCATGAGTGAATTTAAGCCATTTTTATTTTTATCTCCACTTGATACTGCAAATCATACCAATTCAATAAATGTGCGTATTTACTTTTATTTTGAAAAAGAAGTCGGGACATAATTTCCTGTTAGTGTGTATTTTAGTCAATTAAACCAGACATCGGTCTAGTAAAAACTTGCATGTTGTAAATCAAATTAAAACTTTTATTTAAAAGATAAATCAAATATCCTGAGAACTTTTGCGTTTAATAAACCAAATACATGTCCTTCAAATGAGAAACTTATTCATTCGTTTGATGTGTTTGAGCATTAGACTTTGCACTTGATTAAGAACTTTCCGTTTTATATTTTCCTCGGAGTTCATTATTTTTGTGATTTTACTTTTTATTGGAAATAAAGTTTTGACAAACAAATTTTGGTTACATCGGTCAAGATTTTGTTACATTATTAATCAGTATTAGAAAACATATGTCAACAATGAAAACAAAATGGTAGAAACTCTATACAAAAAACATAAGCAAATATGAAAGACGAGAATTCAAAAAATGATCATAGCACATAAACACAATGGCGGGATATATAAATAACGAGCCACGCCAAAGGGATATACAAAAAAATAATACAAACAGTAAAAATTC
This sequence comes from Mytilus galloprovincialis, assembly GCA_037788925.1. Classification (NCBI taxonomy): domain Eukaryota; kingdom Metazoa; phylum Mollusca; class Bivalvia; order Mytilida; family Mytilidae; genus Mytilus; species Mytilus galloprovincialis. The sequence goes on along the minus strand of CM075333.1, from coordinate 89,254,282 downwards.
TTGTCCCAGGAATAGATTACCTTAGACGTATTTGGCACAACTTTTTGAATTTTGGATCCTCAATGGCCTTCAACTTTGTACTTGTTTGGCTTTATAACTATTTTGATATGAGCGTCACTGATGAGTCTTATGTAGACGAAACGCGCGTCTGGTGTACAAAATTATAATTCTGGTACTTTTGATAACTATCTGTATTGTTACAATTTATGACATAAATCAACAAAGACCGATGAAAAGAACTACAAATTTATTAACACTTTTAGACATTTAGATGATATGTTAGCTTCCCATTATGATGACTTCAGTATGTACACTACAGAGATTTATCCTCCTGGACTGACTTTAAATAAAACTAATAATAACATTAAATACTTTCACTCCTGGATCTTGATATCTATAAATGTGAAGCTTAATACAAAATTGTACGATCAGGGAGATGATTTTTATTTGTTATTTTAGTTATTCATTTTTAAATGATGGCGTTTCCTTGTCACCATCTTATGGTCTTGATATATCCAATCTTTGTTGATTCGTTCGTGTATGTAACAACTTATATGATTTTAACGAAAATTATTACATCAGGGTTTTAGATATCACAAACTTGTGTCAAATTATTAACTTAATTTTATCATCGGTACAAGGACATCATTGATAAATATAAATCAACTTGGTTCAGGTATTTTCGTTTTGAATTTTCCGCGGAGTTCAGTATTTTAGTGATTTTACTTTTCACATACCTTTTTTTACGGTACTGATCTATACAAAATACAAACATATCGTCACTCACCTCAAAAACTAATCAAACATTGAAATAGACTGATTCAGAACGGGTATGGTTACGATATTGTCAGGTCAAGAAAGATGGCATGTTTTGGAAAAAAATATTGAAAGGGTCTTTTCATCGAAAATAAACAGATTCATTGTTGTTGAAATGATACGGATTATGTGATTCTCGTATATTTTATGATGGTGGGATACAAAACCTCTAACCTTAATAACTTGATTTCCATATAATAAATTTCTTTAAATCAGTATAATTTAGGTCTGGAGCTGGCATGTTAATCACTGCTAGTAGCCATTTGATAATTTATTTATCATTGTAATTTTGCTTAGTTCCTTCTGTTACACATTCTAAACTGACTTTTACTGTACGTATTACTATGTGTTTGTTTATTCTACATTGGATATAAACGTATATAATCCCACCGCATTTTGGCGCCTGTCCAAAGTCAGGATAACTTGCCTTTTTTTTAATTAAAAACTTATGTAATGCATTTTTTTTTTATCTTATGCATTTTTATACATTTTGTAGAGATCTAAATTAGATCTCAGAAAGAAAAAAAAACAAAATTGAGTCAGATAAGGGCATAAACCCCGAATTGACAAAAATAATATTTCTATGTAAAACATGCTAATGTTTTGTTTATCATTGAAGATAACAAATCTCCGTTGCCAACGTCGAAAAGAATAATATTATGACCTATGAAAGGTGTCATTGACCTACCAAATAATATATGTAAATGTCGTAATTTCGTAAATCATTGCAACAGAGGACAACAAAATTACATAAAATCATTACAGAAATCGTACATCTGTTTCGTCTACATAATACAAATCAGTGACACTCGAACAAAGGAGTTAAAAAGATCAAATTAAAGTTGAAAAGCATTGCGGACCAAATTTCCAAAAGTTAAATTAAAAACAGCTACGATAATCTATTCTAAGAGTAGAACATAATTAAGGTCTTTCCCCTACATGGGAAAGACCTTATTGTTTTTCTTCCGTTTTTTCTTTTTCTTTTTTTTCTTCCAACATTTTTTGACATGCCCGCCTCTTGTTTCTGTTGAAGTTATAAAGACCAAATATGGACCATAGCTAGACCTCACCAAGATGTATTACCAAATGACCCTGTTAAGGATTTCATCATCCCCTTTAGTAGTTATCTCCCTTTTATTGATTTTTTTCAACATTGCCCCCCCCCCTCGTTGGTTTTAAAGATATCATGACCTTGATTGTAGATCTCATCATGATGTATAACCATGTGAGGCTGAATAGGATTTCATCGTCTCCTATGAGAGTTATTTCCCCTTGAAACAATTTCTTTCCTTTGCGTTTTTCTCAAAAAGTATAAGAGATAGAATCGAAAACAGCAACATGTACAGGAAAAGATGGCAATGTTAATGAACATGTACAATCATTTTGTTATTAACCCTTATAAGGAGTAATTTCCCTTGAAAAATTGTACATAATTTTAGAAAAATTGTATTTTGAGAACCAGAAGTCGTAGAGACTTGGGACCTTCACCAATAATCTTTAATTCATGTGACCTTTAATATGCCGTCAAGGTCAAAGGTCACTGAGTGCAAAAAAAAATTACGCTGCAATTTCAAGCTTACATATTAGGAAAACGATTAGACTTTGCTGCATACATACAGCTTATAAAATGTTCCTCTCGACGAGCTCTACATTTTATATGATAAGTCAAAAAATGTCCGACTGTCTGTTCAAAAGTTACAACCGGATGATTCTTAAAAGTATATTATTTTGTGTATATCTTCTTAAAGGAAACAGATATCAACCTACTATAAACTGCAAAGATGATCAGTAATTCAAGACCGTCAATTTGAGGTTAATGTCAGGTCATGATGAAATTTCACCTTGACCTTCACAGTATACTATGACCTTGACCTTGTGATATTTGAAAGGTCAAGTGGTCCTGAGGTGAATGGTGGTAGTCCCATGTCTCTACGACTTCCGGTTCTCAAGTTTGGTATTGCATCATATATTTGATGATTAATTGTGACCTTGGTGAACTTTGAAATTGTCCCATTTCTTTTTCTTTAATGTTGTCCTTCAACTGTAGATCATTTATCATTTAACAGATTTGAGATATCTATTGTCGTTTTAGAGTTAATGCAGTTTGAAGTTTTGCGAGCGGAAGCATGTATTTCTGAATCATCAAGAGCTTACCGCTTAAAATGTTTTAGAAATTGAAGAGGTTGACATAGTTATATGTTTGACCAAATACCAAAAACATTCCATGGAAAAAAACACCAAAAAATCAATTTGAAAATTTCCGGATTTGCATTGACTTTGTGAGTTTCATAAGTTCTATTTATATAGTTGATATTGCATCATTTTTGGCACTTTGTCAAATGGGGTCATTTGATATATCAAATTGAAGGTCTCAATAAACTCTACTCAAAAATGAAAATTTTAAACCCCTTTTCATCCCAGGGGGAAGGGTGGGGTCATTTAGTGCACAAATTCAAATTTCTCAGATGGTAAGGTTGTCGCATATCAAATGAAAGAACACAAAGCGTACATTTCAAATTTCAAATTGACATCCCCCAAAAATTGGTTAAGTGGGGTCATTGAGTGCAAAAAATAAATTTTCTCATAAGAAAGGGTTGTTGTATATCAAATGAAAGGTTATGATGTGTACATTTCGAATATCAAATTCCTGACCCCCAAAAATTAGTTTGATGGGGTTATTAAGTGCAAAAATCAAACTTCTAGAACATGGCGTTGTCGCATATCAAATGAAAGATCATCAAGTCTACATTACCTATATCATACTTTCGATCTCGAAAATGTAGGCGGATTGAGACATTAAGTGTAAAAAAAGCGAAAAGTTTCAGAAGGTATGCTTGTCGTATATCAAACGAAAGGTCGTACAAAGCACATTACGAAAACATCATTTTTACAGGAAAGACCTTTCAATTGTTTTACAAACAATTGAGATACTAGTTGGTATTGCTATTACTGTGTATACATTATAATACGTTGGATATTAATTTTCGTGCATTTCGTAGGTGAAGTTGAACCACGAAATAAAATTTTCAACCAAAGACAAATTTCCGACCAGCTTGTATGCAAACTTCGGCAGAATCACGAAATTAAATATTCACTCACATGATAGGTTTCCTTAATCCACGAAGGAAAATTGGTCCACACGAAAATAAGTAAATCCACGGTATTATTGTTGTTAAGGTGTTACCTAACACTACAGGGAGATAACTCTCTAAAGTCAGCTGAATGTTTTAATTACGTTGTGTAGTAAAAGGAATATTAAGCTTCTCAATGATCAAAATTGGTGTTTGTCAAACTGCTATATAACCAATGTAATTTTTCTGACAAAACGGTTGGTTCAAAATTTTTGAAATTTTTATATTTTTGTTTTAGGGTCAAAGTAAATACTTTAACAGTTTTACTACTTACTTTTTATACCGTAAATAATACCAATTATTTGAAAGATATTCCTTTCACTAATAGTCGTCATTTTAAAACTAACTTTTTATTTTACGGAGAAATACTCAAAAGAATTTCGAAAGTTTACAGGGAAGTTAAGCTTATTGTCATTTCAACAATATCAACTCAAGTTATAAACAATTTTGTGAACTTATGATAAAACAAAAAATTAATAATAGGAGTTATCAGACCATGGTGATCCGGCTTTGTTCGGTGGAGAAAAATAGGTACACAATTAGACGTACCATTGTTCAAAAGATGTACATCGTGTAGTTGTTTGTTGTATTATTTTTCATTGCGTGTCTTTAGTGTCAGTGTCATTAAGCTATTTAAACTATAAGTAATTTGAAGATTGTGTTTCAAATGTTTACCATAGTGTCTTTTGTTTTAAATGCAATGATTTCAGAAACAAAATATTGATGAAATCTAACAGGGTCAAAATTATTAAAATACTTTCAAATGACTGTTGTAAATGAATATTTATCCAAAAATATCATATACTTAATCATTTTGTTCTCTATGAATCCATTGATTAAAATCGCTAATCGTTGCTTTTGAAGAAATCTAAAAAAAAAACAACATATTGCATCGAAGTTGAAATGTATCCAGAAGACTACATACAGGTTAAATCCCTGCAAAATTAACTTTTTGGTTATGTTTACATTTTGGTGAAAGACTTGTAAGATTGTATGCTTTTTATACTGCTTTTTTTTGTTTTATATAAATACTAAATATAAGCCAACATCTGACCTAAATTTGAGTTTGAGGAAAAAGACTAAGATAGTTTTTTTCATATACCTCGTCACATGAAACAGCACACGGTGAGCTGAAATATTATGCCAAAATTTAAGCCAATGGTGTAAACTGAATATAACGCTGCCGTACAAACATAATACGCTTTAAAAAGTGAAACGTCTTTAAACTAGTGAAAGAGATCTTAATTCAAGTTGTGTTTGATCCTAGTTGTCCTGATTTTGTATTATGATAATTCGATCGTAAGCGGAATGGAGGGGGATGGGTCATCGGATTGTCAACCAAACAAGAATGACCAACTGGTGCAATACAAACGGCTAAAGCACATGTTTATACAATGAAAATGTAACAAATCACCAATTTCAATGGAAGGTGTTGACAGTATGTTGCAAATTTGTCAGTTGTCAGTTGTAATTAACGATGAGTCGTTTCCGTACTCATGTGTTTAACAATTTACATAGATATTGCTATAATGTACAAATCGTGTAAGATAACTTACCGCTTTGTTTTAAGTTATAATTATATTAAGAGAGACTTTCAAACCGACCTCTAACCATTAGCAAACTAATCCTGTCAAAGTTTTTTGTTGTTGATATATATTCGACATTTTTACCAATTTCTGTTAACATTTTAATTAATAAGTTAATCTTGTCATCCTCATGTATTAGATTATCTATCTAGACTAATGTGGTACTCATCACTACTACAGAGTTATGAGGAAAAATGACTGAAATTGACACAACATTATGTGTCGAGGTCATTACTATCATCTGGTTGACCGATATGATATAATGTGATGGTATGGCAACACAATAGCTTTTTTTGCGGTCTTTGATCCTTAAAACTAAAAGAGGGACGAAAGATACCATAGGGACAGTCAACCTCATAAATCCAAAACAAACTGACAACGCCATGGCTAAAAATGAAAAAGACAAACAGAAAAACAATAGTACACACGACACAACATAGAAAACTAAAGAATAAACAACACGAACCCCACCAAAAACTAGGGGTGATCTCAGGTGCTCCGGAAGGGTAAGCAGATCCTGCTCCACATGTGGCACCCGTCGTGTTGCTTATGTGATTACAAATCCGGTAAATAGTCTAATTCGGTAGGTCATATTCATGAAAGGGAAGGGGATTGTAGTTACGACGTAAGGAACATATCCGATATCATCTGTGAAACGGTTATTCCATAACGGTCAACCAACTCGTGATGGAGTCCGTAAAATTTAAGAAGGGATGATTTCAACTTCACCATTTGGAACTCTTGGTTTAATAGCCTACTTGTCATTGCTTGTGAGCAGCACCCCTCTATCAAGGAAATGCAAGCACCGGAATATCGCATCAATTGGGAGATATATACCTCGTATGCAGGTGCTGCTGGAATGTTGCCATTTTCATTATACTTCAATCAGAATCGCATCTAGAAACAGAGTAGACCCAGATCAGAGTACATGTAAACCCCAACGGTGACTGAAGTCACTTGGTCTTCTCCCGACCGGCAGAAAAAACGCTTGCTGAAGTTGGTCGTCCGTTTTGCTGTACGGGATGTATCAAAGTTCGCAGTCACGTCGGTCAGAATGGGGACTTTAAATCGGATGCCTCGTGTAAAGAGAGTGCCACGCTCTTTGCACGTTACGAACCCTTGCAACAACTCTTTGAGGCCTGTTGCAAGGCATAATTTCTGTCCCTATCTAATCTACCCTCATTTTCCAGTGACAGTCCAAATATCTCCGACCATCATTCCAAAAGGCCTTTATTATGACAAAACCTACATATTGTATTTATTGTGAACTTGTTCTCGTCCTGAATATGCATGAAGTATTTGCCACTGGACGTTAAGCAACCAACAATCAATCAAATCAATAAGAGAACCTGTAACAGTAAGTTTAGAGATAAGCTTTGAGCTCGGATCAGGTCTTCAATTATACCGTTAATTACACGATTTTGATTTAATTACATATATAAATTTCCTGTAGCAGACGATGCATTTTTGAAAGTCATCATGACAGAAGATTCTCAAATTATATCAATAAGAACCCTTTTATTGTTCCACAAAGACGAACATTCTTTGCCTTTCCTTAAGGAAAAAACAAACATTGTGCTAAAGGACAGCAAAAGCTTCAGTCACTGACTTAAGCAAATTTAAAAAATATGTTATCAATTATTGGGGAATTACTGAATCGGCCTGTGTAAAAGGATGGGGAGACATGTTAATACAAAGAAAGGACGGCAATACAAAGACGACAAAGGAAAAGTAATAAATAAAGGCAACAGTAGTATACCGCTGTTCAAAACTCATAAATCCATGGACAACAAACAAAATCGGGGTAACAAACTAAAACCGAGGGAAACGCATTAAATATAAGAGGAGAACAACGACATAACACTAAAATATAATACACATAGACAAAATCCCACGAGAATAACAAATATAACATATATATATAACATCAAAACCAAATACATGAATTTAGGATAGACAAGTACCGTGACACGTCTTTTCGCAATGTGAATTTACACTCAAAAATAAGAGAAAACAAACGACACAACGTTATAAAGTAATACACACAGAAACGAACTATAATATAACAATGGCCATATTCTTGACTTGGTACAGGGCATTTTTAAAGGAAAAAATGGTGGGTTGAACCTGGTTTTGTGGCATGCCAAACCTCGCACTTTTATGGCCATATGAAATATAACATCAAAATGACAACACAGGACTACAATATAATTGGAGAACACAATTGACAAAGAATCTCACGAACAACAGCCAACAAAAGGCAACAAGTTCAAAATTTTAATACGCCAGAAGTGTATTTTGTCCACACAAGACCTACGTGTGACGCCAAGATACAAAAGTTTGAAAGCCGAAACGAGTACAAAGTTGAACAGCATCGAGGACCAAAAGATCAAAAAGGTTGTGCCAAACACGGCAAGGGTTTTCTGTTAGTTACCAGAAAATCCCTATAATTTAGAATAATTTATACTTTTGCAAACAGTAAATTTTATAAAATGAATATTCAAAAGGTGTACATGATAAAACTGAAGTATTAACTAATTACAGGAAACAACTGAAATACATTTACATAACCAGACATTTGAAACACAAAAGTAGACACATCCCAATAAGTTTAAACCTCTACGCCAAGTGACGTCCTATTTGAAACTGAAAAATGACGAAAAAATGACGTCATTTGAATTTGTAAAACAGATCATCAAAAAATGAAAAATGACGTCACATGAGAATGAATAAGATAGAATTAGGATTGATTTAAGATTATATATTTGAACTAAATACTGATATTTCATTTAATAACAAAGCACATTTTAATACTTATTAATATCAAACTAAGGTAGCAATTAACTATATTATAAAACTATGTCCGGTTTGTTTTGAATCTAACTTCAAACGTAAAATATCGTACTGATTACGTTGAACGAAATCAAATCTGATAAATGAAGGCGGTGATTAATTTTCATTACCATAACACATAAATATAACAGAAAAGACGTCAACACATTTGACAAAATCCGATGAGAATTACAAATATAACATTAAACATTTAAACTAAATACATGAATTTGGGATAGACAAGTACCGTACCACGTCTTATAGTAATGCGAGTTCACACTCGGCAAAACAGTCACAATCGGGAATAAGTCACGTTTGGTAATTAAAAGATTAGACGACATTATGACAAAACACAATCTACCATGTGGTAAAAATGTCCTTAGCTAGTTTGGTCAACGAAACATCGTATGGATCCACCAAATCGTGATGGTGTCCATAAAATTTACGGAGTGTCAATTTCAATCTGTCCTCCTCATAACTTTGTTGGAGCAGTTTCTGCGTAAGGAGCACACTCCTGTATATGAAGTCCGTATAGTGTGAACAAGCACGAGAATAACGTATCAATTGTGATAGAATGAAATTCAAAACAGTGTGGCTGTGGCCATTGATTGACACGTTAAATTCATCCATTGACTAGGACAATTTACGTGAACGTTTGTCTGTAACGACCACTGTTCACTACGGACCTACGATAGACATTTAAACTGTGGGGTCACGAAAGGTTTCTTAACGCCTTTAATCATAAAATAATTCGAAAAATTAATCAGGAATTACCTTTATGTTTTGATTTATATAATTGATATAAATCAAAACATCGTGTTATTTCTGATTAATTTTTCGAATTACTTAATTAAGGTGTTGAGAACCTTTGGTGACCCCATAGTTTAGTTGCCTTTAAAAAGTACATAGTGAGCAGTGGTCGTTACATAAAAAAAAACGAAAATAAGTAAATCCACGGTATTATTGTTGTTAAGGTGTTACCTAACACTACAGGGAGATAACTCTCTAAAGTCAGCTGAATGTTTTAATTACGTTGTGTAGTAAAAGGAATATTAAGCTTCTCAATGATCAAAATTGGTGTTTGTCAAACTGCTATATAACCAATGTAATTTTTCTGACAAAACGGTTGGTTCAAAATTTTTGAAATTTTTATATTTTTGTTTTAGGGTCAAAGTAAATACTTTAACAGTTTTACTACTTACTTTTTATACTGTAAATAATACCAATTATTTGAAAGATATTCCTTTCACTAATAGTCGTCATTTTAAAACTAACTTTTTATTTTACGGAGAAATACTCAAAAGAATTTCGAAAGTTTACAGGGAAGTTAAGCTTATTGTCATTTCAACAATATCAACTCAAGTTATAAACAATTTTGTGAACTTATGATAAAACAAAAAATTAATAATAGGAGTTATCAGACCATGGTGATCCGGCTTTGTTCGGTGGAGAAAAATAGGTACACAATTAGACGTACCATTGTTCAAAAGATGTACATCGTGTAGTTGTTTGTTGTATTATTTTTCATTGCGTGTCTTTAGTGTCAGTGTCATTAAGCTATTTAAACTATAAGTAAATTTGAAGATTGTGTTTCAAATGTTTACCATAGTGTCTTTTGTTTTAAATGCAATGATTTCAGAAACAAAATATTGATGAAATCTAACAGGGTCAAAATTATTAAAATACTTTCAAATGACTGTTGTAAATGAATATTTATCCAAAAATATCATATACTTAATCATTTTGTTCTCTATGAATCCATTGATTAAAATCGCTAATCGTTGCTTTTGAAGAAATCTAAAAAAAAAAACAACATATTGCATCGAAGTTGAAATGTATCCAGAAGACTACATACAGGTTAAATCCCTGCAAAATTAACTTTTTGGTTATGTTTACATTTTGGTGAAAGACTTGTAAGATTGTATGCTTTTTATACTGCTTTTTTTTGTTTTATATAAATACTAAATATAAGCCAACATCTGACCTAAATTTGAGTTTGAGGAAAAAGACTAAGATAGTTTTTTTCATATACCTCGTCACATGAAACAGCACACGGTGAGCTGAAATATTATGCCAAAATTTAAGCCAATGGTGTAAACTGAATATAACGCTGCCGTACAAACATAATACGCTTTAAAAAGTGAAACGTCTTTAAACTAGTGAAAGAGATCTTAATTCAAGTTGTGTTTGATCCTAGTTGTCCTGATTTTGTATTATGATAATTCGATCGTAAGCGGAATGGAGGGGGATGGGTCATCGGATTGTCAACCAAACAAGAATGACCAACTGGTGCAATACAAACGGCTAAAGCACATGTTTATACAATGAAAATGTAACAAATCACCAATTTCAATGGAAGGTGTTGACAGTATGTTGCAAATTTGTCAGTTGTCAGTTGTAATTAACGATGAGTCGTTTCCGTACTCATGTGTTTAACAATTTACATAGATATTGCTATAATGTACAAATCGTGTAAGATAACTTACCGCTTTGTTTTAAGTTATAATTATATTAAGAGAGACTTTCAAACCGACCTCTAACCATTAGCAAACTAATCCTGTCAAAGTTTTTTGTTGTTGATATATATTCGACATTTTTACCAATTTCTGTTAACATTTTAATTAATAAGTTAATCTTGTCATCCTCATGTATTAGATTATCTATCTAGACTAATGTGGTACTCATCACTACTACAGAGTTATGAGGAAAAATGACTGAAATTGACACAACATTATGTGTCGAGGTCATTACTATCATCTGGTTGACCGATATGATATAATGTGATGGTATGGCAACACAATAGCTTTTTTTGCGGTCTTTGATCCTTAAAACTAAAAGAGGGACGAAAGATACCAAAGGGACAGTCAAACTCATAAATCCAAAACAAACTGACAACGCCATGGCTAAAAATGAAAAAGACAAACAGAAAAACAATAGTACACACGACACAACATAGAAAACTAAAGAATAAACAACACGAACCCCACCAAAAACTAGGGGTGATCTCAGGTGCTCCGGAAGGGTAAGCAGATCCTGCTCCACATGTGGCACCCGTCGTGTTGCTTATGTGATTACAAATCCGGTAAATAGTCTAATTCGGTAGGTCATATTCATGAAAGGGAAGGGGATTGTAGTTACGACGTAAGGAACATATCCGATATCATCTGTGAAACGGTTATTCCATAACGGTCAACCAACTCGTGATGGAGTCCGTAAAATTTAAGAAGGGATGATTTCAACTTCACCATTTGGAACTCTTGGTTTAATAGCCTACTTGTCATTGCTTGTGAGCAGCACCCCTCTATCAAGGAAATGCAAGCACCGGAATATCGCATCAATTGGGAGATATATACCTCGTATGCAGGTGCTGCTGGAATGTTGCCATTTTCATTATACTTCAATCAGAATCGCATCTAGAAACAGAGTAGACCCAGATCAGAGTACATGTAAACCCCAACGGTGACTGAAGTCACTTGGTCTTCTCCCGACCGGCAGAAAAAACGCTTGCTGAAGTTGGTCGTCCGTTTTGCTGTACGGGATGTATCAAAGTTCGCAGTCACGTCGGTCAGAATGGGGACTTTAAATCGGATGCCTCGTGTAAAGAGAGTGCCACGCTCTTTGCACGTTACGAACCCTTGCAACAACTCTTTGAGGCCTGTTGCAAGGCATAATTTCTGTCCCTATCTAATCTACCCTCATTTTCCAGTGACAGTCCAAATATCTCCGACCATCATTCCAAAAGGCCTTTATTATGACAAAACCTACATATTGTATTTATTGTGAACTTGTTCTCGTCCTGAATATGCATGAAGTATTTGCCACTGGACGTTAAGCAACCAACAATCAATCAAATCAATAAGAGAACCTGTAACAGTAAGTTTAGAGATAAGCTTTGAGCTCGGATCAGGTCTTCAATTATACCGTTAATTACACGATTTTGATTTAATTACATATATAAATTTCCTGTAGCAGACGATGCATTTTTGAAAGTCATCATGACAGAAGATTCTCAAATTATATCAATAAGAACCCTTTTATTGTTCCACAAAGACGAACATTCTTTGCCTTTCCTTAAGGAAAAAACAAACATTGTGCTAAAGGACAGCAAAAGCTTCAGTCACTGACTTAAGCAAATTTAAAAAATATGTTATCAATTATTGGGGAATTACTGAATCGGCCTGTGTAAAAGGATGGGGAGACATGTTAATACAAAGAAAGGACGGCAATACAAAGACGACAAAGGAAAAGTAATAAATAAAGGCAACAGTAGTATACCGCTGTTCAAAACTCATAAATCCATGGACAAAAAACAAAATCGGGGTAACAAACTAAAACCGAGGGAAACGCATTAAATATAAGAGGAGAACAACGACATAACACTAAAATATAACACACATAGACAAAATCCCACGAGAATAACAAATATAACATATATATATAACATCAAAACCAAATACATGAATTTAGGATAGACAAGTACCGTGACACGTCTTTTCGCAATGTGAATTTACACTCAAAAATAAGAGAAAACAAACGACACAACGTTATAAAGTAATACACACAGAAACGAACTATAATATAACAATGGCCATATTCTTGACTTGGTACAGGGCATTTTTAAAGGAAAAAATGGTGGGTTGAACCTGGTTTTGTGGCATGCCAAACCTCGCACTTTTATGGCCATATGAAATATAACATCAAAATGACAACACAGGACTACAATATAATTGGAGAACACAATTGACAAAGAATCTCACGAACAACAGCCAACAAAAGGCAACAAGTTCAAAATTTTAATACGCCAGAAGTGTATTTTGTCCACACAAGACCTACGTGTGACGCCAAGATACAAAAGTTTGAAAGCCGAAACGAGTACAAAGTTGAACAGCATCGAGGACCAAAAGATCAAAAAGGTTGTGCCAAACACGGCAAGGGTTTTCTGTTAGTTACCAGAAAATCCCTATAATTTAGAATAATTTATACTTTTGCAAACAGTAAATTTTATAAAATGAATATTCAAAAGGTGTACATGATAAAACTGAAGTATTAACTAATTACAGGAAACAACTGAAATACATTTACATAACCAGACATTTGAAACACAAAAGTAGACACATCCCAATAAGTTTAAACCTCTACGCCAAGTGACGTCCTATTTGAAACTGAAAAATGACGAAAAAATGACGTCATTTGAATTTGTAAAACAGATCATCAAAAAATGAAAAATGACGTCACATGAGAATGAATAAGATAGAATTAGGATTGATTTAAGATTATATATTTGAACTAAATACTGATATTTCATTTAATAACAAAGCACATTTTAATACTTATTAATATCAAACTAAGGTAGCAATTAACTATATTATAAAACTATGTCCGGTTTGTTTTGAATCTAACTTCAAACGTAAAATATCGTACTGATTACGTTGAACGAAATCAAATCTGATAAATGAAGGCGGTGATTAATTTTCTTTACCATAACACATAAATATAACAGAAAAGACGTCAACACATTTGACAAAATCCGATGAGAATTACAAATATAACATTAAACATTTAAACTAAATACATGAATTTGGGATAGACAAGTACCGTACCACGTCTTATAGTAATGCGAGTTCACACTCGGCAAAACAGTCACAATCGGGAATAAGTCACGTTTGGTAATTAAAAGATTAGACGACATTATGACAAAACACAATCTACCATGTGGTAAAAATGTCCTTAGCTAGTTTGGTCAACGAAACATCGTATGGATCCACCAAATCGTGATGGTGTCCATAAAATTTACGGAGTGTCAATTTCAATCTGTCCTCCTCATAACTTTGTTGGAGCAGTTTCTGCGTAAGGAGCACACTCCTGTATATGAAGTCCGTATAGTGTGAACAAGCACGAGAATAACGTATCAATTGTGATAGAATGAAATTCAAAACAGTGTGGCTGTGGCCATTGATTGACACGTTAAATTCATCCATTGACTAGGACAATTTACGTGAACGTTTGTCTGTAACGACCACTGTTCACTACGGACCTACGATAGACATTTAAACTGTGGGGTCACGAAAGGTTTCTTAACGCCTTTAATCATAAAATAATTCGAAAAATTAATCAGGAATTACCTTTATGTTTTGATTTATATAATTGATATAAATCAAAACATCGTGTTATTTCTGATTAATTTTTCGAATTACTTAATTAAGGTGTTGAGAACCTTTGGTGACCCCATAGTTTAGTTGCCTTTAAAAAGTACATAGTGAGCAGTGGTCGTTACATACAAACGTTCACCTAAATTGTCCCAGTCTATGGATTAATTTAGTGTGTCAATCAATGGCCACAGCCACACTGTTTTGAATTTCATTCTATGTAAACACCATACGAAGGGGCAGAGGGTATGTTACTGCTGAGAAATGGGAAATTGATAATTGGGAAGTTGAAATCGTCCCGTTTATCATAGATTTTCGTGTGAAGTCGTCCATCTACGTCAATATTGAGGAAAATAAACTTTTCCATTTATACACAGCATCAATGGGATCACGAGAAAATAAACTCATCATAGATACCAGGTCTAAATTTAGTATATACGACAGACGCGCGTTTCGTCTACAAAAGACTAATCAGTGACGCTCGAATCCAAAAAAGTTAAAAAGGTCAAATAAAGTACGAAGTTGAAGAGCATTGAGGACCAAAATTCCTAAAAGTTTGCCAAATACAGCTAAGGTAATCTATGCCTGAGGTAGACCAGCCTTAGTATTTAAAAAAATTCAAATATTTGTAAACAGTAAGTTTATGAATGTAATCATATTAATGACAATTCATGTCAGCACAAAAAGTGCTGACTACTGGGCTTGTGATACCCTCGGGGAAATAAATCTCCACCAGCAGTGGCATCGACCCAGTGGTTGTAAATAAACTCATCGTAGATACCAGGACTAAATTTAGTATATACACCAGAAGCGCGTTTCGTCTACAAAAGACTCATCAATGACGCTTGAATCCAAAAAAGTTAAAAAGGCCAAATAAAGTACGAAGTTGAAGAGCATTGAGGACCAAAATTCCTAAAAGTTTGCCAAATACAGCTAAGGTAATATATGCCGGAGGTAGAATAGCCTTAGTATTTCAAAAAAATCATATATTTGTAAACAGGAAATTTATAAATATACCCATATCAATGACAGTTCATGTCAGCACAAAAAGTGCTGACTACTGGGCTTGTGATACCCTCGGGAAAATAAATCTCCATCAGCAGTAACATCGACCCAGTGGTTGTAAATAAACTCATCATAGATACCAGGACTAAATTTAGTATATACGCCAGACGCGTTCCTTCAAACTGAAAGATCAAATTTGATAGGTGCATGTAGAAAATTATCTTTTTCTGTTATAGTACTAATTAGTATTCATTCAATCAACTTGAAAATATCGTTTGATTTTTTTATAAAAGTTGTATATATACAAAACCTTACCCCTTTTTTTCCATAAACGTGTGCATCCAGTTTCTGATCAAGCCAAATTCTTGTATTGACTTGAACTGGAATTTGGCCAATTTTCTGACTGGCTACTGAAGATTGATATGAACAAAAATGCTTATATGCAGCTTGACGTCACGGTAATATTGATAATACATATTCGGATTGGTTACGCTAAAAGACTTTGAACATCAATCATATCAGAGACGTTTAAATCGTAAGCATGGAAACTTTAAACTTTAAAATTTTGGAACAAATTTATCGGGATCGGGATTTTTAACAAAATATGTCCGGGATTTCGGGATTTTCTGATATTAAAACCGGGAAATCGGGATGAGACCCCCTCTAGCCCCCTTTTAATTAGGGAGGACAACGAGTACTTGCTTGGAAAGTTTAGAACACGCTTGGAAGTCGAGTACTAGAGTACAATTTCAGTACTCGAATTCTCGTATGCCTTTTATAAATCTTGAGGTATTTTTTCTCATATTTTCCTTTGCTTTAGTCCCCTTTGAAATATCTTTCGTAATACTTATGAAAATAATATCTATTCACAACGTTAATATGTTTATCTTGAGACTGTATAGTGTTATAACTTAGTCGCATGTGTATCTATAATCGCAAAACTTGTTATAACAGTACAGGTAGAGTCTGTTCCCTCAGAATGTTTTTTAATGTGAGGGAGATCTTGTATGAAGTTGTGGTCAGATCAAGAACAAACTTGTAGTGCCCAATGGGGATCCCTACGCAACTTTGTAAACGAGTTAAAACTTTCATGAAGTAATAACTCACAAATCATATATTTTGTTAATGTGATTGATATGAGATCTACATTTAATGTAATAAATGTTTAATTGAAATTTCATAATTGTTTAATTGAAACTTTATAATTGTTTAATTAATAATTCAATTTCGTTTCGTATATGTAATTTGAATATCAATATTTTGTTGACAAATTATGAGACAAGTCATAATATAAAAAAAAACTATCTCCACATAAACAGATATATAATGTTTTACAAAAGTCAGACTTAATGAACATATTGATGGTTTAATTGGCATGTTTCTGATTTTGTTCATAAAAACACAAACGATAATTGCTATAATGATAGGTTTTTTCATAAAAGCCTGGTCCGTTATTAATTGTTCTGGTGACACAAAAAAGGACGAGCGATACACATACAAGTATCAATATTTACAGTTTGTGTTCTGAAACAATACGTATGTCTGTCGTTAAGATGTCCAGCGATGTTATCATATTATATAACGTTTATGAAAGGTAATAACCAAAATATCACATCCCAACAAAAAACAAAATTTGTCCCTATACGTTACAGATTTATTGAAGTACTCGAGTACTCGCGATTATCATGGCTGAGTATACTCGAGTATTAAATTTCAGATTTTTTGACATCCCTAGTTTCTATCTATTTCCTCGATTAGTCTCTACCTAATCGATTTGTTAGATTTGAATATCGGTAAAATCTTGACACCTCATTTATTCATTACAATAACATTTTTCGTAACAGGACACGAAATAAGAAATCTGAGACACCTTTTTTTCTACCTTGTATTATTTGCTTATTTATGGAAATAGAACTATTTTCTCAAAAACTGAAAGTACTGAAACAAAAATAGGAAGCTTAAAAAACATTTGAGTTTTCTCCATATATGTCTCGTTTTTAATATTTCCTTATCATATTGTAAGATTAAAACAAAAGTGTTATTGAACAAGGTTATAATCGGTTCTTTCTTGTAGTGTCTCATCTGCCTTTATATCTAACGTGATGATACAGATAGAGCATTTCAAACATAAACTGTGGAATATTTGTGAGAAGAAAATGTGTGTTACCTTAAATATAGCATTTTACAAGGAAAAGCCCAAAGTTTGAAATGTTATCAAATCAAAAGACTTAATCATTAAGAATGATACTCTATATTTCAAAGTCGAATTTTCTTAATATTAATAAGGCGAATTTTCTTAGTATTATTAAGTCTAGGTTCTGAAAGGTACACCATAATCGTGATTATATGTTTATTACTCACAAACTGCAATACGCTAAAGCTTATCACCAGCTATAAAACCAGGTGCTACAAACTATTTTCTTTTGCAAAATGTATGTACCAAGTCAGGAAAACAAGAGGTGGTTTTCATGCGATCCGTTGTTTGATATTTGTTTCGATTGATTTTGATAGGTTTAATAATTAAACTCCCCTTTTTTTGAATTTATTTTTATGATTTTCTTTATGCAAGTGATAGTTTTTGTAAATGCCGTGCACTTTATTGATAACATATCACTAGATTTCGTTAAAAAAAAAGCTCCAATAGACTATAATCAGTAAGGTCATGGTATAAATAATAATGTAATGATTTTTATTGTAAATGCAACCATAAAGATTATGCAAGCTTCAAGTTTACATATAGGGCTTCGTCAGTATCATTATCGTCTTTTTCTTTTGATTCTGAAATATAATTAATTCATAATCAAAACTTAATCTAAATCTTAAAATAAGATATGGTTGGCGCAAACGTTGCAGACACAATAAACATTATTATTAAAAAGACTGTATAACATTTTTATATTAAATATATGACCATCGACGATTTACGAAACCAAACGTGCAAAAATAAAGAAATCAGAAAAGCACGTTATGACGAGAATACGTTAACCTTGGTCTTTACGATAATCATTTTACAAAGGGATTCATGTAAAGTCACCTTAATAGACTTGTACTATTATAAAAGAATTTTATATATTGTATAACAACTTATCAAGGAAACCATGTTTACAATTTCCTGACAATCTGAACAACTTACATGATTTATTATAGAAAATGCATATACCATCCACTAAGACAATTTTGTCGATAAAAGGGTTTAACATGTACCATTTTAATAGGCAATTTGGTATTTGCCACTTATAAAGCCCACAATAGATATACGAAACAAAAGAATAAAGTTGATATAGTCAACCGATTAAATTTGCTAAGAAATTAGCTTTCTGTGTTGTGTTTTGTGTTCTGTTATTTGTCTTTTTGTAGTGTTTGTTTATGTCATTAAATTGTTAGTTTGATTTAAACTTAAGAGTTTCAATATCCCTTTGGTATTTTCACCTTTCTGTTACAAGAAAATTTAAACTTACCATTTGATTGTTTACTTGCAAGTTCCTTATTCTTCATACTGGTATACTCATTATCCTTCATACTTGAACTCTCCTTATTCTTAAAACTTGTTTCCTCCAAACACTTAGGTTTCATGGTAATATACTCGCTTGGTTCATGAACCATAGCTTTGCAGCTTGTGTTTAATTTGCTATTTGAGGTCGCATCATCGTATACAATAATACTTTCATTCCTATACCCTCTCTTTGGAAGTGGTATTTCATCCTTAGACAAACTTGTTTTAACGTCCGATGTGATCTCTGTATTATCATAGTGATCGGGGTTTGAAGAATTTGTTGAGTATAGGTTTTCATGAGTGCCCTTTGGACCGCTAGTTGTCAGTATTTCCATCCTGTTTGCCAAAATAAACACATGTTTTAGTTGATAGATTTTGTGCATATGGCTGTAATATATAACATTACACGACTTTTTATCTTAATACATTGAAATCATACGAATTAACCTTGATAACGAGAAGAAGTTATGCATACACAAAAAAGCACAAAAACCTACCAGTAAAAATAAAACAACAAAAATGACAACTAGTGGTAACAACGGTTGGTGTATTCATCGCAAAACATTCGTTGGTAAAGCAAACAATGATCGCTGTTTTTATTTGTCTTCGGATTAACTACATCTAATAAGTATTAATAAGTATTTAAAAAAAACAGTTATACTTCAATTGTTTATTGTATGTATTGAATGTGTCAATTTAATCCAAAACATTGCTATATTTCATGTTTGAAAACTAGTCTTCACTGATCAAATACAATTTTAAAGGTTCACTTTTATATCATTACTCACCTTTTCGCAACTTTGGAAGACTTTTTGCGGAAAAATGCTGAAAATAGTTTTAAAATATTGAAAAAGGGTGGACTGGAAAATAGCATATTAAGCGCGGATTAGCGTGGGAATATGTTTCAATCCGAGTTATATTAACAACCATAACATAGCAATTCATTCTTTTTTCAATACCTTATATTAACCATCCTATCAGGTCATTTCAAAAGCGGACAATGTAACAAATAAGTTTATTACAGGACATTTTTGTATCATGATAATGTTCCTACAGGTATTTTTTTTATATTTTTTAATCATTTCATCATACTGTTTATATATAAAAACATAAATGTATAAAGACTTCACGGGGTTAAATAAAACCAACGGTATTACGATTTGAGCAAACCTTGGAAAATAGCACATAGCTTTGCCTTGATTGACAATGTTTTTTCGGGTACCAATCTAATACATCACCTGTTCAGCTCTATGCTATTCAATTTATAATTCTGTTGTTATTGTCTTCAAATTTTATATTGAAAGTAAGAAACTATATTAACGTCTTCGTATTTCATAAAGCGCAAAATTGATCAAGCGTCTCCGTAAATGATAAAACTTATTTATGCTTTCCTCCTTCAACCCAAACAAACGAGAGGTTTACCTTTCACTTGAATGAATCGGCGAGTATCTCATGTATTTAACATTTATTGGACCATTTGGGCAATGCATAAATGAAAAGAGAAACAAGAAGTTGAATTGCAATATTTTTACTTATTCAGAGTAAAAATGTTTCTCATACAAAAATAAACAATATATAATATATACATATACATTTTCCAACAAGATAATAACAGAGACATATAATGTATTATATGTCTCTGATAATAATGAATGCAAAACATAAAACGATAATAAAATAATACAGAATACAATAGCTTGGCCTAGGAAGGGGTCAACTAAGCTAAGCCATATAAAGATATAAAATGATAAATGTAACACATGCTACATAAGCATACAAAAATGAAGATGGTAGCCAACAAACTTAATAAACTGGCGTTATTACCAAAATACATTTGTAATCGACCAAAAATATATATGAACATCCAACCAATATCTTAAATAAAAAGCTAAAGGTGTTGAAAAGGGGAAGGAGGGTGGGAAAGTTTATAAAATCTCAAAATAAAAATCTTGTTTACAAAACTATCGATCTGTAGATAAGCAAGAAAGTGTAATAAGATACATAGTGAAGAAACTAACCAATGGGCATCCAGTCAAAAGAGCGTAATGCAGGGGTTCCCCAAAAGATTATGAAAATAATCAAAAAGAAATAAATTAATGGTTTTCGTCGTTTGCATAAAATAAGTTATTAAAATAACTTGCCTTTATGCTTTCCTCCTTCAACCCAAACAAACGAGAGGTTTACCTTTCACTTGAATGAATCGGCGAGTATCTCATGTATATATAATATAATCGATGGATTAGACTAAATCAAAACATGACATTTTAACCATGAAATTTAATAAACTAAATAATAGATATTTTATCTTACGTTTTGATTTACTGTTGTGTTTATGTAACATTTCATAACTCTGCCCGGGATTCTTTACACCTACATCCTCATATGCCTCAGGTACATGACTACGCAAAATTGAAAAATAAATAAAGGTTTTTTAAGTTGACGTTGAATGAATTAACGTGTTTATTATTTCATGGTTCTATCTCACTATATACCAGAACCATTCTATTTTTAAATGACTACATTATATTTTCTTCTCACAGAACCCGTGTTCCAAATGAGAAAAGTCGATTCAGTTTCTAGTTGTTTCCTAGTAAATATATATACTGCAGTAGAAATGTTTTGTATCTCTTCGACTATTGTGATGATTGGTCAATTTTGAATGCAACGAACAATAAAATATGAAAAAGATAAAACTATGAAAGAACACTCAAGCCACGTATTTAAATACATAGATAAACAATACATTAATTTTAATAGTTCTAAATGAATCAATAACTTAAGCTTAAATTATTTGTTTACAGCCTTTTTTGTTTGGACGATTCATTTTATTCTTCGTATACTGAAATATCTTTTTTACGTAGAAATATCGTGTAATAAACTTCTGGATGCAATTTCAATATAATGTTTCTCATACTATTCATTCAAATTATACAATAAAATATGCATTGAAGACCTGTGGGTGACCTTCTGCTGTTTTTTTTCTATGGTCGGGTTGTTGTCTCTTTGGCACATTCCCCATTTCCATTCTCAATTTTATATATCATCTGCTGAGTTTTGACCTTTTTAACAGTTTAGAAGCTTACCAGTTAACAATTTTCTTCTTCTTTGCTTTCTTTTCTTTTTTTTCTTTCTTTGCTGTGTGAATATAAAGAAGAAGTAATCAAATTAACTGATATCCTGATGCAGATTTATATAAGAGTACTGTTTTTTTTTTCGAAAAGGTTAAAGTCTTTTTACTTTTGATTTTAAATTTTTTAAGTAAAATGATTAAAGTTAAAGCAATCCATTTAACAAGGAAATTTGTTTTCAATTTAATACATATAGATCTAGTGACTTTTTGGGCCCTTTATAGCTTGTTGTTCGGTGTGAGTCAAAGCTCCGTGTTGAAGGTATAATGGTTAACTTTTATAAATTGTTTCTTTGATGGAGAGTTGTCTCATTGGCACTCATACCACATCTTCTTATATCTATATTATACTTTATTCAAATACAGGTACCTATATCAGTGACATAACTCATACCTTGTGTCCATTTTGAATCATCGACCTCATCATAAACTACCGTTCCATCTTCCAGTACACTTCTTACTCTAAAGAAATATATGTGGATTATCTAAGTCGCACTTAACCATTGTTTAAAAAGTCAAATAACAAAAATGTCAAACTCCAAGCAAAATTCAAATCGGAAAATCATTTATCAAAAGACAAAATCAAAAGCTTATACAAATCAAACGAATCGAAAACGACTGTCTTATTTCTGACTTGTTACAGATATTTCCTTTTGAAGAAAATGATGGATTAAGCCTTATGTCATTGCTAGTAAAAACTCTCAATTGCATAAAATTCAATTCGTTTATATACTTATATAACAACAGTGTGTGAAGGAAATAAGCAGATGTATTAATGAAAAATGTACAAAAATAGTTGTACAGCAGTCAATATTGTCTGAAAATCGTAATAACTATGAAAATAATATGTCAACAAAGACAAAGAAAAATGCAAACTACCGCCAATGACTTGCTAAATAGTATAACAGAAAATGCACAGTTTTATGTCATTAAAACAACTCTTCAATAAAACTAGATTATACATGGCATATACCTTGTTAATCTTCTTTCCTTTTGCGTTTCTTTTATTTTGTCACGAGAAGAATCTAGATTAAAAGAAATACAGAAAACCTTTACAATTTTTGAGAAGGATGAATATTAATTCAACGGTTACATGTTTAGATTTATTAAATTTAAACCAACAAATTATCTTGGTATACAACTATTTGTCTTATAAAGATTTACCAAAAGCGCTCGTTGACATCAAGTGTGAAAAATCTATAATTATGCAAGAACGAATTGCAATTTTTCTAAAAAGATAAACTTTGGATCGTACAGGTTGCTCCACATTTGATTGTTTCTTCTTTGCATTCATGGTTTGTTCTTAAATGCATTGCATATGCACTTTTAATCCAAATTCTATAAACAGTAGACTATGCCGTTACATCAACAACATAAGTATGCATTATTATCTCCCCTCTTAAAAAGACCACTTTTTAGTTATATCCTTCATTGTTAAGTTACGTCAATAATGCGCGATTTAATGGCGTCAATTATCAGATAGAGGGGAAGGCTGTATCCCTGTACTATGAAAGTTCACGACTTTGTGATCATCATTATGCAGAATAAACTAGAAATGATAATTTTCTTTCGTAGGTACTTAATAACATTTCTTCCCCGATGACAGAAGTGCTGATTATCAATTATAAGAATTAGATTGATACACTCGGGGACTATATATGTTAGGTGATAGCATTATGAACAAATGATACTATTATTGTCAACTTTGAGAATGTTTTGGTCATGAATACCTTGGCGACTGAAATCGCCAGTTTCTTACTGGACGATTGCATTAGAAGTAACTGATAATGTAAAAAAATATTGATACATTTAAAGGCAACTGGGTTGATATCCTCATGTATAAATAGTCATATATACTAATACAAACTAGGCAGATGATACCTATAGTCTATAAGTAGTTTTAACAAAGAGTGGGAAAAAATCAAATATACTATCTTTGCTTCAACCACAATCATCTTTAAATAACAGAATAAATGATTTTTTACCCGATGAAGTTTTTTTTTATCAGAAAACTATATGAATACTTCTAAAAGTGTCAATATATCGACAATCATTATCCCTTTTTATTCTAACATGCATAATCATTGAATAAATGTTTGTATTCCCGTTAGCGTAGCTTTATCATAATTCTTTTAATTTCAATTGTGTATAACATTTTATCTTATCTTACTATAATATATTATTGTATGTACCAGAGCTTCCACAGCGACGAATGACTATCATAGCAACAGCCAGGACGACAACACACACCACAACTCCAGTCATAACGATGATCACAACTTGAAGTTGAAATCCAAGGGACATAAACGAACACAGTAGTGGTTCGTCTGCCGATAATCCTATTAAAAGATAGACATTATTTCATCAAGGCCAATATCAATCAAAATTATAATCTCTCTTGAAAAAGACCCCCTATTAAAAGTATTGTTTCAGTTGACTTATGAGTGTTCCCAAAAACTATATGTTGTTTGCATGCACATTTTGAAATAAAGCCGAGAGCCAATACCCACAGAAAACAGAAATGCAAATTGACAGTTATACTCAAAGCCTGTCCAGTTTATAGGTTACATGTGGAGCAAGATTTGCTTACCTTTCGGAACTGAGGTCACTTAAAGGTTTTGATGGGATTCTTGTTGCTCAGTCGTTTGTTTTCTATGTCTCGAATACTGTGGTTTGCCTTTTGGTCTTTTTTCTTTTTTCAAATGGCGTTGTTAGTCTCAATTATACAGAATGCTTTGAATTTTGTTATGTGATTGTAAGAATTGTATTACTCATCTGTGCCTGGTAGGTTTTGTATGGCCTTCTAAGATGTTTACATGACCTGTTTAAGATGTATACCAAGTAATGTTATGTTGTAGTTTAGCAAATGGTTTAGGTAGCAGAAATATACAAATATTCTCTGATCTTATCGACTGTTTGTTTTTTTTATAAATTCTACAACATCTTAAGAGAGGGGCGAAAGATACCGGAGGGACAATCAAATTCATAAATAGAAAATAAACTGCCATCGCGAACCCCTAAAAAACTAGGGTGATCTCATGTGCACCGGAAGGGTAAGCAGATCCTGCTCCACATGTGACATCCCGTCGTGTTGCTCATGTTATTACAAACCCGGTAAATAGTTTAATTCGGTAGGTCACATTCCTGAAAGGGAAAGGGGATTTTAATTACGATGTAAGGAACATATCCGATATCATCTGAGAAACGGTTATTCAATAACGGTCAACCAACTCGTGATGGCGTCCGTAGTCCTGTTTGTTATATTATAGGAAATACTATTCATTTGAGTCTGTAACATTATAGAGAAGAATTCCGGATAAAGAATAGACTATGATCCGACATTCAGACAATTAAATAGTTAAGTCGACATTTCAATATTTATGTTATTACTTGTTAAATTGTATAATGAATGTTGAAAAATTTATTATCGTTTTCTGTCTTTTGTTGGTTACAAATTAAAGGTAATTTCTGGCCGTAATTATGTCCCTTTGGTATCTTTCGCCTTTTTAAAATAAGATATTAACCTTAAATCTTGATATATTGTTTTCATTTCATGACTAAAAAGGTATTTTATTATGTATTTCGTGCAATACCTGAATGTACCGTTGGCGTCTTTCTACTCCAAACATCTACTGTTCCATTAACCGATCCGTAATCGTTATCGATAACATATCTGTAATCTCCCGTGTTAGATACGTTGATCACTAGAACAGTGCCCTCTATCGGTACAATTTTTCTACTAATCAAGAATGGGATATCCAGGTTTTGAGAAGATTTACGGAAGACAAGTTGAATGCCATTACGGTAGAGTTTTTGTTGTGTAGCCATTGGGTATGAATAATACGATATCATAATATCATAATTGTGTGTGGTGTTTACTATGCTATGTCCGATGACTATAGGATAATCTGTAATATATAACAGATTTGTCGTCGAATCACGATTACACATAAATGATTTTACAGTTACAAATTTTAACGAAAACAAGGTGCAATGGTTAGTTAAGGCAAGTATATATGTGCTCAGAATTTGTTATTTTCAAATAGATGTCAAAGCGAGTAATATTAGTTTTGTAAACAAAATTGGCATCACCGTCATGCACTAAAACAAAGTTTCTGAAAAGTAGTTTCCTCCTAAATCAATTTCAACTAATGTATACATGCTTTAAAGGCATATTGCCTCGATGTCCGACTAGTATTAATAGTTTAATTACTATTTCAATAGCATGTCAACACAGGCTCCAGTCTTAATTGAGAAGCATATTCAGTTTTTTTTCGCAAATGCATCAAAATCATCTTGAATTGATTTTAGCACTACAGAATAAATGCTGTAAGTGTACTTATAAGGACCAAAATATTCGATCCATTTTTTCAAAATAATTTGTTTTTCAAGATAATACAGATACATGAGAGGAAGTGCAATAGATCTTACCTTGTTAAACTATTCTCATACAAATTCACATATAAATTTGGACAAAATTTGGGATATGTTTATAAAATCCTAAATCTTAAAAATACATTTAAACCTAGATAACACACTAAATATTCAAGTCATTGGAATTTTTGTTATAACCATCATATATAAAACGTGTTTTGTCGGTGGTTTTGCATATCATATATACACACACATGGCAGTGGTCGGTTTCGTGTGATATTTCGCAGAAAATTGATACTTATACTTATTTTGTCGCCTTCAATCAATATTGAAGTGCATATTAGTTCATGCATTTTAAGGACGAAATTATCTAACAACAAAAAACTCAAGCAGGTGATATGACATCAAGCTGCTTTTTCAATTTTAATTCTTATGTCATGATCATGAAGGAAATACGAGCTAAAAATGACACTGATCATCTGAAACTCGAAGTAGGAAATTGAAATTTAAAGAAGGAAATTCACAGTCATGATTACTATAACACTTTTTTTTTTTTTTATCAAAAGTTTAAATAATGTAAATAATAATGGTCTGATATGCATATGTAATTACAATCCCATTCCCTTTTCACAAAGAATGTGATCTTTCGAATTAGGCTATAAACCGGGTTTGTAATAACATTAGCAACACAACGAGTGCCACATGTAGGGCAGGAGTGGCTTACCATTCTGGAACACTTGAGATAACCCCCAGATTCGGTGGGGTTCTTGCTGCTTAGTCTTTAGTTTTTGAAGTTGTGACTTGTGTACTATTATTTGTCTGTTTGTATTTTACTTTTTTAGCCATGGCATTGTCAGTTTATTTTCAATCTATGAGTTTGAATGTCCCCCTGGTATCTTTAGCCCCTCTTTGTTATGTGTCTTTTCAAAATGATATTTATATGCTTCATAAAAAAAATCAAACAATGATGTCATAGATGAATCTTAATGTTGACTTAACGTGCATTTTGTGAATTTATTCATTTGCTTCATATATTTGATGATTTGTTTTCATAGCTGAAACGAAATAAAAAAAAGAAGCTAAATATCTCGCTTGAATTTGGTTTAAATACTTTGAATCAATTTCAGATATTGAAATGTTTCCTTTTGTCTTGTTCTAATTATTTCTATACATGATAGTTCGTACATAAGTCTACATAAATGGACGTTTGAGGAATAGAGTTGCGTATAATGTTAGATTATTTCTATGACTTTACATGTACATACATTACACATCTACCTTTTATTAGTATAAGCACATGTATAGTAGGTTTGTCCAGAAGTTGATTATAACTAATAATGATCACATTTGCAATACCCGATGGACTATCAAATGATTTTCAAGTGTATATTAAATAGTCTTCCTCAATATAGAAGTAAAAACTATCATTCTGCAACAAAAATACAAAAAGTAACTATGTATAAAAGTGTCAATATATTTTCGCGCAGAGTAGCTTGGGAAAAATTAACATGAAAATAAAAGTTCCGTTGGTTTCTTCTCCCTGTGACAACTCAAAGGTTGTCATCTTTCAGATTCGTAGTATTTTTTTATCATCGAGATAAATACTAAATGACATTAAAGTAGGTCTTCAAGACGGACATGATATATGTGTTACATATATTTTTTCATTCATTTTATTACATAAATTAGGCCGTTAGTTTTCTCGTTTAAATTGTTTTACATTGTCATTTTAGGGACTTTTATAGCTGACTATGCGGTATGAGCTTTGCGTATTGTTGAAGGCCGCACGGTGACCTATAGTTGTTAATTTATCTGTCATTTGGTCTCTTTTGGAGAGTTGTCTCATTGGCAATCATACTAAATCATCTTTTTTATATGAATATTATTCAGGAAATAACCTAATATATTGTATGTGAAGATGTATATATGGCTTATTAAATAAAAATCTTACCTTTAACCTTTAAATCAACAGAAGCAACAGAAGTCTTTGTATTATTGGGATGAGTCACATTGTTCCCGACTATGCAGTAGTACGTCCCTGTATCCTGATACGTACATTGTGACAACTTCAGGTAAGAAATGTTGTCATAGATAACACCGAAGAGGTGTCGAATAACGGTACCACCAACACGATGTTCCCAGTCACTAAACGTATACTTTGCTGGGTTACCCTCCACTTCACAGCTCAAATTGATATTTTGTAACCTGTTGCAGACGTAGGATGGTTGCATATGAATAGTAGGTGGGTCTACAATGGAAAGTAATTTTAAAGGTCTACTATCCAGCATGATACTGAATACTTTGTTTTATCTATTAACTCTTGCAGACGCTTTATCTTTTTTTTAAATACTTGACCACATCATTTATCAATATTTAATGTAAATTAGTGTTAAAAGATATATATTAGGTTTTAGTAGTTGTAATTTATTGTTTCAGCTTCAAATATACAAAACTCTTCACTTCCATAAGTTTGTTTTGGCTTTTTGGTGGGTTTGCATTTAATGTACTTAAACAATAAGCTAAGCAATGCAGTCAACAGAAAACGTCTTACATTTTGGATGCAGCGTTATGGTTTTATGAAACCAAAATTTTCCCTGGCTTGCTGTAGTAATTACTTCTACACTGCAATTGTAGACATTGTATGTATCCGTCTTCTTGACCAGAAACCGAAGAATATTCGGCTGTATAATATTATGCCTGGAATCGGGTAACAATGTCTTGTTTACATACCACTTAAATGTTCTGGTCTTGTTTACCTCAACAGGATATGAACAAGTTAAATCTACTGTAAAACCAACAGTTACTTCTGGTGGTACTGCTATCTCTGGTTGCTGTGTCGAGACTATTAAGGTACAAAAATAATATATAGCAATATTTTTTATACAAGTTTCTCTACTGATTTTGATTTAAACTGAAATAAATAATGGAAAAGGGGAATGTATCAAAGAGACAATCACCCGACCAAAGAGCAGAAAACAGCCGAAGGTTACAAATGGGTTTTCAAAACAGCGAGAAAATCCCGCACTGACAGGCGGGCTTCAACTGTTTGTAGCTAATTTTTATATTTAAAAAAATCAACTTTTGTTTTTTCTTTTAAAACATTCTTCTTAAGTATTTTTTGGAATGAAATAAAACTTCGAGGAATGCAAATGATAGGGTTAATATTCCCGTCTTTCAAATCTAGAAATATAGAAATACAAACCCTGAAAGATGCAACTTCCAAATCCTATCACTAAATGCACCAAATATATCATTTTCTCTATATAATTTCAATAACACATCTTATCGGCGTTTTCGTGGTCAAACTAATGAAAATACAGGAAGTTTGAAGTGAAAGGTATTATATTTAATCATACTACCGATAGTCATAGTCATAGCTATGAGAACGAAAGGCACATTTCTTAAAAGTCTCATTTTCTAATTATAATTACAGTCACCTTTAAACAATCAAATCCAGGAAATATTTCTCTTGCACTTCGATCTGAACTCTTAAAAAGTTATAACCATACCTGTACAATATAAAAATTATATACATTTATACATTTAAAGTTTTATCGACTTAAACTCGAAATTTCTTTTTAAATCTAGTATTTTTTTTTCAAAAAACTTGAAATTTCTACTTTAAAATATAGGCATTTCTCCTTTTTAACTGTGAAAATTTTGACTTCAAACTGAAAATGATGCTTTGATCTTGGAATAAATATCGAAAGTCAAAATATAGAGATTTGAAAAGTTATTATTTCGAAATTCAAAGATTTTCAAAGATGGACCATGGAAAAAAATGTCAATTTTTTTTTATCATTTCTCATGTAAGTAATATGCGTTCGTATTATATATCAATCACATCAATACAACAATGTATAAAAAGGAAAATTCCATGTTAAATATAAAAAAAGGTAATTTAGGAAGTTTGTTGTAAGATAGCCCGGAAATAATTCAAAAGACATATTTATACATTGTATATTATTTTAAGTAGATGGTAAACTATCTCCTATTATTATATTAGAAGTAGAGGTCGGTCATTTAAAAACGTATCAACCGTATCGTATACGTTGACGTATCCGCATCTGCCGGTTTCATCAAAAAATATTATGTGATCTCTAGCTTAAGAACACTTTGCGTTCGAAACAATCAAACATTCACTTTCAAAATTTGCAATAGTAGTGTTTTATAAAAATAATAATAAGAGGGTCTATCAACTACTTTTACACGCCGTTAAATAGGAGCCAATGTAGGGCAGGTACACGAATATCGTACACAATCCTATGATGAGTTTATTTACAACCACTGGGTCGATGCCACTGCTGGTGGAGATTTATTTACCCAAGGGTATCACAAGCCCAGTAGTCAGCACTGTTTGTGCTGAAAAGGAATTATCATTGATATTGTTATATTTATAAATAAACTGTTTTACAAAATTTTGAATTTTTTGAAATAATAAGGCTTTTCTACCTCAGGCATAGATTATCTTAGCTGTATTTGACAACACTTTTAGGAATTTTGGATCTCAATGCTCTTCAACTTTGTACTTTATTTGACTTTTTTGGAATCGAGCGTCACTGATGAGTCTTTTGTAGACAAAACGCGCGTCTGGCGTATATATAATTTAGTCCTGGTATCTATGATGAGTTTATTAAATAATCTAGTTAAAAAATATTTCAAGATCTTACATGAATAAACACACACAAAAAATCAAATGTACTACTTATATACATGTAAGGAACTTTGAATATTGTTCATTTGCGATGTTATCATTAGAAGCCTTGGGCTTAAATCTTCATAAAACATGACCAAGTATAGTCTAACCTATAAATAAAACAGTACTGAGTATCAATCTATTTGTCACATAACAATTTGGTTCTACGTGAGCACATGTTAGCACACAAATAAACGATTTTACCGTATTCATTCCTATCATGCCTGTAAACTGTTCCAACTGTCCGGAATATCTTTAAAAGTCGGATTACATGTTCCACAAAACCTCGATATTTCCTTATTGTTTTGTTAATTTTTGCTTTTGCATTAGAAATTAATCAGTTGCTCATTTGCATTATTGAAAGTACTTAAAATTAAAGCTCGAGATCACGTACTGTTTTTTGATAAATCTGCAGATGCGTATACGTCAACGTAAACGATACGCTTGATACGTCTTCAAATGACCGACCTCTAGTACTCACTATATATTGAAAGACAGTCTGGATTGACCTGACATTTTCGTTTTTACCTATAGTTTATAACCATTACGCAAATTAGAATTAACTTATATGTGGACCATTCATTGGTTTAAAAACGAAAATAACACAATCCTCTTGCATTCATTTCATTAACTTATTCTGTATATTTATTTTAAAATCCCTGCCTTTCAGATTTCAAAATCTTTGGGTTTGACCTGAGCAATCCTGTTGAAAGTGAATCCAGAAAAGCACTTCGGATTCCCGCCGAAACTTATGAGGTGGCTTTTTCTTTTTTTTACAGTTATGTTGACTTTGAAGATAGAGGCTAATTGTTATCAATTATTTTTTTTTATTCGATGAGGTGTTCTCGTTTTTGTCTTACACAAACTTGGTTGGAAAAGATTCTTTTATATGTGACGTCATCAGGCACTGTCGCCTTTTGTTATGACGTCACAATACACAAATTCTGAAGAAAACAAGAGAATTTGACATCATGATTAAATTTCGACCAACCATTTGCCGAGAACAGATTTTTCACCAATGATGAGAACTATTTTTCTCAAACCGGTCTAGAAATGTGCAAATTGCACAAACAATAGAGAAATATCGTTATAGACGAGTTGCAGTGGTGGAGTCTTTTCTTATTTATCCTTTGTTTTCAAAGATTTGCAGAGAGTTGTTATCTTTATAAGTGACGTCATCAGGCATGGTCGCCTTTATTCATGACGTCACAATAGGAAATTAGGAAGAAATCCAGAAAAGTTTAACGTCATAATCAAATTTCGACCAATCATTTGAGAAAAGAAATTTACTAGCTAGGAGAATTTTTTTTTATTAAACATGAATATTTGCAAATTGCCAATAGAAATAAACTCATTAAAGATACCAGGTTTAAAATTTTGTAGACCGAAAGTTCCGAAATGTTTGGCAAGTACAACTGCTGTAGTCTAAAAAATCCTTAGTATTCGAACATCTACCTTTAGGGGTTGTACATAAGTTTCAACCATTTGCTTAAACATGCATAAAATTATACTAATGGTTTTACATTATTTTATTGATGATTATATTTGCATTGGTCAACAGGTAGCTGATCAGACTAGATCCACTGAGCGTTGCAAGTCCCAGTGGATGTGTGGGTTGTAAGTCACAGGTAACTCATCGCCCAATATCATCATGTGTCTGAAGGGCCGAAGCCCCGCAGGTAAGAATTAACTCTACCTGATGACAATACCACATTGCTAAATTTTTAATAAGTTCGATCACAAAATAACTTTGTATATAGGTTTAATATGTGCACAAACATTTTAAATTAAGTACAATAGAAATTTCAATTATGGTCTTTATCATTTTTGAAATTATGTTTTGCACAGAGTATAGTTTGCTAATAAAATTTATATCATGTAATGAAATGAATAAAATATATATATTATATTTTGTTCCACGAAAATACAAGGGAACTAATCCAATTTGTATATGGAATTTGTCTTTAAATTTTTACTCTGGAACATTACAATAAATGAAATGAAAATGTCACGTTTTATTATAATTCAATGGTTTTCATTTTCTCTTTAAAGAACCTGTCTTCAATCAGTTTTGTAAAGACATATTAGATTTGTTTCAAATGTTTTTATTCGGAACACTTATTTTGTTTTACCTTCACCGCTATGGTAAAAGCTGCAATCGCTGCTGCAGATTGGACACACTGTATGTAGTGTGCCGGTAGATAATTTGAAACTCAAAACTCGCATATTGATAATGTAAAATGCATAATTAAAAAAAAAAAGACACTTCTAAAGTTTGGTCGTCGTTTCAAAAGTGAGGCATTTGCCTTAGTTGCTTCCATTACGCTACGGCCCTGAAATTGTCGTTACCACTATCCCGTCCCTTTTCGTCATATGTGATCTATGAATTAGACCTATCACATAGTTTTAAAATGACATTTGTAACACGATCGGTGTCACTTGTAGTGGAGGTTGTGCTTACCCTTCTGTTGCACATTAGATCAACAGGACTATTAGGAGGCACAGTCTTTCTGTTTTCTATAATGTGTTTGGTAAAACTGTTGTTTAACTTATGATTTTTTTTTGCTAAGGCGTTGTCAGTTCTTACGTAACATTGAAATGAATAATAGTACATAATGCACTGCTTTTTACGTTTTCTTTTAATGTGCTGGTAGTGATCTTTTTATGTCATGAACTAACTTGTCATATTTTTTCCTTAAAAGTAAGAATGTTTTTTTTTAAGATAACAACAGAAAAATTATATGTTAAAGAACGTAAACACCGAGTTGTCCTCGTTTTAAAAAAACAATGTGTTTGCGTTGAAAAAATAACACAGATATGTTAACTACATTAAACACATCATGTACTTTTAGATTTTATTGTAAAAAGTTGTTATCCAAATATCATGTCACGTAATATCAAAATACAAGTTCACATGTGACGACAAAGATAAGCTTTACCAATTATCATGTACATACGACACAATTTGTTAAAAGAATTTACAAGGGCATGTATATGTTCCTAAAATGCTGTATCTGGAGTTTTAAGGCATGTCAATAAAATTGAAACAAACATTGACGTCGTGTTCTACGTGGATAAAACGTTGTGTGGTTTGGGTTGACTGATACTTTTAATTACATAAAAACTGTATCTACTCATTTCATTTTTAGAATTTAAGCAATGCATATAAATTCTATCGAGAACTTCGTACGCGCATAGTTTTCTTTAAATATTCAAATCTTAACGTATTTTTTTGTGATAGCTTAATTAACGATATAAAAATATCACGTTCTCAAGTTTCAATGGATGTTTATTCCGGACATATAAATAATGCATTTATTTGCGAAGATAAAAGTTTTAATCAAAGACGTTCAAGCCAAGGTCATGTTAGACAAAGAAGTAAAAGTAGCGCGGACACGTCAATTGTTTACAAAAATAAACATGGCCAGAGGAGCAGGAGCTTCGGTTTTATTAACACGTCGAGGTATCATCAAAACCTCAGGGATAATTGGACCGAGTTTCTCTTCTCCAAGGAGTCCATTCTACTCGAATACGACAACGTAAATAGATCAGTAAACAAAGAGGTACCAGATGGTGGATGGGGATGGATAGTTTTACTAAGCAGTTTTATGATACAATTCCTTGTAGTTGGTAAGAATATTAATTTTATAAACATAAAGTGCATCGTAAATGTAAACTTAGACTTTTGGTGTTATCGCTCTTTAGTGGAGTTTTAATTCCCCGAGTGTATGACCAGCCCAGTAGTCAGCACAGAACAGTAGTCAGCACTTCTGTGCTGACATGAATTATCATTGATATGGTCATATTTTAAAATTAACTGTTTACAAATCTTTGAATATTTGAAATACTAAGGCGTTTCTACCTCAGAAATAGATTACCGTAGCTGTATTTGGCAAAACTTGTAGGAATTTTGGTCCTCAATGCTCTTCAACTTCGTACTTTATTTGGCCTTTTTAACTTTTTTGGATATGAGCGTCATTGGTGAGTCTTTTGTAGTCCTGGTATCTATAACGAGTTTATGTGGTCAGGTTGCTGTCTTTTAGACATATTCCCCGATTCAGTTCTCAATTCAATTAATGTTATAAGATTTTATTAAAACGCTTTCATTCTGTTAAAAATTCGTTAATCGATAAATACAAATCAAAATCTCATTTGAAAGGTTGTCCAATATTCAGTTAGATTTATGATAAAAAAAAAACATATTCTTCGACAAATTATTTTCTTAGTATACATAGTGATGCTGTTTTATTTATGTCTTTATATTTATATGGGCTGTATTGTTTATAGTATTTTTATGTCCATTTCAGGCCTTGACGGTGCATCTGGTGTCTTGTTTTTAAAATTCACAGATCGTTACAAACAATCGGCTGCGCTAACGGCTTGGCTAGGGTCACTAGCAACGGCATTAAGACTGTCACTAGGTATGTAACTAATAACTAATTTACCATACAGGCACTACGCGTATAACACCATATCATTATATTTTAATTTCAGAACTTAATAAGCAAATGTGTGCCCAACCACTGGAAACTACGTTAAGGTTATCTATCGGTCATTTGAATTGGTTTGAAATTTCAAGTCATTAAGCGAAACAGTTGACAGCGATAAGTTATCTCCCATAGTGCCATTCATTACATGGTTTTGGACGATGCGACTGCAAGTGAAGGTCACTTTAGTGTTGACATGAATTATCAATAATATTATCAAAGTTTTAAATCACAACACTTTGATTTATTTTCTTTCCCCGGGATAGATTACCAAAGCTTTATTTGGCCAAAACTTTGAGAATTTCGGGTCCTACATGCTTTTCAACGTCGCACTTTATTTAGCTTTATTGGACGTTTGTGATTCGAATCTTCTGTAGACTAAACTCGCGTCTGGCGTTCACAATTTTAATCGTTGTGTCTATGCAGTGTTTATCGGCTGTGTTACTGTGGTGTTTTGTAGAAGTCAAGCACAATGACCGGTAAATATAGTGTTCCAAGAAAGAGATAATACCGTGGAAGATTTATGAAAACGGCACGAGATTAAGAAATCTAGGATACAATATTAGATGAAAAATTAATCAAGATGTATCACTTTTATTATTAAGACATACATCCTAACGAAACATATTGTTTTTCCTATTACATTATCTATATAATATTACAAATCTCGTAATAAATTACTAGTGTAAGCATGGCATGTGAATATGTGATAAGTTTTTGCTTATGTAAGTATTGTATCTTTTATTTTTACAGGTCCATTAGCAAGTGGTTTAAGCAATAGATTTACAGAGAGGGTCCTGATTATGGCAAGCGGAGTTATACTTTCATTATCTATGGTGTTGACGAGTCTATCACCAAATGTTGTTTATGTCTTCCTGAGCTTTGGAATATTGGGAGGTTTGTTATTTCACCGATATTAAGGCATTTTTAAAATTACACAATAGAAACAACATTGATGTGACAAAACAGACATTCATTTTATCAATATTTTTAAAAAGATAAATGCATACCGATTTTTTATGGTTTCTGCATTTTGATACTGTCAAATATTAGCTGTGAGTCCCAGTGTAAAGTTAAAAAAGGCTCATCTAATAATTTACAATATCACTTAAGGAAAAATCAAATAAAATTTAAGACCCATTGGTGGCCTTTGGCTGTTGTCTGCTCTATGGTCGGGTTGTTGTCTCTTTGACACATTTCCAATTTCAATTCTCAATTTTAGTATACCATTTTGTATTTGTGCGTTTTGTTCAAGGCCGACTCAATAGTTCTGCTTTGTTGTATGTCACAAAACCGTGATATGCTTTTTTAGGATTAGTTGAGATGCTTTTTAAACATTTAGTAATTCCAAGGCGTTGTCAGTTTTTTGTCTTATGAGTTTGAATGTCTTGAACACAGCAATAGAAACACAGGAGAAACAATAAAACATTCAGAAATTGTCTTACAATTATCGTATCTCATTGTAAACCAAACTGTATTTTTGTCATAAAATGTTTTCTAATGTTGCTTGACACATTTTCACGTGTTGTTTCTTGTTTATTATTTATAACTGTAGATGTAAATGTCCTTTGGTTTTTTGAGTCTTTGTTTACTCCTTGGTTATGATTCTTATTGTCTTTCAATAATTGGATTTGTTAGTTGCTGTTTGCCATTATACTATTTCAACCAATGTTAAGACAGAACATATGCCGTACGTTCTGTCTTTTAAAATTTCAAAAGCTCGACTATTTGCGAGCATTCCAAAGCTTACTTTATAAAAATGTTTTTTCATATCATTACAGTAGGGTTACCTGTAGATAATATAGTGCACTATTGTTTACTTTGTTCTGTTTTGTTTGTTCTATAATGAATATAGAAATAAAAAAATGTGCTATGATTGTCATAATTTTCATTAATACAACATCTGATCTATACCGGATGTTGGTGATTTTGCATATATGGGATGGGATTCTAATATTTTGTTTGTAGTGTAAGACGTCGACAAATTATGTGTACGGCTATTACAACGTTACAATGTTATTCTTAGACTCTGTTCACTTGCATGCTGGAGTCCAATCATGTATTATAAATCCGATGTCATTTCAGGAATCGGAAGATCATTTGCTTTTTGTCCATCCATAGTTATGTTAGGCATATACTTTGAGAAGAAACTAGGTATGGTGACTGGACTATCAGGCACTGGTTGTGATGTAGGACGGTTTGCAATTTCCCTTTTGGTACCTCTATTGTTTAGATTCTTTGATTTCCAAGGAGCCTTCATTGTAATGGGTGGAATCGCTCTACAGATTGTTGTAATGGGAGCGCTGATGAGACCACTATCTGTTGACCAAAAGATCAGTGAATCTAATAAAGGGTAATTATTTACTTTTTGCGAAATAATATAAGCGCATAAAACATTGTGTAATGATTATTATTAAAAAAATATATATATATACTTCATATCTGTTTGTTAATGAACATTCTCTTATGGTTGTAGTATTTATATATTAATTGCATAAATAGATATATTTCTTATCACCCGAAAACTGCGTTTTTTATTGGCATATCCAGCATCATTAGACATCATAAAGACATGTTCATTGGATATTCATTAGATCTTTGTAACTTTCAAAGGTTAAGACGGTGTATATTTCGTCCAGTGTAACGGACATTTGTGATTTCTTCAATAATATAAAAAGCTGCCGCACTTTTAACCTTGAAATCTCCCTCTTGTCAAGTTTTTATTATGTTCTGGAGCATAAACACAATGTTATAATGTCTTATTTGAAAGTTTGATGCCATAAATGGAGATATGATGTCATACTGGTAAGTTTAAAAGACTAAATCATCGATTCACAGAAGCCGTGCAATCCTGACATGTACAACGTCATAAAAGCCTACCTACCAGTTTAAACAAATGAATAAAAATTCCAACGGAAACATTCCTGAAGAGTAAGAAGCTACCAAAAAGAAACTTTAAAATAGTTTTGACAGAATCGTAATTTTTATGACATAACAGGGATGGACTACAACGTTTCAAAATGCAATTACCTTAGATGCAGTTTCTGAAAATATACAGAAAACGAACATTAAAATACATTTTTGCAAAAGGTATGAAAAAAGCGCTAGTGATGTTATTTAAACGAACTTTGATTATTTGATGTGAAAAGTAGTTTTTCCAAATTATAAATGTTTGATACATACATTATGTGGACCGTTGTTAATGACATTTGACATAACTATTCTTTTCAATTGATTTCCAATGCACATGAATTACCCCGAAGTTGTTTTTTAGAAATGGATTGAGTAATTTTTGTTTTCTTCTTTTTATCTTTGCTCTTATAAGGCCACAATGCGTTCTCACTTACCATCTATCTCTAAAACAGCTTTGGTGTCATTCTATACCTTTGAATATCATTTGTATCCCAATGTGCATTGTATATATAGATCATTGATATCATTACAGATCACGTATCCGACCAGAATTAAAGAACAAATGCTGCAATATGTCTTCTGTCGCTGTAACAATTCCTGAGAACAGCATAACAAACGAGGACACTAAAGAAGAAATATATACATATGATGAAGATAAAACTCCAATATTTAACTTTTCCTTACTGAAAGAAATGAGATTTGTAGGATTTTGTATTACAATGCTTCTAACTACATTAGCAGAACAATCAGCGTTTGTATTTCTACCAGCCTTTTCTGAGGAGATCGGTGTCCTTGGAAAAACTGGATCAGAATATACCTTAGCAATTACATCCGTTTTTATAACTTTAGCTAAGATCATAGCTGGTTTTATATATGATTGTCGACTAGTTAGACCATACCGTGTATATGTTTTTAATGCGCTTATGTTTGGTCAGGTTACAGTTTCTTTTGTGATACCTTCAGTCAAAACATTTACACAACTGGCTATAGCGTGCGCATTATATGGAATGTTTTCTGGGTTGTATACGGCACAGAAATCAGTGGTTATCGTGGATATTTTAGGCAGGGATAAGCTTAAATATTCTTATGGAATTCTAATGATGTTTCAAGGGATAGGTGTTCTCTTAGGACCCCCTCTTTCTGGTATGTATAGATAAAATAAAAATAAGGTATCATTTACTTCGAATATGTTATGAATTTAATGCTTATTTTACAATCTATGAAATAAAATTCAATTATCCATACTCCCTGTACACAATTTACATAATTTAAATTAGTGGCATGACTAATAAGTTTGTGTAATGCGGTACAGATCATCCAAGATTGACTTATGGACTTTTCATCGGAGTTTAATACTTTTGTGATATTACCTCTAACGATATGACGAGTGTTATTTTCTTAACAAAAACAAGAATAAGACTGGTCCTTTCACTTTTTTCGTAATAATAGGGAGCTCGAATTATGCCTAGTTAAAATATAGGTTATAAAAAAAACCAAAAAAAAAAAAGAAACAAAACTATAATGTGAATACGTAAATAACGTAAATAAACATGACAAAGCACACAAGTTTGAAGAAGAAAATACACTGACCGTGCTTAAAATTCTCCCTTTTTACTTGTATCTATTTAAATGAAGTAGATGTAAAATGGCAGCAATGTCTCATATGTAGAAGAGGGACGAAAGATACCAGAGGGACAGTCAAACTCATAGATAGAAAAAAACTGACAACACCATTGCTAAAAAAGAAAAACACAAACAGACAAAAATGATATATAAGACATAACATAGAAACTAAAGACCAAGCAACACGAACCCCAATAAAAACTGGGGGTGATCTCATTGCTCCGGAAGGGTAAGCAGATCCTGCTCCATATACAGTGGTGTTGCTCGTGTATAGGTCATCGTATGGCCTTCAACCATGAGGAAACCCAATGAAAAGCTAGGCACCCCGACGATATAAAATGTGAAACAATTCCAATGAAAAATAATAACGGTCGGATTTATGACGAAACAATCAACGGATAACAGATATAACAAACGGCAACCAACGACATCACTGTCAAACGTGTATGTGTGTGCTCTAATATATTAGACGATATGACGGTAAAATTGTTATGAGTAAAAAACCTGCAAATTTTTATTGTATTTCTTCTATTGTAGGTCTGGTAAAGGATATAAATGGGCGGTATGACGTTGCATTTTACATTGGTGGAGTTTGTATGTTGGTTGGATCTCTAATTATGTTTATTAACAACGTTGTTTATTACGTAAGGTCAAAGAACAATAATAAACAGGTAGATAAACCTGGAAATCTTCCAAAGACAATTCAAATTTCTATTATACCAACTGACAACTTAAAATCATAAAAAAAACAGAAGATGAGTTTTGATAAGATTACTGAAGGTCACCTGCCGCTGTCTTAAGGACATGTACTAATTTGCAGGCATTTGCTATTACAGCAATTTCCATGAAGTTAGAACGTTGATTAAAACGTTTGATTAAAGAGTTCAGCATGGAGCTTGCAATGGGAAGCGTCGCTAATATGAACAATAGGCAAACAATTGATGATAAAAGGTTACAGCAGGAGCGAGTAGTGGTTAGCATAATAGTGAGAATACATGAACGATGTGATTGTTTAATGAAATATATAAATAAAATATTTTTTAAGTAATTTATAATGAAGTAGGTTAATTTATTTCAAGCTGTAATTAAAGAAATAGCCACTTCATACCAAACAAGAAAGAGATCAGCTGTTCATCATCTTCTGTCAAAACAAGCCAGCTGACTGTGACATGAAACACACTTCACAAGGGGTTTTTAATTGACCCTTATCCATGTTTTTAGCACAAATAAAGAAATCCAAACCTTTATATACTACCACTCTTAAAGAAGTACCGTATGATATAAAAAAATTTAAGAAAGCTCTGACAAAAAGGAAAAAAAAACATCA
Source organism: Mytilus galloprovincialis (assembly GCA_037788925.1). Taxonomy (NCBI): domain Eukaryota; kingdom Metazoa; phylum Mollusca; class Bivalvia; order Mytilida; family Mytilidae; genus Mytilus; species Mytilus galloprovincialis. The sequence goes on along the minus strand of CM075333.1, from coordinate 89,212,726 downwards.
ATTTTAATCATCGTTTTTTGTGTGGAATGTATAATCATAATCTTATCAGTTGCGCATTATCACATTTCGATGTTTAGGTAACCATTTGATATATGATTAAGTATATTATCGTAAACGTTTAGTATTTGTACGGGTAGAACGAACAGACGGACCCACAGTGCCGAAAATATATACTAGTCAACAAAAGAAACGATACACGACTTTGAAATAAAATTTATCAAAAAGTGTTACATATAAAACAAAATGATATACACTATTTTAAAAAGCTTTCATTTGCAATGTATGCACATGTGGTAATGAAAATCAAAACTTTTCGGAAAGTATCTAAACTCCGTGTAAACGATCATAGGGTGTAAATTAGTTTTGCGGAAAGTTGAATAAAAAATCGACACATAATTTTCTAAGTACTAAATAAAATTTCAAATTTGATTAAAAATATTCAATATGCTAATCAAGTTATGTTCATGTTGTAACTAATGGGTTGAAATATTATTTTTTAAAATTTTTGGGAAAAAAAGTGTTTTTTGAAATCTCAAAAATTGCCAAAAAAATTTTTTTTTTATTTTCGTCTCAAATCAATATTTGAGATATGAAAACAATACACAGTAAATTCGGAACCTTTCGGATTAGTTTTAAGATTGTTACCGCTTTTTGAATATCACTTTACACATACTGTCTATGGTAAATCGATGATAATGTATACATTTTAACGGTTTCTCGTGGGGCCGAACTTTGCTTAACTAATAAACGAAGAAACTGTATGATTTTTAAAAACAAATTGATGGCAAACACTGTCTTTACCTTTAAATGAGAGGTTGGCATCATTAGTTGGAACTTCTGTTTTTAAAATTGTCGTTTTATGTAAATTTTGTAAAAAAAAAAAATCGCGAAAAAACGTCCCAAAAGCAAAAAAAATGTTTTTTTTTAAACGGATTTATATTTCCATAATGATTAAGTATTACTTCCTTCAATATTGGTCCAATGAACGGAAAACTTTATCTTAAATTTGATAAAAGTCTTGTATCGTTTCTTTTGTTGACTAGTATATTATAAAAAATACAATCACAAAAATACTGAACTCACGAAAATTCAAAACGGGAAAGTCCCTAATCAAATGGTAAAATCAAAAGCTCAAACAATTCAAACGAATGGACAACAAATGTCATATTCCTGAATTGGTACAGTCATTTCCTTATGTAGAAAATTGTGGATTGAAACTGGTTTTATGGTTGGCTAAACCTCTCACGTGTATGACAGTCGTATAAAATTCCATCATATTGACAATGATGTGTGAACAAAATAAACAGACATAATAGGCAAAAGTGTCAAAATAGGGGTACAGCAAACATTAACCATGACACAATAACACAATGACGGGATGTATAAGTACAGAGCCAGGTCACATGGAAGAAAATACACAAAAAGGCACACAGACAAAGTACATTACCAAAAGCGAAAGACAAGAATACATAAATTGTCAGAGAGCAACAACACAATGACAGGATTTATAAATATAGAGCCACGTCAAATGTACACCACCACCACAAAAAAAGACTAACCGTAAAAATAATATTATCCCCTTGCTATCATTAGTTTTTTTAATAAAAACTAAAAGATCATCCGACTTAACTTATTGTGAAAGATGTAACCTTATCAATACTTTGTTTTATATAATTCTACAGAAAGATGACAAAGTACTATTAGATAAGTGCAACAGTGGTATGAATTCTTACAAGTATATTAAATTGAATAATAGAAGTATTATAAACAAAAAATAATTCATGCGCACCTTTTACACTCAGGTATGTTTGAAACTCCCGTTTTACCCTCATAACTTTATGATAAATTAAAAATGAGAATAACATGTTGCTTCAAATTTTACCGTTGTATGTTTGCCAAAGTCGAACTAGTAATAGCAAATATGATGTACTACAGGTCTTCTTCCGGCCATTAGTAAACCCCTTACTTAAGCGAGGCGTCCGGTTGTTAGGCAGTCACGTACCGTCAAAATGTGGACGTTAAATCTATGCCTAGTGTAATAGAGTGCCACACTTTCTGCATGTTTAGAATCGAGTTAAAATGTCTGTTGATCCTTTTTGAATACTGTCCTATCCAATGTACCCTCATTTTCAAGAGACAGTCTTAATTTCCCGAACATTCTCTCGGAAGACATATTTTATAGGACCTACCTATTAATTTTATTGTTATTGTTTGCTCTCGTCCTGGACATGCATTAAATATTTACCACTGGGCGTTAATCCACTAATAATAAATTAATCAATTAATCAAACTTACTTTTGATACATTAGTAGTTTTAAGAATCAACCTTTTGAGAACTAAATATAGATCGAGTGAAATGACTTATTAATGACCTTTGCCTTTGAATACCTATAACTGAATTATTCCCTTGTTATTGTCAAAAGTGTGATGCAAAATAAAATAAAAGAATAGGAAAAATAACAATTGAATACTTTTTAAACAACATCTATTCAAATAAAGTATGTGTATTCAATGAGAAAACAAATCCGGCCATCTATGGTTCCCTTCGTAATAATTCAAAACAATAGGCTGAGATACTTTCAAATATGTTGGTTAAGTCAAATAATGTCATTTATTTTGACATCTGTAGTAAAACTAAAATATACAACGAAAGAGAAATTTCCTTTTTGTCATTACAATTTGATTTTTTACAATGCTTAAAATGTGTAACATTCTTGCTTACTTTAGTTGGTGGTAGGACTATGTGGTGTGAATGTTCTGGCAGAAAGAATGTTAAGCGAACTTACTATAATATGTGCAAACGTATACTTCAAATTAATCAGATCATGATTGTATGACATGATCCATTTCCTCTCCATTAAAAATATATTTCATTCACAACAGAGATATTAAATGTAAACAATAACTTTCCATCGATTGTGAAAAATATTTTTGTGTTGACCTTGGAACACAGTTCTGTTAACCCTCATAACTTTATGCTAAATTAAAATGAGAATAACATGTTTCTTCAAATTCCGTTGCATGTTTGCCAAAGTCGAACTAGTAATAGCAAATATGATGTACTACGGGCCTTCTTCCGGCCATAAGTAAAACCCTTACTTAAGCGAGGCGTCCGGTTGTGTAGGCTGTCACGTACCGTTAAAATGCGGACGTTAAATCTATGCCTAGTGTAAGAGAGTGCCACACTCTCTGCATGTTTAGAATCGAGTTAAAATGTCTGTTGATCCTATTTGAATACTGTCCTATCCAATGTACCCTCATTTTCAAGAGACAGTCTTAATTTCCCGAACATTTTCTCGGAAGGCATATTTTATAGGACCTACCTATTGTTTTCATTGTTATTGTTTGCTCTCGTCCTGGACATGCATTAAACATTTACCACTGGGCGTTAATCCACTAATAATAAAGTAATCAATTAATCAAACTTACTTTTGATACATTAGTAGCTTTAAGATTCAACCTTTTGAGAACTAAATATAGATCAAGTGAAATGACTTATTAATGACCTTTGCCTTTGAATACCTATAACTGAATTATTCCCTTGTTATTGTCAAAAGTATAATGCAAAATAGAATAAAAGAATATGAAAAATAACAATTGAATACTTTTTAAACAACATCTATTCAAATAAAGTATGTGTATTCAATGAGAAAACAAATCCGGCCATCTATGGTTCCCTTCGTAATAATTCAAAACAATAGGCTGAGATACTTTCAAATATGTTGGTTAAGTCAAATAATGTCATTTACTTTGACATCTGTAGTAAACCTAAAATATACAACGAAAGAGAAATTTACTCTTTGTCATTACAATTTGATTTTTTACAATGCTTAAAATGTGTAACATTCTTGCTTACTTTAGTTGGTGGTAGGACTATGTGGTGTGAATGTTCTGGCAGAAAGAATGTTTGGCGAACTTACTATAATATGTGCAAACGTATACTTCAAATTAATCAGATAATTGAATTCATTTAGAAAAAAAAACCCAATTGTGACTTCAATATACATTTGTTTTTATCGAAGGACTAGTATACAAACTACAATTTATTCTTTATCATAATCCCGAAGAGTGTTACATTTTTATTGCTATCCACTAATTTGTAAGTATGCTCATTGCATCAAGGAAGGATTTCATTAAGTTCTATACAAAGGTACGGTATACAGTACGGCCATGAATTACTTTTGTCCACGCAAACGCCCTCCTGAACATAAAAAAATCTACAAAAAGGACGATTATCTTTTTTTTATTTTAACTTTCAGTTTCACAAATAAGGCTTTGGGGGCGACTTGATACCTGACATCAATTATGATTTCAATGGAAATGTTTAATAAAACATAAAAAAGTCTACTTGTGGTACTGCTGTTTTTCGTCTTTGACCAGTTTGTTTATTGGAATGGTTCTTCAGGTCAACCTAATTATTTGTCACTTCTGAAGCTATATCCAGTGATTAATGATTTATCTATCAATATTATTGATGTTATCAGTGTGGTTTTATTACTTGCATAGTTTCACAATATACAGCCGGATTGTCGGGTAATTCATACCAATTGTAAGAAATATTGTCTAGGTATCATTATTTGTTGGTAGTTCCCCACAGCTGTATTCGTATTATTTCATTCACTACACAGCTATTAAATGTACCAGAATGTAAACAATAAATTTTCATCGATTGTGAAAGATATTTTTGTGTTGACCTTGGAACACAGTTCTGTTAACTACTAACCTTCATGTTCTTTTGGAATTCATTGTAATAGGTGTCTAGTTACTTATAATATTGCGTAATACAAGAATACAATTTTACAAAATCTGCGTAAGGTGTGACGACAAAGGTAAACTTTAACAGATTTTCATGTACATACAACACATGTTTTGTACCTTATACAATTATGTCACTGCATTGCTGTGAATCTTGTATCGGAAGTTTTAAGCCATGTAAATTATATTTGAACAAATATTTACATCTAAATCGTCTAATTAACATGATAGAAACATTGTTTTTTTGGGTTGACAGATACTTCTGTTTACATCAACTTTCGTCCACTCATTTCATTTTCAGAGTTTAAGCAAAGTATATAAATTCGATATCATAATTTTTTTTATACTTTTTGAAATCCTAATAGTAGATAACTCGTGATAGATATTTAACTGTTCAATATTAAAAACAAACTTACTTAAGTTACTATGGATGTAAATTCAGGACACATAAACAATGCATACATATGCGAGACTAAACCTTTTAATCAAAAGTATTCTAGTCAAACTAAAGTTAGACAACGAAGTAAAAGTAGCGCGGATACCTCAATTGTTAACACAAATCCTCATCAACATGGACAAAGAAGTAGGAGCTTCGATTATATAAACACATCAAAATATCATAAAAACCTGAGGGAACATTGGACTGGGTTCCTCTTCTCTAAGGAGTTCCTTCCACTCGAGGAGAACGACAACCTAAATAAATCTAAAGACAAGGAGGTACCAGATGGCGGATGGGGATGGTTGATTTTACTTAGCAGTTTTATGATACAATTTATTGTCATTGGTAAGATTATTTATTACAAATGCATTGATTGTTTCGGTATCCCAATGTTATAAATCTTCATTAAAGTTTCCATTATATTCAAAATCCCTTATCTGCTTAAGGCGAAGTGTACGTAATTAAACTACACAACGGATTTTTTTTTAAAATTTTACATGTAGATTCTGCTTGTAAAAATAAATCGGAAAATAAAATAAAAAAAGGGGGTAACCGTTTTCGTTTTTGAGATACGAGCTGTTGAAGTTAACAGCATCATACACCAAAATTACAAAGGATATACAGGGGAAATCGTGAAATTCGACAGGAATTGTTATTTTTCCAAGATTTTCTATTATATTAGAGAATCGATTTTTTTTTTAAATTTATGAGACGATTCAAAAATGTCTGAGGAATCGATTGGTGCAAAGAAAGTCCTAAGCAACGGTGCTACTTTTCAAGCTATATCCTGTTAAAGTTGAATCTTGAGTGTAAAAAAACAAAAAACAACGACAACGTTATTGACGTCGCCGCAACAGTTACGACGCTTCATATAGTTCTATACTTGTATGAAATATATACCGTTTTGTTGGAGTTTGTGTTGCTCGGTCTTTAGTTCTTTATGTTACGTTTTGTGTACTATTGTATTGTATTTGTTTTTTATATTAGGGTGCGTGCGGAGATCGCCAAGCTAGAAAACGTTGACATTTTCTTCATTATGAACTAGAACTATTTTCGACCTTGGTGCCTTATTTTTGTTAAAATCTAAACACTGCGACGTGTTTTCAAAATCTTTGTTCACATAAAACTTCATTTCATCAAGGTCTCTTCTCAGAATATCAGCCATCTGTCTGGCACAGGATAACAAATCAATATTCAAGTAAATTTAAGTTGTGTGGTAATTCTTAGTACATTTGGGTAAATTAATCTTTTCTTTGTGCCGCATAAGCAGCTCTATAATTCAACACATACCTGAACCACGACACTATATATTTTATGCATTGCATGCCCTTCTTTTTATCACAATCCAGACCGGCTAGTAACCGTTGTATAACTTTACACGTCTGAAGACGAATATTTGCGTGAAACATTTTTGTATGATTTTTATTTCTGGAAGTCAATCTGAAATCTACAACAGTCCTTTCCCGAAAGTCGGGCTGGACCTTTACTTTTATGTGCACTCGGGATTTACACAAATTGTAACCCGAATAATTCAGTCGTATTATTCAGCTTATGTACGAATGCTACATTTCTCGTGTGGGAGAAAATCGGACATGGAAAGGGCTTGAATTATTCGAGTTACTCTAATTGAAACTCGGGAATACATTTCTAGCTGTTCGGAATTCGTGGAAACAAATGATTGTTTTTCGGCATTACGGTATTGAATCAATATGACAGATACCAATTTTTTCATTTAACAAATTCGAATACCAGTCAGTTTATAGGACTTTAGTTTATAGGGGCGATAATCCATTCATTTTATCCAATCAATTTGGGGGGGGGGGGGGGGGGGGGGGGTCATAAAGCCTTGAAATATTCAATAAAAAACGTTGAATGTAAATTATATGAACTCCAAAGTCTCATATTATGAGACTAGTAAACCACAGGCTTCTCGATTCTTGTATGATCATGAACTAGGTGAAAACCTAGAGCTGACCGAGTGCGAGATCCTCATGGATAATCATCGAGGTCGTTAAACACCCCTTGCAGTAAATTGTTAAATTTAAAAAAAAATCGAGATATTAGATTGCAGTTACAAGTATCACAAAACTTCCCTGACCTCTTTTCTTTAACCATAATAGAGGGAGGAGGGATGGAGGGATCCAGATCCCGAAATCCCGGGCTTACAAACACGACATCCCGAGGTCCTGAATTTAAAAAAATTAAATCCCGACTACCCGAAATTCGGAAATAGAATTCCCGGATCCCGAAAGGGTCAATCCCGAAATCCCGAGCTTAAAAACACCCGATCCCGGAGTTCCGATAAAGGTCCTACCCCTCCCCCCCCGTAATTCTATATTCTATTCATTCATAATCTTGAATTGAGACTTGATACTTCAAAATTACATTCTCTAATTTTGAATGATACACACAGGAACAATAAAAGAAAACAGATTTTGCTATATCTCTTCGAAATTGGAATTTGTGAAAGAAGAAATGACATGTTATATTTTATCTTACATGTGTACTTTCAATTTCAATATGGTTCTAAATTTAGATTTAGTTTTCCCATAAATTGCGGACGGAATAGAAGACACCTGTTTATTTTCTACACATGTAGAATTAGTTGAAAACTGGGAGTTGAATGACATAATTTTTACTTATTTTAAGATAAATGTTAAAGTGAGACAACTTTTTAAGTTACTGAATAATTTTTGGGGCCTAATTTGTTTATTTTTTGTTTGTTTTCCGTCTTTGTTCTTCCGACCTGTAAGTGTTGCACTAGTGGTCAAATTATTCTCTTGGTATCGTCTGATTTCTTATATGAATATAAATCATGTCCTTAAATTTTCAATTGCACAAAATACGAACATTTCAACGTCTTTTTAATTAAACAATTAAATTCACACGTCTTTCATTAATTATTTGTAACCTATTATAAAACTTTACGTTGAGTACTGTGTTTTTCGTTCAAGACTACGGCTTTTTAAAACGATATTGTTGGGTCAATTCAGGTTTCATTTTAATTAATTTGATATCAATAGAAGAAAAATTGTTACATGTTTATTTGTTTATTTGTTTATAATTTTGTTGTGAGGCGTTTTTTCTTTCTGTTGATATCATAAACACGAAATACCTTCTCCTACGCGTCTAAAACAAAAAAAAAAAGTGTTTTAAGTCAGGCTGCACACAGAACAACGTACAGAATGCTGTTATTTCTAATTGGAGTTATTTTGATAAGTTCTATGAGGTTTAAGACAGCATAGGAGTGCTTGTTGGATTCATTATAGACCGCAGAAAGTAGTTTCTCTTTCGTGTGTCCTTTCTTGGAGTAAGGGAGATAACGTGCGTAACTAACGACGAACGTTTTTAATCCCGTATTCCGCTAGAGGCGTGCAATTACGTACACTTCGCCTTAAGGGCATACGATACAGTTACAGGGAAGGTAATGACGTTGCTAACGTAAAATGTTATTTTCGCGACGTCAAACTATGACATATCGGGAAAAGATGCATTTTTCGACTGATTTTTATCATTCAAACTGATTTAATTTGAAAACGAGTGCATGGACCCCTTTTTTTTAAAATAGCAATTTGTTTCATTTTGCAAGGAGATTATGTGACCCAAATTTTATAAAACTGTAAATAGCGCAATTTTTTTAATTTAAATAAACATGCAGCAAAAAATGACGTTTTTTCCTCTATTCATGAACATTTGATAAATATAGAGTTATTTCGGAATAAAAATTCCATAATTTTTAATGATAGTTATAAAATACAGAAATTACCGATTATTTAACAAAAAACAATTTGTGTTTATCTTTTAAAGCAAAAAAGTTACGTCGTTCTTTCGAAAAAGAAAATACGGACACAAATCTGAATTTTGAGCAAATATACAAAATTTCGACCTCATTTTACTCAAAAAGTAGCTCATGAAGGTATATTTTTTATGACATATTTGATTTAATCAGGTAAAAAATAGCCTATATGCAAATTTTCATCAACTTGTAAATACAGGTTCAAAACTGTATCGTATGCCCTTAAGACAAATTAATAAAAATCGTAATTGAATAGATCTCCTCCAATACAATTGGAAATTTGAAAACATAATGTTCTGCTTCAAACTATTTTTTCAACTTGCACCTTGCTCTATTATACTACTACAGAAATGTTTGAGTCTAGTAAAGTTTTCATGTTAGAAATTCAGTACCGTTCAGACAAACTGCTTGGAGTCAATTCAATGTTGTTCAGTGGCTGTTCAGTCAATTCAGTATTTTGATGTTTTGACCAACTTAAACCAACACATTTAAATTGACTGTAAACGAAAAATTTTAACGGTATACTTAGAATTAATTACAGTAGATAAGTCTCACAATTGACCGAAAACATGAACATGACTGATCAGTCCATTGTTCAGTCTATTAAGAGGTGTTTCGATCAAAATAACCGTTTCAGTTTACAGTTAATTGGCTTTTTTGTGTTATTATTCTTTGTCATATAGTATTATTTATATGTTGTTTTATTTCATACAGGCTGACATGTCTAGTTTTTTTATGTACATTTCAGGGTTTGACGGTGCATCTGGTATCATCTTTCTTAAATTCACAGACAGATACAAACAATCGGCTGCAATCACAGCTTGGCTTGGTTCACTTGCAACGGCATTAAGACTGTCTCTAGGTATGAAACTCACTACTACAACATACAACACTTGCATTTTGAGCTTAATCCCATTTACATTTGTATTCTTAGACACGAGAAGCGCGAATTATCCTACCACTAGGGACAACGTAAAGGTTGAATTGGGTTAGTTTTATCAATTTGATGGAAATCATCTGAAATTTAAACTGGATAAGAGACCAACGATAAGTTTTCATACTGCCACTCTTTTCATGTGTGCATGTGGTACTATCAAATTATAAACCCTGAACCTGTCATAAATATTTACACCACTGGGTCAATAATACTGCTGTTGGACGTTTCGTTCCCGAGAGTATCACCAGCTTAGTAGTCAGCAATTTGGTGTTGACATAAATATCAATCGTATAGTCATTTTTATAAATTTACTGATTGCAAAAAGGATTGCTAAGGATGTTCTTATCCCATACATAGATTACCTTAGCTGTATTAGCCACAATGTTTTAGAATTCTGGGTCCTCAATGGTCTCCAACTGGCTTTCTAAATAGTTTGATATGAGCGTTACTGATGAGTCTTATGTATACGAAGCGCGTGTCTGGCGTATCAAATTATAAAGATGGTACTTGGATAACTAATTTCATAGTCGTGTTTTAAGCCCTGGTCACAACGAACACACGACACATCTATACAGCGCCACGACATGAAATTTTGTCAAAACGCGTGTCATCTGTGGTCGTCGTACGACAATCGCACGACAGTCGCACGATATTGTGTGTCGTGGGACGAAAAATGGACATGCACCTTTTTTGCTCTACGATTTTTTATCGTGTCACTGTCTTGTGGCTGTCGTGAAAGTGTCTTGCAATCGTCGTGCGACTGTCGTGCGATAAACACATTGTCGTGGTCAATATAATTCATTTTTATCAAACAATCGTCGCACGGTTGTCGTACGACAATCTCGCGACTGTGGCAATACACTCGTGATACAGTGGCACGATTGTCTCACGAATACCAAATTTCGTACGATTATCCCACAACATTGATTAATTGATTGTCTGTCGTACGACAGTGGTACGTTCGTCATGCAACACATTTTCGTTGTATTTAGAAGAATACAATTCGCCCGGAATGAATGTTTAGAAAAACATACCGTCTACCGTTTAAACAGGATGAGTATTTCATCAGAACAATTATGCTTGGCCCTACTGAATAGGCGCCTTGGCGGACTATAACAAGAGCAAAAACATGGTCCTGTTAGCGTTGATTCGAGCCCTTGAACAGCATAGGAACCAGCAAAACGCCCGACGTTGGTGGTTTAGGCTATATATCGAAAGGCGCCTAATGTTTGGGCACTGATGTAAGAGTTGGAGCGGGAATCTCCCGAAGATTCCGTTGGATTCATGCGGATAGATTCTGGCATGTTTCAAGAGCTTTTGTTGAGAGTCGTATCACAGTGACACGACAGTGGCACGAAAGTAACACGCGCATCCATTGACATAAAAACCTGAAAATAGCCCCAAACAACTCACGATTGTCGTACTATTATCGCACGATTGTCACAAGACTGTCACGCGACCGACTTGCGACAAACCCACGACAGTACAATTACAATTCCTTTTTTCTGTCTTGTACCCATCTTGGAACCGTCGTAGCTGATGTGACCACTAGAAATGATTTTCTGACATTTTGCACGACAGCACCAAGACAACTATTTTATAGATCTTTCACGACAAAAAATCGTACGATCTGTTGTGACCGTGGCTTCATGACTATAAATAAAGTGTTGCATTAATGAGAGAAGACCGTAGAAGATTAAAAACAGGGTGACATTCAAAAATCTACATTTAGAAAACAAACAAGATGTAAAACTTTCTTAATCAAGTACACAAGACATGAATCGTTACCAAACGTGTTGTTCTTGGTTGCTAGTCTTACTACATTTTCGATTCTTATAATACAGTTGTGTATTGTAACGATTTGTCATGAACTGTTTAATTGCTTTAGTTATATTCTTATAGTTCATCCTTAGTTAAAATGCTTTCCGTCGATGATTATTTTTTTCATTTGAAGGTATTTTGGAAACATTAGAATATTTAAAAGAAGTCGCTTCTTCTGTTAAATAACTGAAATTTCTATAAAAGAGGAGCGAAAAATACCAGATGGACATTCAAACTGACAGATCGAAAATAAACTGACAACGCCATTGCTCAAAATTAGTGTTGTCAAATCGAACACTGTGGCCTAACCGGTTACTCGTATAATCGTTCGACCGATCAACCGGTTAACCGGTAGTGACTATATTCCATCCAAGTCATACATTTACGTTTTTATAATACGATGAATGGAAGTTTGTCGAAGTTTGACTTTTAATAATCAAATACACGGTATCAATTATGGCGTTTGTACTAACTTCAAATTGAAAAATAAAAAAAAAATGTCTTGATCTCGTAGAATTGAATAAGTCTGAAACCGATGATTCTTCCATTTTGTCTTGTTGTCTCCAAAAATAATGTGAGGTGTTTCAATTAAAATTGATTAATCCTGATATTCATACCATCAAGTATACATTGATCACATTCACGTTGGTTTGCTTTTTACAGTTTTTGATTTAGCATTTAGTTATGACAAAGACTTGCACGACGCACATTCAGATGTAGGTCTACACAATATAAGATCAAAAGTGAAATAATGAAGTAAAATGTAAAATTTAATCGTATTACTGATTAAAAATTACTGTTAAAAAACATGAAACTAATTATGTTTCCTTAAGATCTTGCCCCGAGCTGAGAGACAAGTTTTAATTAATTTTATGTTTTTGGATTAACAATACCAATCAGTATACTGGACAATTGATCCGTCAAATTAATTACCACGACAACATTTTTTAAAGAAAACACAACTATTTAATGATTTCAATACTTTATATGAAAACTATTTAAATTGAAAAAAGGCCGGTTAACCGGTTAGCTTTTTTGGTATTCGGTATTCGATCGTTCGAACGGTTAACCGGTTAACCGGTTAACCGTTGACAACACTACAAAAATGAAAGTGACAAACAGACAAACAGTAGCACACAAGACACAACATAGAGAAAAAAGACTAAGCAACTCGAACCCCACCAAATCTGGGAGTGATCTCATGTGCTCTGGAAGAGTAAGCAGATCCTGCTCCACATGTGGACTTGATCCTTTTGATCCTCATTTATGTTAACATCACATTTCATTTTATTCATGTCGCAAACTAATATTAAAAGTTACTCATATTGTATATACACCTGTCCTTTTATTAATTTTCTATTTTTGCAGGTCCGTTAGCTAGTGGTTTAAGCAATAGATTTACTGAGAGGGTCCTGATTATGGCCAGTGGAGTGATACTAGCATTATCTATGGTATTGACAGGACTATCACCAAATGTTATATATGTCTTCCTGAGCTTTGGCATATGTGGAGGTGTGTTATAATTGTTCTCTAGGCCAACATTAAAAATATCTGTGTTTCCCCTTCCCGACTGAGGTTTACAGGGTAGTGGTAGGTAGGTAGGCAAATTATTTTTATATCTAATTTGAACAAAATTCTACAGGTTGGGCTCAAGTCATGAAAGTGAGATATTCTCTGCATTCAGGGTACACCACAGGTTTCTGGTGTTAAAAAAACACAGTCTACAACGACTTCTATTTTTCATATTCAATTTAATGGTATGAAATCTACAAAAGTGAACCTTTTATATGTGATAACAATGTTTTATGATAGCAAGTGTTGTTATTTGTTTAAAAATCAAGATAATTTCAAGTCTAATATTAATTGTGACTCACAACAAAACAATTCCTTCGTTCACCAAATAAAGGCAACAGTAGTATACCGCTGTTCGAAATTCATAAATCGATGGAGAAAAACAAATCCGGGCTACAAACTAAATCTGAGGGAAACGTATCAAATATAAGACAACTACGACACAACAGAAAATGTAACACACAGAAACGAACTATAATATAACAATGGACATTTTCCTGACTTGGTACAGGGCATTTTAAGAAAAAAATGGTGGGTTGAGCCTGGTTTTGTGGCATACCAAACCTCCGGCTTTAATGGCAATGTTATGCCTTGATAATCAAGTATGAGCTGACAAAACGGTGAGTTAATCCCTTGGGTATTAAAATTGAATGAATACAATTTTTCAATAGAAATGAACATAATTCAGTTATGGTCAGTTACACCTGGAGTATGCAGCTTGGTCATTGAGTCCTAAGATTTGTATATTTTTTTAGTTTTAGAAGAAGAAAAAAAAAACAAGACTTCACTTATTCATGTTTTGTTACCCCAGAAATACATTTTAAATAAAAGTATTTACAAATTCTATTGAGTGATTGAGTGAAAACGTGCCTTTTTGTACATATAATGATAGAAAATCAAGTTTAGAAAAGGGTCTGTAAACTGATTTTTCGTGCTGGTTTTTTTTTGTCATGAAGAAAACATTAATTCTGGTATTTAATTTATACTGTAAAACGGCATTAAATAATGTTATTCTTATGCTTAGTTGACGTACGTGTTTATTATAAATTTATTTTGATATATATTCGGCTTTATGCGATCGAAATCGAATCCAGTTTGCCTTCACACGTGGTTTTGTAATGTGTAATTGTAGTTCTAGATTAAATTCCGCATTCGAACAGTAATAAATATAATCAATAATCGCATATTAAATTAATCATTTTCAGGAATCGGGAGATCATTTGCTTACTGTCCAGCAATAGTTATGTTAGGTATATACTTTAAGAAAAAACAAGGTATAGTGACTGGAATAGCAGCTTCTGGTTGTGGAGTCGGACGTTTTGCAATGTCCCTTTTGGTACCGCTGTTGTTCAGATATTTTGACTTTCGAGGAGCCTTCATTTTAATGGGAGGTATTGCTCTACAGATTGTTGTAATGGGGGCACTGATGAGACCTCTGTCGGTTTCCAAAACTAAAATTATCAGTGAATCCAACAGAAGGTATTTATTATTTTGTATGCATAATACTATACTCTTTTAAAACAATGTGTGTTAAAATTGATACTGATAATAAATTACAGATATGAGTAACATATATACAGCAATATCTTCTAACACTAGCATACTTTGTTATGAAGCTACAAACAGACAACAACAAAGATATACGATATTGCCATTGTGAAACTGGCCTGTTTGGTTTAAATGAACAAAATAAAAACCAAAAATATGAAAGACATACTTTTCAAGAAAATCACATAACTAACATTTACCTTAATCATATGTCATAAATAAAAAGTTTACAAAAAGTCGGCAAATCGATTCAATTTTGTACATTGTTTTTATTTCAATATAAAAAAGAAGATGTGGTATGATTGCCAATGAGACAACTATCCACAAAAGACCAAAATGACACAGACATTAACAACTATAGGTCACCGTTCATTATATATCATTTTGATTCGTTTTATTACAGATCAAATTTCCGACCAGAATTAAACAACAACGGTTGCAATTTGTCTTCTGTCAGTGTTACAATTCCTGAAAACCAGATACTAGACAATGAAAATAAATTGCAAGCAATAACAGAGAAAGATCCAGGCGATGAGAATAAAACCCCAATATTTAACTTTGCCTTGCTGAAAGAAATGAGATTTCTAGGTTTTTGTATAACCATGTTGCTATCTTCATTGGCAGAACAGTCAGCTTTTGTATTTCTACCAGCATTTTCTGAGGAAATTGGTGTCCTTGGAAACTTTAGTTCAGAATATACATTGGCAATTACCTCTGTTTTTAACACTTTTGCTAAAGTTTTAGCTGGTTTTGTATTTGATTGTGGACTTGTTAGACCATACCGTGTATATCTTTATAATGCATTAATGTTCGGTCTGGTCATAGTTTCTTTTGTGATACCGTCAGTCAAAACATTTACTCAACTAGCTATAGCTTGTGCATTATATGGGATGTTTTCTGGATCATACACGGCACAGAAATCAGTGGTTATCGTGGATATTCTAGGCAGGGATAAACTTAAATATTCTTATGGGATTCTGATGATGTTCCAAGGTATAGGTGTTTTCATAGGACCTCCTTTGTCTGGTATGTATATTTAGTTCCATTAACTCTAATAAATAGCTTTAAGAGATACCTGCTTTGGCTTAACATTAAGTGTTCAAACAAGATTACCATAGTTTTTAATGGCATGACTTGTATGCATGATTATAATTTCCAGATTATCCGTATTAATGCCATATGACAAGTGTTGTTTTCATTTAATAACCGAATACCGTACTTTGACCTATAATGGTTTACTTTTATAAATTGTGACTTGGATGGAGTTGTATCATTGGCACTCATACCACATCTTCTTATATCTATAAAGCAAGACTGTCCCTCTTTTTTTGTTGTAATATTGAGGAGATTACTCGTCTAATTATGTCTAATTACATCATATGTTGCAAAAAGAAACACCAGCTAGTAAAGAAATTAAAACCAAAAAATTGATAAAAAATACGGGATTTTGCATATCGCAATAACCGAACCACCAACAAATTACAAATAAATAAAGGCGCCCATAATAAAAAAAAATATTGGATTTAGGTCTTGATTCGAGTTGACACAGACTGAATTGATATAAGCACAAGACGTTACTAGTGTATGAATAGACATGGTCTCGGCACAGAATTTGAGTGAAAAACAATTCCGTTGCTTTTGGTGTTTTTCGCACATACTGATTGTTGGCATGGATGGATAGTCCATACCCTTTTGTAAGTTGTTCTTAAAATCCTCTCTTTTTATTCCTATACCAAAGAAGTAACTGTGCATGGACAAAAGAAGTGTATTAAAACACTTAAATGACACCGTATGACCTCCAACAATGAGAAAAATTCATACGTATAGTCACCTATAATAGGCCCGAAATGACAAATGGTAAATAATCAAAATTACATGGGTCAGGAACATGCTGAGTGGGGCGTGATTAAACATAATAAAAGAATTCATCTCTCTCCTAAACAATACGATGGTGAAAAAGCTACCGAAAACTGTACATTTAAATGCCTGCATCAGTTTACTATTTGCATTTCTTGTATTCTAGGTTTGGTTAAAGATATAAATGGACGTTATGACGTTGCATTTTACATTGGTGGTGTTGGTATGTTGGTTGGATCTATGATTCTTTTTATTAACAATGTTGTTCATTATGTTAAGTCAAAGAACAATAATACACAGGTAAATAAACCTGGAACTCTTCCAAAGACATTTCAAATTTCTGTAATACCAGCTGACAACTTGAAATCTTGAAAACAGACGGGATTTTTTTTTATGAAATCTTGTTTAAGGTAACATGTCATTGTCTAAAGATCATGTACGAAACAACAGGCAGTTTCCATGAAAACTAAATGCCATGAAGTCAGAATTAACTAGTTTGATAAAAGATTTAGGCATGGAGCCCATTATTGGAAGCGTCGCTAATATGAATGAGATATAGACAATGGATGGTAAATGGTTAAAATATGGTCCTAATAGTTGGAAGTGTAGTTAACATGAAAAAGAAAGAACAAAAGGAAAGACGTTGTAGTTTAATGATATATTAGTTTTTGTTAATACATTTATAATAAAGTATATCAATGTATATAAAGTTGTCATAGTTAGAATAGCAATTTCATTACCAGAAAAAGATCCCTAGCTCGATTTTCCTGTCAACACCAGACAGTTGAACCTGACAATAGAAACACTACACAAGGGGTGTTGAATAGTCCTTTGTCCAAGGATGTATACAGAAATACAGAAACCATACCTTTATATAGGAACATTCTTCAAACATTACTGTATGAAAGTTTAAATAAATACAACAAAGAAATTCTAAAATAAAGATAGTGAGAATATGTTATCGTCTTTTAAATGTACATTGACATATACAGTTGAAAACACACTTACATAACTCTACTTAGCTCTTCATAAAATTTCTTTCATGGCTTTTTGAGGCCAAATGTGCCTGACTCGGCCTCAATCATTTTGGCTCTGACAATCACTACTCTCACAATGCATTGACCGACGTTGATTATTTTGTTTTGACTAAACATGAAGCCTTGCCTGTACAAACATAATTTGAACTCATAGTGGTTATATATTTCTTTAGAATGATATCACTGAGTGAGTATTTTAATTTCGTCCCCGAGGGTATCACCAGCCTAGTAGTCAGCACTTCGGTGTTGAAATGAATATCAATTATATGGTAATTTTTATAAATTTCCTGTTTAGATTTTCGAAAAACTAAGGATTTTCTATTGGCATGGTTATTTGTTCGCCTTGAACTATAATTATCGAAAAGGCGAACAAATAACCAGGCCAATACAGAAATGCTCACGTAATAATATCATACTAAACCAGATTATAAACACTTGTGTGGTATGAATATGGCAGAAAGTAAAATTTGTTTTCCAAATTCATTTAAAACAAATTAAAAGATTACTCTATAAACAAAACAAGCAATCCTATTTTGTATACAATACTCACTGCTAAATATATTCACTTTAAGCACTACATTAATCTCTGGTATTCAGGTCATTCATAACTCTGACAGGAAAAATGCAATAAACTATGTACCTATATTTATGAAAATGTACTTACATTTATAAAGTAGAGGTCCCATCCAAAAGGTAGCAAATGTACATGAAGGTCAATGTTACTAAGTGAACCATACTTCAAACATGTGGCAATGCATATCAGCAAGGTCTTTGTCTGTTTGTTTTGTTCACGCATCGTTGTCAATATAATTGAGTTTTATGCGATTGTCATACAAGTGAGAGGTTTATCTAGCTATATAACCAGGTTCAATCCACCATTTTCTACATAAGAAAATGCATGTACCAAGTCAGGAATATGACAATTGTTATCCATTTGTTTGATGTGTTTGAGCTTTTGATTTTTATCATTTGATTAGGGACTTTTTGTTTTGAATTTTCCTCGGAGTTTAGTATTTTTGTGAATTTACTTTTTGCAATTGCGACACTTTGTATAAAGGGGAAACTAGGAGGTATCAAATAAAGGCAACAGAAGTAAACCGATGTTCGAAATTCATAAATCGATTGAGAAAAAAAAAATCTGGGTTACGAACTAAAACTGAGGGAAACGCATCAAATATAAGAGGAGAACTACGACACAACAGAAACACATCATTAAAGTGTAACATACACAGAAACGAACTACCCCGCCGCATTTTTGCGCCTGTCCCAAGTCAGGAGCCTCTGGCCTTCGTTAGTCTTGTATTATTTTAATTTTAGTTTCTTGTGTACAATTTGGAAATAAGTATGGCGTTCATTATCACTGAACTAGTATATATTTGTTTAGGGGCCAGCTGAAGGACGCCTCCCGGTGCGGGAATTTCTCGCTACATTGAAGACCTATTGGTGACCTTCTGATGTTGTTTTTTTCTATGGTCGGGTTGTTGTCTCTTTGGCACATTCCCCATTTCCATTCTCAATTTTATATAATATAACAATAAGAAAACAAAGCATTAAAAGGGGAAAACATATTAAAATCGAATAAGTAACGAATCAGGAAAAATGAATTAGTTACGAATTAGGAATAAGTAGCCAATGTACTGGTGTTCCTGAACAGGTTTAAGCCCAATTTCCTTTTTAATTTTAAAAATATGCTCTCCGTATGGATTTAATCTTTTGTGTTTGCAATATTCAATTTTCGAGCAAATCATCGATAATATTCATAACTTATTCGATATAAGTAATCGATAGAAGTAACATTTTTAAATTCCATATAGCGCATTCATTAAGGGGGCACTAGCTGTAAAATTCATGTTCACCGATTCAAATTCTCATATTTGATTTATATCAATGTAAAACATTTATCCAAACTATTAAAAGTCTAAATAAAACAATAAACAAGGCACATGTATGAAAATACGTAGCTTCTTTTCCTTTGTATTTGAGTCTAGACGCCATCTAATTATTTATCGATTTGACCTCTATAGTCATCCGATGACCATATAAGCGATGTAAACATAAATATAGATATAAAAAGATTAAGCAAACACGTGCTGTTGAATTATTCTAGGTCTATTTAATTTCATATTACAGATAAAAAATAAATGTTTATCATCGTTTTTACCTGTATTAGAATGTTTATTTGTGGATCGAATCAGTCAATCAAATGATTTACTTTTGTTTCACTTTCAATGTTGACATTCTCTTCTTTTAAATAACTTTACACATACAATTCACGTGTTATACATTTCAAGCTAAGGGGTTAAATTAAAGTTCACATGAATACGGATTCAATGAGGTCGAATTATTCACTTGGGTGCTTATTTTGACAAAATTGAACCTTATTGGCTACTAAAAAGGAATTATCATTTCATTATTTGTATTTCATTACTGATTGAGCAAAAAAAAAAAATGATATATTAGGTTTTTCATATATTTCAAAGCTAGTGCGCCTTTAACATTAAATAAAAAACTTCGCTTTCTCCACATATTTCGATTTTTGTTTAATCAAATCAATAAAATTATGAAAATAAAGAACAAGAGGCTGTCACAACGACAGCAAACCGGATTTATTAACATTTATTTGTGTCCTGGCAATATCACAAGAACCATTACTGATGAATGGTGAAAGTCAAAATCGTCAATATCAAATTTGACCTCCATTTTGTCATCAGTATCAACATATTAAAATTTGAAAAGCTTAGATTGAATGGTTCATGAGTAAATGCAACAACGTGAATGGAAACGCTATTTTACGATCTGTCAAGAACCATCACTCCTGAACGGTAAAAGTCAAAATCGTCATTATTGAACTTGACCTCTATTTTGTCATCAGTAACAACATATTAACATTTCAAAAGCTTTGGTTGAATGGTTCATGAGAAAATGGACGGACACGACGGGAAACACCATTTTTCAATCTTTCAAGAACCATAACTCCTGAACAGTAAAAGTCAAAATCGTCATTATTGAACTTGACCTCCATTTTGTCATCAGTAACAGCATATTAAAATTTCAGAAGCTTTGGTAGAACAGTTCATGCATAAATGCAAGGACACGACTGGAAACTCCATTTTTCAATCTTTCAAGAACCATAACTCCTGAACGGTAAAAGTCAAATTCGTCATTATTGAACTTGACCTCCATTCTGTCATTAGTAACAACATATAAAAATTTGGGGAGCTTTGGTAGAACAGTGCATGGGTAAATGCACGGACACGACTGGAACCTCCGTTTTTCAATCTTTCAAGAACCATAACTCCTGAACGGTAAAAGTCAAAATCGCCATTATTGAACTTGACCTTCGTATAGTTGTCAGTAATAACATATTAAAATTTTAAAAGCTTTGGTTGAACGGTTCATGAGTTAATGCATGGACAACATTTGATTGCCACCCGCCCGCCCGACCGACAGCCAGACCGCCCGCCCGCCCGCCCGCCGTACATCCCCAAATCAATAACCGACATTTTTGTCACAAAAATCCGGTTAAAAAGTAGAATCATGTTCATCACCTTCAACTACATGTCATATATATATAAACATAAATCAATTATATAAACGACAACAGATATATAATTTTATTGATACATTTAAATTGATGTATTTAGAAAAATCATTGAGGCAAATGAAATGAAAATTTAACCTTTTTAAATTGATAATGTACATGTAATACAGAGTTCGATAACTAGGATTTGTGTCATTCGATCAATATTAACACAGAAACGTCGTCAGCTGTGGACATACATGACTAGTTTACATTCTATTGCTGATGTCAAATGTTCTGTAACATGTATTATTTCGTGTTCTTTCCTTGTTTTGTATTTACCTGCAGATTATACGAATTCCTCGTCAGTTTCTTAAATCAGAGATGTCACATAAACATTTAATCATGAATAGATGTATTGACAAGTTAAACATGATGATACTAAGGGGGATTATATGCATGCATGAATCACAAAAGCCTTAGCCAAATCAATGTGAAAATAAAGATAAAAAAAATATACACTCTAGCGATTCAAACTATACACCTACATGAAATGCTTGCACAAGCTGTCTGTCAGTGACTGCGATTTCTCTTGGATCGGTAATTTGCGTATTTTGTGTTAAATTTTGTAGGTTTTTTTTATTTGGCTTCGTGTCAGTCTGATGTTAACCAACTGTCCAAGTTAAGGGGAGTGATGCGCTCTCAAACATGTTTAACCCGCTACAAATGCTGGTCTTTGTCAGAAATATCGCATACTTTCCGCTTTGTTAGCAATGCAAGAGTGAACGTGGCATATAAATAGAAACAGCTATGCTCGCAATCTATTGTTGAGACTAATTATTCAAACGGTTAAAAATAATTGATTAAAATTTGAGTAATCAATACATCCATCATAGGATAAATATTCCAATATTTGATTTCCTTTAACAAAATGATCTCCCATCAGGAGGATATAAAAACTGAAACCGTTTATATTTTACCATGGTCGGGTGTTACACGATCAATTTAAATCTAGAATATTGATTTGCGATGTAAATTGTTCATTTATAAAATATTAAAACATGTATAAAGGATTAATTTCCCAACAATAGGCATGTTTTAAATGCCCGTCATAATATATAAGCTAGTAAAAGTTATTTTGACGAATGTAAGAGATCAGAGATCATGCTATGAGAAATGGAAGTCAAATTATTGCTACTGGTTTTTGGAATATTTCAATATAACTCTATTACCACTGGAAAAAGGGTGGAGGATTATGTTGTAGATTCTGGGGTGAGTACTTTTGGCGCAGGATGGTGTAGTACCTTTCCCCCTTATTTTGGGAATATTTCAATATAACTCTATTACCACTGGAAAAAGGGTAGAGGATTATGTTGTAGATTCTGGGGTGAGTACTTTTGGCGCAGGATTTTGTAGTACCGTTTCCCTGGTTTTAGGAACTTTTCAATATAATTCTATTTCCACTGGAAAAAGGGTGGAGGATTATGTTGTAGATTCTGGGGTGAGTAATTTTGGCGCAGGGTGTTGTAGTACCTTTCCCCCTTATTTTGGGAATATTTCAATATAACTCTATTTCCACTCGAAAAAGGGTGGAGGATTATGTTGTAGATTCTGGGGTAAAAACTTTTGGCGCAGGATGTTGTAGTACCTTTTCCTCTTATTTTGGGAATATTTCAAGACAGATGGAAACCAAACCAATAACGAAGTTGAATAATATTTAGAACAGGAAATTCCTTAAAAATATGCAAAATTCTTTCTAAGGCCATCTAAGTCTTTCAAGGAAACATTATCATTTTTCTATAAACATTTGGTTTACATCGAAATGAACGTTTTTATTTGTCAGTAGAGTATTGCCTACAACAAATAAATTTTTACAAGTCAATATAAAATTCTGGATTTAAATTACATTTTCAAACACATTTTTCAAAAAAATGCTAAATAAAACCAGACTTCTTCAGACTTCTTCAGTTTAATTTGTTTTGTCAGAATTATTTACACAAGAAATTATGTTGAGAATACTTTTATTGAAAATATTTTAATTATTTGATCAATAGATTCAATAACGGATAATTCTTAAAATAAATCTATATTAAATGTCCGAGCACAGTTGTTATAGATATGAATATTGCATACTTGTGACTCATTGTGTGTGTTTCGGTGTTGTTGTTTTTTTACCTAGATTAATATTGATCTGAGATGCTAATTGTTAATTTTTAAAATATTAAAACATGAATAGATTACAGGTATTGTGTTTTCTCATTATGTTGCAGTCTCGCGAAATTAGTTGTTTTCTGTAAGGAGAATAATATTATAGTTTCAATAAGGGTTTTTCTCTGTCTGACACGACTTTGTGTAATCAGAAATAAAAAAAATCAGACTCGCTTCAGATGTTATTAATCAGAAACATCAAAGAAAATGTAGTATTGGTGAAGAAACAACCAAAATTATCGCATATAAACAATATAATTATATAAATATATATTTAATTAGCGTATATTTATTTTACAGGACTGGAAGTTTATAACAAGGTTCTGTTTTCTAGCAAGGAAAGGTACACTCAGATATTCATTTGAATATCCAGTAGTAAGTAACACTCTGTAGTATGTCGTAGTACTGACACTAAAAGGTTTCATCACAATTCATTTATATGAATCAATAATCTTCTTGTTTTATCAATTTACAATTCTTATCATCATTTATTTAATGTTAGATTTTGAAGCTCCTTATTATATGATGGAAATATAACTTGAGTGTTTTCATTCCTTACAATGCAATTTGAGAAACTTACAATGTGTAAAAAATAACATAAGTACGCACTTTTACGAAGAATATATTATTTCTTTAACAATAATATATATATATATAGATAAGAGAAACTGCTAACAAAGATCTCAAACTCGGATAATAAAAAAAACACTCCTTGTCATATAAAAAAGAGGATATGGTATGATTGCCATTGAGACAACTCTCCACAAAAGACCAAATGACACAGAAATTAACAACTATAGGTCACCGTACTGCCTTCAACAATGAGGAAAGCCCGTACCGCATAGTCAGCTATAGAAGGCATCGAAATGACAATGTAAAACATTTCAAACGAGAAAACTAACGGCCTAATTTATGTATAAAAAATGAACAAAACACAAATATCTAACACATAAACAAAAGACAATTTTCTTAGTACTAAGGCATTTGAACCCTCCTCGTTCTGGGTACATTCATGGTCAAAGAGCATAGATCTCTTAAGGTGTGAATTGCTTAATCTTAAGGATGTTATGGTAAATTGTAACCTAAACATATAACCGATCACATAAACACTGTACTTAATCTTTGGTCTTTGTGGCACATAATTGTAATAGTTATACATAGAATTTTAATAAAAGTTTCTTTGTGTAACAAAAACATAATAAAATAGAGCTTAGTATGTAAAAGTTGTTTGGTCTTTTCTCCTTAATCTATAATCTTCGCTTAAAACGGTTACACATGGTCAGTGTGCTAATTTACATAAGCCGATTGACTATCAAATATAGAGTTATTGTACTGTAGATATAAATATGTACTAGCAAGTGTGTGATATAAGGACAACTTAAAAAAAATTCTATTAACGATGAGTAGCATGATAAAGTTTTTTGAGGAAAGGCAATGGTTGATGAAATCAAACGGCCGGGGTTATACTATCATTGATGCAAAGGTGAAGCTTAAATTAGCGTACTTTGGCATTTTTAGAAGAAAAGCTTTTATCCACATTTACTTTCGGCACGATTGTTCAAAGATTTAAAGGTATCAAAACTGGTTTCAAATGATTAGTCAATAATATTGCTAAAGAATTGTCAATTAGAGTAAACTGAACACCAAATACTTCTTCCGTACTGTGCTGCTTAAAGTTACTGTGACAATCCCCCTTGATTTTTGTCTTGCAAAACCTCTGATAGTAAAAGTAAAATCTGGCAATAAAAAAAATGAATAAGAAGATATCATGATCGCTTGCTATTAGAAGTCTAAGAAAATTATGAAAAAAAACAACTACGAAAGATTTATTATTGAGCAGTATCAGTCCAATGAATATTGCTGTGTTGAAAGAGTCACGTGCTCCCTTCCGGGAATACTAAGTAAGAAGTTCATGCTTCGCGAGTGACAACTGGGTTGCGTTCGATATCGTAGCGGCTACGTAGTGCTACGTAGATTTTGACTATTAAACGTGTAGCTATGAACTAGCTTCTATATAGATTTTGATAGCAGCGTAGCTACTAGTCTACGATATTGAACTCAACCCTGTCGTGTTGCTCGCGATACGTAGAATTGCTGGCGCTTTTGTTTTAGATATTTTAACAAGCCAAATATCTACATTTTTCAGACTCATTCAACGCACAGTGTTCTGTTGTATTTCGATGAGGATGACCAATGGCCAGCCGTGTATAAAAGTGGAAAGGTAATGATGATAAACATTAGGGATGATTGCGTCATTATAAAACACTTAAGGCAGAAAATTGAAATCTGTTTCCTAGGCCTGAAAACAGCTTTAAATTCGCCAAAGACAGATGTAATTTTTATCCTTTGCATCTATACAACTTTGCCATGTAAACTCAAATATAGAAAGTGTAAAGAAGTAAATAATATTTAAGTGGGGTGCGGTGGGGTAGGACCCGGGTGGGGGGGGGGGGGGGGGTGTTAATATTTAAAACAAAAGATTTTGGAACGATTTATTTATTAGGTATATTCAATATCAAAATTTCAAATTTCGAGATATAATGATTGAATTTCACATTAATTTATCGTAACTTTTTTTTGTACAGACATGTGAGCAGAAAGTTGCCACATTGAATCCAGCTAACAACCAAATCATTCACATGTCCGTACTGTACAGCTGGTCAGGATGTTCACAGATCACTAAAAATGGACAGGATGTTATTTTATGTGAAGGAGGCAGGGTTTTCAAGTCGACCCGTGAAAGATGGTGGTTCTTGGCTGTTAGTCGATGTGATCAATCTTCAGGGGTGAGTTGATATGCATTTGATCAGTCTACACGGGTTTATCTATTTATGACGTAAACTGTCCAGTCTTCAGGAGTGAATTTGTCTGTCATCTCATAAGTCCTCAAGAGTAAGTGTGTTTGTAATGTGATGAATTCCTGGATGAATATATCTTTCATGTGATCAGTCTTTAGAAGAAAGCCACGGTGTATTTGTCGTGACTGTGATTAGTCTTCGTGAATGAATGTATTTTCCATGTGATCAATCCTCAGGAGAGAGTGTGGTTGTCATGTGATGAGTCTTCGTGAATGGACTTATGCGTAATGTGATCAGTCATTTGGAGTGAGTGTGTTTGTCATGTGATTGGTCTTCTTGGATGAATTAATCTTCCATGTGATCAGTCCTCAGGAGTGAGTGTGTTTGTCATATGATTGGTCTTCTTGGATGAATTAATCTTCCATATGGATGAATGCTTGTTGACAACATTTGTACTTCCGAATATAGTTTTAGTGGTGGTCATCCCATTTTTGTAATGGGTATTGTCCGCTTTCAATTTTATGCCTCGTTGTCTGATGATGTTTTTTTAATGTCTTCAACTACTGCGTTATGAATGTGTATACAATTCTATTTCTAGATGTAATGTACTGACAATTGACTTATGTCGAAAGTAATGAATGTATCTAAAGTCTAACATATATCTTTAACATGCAGGATTTTGTGTGATAGTATGGTATTCGTTTCTTTTGTCACGATCAAAATTTATGTACCACAAATTGTTTAAAAATAACAGACAAGTTCTAGTATGTTTTTATAAAACTAATTAAATGTAAATATTAGTCTTATGCGGTCTTTTCTATTTTCATTTTCAGGGGGTTGGATTAAATTTTACCTACAATTTCCATATGACAAATGGTCCAGAGGATGACTTACTGAGACATGAATATTCAGCAGACGAATTTTGTAAGATAGTTTACCTTAGACATGTTGTCCTTTATATTAAGATAGTTTCACATATCTTCTATGTCATTCATATAAAATTGAGAATGGAAATGGGGAATGTGTCAAAGAGACAACAACCCGACCAAATAAAAAACAACAGCAGAGGGTCACCAACAGGTCTTCAATGTAGCGAGAAATTCCCGCTGTTTTGTCATGTTTCATTTATAAGTTACCATACGATACTTTATATTCTGTTACACTTTCTATTCCTTCTTAATTTGTTTTTTATGGTACAAGATTATAATGAAAAATGCTGTATCAGAGTGTATCTTTATAATGCTTTGCATTGACTGAATTTGTGATTAATTATATGAGTCATGCCAGCGATATTTATGATATTAATAGGATACGTTAGTTATCCGTAATGTTGTACGGTTATTATCAATGCTGTACGGTTGTTATCTGTGATGTATAGCTGTTATTCATGATGTTCGGCTGTTATCTGTGATGGATGACTGTTATCTGTGATATATGGCTGTTATCTGTCATGTACGGCTGTTATCCATGATGTACCGATGTTATCACGACTGCCATCCGTTATGTATCGCGGCTGGTATCTATTATGCACGACTGTTATCCGTGATTTGTACGGATGACCCCTTTTGATTTTACATCATTATTGATCAACACGAGCAACTACATTTTAAGATAACAATATACTATAGAGATGTGAATTTATTATAGCATATTTTCTTTTCAGATATATTACCCATAGATATTTCCTTTTTGTTGGCATATGTAGTTTTGTTTGTTTTATCCTGTATTTGTGCATGTAAGTTTATTTACTAGTAAATCGACTCACCAAAGAGAAAAAAACGTGTAAAATGCGCAATGACACAAATACAACGTAAACAAAATATGAAATCCAATAAACAATCATATCGTCTAATAAGTTTATGAAACTATGAGAACATAGTAGCTCCTGACGAGGTATTTAAATCATGTACCAAGGTTTATTAGATTGCTGGATTTTGCTCATTGTTAAAGGTCATACTGTGATTTATATTTGACTTTTGCCATTTCTACGACAATTTGTACCTATTGGAGAATTCTCTCATTGGCATTCATACCACATCTCAATATTTTTATATATAAAAGCGACATCGGGCCTTGTTATGCATTAGAGAAATATAAATGACAATCAAAAAAGAAGCTTTATCATGTTCGGTACATGTACTTAGTCAAACTCATAGATCGGAAATAAACTGACAACCGTCATGGCTAAAAAAGAAAAAGACAAACAGACAAATAATAGAACACAACAAACAACATAGAATACTAAATACTAAGAAACACGAACCTTACCAAAAACTCGGGGTGATCCCAGGTGCTCCGAAAGGTACGTCATATTCGTGAAAAGGGAAGGGGAATGTAGTAACGACATACGGAACATATCCGATACCATCTATGAAACGGTTATTCAATAACTGTCAACCAACTGGAGATGGCGTTCGTAAATTCACGAAGGGATGATTTCAACTTCACCATTTGGAAATCTTGGTTTACTAGCTTCATTTTGAGCAGCAACCCTTAAAAGTCACGCAATCGCGGAAATATTGATCTTGTATTGTCTGTATTTGTAGATCTTTTAAAACAGAGACAGTTGTTCCACACAACATATAAAATGTTCATGGTTGCCTTATTATTTTGGTTGGTTGGGTTGATGTTTGCGTCTATATCATATGGAATGTATGGTGGCTCAGGGTATGAACAACCGCAAACTAAAGTAGTAGGTATGTCAATCGTTTTATATATTCAAATATCTATATCGTTGGTTGTTCTTTTGTTTGTGTCTGTTTTTAAACTGGAATCCAAGATGAACATCGATCGAAAATGAACAGCAGCATCGTTATTTTATGCAGAAGTGTATCCGGTAGCATTCTGTTCAACATATCGCAAGAAAAATTGGCCTCCTAATATTAGTACATTTGAAATAAATGAAATTAGTAATTTCAATAAAAACTCATTTATTTCAGTTCTTAGTTGTTGCCAAAATCCCCTTCAGGCTGGTTATGTATACCAGCTTACAATTCCGTTTTGTTGAAAGCCTGTTTATAAAGGAATAGAGTTCAAAAAGTGGACACTGAATGCTTATTATTTATGAAATTCTAGACATTCATTGCTGTTGATGTGCCTCTTCTGTTTAAACAGCACACACAGTTTAAAAATGCAGATGGTCTTATGTTATTATGGTTAACTGTAATTATTTTATCATCGTTATTTTTATTGTATTCCCTCAAATGATATTATTTTTTTCTTCCACAGTAAAAATATTTATAAGAAGTCAAATACATAGAACAATTAATAAAGAAAAATTGATTGAACATGAATCGTTTATATTTAAAGTGGTGTTTATTTTTCTGTTTCTAAGGTCGTAAATTCAGTTAACGATATTCTTTCTCTACTGATGTTAGTACTAAAAGGTAAAGGTTTTACTGTAACCAGAGGCATTCTATATATCCAGAGTACCATAGTTATACTTATTTTCTGTTTTATAAGGTCGTATATTCAGTACAATTAGTGAGATGATATTTTTACTGATGTTGGTACTAATGGGTAAAGGCTATACTATAACAAGAGGCGTACTATCCACCCAGAGTACCATAGTTATATCAGTATTCTTCTCAGCATACACAGTCTGTTACTCTGCAGTGTTCATTTATGAAGCTAAGGTACCGTATTAAATTATATATCAATGCATGATGATTTAAGTAATTGTAAAAACCATGTTTTGGAATCTAAACTCATATTTCTATAAATATTTAAATAAGAAGATGTGGTATGATGCCAATGAGACAACTTTTCGCAAGAGACCACAGGACACACAAGTTAGCAAATATAGGTCACCGTACAGCCTTCAAAAACAAGCAAAACCTATATCGCGTAGTCAGCTATAAAGTCTGTAATCAGTTAAATATCGATAACATATCGAAATGTTTAATTTTTCACTTACACATTAAATCTTCGTACAAGGTCTTATAAAATAGATTGTTGATGATATAGAAATGGGTAGCTTTAACGTGTTCAACAAGTATTTCAGACTATTATTGATATAAGGCAAAACACTTCAAAGCGAAATTTCTCAGAATGATTTCTATATTGTTAAGTATGGTTTATGTTTAATAAATCTTCACACATTTATTTTTCAGGTGTTTGACCCTGGAGAAGTTCTGTATACATATGAAAGTCCCCCTGGTTATGGATTGATATCCCTCCGTCTCATAGCATGGGTGTGGTTTTGCTATTCTGTTTTTTTCACGCTGAAAAACTACAAATCAAAATCATTATTTTATTATCCGTTCTTTATCTTTTACACAATATGGTAAGTCAGTATTGTAATAGCCTAGTTTGTGTGTTATTTACGGAGTTTTTTCCCGCGTAAATCATAATGATACTTAAGGTGGTATGGGTGTCTTTCGCCAACTTGGATAGTAAAAAACAGAGAATCTAAGGTCCAAATTTTCTATCAAGTTAGTAAAAGTTGATGCAGGAATGCAGATATTTAATGTGAATTTTCATTTTAAAGAACCAATTTATAAGAGTATAACTTATGAATATTTATATTTTTACAAGTGTAGATTGTTTATGGTTGATTTAAATGTTTTCAAATTGGAATTTTAAGGGAAGGTAACTCTAAACCAGTGCATTTTCTGAAGGAATCTACATGGAATTTAGCTATTTTGTTTTATAGCCTGAAAAAAACCCCTATCTTTTCTTTTGATATTCTCAAAGCATTGTCTGAAAGCTATCTTTTCCTGATTTATATTACAATTCTATCATTTTGCTTTGTTTCTATTAACACAAAGGCGTTTTTACCTGCATAATCCATACAAAATGTGTCATTGTAACTTGAGAAAATGTACAATGACCTATCATTTTTATAATTTTTGAACATGTATCAATAGACACTACGTTTTTGCAAAGTATAAACAAATTCTATCTTTTTATTTTAGACTCCCATACCACCTTAAATGCTGTAGTTTTACTTTAAATAAATTTGTGTTCAAGATTTTCTATTAGGATGCATCCAAAGGGTTATCTTTTGGAGAATAATATAAGCAACAGACATGATTACTTATCGATTTTGTTTGATAAATTTTCATTTATGACATTTTAAGACTGGTGTTTGTCCTTCATGACAGGAATCAAGTAAAAATAGTATAAACATTCTCAAAATCTACAGAAATTTTAATTATCAACAGAAAACTATTTCATCGAGTTAATCACAACTCTTTATTTTTCTATAAGGTTTTGGTTGACACCTACGTTAGTGTTATTAACCATGTTTGAGCTAGATTTGTGGGTAAGAGAGAAAATTGTGATCGGAATTCAAAATACTCTTTCTCTGATTGGTCACCTATATTTCATGGTGAGTGATTGTAAAGTGTTGTGATAGTATGCTTTGCAGTTTTTACCAGGCCAGGATATCTGGATCATGTGCTGTGTACTGTTGCTTTACTTTGTTTGCTTGTATATTTTGTCGTTGGAGTTTGGTGTCGGTGGTTGATGTGATCTGTTGCAATATTTTGATAATTTCGGTAACCTTTTTATGAATTCCTTTAGTTCTTATTAATAGTCGGGTATTACCTTTAATGGTGATTTTTGAAACTTATAAAACTTATCAAAGATAACAAGATTATGATAATGAACGTCATATTGGCATTTCGTCTACTTAGGACATTACATTTACGACAAATATTAAAATACTCAAGGATTTCATGTCAACGCAATAGTGTCGACTTCCTGGCTGGTGATACCCTAAGGGAATAAACGTCCACACCAACCTAGTGGTTGTAAAGTTTCTTAAAGTTACCGGCCTTGTTTTGTTTTACGCCAGACGCGCATTTCTTCTACATAAAACTCACCAGTAACACTTGATTAAAAACTTTTGGACTGGCCAAAAAATCAAAAATTAATAAGAATTTTGAAAAGAAAAAGTTATGCCATTTAATACTAAGTCAATCTGTACCTGGGAGTAGAAAACACTTAGATAAAACTTTAAAAGAAATGCAGTAGAAAGAAAAAGTTCTATTTAAAATACTTCAAAATAACAAAAGTAAAAGATTTTTTTGAAAATATTAATGCAATATTTTAAATCTGTTTCATTTTCTAATTTCAAGCTTAATGTGACACTAAAAAGTTACTTAGAATCGGTTGAACAAAACTCATGATGTTACAGTGGTTAAAATTGAAAAAAAACATGTAATTTTCTGAGAGAACTGATTTATATAAATATTTAGTTTTGTTAGTATAACCCCATATCTCCGTGAAATAATTTCACATGAGTGATTGTCAAACAAAATATGAAATTTTGAGCTTTTGTAGCTTCACAAGTTTGCACGTTTCATCTGTTTGTATAACGTTGTTGACATTGTAAGTTTAAATGAACGTCTTCGAATTTGAAAGTATTTTCCTTTGCAATTAATAAAAATATCATGCTTTCATTCGATCGTTTAAAGGTTTTGGGCCAGTCCTGCTGTGATTCTGATTGCTATGTTCGAGCTAGAGTTGTGGACTAGAGAGAAAATCGTTGTTGGTGTTCAACAGTTTGTAGCACTTTTCGGTCACGTGTTCTTTCTGGTGAGAATTAGGTGGTGGAATTGTAACGTGTAGCTACTAGTCTATATACCTTAGATATAATTTATAATACTCTGTGACATTCTATCCTAAATGTACTTCATTCTATTGTGATAAATATAATTCTACAGTTTGAGACTTGTGTGTAAAACTCATTCATTTTCTCTATTATAGATTTGTGATAGAAGTAGTAATAGTAGTAGTAATAGATATAGTGATACTAATATATAAATGATAAATGAGCAACATTTGTAAAATGCGTTGCCATTTCACAAATTACTAGTTCCAAAATAGAAAAATATAATGAGTATTCCTTGTGTATATTTTTTTTTTATAAATTTCCTGTTTACAAAACTTTGATTTTTTTGAAAAAAACTAAGGATTTTCTTATCCCAGGTATAGATTACATTAGCCGTATTTGTCACAACATTTTGGAATTTTGGATCCCCAATGCTCTTCAACTTTGTACTTGTTTGGCTTTATAAATATTTTGATATGAACGTCACTGATGACGAAACGCGTATGGCGTACTAAATTATAATCCTGGTACCTTTGATAACTATCTTACTGAAATGTCACATAAATATTGCTTTCCTATAAGTTAAATTTTACAAAGGTGTCAATGTGGCTATATAATGTTTTGAGGTAAAACTCTTACTCAATTATATATATTTTTATCAATTGGATTTTTAAAATGCTCAAATAGGTAAATTTCGACACGTTATAGTGACAGAAGATGTGATCTCTCTAAACTTAGTTTCAATATTACAGCTACTGGTTCATTTACCCGTAAAATTAGCACTATTTTGAAAAGCTCAAATAAGTTTCAATATTTTAGGGATAAACAATGGTTCTTGTCATAAAACCTCCTTGAAACGGTTGATGCTGACTTCTTTATAACTAAAACAATTAAAATGGAACAAAACAGGTCTGTCTTGCATTACTATAACTATTTATATAATTACTTAACATTGCGTGTTACTAATAGATCTTTAACTATAAAAATTATTAAAAAAAATGTTTTGTACTCTTTTCCTTATTTTCTAACGCATCATTATCATTGATGTATTCATTCTAACTTTGTAAACATTTAACTCTGTTTTGTCAATTATTAAACATAAATAAAAATTTGGATTAAAAATAACTATTATTTATACCAGGTTTTGGGCTAAACCTATAGTTATCTTGGTAGCCATGTTAGCTATTCCACAATGGATGAGAGAGAAAACAGTTCACGGTGTGGAGCTGTTTTGCGTTGTTTGTGGTCATCTCTTTTTTCTGGTAAGATGAATTAACCGCGACCATGATTGCTGGATCACGAATTAACATCGCAATGATTTTTATTGATATTTTTAATGTGACACATTTATTTCGTCATTTCTTGTTTTCACACAAACATTATGTTTGATATATTAACACGAATACGAATACGTAAAATGTGTTTAAAATAGTTAGAAAAATATAACTGTTTGATAGACGTTTTAAAAGGAGCCTGATATATTTACATGAATTTAGTACTCTTTCATGCTTTTTAATGTTTACTTTATTCAACGCACCATGCGTGTACGCTGATGTTATATCAATTTTATTGGTTGTATACGACAAGTGAACAAATTCCAGTATCTGAAGATGGTTCAAAATTGCTATATTGAGTATTTGACCAAAAATGTATGGAATGAAACATTAACCAAAACCAAAATTCGTTTGCATGCATATTAACTTATTAGGACGTAATTGAATGCAAATTTTACAAAATACTTTCACTACTTTGTGTGTCAAAATTTCTTAAAAGGCAACACTTGGCGCATTGTAGTCTGTATTAACATTTAATTTTAATGGAAATATCTTTGATCGTTGACGAATTTTAAAACTATATGTTGTTGAATCTATATTCTATCTATACAGGTTAAATCCACAATTTTCTACATAAAAAAATGCCTGTACCAAGAATGGAATATGACAGTTTTTATTCATTTGCTTGATGTTTTTGCGCTTTTTATTTTGACATTTGATCAGGGACTTGCCGTTTAGAATTTTCTTCTGAGTTCCTAAATGTTGTTATTTTCTTTATGCACATTCCAGTTATTGTTTTACAACTTGTTAGATTTAAAAGAAAATACATGCAAAATTGGTCAAACATCTTTGTAACTTTTAAGAACTCTTTTAGAAATAAATATCTAAATTAGCATTGTAGATTTTAGCTGACTGTTTCATGCCTATATTCTATGTCTCCGCCAAATTGTGTTCCCTTTTTCCGTTTATTTATATCCTGTGTTCTTTTGATGGTGTTTATGTTGATATACTCTTATTGAGGCAATTACCATAGAATATATATGTAAAGGGCTCTAATAGAAAACATTGCCATTATTTCTTTAAGCTAGCTGATGATGAGTCTTAATTTGATTTGTAGTGTAAAATCGTCTCAGATATATCATAAACGACATATTTACCTTATTACATCTTTTGGACTTTAATATTTCATGAGAATCCTATATGCTTCTTTTTTCTTTCTTTTTTCTTTATATCAATTGTTAGCATTATTGAAGCAGGTAAAACATTTTGCTATTCCGTAACGTCTAGTTATCATAATGACATATATTGTTACGACATATTAACAATTGAAACGATATCAAGTCATTGAAGGTCTATTTTTGTGTGAATCAGTTTCAGTTTCAAGCCAAAGTAATAAACTGTGGTTGAAATCAAGGACAAGTATCAAATGTGATACGTTTAGTAAAGTTTCTTAATGTTATAAATGAAGATACCTTTTTTAAGAATAATTGAATGGCATTAATGATAAAGGAAAACTAACATATTTAATGTTATAAATGATGAAATCTCTTGTGAAAAAATAAGTATAATTTGATAAATTACAATGGACAAATGTTTTAAATTATATCTTTAATTTTTATAGATCACTGTTTGATTTAATTCCAAGAATTCTTTTTGATATATGTAGATATATTTATATTTTCATATCTGTAAGCACTTATATTCATTTTTCAGTAAGATAAATGAACAAGACTAATTGAATACTTGACAAAAACGTATTTTCATTTATTCTTAATATGTAATTGCAAAGAGGTGAACTTGTAATACTTAATTAAACTTTGAATATTTCTTTCTAGATTTTGACTCGACCTCAAGCTGCTAATAAAAATTTTCCTTACCACGTTAGAACTACACAGGTAATATAATTTTCGTATACTGTTTTGTTCTTATTTTGCTGTTTATTGTTTGTTTAATCTTGTAATGCCACAAACATTTTAAATGTTTAAATTAAATGACAATAAATAAAAGTCATAAAAAGTATGGACAGAAGATATCGGTCAACATTGTAAAATAAGGAAATGACTGAATATAGAGACAAAATGACGTGTAATTAAGCAGCTATATAAACATGACTCATACATGTGAAGAATTTGTAAAGGGATGGGGCCAATACTCAGTTTTATAATTATACTGTACGCCCTACATTGAATTGTTTTATTTTGTGTGTTTTTGTTACAGATTGCTAGCTTAACTGGAACCGAAGTCGATGGATTTAATTCATATAATTATAATTCTGGATCTATTTGTGCATCCCCATCCGGTCCAGATTTATCTAACTTGTTTGTGACGTCACACTCTCGTAGTTCGGACAAATTAGTAGCGATGGGAGGTGACGATGCAAATTACGAGATGAAGAATTCCAGATCAATGTCGGAATTTGGG
Source organism: Mytilus galloprovincialis (assembly GCA_037788925.1). Taxonomy (NCBI): domain Eukaryota; kingdom Metazoa; phylum Mollusca; class Bivalvia; order Mytilida; family Mytilidae; genus Mytilus; species Mytilus galloprovincialis. Next base: position 89,176,184 of record CM075333.1, on the reverse strand, counting down.
ATACCACCACCATCATCACCGAAATACGATAATTTTAGAAGTGTAAGTCAGTTTATGCAACTTAGCAAAGTTTTTTCACGTTTGGGTTATAATGTTTTTTTTACATAGCAGCTTTTCATAATTCTGTAACATTGAGGGGAACGGTTTCATTTATTTATACATGTCTTATATATTACCATTACACAGAACGCTGGATAAAATTTAGATAATGTATGTGCCAGCATCATAATGCTGTTAGCCTTAAAAGGAAATCAAACCAAACTTTGCATTAAGAGTTGCATAGTTACATGACATCATTTATCAGATCAGCAGTTACAACAACGATAAATCAATAACTGATGCCAGTAGCACTTGCTACGGAAAAGATGAAAATATGGATTTTGCTGGACTGTCACTCAAGTGAGAGGTTATGCTAGCTTTAAAAACAGGTTTAATCAACCATTTTCTCATCAGAAAATGTCTCTACAACGTCAGGAATATAGCAGTTGTTTTCCATTCGTTAGATGTGGTTGAGCTTTTGATTTTGATAATTGTGAAGGGACTTTTGATGTTTTACCTTTTGTTGATTAGTGTAATTTGGTCTCAAATCTCCGGGGACCCGCTTTTATACAACTTTCATTAAACTAGTAGATATTAAATATATTTTGATTTCAAAAAGATGATATTTACCGAACAAAGCTGCAATATTCTTTGCCAAATTCCAATGCAATGAATAAAACCTGAACTTTGAAAAACTCCTTTACATTTTTATCTTGAACTACAGTTCTTGATTGACAAATTACGAGACTTATTTTTTGCCTTTCCAAATTGGTTATAAGATTTCTCTATATATAGGAAATTTGATTGTGCATGTTAAATTTCAGCCAGGTAAAGTATGCTATATCGAAATTCTCTCAGAGCAAATATATAGATTGAAGTCGAATTCAGTAGGATACTTTATTTTCTTAAAAAAAAAGAAACCTATAATCCCAAAAAAAGCGTATAACCTACTTGAAATTGTACAAATTCGTATGAGAGAACCCAGCTTGAACTATTTCTTTGTAATAAAATCAGATTGTTTTCTAGACTACAACAGGAATATCTTCTATAACTAAGTCGGTAAGATAAAAAAATTTATCGTACGTGTATTCACTTATATATAGATTTCTGTTCTAAGATATGCCTTGTAGATTTCTTTGATCTTATGCTTATAATACATCATTACTGGTACTAATATACAGATAACAGAATCTTAAAAGATTGCCAATGAAACAAGTCTCTGACAGAAATGTTACCAACTATAGGTCATCCTACGTCCTTATCAATGAGCAAAAATCTAATCGTATAATACATTGAAGCTGTTTTGGGGTTAGACAATTCAGTAGGTCACTGCCAAAAGAAACATTTCATATTCATTTCTTGACAACAAGTTATAACGATTTATGTGACAAATTATCTTATGATGAACAATAAACAGACATACAAATGATAATTTCGTCTATCTATTCTGACGTTTTATTGATAGTGCAGATATTTTGTTCTCAGTTCTAGATGAAAAAGTTGATATAAGGATTGTAAGTTGTCTATGCTTTGTTGTGTAGCCTTTGTTTTATATAATTTCTCTTAGATATCATAGTTTTCTACTGCTTTTTACCATATCGGCTGCGTCTTCCATGTTATATGTTGTACTTGTTTTTGATTTCTATATATTTGATCTTATCAATATTATTTATCCATATTGCTAATCAAATTATGTATCCTGCCTTGTGTATCTTCAAAACTGAACTATTTCCATTTGGTTCATATCACTGAAAAATTGCTTACATTCGAACAGAGGCATACTACTGTTTCCTTTATTTATACCAAAATACAAAATGAGAATCACAACATTAGAAATATTTGGAGTATACTAACAACAAGGTTTTACTGGCAGTGTGTAAAGACGACAAACATCTTTTAAGCTTTTTCTCCTAGCTTTTATACTTAAATTTATATATTTGTTCGTATGTATTGTTCATATTGAATGTAGTATTACATCTCACGCTTTACAATTTCCCTATTATATTACTGGTACCTTTTTTTATTTTCAATCAGCACCAATTATTAGCTACTCATCACTTGCATATTTCTATGGTTTTGTTTTATATTTGTTTCTTTTGCTATCGCTACTCCGTGGTTTTCTATATTTTCTTATTTTTTATTCGTCAATTTTTTTAATTTATTCCTGTCAATCACTGAATTGTTTTGTGAAAATTTAGCTTTGACTGCATACAATTGAGTCTAAGACAAGCTCTCTTGTCATTGTCGTTTCAAACAATTGATTGTACGTGTTCCAACTTAAAGCATTCGGTCAAATTCATTAGTGTACGCAATTATTTTGATTACATACATTTGAATTGCTTAACATAATACACAGTTGTTAATTTCATTTTTTCAATTTGCGTGGGCATCAAAATGTCTCGAATATATGTGATAACATATGTTTCAAAACTAGTTGCAGGTGTAAGGACATACTATGTCAAATGTACGACAGTTATTACTGTTAGCTTTTCACCGCCCAAGGCCTTGATACATGTTTGTGGCAGGGCATACTGTAGTCCAGATTTATTTTCAAATATAATCATACATGAAAAGTTATACATTTTGTATTAAAGATACCCAGCGTCAGTGTACCTTTAAATATGTTGCCAAAAGCAAATGTACTGAGTGAGTGCACAAAATGGGCAATGCATCTTTTAAGATGGTAGCATAAAGACTTTTTTGGCGTCCTATGTTACAAAACGTTTAAAAACTTAAAAACTCAATCAAATAAAACAATCATTGTATCCGTTATACTAGACCGTTAGTTTTCCCATTTGAATGGTTAACACTAGCCATTTTAGGGCCCTTTAAAGTTTGATGTTCGGTGTAAGATACGGGTCCGTGTTAAAACCGTACTTTGACCTTTAACGGTTTACTTTTACAAATTGTAACTTTGATGGAGAGTTGTCTCATTCGCACTCATACCACATCTTCTTATATCTATTATAAAACTACTGATAGAAACGGGTTGCATCCTAAAATTACAGATGGACGTCAAATCCTTGACTTCATACATCTTAATTTAATAGAAACTATTTTGATAAATTACTACAACAATATTTTGAACAAATATTAATTATAATAATAATCGGAGTTCAGTATTTTGTTCTTTTACCCTTTAGTTAAAAAAGGAAATTTAAGTAGTACATGTAATTATACTTTGCTCTTTACTGTTTTCAGCGACCATCTTTTATGGCTTCTGGACTACCACCACTGTCACCGATAGTTACCACAGGTGATCAATTTATGAACTTTCCTCCATCAAGTACACGTCGTAGTTCTGATCTCATGGATTTTCCACCGCCTAGCCCACGCCGTAATTCGAGTTTGAATTCACCACCGCCAGACTTCGAAAAAATGTTTCATATTGGATGAAATGGTTGGATTTGCTGTTTGTGTCATGATGGAATGCATTTTGCTACTTAGTTGTTATAGTTAAAGATATGACAAGTGCATGGCGACAGTATTTGTCGTAACTGGATGCATGCACTTATTACGAACCTTATTTATTTAATTTATTTGTACTGTTATTGTATTTATTATGTTTGATATTATAAGTTTAAAGCATGATAAACAAATGATGTCTGAGACAACAACGATTTAATGTTATCTACATCCTACTTAATTCCTATTGAGTATAAACTTAAAAATCTATTTTGATCGCCGATGATTAGTTTGGGGATTTTGGCGTACCAAATAAAAAGTATAAAATTCTTGATCGTACTCTATGTTCAAAGTTAGTTCATGATGACCACTTTACTTTTGATGTTGTCAAATTTTTAATGGCTGTACGAGTGGGGAATGTCCCCAAAATGATTTAGTTTTATCTTGTCCCTTGTACATTTTTTTTTACTTTCATTTGTATCTTTCATCAATTTGTTGAATAAAAGAATCCAATACTATTGTCTCATATCTTGTAGAAAACAAACGTATGTCCTTAACAAAAAAGCAACGATTTAATGTAAATGTATCATTAAATTTAAAGAAAAAATAGTTTCAAATGCTTTGAAATCTTATTCAACATACTTTAAATGGACCTTGTGAGAGTTGTAGAATAATTTAGAGATTGAACTGTCGACAAGCTCTACATGCTCTATTAAAGTTAATGGTGTCTTCAAAACGTATATCCTTTTCCTGCTATGTGAATTAGGGCGACAGTAGTTAGCTGATGTTGAGATATTGAGCAGAAAGAGACAAATTAGGTAACATGCAACAACTGCGGGAATCGCATGATCTCCAACAGGAGTGAGACCGCTGTGATTTTCTCTGCCTATGCATGCAACCCTCAACATTCAAAATCACACTCCGTCAAATGTAACAATTAGTAAAATTACAGATCAAACAACCAAACTGAACTATACAACTTACCAATTTTAACGTTACCATTAACCCTTTTGATCGTAACAAGATAAATATTGATATTAATTATACTCTTGCAATTAGTTTACCGAATATTTTAAAAGACTCATTTGTTGGATCATCAGAAAATTTCGTTTTGTACCCTCTTGTCGTAATTTCTGCTTCTCGCTATGTTTTGATATAGTTATAAAGCCAGCAAATACGAATATCTCATAAAACTAGTAAATGCACGGGGTAATAAATAAATATGGACGTCAAATCTGTTGTCTGTTCTCTCTCATCATTGGTAGCGTGAATAACTAGTCAATAGTAAAAATGATACTTTTATTAAACAGCCGATATATTTCCATACAAGTACAATATTCCAACAACAATAATATATATAATTTACATACGGGCGGAGCTACTAAATTATTGTCTTACTTGTATTTTCGTACGGACCAACCGGGATTAACTTGACAATATAAATAAATATGCAAGGCATACAGCTATCTGCGCTGCTTCTTACCTCTAAATTATAACCCTTACTTGTAACATAAAATGCGAGGCATACAGCTAATGCGCTGCTTCTTACCTCTAGGAACCCCCGGGATGAGCCTTGCTGCAAGCCAAAAGTAAACACAGCAAAAAGACTGCCGAATGTGATGTTGCACTGGTATTTATTTCAAATTACCGGAAGTAAATATTCTAAGCAGGAAGAAAAACAAAGTAAAACGCTTACATAAAATATAGGAGTCCTCGACTCAAAATGCTTATAATAATACAACCTTATAAATAAACAAATCTAGATATATCAATTCTTCCAGTTAAAAACTCATAAATGAACACTTTTGGATTCACGCTTAAAATATTGACCCAACGGTAACGTTCTGAACAATACATGACAAAGTTGCGCCATATACGACGTTATCGATACAGCTAATGACATAAAGTAAAACGTACGTTAATTACTCATTCAATATACTAAATACTAGAAATAACTTCTGACAACTTATATAAACTCTCTTAATACAATAATAACAATATTCCTTTACTTGGAAATAACCAATATACACATTTACAACACTGCCTCTCCCCCAGAATACATTTCGTCCTCGAAATATGGTCTTGTCAACTCTGACAACTGATACATTTAAAAATATTCTGTTCACAATATTCATACGTACGTAATCTTCTTATCAAACAAATAAAACAAAATTAAACATACATGAACAAACTACTGCGCCTGTTAATGTCATAGAAACTAATGTCTGTGTTAACAAACTAATGCGCCTGTTTATACTTTAAAAGGCAAAATACATTTTTCTAAAATTTTCTTCCAAGTATGAATATCTTCTCTTATACCTATATAACAGTAAAGTGTCACGAAAAACAAAGTTCTATTTTTTTTTCATCCAGTTACAGCACTAATATACTTCATTTAAAATTCAATCCAAGATTCTCCATTCTATCAGACACTGGAATTGTAAAAATCATGAAGCTCAACTTCTTTTAAACACCCGGCTAACCATAAGCCGACAGATGTCCTATTAAGTTCTATACCACAAGGGTACCCCGCGTATAAATATATACACCATCTTCGATACTGATGCACCATACAAACATAAGTATAAAATTTAGTACAAGGTACAACAAATAAAAAAAAAATGGCATACATCAGTATTCCCCGAGAAATATCTAAAATGGTGTAGACTATAGCTCAGCATACCCATGGTGTAACCTAAATGTATATCGCAATCTAAACTACTGCCAATATACACCCACCGAAAGCAGCTTCCCACCAAAATAGTATTAAACAATCTTTATTGCATAAAAACAACAACGCCAATTCAATAGGACCATCAAATTCCAGATTCTGATAAAAAATCACCTGTTTCCAAAAAATCTCAAAACAATTTCAATAACATAATATATTTCAAAACTGCAAAAATCTATAATACTGTATACTCTACATATTTGTGCTTAATGTACTTAGTGTATACACTAATATTACAAGTCCTCTCAATAAACAAATAAATCACTTTTTACACTTCATCAATTACAAATAATCACACAAGTTTCATATGTACATTATAAAAAATCAGAATCTACACAAAAATACTCTGATATTTGGCCAGTGTAGGCTTATCTGATATATAGTCCTAACTATTTCTGATAATCCTGACTTGTAAATCCAAACTGCGGGTTTCCTCCGAAAGTATTCATATTTTCTGGTTTCCCTCTTTTTCCTCTTGAGAAAGGACAATCTCTGCTGTAATGTCCCTCTTGGTGGCACGAGTAACATGTATTTACTCTGTTGCTGTTGTTGGCATTAAATTGGTCTTTCTTCCTAACATTATGTCTATTTAACGGACCAACATTTTCTCTTTCTTGCGTCACTGTTTTAAACAGATCTTTTATCTCATTTAAATCCTGCTTTATGTCTTCAACATCCATTTTGAACTCCTTTTTCAAATTGTCTATGCCCATTTTAAATTCTGCATGAGTGACATATTGGGTTGGTTTCTCCGTCTGATATACCTCGAAGTCTTCTGTTTTCTCTTGTTCTATACAGTTTGCATCGGTATTTACTTGTCTGACACTAATGTTTTTATTTACATTTTTTCGACAACACTCGTGCCATGTGACTATATCTATTACATCCTGCAATGTTGCTGGCTTCTGTATGAGGACCTCATAAGCTAGTGACTGGTCTGGCAGACCCTTAATAAAGTGTTCTGTTTTAAAACGGTCCAGTAAACTCAAGTCATTTACATCAGGGTATGCCTTACCTACTAGTCTCTCCACACGAAATGCATATTCCTGTATGCTTTATTTGTGGTCCTATTTTATAAACTGCAAATTGGTTCTATAAGTTTCTGGTAATATATGGTCCCCAAATCTCTGTGACATAGCCTTATGAATATATTTGATAACTTTATGGAATGGCATAGGAAGCTCATTTACATATACTAAGGCTTCATCTCTCAGACAATTTAGAATAAGTTCCTCTATTTGTCTGTCATTGGACCATCTAAACCTATTATTTAGTAAACTAAACTGTGTCCAGAAGGCCTTGAAATCCCCTTTACCATCAAAAAATGGACTTCTAGGTTTTGGTTCTTCCCTTTGTAGTTGCTGAATACGACTACTTTCTCTTACATAATTTGTACTAACTGGACGTGGTGTATACGTGTTATCAGTACTTGGACCAGCTACTAACTGGGTCACTGATACCTGGTTATTTTGTTCAGTTGTGGTCATGCTATATCCTATGCTATGTTGATTAAAATTCTGAGTATTGGTGTTATTTTTAGCCACATGGTTACCCCTTGCTAATTGAGCTATATTTTCCTGATTTATCTTAACTTGCGTGCTCATCTCAGAAACTTGCGTACTCATCTCAGAAACTTTCATCTTGAGCTCAGAAAATCTATCATTTTGATTTTTTAATTGTCTCTGAATGTCCGTTAGAATAGCAATAATATTGTTATCATTCAAATTCGTCCTAGTATTCTGCACAGGCGAGTTTATCCGGCTTACTACAGGGCTGGAGATAGATAAATTAACATCATCTTCTATATCCAAATCTATCAAATTACAGGGCTGATCAGTTCCGCTCTGTGAAATAATCATATTCTCCATACTTTCCCCCCTTCCAAAATTTGGAGCTGGGATTTTTCTATTCCTAAGATCCATGTTTAAAACAAACAGTAATATGCCAATAGAAGCTAACTGCACCTCTATTTCCCTAATAAATAATTATTTGGAAGCTAAATGCACCTCCTTTATATATTTTTTTTCTTTATAGGAAGCTAAATGCACCTCCTTAATAATATTTTTCTTGCTAGGAAGCTAAATGCACCTCCTTAAAAAATATTTAAAAAATTTAGGAGCTAAATGCACTCCTGTATTTTCCAAAATAATCCATTCAACATAGAATTATGTATAGAGCTAAATGCACTCCATACACAATATATGTCACTTAGTGTGTTCCATACAAATTAATATTTCTAAAAATAGACGTGCCCAATTCCTTGAAACGTGAGAACTAAACCGCTGCCACCATTGTCGTAATTTCTGCTTCTCGCTATGTTTTGATATAGTTATAAAGCCAGCAAATACGAATATCTCATAAAACTAGTAAATGCACGGGGTAATAAATAAATACGGACGTCAAATCTGTTGTCTGTTCTCTCTCATCATTGGTAGCGTGAATAACTAGTCAATAGTAAAAATGATACTTTTATTAACCCTCTTGCTGCCGAGTTTTTTTCTTGCTTTGTCGCGCCAAAAGCATCTTGACGTTTCTTATCTGTGACGTTGCAAAACTTGTGCCTATCTGTAGAACTGCGCTTTCCCGCCGTCCATAATTTTTCCCGCGTCAATGTAGCCGTAATTATGAAAACAATGTATAAGTTACTTTACAGAAGTTAAATATGCTCAATGATTGTCATAAACGATGTTTTTAATACAAGATTATTTACAAATACAACTTTTAACCTTGGAATATATATTTTTTTATCTTTCTTGTCTTAAAAGGTCTTAAAATAAAGTGAAAATAATATACCAATTGCTATACTATCTTTAAGGGCGACTTTGTTTTATCTTTGTATAGTGAAATGCATAAATGATTCTTAACCATGCACCTATAAAATAGTAAAATATTTATTTTCGTTTTTTTTATTAGGTAATTGGTATAAACACTGTAAAAAAATCTCTCAAATCATTATATAAACGGCAAAACAACGGCACTCAATGAAAATGAAAATAAAAACAAAGCGTGTACAAATTCATTAAAATAAATAAAATCTCCGAGCAGCTGTTCTTTGATTCTATGAACTACTTCTTGTTGTAAAGTATCAAACGTGTCAGATTAAAATTATCATGATTTCAATCCTTGTTTCGGTAGGCGAGGAACTATTTTTTATGTAAAAATCATTATCCATATTCATTTTGCTTATTTTTTAATCATGTTTATTATAATTTTGTTGACCACTTATTACTCAAAATTTTAGAGAATACGAATTAAAAAAAACATAGTAAAAACGAGGAATGAAATTCTCTAAAATGAATTTCTATTGTCTACAAGTGAACCTGAATCAATAATAAATCATTTTCATTCACTATGATAAAGTACACACTGTAATTGACATACCTGAAATATCTTTAAATCTGTTAACTGATAAATTATTCTCTTCTCAACGTTCAGTGGCAAATATTTCATGCAATATTAAGGACGTCTGAAATTCAATATACAATAAATCTATTGCTCAATGAGTCCTACAAAGTAAAAGATCTGCGGTGAATGCCGGAAAAAAAGAGGTTGCCACTGGGAAAGGATATCTATGATATATATGATAGGAATAGAAATCATTATGTCTACTACTAATTTAACATCCCCATTTCGAATGAAAATAAACAATTTTAAGGCAGTGCTTCCATGATGAAACAGGTTTAAAATGTATTGAAATATCGTATGGCAATACAAGTACATCGGTTAACATGTGTGTACTTTTACAAAAAAAAATCCTAGCTGAGATTTCAATCGTGGTATTTGAGCCCTAAATGAATTATCCAGTTCTTTTAAATAAAGCGTGTATGGTGTATTGTGAATGAATAATAATATTAAACGTAATCAAGTATAACAGTTACCTGTTTTATGATTATTTATCAGGGATAAGATTTTTGATTTATATGAGACATTCTGATTGATAGATGTACAAAAAAAAACGTAAAACAAATTTCTCGAAAGAATGCAACATTTTACATGAAAATGACGAACTAGATAATTAGTAAACACGTTAAATAAGTTTGTATTATAGTACTAACAAGCTTGTGATCCTGTATCATTTCTTGACATCCGTTTAAAGTATTGTAAGGCATTGGAAGTACTTGTTATGATATTATAAATTCAGAAAAAGGAAATATTATTCTTTTAAACATAACGGTTGTGTTCTTACGCATAGTAACTTGGCTCGCACGAGCAAGTAAAACATTTTTTTTAATCAAAGATATGGCATTAATTTACTATTTTTATGTATGGATTTCACAGGCCAAAGTTTCATTTTGTTGTTTACCAAATATAAAGGGGGGAAGCATTTCATTAGCTAAAACATAGTTTTACAAGTTAGGTGTGTACATATGTTGGTACTAGGGTGATAATTATCAAGTTTATCAAATTTTTAATGTGTAAAACACTGGAAGTGAAATGAATTTTTCATTTGTTTACATTTTTTGTTGTACAAGTGTTACGGCAGGGAATGTATGTAATTACTCATGGCTTACCTTCTACATGCTATATATCATGTAATTCCCGTATTAAGGATCATTTCTTGTAACCAAATATTCATATTTAAACGTCTAATATGCCTGATATACATAGGGAAATACTTCAATCGAATTGTTTATTTACGGAGACTTTGTCGTCTGCCATTTTGTGGGGACCGAAACATGTGTTTTGATATCTTTAAATACCAATTCGTCCCCTGGACATTTGATCTAATATTGTATTTTTAATACCACAGATAAGATTTTTAATAAGTATACCCTGCCGGACACAAATATATTGTAAATATTTAGATGGTTGAAATGAACTATGTTGTATGTTATTTACGTATTATGTAATAACGCAGATCGTCTGCTAAATCAATGCGCGCGCAGTGGTGTCCGATTGTTTATTTCAAACTTCTTTGTCGATATTTCAGATGCTATAGCTTTGTTTTGATATTTTATGTATAAGGACAATGTTCGGACAACTTAAGATGATATGTATATCATGTTTTTCATTATCTGAAATTTTTATAGTTCCGGCTTCCCGGAAAGGACAAGTTTCCATTGGATTAGTATGTCACGTGACAATTACAATTTAGTATATAAACGCGCGAGCACTCAGCAATGGCAGATAGCCCAAAGTTTTGCTGGCGGCAAGTTCAAACCTTGAAAAACAAATAAAGCAACAATAACCTTTAGGTGAGAATAAGGATAACATAATGAAGTTTAATGATATTTAATTAGCCGTCTTTTGTACAGTAAGCTATCTCCCACCACGTCGGACACCACAAATATGTATTTAAGGATTTATGATTCAGTACACTTGAACGCAACTGTTTATTTATATAGTTTTACGATGTTATAATGTTACATACTTTTAACAGTGAACAAATAAAAACTGTTAACATTGTAAAGATAACTTTATTTTATTGAACTTGGACACATACAAAAAGCACATGAATTTACACTGATGAAAACAATAGATGTTGGAGGACGCTCGTTCAAACATAAAAACTATGGAAAGCCGTTAGGAACAAAATTAGCTCAGTAACACTCGAATACAAGGGATTGCTCAATACATACATATTAAACATTCCGAAGACCATACCTGACAAGTAATTTGGGAAGTTTAATACAAATGTAGAGTTGCTACATGAGTCACACACTGTATTTAAGTGTTATTAAAGTAAACTACCGAGTATAGGACAGGATGCTCTCGGGTGGCTTACAATTTGGTGTCAGAAGTGGGATGCTAAAATTCTAATTAGCATCCAGGATACGAACCTTGGAATAACCTGTCAACTTAAAAACGTGGTTTAAGCCCGACGTGGTGGATTTACTGTACAAATTTTTTATTATAACTATAAACTATGAAACAACAAATAAAACTAAAAGTCTTTATTTAGAATATGGCTGATGCTGGTAGGAACTCCCCAGACCCTGAAATAAATTTCCGTAGGGAAAGGGATTTAGATTTAGATGACTTAGGACAAGGGGATCAAATACACACTGATGACAATGACGACTTTGATAGGGAATCAATTTTACAAGGTCATGGTGATGAAGTAGATCAGAGACATAAAGGACGGGATGAATATCAGAGACATGATTTTGACGATAGGAATGGTAGGGGTAATCATAATATGCAACCAATTGGCCCACCAAAGGTAACACTTAAACCTGAGCCCTTCTCTGGTAAGGATTGTTGGGAGGAATACTTGTCGCATTTTGAGGACTGCGCTGAATTGGGACAATGGGGAAACCGTACAAAACTGTTGTTTTTGGCAGCTAGCTTAAGGGGCCAAGCAAGGACATACTACATGAGCTTGTCTGCTGGCGACAGGCGCACATATCAAATGCTAACACAAAAGTTAGATCAGAGGTTTGGGAGTTCAAAACACAAAAATCGTTGGCTCTCAAAGTTAGAGATGCGCAGGCGCATGGCAGGGGAAAGCATAGCTGAGGTGGGGGATGATATAAGGCAACTAGCGCAAAAGGCGTACTATGACCTGGACCTAGCAGCGCAGGAGTCTCTTGCATTAAACCAGTTATTCAAGGTAATAACTGTGGAGATGAAATGTCGTTGTATTGACAAGAAATGCCACACAATAGCAGACGCTGTTGATGTAATAGAGAGGTATGAATCAATATTGGGGGATCAAGACAAAAAGAAGTCAACAATGATCAGAGCTGTGGAATCAAAGGACACCGAAGGACATATGAGTGAAAAGGATTACCATAGCAATTTGCAGGAATTACAAGATAGGATAGCAAAGCTGGAACAAGGACATGGAAGTCGGGAATCAAAGAGGGCAAATACTGGCAGATGCTACGGATGTAACTCCCCAGACCATTTTATGAGGAACTGTCCACACAAAAACAACCAAAGAGCTAGAGGGAATTTCCAGGGCAACCAAAGACAAAATACCTCTTTTAATCACAACCAGGGAAACGACAGAACGCTGGCTCAATAGGTCGTGAGCTAGTGACAGAAGATAAAAGGCCTGATATGAAGGGAGAAAAACATGTCCGGACAGGACATATAGGGGAAACAGATGATAATTGGGATAACGGGTTTTATACAAATGGAGTAATTTTTGGGTTTCCTGTCAACTTTTTAATTGACAGTGGTTCAACAGCGTCAATATTATCTATTGATGTTTACGAAAAATTGCCTTCAAATGTTTGGTGTTCTTTAGTACCAAACAAATCCGAAATATTTGACGTTAATGGCAATAAGGTTTTTGCCATTGGATCGATCATTTTAGAACTAATGCTTGGTCAAGAAATTTTCAGTCAAAATTTTATGATATGCAATATCAATCAGGATGGAATACTTGGACAGGATTTCTTACTACAGGAAGTTAGTAAAGTAAATTATCAGCGCATGGTCTTGCACACGATCCACAACCAGGAAATACAATGTTGGATTGGAGGGAAGGCAAATATGATTTGCAGAGTAGAAATTAAGGACAACATGACAATTCCTCCAATGACGAGTACTATGATGCCTGTAGAAATACCGGGAGTCAATCATTTAACAGAATACGGATTAATAGAGGGCACGACAGGAACAGCCAAGTCTACATTAACCATACCTGGGATTATTAATACACAAGACCAAGTACACTTTGTTAATGTTGTCAACTATGGTGACGACGAAGTTAAACTGTATAAAAAGAAAACAATAGGAACATGTGAATCATATACTGAGCATGATTTGAAACCAGAGCAGATTAGAACACTACAGAAAGATTGCTTTACAGCTAGTGAAGAAATACTAGAACATCTTACTGACTTATTAAAAAGGAGTTCAACTTATGTAAATGAGGACCAAAGACAACAACTCTCCAGACTCCTTTCACAGTACCAAAATGTATTTTCAAGGACAGATGATGACATAGGGAGGACAGACCTTGTAACACATAGAATAAATACAGGAAATGCAGTACCCTTTAGGCAGAGATCTAGACGTATGCCACTTGGAAAGCAAGAGATGGAAAAATCAGAAGTCAATCGGATGTTGGACAAAGGAATCATCGAACCATCTTCTAGTCCTTGGGCATCAAACATAGTCCTTGTAATGAAGAAAAATGGCAGCCCTAGGTGCTGTGTTGATTACAGAATTTTGAATGACGTCACGAAAAAAGATTCCTACCCGATTCCGAGAGTAGACGAGTGCCTCGACTCGCTCGCTGGGGGAAAATTCTTCGGATCAATGGACTTAAATTCAGGATTTTGGCAAATCGGCATGGCTCCTGAAGACAAGGAAA